>CM077021.1:0-1250000 GCA_039090855.1 Macrothele yani | reverse complement strand
AACGTGAGGCACGGATTAAAAGGTGCGAGAATGGCATCAAGAGTTCGAACGGCCAGGGTTACAGGAAAAGAGAGTTGACAGAAAAGAAAGAAAAGGCGTGTCGTTCTGTACCTCACGGCAACATCTGGAAGGTTCACACCGCCAAATGAAACCGGGAGGGACAGCACTCTGGCGGAGACCCAATGCTGCCGATGCCACATGAAGTTATGCAGGGTAAAAGCCACAGCTGAAAGAAAGGAAGATGGAGCCACCTGGGACGTCCAGTAATATTTCAGAAGAGGTAACAGATAAGAAGAAACCACTCACGCTCGACCCCACACCGAGAGGTGCGACCGAGCACGATGCCATGAAGCAAGCGACTGTCGAAATCTGGAAAGAATGGGAGACCAAGAGGGGTTCATGAACCGTGGATGGCAGCCCAGAGAGACTCCAAGAAAACGCTGAACCGTCGCAGACCATTTCGCACCCCAGGGGTGATCGGAGCGTGACCACCACACCACAACCCCGAGCACTTGGCCCGGTTCAATGCTGCCCGGAGGCCTGTGCATATTCAGAATAGACAAGATCAACCTGAGTAAAATCGGAATCGGAACGAAGAAAGAGAGTAAGATCATTGGCATATGCAGAAACCACGTAGGCGTGATGTCGAGAAATAGGGGACAGCGTGCTCAAAAACTGGCGAGATGGTGGACCTGAGACGGATAAGGAGAGGTTCGAAAATTAAACTAAAAAGTTGCCCCGAGAGTGGCCATCCTTGACGAATACCCGAGGAAAACGGAATGGCACTGGTCAGCAAAGTGGAAGCGCGGACTTGAAAAACAGAACCATGATACAGGTTGAATAATGATACGACAAAAGGATGAGGAAAACCAAATGCCTTGAGGACATGAGAAAGAAACGAATGCGAAATGCGGTCGAATGCCTGATGTTGATCAAGGGAAAACACCGCCAGAGGCTCGACCCTTCGTTCGGCAAGAAGAATGAGATTTTGGATGACATGCAATGAGTAATGAATTGAACATGAATGTACTGCATATGATTGATCAGGATGGATGTGAGACGGTAGAGCCGGATTCAGACGGTACGCTAAGATCTTCGTATATAGCTTATAGTCAGTGTTGAGGATACTGATCGGCTGCCAATTGCTGATGTCGAGCAAATCTCCACTCTTAGGGAGAAGCCTGATATAAGTCACTGTAAACGTCGTTGGCACTAAAGATCCGTTAAGAAAACCGTTGAAACAGGCAAGTAGCAACGGTAGAAGCAAAATAGCGAAGGATCGGTCTAACATCGTTGGAAGTCCATCCAGTCCAGGTGCGGAGTGTTGATTCAATGACTGCAATGCTGTCCAGCCTTCCATGAGTGTAACTGGTGATATAAGTGATTGATGCAGATGGTCCAGCACAGATGGCAGGTTAGTAAGGAGAGGAGAAGAAAAAGATGGGTGTGCCGGTGGCGGATTAAACCGCTGGTAGAAATGATCATGGACAACAGGGCCGATGAGCAAAGGATCATTAGTGACTGAACCATCTGGAAGAGTGAGACACGTATGAGATTGCGGTGAACGGATGTGTTGCTTGGCATCCACAATCGCGACCGGATCCTGTATCTCACTCATCAGATCATCCAGATGAAGCCTTCTTAAAGCGTTTTGAGCTGTTTGTCCAAGAAGATCTTTAAGGTCCGCAGTTACGGCAGAATACAAGGAAGATGACGGTGAAATACAGGAGTGATGATCAAAGATGTGCGATCGCCAGAGCGTCATGGTGGCGTTTGGAGGCAGAGGATCTCTTTGAGAAAGCGATAAGTCGAATCTTAGTAGTCATCCACAGCGAGACAGGATCAGTTGATGTTCGCAGGTACTCATTTGCCTTTTGAAGAATCTCTGCGACTTGTTGGTGGTAGGTATCATCAGTAAGGAAGCACTCAAGGAGCGACCAAAGACGAAGATGTGGATTGGAATTCCTGAAGAGAACGATCGATATTGTGCAAAGATCATGATCCGATGCGACCAATCGGAGATATCTAGCAGAATGATAAGACGGGCGAAAAGCCGCAGACACATAGACTCTATCAAGGCGAACCTCACCTTGCGCTGTGGCAGAAGAGGCCCTCCACGAATATGTCCTCACAGTAGGATGCAAAGTACGAAAAATATCAAGGAGTTGAAAGGTATCAACGAGGTCAGATAGCAAGTGAACAAGGAGAGAACGGTATTCAGTAGAATGAATCCGATCAAGGACGGGATCCAGCGTACAGTTAAAATCCCCACCGAACACAACAAGATCATCAGCGGAGATTGACGCCAAAGAGAACCAAACTTTGTCCAACAGAGGGAGGGCCAACTGATCCGAACAGGGTACATAAATATTAAGAAGATGGATGAACAAGCCAGCAAGAGAGAGTTTGACATAGAGGAAATGACCCGGATCACGTGCCACCTCGACTATACCAGAGAGGGATGTTTTCAGACGATTATGGATTGCAATGGACACTCCAGCATGGGGAAGAGTACTAAAACAGTGATGGAATTGATATGGCCAATTTCTCCACTTATGAAAAGGTGTAGATGCCAAACATTTCATCTCCTGGAAGAAGAGAAAATCCGGGAGATGTGGGTTGATTTCCTCATAAACTAACAAGTTTTTGAGGGGGCTGGAAAAGCCTCTGCAGTTAAAAGTGCAGAAGCTAACGGGACTTGACATGTGGAGAGTTACAAAGAGCACTCTCAAGATCATTTCTCAATCGGGAAACTTGGGTGCGAAATGTGTTGATATGTATCTGAAATGAGGGAAAGTGTCTCAAGTATTTACAAGGTTACACCTTGTAAATACTTGAGACACTTTCCCAATTGTACAATACTAGCATTGATATCGACCTGAAAATCAGTACATGATTAAGTAATACAGCTGATTTGAATTTATGCAGTGAGAACATTTTCTTCACCATATCGAGGGTCAATGGTCCCTCTGAATTTGGTCAAGCGTCAATTAATGAGTCAACAATATCTTGATCAGTTCTGTCCTCGGTAATATTTAACGAGGCTGACACACGTTTGCCAGATCTGCGAGATGTTGCCGCTGGATACTGAGAATTGTTATCCACATCATTCCCTGACACTTCAGGAGCATCTGGCCCCATTAATTCCTGGGTAGGCTTCGATCTTTTCTTACTTGAGGAGTCCGGAGTAGATCCCAATCTCTTAGTGATGGTACCCGCAATGTCCTGCTCCATGGGCCCCCCAGTTTCAATCACATCGATCACTTGTTTGCCCTCATCTGTAGCGGTTGAAACAGTAGTGTCCATCTTTTCAGTAGCATTCACTGTGGCTACCTCCAGGTCTCCCTGCTGTGTGCTCACAGAATCATCCGGATACAATGCAATTTCCTTCTGAGGAGGTAAACATTTAGAAACAGGACATACTAGAGGCACCTCTTCACCAACTTGGATTGGAGGATTCCCATCAGACAACTGTGCTACACTCGTGAAGGGGGATTTTGGCAACACTTCACAACTTCCTCAGCCACAGTCTCACTCGAAGGGATAGCAGAAGACCGAGATGTTTTTGGCAAATTAACAAGTATGCTATTGTTAACACGCCTGGGACACTGTGATCTTATATGCCCAGCCAACTGACAAAATTACACCATTTTCCTATGAAGACGCCAAATTCATAGGATCTGACACCAATCTTCACTGTGGCTTTCATAAGGCATTTGTCTATTGCTGCAGCCGTCGGGAAAACAACGCAAACTTGTCGCTTCAGTCCACCCACATAGGTATAATGCATGTCCCTAGGAGCATCCAAAATGCGCTGTACCTTCCCCACAATCTTGCAAACTGACGAAATGGTCATGGGAAGCGCTGTATCCGGTACTTCCAATGGAACCAGATAGAAGGTAACTGTTGTTGGCTTCTGAGTCAAAGGAGAAGGTATGAGATGTTGGTTACTAATATCAATGCCATTTGCCAGCACTATGTCAGCAGATGTTTGTGTCGCAAAGAGGACGGTGATGCCTCTAGGACATCGTGATATGCCAGCAATCCTGTGTGGATCCACTAGTAGCTCCAATGCCGCCATGTACTGAGGGATGGGAGTGTTAGGTAGAGCATGCAATAAGACACCCCTATTTAGCAGCGCATGATGTTCACGACCAACACCCGAGTCTTCTGCTATAGTGACTGTCACACTGCCATCACGGAGAGACATAGTTGGCGCTAATGCCGCCAAATGATTAGAAGGCTTTGAGTGAAGATTAACTGCATCAGCATAATTCAAAGGAGGAACAGAATCAGCAGACGATGAAGTGGTTGATGACACCTGCTTACGGCCTCTCGATGGATTCATCTCTTCCACGCTGACGTCACACAGCGTCATGGAGCCAATGCGCCGACGAGAAGACGGCGAAAGCTGCGTAGGCTTGAGTAATCCGGGAAACTCCACAGGAGAAGAGGTATCAAATACAGCGTCGGCTGCTGCAAACGTACTACTCGCGAGCATCACTAACGTCATGGCGTCTGATTGCCGAGACTTGAGTGACGTGAGACTCTGCTCATCCGGTTTGGCTTGGCTGGTGTTATCTACACCGGAAGTCGCCATGTTGGAATTGAGTGAGTTAGGAACGTCACTGAACGATAACAAAATTGGATTAGTTACGAAGGAAAATTCGCTTACCAAAGAACCAGGAGTACTTTAAACGAAGCACTGGATCTTCACGAACACCTGGAACAGGAAAATACGCCGGGCAAGCCCAAAAACTACTCCAAATTGACAACCAGGTAGGAGGTCACAAAATGCACAACCTCTATCCAACACACACACACACACACACACACACACACACACACACACACACACACACACACACACACACACACACATGCGCACACACATGCGCACGCGCACACTAATATTTTCCTCCTTTCTTCAGCTCACATTGGTTTTGGTTGACATCAATGAAGTGTGAGAACAATGTAAATTTTGTTGCATTTCATTTCTTCAAAGCTTAAAATTGTTATTCCTCTGTTTTTGCATTCTCGTACCTCATCTTGACTATTTATTTATTTTATCTTGACATAATCTTAATCCATCAGCACTGTGCAATGAAACATGACTGATTGTCAAGACACATGTGTAAAATGTCATCATGACTGACATGGTGCATGAGACCATGTTTTTATTTCACACATTCCAATCATCCCGTCGGACTTTCCATTTCAGTTTAAATGCGTGCAGTTTCGTGTCTGTTCCAGTTTTGCCATGAATATCAATAAAGAACCACAGGGTTAATCATTAAAAGTTATTGGACTCACCTGCAAAACTCATGCTTTTCCCATGGTTAGCTCTATGCTGGTTGTTCTTGAGTTGGCAAAAATTAAAACCTCTTCGTCTTGGATCCAAGTGGAAAAGCATTTAACATCGTTGACCTAGAGGCTTTTTACGGGTAAAATTTATGCTAGAACTATACATTACGCTGATCACAACACAACAGAAATGGGGAAGATGATACCATTATTTCAACTTTCATACATTCCGAGTCAATAAAGATTGCTGGTTTCGTGCAGTTGTGTCGCCACAAATATAGATTTTATTATTATTCTTTTGAAATTCCTTTCTTTTCATTTCTGGAACATGTTTCAATCAAATGTTTCCATGCAATATGTCCTTATCATAATTTCAGGGAAACTCAGAAAATGCTGGCCTATAAGCTGATGGATGTACTTTTTGTTACTCCCAGGCAATGCCAGGTACCTTTGCTGGTATGTAAAATATAACAATGGTGGAAAATGTTTTTCTTAAATCCAAATAGCATGAAACAAGAATTGTTTTAAACTTAACAGCTAGTTGTGTTAACTGGGCATTGTTGTGGCTAAGGAATGAAAAGAGGAAGGGTATGGCAGAGTAGCTTGTAGAAGAGATTAGGTCTTTCTGATTGAAATGTGTTAAGTTTTAGTTTTATTTCACAAAAAAAAAACAACAAAAAAACAACAACTGAGCATTACAAAAGTTTATATGTCTAGGACATTACCAGAATTTTGAGAATAGCCTGTCACAGTGCGTAAAACAATGTAGCAGAAACATGTAACAAGATGCAGATGAAAAGTGTCAGGAATTTCTAGAATTCACTTATCAAAGTTACGTGACAAATATTTAATAGAGGAATGTTTTGGTAGTAACTTCTACCTTTTTTGTCAGCCGTAGAGTAAAATGAAGATAACATGAGGTGTTAAGCATGTGCTAATTCAATTGGAGCCAGATTTGAGAAGGTATTTCCAAATAATGGGGATGTGATATGGTAAACATGTATTGCTTGCAAGGGTTAATGCAAAGGTAAATTTCTAAGCTTTCACAAAACCTGAGAGATTGCCAAATTCATGAAAAGGGCAATGCATTTTGTATTTTACTTATCAGGAACTGCAGACATGTCACTTAACATTAATAAAAATAATGATGTGGTACAATTCCCCTTCTTTAAATCCTTTGGAGATTTGCTAGTAGCACAGTCAAACCATCTTTCCAACTTCTCAAACTTATTCTTAATGATATTCAATTAGATCATTTGATTCACCAGATGTTTATTCTATCCCAGTTAACACTTCTGAAGGTTTTGCTTATTACATTGGAAGCATGTACCATGGCATTAATCATCATTTGACTGAACATATTTCCAGTGTTTCAAAAGGGAATACTACTACTCTGTTATCTTTATTAACCCTTTCACTCCCATAGGGACATATAAATCCAAGAACATACTAAAATATCATGAAATTTCATACCTATGTGAATATTAGAACAAGGTCAGGTGGGTAAATATTGAATGTCCCTCATAAAAGGTAAAGGTATGTAGTATTATGATAATTAACACAGCAATCGGACATCGCTGAATTGACTGGAATTACTGTTTCACACGCGAATTAAATCACATCAGAAAACTTGAAAATCTCGTCGCTGTGGAGCGGGAATCGAACCCACATCTCCCGATTTACGTTTGAATGCGCTATCCGTTGCACCACTCATGACGGCGAATTCCCGAGTCTCTGTGTGTTAAGAGCATCGGAATATTCTCCGACTGCGATGCTTTTAACACACAGAGACTTGGGAATTCGCCGTCGTGAGTGGTGCAACGGATAGCGCATTCGAACGTAAATTGGGAGATGTGGGTTCGATTCCCGCACCACGGCGACCAGATTTTCAAGTTTTCTGATGTGATTTAATTCACATGTGAAACAGTAATTACAGTCAATTCGGCGATGTCCGATTGCTGTGTTAATTATCATGATGTATTTACCACATATTATGAGAAGAATATTTCTTCAACTCTGAATGTATTATTATTGTTATAGATCCCTGTATGTAATACCACTGGGACAAATATGTCCCACCTAAAAATACCAATGGGACACGTATATCCTCGCCCCCATTCCCTCCTTTGGTAACAATTATTTTTCAGTTAACATAATATTATAAAATATGTGATTTTGAAGTGAAAACACAATAAGATTGTAGATTTATAAAAAACACAAAATTGTTAGTGAAATTGTTAGTTAATGTTAAGTGACACGTCCACAGTTCCTGATTGGCAAAATAGAAAATGTATTTCTCTCTTCGTGAATCTGCAATCTCTCAGGTTTTGTGAAAGTTTAATTTACCTTTGCATTAACCCTTGTAATACAGACTCACTGTATCATATTCCCATTATTTGGAAATACCTTCTCAAATCTGGTGACAATTAAATTAACACGTGTTTACCACATTGTGTTATTTTCATTCACACTAAGGCTGATGAAGGTAGTAGTTAGTACCAAAACATTCCTCTATTAAATGTTTGTTGTGTAACTTACATATATACATACATATCACTAAGCTGCTCTCTGATGTTCAGTGGTTAGCTCCTTACAGAAAGAACTCACTGCTGCTGTAGCAGGCGTGTCCAATGACAGCGATCTCATCACACAACTCGAGCTTCATTGATATCCATCACACGCTGCACACTGGACCTTTTTGTACTTCTTACTCATTATCTTTTTCTCATGCAGACATTCCTGAATCTGGTCCTCCCATGATTTCCTTGGCCTTCCTCTGCCTTTCTTTCCTGCCACTTTGGCTGAATAAATTCTTTTTGTAAGCACCTCATCACTCATTCTTTCAACATGACCAAACCACCTAAGAATATTAATCTCCACCTTGCTAACAACAGTTTGCCTCACATTACACATCTGCAACACATCTTCATTCCTCACATTATCAGTGTCTTACCACCCCACCCCCGTATGTAACATTTTCATTCCTCACATGATCAGAGAGTGTCTTACCACCCCACCCCCGTATGTAACATTTTCATTCCTCACATGATCAGAGAGTGTCTTACCACCCCACCCCCGTAAGTAACGCATCTCCCTAGCACACAAACGACTCCTAAGTCTTTTCTGCAGAACCCAGGTTTCACTGCCATACATCAGAGTAGGAACAATTACACTTTTATACACAGCCGTTCAGTACTTCCTTGAGAACCCATCATTCCTGTGAAATCTTCCTAAAGCAGCTGTGACCTTTAATGAAGAATTCACTGGCCTACTAGTTTCACCATCTAATTTGTTCTCTCTGTCAAACATGCTTCCCAAATATACAAACTCGTTTATCTGATCAATAATGGTGCCATTTAGACTTATCCTGCATTCAGTACTAACAGTTCCTCACTCAAACACCATAACTTTGGTTTTTCTCTTATTTATACTCAGTTTGAATTTTCATACAAACTTCATACATTCGGGCCAGCATACTCTGCAACTCGCTTTTGCTCTCTCACAACAGGACTGTTTCATCAGCATATAGTAATCTGCACACACGGACATTACCAAGACATTTCATGCATAGAATTCTAATGCGTCATTGGAAATTTCTTATGCATTTCATCAGCCTGTCAGTGGCCTACACATTCAGATTTCTTTATCTCCTTATGCCCTCTAGTGAAAACACAAGGATTTGGGGGGAGGGGAAGGAGCAGGTATCACACACTCACACACATAGCACAATTTGTATTTAGAAAAAAATTTGTGGTTGGAAGCACTAAAGTACACTGAAGTCTGCCCTTTCCATTACACTTATTTATGATATGAATTATTACCTTTTTTTTTTTTTAGCTGAGGACATCTTCATTGGAAACAGGAGTATCCACAATGTTCCACACAAGTCCATCATGCAGTATAGGTAAATATAGTAGACAGACTTTCAAAGGCCTGAAGATCATTGATGTAAAACTTTCTTGGGTGGGAGGGAGGCATGTTTTTTTCACATTGGGACCTAAAAATATTTTTTTGCTGGAGGCTACGTAAACTTACGCTACACCACTGAGTCACAGAATAGCTGTTGGATGACCATGCTTCTTGTAGCATGACGAAAAACTGCAGTGCACAGAATAGCTGTTGGGTGACCATGTTTCTTGTAGTATAGTCACCCAACAGCTTAACTGCTGCTCACAGAATAGATTTTGTGTGAACATGCTTCTTTTAGAAAGATGAAAAACTATCACACATAAAATAACTGTTGAGTGACCATATTTCTTGTAGCATGATGGAAAATTGCCACACACAGGATAGCTGTTGAGTGATCATGCATAATAAAACAAATCCTGTTGCATAATTAAAAATCTGCTGCACACAGAATTGATCTTTGGTGAGTATCTGCTTGTAGTACAATGAAAAACTGCTGCAAGAAGAATGTTGAGTCATCAATTCTATGTGAATATTTCTTATATTTTATAATAAAGAGTGTGTATTTTCTCATTAATGTTTAGTTCTTTGGAAGTTGTCTTGCCCGTATTGATTTTCTTTCTGATTAAAAAAAAAAAAAGCAGGTGGTTCTTGGATATGGGTGTGGCATTCACAATAGTAGCAGTATCGCCACATCCTGAAAGGTACAACTGATGTTTAATGAAGTTTTATTTTCCTTGTTCTGAAAATAGGGACAAAATAGTGTGGAATAATTGTTCCAAGGAAAACTTCTTACTTAAAAAAAAAAAAAAAAATTTAATTAATAAAGATGGACAAAACCTAAGAAAAGTTCTGTTCATCACTTTTTGCCATAAAAAGGATGTCTTAGTAATCACATCCACATCCCAAAACCAACTTTATCAGAAAGAATAGTTAGAAAAAAATCGGAAGGCTTCGAGAATTAGGAGAATTTTGTTTTATTACAGAACCTTTGTAAGTTCTCATTAAATTTTATGCCAAGAACAGAACGAACTTGCAGAAAAGAAAAATGAAAGAAAAATAAAAAGGAAACAACAGAAGTTGTATTGAAATACTGTAAGTTTTAACAGTGCATTTTGCTGCAATTCCTTGATGCAGATTCATTGAAATATACATAAAATTACTTTTATTCACCAGAAAGAAAAGACAAGTATCAAACTTTGAAGTTTTTGTGCATAATCCCAGTAAAATATCCCCAAATAATAGTTAGTTTAAACTAGCAAACACTTATTGCACCAAGATTTTGAATGTCTAAAATATCCCACTGATAAACCAATGCAAATTCTAAAAGATAATATGTAGTTAAGTTTACCACTCCTCAAATTTCGTGATTTAGATATTATTATCATTTTTATTTTTTATTTTTTTAATTTAAAATAAGGTTTTGGTATGGTTTTTAATGTTTTTCAGTCTTTTGTTAACAGATGTGTAACTATTATGTGGAATTTCTCCCTTGCAGAAGTACAAGTTTTGGATGAAAAATCAATATTCATGGTTGACACAGTGGAAGTTTAGTTTCTTTTTATGTGATGAAAATCAAGATGTCCTAGAAACTTTTCACCAGTGTATCCTAACCCTAGATTCTTTGGTATGCATTTTTTGTCCTTTTCATGAATATATTGCTTTTTTATTCTTTATGTATATATTTTTGTAATGTTTGCAGTCTAAAAAAACAAGTATAAAATAGTGGTTAAGAACATTTGAAATTTATGTTCCTTTATGCATTATTGAAGAACATTTGAAATTTATGTTCCTTTATGCATTATTGTAATAATATTTCATAGTTACTTTTTCCTTCGTTTGTGGGTATTTCCATTTACCTTAATTGTTAATGTTTGAAAGTAGGAAGTTCCTCCAGTTTGGGTGTAATCACTGGACTTACGACTTAAGGTCCTTTCTAGATAAAACATGGTGAAATGAATATTCATTCTTGGCATTAGTATTTAACACTCTCTTAGGAGCTTTATGAATGTTTCCCTTCAACTAGAAGTTTCCTCAGCATGAATATCAGAATATTTGCTGAGGAAATTAGAGATGAGTGTGGGCTCAGCTCACTTTTTAAGGCCCAGGCTCTCCAACCAGATCCATAAATTTTGAATCTCTTTGCAGAGCTCTAGTAGATGGTTTTTCATGTGAGGCCCAGGCCCTGTCCAGAGTCAAGCTTTTATGCACATTTTTATTGTGTGAATATCAAAAATGTGAACCTTATTGTTTCATTCCCATTTATATTTTCATCATGAAATAATAGTGTCAGAGCTGCCCAAATATTGTGAAAATAAAGGAAAGAAAAAATCAGATTTCATGATTTCACGTACATGTAATAGCACAAAGCAATTCAAGATTAAACTTGCCATTGCATTGTATTATCAACATTTATTTTTGTTTTTTGTTCCAGAACCTGTAAAACATTCATTACGCTACTTCAGTTTGATTGCCAAAAAGCTGCGATTTTCAATGATGTAAAAATGTATGTTGCTGAATAAAATCTATAGATGTTGGTACTGAACTAATATTTCTTATATTGTTCAGTGAAATATAATTATTAAAAAAGAACTCTCATCTTTCATTTACTTCCAGAACATTTCCTATTTATGAAGTACAAACACCATAGAGGATATATTATGTCATAGTCTCTGGTAACTTCTCAAAAACAGAATCACATCTAATGTTTTAGGATTTAATCTGGTTCTTTCTTTTAATACCCTAGCCCTGGGGTTGGAAACTCGGCACTTAAGAAGGGCCAAAAAGTCGTAAAATACACATTCCTTACCTTTAGAAGAGCCATGAATGGCAGCTATAGGAACTGTGGTGTCCACTGCAGCCCTCAGCCGACACAGGCAAAATTTGTGAAAAGTATGCACAGTATTTAATATAGATTTTTATTATACAGATTTAATATTATTCTGCTTCGAATTAAAATATACACTGTTAAAAATTATGTGGCACATTGCACCAAAAAGTGGTGCTATGCCAGCTGCACCATTTTCTGAAAAAAGATACAGCATTGTGTTGTGCAAGTAACATGGTGCAACCTTGTTCCGTAACATGGTACAAAGTTGTACCAAGTTTTTTGGTTTTGTTTGCACCACACGATGGTGTATCTTTCCTCAGAAAGTGGTGCAGCTGGTGTAGCACCACTTTTTGGTGAAAATTGCCACAAAAATTTTAACAGTGTATGGCGGAATTGAAGTTTCACAAAATCTCCACTTTTAAAGCTGGGTGAAACAGACACGTGTAGTTAACAGAGTACCAATAGCTAGTGTTTTTTAAAAGGAAAAACACAGAGCAAGCAAAAAAATGAAGGCAAAAGAAATATCCAGAGTTCGTTTTTTGCTGACGCCAGTTTTTCAGCTAGTTCGTCACAAATGTATTCAAAGTGAAAAATAAAACAAAAATGTTACAATTTTAACAAACCTTGGTTTTAGTGACCACTGCTAATCTGTCTCGGCATCTCTCCTGCTAGATTTTCAATGTCCAGTTGATACTACATTATTTTCATCTTCAGACAAGCCTGGAGACTCTCATCTGTGAGTGAGCCTCTCAATTTCCTTTTTATCAGATTCATACTGGAAAAAGTTTGTACTCACAGCAATAAGTTGAACCAAAGTCAACAATATGTTCGTACTTCTTCAAAGAAGAATATGATTCAAGAAGACTGTTCCATGTCTCAAAAACAATTTTGTCGATAGGAGTAATGTTTTTAAGTTCAGTCCACCTGTGATCTGAAATTAATTTACTGCAATCTTGATCATGGTCTTCCAATTTGCATCCCAAATCAGAGTATTTTGATGCCCACATTTCCTTAGATTTCAGATCAATAAAGTGCAATTCAAAATCGGCACGGTATAAATTATGAAATGTTGAAAAATCTAAAGATTCTACATCACATATCAGCGGTTTTGTCAAAAACGATAATATGTCTTTGAAATTCCTGAACTCTTGGAACCTTGTGAGAAAAGAGTTTCGCATTCTATCGATACAATCTTTGAAGTATTTGAAATCTATCGAAACTCTAGATTCGTGATGTTTCTTCAAGAAATTGAATTGCAAGCAGGTGACCCTTTGCAAGTCAGAAGCAAACAAAAGTAGTTTTTGTTCGAAACTATGGATGTCTTCCAGCATGAAAACAGCAATGTTTCCTTTTTCTTGAAGTTTCAAGTTCAATCTATTTAAGTGTGATGTAATGTCTACTAAGAAGTCGAACTTGGATAGCCAATTGGCATCAGATAGTTCAGGATGATTAATGTTCTTATCCGCCGAGAAAGTCTTTATTTCTTTCAGACATAGTGAGAATCATTTCAAAACTTTGCCTCATGATAGCCAACTGACTTTATTGTGTATTAGCAGGTCGGATTACACATTATTTACTTCACGTAATAGTTCTTGAAACGGTCAATGATACAAGCTTCTTGCCATTATTGTGTTTATAATTTTAATAACGAGTTCCATCACTTTGCTGATTTCATCAGGCAAGGATTGTGCACATAAAGCCTCTTCATGAATAATTCAGTGAAACCCCAAAATGTTGTGCTGCACTTTTTTGCACACCAAAGCCACAAATACTTTATTTACTCCAACCATGCACTGTGCACCATGAGTGGCAATAGAAATTAAGTTATCGATATTTATTTATTTCCGAAAAGTCTAATACTGCTTTTGTTATATTCTCCCCTGTTGTCTGTCCTTTGAGTGGTAGAAGTGCAAGTAATTCTTCCGTAGGGCCGATATTTATTACATACCTTGCAAACAATGTTACTTGTGCGGTGTCACTTAAATCACACGATTCATCCAATGCCGACCTTTATATCGTTGAATTGTTGGTTAGAAATTTGTTTTGCCATTCTAGTTGTCTGGTCCCTAATTGTTTTCGCAGAAAGGGGCATGCCATATATTTTCTTTATAATATCAGCACAATTTTTAAATTTGCAAAAGAGATATTTTGAAGTATTTAAAAAACACTCTTTTAATATATTCACAGTCAGTAAAAGGCTTACCTTATTTCACAATCTCTTGAGCGAATATAGCACTTGCAGATTTAACATGATTAGCAGTCTTTACCCAGTTGTTTAGCATTGTTGTACTTTATTGATATTTTCTCTGCAGTTCTTCAACCACTTTCCTTTTGGACACCCCCACTGGATAGTAATGCACAAACTTTTTATGTTTTATATTGAAATGTCTTTCCAAATTTGATGTTTTGTTGTTAGAAAGTTTGTATTTACAAATTAAACAGAATGGCAACCCATCAGAGTTTTTGACAAAAGCAAACAATGGTGTCCACTCTTCTTTAAAATCCCTATAGTTGTCATCAATTTTTCTGATCTTGCTCTTTGAACACATTGGTTTTGATATTTATGAAAAATAATAAAGCACTTTTCCCAAGAACATGCGTGTCGCGACGACACGCATGTTCTCGAGATCTTTCATAGTAGTAGTTGTAAACATGCATGTTCACAACTTCTACAACAAAAGATCAAGACCACTGATGGACTTGTGACAGCGAAGCGTGATAGGCACATCCTGTTGATGCACCTGCACTCAACTCTCTTGCCGAATGTGGGATTTGATGCCAAGCAATGACTCATCGGCTGGTGAGTAGAGTGCTCTGTTGCTCCTCCGAATTGAACTTTGAACCAAGCCGTGGAGTTGCGCAGAGGTGTAATGGGTGCAGTGTCGTCTGCACCGGGGAGAGAATGAGATTTGAATGATGGGTCACGGCCGTGCAGCCCGCAATCACTCAGAAATACACAAACATTGGAAAATAAGGTTTTCGGTCATCGACAAGGGTTCAATATTTTTAGATTCCTGTCTCTCATGTTGGAGAGTAAATGGGATTTTTCGTTGAAGTAGAACTATGTCAAAATAGAAGCTGAAACTTTGCAAAGTTTTCCGTTCCTTCAAGTACCAAAAGAGCCATATTTAAATTTCCCAAAGAGCCATGTGTGTTGCCGACCCTTGCCCTAGTCACTGCACTAAAGGCTTATTCACTTGCAGCAGTGCTAGCTGATATGTACTAATGTGGAAAATTTTGAACTTATTTACTAAGACAGCAAATCTTTGGCTTCTAATTGATTCTCTTCCATGATTAAATTGAAATAGCTATGAACTTTATCATCTGTAGGGTTATCTACTTTAAATGCATCGTCAGTTCAAATATACTTGATGAAGTATTTTGTGCCATGAATAGTTTCATTGTTGTTAACACAGAAGCAGATACTTTGTCTTCATTAGTTTCATTGATCATAAAGTGTATTTGTGAATGCAAATTTTTTTTTCATTTTCTGAGAACATCTGTAGTGGCTTTGATGTCTTTATGAAGAAAGATTCCAATTTTATATAAACTGTTGACTACTGTCTTAGCATTCAACTATTTTTGCTGACTTTTTCTTTAGTACCACTACAATATCTGAATCTTTTGGAAAAAGAATATAGTGCTTCAGGAGTAAGTGATGTGTACCAGGTGAATACCATATGTAATGTGGGATGCAAATCATCTTCAAAGTGGCTCATTGCTATTTAAAAACATTTACAATAGAATCAGTGCTTACATAAGATGCCGCCTCACCAGACCACACTCAGAAGACATGTCAAAAGTTCAACTGAAATCACAAGATTGCAATATGTTAGCAAATAAACAAAGCAATACATAATTTTGGTGGTGCACTTACAGAATTACACTCATCGTCAAAAAAATAGTTGCACCCAGAAGGAAGCAACCGACAGGAATGAAACTTGATGGGTAGATTTGGCATCGTGAGAAATGCAAATGATCAAGTATCATGCTCGAACGCGCATGTGATGCAAGCAAGGAGGGGTCGTAGCTCTGTGCCTGACCGGCTATATGAGGCTATCCCGTTGCACACACTTGCCATTCTGACTCATGCTGTTGTGTTGGTTGCATCCTTTGCAAGTGAAGTATGCCTCGGAGAAAAGTTCGGAAGCAATTCGAGCAGTTGGGAAGTTCAAGAGGGGCCGCATCATCGGGCTCCGGGAAGCGGGATGGTCTTATCACCATATTGTGCACAATACAGGTCATGCGGATATCACCATAGCATGCTGTTGGTGACAGTGGATAGAACAAGGCATGTAGCAGTGATAGGAAGAGTCTGGGAGCCCTAGATGAACCACAGAGAGAAAGGACCGACGGGTTGTCTGACATGCATAGAGTGACCCAGCAGCCATGATTGCGAATATTCAGAGCAGTGATGCCCTCCATGCATCATCCAATTAGTGCCAGCACCACTGGCAGACGGCTGCACAACGTAGGACCATACGCACGCAGACCATTACGACGACTGCCCTTAACAGCAGTGCATCGTTGCCAAAGACTGCAATGGTGTCATGCCAGACTGTCATGGAACTACACAGAATGGCAGCAGGTGATCTTCAGTGACAAGTCCCACTTTTGTCTTGGAGGAGATGACTCCTGAATCCGTGTGTAGAGGCACCATGGTCAGCGCTAAGATGAACGGCTTCTTGTCGTGCGTCACACATCCAGAAGGCCTGGTGTCATGGTGTGAGGTGCAGTTGCCTACAATGCCAGATCACCTTTGGTGTTCATTACAGGCACTTTGACAGCCCAATGTTACATTAATGAGGTCCTGCAACCAGTGGCCCTACCTTTTCTGAACACTCACTCAGGCGCGATTTTCCAACAGGACAACGCTCATCCGCATACTGCTGCTGTCTCTAGAGCTTGCCTTCAAGGCACTGATACTCTGCCATGGCCAGCTGCATCGCCAGATGTTTCGCCGATTGAAAATGTGTGGAATGCTATTGGACGTGCTATCCACACTCCACCCCTACCACACAATCTGCAGGAACTACATGAGAAGATTCAAGCTGCATGGGATGGCTTATTGCAGGACACCATTAGGAACCTGTACAACTCCATGCCGAGATGTTTGGCATGCTGTGTGAGCAAACATGGAGGCCCGACGCCATACTGAGAGACATTACTTATTGGCGTGTAGCTCAATAAATGTTGTCCATATCAGTCTCAATGTTTAATCATTTATTGTTCCTGGTAACCTTTACCTTCCTCCTGAATAGTATTGCAGTCTGACACGTCCTTCTGGGTGCAGCTATTTTTTTGACAATGGGTGTATAAACAACACTTTTCAGAAATGGAGCTTATATAGCTGTTACCTGCTATTTTGGAGATAATGACTTCATTTTGAGAAGTGTGGTGTTAACAACTATGGCATTACTACATGAAACAAAGGTGCGCCACTAGAGGGTGTAAGTTCACATTTCTATTTGTAGTACATTTGCAGCAATATCTGTGTGTCTAAAAGCTAATTGAAAAGACACATTTGCAGCAATATCTGTGTGTCTAAAAAGCTAATTGAAAAGACACATTTGCAGCAATATCTGGTCAGGTACTACTGACTATAAAAACATTATTTTTGTGCATTTCTTGTCTAAAATAATGCACAATTCCCCTACTGGGGGACACAAACATATAATTTGTTTTGCTTGATATCTCTGTATCATGTCTTATTAAAGAAATTCTTTTAACACCGGATGCCATTTACCTTGCGGAACACTTTGCTTGTACTTGCGTGTTTTTTTTTTTTTTTGTATTTTTTTTTTTTTGTAGTTCAAAGTTATGTTGCTATGTGGTGTTTGTGTACTTTCTCTTTGCAGCTGTAACTTCACTTCTAAAAACCCTACTGAAAATTTTCTTTTTCTAGTGTATGTTATTTGCTACAAAAGAGGTGGAGAACATTATCCTCTTTAAATAATGCATAGCTTTCCTGTTAGGGGACATGAATGTCAAAACCTTTTTCTCACAATCCTTTTTCTCAGCATAGTTTTTGCTATGAAGGATACTTTATGCATATTTTCAACTTTTCCATTATGCAAAATTTTTCCATTAGGGGGAGTAGAGTTATATAATGTTTCCTTCTATATTTCATCTTCTAACTGTTCAGTTTGAAACAAACTCCCTTTTTCTCTGATACAGGGCCGGCCTTTGTCATAGGTGAGCAAGGCGGCTGCCTAGGGCCACCAATTCTATGGGCCTCGGATTTGAATCATATATTGATTTTCTGTCATCATCCAATTTTTAATCTGTATTATCTTTAAAAAATAAATAAATAAAATCACTAAAAAGATAAACAGTCGAAGTACACCTTTTCTCTTGTCCCACTAGTGTTTGGGGGGGGGGGTGCAGCTAAGTGAATCTATATGCAAACAGCTGTTCCCCTTCTTTATGCTTTGCAGTGAAGTTTAGTTTCTTTCTATCGGCTTTACATATAAAATGGTAATAACAAAGGAGGAATGTGTAGGCAGTAAACAAAACACCAGACAAAAGTTTTCGGGGTTGAGTGAAAAGCAGAACGTCTAAGATTCGCTAATTTAACCAAATTACAGTCCCTACACTTTTGACTACAGTATATTGTTTGACTAATGTAAATCTAAATTAGTTCTGTTCCTCATGAGAGGATGGGGGCTATAGAATCAGGGAGGTTACAATGGGTATCCTATTACCACCTCCTTGGGAAGTATTTATACTATTACTCATTATACAAAGGAAAACGGAAAAGCAGACGGAAAACTTAAAAAGGCCAGACCAGCCGCAGGGCAGAAGAGAAAATTTCTGGCGATGGGAAATGATCCTAATTGATTTGTCAGTTGTCATGTGGAGACAGCGAGCTCTTTTGTCCTCTCAAGCTGTTGATACAAATTTCCAGCAAACTTTGGAGCGGGCCATGTTCCATTTGTGCGAGTTAAAATATCCTCTGGCTATTAAAAGGTTGTAGCTCTGCTGAGGAATACACGGGGCAGGACCATAAATTAAAATGCCCATTGGTCGAAGTATAGGAGGCATTTTGTCTTGTTTGTGTCCAGCTGGAAAAGTTTTTTCTCATGTTTGTTTATTTATTTTATGGAGGAGGTTCAGGGTAAGAGTGAAGTAGATAAACATTGCTAGTTGTCGGTGTTGTGTTGCTTGTTTCAAAACGTCAAAAAGACTTCTGTTCATTCATTCAGTAGGAATGTTATGGGGCCTGAATATTTTTACTGGTTTGTTTATTACTTGCAAACGCATTTTTATCAACGATACTACGAAGAGATATTTTTCCTTTTAGTTGCATTTGTATCTAAATATGTCAGGAATTAAAGGTTCTAAGTCCAACAGTGGTGCAGAAATAAGAAAAAGAAAAAAAGAAGTTGAATGATTAATAGAGAGAGAGAGAAAGGTTCGTTATTGAAGCTTTTCAAGAAGAATCTACATACAGATGAAGCAACATTTTCTATGAAAAAAGAAAGAGACATTATGGATCTTCAGGTAGAAAGTGATGTTCCAGAACACAATGATGTGCAAATAGACTTTATCCAAGGTCCAGCCAAACATACACTTCTACACCATCATGAAAGACTAAATTAAGGCAGCATGTGCACATCTTAAAATAAGCCCCAATTTAACTAAAAAACTGGTAAAATCTATGCCTAATAGTTGAAAGAAATTGTAAAATCTAAAGAATATGCGACAAGATATTAATTATTATAATTTATTATATATTTCTGCCATATTTCATACTGGCTACATACTACTATTGTATATGTAGCCAGTAGCTTTTCATACTACTTTTGTATGTGCTTTTTTTTTCTGATGGTTTCATTTAAATATGGAGTACATATTGTACATACTATTAGGGGCCGCCGAAGTAAATCTTTGCCTAGGGCCTCCGAAGTAGTGCGGCCAACCCTGCTCTGATATCTTCCTTCTGCTATAAGAAACTTTTTGTGCACAATTTGTTAATTTTTGTAACATACTTTTCAGCCATTAGTGGGAGTAAGTAGCTGTTTTTCTTTCTGGATGTTTTATTGATTGCAAAATCCAGTTGATTTTTAAACTGGTTCCATTGAGTATGAATAACTTTGAAAAAATTTATTTGCATTTGGAAAGGATTCAAAATACGTGCTCATTAGAATAAAAAATTCAGTGTCATCTTTCTTATTTGATGAATATAGTTTGTCTTGATGAGAATTTGGTAGACATATACTTTTTCTAGTATTGTCTAAATTATGGGTTTTACTCAGGAATAAAGGAAATTACTTACAGTCACATTTTTGGGTAGCACCCCTACCCTTCTTCAGGACTACACTATAGTAGGTGTTGCCATTAGTGTAGTCCTGAAGAAGGGTAGGGATGCTACCCGAAAATTTGACTTTAAGTAATTTCCTTTATTCTTGAGTAAAACCCATAATTTAGTGAAATTTATAGTGTATCAAGTCTAGGAATAGCCATGCCATCAATTATTACCTAGTATTGTCTTTATTTTTTTATAAGGGAGTTCACCCTTATTAACTATTGTTCCAAAATGCATATTGTATGTCTTCTGTGCCTTTTTTGGTGTCAGAGTTATTTGATCCTTCCAATAATGACCACTGGAGGGTAAGTAATCAGTCAAGAGGCAACATTTCTGACAGAAGGTTTGGTAGCTGAACTTCAACAGATGTGTTGCCCTGATGAAAAGTACCGTAATTTTTGGGCTAAGAGCCGCGGCTCTTACATTACTAAAAGTGAAATTTTTCGGGTGTGCAGCCCTTATGCCAAATTTGTTTTCAATAAGACTGTTTCTTCCCTCCCTTTTTTTTTTTTTTTTTTATGCAGATGCTTAGTAAATTTTTTCAAACCACGTTTTTTGTTTTTTTTCACAAACTCGACTGTGATCATGTTTTCCCCCTTTCTATTCATACGTTAGACACATCTATTTAAATGATAACTCCGCTGTCCTGATGTTGGTTTAGGAGGGAAAGTGGGGGAGAACAGGAATGCTTGACTCAAATGCCCTTTGCATGGGGGAGTGGGGGATGGAATGGGGACATAAGCCATCACCCCTAATAGTGGCCCAGCATATCTCTTTCGTTGGCTGCAGCATACATCATGCAGGAAGGTGCGATGCAACCAAGGAAAGGAACGGTGATTTTTACTGGGGTGGGGAGACCGGTTTGATGGGCGCTTCCCTGAAGAAAAGCTTAAGAACATGAACAGCAATGCAAAAGCCTGCCCCAGGATGATTCCATTAGCAGAGACATATTCCAAACAATACTGGCGGGACGGAAAGACAAATTCTGTTCACTCTTCTTGGTTAATCTGGCATGCAATACAGGTATTTCTTGGCTCTGTGCTCCTGAGTTTTACTTCGATTTTATTTATTTATTTATTTATTTTTATTGACTGACGATAGTGGAAATTGAAGGCTTCGGCTGGAAAAGAAAAAAAAGAAAGGAGAGCTTTCCCATTCATATAAAAGTGGAGCTCAACGTGAAGGCTCAGTGCACAGTAAATGAAAGTAGGTCAAACCACATCCGCGACACATGCGAGGCAGCTGGTAAAAGGAAGCGCAGCTTCATTCTAACAAAAACATCTCTACATGCGAAAAAAAAAAGCATAACATAGAAGGAACATATTATTAAAGAAAACATTAATCGAAAGCATTACAAGCGATAATTTATAAGTTAATTACTTCTAAGACGGATTTTATTGCGGTTAACAGAGAACCATCCTGTAGCAGACATCCACATTGAATGGAATTTAGACAATTGTGCGGTTTTACGAGCAATGCGATATTCTAACGGGAGTCTTAAGATTAACTGTGATTTATATTGATTACATAAATGGTTTTGAGCATTTAATAAAGACAAACAAATACCATCAGTAGCATGATTAATAAAAATGTATAAACAAAAAAATTTTCCAGTATAAAAAAATAAATGTATAAAGCAGATCGACACTGAGTTGCAGAATTAGCCTTTGAAGTATACATACAATCACATTGGGCATGAGTTAATTCATGCAAATAAGGAAGATAATTTAGCTTTCTGAGCAGCACCACGACTTCACAGGTGCGGCCCTTATGACAACTTTTGCTGCCAAGATTGCAATATTTCTCACCTGCAGCCCTTATGCAGATGCGGCTCTTAGTCCGAAAATTACGATATATGTATTTTCTTGAAAGGCATTGGCAGTAAACCCTGCCAGAACCTGGCATTTTGTTCTTACACAACTAACCTCAACTAATGAAGTTTTAAGATTCATTCTGTTCATCTTTCTTGCTTTTTATCACACATTTTGTATAAAGGTCCTTTTATTCTTTTGAAACATAGTTCTAATAGAACAATGAACCTAAAAACAGCACTACCAGATATTCAGCAATCTGAAAGTTAAAATGAAGCAGTAGACATGTATACAGTTGAATTTGTGATCTAACATTTTTGGAGGGGACACCAAAAGTGAATGTTATATTCGGAAAATCATTAAATGAAAATATAAATTTTTTTGAGTTTGAAATTGTGATTTAAAATGTCATGTGATGCAATGATTTGTATATGTATAAATACTCATCCCACTACCTTGCTAAGAGGAGCTCTGTTCTACTAACACTTGAAGAAGCCTGTGATTGTTTCTGGTCTTGCTTGCTGGCATCTAACTAAAATTAGTTCTTTTTCAACTTCACTCAAATGTGACATCACACATTCACACATATCAAATGAGGGGAAATACATTTTTAATTTTTCTAAACCTGCAGCTGCTTCACTGAAAGAAACATGTTTGTTTGTTTACATTTTGGGTGGATTTGCACTTCCTAGCACCAGTTCTTTTTTAGTTTTAGCATTTTGTAGCTCCAGTTCCACATGAAACCAGCTTTGCTGAAACAGCAAAAAAAAAAAAAAAAAAACTATTGGCATGAAAAAAGTTCTGGGACTATAAAATAGGAGATGTGTTGGGTTTTTTTACATCATGTATATAGGAAAAAATTTAGTGATTTGAAAATGTAGCGTTATTAAATGTAGGAAACCAAATAAAGGTAACTTGATCACGCTAGTTACGTTAAATGAAAATTTTTACAAAAGAGTTCGTAAGTTGGAAGCTTTCGACCTTATCTTAGGTCTTCATCATGCCAATGGAGGACTAAGATTGTTGCCAGATTCTACATTTGAATTTTTCCTATTTTTGTTGCCAAAACTTACAATTGATCTCCAGATCATCGGAATGTAGTGAGAAGATTCGGAATTGCAAGTCATTGAGTTGAAAATAATTTCCAGGCTTTCACGGTAACAGAGGGCAAAACGATTGTCAAAAGAAGCAATTCGTTTTGCTTCGTTCCAGTGGGGAACTGCAGATGTGTCTTCCCATTGTCAAAATAGACAAGGCAGTATTAGGATTGGCTTTCGAAACATCTTTTTTATGTTCTAAAATTCTATGGTTAATGCTCCTGTATGTGCTTCCAATGTATAAGTTATCCCCAGTAGAAGAAGAGATAGGAATGCAGTAAACTCCTGGGAAGTTCAGGCTTTCAACTTTGTCCCTATCCCTTTGTAGAAGTTTCAAGATGTTTGGGGTAAATTTAATGGCAAGATGGTAACCAAAACTTCTAAAAAGAATCTGTAACTTATAAGCATAGGAAGGACGGTAAGGAACAGAACCACAGAATTTCAGGTCTTCTTTCTTTTGAGGAAGGAGGCATTCAATTTTCGAATGGTTTTCATATTTCTTTATGAGGGAGTTGACTGTAACAGCAGGGAAACCATGAGAGAGGGCTATTGTAGAAATTTTGGAGAGTTCTTCTTGAAGAGAGAGTTGGTTGTTGCAAATGATATGAGCCCTGTGGATGTAGGACTTCAATGCTGCAAGCTTGTAGAGATGCAGGGTGAAAGATTTGTAGGGAATGATGTTAGTGGCCGCAGAAGGTTTACGATAGACGGAACGAGTAATGGAGAGATCAGCGTTTCTGCATATGGATACATCCAGGAAATCAATTTTGTGGTTTACTTCCTTAGATATAGTGAGATTAATGGAAGGAAATTTTTCCGTAATGGAGTTGATCAGTGTCTGTAGTTCAGACTCGGAATGTGGCCAGCTAATGAAAATGTCGTCTACATATCTTAACGATAGGGAAGGTTGAAAAGGGTGTTGAGGAATGATGGAAACTTCAATATGTTGCATGTAGATTTCTGCAAGCAGAGGGGAAAGAGGTGAGACCATGGGGAGACCAGATTGTTGCCTATACACAATTTTGTTGAAAGCAAAACAACTGTGTTGATGAATAGTGTGGAAACAATCATAAAGATCTTTGATAAGAGTACTGGGGGATTCAAAATGAAGGATCAATTTCTTCATGAAGAGCATGTAAGAATCAAAATATGGTACAGAGGGAAACAAAGATTCTACATCAAGAGTATACAGATTAACACTAGGAGAAAAGTAATTAGGAAGTTTGTGGATGAAGTTTGAAGTAGAGACAACAGTATGAGGATGGTTGGCTGCCAGGGATTTGCATTTGAGGACCAATCTCTTTTCAAGGTTTACTGCTGGAGAAAGAATATTCAACTAAAGGTCTGATGGGGTTATCAGCTTTATGCAGTTTCACTTTGCAGGAAAAGCCTGGGAGTTCTAAAGTAAGGAGAGGGTGATATATCACCAAGGAAGGATTGAAGAGTTTCTTTCTTAGCTAATCTGTCAACTGAGTTTTTGAGTGAGTTGGTGGTGTCTGACTGCAAAGGAATGCAGTTAGCAGATGTAAGAAATGAATGCACTTTTTGGTTTAGTGTTTCTTTACCAATGATGACTGGGCAACCAACTTTATCTGCTTTGCATACGGCAAGGTCATTTTCCTGAATAAATGACCTGAATTCTTTTAAACAAGAAGAAGAGTACTTGATTGGCACAGCATTTTGCTTGGATAGGATAACAGCAGTGTTGGCACGAAGGATAGGCTGGTGAACAGTCTCAGTTCTGTGGATGGCTGATTCTATAACAGAAACAGTTTGTGGAAGATTGATAGGAAGAGCAGGTGAACAATTTGGGCCTAATGATAAGAATTTATCCAAGCTAGGAGGAATAGTAACAGAAGAAAGATTTACATACTTTGGCTTGTCAGTAGAGGCTGAAGACGGAGATGTTGCTTGACGTTTTTGCTTGGAGAGTAGAAAATTAAATTTTTTTGTATGGCGAGCATATTCATTTACTTCAATTGTTGAGAGGGTTTGGTTGATACGAACCATGAAAATATCAAGCAAAGCAGGATGAGTGGTAGCAGCCAGTGATTGGTAGCTAATGTAGCAGGAAAGTTCAGTTTTAGCTATAGAGGAACGCAGGTCATGGATAGCGGCAGATAGGAGGTTATGGCTGGTCTGCTGTAGTAAGAAAGAAAGAAACTCTTCAATCCTTCCTTGTCTGCTGTAGTAGCTAAGAAAGAAACTCTTCAATCCTTCCTTGTCTGCTGTAGTAGCTAAGAAAGAAACTCTTCAATCCTTCCTTGGTGATATATCAGCCCCTCCTTACTTTAGAACTCCCAGGCTTTTCCTGCAAGTGAAACTGCATAAAGCTGGTAACCCCATCAGACGTTTAGTTGAATATTCTTTTTCTCCAGCAGTAAACCTTGAAAAGAGATTGGTCCTCAAATGCAAATCCCTGGCAGCCAACCATCCTCATACTGTTGTCTCTACTTCAAACTTCATCCACGAACTTCCTAATTCCTTTTCTCCTAGTGTTAATCTGTATACTCTTGATGTAGAATCTTTGTTTCCCTCTGTACCATATTTTGATTCCTATATGCTCTTGTGAGACAAGGTGACACCATATCTCCAAAGCTCTTTAATGCCACATTGGAAAATGTCTTTCAATCACTGAACTGGGAAAACAAAGGGATAAAGATTAATGGAGATTATCTAACCCACCTTCGTTTTGCTGATGACGTAGTCATTTTTGCAACTACCCCATCAGAGCTGCAGAGTATGATCCAGGAACTTGCTGACAAGAGTAAAGAAGTGGGATTAAAAATGAACTTTCAGAAGACAAAAGGGATGTTCAATGCTTTTACAAGAAATGAAGATTTATCGATTGATGGAGAAAAACTGGAGATAACATATACGTATGTTTATCTTGGACAGCAGATATCAAGTGAGGGTCACATTGATGAAGAAATTAATCGGCGTACAAAACTTGCCTGGAGAGCTTTTGGAAGAAACAGCATAATTTTCAAGAGCAATATGCCATTATGTCTTAAAAGAAAAGTGTTTGATCAATGCATCCTTCCAGTGCTTACGTATGGTGCAGAGACGTGGACCTTAACTAAAAGAGACATACAAAGGCTGCAGACAACTCAAAGCAGCATGGAGAGGTGCATGCTTGGTATAACCAGGAGAGATAAGAAAAGGAACTCGTGGATCCGAAAAATGACGAGAGTGGAAGACATCATGATCAGAGTTAAATCCCTGAAATGGCAATGGGCTGGACATACTGCCAGAAGGACAGGCCATAGATGGACAGCCGAAATTTTAGATTGGATTCCAAGGGACAGGAAAAGACCCAGAAAAAGACCACATGGGAGATGGGTGGATGAAATTCGTAAATATGCGGGAGTGACATGGAGGAGACTGGCACAAGACAGACCGTTGTGGAGGAAACTTGGGGAGACCTTCGTCCAGCAGTGGATTGATAATGGTTGACAATGATGATGATGATGCTCTTCATGAAGAAATTGATTCTTTATTTTGAACCCCCCGGTACTCTTATCAAAGATCTTTATGATTGTTTCCACACTATTCATCAACACAGTTGTTTTGTTTTCAACAAAATTGTGTATAGGCAACAATCTGGTCTCCCCATGGGCTCACCTCTTTCCCCTCTGCTTGCAGAAATCTACATGCAACATATTGAAGTTTCCATCATTCCTCAACACCCTTTTCAAACTTCCCTATCGTTAAGATATGTAGACGACATTTTCATTAGCTGGTCACATTCCGAGTCTGAACTACAGACACTGATCAACTCCATTACGGAAAAATTTTCCTTCCATTAATCTCACTATATCTAAGGAAGTAAACCACAAAATTGATTTCCTGGATGTATCTATATGCAGAAACGCTGATCTCTCCATTACTCGTTCCGTCTATCGTAAACCTTCTGCGGCCACTAACATCATTCCCTACAAATCTTTCACCCTGCATCTCTACAAGCTTGCAGCATTGAAGTCCTACATCCACAGGGCTCATATCATTTGCAACAACCAACTCTCTCTTCAAGAAGAACTCTCCAAAATTTCTACAATAGCCCTCTCTCATGGTTTCCCTGCTGTTACAGTCAACTCCCTCATAAAGAAATATGAAAACCATTCGAAAATTGAATGCCTCCTTCCTCAAAAGAAAGAAGACCTGAAATTCTGTGGTTCTGTTCCTTACCATCCTTCCTATGCTTATAAGTTACAGATTCTTTTTAGAAGTTTTGGTTACCATCTTGCCATTAAATCTACCCCAAACATCTTGAAACTTCTACAAAGGGATAGGGACAAAGTTGAAAGCCTGAACCTCCCAGGAGTTTACTGCATTCCTATCTCTTCTTCTACTGGGGATAACTTATACATTGGAAGCACATACAGGAGCATTAACCATAGAATTTTAGAACATAAAAAAGATGTTTCGAAAGCCAATCCTAATACTGCCTTGTCTATTTTGACAATGGGAGACACATCTGCAGTTCCCCACTGGAACGAAGCAAAACGAATTGCTTCTTTTGACAATCGTTTTGCCCTCTGTTACCGTGAAAGCCTGGAAATTATTTTCAACTCAATGACTTGCAATTCCAAATCTCCTCTCTACATTCCGATGATCTGGAGATCAATTGTAAGTTTTGGCAACAAAAATAGGAAAAATTCAAATGTAGAATCTGGCAACAATCTTAGTCCTCCATTGGCGTGATGAAGACCTAAGACAAGGTCGAAAGCTTCCAACTTACGAACTTTTTTGTAAAAGTTTTCATTTAACGTAACTAGCGTGATCAAGTTACCTTTATTTGTTAATATTGTTACGTGTTTTGCCCATCATTGTCATGTAGGAAACCATTAGATCTGGGAAATGTTAGAACACAACTTGACTGCGTTTATTTAAACCTCAATTTCTGCAATAATTTCAATGCAGATTACCCTTTTGTTTCATTCAGCGACCTTTCTTCGAGGTCTAACACAGAGTCATCACCAGAAGAATTGGAAAACTTGATAAAAGTTATGATTCATGTTTTTTTCTGCTCATTCTGGTTGGACAGAGGACCATACTTGAAATAAATTACTTTTCTTATCACATGTTAAGAAAAGTTATATTTTCCTGTAGTGATTAGATAAATTATTTATGACCATGTATGTGAAGAGTTCTAGTTGTTAGT
The DNA here is from genome assembly GCA_039090855.1 of Macrothele yani. Classification (NCBI taxonomy): domain Eukaryota; kingdom Metazoa; phylum Arthropoda; class Arachnida; order Araneae; family Macrothelidae; genus Macrothele; species Macrothele yani. The sequence continues at coordinate 1,221,580 of CM077021.1, read as the reverse complement.
TCTTTTTTATTGTTTAAGAATTAACCACAATCTCACTGTAATAGGATAAATTTATTTTCCTTTAGGAAAAAAGTGCCATGAGTGCAAATCAGCCTCTTTGTTTAATAAAAGATGTTATAAATGCTTCTGTCGACCACCAAATAATAGAAGCAGTAAAACTCATAATGGTGGCTTCTGTAATAGAATTGTATGAAAAATATGAAAGCCATGAAACTGTTCCCATGTTTGCTGTCCTGTTATTCAACAGAAGTGCCACAAAAACTCCAGAAGACTTTGTTTTAAATCATTTAAATTATATTGGACATGGAAAGTATCTAGAACAAGTAAGTCTTTTCTTTATTTGAAATTTGGAATTTGGTATGTGTATATTGTGTTTTGGATTGCCTAATTGTGATGGTAAAATTAGATTTTGATGATGTTAAAAAGGTTTTTTTAATATATCGTTGTTCAAATTTCGCCAATTTGCGATGAACATACTTTTTCGTGGCCACGATAGTGTAATTTGATTGACATTAAATGTCCGTCATTACTGTTTCACACTAGGGTGTCCCAAAATTCAATGCAAAAAAATTTTTCTTAAAAAAGGTGGGTCTCACCCTTTAAAAAGTTTCTTCTACTCCTATTATTAAAATATATGAAGTTAGAGCTCATTTTGGAAAAGATTAAGAGGTCCCTCAAGGTCACACAAGCTACACTGATTTATGTGAAAATCGGGAATTTTAATCAAAAGCATAAGTGATGATCAATTATATATTTTATGGAATAACTTTTTACGGGTCTTATAGAGGTTATTTTTCATGAAAGTTGGTTGTCAAATTTTCGAACTAAAGCCTAGTTCGTCATCAGGACTATGTCACTGGAGTAGTTGCTGCCACTCAGTTGGAAGAGTCCATCCGCAATTATCGTTAATTGTGGTACTTCTTCTTCTTGCTATTTCGATCCCTTCTTCTAGTTTCCTCTTTACTAAGTTTGACTGGTGGGCGATTATTTTCACTGAGTCCCAATTTATGGAGTGTCCACTTGCTTGTATATGTCTGTCTAGCCCTGTTTTGTTCCCAATGTTCCTAATATGCTGCTTGGTGTTCTTTCATTCGGACCTTAATACTTCTCCCTGTTTCTCCTATATAGCTGAGTCCGCAATTACAGTCGATGCAGTAAATTACTCCTTCCTGCAATTGGATGTCCAATTCTTTCTGCTTTAAAGCTGGCAGGAATTTCTTTATTTTGTTATTAAGATCTGGAGCTAGCCTGATATTGTATTTTGCTCCGATCCTTTTCAGTTTCTCGAAAAGTCCCTTGTGGTACGTTAATTTTGCTGGTGAATTTGAAGTTGGTTTTTTCCTGCTTCTTTTTTGGCACTTGTTTAAATATTTTCTCAACATATGGGGAGGGGTAATTGTTTTCTGCTAATATTTCCTTTAATTCTTCTTTGTGAAGATCTTTTGAGGAGCTGAAGAGACCAGGATTTCAATTTTTTCCAAAAATTGTCTCGCCGTATTCGATTTAATATAATCAGGGTGGAATGAGCAGAAGTCTAACATCTTCCCTGTGTTGGTGGGTTTTCTAAAAAGCTGAGTGAATATTTTCCCCTCTCTTGAGGTCAAGGTTAAATCTAGGTAATTGATGCTATGGTCTTTTTCCTGTTCCAGGGTGTACTGCAAGGTATTCTCTAGTAAGTTAAATTCTTCCAGAATCTGAGAGGGTAGAGATTGGTCCACAGTATCTACTATAATTAGGACATCATCCATGTACCTTACATAGAGAGCAAACAAGGAGGGTTGTATAAGGATTTTATAAGGGTTGTATAAGTTTACTTATATAATAATTTGCTAGCAGAGGTGCTAGTGGAGAACCCATTGCAAGTCCTGAAGTTTGCCTGTAATATTTCTTTCCAAACTGGAAGAAATTATTCTTGAAGGAAAATAGGAGCAGTTCATATATGCCAAGTAGTATTTCTCTATTGTGATTATGGAAGACTATTTTTTCCGCAAGGTCATCTGCAATGAATTCCAGTAGGAGGTCCAGGTTAATGTTGGTATACATAGAGACTATATCCAGGCTTGCCATTACTGGATGAATTAATTCTGGCAAGTTGTCCAGTTTTCCTTTTAGCTGCATGGAATTTTTTAGTAGGTAGGGAGGAGAAGGGAAAATATCTCTGAGGTGACCAAGTAAATAATAATTAATGTTGGAGAGTGGCGAATTTCTAGTGTCTATTATAGGTCTTACTGGATGGCCTTCTTTGTGAACTTTTATCGTACCATAGATCTGTGGAATTCTTGACTGGATTTTGGAGAAGTTTTTGAAGAGCTCATTAAGCTGTTTTTTATTTCTTAAAGAGCTGATTAATTTCTTAAGATTTTTGACAGTTTGATCTATAGGGTTACCATTGAGTTCTTCATAATAAGGCTTGCTCAATTTCAGCTTCCATTTTATTGTAATACTTCTCTTTTTCTACCAATACCAAAACTTTGCTCTTATCTGCTCTCAGTGCTACAACTTTATCATTGGCTTTGGATTTTTTAAGGTCAGCAATGGCATTTCTATTAAAATTGTAATTAACTTTTACTGGCTTTTTTACAAATTTTGAGACGCAGTCTGAGAATTCTTTCCTTAAAGTAACTGCTGTATTTTCATCTCTCTTCTACCTTACTACAGATGCTTTCTAAATCAATCAGTATACGTTTTTTATCAAGTGTTGCAGAGGAACACTTGATAAAAAACTATATAACAAAAAAATAAAATAAAAAGCATAATTAAATATAAAAACATAATTAAAAGCTGCGCCTGCTTCTGTAGTGCAATTATATATCTATATATGATTTCTAAACCTTAACTGTAGCCACTAGCATCACTTATTGCACCTTAACTGTAACTAAACTTTAACCATAACCACTAGCATCACTTATTGCACCTTAACTGTAGCTTTAAACTTTAACCATAACCACTAACATCACTTATTGCATATGTGTTGTTGTTTGTTCTATTGTATGTGTTGCCTTTTGCTGTTTGTTGAGATGGGTATTTTTGCTGTTTGTTGAGATATTTTTTATGTGTTGCCTTTTTGCTGTTTTGTCCAGAAGATAAATTTGTTTTAGTGTTTCTTTTTAATATAATGGCAAAACAAACTAGGAGTAGTAATTATGTATGGATTATTGGATATCCTACTGAATAATAATAACAGGTTCACATCTGCCATCTGGAAGAGATGTTATGACCACCAATTTTATGTACTTTCACTGTACTAAGAAGCTTTTGATCAGTGATAGTGCTGTTCTTGTAAACAATAACATTGTACCATTTTGGGAAAAATCAAGGTTGCCAATAAGACATAAGCAGCATATTTTTAAAAAGATTAAAGATTTATATGGCAAACAAGTAGGCTTAATGAGAAGTCGAAAAAGGAATAATGCAAAAGACCAAGAGAATCAAATAATGTATAGTGAAAATCTGGATATGTTATTTGACATAAGTCACACTAATTCGGAACAGCTTATTAAAAATGAAGAGGATTGTCAGTTTCTCAGATTACAAAGACAATCTAGGACAGGTTGTATTGGATCTCTGGACAGAAAGCTTTGTACACATGAGAAAAGATCAGCTGAACGACAGAAAAAATTTGCAAAGCGATTAAAAGAAGCTGCTTCATCTCAGAATTCTTTTGCTTTATCAACTGCATCTTCTACGTCAACAATGGATGAGACTGAGACTGAAAGTGAAAACTCTAAAGCAGACTCTGATGATGAATATGCTGCAGAAATTACACCACACAAAAAAATTATTACTTGAGAAGCATACAGGTAAAGATGAACGAAGTCGAAGGTCTGTCATAACACCAAAAGTTTGCTGCTGCTTTTGATAGAAATAATATAAGTATAAGAAAGTCAACAGTGTTACTTGCATTTGTCTTGAACATGGCTGGTGGTAGTGGTGGTGGTGATGGTGAAGCAGACTGTTCAAAGAGTAATGAAACTTTAAAATCTGTAATTATTTCAAAAAGTACTGTTCATCGTGAACGTCAACGCGTATGTGGTGAAACTGCGCAACAGATAAAAATGGAGTTTAATGCCTCAAAATCAGTAGTTCATTGGGACAGAAAGTTATTACCTGATTTATCATTAAATGAAACAAGAAAGGTAGACCATTTACCAGTGTTAGTTTCCTCTCTAAAAGATAGTAGTAGAAAACTTCTTGGAATTCCTAAGCTGTTATCTGGTACAGGGGAAGCAGCAGCTAATGCGGTTTTTGAACTTTTACAGTCATGGAAATGTGATTCTCAGGTTATTGGTATGTGCTTCGACACAACCTCCTCAAATACTGGAAAGTTCAAAGGAACATGTGTTCTTCTTGAAAATAAAATAGGAAGAAGCCTACTGTGGTTAGCCTGTAGACACCACATGTTTGAAGTGTTACTTTCAGATATATTTCATGTATGTCTTGGACCGTCGAGTGGACCCAAAATTATTATGTTTAAAAGATTTCGAGAAAAATGGATTGAACTTAACTTAACCACCGCAACCCAAAATGTCAAACAACGCCATTGATAGCGGCATCCGACACTTTGAAATTTGTTATTACTAATCAACTTCAGACCGCTGCTAAACACTTTCCTAGAGATGATTACAGAGAACTATTAAATCTTTCCGCTCTTATGATTGGAATAGATGCGAACAATATTATTCGGAAACCAGGTGCTCTCCACAGAGCTAGATGGATGGCAAAAGCCATTTATTCATTAAAAATTAAACTATTGTTTGATGGAAATGAATCTATCATACAATTGACACCTCAACAATTTCAAGGCCTTCAAAGATTCAATCGGTTTGTTGTATGCGTATACATTCAATCATGGTTCACATGTCAGTCTATTGTAGATGCACCAGTGAACAACGTTTTACTGATACAAAGATTGCATGAATATGAAGATATACAACTACGCAAAACAGGATTAAAGATGATATTACGTCACTCCTGGTGTTTAAGTTAAAGAGCTTGCCACTCTTTGTTTGTTTTCAACACTTCTTAGTGCCAAGGAGAAATATATGTTAGTTAGTAAAATCAGTGAAAAAAGAATTTGCACCTATTAAAGAAACTTCCTTTAAAATTTGATGACTTAAATATCTCTCACAGCTTCTTTCACACCGCACAAATAGACAACAGCTTCCTAAGCGTGCCTGTTGAGAAATGGCCAGAAACACAATCTTTTAAAGAAGCTGAAGAAATTGTTAAACATTTGCCATGTGTTAATGACTGCGCTGAGCAAGGCATAGCATTAATCGAAAGTTTTAATGATGCAACAAAAGATGAAGAACAAAAGCAGTATTTATTGCAGGTAGTTGAAATGCATAGAAAGAACTTCGCGAAGTGCAACCGTAAAGATCTTCAAGATATGTAAAAATTATTAATTATGTTATTTATAAAATGTTAGGCAAGATTTTCCTCTTTATTATCTTGTTAAACTTGACAGGTGGATTTTGCTGTAAAACATTATTTTTTACATTGCATTTTGCAATGTTGAATAAAGTTCGTTTTTTGTCATTTTCTTAATAATTTTTCTTATATTTTCTACACTAAATATTACTAATAGAGTACATTTTTTTAGAAATGACATATTAAAAGCATGTAACATTTTAAATAAAAATATATTTAAAAAATAATTTCGTAAGTAACTGTAAAAAATTATCGAATTAAAACTATTTTTTAAACTTTTTGGCGACCTTGAGGGACCTCTAAATATATTTTTTTAAGCTAAAATTTTACAGGAGATCTTAAGTACACCAAACAAAACTTTTTAGGGGTGAGAGTCAAAATATTAAAATTTTTTTTTTTTTTTTGGGGACACCCTATTTCACACGTTATGCAAGTTCAGCAATCGGGAGATTGTTAAATGATGTTAGCATAGTATTGGCAATTGAAATCACGAAATAATAAACTATATCTGTACTTACAATATCTGCAGTGGCTGTCGGGGCTTCATATGTACATCTTCAAAGAATGTAAACTTTTTTCAATTGTGAAGTTTAGAATAAAATTCATGATATTGTAAAATCTGCACCAGATAAAATTTAACAAGATGAATTTTTACAATGAAGGTAAAAATTTCCTTTAACAACAACGGAATATGAAACTGAATTATAACCTTGTCGAATTTTTTAAAAAACGAACTATAATCTCGAAGAGGAAATCATCTTGACTGCGAAGCACCACGATAACAACGAAACATGACAACGAATTATAATTTTGCCGAAATTAAAAAAAAACGAACAGTCTTGAAAAAGAAATAGTCATCTTGATTGCAAAGCATACAGAAATGCATGTTCAGAGAGGGCTGAACACGCATTTGGGTTGAGCAGCATACCTGAGCGAGTGAGTGCGGTAATTCCAATGTCCGTGCACCTACCACTAATGATAGCTATGAATATTAGCAGAAACTAGTTTGGTGCTTCGTAGTCGGGAGAGTTATTTCTGTATGCCTTGCAATCAAGATTATTATTTCTTTTTCAAGACTGTTCGTTTTTTTTAAATTTCGGCAAAATTATAATTCGTCGTCATGTTTCGTTGTTATCTTGGTGCTTCGCAGTCAAGATGATTTCCTCTTCGGGATTACAGTTCGTTTTTTAAAAAATTCGACAAGGTTTTAATTCAGTTTCATATTCCGTTGTTGTTAAAGGAATTTTTTACCTTCATTGTAAAAATTCATCTTGTTCAATTTTATCTGGTGCATATTTTACAATATTATGAATTTTATTCTAAACTTCACAATTGAAAAAAGTTCACATTCTTTGAAGACGTACATATGAAGCCCCGATAGCCAGTACGAATATTGTAAGTACAGATCATCATCATCATCATCATCATTGTCAACCATTATCAATCCACTGCTGGACGAAGGTCTCCCCAAGTTTCCTCCACAACGGTCTGTCTTGTGCCAGTCTCCTCCATGTCACTCCCGCATACTTTCGAATTTTATCCACCCATCTCCCATGTGGTCTTCTTCTGGGTCTTTTCCTGTCCCTTGGAATCCAATCTAAAATTTCGGCTGTCCATCGATGGTCTGTTCTTCTGGCAGTATGTCCAGCCCATTGCCATTTCAGGGATTTTACTCTGATCATGATGTCTTCCACTCTTGTCATTTTTCGGATCCACAAGTTCCTCTTCTTATCTCTCCTGGTTACGCCAAGCATGCACCTCTCCATGCTGCTTTGAGTTGTCTGCAGCCTTTGTATGTCTCTTTTAGTTAAGGTCCACGTCTCTGCGCCATACGTAAGCACTGGAAGGATGCATTGATCAAACACTTTTCTTTTAAGACATAATGGCATATTGCTCTTGAAAATTATGCTGTTTCTTCCAAAAGCTCTCCAGGCAAGTTTTGTACGCCAATTAATTTCTTCATCAATGTGACCCTCGCTTGATATCTGCTGTCTAAGATAAACATACACATCTGTTATCTCCAGCTTTTCTCCATCAATTGATAAATCTTCATTTCTTGTAAAGGCATTGAACATCACTTTTGTCTTCTGAAAGTTCATTTTTAATCCCACTTCGTTACTCATGTCAGCAAGTTCCTGGATCATACTCTGCAGCTCTGATTGGGTAGTTGCAAAAATGACTACGTCATCAGCAAAACGAAGGTGGGTTAGATAATCTCCATTAATCTTTATCCCTTTGTTTTCCCAGTTCAGTGATTGAAAGACATTTTCCAATGTGGCATTAAAGAGCTTCGGAGATATGGTGTCACCTTGTCTCACTCCCTTTCCAATTTTTATGTGTGTTGTATTTTCAAACAACCGAATCTTTGCACTTGCATTTTCATAGATGTTGTTAATAATATTAATGTATGCATCTTCAATACCGCAGGATTTCAGAGCCATTGTAACTGCTGATGGTTTCACCGAATCAAAGGTTTTTTCATAATCGATAAAGCCATGCACAATGGAAGTTCATATTCCCTCGCTCTTTCAACTAGTTCTCTCAGTACGTGGATATGATCTATTGTGCTGTAGCTACTCCTGAATCCAGCTTGTTCTCTCGGTTGAGCCATGTCCAGTGTTACCTTCAAGCAGTGTGAAAGAACTTTAGTGAAGATTTTATAAACTACTGATAGGAGGCTGATAGGTCTGTAGTTCCTGAGATCCTCAATGTCACCTTTTATGTAGCAGGATCATTGTAGCGTTGTTCCAATCCACAGGAATCTTCCCTTCATTAAGGCATCGAGTGAAAATTTGAGCGAATACTGTTTCGATTTCTCCACTTGCTTCTTGTATGATGTCTACAGTAATTCCATCTTCTCCTGGAGCTTTCCCCTGCTTCATGTTCTTGATTGCATGTGCAACTTCTGCTGGTAGGACTGGAAGAACTCTGGTACTGGCACCTTTCATGATGTCTGGAGTACATGTATCATCCCTTTCATATAATTTGGAGTAGAAATCTTTCACTCATGTCAAAATTTCGCCTCTACTTCTTGTAACAGAACCATCTTCTTTTCTCAGTGCCATAATCTGTTTTCTTCCCTTACTGAGATGTCCCTTTGCTATCTTTAGGCTTTGGTTGTTTTCAATTGCTTTCCTCACTAGTTCACAGTTGAATTTCCTTACGTCTTCAGTGATACTTTTTCGCACTGTCTTGCATAGCTCTATATATTCCACTTTGGAAGTCACATCTTCTTTAGTTGTCCTCATCTCTCTTCTTTTTTACATCAACATTTTGGTTTTTCCTGATAATTTGCTCATATGCAACTTGTTCTTAGACCCAGCTAATTTTGTTGCTGTTTCCGTAAGAGCTTTGGTTACTTTTCTGTTAACTTCAGAAACATCCACTTCTTCCGATGTTAGGCCTTCTAAAGCAGAGAATCTTTTCTTCAGTTCCAACTTGAAGGTATTATGGTGTTTTTTAAGGTTGGTTATGTCAATACATTTTGTTTGTCTTATGAGCTTGCCACGTTCGAGTTTAGTGTTGAGGTGCATCTTGCATCTCACCAATCTATGGTCACTACCTGTGTTGAACTTGTTTAGCACACTGCAGTCTTCTATGACGAATTTTTTGTTACACATAATAAAATCAATTTCACTTGTCATCCCATTTGGATGTCTCCATGTCCATTTCCTATGTGGCTTTTTCTTGAAAACGGAGTTCAAGATGAAAAACCCTTCTGCCTCTGCAAACTCAATGAGAGTATTTCCACGCTGGTTTCTGTTGCTGTGACCGAATATACCTACTGAAGTTTCATTCTGTTGCCGTTGCCCTATTTTTGCATTGAAATCTCCCATAATTATCTTCAAGTGCTGCTTACCTTTATTATTTAGATGACAAATTTCCTCATAAAATTCTTCAATTTCTTCTTCAGGATGACTTGTGGTGGGTGCATAAGTTTGAATAATCTGAGCCTTGTATCTTCTCGAGAGTTGGATAACGAGTCGTGCTGCTCTGTCAGAGGAACTTTCAACTTGTACAACTTTATCCTTCAGTTTCTTGTTTATTATAAATCCAACACCACTAGTTCTGCCAGTATCTGTCCCACGATAGTAGAAGAGATGTCCACTTTTCAGTTCAATGAGATCTTCTCCTTTTCTCCTTACCTCACTTAGTCCGACGATGTCCCACTTGATCCTTTGTAGTTCGTCTTCCAATTCAAGAAGCCTTGAATCAGAAGATAGGAAGCGTCCATTATACGTAGCCAAGGTCAGCATCAGATGGCAGCCTAGTCCGGTCCTCCGGGGATTCTTAGCACCCTCTGCCTTCATGTTGCACTGGCCACTGCCTTGGCCAGGTACATTCCTGCTGATGGAGACTGAAGGCCAAGATTTAAGTTCTGGAGTAATTTTTGAGGGGTTTGGCCATAACTCACCACGCTGGCCAAGCGGGTTGGTGAGTGTGGGATAGCATTTCCTCTAATCCCGATGGTATAGTTATACCGCTATTGGCGGTCGTCAGAGCCCTTTTAGTGGGAACAGGATGCACCACGAGAAGGCGGGGTTGACATTTGTCAAGGAGAGGCTGTGATGTTACACATCACCTGACCTTACATCACAAGTACAGATATAGTTTGTTATTTCTTGATTTCAATTGCCAATACTATGCTAACATCATTTAACAATCTCGCGATTGCTGAACTTGCATAACGTGTGAAACAGGTTCTTTTAAACCTGTATTTTTGTTGCCACGGTGGTGCAGTGGCACTGGCTTCTAACCATTCATCCAAGATGGGTCCAGGTTCGAATCCTGATGAAGCAGGAATGTTGTGTTTGTCATACGGCACTGGCTCTCTCCCTTCCCTGCAACTAGTGACCCTAAATCAGGGATGGTGACTGCTTATAGCCCATTGAGTTGCTCATGATGGTTATTAACCCCTATCCCTCCCAAAAAAACTGTACTTTGAAGAACGCAAATGGTAGTGTGTTTCTAATAAGAAACAGTTGTTTATATAGCAGCATGTTGCAGTTATCACATTTGATTTATTCTCTGTTTCACTAGATTCAGTATGTTACTCCAACATTAATACAATATGAGGATTTCGCTAGTTTTTTTTTTTTTTAATAGACAGGTTTTCAAAGTGTATTGGATACCACTTCTTTATGGAATCATCTTCGGTGTTTACTTTTGTGACAATTAAAGTGAAAAGTCTGTGATGGTCATGGTTAACAGTTTTTGCTATCTGGTTCTTTGTGGTTATGGAAAAGAAGGAATTTGGTTCTGCTGGATGTGGTAGTGTCCAACCTGAGTGGTCATTGATGATGGATTCTTTTTCTTTTATTTCTTGAGGGCTTCTTTTAATTTTCTCTCAGTTATCAACCACAAATTATAAAAAGAAAATTAAAAGAATTCAAGATAGGGGAAAAAAAAGAAAAAAAAAAGAAGACTTTCATATTCAATGGAACCAAATATTTTCTTAGCCATCACTGCATGGAAGTAAAAACTCTTAACCATAACCATCACAAACTGTTAATCTTGACTGCCACAAAAGTAAAGAACAAAGAAAGGCCTGATAAAAAAAGTAGGATTCACTTTTGAAAATTTATCTAAATTGAAATGATAAAACTCTTGTAAAAAAAAAAAAAAAAAAACTCACACTAAAGCTTTTTGTAATCATTAGATCTCTCCTAAAAGGCTTTGATTGTTCATAGAGATAAAAGGTAAACAGGTTGGTTGATGGCTTCAGTAATAAAGGCAATACCCATACACATTTGGCCTTGTGTAAGCAATCTTGAGGGAAAATTGCATCAGCTGCCAGCTACTAGAAGCCATATACAGCACTGGCTTTACTCAAGCTGTCAACTTTATTATCTGTTTAGTTTTGCCTATTGTGCTTTATAACTAATGTAATGTCTCTGTGGTAGTGCAACCTTCTTTCTTCTTGAGTGTTACTTTTCAGGATTCTGCTTTTGTTTTTTCTTAGAGTGGTTAGTTCATCATTAATGAACAGTTTCCAAGTGCTGAGTTAACCAATCTAAGAGCACACAGGAAATCAGGATATTGAAAAGTACTTTGTTGAACATAAGATTATGCCACCACATAGAACAACTCATTCACTGCATTCAGCATAGCATGAACTCTTTTCTAGGTGAATCATGTGGGCCATCAACAGCTGAGAGCATTGGCCGAACCAACTGTACACACGTTGTCAGCCTCATGTGTCATTAATTCCACTGTTTCCCCCATACTTTGTGGTGAATAAGCTACAAAATATGATGAAAATGGTGGAATTGATGACACACAAGGCTGGCAACTTGTGCACAACTGATCCCACCTATGCTCCTAGTTGTTGATGGCCCTGATGATTCAACTTGTAAATAGTATATGCTATATTATGCTAAATGCATAAAGAGTATTAAATTTGTAGTAAATCACCTGTTTAGTCTTTTAACCCCTTGAACAACTCAAGATGAAATGAAAGCATTACAGGAAGACATAACATTCAATGTGCTAGTTGAAACTAGTCAATTAAGTGCTGCAGACATGGGCACCCATATCTTAATTCTCAGGAGGGGACAAACTTAAATTGTAACTATGAATAACATATACTAACACCATATGCAAATTTCCATGTGCCTTCTTGTTATCTAACTGTTTTACTACTCTCTCAACACAAAATTTAACTGGAGACCAGAAGGTCCAAAGAACTACATAAAAAATTGGATAAATAAAATTAGACAGCATATTAGGACAGTAAGGAAATGTTTTGTCATTCTTTTGATCCTTGTGGCCACTTTTGTCACAGCCGCCCGAAACCCCGGAGATCATTCAGTTGGTCATCAAGAATGAAAAAATACCCTCAAGAGAAATTTCTGGGTAAAATGAGAGATCTTTGTCCAGTAGTAAATAGCTGCTGCAGAGGATGATACATTTTTAGTTTCTTTGCCTTTCATACTTTTCCATACTGTATGCATGTACAATGTTCTCCTGCATTCAACAGGGAATTTCATTATTACTTTCTACTGTAAATTTCAGTTTTTTTCAGTAGAAATTTTCAACGTTTTTTCTAATTTTTCTGCATAAACGGGTATCAGGAAGTTGTACAAAAAAATTAGCATTCAGAATTAGCGTTATTGCAAAAATTTCTGTAGTGCCTTTCAAGGACTAAAAGGGCATGATTCAATTTCCAGGGAAGGCAAATGTCCCTTCTTGTTCCCCTATATGGGTGCCCATGGCTGGTACTCAACAGCTGAGTTTAGTACTGTTTTTTTTTTCATGTCTTTTTTTTTTTTTTTTTAATTTCAACTGATGTGTTTTTAAAACATTACATTTACACTGTTTCAAGCAGTCAGTATGTCTGGATGATTTTGGAATACCACATGTTACTGAAACCATTCACAGAAGTGCAGTTTCATGGTTGTATCCACAGATTTTAGTTTGTGGATTGCTGTTTTGTGATACTGATGATGCCAGCTTTGTTTTTCTGTTCTTCAACTAGTCAGTGGTGTCATATCTTTTCCTGCAGGCAGTATGTGCAATGATTTTTGTGATAAAATCACAAGCTGCCTTTCTATGTCTGCTGCTGTGTGTCCTCGATCATGACTGTTTAAAACAGAGGCAGTCATCTCTCTTTTAAACAGTCATGGTGTTCATGTACATTGTTAATTACTTTGGTTTCTTCATAAAACCATTCTTTTAATCATTTATCCTCCTTTTAAGAGACCTGTCAAGACAAGACTGAAATATATTAATTTCAAATACCAGAACACACAAAAAGTTTTGAATTAATAATCTAAAGCAACTTATGGGATTTTACTAGGAAATTTTTTCTTTAATAGCAAATGTTCGGAGAAAACTCTTCTCCTTCTTCAGGCTGTCTTGTTGTTGTCACTTTTTCCTTGTCACTATCCCGGTTACGGTTTACCTTGACGGTTACGGTTAACCTTGACGGTTTAGGTTATTTTTCAACAAATCCTGCCAGATGTTAGGCAGGGAAAATCCTTTGCAGTCATTGATGATGAAATTTTGATTTTTCTCAATTTCTATTCCTTCTTTCAGTTTTCTTTTTTGGAAATTGCTTTGGAAACTGATTACTTTAAGGGAATTCCAATCCATGCTGTGCCCAGTTTCTCTAACATGCCTATCTAATCCAGTCTTGTTGGAGCAATTTTTTATAGCTGCTTTATGCTCAGCTATACGAGTTTCTAGTCTGCGACCTGTTTCACCTATGTAAGATAGTCCACAACTACAATTTACTTCATAAACTACTCCTTGCATTTTTAAAATATCTTCTTCTCATTGAACTATTTTAGGGAAAACATTTTTAACTTTGTTCTCTAAACTTGGAGCTAGCCTAATATTGTATTTTTTACTAATTCTCTTTAAAGCCTCAAATAAACCTTTGTGATAAGAAATTTTTCTAGTGAATTTTACTTGTTGCTTTTGTGGGTTCTTCGTACCATTAAAATTCAGAAGCTTCTCAATTTCTTCTTTAGGATAGTTATTTTCTGCAAGTATGACTTTAAGCTCTTCTTTTTGGGCTTCTTTTTATCTGCAGTAGAAACTATTTTATTAATTTTTTCTAAAAACTGACTTGCTACATTTTTCTTAATAGAAACTGGGTGATACGAATTGAAATCCAGTAGTCTTTTAGTATTCATTGGTTTTTTATACCAACTAGTGAGGAATTTTTCATCTTCATAATAGATAGTAATATCTAAGAAGTTTATTCTTCTTTCTTTTTGAAGTTCAATAGTGAACTTAAGGGAATCATCTAATTCATTGAATGAGTCTAGAATTCTTTCTGGAATAATTTCTGAGCTATCTATTATAAATAAGATGTCATCCATGTATCTGCTATATAAGCAGAAGTATGTGGGTTGTACTAGTATTTTTTCTTCTAGTTTTCCCACATAATAGTTAGCTAAGAGTGGGGAGAGTGGGGAGCCCATTGCTAGCCCCGATTTTTGAATGAAAAACGTTTTCCCAAATTGAAAGTAGTTGTTCTGCAAAGAGAAAGTAAGCATTTCAAAAATTCCTACTAATATGTTTTTTTTCCTTGTTGTGAAAAACTATTAGGTCTGCCAAGTCTTCCGCTATAAAGTCTATAAGTTGATCTATATTAATGTGAGTATACATAGACACTATATCTAAACTACCCATAATAGGAGAATTTAATTTAGGAAGAAGTTCTAGTTTTTCTTTTAGCTGCATTGAGTTTTTAATCAAGTTAGGTGGCTCTTTTAAAAGATTCTGAAGGTGTGACTTTAAAAAATAGTTTAGATTTGAAAGAATAGAGTTTTTTGAGTCTATTATTGGTCTAATTGGTTGGTGTTCTTTATGCAGTTTGACTATTCCATATATTTGAGGTAATCTGAACTGTAATTTTGAGAATTGTTTATAGTTTTCTGGAAGCTGGTTTTTCTTTTTTGAAGTGAAATAAGCTTAGAGACTTTTTTAATCAAATCTGGTAGTGGGTTTTCTTTTACTTCTTCATACATAGGTTTTTTTAGTTCTTCTTCCATCTTTTCTAGATAATCTTTCTTATCCATAATAGTAATCAACTTACTTTTGTCTGTTTTCACAGCAACTACACTTTCATTTTTTCTGAAATCTTTAAGAGCTTTTAATTGACTATTATCAAAATTTTTTTGAGGTTTCCTTACTTGCTTCTGGAATTTTGTAAGGCTATTGTAGTAATCTGTTCTGAGTAGGTCTGCTTTAATTTGGTCCTCTTTTTCTAAAGTGCTGCAGATGCTTTCCAATTCAATTACCAATTTTTCTGGATTTATTTTTTTCTTTGGATAGATTGAAATTACTTCCTTTATTTATCACTTGTAATAATTCTTGGCTAACTCCAGTAGCAGTGTTGTCCTTTACATGACTAAGAACTGCAGTTTTTTTGTTTTTACTGGAATAGTTTTTCTTCAAAAATTTCTCTTCTTTAAGGTTCAGCTTTTTAACAAATTTCTTATTTTTGTTTCTTACTCCAATTTTTAACCAGTCATCCAATTCTGCTTTTACTGTATCCCTTAAGATTCCAGAAATTTTCTTTTCATTTTCTACTTTTACTTTTTTATAATAAGCAACATTTTTATATTTTGCTTCAATACTTCTTTTTAACGTTTTTTGCTCTATTTTTCTTACGAAGTTGGCTGAAAGTAAATCTTTAAATGGTTTTCTAAGTCTAAATGAATTTGGAATAAAGTTTATTACCTTGCAATTTTTCAGGAACTTGATTTGAGCTATGGATCTTTCCATCTTCAATGTAGCATGTTGAACTTTCTTGATTGTTTGCCAAGTATCTGACCCATATTCTGTTCTAATTCTTTGAATAAAGCTCATGTTGAGAAATGGCTTCCTAGTTTAATTGAATTAATAATCTAAAGCAACTTATGGGATTTTACTAGGAAATTTTTTCTTTAATAGCAAATTTTCGGAGAAAACTCTTCTCCTTCTTCAGGCTGTCTTGTTGTTGTCACTTTTTCCTTGTCACTATCACGGTTACGGTTTACCTTGACGGTTACGGTTAACCGATAATCTTAGAGTATTTCAATGGCCTATTAATCTTTATGTTCACATGTTATCAGTTCAAAATTTTTGAACAAATCAAATCTGGGTTGAATTATGTTTTTCAATAACAGAGTTTTTTTATAGTGATTCAAACAGGTATTTTGTGATGTTGAATACACCAGCAATAAAATGAGTTTTTACATTACATAAAATAAAAACACTATTTCTGAAGTAATGGTAGTTTTTATGCATGGTTCATTTGAATTTGTTTGATGTGGTTTAATATTGTGAATTTTATGAAATATATGTGTATATATAAGCTAATCATATGAAATTGCACATTTCTTCATAATACATTCAGCTGTTCATTGGCACTCTGGTAAACCACTATTGTTGTTTTCAGATTGATTTATATTTGCTTGGCTACAGTTTGTCTGTCACAATCACAATCCTTTATCCAAAGAACTCAGAGCATCACATATGCAAGTATCCAGAATACAATATTGGAGTATGGCCTGAAGTTGTGCTTCTCTCAGAAAGTGGTAGCCACTACAGTATCATCACTCAGTGAACATCTTCCTTCATTATTTTTTTATTATAGAACTATATTTAGCATTTTTGTTATCATATAAAGACACATGGTTGAAATCAAAATACTATTCCCCTTGTTGTGTCTATGGGAAGATATACTCAAAGTGCAGAAACTTCTGAAACTTTATTATGTTGAGAAAAATATCTATGAAGGCAAAGAGAAATCAACATTGTGTATGAACTTCGATACAAAATCTTGGGATCAGAAAAACAACTATATATGTGTATGCTGGAATTATTTTTATAAAGCTTTAAATAACATGCATTAAGTTTAAGTATTTTCAAGTACTCTGTTCTACAGTTTTTTCCAGTGCATATTTTCAGGAATATACTATTTCAGAAGTTGCTGTTCTGTAAGTGTTCTTGCCCACTGGTAACTGTGAGCACAGAACTTTCATTCATGCATCAGTGTGTACATATTTAATGTTGTGCATTGCTATTTTTAATTATTTTTGTTAATGGTGACTCATCTCAGCAAAACTGTTCATATCATAGCTTTGTTCTTAAAGAAGCCCATCAAGCTATGTGAAATATCTGTTTTGGTCTGTTATCATAATAAACAGTAGTTTTGTTTTGACATAGTTTTGGTTTTACCCACAATTTTATTCTTGCGTGTTTTGTTCTTTGAAGTAATTTAGCATAATTGTTAAATTACCAAAAAATAAATTTTTAATATGAATGCTTGAAGAAATTGCCAGCTGCTGGTATATGCTAAAGAAAAACATGTACATTGATGTCTAAAAGTTAAGCATAATTGACAAAATGGGCACTACTAAACAAATAATCAGAATAAACACCAGCAAAAGACATGTGCAAATGTGGGAGTAATAATGCAATAGCATATAACCACATATAATTTGTATAAGAGACAAGAACTGCGAACTTGTAATGTTATGAAAGTTGGGTAGATATGGAAAATCTCATTTCTTGTTGCCAGTGCATTCTATTTGTGTTGGAACTGATTTGTTGCTGTAACAGTATGTCATACAGACAACATGTGGATGTCTTTACACAGGGTCAGGTTGTAAGGACACAGGAAGCTGGCTGAGCATGGAGTGATATTGCCAGGACAATAGGTGTGCACTAATCTGTGGTGTCAAGGCTATGGAGAAGGTACTAAGAGACAGGTAATGTTAGTCATCCATGTGTGCAGGGTCGACCACAAATCACAATGGCACAGGATGACTGCTATGTGGCACTAACAGTGAGACATAACAGACATGTGTTAGCAAGAATCTCACATGTAGGTTTGTGGACGAAAAGTTTTAAGGTATACAATATGCAGAAAACTTCGTAAACAAGGACTTTATTTGAGATGACCTGCAGTTTGCATCCCACTCACTCTGTCAGGAAGAAGAGAGTGGTTGTTATGGTACAGAAAACCAGAAAACACTGGGAGTGGACTGCAAACCAGTGTACCAATGTTTTCTGTACTGTGATGAATCCAAACTCAGTTTATAGAGTTTGATAGTCATCTCATGTTGTCATCTGGAGAGAACTTGGAACATATTAAGGAGAAGGTAAGGTAGAACACGCTAAGTTACGTATAAAAAAGTTTAATGCAAATATATTTCAGCCATTACTATGGCCTTCATCAGTGCGACTACGATTGGTTTTTGTTGCCAGATTGGAAAGGTAAGTTTTGTAATGGTATACTCCAGGTGACGTGATGCAATGAGGGATTTCCAGATGTAAGGAATGAAAATGGGGAGCTCAGAGTTGCAATTTTTGGAAAATAAAATTTCCAAACTTTCTCTAAACCTCAGAGCATACCGATTTTGGAAGGGAGCCAACTTTTTAGTATCGGACCAAAGTGGAATAGCAGAAGTGTCAGCCATGGTAAGAAGAGACAAGGAAGATGAAGGTTTTCCAAATTTCTCATCAGATTTGTGTTCCTGAAGTCTTGAGAGAATTTTCCAGAATGAACTTCCTATGTACGCGGTTAATCCAACGTTAGTCTTGATTGGAATTTTATACACTCCAGGCGAAGAAAGCGGAGGTCTTGGGTCTCTGTCATTACGGAGGATAACAGAAATTGAAGGGGACCTCATTTTTATATGTAACTTAGCGTGTTCTACACTACCTTCTTCTTAATTTGTTTGTTAGTTACGTGCATTGCCTACCACTCATTTACAAACTTGGAACATGTTATCACCCTCAAACATCAGAGAAATGTGCCATTACAGAGGTGGTATTTTATTGGCCTGGAGTGGCATTGTCACTTTTCCATCAGCGAATCACTGCAGACCTCATTTTTATACATAACTTATCGTGTTCTACACTACCTTCTTCTCAATTGGTTTGTTAGTTACGTGCATTGCCTACCACTCATTTACGAACTTGAAACATGTTATCCCCCCTCAAACATCAGAGAAATGTACCATTACTGAGGTGGTATTTTATTGGCCTGGAGTGGCATTATGTCACTTTTCCACATGCTACTCTGTGTCTCTTTTCTGGAAGAACTCTCAAAAGGCCTCAGTTATAGAGATGAAATCTTCAAACCCTACATAATGTTTTTTTTTTTTTTTTTTTTTTTTAGTGCTGTTGCCAGACAATACCTGCATATGGATAATGTTGCATGTCCATACAGGACTGCTTTGGTGGACAATTTCCCTGAAAATGAAAATGTCCAGCATATGCCATTCACAGCATATTTTCTGGACCTCAACCCAATAGAGCACATGTGGGATATGTTGAGGAAATTGATTTCAATTCATCAATCTCCTCCCAGAACCAGAACTTTCATGGAGATCTGATTTGCTCTTGTACAAGAGTGAGATTTAATACTGAAAAACCATCATACTGCCCTGATCAACAACATGCAATGTTAATTTAACACTTGGATATCTGTAATTGGTCATGACAGACATCTTATTGAACTCTCGTCCATGAGCCAACATGTCTCGAGTTAACTCCTCCAATCAACACCCTATTGAAGTACAGTACATTGCAGTGGTTTATCCTGTATTTTAGTTGAATTATATAGCACGTCTGTTTCTTCATCCCATATTTCATCTGTCCTACAGAGCCCACATCATTCTGCTGTCTCGTATCTTTCATTTTGTCAACTGCACTTAACTTTCAGACACCAGTGCGATAATCTATGCTGCATACAAAAGTATCACAACTTTTTAGCTTCCAAAGAAGATATAACTAGTAGGGATCCAGGAATGTATAATACCATTCATACAAAAGAAAATAATTAAAAGTGTGATATTGGTCAATATGTGGCAAGTTACCATAATTTGATTCCAGCCTTTGAAATGTAATTTCAAAATAATCAGTAAGTACAAATGGGATGCTGGAAGAATAACCTTGGTACTTTTAACAGTGTTATAGCATGAAGAGGACCAAATAGAATTTTTCAAAGAAAAAATGATGATAGTTGGGAATATTACATTGTAGTTAAGGCTGTCTTTAAATGAGTATTAGGGTTCATCTTCTGCAATAGATGGCACAAAAATCACCCCTTGGGCGTGGTTTTACGCCTTGAGTGACTGTCCCAGAAGTTGATGTCAGCGAATCACTGCAGACCTCACCATATTCAAAATGAAAGCATACTCTTGTTGGTTCCAGGATGAAAAGACAAAATATGCACTGTTACATTTTAACCAATGACGTTATTTGGGGATGGAGCTCAGTAAGTAGGTGGAGTTTCTGTAGCTCAGATTCAGGGGTTCTCTGCTGATATGCACATTTTCTCTTCAAAAAATGAATGTACAATTGGATTTAAGATTATTTATGGAAGAAAAGATTCCATCACTTTTGCCTCATTCATTTATTTCTATTTGGCTCAGATCATAATTAGGAAAATCAAACAGAAATGAAAGATTTCATTTCTTCCAGAAAGAAACATTGCTAAGCTAACTTATTGTGCCATCTAGCATCAAATTGGAGTACTTACGAGTCAGATAAATTGAATTAAAAAAAAAAAAAAAGATTTTTTGGGATAATAACTGCAGCATATATTATTATAGCTATGGGTCATTTTTATTTGTGCTCAAAATTTCAGACACTACAAAGTAATAGTCTTCAAGAAAATGTGTACAAAAATATTTACATTGCAGATGTAGGATAGGAGATGAACCCTGACTCTCATTCAAAGACAGCCTTAATAAAAATTTATAATGTGGGATACATATATAAAACTCATTGTGTGGCCCTGTATCCTTAGAATTTTCTCTCTGATGAACATATTCTAGATTTTTACCATAAGGACTTTTATTCAATTCTCTTTGTGGTGTAACATGGCAGTAAGGTAACAAAATCTTCAAAGTCTAGTTTGTATGTAGTTTTTTTAATTTTTTATTTGAGAAAGGGCTTAGTTTTTTCATGAAGTTCAAAAGTATGAGTTTTCATTCACTTCCATTAAACTCCAGAGTAGTTCTGATAATTGTGATGTAAAGCTGAGTTACAGCAGGACATTCTTGCAACTGAAGCTGTATAAATTTTTTACTATTGGTAGTACTCCAGTGGGATGATCATGTTTGGAGTTAGAGTGTAGGATTATACATGTTGCAACTTTCATTATGACAGAATTTATTTGGTGTGAATATAACAAAAACACAGTCTCTGTTCTTTTTAATTAACTTGGCTGTAATTAAATGTTTATTTTGGCTCAGCATCATTATTAAGGGCCAATGGAAATATTCATTCAAGTCATGCTAGTTATACAAGATATCATCATCATCATTGTCAACCATTATATTATCAATCCACTGCTGGACAAAGGTCTCCCCAAGTTTCCTCCACAACGGTCTGTCTTATGCCAGTCTCCTCCATGTCACTCCCGCATACTTTCGAATTTCATCCACCCATCTCCCATGTGGTCTTTTTTTGGGTCTTTTCCTATCCCTTGGAATCCAATCTAAAATTTCGGCTGTCCATCGATGGTCTGTCCTTCTGGCAGTATGTCCAGCTCATTGCCATTTCAGGGATTTAACTCTGATCATGATGTCTTCCACTCTCGTCATTTTTCGGATCCACGAGTTCCTCTTCTTATCTCTCCTGGTTACACCAAGCATGCACCTCTCCATGGCTGCTTTGAGTTGTCTGCAGCCTTTGTATGTCTCTTTTAGTTAAGGTCCACGTCTCTGCACCATACGTAAGCACTGGAAGGATGCATTGATCAAACACTTTTTTAAGACATAATGGCATATTGCTCTTGAAAATTATGCTGTTTCTTTCAAAAGCTCTCCAGGCAAGTTTTGTACGCCGATTAATTTCTTCATCAATGTGACCCTCACTTGATATCTGCTGTTCAAGATAAACGTACATGTCTGTTATCTCCAGCTTTTCTCCATCAATCGACAAATCTTCATTTCTTGTAAAAGCATTGAACATCACTTTTGTCTTCTGAAAGTTCATTTTAAATCCCACTTCTTTACTCTTGTCAGCAAGTTCCTGAATCATACTCTGCCGCGCTGATGGGGTAGTTACAACAATGACTACGTCATCAGCAAAACAAAGGTGGGTTAGATAATCTCCATTAATCTTTATCTCTTTGTTTTCCCAGTTCAGTGATTGAAAGACATTTTGTGGCATTAAAGAGCTTCGGAGATATGGTGTCACCTTGTCTCCCTCCCTTTGCAATTTTTATGTGTGTTGTATTTTCAAACAGCCAAATCTTTGCACTTGCATTTTCATAGATGTTATTAATAATATTAATGTATGCATCTTCAATACCGCAGGATTTCAGAGCCATTGTAACTGCTGATGGTTTCACCGAATCAAAGGCTTTTTCATAATCGATAAAAGCCATGTACAATGAAAGTTAATATTCCCTCGCTCTTTCAATTAGTTCTCTCAGTACGTGGATATGATCTGTTGTACTGTAGCCACTCCTGAATCCAGCTTGTTCTCTCAGTTGAGCCATGTCCAGTTTTACCTCCAAACGGTGCGAAAGAACTTTAGTGAAGATTTTATAAACCACTGATAGGAGGCTGATAGGTTTGTAGTTCCTGAGATCCTCGATGTCACCTTTTTTATGTAGCAGGATCATTGTAAAGTTGTTCCAATCCTGAGGAATCTTCCCTTCATTAAGGCATCGAGTGAAAATTTGGGCGAGTACTGTTTCGATTTCTCTACTTGCTTCTTGTATGATGTCTACAGTAATTTCATCTTCTCCTGGAGCTTTTCCCCGCTTCATGTTCTTGATTGCATGTGCAACTTCTGCTGGGAGGACTGGAGGAACTGTGGTACTGGTACCTTTCATGATGTCTGGAGTACATGTATCATCCCTTTCATATAATTTGGAGTAGAAATCTTTCACTCTTGTCAAAATTTTGCTTCTATTTCTTGTTACAGAACCATCTTCTTTTCTCAGTGCCATAATCTGTTTTCTTCCCTTACTGAGATGTCCCTTTGCTATCTTTAGGCTTTGGTTGTTTTCAGTTGCTTTCCTAACTAGTTCACAGTTGAATTTCCTTACGTCTTCAGTGATACTTTTCGTACTCTCTTGCATAGCTCAATATATTCCACTTGGAAGTCACATCTTCTTTAGTTGTCCTCATCTCTTCTTTTGCATCAACATTTTGGTTTTTCCTGATAATTTGTTTACATGCAACTTGTTCTTAGATCCAGCTAATTTTGTTGCTGTTTCCATAAGAGCTTTGGTTACTTTTCTGTTAACTTCAGAAATATCCACTTCTTCCGATGTTAGGCCTTCTAAAGCAGAGAATTTGTTCTTCAGTTCCAACTTGAAGGTATTATGGTGTTATTTAAGGTTGGTTATGCCAATACATTTTGTTTGTCTTATGAGCTTGCCATGTTCGAGTTTAGTGTTGAGGTGCATCTTGCATCTCACCAATCTATGGTCACTATCTGTGTTGAACTTGTTTAGCACACTGCAGTCTTCTTTGATGATTTTTTTGTTACACATAATAAAATCAATTTCACTTGTTGTCCCATTTGGATGTCTCAATGTCCATTTCCTGTGTGGCTTTTTCTTGAAAAAGGAGTTCAAGATCAAAAACCCTTCTACCTCTGCAAACTCAACGAGAGTATTTCCACGCTGGTTTCTGTTGCCGTGACCGAATTTACCTACTGAAGTTTCATTTTGTTGCTGTTGCCCTATTTTTGCATTGAAATCTTCCATAATTATCTTCAAGTGCTGCTTTCCTTTTATTATTTAGATGACAAATTTCCTCATAAAATTCTTCAATTTCTTCTTCAGGATGACTTGTGGTGGGTGCATAAGTTTGAATAATCTGAGCCTTGTATCTTCTCGAGAGTTGGATAATGAGTCGTGCAGCTCTGTCACAGGAACTTTCAACTTCTACAACTTTATCCTTCAGTTTCTCGTTTATTATAAATCCAACACCACTAGTTCTGCCAGTATCTGTCTCACGATAGTAGAAGAGATGTCCGCTTTTAAGTTCAATGAGATCTTCTCCTTTTCTCCTTACCTCACTTAGTCCGATGATGTCCCACTTGATCCTTTGTAGTTCCTCTTCCAATTCAAGAAGCCTTGAATCAGAAGATAGGGAGCGTCCATTATATGTAGCCAAGGTCAGCATCAGATGGCAGCCTAGTCCGGTCCTCCGGGGATTCTTAGCACCCTCTGCCTTCATGTTGCACTGGCCGCTGCCTTGGCCTGGTACATTCCAGCTGCCGGAGACTGAGGGCCAAGATTTAAGTTGTGGAGTCATTTTGGAGGGGTTTGGCCATAACTCACCACGTTGGCCTAGCGGGTTGGTGAGTGTGGGATAGCATTTCTTCTAATCCCGATGGTATGGTTATACTGCTATTGGCGGTCGTCGGAGCCCCTTTAGTGGGAACAGGATGCACCACGAGGAGGCGGGGTTGACATTTGTCAAGGAGAGGCTGTGATGTTACGCATATATATATATATGCGTAACATCCCCTCCAAAATGACTCCACAACTTAAACCTTGGCCCTCAGTCTCCGGCAGCTGGAATGTACCTGGCCAAGGCAGCGGCCAGTGCGACATGAAGGCAGAGGGTGCTAAGAATCCCCGGAGGAACGGACTAGGCTGCCATCTGATGCTGACCTTGGCAACGTACAATGGACGCTCCCTGTCTTCTGATTCAAGGCTTCTTGAATTGGAAGAGGAACTGCAAAAGATCAAGTGGGACATCGTGGGGCTAAGTGAGGTAAGGAGAAAAGGAGAAGATCTCATCAAACTGAAAAGTGGACATCTCTTCTACTATCGTGGGACAGATACTGGCAGAACTAGTGGTGTTGGATTTATAATAAACAAGAAACTGAAGGATAAAGTTGTAGAAGTTGAAAGTTCCTCTGACAGAGCTGCACAGCTTGTTATCCAACTCTCGAGAAGATACAAGGCTCAGATTATTCAAACTTATGCACCCACCACAAGTCATCCTGAAGAAGAAATTGAAGAATTTTATGAGGAAATTTGTCATCTAAATAATAAAAGGAAAGCAGCACTTGAAGATAATTATGGAAGATTTCAATGCAAAAATAGGGCAACAGCAACAGAATGAAACTTCAGTAGGTAAATTCGGTCACGGCAACAGAAACCAGCGTGGAAATACTCTCGCTGAGTTTGCAGAGGTAGAAGGGTTTTTGATCTTGAACTCCTTTTTCAAGAAAAAGCCACACAGGAAATGGACATTGAGACATCCAAATGGGACAACAAGTGAAATTGATTTTATTATGTGTAACAAAAAAATCATCAAAGAAGACTGCAGTGTGCTAAACAAGTTCAACACAGATAGTGACCATAGATTGGTGAGATGCAAGATGCACCTCAACACTAAACTCGAACATGGCAAGCTCATAAGACAAACAAAATGTATTGGCATAACCAACCTTAAATAACACCATAATACCTTCAAGTTGGAACTGAAGAACAAATTCTCTGCTTTAGAAGGCCTAACATCGGAAGAAGTGGACGTTTCTGAAGTTAACAGAAAAGTAACCAAAGCTCTTATGGAAACAGCAACAAAATTAGCTGGGTCTAAGAACAAGTTGCATGTAAATAAATTATCAGGAAAAAACGAAAATGTTGATGCAAAAAAAGAAGAGAGATGAGGACAACTAAAGAAGATGTGACTTCCAAAGTGGAATATATAGAGCTATGCAAGACAGTACGAAAAAGTATCACTGAAGACGTAAGAAAATTCAACTGTGAACTAGTGAGGAAAGCAATTGAAAACAACCAAAGCCTAAAGATAGCAAAGGGACATCTCAGTAAGGGAAGAAAACAGATTATGGCACTGAGAAAAGAAGATGGTTCTGTAACAAGAAATAGAGGCGAAATTTTGACAAGAGTGAAAGATTTCTACTCCAAATTATATGAAAGGGATGATACATGCACTCCAGACATCATGAAAGATACCAGTACCAGAGTTCCTCCAGTCCTTCCAGCAGAAGTTGCACATGCAATCAAGAACATGAAGCGGGGAAAAGCTCCAGGAGAAGATGGAATTACTGTAGACATCATACAAGAAGCAAGTGGAGAAATCGAAACAGTACTCGCCCAAATTTTCACTCGATGCCTTAATGAAGGAAAGATTCCTGAGGATTGGAACACCGCTATAATGATCCTGCTACATAAGAAAGGTGACATTGAGGATCTCGGAAACTACAGACCTATCAGCGTCCTATCAGTAGTTTATAAAATCTTCACTAAAGTTCTTTCACACCGCTTGAAGGTAACACTGGACATGGCTCAACCGAGAGAACAAGCTGGATTCAGGAGTGGCTACAGCACAATAGATCATATCCATGTGCTGAGAGAACTAATTGAAAGAGCGAGGGAATATGAACTTCCATTGTGCATGGCTTTTATTGATTATGAAAAAGCCTTTGATTCAGTGAAATCATCAGCAGTTACAATGGCTCTGAAAACCTGCGGTATTGAAGATGCATACATTAATATTATTAATAACATCTATGAAAATGCAAGTGCAAAGATTCGGCTGTTTGAAAATACAACACACATAAAAATTGGAAAGGGAGTGAGACAAGGTGACACCATATCTCCGAAGCTGTTTAATGCCACATTGGAGGGTGTTTTTCAGTCGCTGAGCTGGGAAAACAAAGGGATAAAGATTAACGGAGATTATCTAACCCACCTTCGTTTTGCTGATGACGTAGTCATTTTTGCAACTAGCCCATCAGAGCTGCAGAGTATGATCCAGGAACTTGCTGACAAGAGTAAAGAAGTGGGATTAAAATGAACTTTCAGAAGACAAAAGTGATGTTCAATGCTTTTACAAGAAATGAAGATTTATCGATTGATGGAGAAAAGCTGGAGATAACAGACACGTACGTTTATCTTGGACAGCAGATATCAAGTGAGGGTCACATTAATGAAGAAATTAATCGGCGTACAAAACTTGCCTGGAGAGCTTTTGGAAGAAACAGCATAATTTTCAAGAGCAATATGCCATTATGTCTTAAAAGAAAAGTGTTTGATCAATGCATCCTTCCAGTGCTTACGTATGGTGCAGAGACGTGGACCTTAACTAAAAGAGACATACAAAGGCTGCAGACAACTCAAAGAAGCATGGAGAGGTGCATACTTGGTGTAACCAGGAGAGACAAGAAGAGGAACTCGTGGATCCGAAAATGACAAGAGTGGAAGACATCATGATCAGAGTTAAATCCCTGAAATGGCAATGGGCTGGACATACTGCCATAAGGACAGATCATCGATGGACAGCCGAAATTTTAGATTGGATTCCAAGGGACAGGAAAAGACCCAGAAGAAGACCACATGGGAGATGGGTGGATGAAATTCGAAAGTATGCAGGGGTGACATGGAGGAGACTGGCACAAGACAGACCGTTGTGGAGGAAACTTGGGGAGACCTTCGTCCAGCAGTGGATTGATAATGGTTGACAATGATGATGATGATGATATATATATAACAATTGTCTGGCAGGAAACTATTTCCAGTATCGGAAACTATTTCCAGTATCTCATTTTTTTCATTTTGACAGACCACTCATTTAAGTGGAATGGATTTTAGAGCCTTTGAACAAATGGAAAACTAACACATTCAGTAGATATCAAGTTGTAACAAAAACAACTACTTAGTTGAAATCAAAAATTATTTTTACCAATATATCAAATATTCAATAAAAAATCAGTTATTTTTAGTGGTAAGATTTAGCTTATTTATAATCAGGTTTTACTGATTCCCAGCATGTAGTAAAAAATTATATATACAGTAAAACTCGAAAATCCGGCATCGACGGGACCGGACAAGTGTCGGATTTATGAAAATTGTGGATTTCTGAAGCTTTCCAAAAATTGCGTAATGGGCATTACGTAAAACACTTACTTACATGCAGCAGGTCACTTTAACGAAAATTTGTGCGTCTATGCCTTATAAAAATGCAGGGGTCGTGCTGCCGATCGCAGTCTTCGAAATTTGCAACAACAACAACAAAAAATTGCTTTGGTGATGGAAAAAAGTTTTGGCGGAAATATTGGTGATTAACTTTTGGTACAATTTATTATAAAACTCTGTCAAAAAAAAAATTTGAATGTGGCGAATGGTTAGGCAAAAACTTGAAAAAAGCCAGAGCAACCGCTAGGGCCTGGCGATGTATCGATACATCACTAAAACCTGATGTAAATTTGTGAATTTTACATTGATGTTATGGTTTTTTGACTGATGAAATTACGGGACATCGTAAAAGCGATTACCACGATGCATCATGAAGGCCAATGTAGATGTCATTACAAGATCGAATCCAAATACTGCCACTACCAAGCACATATCATCATCACACGTTCAAGCCACATTTCAAACGTACACGTCTATTCGTCGCCTCATTGGTCCGCACCAATGAGATGGCAAATTTGAGAAACCTCCCGATGTTACACGTAGGCAGCTATCAGCAATTCGCACGCTGAGATCGGATGATCTCGTGATGTGTGTTGTTGAGACGGTACATTGGGAGATTTCCATGGTTATTGGTGAAACATCGGATGTTCTCACGATGTTCCCATGAAAACAAAATCAGCAAAGTGCCGGATTTCTGAAGTTGCCGGTTTTCTGGATACTGGATTTTTGAGGTTTTACTGTATATGATACAGTCTTTCTTGAGCACTGTTACAGATTCTTTGAATATTTTTTATGACAAAAATCCGTGCCAAAATGTATCTATAATTGTCGCTCTTGTGTTAATGTGACTATACTAAGAGTTCTGTGGTCAGTGCAGTTATTGAATTGTCTTTGTAATTCATTGGACACTGATATTAATGCATTCTACACCACCACTGACTTTTGCTGTTTTTTATTCATTTATTCTGTTAGTGTAAAAATATAATTCACATTTTCTCAGTTAAAAAACATGCATTAGATTATTCAATGTTTTTGTTAAATGAAACTGAAACTAAGCTATTTTTCAAAAAGCTAATGTTTTGGTTATTTTGGAACAAATTCACTTTATTCTCGGAAAAAAAGTCTTCAATTTTTGTCTCAGCAATAATTTATGTATTTTATTGTTATTTTTCAGCTGCTGTGCAACCATTTATGGTTCAGGAAAATTAAAATTCACTATCAATTCTCAATATCACAATGCTGAAATAATACAAAGATCTTGGAGAACTTATTCTGTATTTATTTTAAAGAACCCTTATAGTTGTAACAAGTTTGTTAAAAATTCAATCCACCACATGGATAAATGTGAACTATTTTTTAGTAACTTTGTTGGAAACAAGTAGATGGGATAGCCTCGAGAGCTGCTGCCCGAATAAGCTTCTTTCGAATTGTATTTGGTAGAACATTTCTCAAGGCACTCTGATCTCTGAGTTATAGCAACTCATGATGTTAAAATAATCCAAGTTTGTTCCTGTTATGTACCTCATAAAGAGCACTGAATTGTATTTGCAGGATTTATGTCAAAATACAAAAATGGGACCTTCATGCTTATACTGTGTTTCAAAAACCAACAAATTAACCAAACTCAAACAAAGCTCCATTTCAGTCGCTAGTGAATGTTGTTGTTTTACCTCTTTCCAGATTCACCTAGCTAGGTACTGGTCACAGGCATCAGAACCAGGGAAGTTGTTAACTGTTATGCCTTCTCAACAAAAATATTGAGGATGTCCTACACACACCAATGGTTTAAAAAAAAAGTGTTTGCTAATCAGATGATGAAAACTTGTTCATCTGTGAGTGATAAGAGAAAGAAAAGTATTACTGAGAATCAAGACTGGATGTAAGAGTGTCCATGATAAAAACAGGCCAATAAAGTTAAGATGAGAGCAGCATTTCTGGAAAGAACCAAATGGCAGGCGGTTGAATTATTACAAATAAAGGCGGTGCTTTTATTATCCAAGAACAAGTCAGGACCCAAAGAGATAACCAGTAACATTTATGGCCTGGGAAACTGTACATTCCAGCCAGATGGAAAGCACAGCTGTGGAAAAGTGGGAGCAGTAGAAGTTTCCCAGTTTCATAAAATCATTTGGGGAAATTAAGTTTTACAGCAGCACAACTAATGAATAGCATTGTAACAAGGAAGTTATCTTTCTCACGATGAGTGAAAGTTCAGATTCTTAACACTTAGATACTTGAGATTGTTCAGATTCTTAACACTCAGGTACTTGGGACTTCATCGTCCCAGATGGTGTAACAGATAGCATACTCAAAGAGGCTTTAAGGGCTGGCAAAGCATGATCAAATTAAACTTGTTACAAAGCGCACACACCACACTTCCAAATTATCGTCTAAATATGTATAGTCTAAAAAACGTCTTTATTTACAATTTAAAAATATGGTTGTTTAAAAGCTTTGGTGAGCACTTTCACAACCACTATGGTCGCATCTTCAGGCCGATGAGTGAAATCATATTAGAGCGGCACATGGTTTAAATAGTAACAGACTTTAGCACAGAGAACACATTATGTAAATGAGAAAAACACAAAAATCACCACCATTCACCACCAACTGTTTAAAGTCATTAAAATTATTTTGGTGGTTTCTCCCATGAGTATTGTAAAACGAAATTTCTCCAGGCACTAGGGATGTAGACAGGAACATCTTCATTGCAGCACTTAGGTCCTAATTTAATAATATATAGGTTCTCAGTAAGGAGCATAGAGATTTTTGTAGAAGCTGTTGATAGGAAGTTCGCATTTTCCCAGTCAGGTCTTAAGTACCTTTCAATGACAGTCTTTGACAATGTCGAGGTAGTAGCTCCTTTAAGGATGGCATATTTGTGTTCAGCCCACCGAATTCCCAGGCTTCGAAAGATCGAATCCACATAGCAGAGATCCGCAGATTGTCCATTAACGTCCATCAGGGGGACACCATATACACCAAAGCGGGAAGCAGTTGGTATTATATCTCTGTCATGTCTAATAATAGAAAAGAGGTTTTGAGTTTTGACACCGAACCCTAGGGAGTATTTTTTACAGGTGTTTTTTAATAAGGTAACAACTGATTTTTGGTAGGGCATACTTCCCACATATTTAGTTGTGGATGCACTTAACATTAGGGTTGTTGAAGTCTTCCATTTAAATTCCTGTATAAGTCGTTGTACGCTGCCCGTGGGGTAACCACGTGCATTTGCAATTTCATTAATTTTCCGCAATTCCAGATTTCGGTGTACAGAATTCGAAGAGTGAGTAAAAGCTCTATTCACAAGGAATCTAAGTGCCGAGTATTTGTGAGAGGTTGGAGTACATGAGTTGAAGGGGATCATTACCGGGATAGAGGTTGGTTTCCGATAGACAAAAAAGTCAAAATTTTCATGATCCGAGGAATATGAGACCAAAAGGTCAAGATAGGGTAGTGACCCAGATTTTTCTACCTCTATAGTAAATCTTATACCCTTAATGATTGAAGATAAGTTTGAAGCCATATCATGCAGTTCGGAGACAGAGTGAGGCCAGATAAGAAAAATATCATCAACATATTGTATGTATAATGACGGTTAAACAGTACAGGATTTGAGGTATTTATTTTCTAAGTCCTGAAGCAAGATCTCGGCAAGAACAGGTGACAAAGGGGAACTGATTGGCGCCCCCCCTCATTTTGTTTATAGATGGTTTGTTGAAAACGGAAAAAGCATTGGTCCCCAACAAGTTTTAAAGCTTGTAGGGTTGTATCAATTTCAGCTTGGCTGTAATGATTCTGGGTAAGCAAGATTTTTTTCAATGAGAGCATAGACAACTGTACGAGAAATATTGAGGAAGAGGTTTTCCACATCCAGTGAGGCAAGGATGAATCGAGTCTTCGGGAATCGACAAGATTTTATTTTGTTAATAGCTTTTATTGTACTATTGACTGAAAAAATAGATTCAATGGTAAATGATTTCAGGAAAGCTGCAAGAGATTTTTCCAGGTTTTGAGTGGGGTTTGCATAACCTGAGATGAGGAGTTGAACAGGGTGATCAGGTTAATGAGTTTTTACTTTTCCAAAGGCTTCAGGAACTCTGGATCCTGGGGGAGGTAGCATATTGCGGGAGATACAATCCGGTAGTAAGCCAGAGTTGCATAATTTTGATAATTTAGTAATGTCGGATCTGATTTCGAAATTGAGTGAGGTATATTCTGGATAGTTGCCAGCATTTTTGTAACATATTCGGTATGGTCCAGGATAACAATTTGGTTAGTTTTGTCTACACTCAGAATGGCAAGGTCCGGGTCTTTTTGCAATAGTAAGAAGTTCAGACCTTGAGTATCTCAAGGTGGAATCGGAGGATTTTTGTCTGTTTTGTAAGAGGCCACAAGTTTTAAGTTTTGACACATCAGATCATGAATATTTTGACTTTTCTGTCTATCGGAAACCAACCTCTATCCTGGTAATGATCCCCTTCAACTCATGTACTCCAACTTCTTACAAATACTCGGCACTTAGATTCCTTGTGAATAGAGCTTTTACTCACTCTTCGAATTCTGTATACCGAAATCAGGAATTGCGGAAAATTAATGAAATTGCAAATGAACATGGATACCCCACAGGCAGCGTACAACGACTTATACAGGAGTTTTAACGGAAGACTTCAACAACCCTAACAAGAAGTGTACCCACAACTAAATGTGTGTGAAGTATGCTCTACCAAAAATCAGTTGTTATCTTATTAAAAAAACACCTGTAAAAAATACTACCTAGAGTTCGGTGTCAAAACTCAAAACCTCTTTTCTATTTCTTTGAATAAAGCTCATGTTGAGAAATGGCTTCCTAGTTTAATTGAAATTAATAATCTAAAGCAACTTTTATGGGAATTTTACTAGGAAATTTTTTCATTAATAGCAAATTTTCGGAGAAAACTCTTCTCCTTCTTCAGGCTGTCTTGTTCTTGTCACTTTTTACTTGTCACTATCACGGTTACAGTTTACCTTGACGGTTACGATTAACCTTGACGGTTTAGGTTATTTTTCAACAAATCCTGCCAGATGTTAGGCAGGGAAAATCCTTTGCAGTCATTGATGATGGAATTTTGATTTTTCTCAATCTCTATTCCTTCTTTCAGTTTTCTCTTTTCTATTATTAGACATGACAGAGATATAGTACCAACTGCTTCCCGCTTTGGTGTATATGGTGTCCCCCTGATGGACATTAATGAACAATCTGCGGATCTCTGCTATGTGGGTTCGACCTTTCGAAGCCTGGGAATTTGGTGGGCTGAACACAAATATGCCATCTGTAAAGGAGCTACTACCTCAACATTGTCCAATACTGTCATTGAAAGGGACTTAAGACCTGACGGGAAAATGCGAACTTGCTATCAACAGCTTCTACAAAAAGCTCTATGCTCCTCACTGAGAGCCGCACATGGTTTAAATAGTAACAGACATGAGCACAGAGTACACATTATGTAAATGAGAAAAACATATTATTAAATTAGGACCTAAGTGCTGGAATGAAGACGTTTCTGTCTACATCCCTAGTGCCTGGAGAAATTTCGTTTTACAATACTCATGGGAGAAACCACCAAAATAAATTTAATGGTGAATGGTGGTGATTTTTGTGTTTTTCTCATTTACATAATGTGTACTCTGTGCTCATGTCTGTTACTATTTAAACCATGTGCCGCTCTAATATGATTTCACTCATCGGCCTGAAGATGCGACCATAGTGATCGTGAAAGTGCTCGCCAAAGCTTTTAAACAACCATATTTTTAAATTGTAAATAAAGACATTTTTTAGACTATACCTTTTTAGACAATAATTTGGAAGCGTGGTGTGTGCGCTTTGTAACAAGTTTAATTTGATCGTGCTTTGCCAGTCCTTAAAGCCTCTTCGATTTGTAGCGCAAAAATACCTCTGATCTTTAGATTGCATGCTCAAATGGAGATTGGGAGATGCAGGTTCGATTCCCGCTCCAGGGTGATGAAATTCTCAAGTTTTCTGATGTGATTGATGTTATGTGACGAACAGTAAATACAGGATATAATAAAAATACTAATGTTTACCACAATCAAAGGTTTATTATACATTAACTATAGTTTCAAGAGCATTTGGCTCGGCTTCATCAGGATGTTTCGTCCTGATGAAGCCGAGCCAAACGCTCTGCAAAACTATAGTCAATGTATAATAAACCTTTAATTGTGGTAAACGTTGCTATTTTTATTCTATCTCAACACCACAAGTTCTGTAGTCATAAATTATATAGTAAATACAAGAATTCAGAGGCGTCTGAATGCTCAGTTAATAATTCTGACATATTTTCACGTATTATGAGAAGTATATTTCTTCCACAGATTCTATCAGGAATTAAGACTTTTTAAAGTTAAACAACCTTTTTCTCCATCATTTATCAGCAATCTACCAAACCAAGAAAAATGTGGCTGTCTCACCATTTTTACCGGAGTACTCAAATATTATGTCAGTAATGTTTTTCTACTTTTGTTTTTCATCTCATAGTTTAGTTGCTTGATGAATTCAAAGATTTTTAAAAATTTGGAAGAAAAATTTATTTATTTACTGAATAAACCATTCAATCAACCATTCTTTTCCCCACCAAAATAACGCAAAAAAAAAAAACGTGTATATATGTATCATTATCAGCATATGGATGCCATATATTTTACTGTTTTCCATATGGCCACTCTTCAGAAAACTTGAAAATTGCATCGCTCTGGAGCAGGAACTGAACCTGCATATCCCAATTTATGTCCGAAGCTGCTACCTTTACACCACCCAGGACAATGAAGTTCCAAGCAGCTGAAGCTAAGCAGATGTAGCTTAGGAATCTGAACAAGTTCCTGGAGCTTTGCTGACATTGCTTAGAACTTCATGGTCCTAATTGGTGCAATGGTAGCATGCTCAAATGCAAATCAGGAAATGTGGGTTCAATTCCCATTTCCAGGGCAACATAATTTTCAAGTTTCTGAAGTGTGGCTTTATGGGAAACAGTAAGATATCCAGCATCTATATGCCAACAATGATTTGCATATGCCTTTCATGTATTTTTGAAGAAATATTTCTTCCAGGAATTCACTTCCCATTTATTTCTATGGCAAAAAAAAAAAAGTCTGAAAATTTGCACTTCTTCGGGTTATTGGCTAGAGAGGGAAATATTTCAGATCATTGGTGTTTATGTAAATTGTTGTCTGCCACACTTTCTTTCACTAGAGTGCTAACTGCTTTGTATGATGTCTTGGGATATCACATCACAATCACACTTAGGAAGTGATGAAGTACATGTCATGCTCAATGTACTTCAGACATATATTTTAGCTAAGATATGGGAGATTGCTGTTACCATGTCAGAGAATATAGTTCTGATTCTCCATAATGTGACATCAAGAGAAATTTAAACATTGTAGAGTTCAATGCCTGTAATAAAAAAAATATATGTAATGTAAGAAGGGATGTACATTTTGTAAATGTGAGAACTACAAAGAACAGTATTAATTTGATGTGTTTATTTTTATGTCCCATATTATTGTTTCGTAAATACAATGATATATTGGAACATTAAAATAAACACCTCAAATTAATACACCAAATGTTGCCACTGTGGTATATTTGTGTGGAGCATCAAAAAGAAGCATGTGAACTATTTAAAAAATTACTGACTGAAGTCACATGAGGTGCCCAAATTGCCTGGGCTGTTGAAGAGAATGCAAATATATGCTTTACCTTTCAATTTATTTGGAGCCCAGATAACATCACACCTGAGAGACATGGACAATGCTGTTTTGGAATCTGTGGTCAAATTTATCATACTGTGTCCTCATTATATGCAAAATCAGCTCATAAACTAGAATATTGATACTTATTTCTGTTTCAGGAGAAAAAAATAAATGTTTGATTCACTTAAAGGTAGTGTACAGAATAGAAATTTAGAAGTGATAACCTCAGGGGTAGATGAACCCAATGTCCCTAGTTGCCATGATGCCTGAAAATCTTCACCTGGCACCTGAGTTTTTAAATTCCATTCTGAAAATTTTATTTTTAAAAATTCTGACTTCTATTATGAAATTTCTATCTCTTTAATAAAGCAACAAGTACAGTATGTGGATTTCTTTTGTTTGCATCTTGTAGACTACTCAGACCCGAAGGTATCAAAATCATAACATCAAGATACCAATATAAATTTTTAACACTATTGTCGTATGATTATTTTTTTGAATGGACTTTCAATCAAAGACTTAGATCCTGCCAAATCTCATGATCATAGATATTTCAAACATGCTGGAGTGACTTGGAAGCCTTGAATGAGTCTCTTCAGAGTCATTCCAGCATGCTTTCAAATTTTATCCACCCATCTCCCATGTGCTCTTCTTCTGGGTCTTTTTCTTCCCCTTGGTATCCAATCTAGTATTTCAGTTGTCCAATGGTGTATTGCCACTTTTAGCAACAATATGTCCAGCCCATTGCAACTTGAGGGTCTTCACTTTGATGTTATCAACTCTTGTCATTTTCATAATCTACATATTCCTCTTCGTATATTTTCTGGTTATACCAAGCATGCATCTCTCCATGTTTCTTTGACTTGTTTTCAGCCTCTGTATGTCTTTTTTTTTTTAAGTTCAATGTCTCTGATAAGTAAGAACTTTAAGTTTTCATCAATTAAACACTTTTTTTTAAAGACAATAGTAAATTGCTACCAGCCATATATACTGGTGTATAAGCTGAAAGTTTTTGGAAGAAATCCTGCTTTCAAAGTTGGGGGTTGGCTTATACACAGATCAGTAAAAAATAGGGTTGGACTTCCATGAATTGTCCTGTGGAATTAGCTGACGTTTTCATCATATCTGCTGACGGATTTGTTTACATTTTAGACCATGGCTCTTTTGGTGTGTCAGAAATGTAAACAAATCCACTTTTAACCACAGCTTTCCACATGCTCTTTGAAAGTACTTCCAAAAAAAAAAAAATAAAAAAAAAATCTGAAACATTTTTCCACCCAGAGTAGGATTCCTACTGAAATAGGTGCAGCTAATATGATAAGTGAAAAGCCTAATCCCATTTCAAATTCTTGCTTCCAAACATGGAATAGAATACCTCATTACTTCCCGTATGCAATCATGTAACACCATCTTTCAAACTGTGAGTCAGACACCACATAAATCACTTAGCTGTTGGGGTGGGCCACAGCCAATCAGGCATCTCTCTCCTCTCTCGAGTTTTCACTGCAAGCATGGGAGTGCATGTCTTCCGCTCCATGCTGGCAA
This sequence comes from Macrothele yani, assembly GCA_039090855.1. Lineage (NCBI taxonomy): Eukaryota > Metazoa > Arthropoda > Arachnida > Araneae > Macrothelidae > Macrothele > Macrothele yani. Next base: position 1,184,484 of record CM077021.1, on the reverse strand, counting down.
AAGCCATTCATACTATCAAACAACAAAAACAGTGCTTCATAAAAGGTGGTGAAACTTGAAAAGAAAAGAAAAGAAGGCCGACTTGACCTTGTTACTTCTTTAGTGTGTAAAGAACTGTGGGATGCAATTTCACCAGAAATGGTTGTAAAGTCTCTCAAAAAATTCTGCTTAAGTAATGCAATAGATGTTATTGAAGTTATTTGGAAATTCAGATAGGGAATCGGACTTCGAAGGTTTTTACAGAAGATTATCTCAGAAATTTACATAATTCATTTCAATAAATGTATTTTTTAAACTCTCAGCTTATGTGTTGGTCATGGTATTTCACAAATTTTTAGTTCTTGAAGTAGAGGGTCGGCTTATATGCAAGTATATAAGGTATTTTGAAATGCAGCTATTAACACAAGTGTATACATTCTGTAGTTTTAGTTGTGGAGTTTACACTGAATGAATGTATCTGAGAAGTAATACATTAATTTTGACTGTTGAAGATCACAAATCTCTGCAGGTATTTTTTGTTTAGATCGATCATGGTTTTCTCCTCGTATCTCTTGAAAAAATGTGCTGGCTCCTGAAAAAAAGGAACCGGTGGCTGAAAATTTGGAGGGTTTGTCTACTTCTTGACAACTGTATATTCACAAATTTGATTGTGAAAAAACAATCAGTATATCACTATAGTTAAAAAAATTCACCTCTGCTAAATTGGTGAATGACATGCTGAGTACAGCTAGTATGAAAAAATGTATAAGAAATATTTCTTGGTGTAAGTTTTTTCATGCTATAACTTAAAATACAAACCATTTTTCAATACAGAAGATATTCACACATTGTTAGAACAATTTTTCAGCAATATAATTACCATTTAAAACAAAATTATTTCTTTCTTAAATGTTATATCTGATAGTCCTTTCTCTGGACTATGAACCTACATCTAGATTTCCTAGATAACAGGGCATTTCTTTAAATTGGTAGTGGCATTTTATTCCACTCCTCTTCCACTGCTTTCCATAGTTCAATCATTGTTTTAGGTCTGCGTTTAGAAAGTGCTCTCTCTTTTTAGCAGTCCAAAGGCACAATTGGATTTCCATCTGTCTCCAGCTAAATGATTTCAGTCCATTGGATTTCCATCTGTCTCCAGCTAAATGATTTCATAAAGAAGTCTAAGTCAATTAAAGTCAATCTCTAAGGCATTAAAAATCTCTGTATCAACTGCTGAGCCACTGCCTAAGAAAAAGGCAGTGAACATTATAGTTTTTGTTTTTCTTCAGATTCAAATCTTTGTTTATTACCTTGTTTGCAGTTGATACAGAGATTTTTAACGACTTAGAGATTGCACTGTTGGTCGGTGAATTTTCTTCTTAGACCAGAGACCTTACTTTTGAAATATTAGTAAAAGTACATACCTTCTGTGAATATTCATTTGGTGTTCTTTTTCCTTTTAAAAGAAATGCTTGATGATTTTCCCTCTGTTATTAATAATATTGCTTATTTCACATTTAGAAAGGCTGATTCCATGATTTTCATGTCGTTTTTTAATTACAGAATACAAATATTTCTCTTTGTGAAGAGCAAAAACATAACCCTTTATCCACTGGTTTTTATGTGCGCCATTTTCTTAGCAGACAATATTTCACTGCAGCAGATGTTTCTTTTGTATTCATCTAACATGTGTTTCAATTGTTTGAACTTTTTATTTTCTGTAATTTCTTATCAAAAATGTTCTCAGAATATGTGAACATCCTCTGTATTTCAGCTGTCTTGCTCCTTTGTTTATTAGCATTACTAATACCTCTGGACATGGACTGTGAGAAACTCAATACTTTACAGTTTCATAATACTTGAAGTGATGTCAAATTTGGGAACAGATCTCCTTGACACTGAAAAAAGAATTATTTTATCAAAAAATTTAAGATATATAAATCTTAAGATTTCTGATTACAAAAACTGAAAATACCAATGAAAAATTGAGGGACTTTCTTTCAGCTTATTTTTTATTGTAAAATGTGAGTGAGCTTTCAGAATTCAATTCTATATTTGCTATGACAAAATATTTAAATTCTGTGTAGCATATAGATAATTTTTGGTATTAAAATTTAAAAACATTTTTTTAATTTAACCTGTCAAGTCATTTTAAATGTTTTCCATTAATTTCCCCTCTGAGTTGTCTTCTTATATTTGAACTAAATGGGAAAGTGATAAGCCATAAAATAAAGTTTTATTGCACTTCTGTTGCTGTTTATTAAAAAAAATTAATTTAAGAAATCTTAAACATATAAAACGAGTGAAACACACAGTCACGTACGATAAAAGGTTCGTTTAGCGGTAGCTTTTGTTCTGCCTACGACCTTGATCACCTGTGATCGACTGGATTTTCTGGTTGCCAGAACTACAATTTGAAGTTGGGGTGTTAGAAATATTGCCAGATTTTAGAAGAGAGATCCAAATAAATGGGATTTGGTGAGGGGTCTCTGAATTGCAGTTTTTGGTGAACAAAATTTCAATGCTCTCTTGGAAACACAGAGATGCCTTGTTGATGAATGGGGCAACTTTTTTGGTTTCTTTCCAAATGGGAACTTCAGAGGTGTCTTCAAGGGTTAGTGCAAATAAAGCTGTCTTTAGAAGACCATTGGAAACATCTTTTTGTGTTCACCAAGTCTTGTTTTGATGCTTCGGTATGTGCTTCCAATATACACTGAGAGACCAGAGGAAGTTGAAATGGGAATAGCATAAACTCCAGGGGTGTCCAAGGGTGAGACAGGATCCCTGTCTTTAAGCAGGCACATTATTGCAGAATTGTTTGGTTTCACTGTGAAATTGTAGCCCATAGTATTAAAAAGTTTACACATCTTATAAGAGAAAGATCCATGAAAGGGGATGGAACCAATGAATGGTGGTTTTTCCATTATTATTGGTGAGAGAGCAGACAGATCTTTCAAGTGGGAATTTTGGAGGAATTTTTGAATTGTAGAAGGTGGGTACTGATGGGCTTTGGCAATTTTCTTTATGGTATCAATTTCTTCATTGAAGGAAGATTCAGTATTGCTAACAATCCTGGCACGATTGACATAAGTTTTAAAAGCTGCAAATTTTTGAGCAGTTGGGGAGTGGGATGAAAATGGGATTATGTTTGCTATTGCAGAGGGTTTTCTGTAGACAGATCTGTTGAGATGATTCCCTTGCCTTGTCAGGTGGACATCCATAAAAGTCAATGCCTTGCTGTGATTCTTCATTGATGGTGAATTTTATTGATGGGAACTTTAGTCATGTACAGTAAAGGTTCGTTTAAGTAGTACTGTACGTGACTCTGTGTGTTTCGCTCGTTTTATATGTTTATGTTTTATTGTCACGTGAAGCCTGAGTTTTAAACCATTAAGAAATCTATCACAATTTTCAAAAAAGATAGAATGAAATAACATTGTGCTGCTATTTTCCAAATTACAAAGAGTTTTCAAAATTTTCTGGAAAAAGTTGTTATATGTTTGAAGTCTGTGTGAAAATAATTGCTTAGAAAAATTGTTTTTATGGACATTAAAGAGATTTTTTTATAACCTGTCAGACTTAATGAATTTATGAGCCCAATGCTGGCTCATACTTGAGTATATGTTATCCAAGTTGGTGTAGTAATTGTTACTAATGACTAACTACTTTGTGGTCGTTAGTTATAGCACCCTGTATTTCTTTTTCATTTGCAGTCCTTGAAATCTTTTGAAGAACTGTTTTCCATGAGTTATTATTCATGACCACAAAGGTTGTTCATTATAATCAGAGTGGCAACACCTATGTACATGATGTATGGTCAAGAACAAGTCAGTAATTAGCTCAAAAATTCAAGTACAACAAGTTAGCCCCCAAACCTTTTCAGGACTTGTCAAAATCATAATTTCTCTGAATAATTTGAGTAACAGAGGCTGTCATTTTGCTCTTATACCTAAAATGAAAAGAAGTGCTCTACAATAGGGCTGTTTTTTGTTTTTATGAAAGGAAGTTGTGCAGATTAGAAATTCAGTGTACTGTTGCTCAGAATTTAGCATAGTTTGGTGTAACATTGTCATATATTGATGTAATTTTTTGTATTATTTACCTTATACAATGCAAATTTTTTTAAAAGAAAAGTTTTTTTTATTTAAGAATATGATTTTTATTTGAATTTCAAGCTATTGTTTCCATGCTTCTGTTCTTATTATTTTCATAACACATCATTTGCTGTCAGATTGTTATGTAATCTTCCATTTAGGTAATTCAAATTGTTTTTATTTCCATTACTTCAGTGGAAGATGAGTCAATTCATCATGAAGATTGGTAGACAATAATATTGACCATACATTTATCCATTAAGTATATCAATCCAATTTAGCAGTCATTAAATGTTGCTATATTGTTTGTGAGGGGAACTTATACGAAATTTTTCATATAAGTTCCCCTCACAAGTCCGTCTGCTTAAGAGAGAACTAGGTTGGAAATGAATGTTTTGCAACTTACAATTTAGTAAATGTAAGAAAAGTGGATGTTTTTAATTATTGTTTTTGTGAACTCCATTCAGATGTGGCACATTATTTATTTGATGCGAATTTTCATTACTGTGTTCTTCATTCAATTAGACATATTGTGTGTAATATGACTGGCTGCAATACTCTGCTACTTTTATCTTTATCTTCATGTTTTATTATATTTGGGTGCATTGATCTATAATGTTCTAGATTAGCTTTTTATTTTCTTCTTTCATTGATTTGTGTTTGTCTTCTTTGCTTACTTTGTAAACCATTTTGGTAATAGTGTTACATACCAGGTAAATTGAATGCTGTTACAAAAAAAGAAGAAAAAAAAGAAAGTGTTTTAACAAAGTTAAGAGCTATAAAGTGTTTTTTTTTAATGGTGTAAATCATGTTTAGCTATAATATAGTAATTTTCTGATATATTTCATGCATTTTGTATACATTTTCACTGTTCTGTACCCAGCCAGTTATACTATTATCTACATAGATGCCTCAACAATTTTGATTTTTTATCTGATCTTTTAAAGTACAGAATGAAGTTATTTTCAGGGTTTGCAATTATTTTCTTATGATATATTACATTTTTAGTAAGTTATAAAGGGATGTTCCTAAAGTTTCATTTGAACGCTTAAGTTTAGAAAATATATAATGCTGGAGTCAAGTTTTAATTATAAATACCAGAGCTTTTCCTGAAGCTGTGTTTAAAATTAAAATTGACAAAGCTTTAGAAAACAGAGAAGCATGTAATAATGTTCAAAAGTTATTTTTGCATATTCAGTTAAATCGTTAGTTGGTATGAACTAATTTCTGACTTCAATTTTAAAGAAAAATGTGGAGAAAATGTCTACCCAGTTTTTTTGGGAAAAAGGAAAAGCTTTAGTCTTCATAAATTAGGGTTAAAGGCTCCAAAATTTTATGAATTATGATATTAATGAATGGCAGTTATGACTGCTAGGAATAGAATGTTGTTGTTTTTTCTGCTTTATATATCATCATCAACCATTCTCAATCCACTGCTAGATGAAAGTATCCCAAAGTCTCTCCTACAACTCTCTTCCTTAAGCAGTTCTCTTCCGTGTCACTCTGGCATGCTTTCCAAATCCACCCACCGACCTTCAACATGGTTATCTTCTGGATCTTCCTGGTGTGCAGTCTAGTGTTTAATCACTTCATAAATAAAACTGCATTTTCCTGAGAACCTACAAGCTAGTTTCTAAGGCAAATTATGTGCTAACAATATACATACCAAGTGATTATAAAATAAGTATCCCTCTTATCAGGTCTCTAGAAAAGTGAGAAATGAAGATATCATGACAAAACTTGGTTGGTAGTTTATTGAGGGCATGGAAAAACAATTTAACTGGTAAGAAAATATAGTTTAAAAATTACGCCAGTACAGAAATAATGGCTCTGCGAACACACACACACACACACACACACACACACACACACACACACACACACAAAAAAAAAAAAAGAATAGACACATGCATAAATTTACTTGTTATTGACAGCACTAACATTTCAGGACAAAATATACTCAATATGCTGGCCATCACAAGAGATTACTTTTGATGCACTATAACGAAGTGAATTTCTCCGTCATTTTTATCCGCGCCAGGATTCGAACCCGGGTCCACTCATTCCGGAATAAGTTGCTCTACCAATTGAGGTATGCGGACATTTTATTCTGATTCCTATCTGCCTTTATGTCGTGTGCGTCCTTCTGGCAGGTACGTCACATCTCCTGGTACGTTACATCATCTCCCCCTTATTATTATTTTTTTTTTTCGAAGTGCTGCTCTTATTTTTCCTATCTCGCGGTGTGGAAATAACATCACACCATTGCGAGATTGTGAACGGTCGGGTCATCCGGATAGTTCAGGCGCCATTATAACGAAGTGAATTTCTCCGTCATTTTTATCCGCGCCAGGATTCGAACCCGGGTCCACTCATTCCGGAAATAAGTTGCTCTACCAATTGAGCTACGTGGACATTTTATTCTGATTCCTATCTGCCTTTATGTCGTGTGTGTCCTTCTGGCAGGTACGTCACATCTCCTGGTACGTTACAGCACATATCAATTGATTACCTTTGATGCACATACCTTTGATGCAAGTATCACTGCTGAAATCCAAAAAAATTGCAGGTCTTTCACATGGAAAGTTTCATGTGCAAATGTCACATGCAAATTTGGCATACTGCATTTGTCAGGATGAAACCGGCAATGATCAGACTACTGGTAGTCATTATGGCTCTTATAAAGAAGGAGCATGCATTACTGGTAAAATTTTATTATCAAAATCAGAGTAATTCCAATAGTGCACTACTCCAGTATCAATGAATAAAAAGATTACAGAGAGAACCCCTTACATCTGCAGCACTGATGAGGATGATGCAGAAGCTTGAAGACATAAGATATTTGGGTATAGTGTTGAGAATATGCCTTGTCAGTTTCCAAAATTGTTGTATATGAAGATGCCATTGTCAGTTCCAACAGAGCAAGCTGAAATGCACTCTCACACAGCAGTGCCAGAGGAATTGCTCAGTCAAACATTCGGCAATGAACACATACTTTCTCAAGGGTTTCTGCAGTTCTAACCCTAACTGGACAGGCCCATAGCCAGACAAGCAAGTTGGAAGGGGCGGCTGATGATTGAGATCTGGCGAAGGATGTAAATTGGTTGGGCACTATACTGTTGTGCGAGTCGCTGGTACTGGCAAAAGGAAACACAGCGCCCGGCTTGGCCCTCCCCTGGCTACGGCCCTGTCACCGCACCTTACTCCTTGTGGTTTCTGGCTTTGAGGATACCTGAAAGACAGAGTTCATTGGGATGGCAATGCACTCTCTCTCAGATTTGAAAACGAGTATCAGACATGAAGCGGCAAACATTAACCGCGACATGTTGCGAGCAGTTGTGTCACATACCGTTCTTTGTTTCCAGCATGTCATCTCTTGTAATGGTCAGCATATTGAGTAGATTTTGTTCTGAATTAATTGCTGCGCTATTAGAAAAATAAATTAATAATTTAACAATAAATTCCTGCACATGTCTGTTCTTTTCTTGCATTTGTAGTGCCACTGTTCCCCTATCGGCACACTATTGAACTAAATCCCCCCACCCCACTAAATCATTTTTCCATACCCTTAATAAGCTACCTACCAAGTTTAGTCACGAATCTTCCTTTCTCGCTGTTCTAAACATCAGAGAATATGTAGGGATACTTATTTTATAACTGCTTTATAGCAGCAGTTCATTTCAAATGAAAAGTTCCATTTGAAATGCCCTGATTTATTTTAGATAAACAAATTTTAATGAAAATCAACTGAAAATGGTCATGTGATATTTCCACAATTTTTCTTGGGTTTTCAGTGAATATTTTAAAAGAATGCAGCATTGAGTTCTTAGATGGATGCAACTGATGTTTGATTATAAAAGCAGCTGAACTTGCACATATTACAGAAAAGCTCAAACCAGTGGTAATCATTCTAAAGTTTTTGGTACCAGACAAAATTATTTGTAAATCAATTATTCAATTAACACATTGTCCATGCCCCCTTAAAATCATGTCACACTGCAAAGTAATTTTTATTTCTATGTTCTGTTGAACAGTTTGATTGCTGTAGGTACTACAAAAACTATTGATATTATGAGCACTATTTAAGCTCATGTTTTTTTTTGGTGAAAGTTACAGTGTGCTTTCAAGTTTATTCACACATTATTTACAGTGGACTCACAATTAGTTTGTAACCTTATACAGAGTAACAATACTTGCTTATTTTGAGGTATTTGTGTTGTCTAATTTTGTATGTCAAAAAAAAAAAAGTTGCCAGTCAACAATCAAAGCAGAATTATGGGGATGAGCATGTGTATCTAGGATAAAACATTGGTTTAAAAATTTTAGTTTGAATGTAATATCCAAGAAATGTGGAAATTCAATAGTACATTATTCTCAAGGCTGTATGTACAGCAGATCTTATAGCGGTGAAGACGTAGAATGCATTGCCTCAGTAATTGCATGGTTAGGGCACTGCTGTCATGTAGTTCATTGCTTAGATATGAATCCTAGTTAAAAGTTGAAAGATGTTGAATTCATTTGGCATTCTATGTTGCATAGTATATACTTTCTTGTTATGTGGCCTAAATGTTTAGTTCTATATACAGCACTTGACTCCACATTTCATCAATCTCACAATCCCCCATTGTCATCTGGACATGTTTTGCATGGTCTATTCACCAGCATTTTCAGTGGTGCTATTCTTGTACTTGATGTTCTGCCCAAGTGTGTATTCTGTCAGCTTGTTCATCGTCGTACACCACGAAGCATTGTCTCTGCTTTCTGTGCCATCTACCATCTGTAAGTTTTGTAAGTATGTATTTTATTCTTTTTAATTTTTTTGTTGTTTTGTAGGATTTTCAGTTTCTATTAAATTTCTCCATGCATGCATTGATTAATTGAGCTATTATTATTACACTTTGTTCTTTTTGCTTTCTCAATATAAAGGAATTCAGCTGTTAGTATTTCTCTATAAGTTTTGTGTTGCATTATTAACTTAATTTCTTCCCAATTAAAAGTAGCTTGGTTTTTCATGCAAAAGTCTATTAATGCAGTTTTATTTTGCCTTTTATTCCAACCCTGAACATGTTCAAAAAATCTCATTTTGATGTTCCTTTTACTGTTACCAATGTAACAACTTATTGTATTTTCATTTTCATCTGGGATTGGAATGCTATACACTCCTGATTTTTTGGATATTGGGTCATTATCTTGATTTTTGGTGACAATGCTTTTGATACTGTGCACTTTTATTCCTATATTTAAATTATTCTTTATACAGATCTTTTTAATAACTTCTGTAATTATTGCTGTATTAGGCAGGGATCCTCAATATGTTATCTTTTTTATTTTTCTCCACAGTTGACTTTTTATTGTTATTTGGATTGTGCTGTCTAGTCACTTTATTAATTATTGTTGGTTTATATTCAAACAATTTAGCCATTTCTTTGATGCATTCAATTTCTTTTTGGAATTTGCTGCTATCAGAAGTGTGTGTGTAAGCCATATTTATATATGATCATCATGCTACCAATTTATAATATCTAAAATGGTTGGAATCTGCTGGTATTGCGTTAGCTGTAAATGTTGGCTTTTTGTACACTTCATATTGTATTTTTTCTTCGTCATCATTGATGAAAAGTACATCTGGAAATGGCAGTCTTTTGTTGTTCTTGATTTTCATTCTTAATTTTATGGTAGTATATTCATTATTATATTTGTTGTCGAACTCCCATAGTGGATCTTGTTGATGCTGCCAAATTATAAAAATATCATCTAAATATCTACTGAATGTGGTTGGTTGCATTCAGTTATTACTGCCTAGTAGTTTTTCTCAGTTCTCTTTAGTATTGCCTCAGATAGTATACTAGATAGTCATCCCATGGATGCTCCATTGATTTGTCAATATATTTTTTCTTGGAATTTAAAGAAGTTATTGCTATTTATAAACATTAATACTTTCGCAGTGTCTTTAACTTCTAGTAATGGAATTTTATATTAAATTAGTTTTTCTTCAATTAACATTATATAATCTTCATTTGGGATGTTAGGTTATAGCAACACAACATTGAAACTAGCCATTATACTGTTATCTATATTATTATGATGTTTAATTTGCTGAATAATGCTTTGTCAATTGTATAACTGTGATGTTCTGTAGTATGGTTTGAAATATCGATATAATGCTCTTATCAGGTTTTTGGTTGGTGCTAGATGTTTTACTACTATTGGTTGGCTTTCTTTATGTGTTTTCAGTTTGCCAAATATTTGGAGTATTGTTGATCCCTTAGATTGGTATACCTACTTTATGATTTCAGGTAAAAAAACATGATTTTTAAATTTTGCTGGTTGTCTCAAAATCTTTTCAGTTAGGTCTTTATTAATGATCCCAGTCTTTAGTTCAGATATTGCTGCTTCCATTTTATTATTGTATTCAGTTTTGTTCATTGTAATTAATTGATTGGCTTTATCCACCATAGTAATTGCATAATATTGAACATTTGCCAGGCTCTGCAGGATATCTAGTCCCAATGAAATACTGTTCTTCTCCTCTCCTCAACCCTAAGGTTGGTGGGTAGCATTGGTCATCATTCGCAAAGGAATTCTTTCCTGAGCCATAAACTTGATGTTCCTGTAGGGTCTTCCTCTTGTTATTTGACTCATATATTGAATTCTTGGGCATCCTCTTTCAGCCTTTGCTTTCCATTCTACCTTCAATCATGTTGGCGCATCACCTCAAGTTAATATCTTATAAGGTAGCCTATCATGCCATTTCTTCTTCTTTCTATAGTCCATAATATTTCTTGTTTTTCCTGAGCTTTTATTTAACATTTCCACATTTGTCATTTTTTCTGTTCAAGCAATTTTCATCATACGTCGTCAGCACTACATTTCAAATGATTGTAGCTTTGCCCTGTCTGTTTTTTGCAATGTCCAAGTTTCAGATGCATAAAGTGCTACATTCCATATAAAAGATTTTATAAAAATTTTCTTTGTTTCCAAAGAGATGGACTTGGATATTAATAGTCATCTTTTCTTATTAAACGCATTCCTTGCTTGTGCCATCCTAGTTCTCTTATCTTTTACATTTCTTCTATCTGATGTAAAAATGCTACCTAGTAAATGAAATCTTTAACGTGAGTTACTCTTTCCCCCTTTAATATGATATTAATCTTTTGCTTTCCATCTCTGGTGCATTTCATTACTTTTGTTCTTTTCACATTAATATTCGTTTTGCATTTATCTACAAGAATCTTGTTCAATTCTTCTAATGACTTTTGTAAGTCCCTTTCATTATCTGCTATTACTGCAATGTCATGCAAATCATATTGTGCTGTAGATCCTGCCATTGACATTTACTCCTTTGCCATTGTTTTCAGAAAATTCTTTCATGGCTTCCTCAATGTAAACATTGAAGGGAAGCAGTGACAGTCTACATCCTTGTCTTCTGAATCCTTTGCTTATGTTTGCTTCATTTTCCTCTTTTCCTCTTAGTGTTGTTTGGTTTTTGTATAATTGATATATTATTCTTCTGTGACTTAAGTCTATTTTATAACTTGATAATTTTGAACATAATAATGTTCCAATCAACATTATCAAAGACTTTTTCTATGGAATACTGTGACATGTAAAACAGAAATATAATTGTGTATAAGGCTGTATATAGAACTGATTGGAAGATGTGTTTGCCATGTCATCCTAAACTGTAATTACCCAACCAAGCCCACTTACTGGGCTATTTATAGCAGTGTTCAAAATTGGTAGGTACACAAAACCCAGTGTAGACAGATAGAGAGCATCAACATAAGGTGCAGTGCTACACTATTCTAGCTCTGTACATAAAAGTTCTAGGAAAGGAGCATTTTAGTTATACTATGAGTTATTCCTCCTCCATTTCTTTTGCTATGAATGTTTGTGGATTTGTTGAGTGTTGAAAAAGTTGTTTAAATTAGAACAGGAGAAAAAAATGTTCACGCTGATAGTCCAAAATTAGTTACCATGTAAATTAAATTTATGTTATATGCTACTTAATTAAAACTTTCTGAATATATCATTATGAAAAGATGGTTCAAAAATAGCAGCACTAATTAAGTGAATGTACTAACATAAAACTAAATAAGGTGACGCTTCGTTACCAGGGTTTTTTATGTTTTTCTGTGTAATAAACTGAAGTTGCTTTTGCTAAATAGATATCTTAATAAAATTGGTGAAAATTTTGATTTTGTGAAAAGATCTGTTGTTCAGATTTGTAATGCCAAATAATATTCCTGAGTATATTTCAGTATTAGAAATTGGACCTCATTAAAATAAAATAAAAAAGCAACCAAAGAGAAGTTTGAAATCTAATAATTTCACTTGAGGTTAAACAATTTTGGGAAGATTCAATTTATTTTGAGTTATGCAGTGAAAGGGTAGGGCAATGAGTTATACTGTTGTATAAGATTTGTTCCAAAAGAGATTAGTCTGTGTTTCTGATTTTTCTTGATTGAAATCTAGTTCAGTGGATTTCTTTATGCACGTGTGTGCTGAAATTGTTTAGCCATGCACAAACAAATTTTGACACATATTCTTTCGTAATAGCGAAGGGTGTTGATACCTTGTTAGAGAAAGCCTTTCTACCATGCTCTTTACTTCTATGCTACTGTTGAGGTGTCTTCTGTTACCCTTTATGTTGATCCTTTTTGTTTTCATTCAGAGGCTAAGGTGTGTACATCTGTTTTCTCTTGTTGCTGAACACATAAGGTGGGATAAGAAAAGTTGGGTGAATGTGGAAATAAAATATTTTTATATAACACAAACTACAAATACAAATATTTAAAAGTATTCATCACCTTCAAAATACTCTCCTTCTGAACACATACACTTGTTTCAGAGACCCTGCTGTTGTTCAAAGCACTGCTGTAAGTCCTCTTTCTTTAGTGATGTCAGAACCTTCTTGGTGGCAAATTTGATGTCCTCAATGGTGCCAAATCTTTTCCTTTTCATCGCTGATTTCAGTTTGTAGAAATACCAGGAGTCCTATGGATCTGGGTTCAGTGAGTAAGATGGGAACGGGAGCAGTGGAATGGATATATTCACCAGAAGTTGATGGATAGGGAGTCCAGCATGGCATGGCACATTGTCATGGTAACATCCATTTTTCCATTTCTGATGTATTTTCTGTTTCCCATGCTTCTCACATACATTTCAAAACATCCTCATAGAAAGTTGCATCAACAGTAGAACCTTTCAGAAAAAAATATCTGCGAATAAGACCTTCCTTGTCAAAGAGTGCCCACAGCATGACTTTCGCTTGTGATACTGGCTGTCGTGCCTCCTTTGGTGTGGGTGAGGTGGTTGTTTTTCACTGGGAGCTTTTTGCCTTCATTACAGGGTTATACCCAGGGACTCATGACTCATCTCCAGTTACCACCTTGGACAGGAACAATGGGTCTGCAATGAAACATGCAAACTCCTTTTGCTCAGTGGTGAGAGCAAACACTGAATAAATTTGTCACTGACACATTTCACTTTTAAATCATCCGTCAAAATTGATTGAATGGTATCAAATGATAAACATGTTTCTCCTGTGAGATCTATTTGTATAGTTGTCAAATGTTTATAGCTGTAATGGATAGCATTAGCAACTGAGAGAGTTTCTTTCCTTTGAAAACCCCACATACTTCTGCTTATATAGCAGATACATGGATGACATCTTATTTATAATAGATAGCTCAGAAATTGTTCCAGAAAGAATTCTAGACTCATTCAATGAATTAGATGATTCCCTTAAGTTCACTATTGAACTTCAAAAAAGAAAGAAGAATAAACTTCTTAGATATTACTATCTATTATGAAGATGAAAAATTCCTCACTAGTTGGTATAAAAAACCAATGAATACTAAAAGACTACTGGATTTCAATTCGTATCATCCAGTTTCTATTAAGAAAAATGTAGCAAGTCAGTTTTTAGAAAAAATTAATAAAATAGTTTCTACTGCAGATAAAAAAGAAGCCCATAAAGAAGAGCTTAAAGTCATACTTGCAGAAAATAACTATCCTAAAGAAGAAATTGAGAAGCTTCTGAATTTTAATGGTAAGAAGAACCCACAAAAGCAAGAAGTAAAATTCACTAGAAAAATTTCTTATCACAAAGGTTTATTTGAGGCTTTAAAGAGAATTAGTAAAAAAAATTACAATATTAGGCTAGCTCCAAGTTTAGAGAACAAAGTTAAAAAATTTTTCCCTAAAATAGTTCAAAGAGAAGAAGATATTTTAAAAATGCAAGGAGTAGTTTATGAAGTAAATTGTAGTTGTGGACTATCTTACATATGGTGAAACAGGTCGCAGACTAGAAACTCGTATAGCTGAGCATAAAGCAGCTATAAAAAATTGCTCCAACAAGACTGGATTAGATAGGCATGTTAGAGAAACTGGGCACAGCATGGATTGGAATTCCCTTAAAGTAATCAGTTTCCAAAGCAATTTCCAAAAAAGAAAACTGAAAGAAGGAATAGAGATTGAGAAAAATCAAAATTCCATCATCAATGACTGCAAAGGATTTTCCCTGCCTAACATCTGGCAGGATTTGTTGAAAAATAACCTAAACCGTCAAGGTTAACCGTAACCGTCAAGGTAAACCGTAACCATGATAGTGACAAGCAAAAAGTGACAACAACAAGAGAGCCTGAAGAAGGAGAAGAGTTTTCTCCGAAAATTTGCTATAAATGAAAAAAATTTTCCTAGTAAATTCCCATAAGTTGCTTTAGATTATTAATTTGAAAAGAATTTAACAATACTAACAGGAAGTCTGTAGCATATTGAGATGGATTTCTGTTCAGAAATGCTGAATAGGAGGTAGTCATTGTCATATTTTTATTAGCTTCATCTTCATAAGAATGGATTGTTATTAAGTATTTTCCTGTTTAAAAGCTATTTATATTAACAGTTCTGTGTAGTTTTCTTTCTTTCCTATTGCAAGTGTTATACTGGTCCTGTTAAAGTTCCTGTTTCTTGAATTCATTGCTGTATTTGTTCCTATTTTGGGGTATTTATAAGACCTCATCCTCATGTTTCTAATGTCCCCCTTCCTCCCAACCTGTTAAAGGTGTTAAAAATATCATATCATGAACATTTTCAAGAAAATAAGTGAGAGCCAGTGGCGAATCCTGACTTACAAGTCTAGGCATGTTCTCATTAGTGGGAGGAGAGTGAGAAATAATGTATAATACAGTATTGCAATACGTACATGGAAGGTTATAATGCAGGATTAAAACTTAATATACTAATAATCAAAATGCAAATAAAAGCTACAAAAATTTAAATTAAAAAAAAAACACTTTAATAACACAAGGCTATAAAATATCCTAAGAATTAATTGGCTGCTTTTTTTTATTTAAAAACAAAGTCTACTTACATATCTTTTTCAGCAAATTTTTTAGTCACATCATCATAAAATGTTGGTTCTTTTTTTAATTGTTCAAGCAAAGTTTTTTCGATTGACGTTAAACTAGGGAAGACAGTCTTTCTTGGCCTTGAGTACTGCAGCAGTACATTTTGATCTTTTTCATTGCAAAAAACATCCTTTCTCCTGTAGCCATAATTGCAGTGATAGTTGCAATTAACTTTGCCAGTTTATAAACTTCAGGCATTCCCAAATTCAATTTATTTTCTTGCATGAATTTTACCAATTGAAAAACTGGTATACTTTTGAAATCTGCAGAACAGTACAAAACACCTAACTCGGTTTTCAACTGAACAATATCAAAAAGGAGTCATAATATGGTTCTCCAAACACTTACCAGCACAATTGGGAAACTGTTCATTGTGTTCATCGTACATATCACTGTTCAGTAAAGAGAAGAAATCCAATTTTCTGAGGGCGTGAAATTAGTCTTTTATTTGAATCAAAATATTGTCCAAAATTTCACTGAACAGAGCTGTATAACATGAATCTCCTGGCTGTTTAACTTTACACCCTCTGATTATTTTTTCCAGCGTGTTCACCTTGCTCTTTGGATCCATTTGCATCTTGAAAAATTCTTCCAAAGTCATTTTCCCAGATTTTTTGCAGTTGTTTAGTGAGTTCATCAACTTTTTTTGCACAGCAGGCAATATCCGTAACTTTTGTCTGTAGAATATTAAAAAGAACATCAGTAAGGGAAAATATTGCTGAAAACAAATTCACCAAGAACTGAGTTTCGAACTTCTGAATAAAAGTCGTTAATACTTGGGCTTTCATAACCATGTTGTTGTCCCAGTCTGCAGAGTTATCCAGTACCTGATGAAAAAGTGAAATTAACAGCTCATATTATTCCTTTACAGTGATCACTAATCTTGTAGGAAAGTTCCACCTCGTAGGTGCTACCCTTGTTAATTTTTACTCAACAAAAGCCTGAAGGGTGACTGTTCATTTTGCTGACTTTGAAAGAAATACTGCAAGACCTGAAAGTTTGGAAAAAAATTTGCACTCCTCGAGGTTTAAAGCTGATTGTTGAAGAGTTAAATTCAGCACGTGGGTGTAACAGTGAACAAATGTAGCATAAGGATACAGTTCTTGTACTTGTTAGCAATAAGTTTTTTTCCACAGTTAAAATCATTCAAAATAAGTTTGACATGCCCAAGTAGGGCTTTAGCAGAACAATCACCACTCACATCAGTGAAATAAAGAAATCTTTCTTGAACGTCACCATTTTCATCAATGAAATGTAGAACAGTAGAAAGTTCTGATTTATTTATTATATCTGATATCTCATCCAAAATAAGTGACACAAATTCAACATGTTCGATTTTTTTTTGGCAGTAATTAATTACTGATGGTGTCAATCAAATAATTTTGGATGGCAGAAGTACCTCACAAAATTGTCAAGTCTTTAAAATGATTTTCTAAAACAGAATCATACTGATTAATTACTTCAAGAAGCTCTATGTAATTACCTCTGTTTATAGATGTATTTGATTCATCATGGCCTTGAAGTGATAATTCTTGCTTGGCTAAAAAACATATAGTATCATTAAGCATTTAAGGACATCACAGTTGGGGTTTTTTTTCACTTTTTCATTGTGTGTTAGATCATTGATTCATTGCTGTTCATTGAGCTGATGATCAATCCTTGTTCTTCCAAAACTGTTTAATTGCAAAAAACATTTAATGTGGTTTGTGGATTTTTCACGCCTGTTAGCAGGCAAAGTAAGTGTGTTTAAATTGTCGAAACAACTTTTTAACCAAACTCTGCATTCGTAGGAAATAACAGACACAGCCAGCAAAAAAGTTTAACTTATTCAAGCCTGTTAAACAGTGCATATTTTTATACTGCATGGCGTTAAAATGCCTAACATATTCTTTATTTTTTTCTTTATGTTTAGTTGTAAGATTTGGAATCAGTGGACAAGGCTTACCTTTTCTTACAATTTCATTTTTCTGAAATAGCTCTTCTAGAAAAAGATTTTGACAATAATTCACTAATTAGACAAATGTCTTTTCATTCGTCTTCCACGTGAGGAATTTCAAAATAAAGTAACAATGTCACATCAGCGGAAACTGATGCTACACACAGCAGAATGAAAGCTACTGAGAGAAGCTCCTGGTATGAGTGCATCAGGTCCCTCCTATCAGTGTATTGTTGCAACCTTGACTGAGTTATGTGCACAATCTCAGATCTCATCATGTCGTATGCCTTGCTGGAAGCTGCAAGTCCATTGCATGTGGTGCACTTCCACAGAAACATGTGCGTCATGTGCAAATGTTTTATTTAAAAACAAACGTCTTATTTTATATATTAAATGCACAGTTTTGTACTTTTGTTGTTTGTTATTATTATGCTATTATTACTCTTAAATAAAAACATAAAAATACATTTCCAAAAGCACAGAGCATGCACAGCAAGCTTAGCATGCTCTGAGGATTCATGCCTGGTGCGAGCCAATATCACTTATTTATTTCAGAAAGAAAAATGTGTACAATGGGTTGTATTAATTGTTTTACGTCAACTTGGCAATCAAAGCCTCAGAGGCATGTAAATTATGTATGACTGTACCGTACATATGAATTTTGCCTTTATTTCTCTTCCTGTCTTACCTGCACACATGAATTTAATTAATGGGAAGAGGCAGGTTAAACAGGAAGAACATCAACAGCTTCATCATCATCTTCAACAACTTAAGCGTTACTTTTCCTAGTGGAAAGCATTGGTTCATCTTTGATGGAGGAGGCAAGACTGATGGATTTCTTGAGGAAAATATGCATTTTAATCTCACATGGTTTATTTTTTGTTTCTCACTGTTAATTACTCTGCAACAGACAAGGCTTACTGAATTAAGAAGGTAAACCTTCTGGAGAATATCTAAACCTCCAGATTCATTTTTCAAAATGTTTCCACTACATCATTTATTTGACTGAACGCTGCAGCTGCTTCTTTCAGTGCCAATGTTTTGGTAGGTTTGTGGAATTTATCAGTTGTATCATGGGTGTAAGTTGATGATTATATAAGATGAGGATCATCTGTATATCATCATCTTCATCTTCATAACAAAAGGAATTTAATTGCAGTTGTAGGATGCAACAGTTGTGGCAAAGGTCTGGGGCTAAGGTTTTGTGTGTATTGTGTTTGTTTATTGTTCTCTCCCTTACCAGAAGGGTTAAACCCTAACTTAGGGATGGGTTAACCCTTCTATCCAATACTTGAAGTGGTAGTTAAACTACTAAGTAAAGTAAACCTACTATCCCTAAAAGTATTCCACTTGCACTTTTACCTTTGATAAAAGATAGGAAGCCTTCTTCCCCATGAGAAATGCAAATATATACAAAAGTAAATAATATATATATTTTAATTATTTTAAACATCAAATTGGGATTTGAAACTAAAGCTAAATGTTCATACAAAATTAATCATGAATTGGGTCATAAATTTGGTTATATTCAACATGTAGAACTAAAAATGGTGTCCTTTTAAAGCTCTTGGAACATGTTTTAAAGTTCTGTGTCACAATAACTAAATCTACACAATAAAATCTAGGTAATTAAGGGTCATTTAAGGTAAATAGTAAAAAAGGTTAAAAGTTGACCACAAAGCTACTTGGTTTTTGTATCCTTAGTGATACACAATATCATTGAAACTGGAAATAATGTCATGCACTTTCCTTTGCTCAAATTAAACTGTTGATTTATGGTTAGAACACGGTGCATACTCTTAATATAATGTTGCCAAAACCAAAGTAGAAATTGATTCTATATGTAATTGTAGTAATTTAATACATAGTTGTTGTGTTAGGAAATTGGGGAAAATTTGATTAATCTGAAATGAATAGTGCTGATTTATTAATGAAAACATGTTTAATGTTTATTTTGATTCTCTTTTGTTCTGTTGAGTGTGTAAGTCTTTCCCTTATTAGTTTATAAATCAGCTCTTTAATATGTTGTTTATAGTGTGATAATTTGTATCCATTTCAACATATAACATCCCTGTTGTTAATTAACTTTTAGAGAATAAGATGTGATAAAAGTTCAGAGATGACATAATTTGTTACTTTGCAAATAATGAAGATTGTGTAGTGGAAATGCTCCAAATGTAGGTTTTCCTGAATTGACATGACTTTAAATTATTCACAACAATCAGAATTGTGTACTGAATGGCCTGTAGTTTAGTAGTCACCATGTAAAATCCCTTCAGAAAACGTGAAAATTGTATCGCCCAGGAGCTGGAAATGAACCCACATCTCCTGATTTCTATTTGAGCATGCTGTCCATTACACCACCCGTGACAATGAAATTCCAAGCAACTCAAGCCAAGCAATTATAGCTTAATAAATCTGAACAACCTCAGTTTCGCTAGTCAAAGCAATCCTGTGCTTCCTTGTGGTATCAATGGCCATTTTAAATCTGGGAGCAGGTATAGGTCATAAAGCACCAGTGCCACAGATATAAATATTAAAGAAGAAGTATTCCTCATAAATACATGGGAAATTCATTAGATTGTTTGCAGCAATTAGAATTGTGTTCTGAATTGTCTGTAGTTTACTGGTCATCATGTGACATCTCAGAAAACTTTAAAATTATTGTGGAATAACTTTTTTACGGGTCTTTTAGAGGTTATTTTTAATGAAAGTTGGTTGTCAAATTTTCGAACTAAAGCCTAGTTCGTCATCAGGACTATGTCACTGGAGTAGCTGCCACTCAATTGGAAGAGACCATCCGCAATTATCGTTAATTGTGGTACTTCTTCTTCTTGCTATTTCGATCCCTTCTTCTAGTTTTCTCTTTACTAAGTTTGACTGGTCGGCGAAAACTAGAAGAAGGGATCGAAATAGCAAGAAGAAGAAGTACCACAATTAACGATAATTGCGGATGGTCTCTTCCAATTGAGTGGCAGCAACTACTCCAGTGACATAGTCCTGATGACGAACTAGGCTTTAGTTCGAAAATTTGACAACCAACTTTCATTAAAAATAACCTCTAAAAGACCCGTAAAAAAGTTATTCCACAATCACTATGAATAGAGGTGCCATAAATGCATTTACAACTAGGTTTAAAATTATGTCACCCTGGTAGAGGTATATTTCTTCCTTCATTTCTATATCTGAGATACTGGTGATTTATGACCTATATCCTCTTCTAAATTTGAAAGGGTCATTGTTGCTACGAGGAAGCATAGAATTGCTTCGACTAGTGAAATATGATGTTGTGCAGATCCTTAAGCTATAATTGCTTATCTTCAGTTGCTTGGAGCTTTATTGTCTTGAGTGGTGCAATGGACAGCATGCACAAATGGAAATTAGGAAGCATCGGTTCATTTCCTGCTCTAGGAGACATAATGTTAAGGTTTTACATGGTGAACAGTAAACTACAGAAAATTCAGTACACAAATCTGATTGCTGTGAATAATCTAGTGAATTTCCTATGTACTTATTTATAAGGAATATTTCTTCCTTAATTTCTATTCTTGACACGAGTTTGTTTTTATAGTGTGACTAAATTTTCAGTAATATGCCCTCTCATAATAATAATTTAAAAATGCAATCCTGCATTGGTTCTTACATTGAAAGACTTGTGAGACTTTTCAGTGAGAGAACTGCTTTTGTCTGTGAAACAAGCATTATTGTTCAATGTTTTCAATAGTGCTTTGAAAATGGTAATGTGATTTCATTTATTAATTTTTCATGTTTTATCTGTATTAAAAGCTCTTTTTTTTATATTACTATCATAGTACATACAGTTTTCAATCTAATAGTGTTCTTTGTAGATAAGAATGTACTTTTACCTTAATCCAATCATGTGAATTCTTGTCATGAGTTAATTTTGATAATCAGAGTTCTGCTGCACATGGATAAAACACAGGCAGAACTGGTACATCTGTTTTGATTTATATGTGTGTTTCAGACTTCCATTTAAAATATTTTTTCATATGCTTATAATGCACAAATTCAGAGACATGAATGACTGGTGCAAATTTTTTGAAAAAGGGAGCAATAACTAAAAATTAATATTATTACTGTTTAACATGTTGCATTTTTAATTAGTGGCAGTACTTTTTTTTTTGCACATCTCTGTGTGCATTTTTCACCCACTGTGGTTGAATGTTTGTTTATGTCTTGTTTATTAGATGTTGGGCTGTTGCCATAATGATCTTGGTTTTTAGTTCAGTTGTTGTGTTGGGTGTGTTAATCTTGTCCAGTATGGATTTGGAATGATTGGTTCCTGTTTTAGGATTTTTGCAATAGATTTTGAATGATTCTTTGTTTCATTCTCTAGTAACTTTCAGGGTAGTGATTTGATAAAAGATGTGTCTTTATTGCAATTGTCAGTGCTGGAAATAAGTATATATGCAGTCCTTGGATTATGAACAAGTTCCGTGCCTAAGTCTGTTTTTAAGTCAATTTTGTATGTAAGTCGGAACAGTTAGGTACGATTCGTATCTAATGTCAGTTAGTTAAATGCTTGTTTTGAGTAAACCTTTCGATGCATAAAAAAACATTAAAGAAACACTTCCAGATGCACTAAAACATCTAACATCTAAAACATAATGCAACAACAACAATGATAATAATAATGATGATAAAATAATAATAATAATAATAATAATAATAAAGAAAGCACCACCTCATTACTACTGAGCCTGTCCCCTATTACAAGTATGAGCCAATAGCGCTTCTAGGGAACAACACCCACAAGATGTACTGGGACAGATCGATCAGAACAGGTAAGACCCCCCCCCCAATCAGCCCAACATTGTCTTGGTCGACAAGAAGAAGAAGTCAACATACCTCATTGACATAGCTGTGCCCAACACATACAACATCCAAAACACGCATGGAGAGAAGCTGTCTCAGTATAACGACCTATGATACGAAGTCAAGGAAATTTGGCATATGGAGAATGTCACCTCCGCCGTTGTACCTAAGACCGAGAATGTCGCCACTGGAGTTGTACCTAAGACCATTCACAGCTCTATACAGACACTAGACCTTCAACCTAACACCTACATGGAACTACAGAAGGCAGCTATCCTGAACATTTGTAGGATAGTAAGAAAGTTCCTGGACAAGTAAAAAGAAATACCACTTCTCAGACTTGGTATGTTGTACCCAGCCTGGAAGGAAGAGAAAACATCTCCCCAGGAAACAGAGACCAACTTAAGACAGGTGAGGCCCTGGGCACAAACAACTTGGGCCCCCTTCCCCCATCCCCGAGCATGAATCGTAAATTAACAATGGTACTTGTGTATTAAGGCTGCATCCCTGGTGCTTCGCGTAATTATTCTATAATTACGCATAAAGTACAAGAAGTGCTGCCTTAATACACAAGTACTATCTACTTTAATAAATGCAAGAAACAATAAATGTTAAAAATTTGTAAATTAAAAGTAAACATTTTATCTCCATCTTTCAAATGGATATTAATAATCGATTTTTTTGAAGCAACATATTGATGCATATTTACGCTCGGTGAAAATTAACTGCTGCACGCCGCCATCACTGTTTTTGCTGCTCATAATAATAAAAATTAAATGTTAGTGCTCAAATTGGGCCCTCCCAGTTTATGGGGGCCCTGGGCATGGGCCCCACGTGCCCTTGCATAAATCAGGCTCTGCCAGAAAGGGGTAGAATCATCTTTATAATAATAATCCAAATATTTTTTATGTTAATTGGTGTTTCACCTTTTTCTGATAACTTTATTATTTCCCCTTTAGTTTCAATCATGATTGTTTTCCTTTTCTTTGATGCATCACCATCACTTTATCACATTTACACTTTGGTGTTGTGGTTACGAGGGTAAAAATGAAAAAAATTAAAGCCAATACAGTAACATGCACGAGACTTTTTTAACAGCAACATGATCTGACCGAAAAGAATGAAGTCTTTGCCCTACCTTGGGCCCATGTACCTGCAAGCCGATGAGCTACTATAGATGCGCAATGTTTTGATGCATGTCGCAAAGTCGTGCCTGTTTGTTATTACAGACCATTGTGTGTAACTCAAATTTTAAATTTAATGGGCTTTATGAGGATTGGTTCATAACTATGGGTTGCACATAAGTCAGATGCTCATAACCCTGGGACTGCCTGTATAATGATTTCATGTACATGATGCTGAATTCATAGTAATTTCTGGAATGATATGTGGTATCTTCCTAAATGAGGGTGAAGTTGTTTTGTACACAGTCTAGAGAGAGCAGTAGAATTATGCAATTTTTTAAATATCAATTTACATGTTCCATTAAATGGGTAATAAGGGATCAAATGCTGCCAGCACAAGATATATGAATTTCTGAAAGTTCATCTGCAAGGTGTAATATATGTGCCTAGTTTTTTGTAATTTTCAATTTTGTCACAATCATTTGTAATTCTTAAGTTGAATTTTTTTGCCATTTATTTTATCGCATGAGTTAATTGATCATAATGGGGTACTGAGATTACATATTTAGTGATGAAATTTTGTCATATATATCTGATATATTTGATAATTTTTTTATCAGATATGGGGATGATATCTGCATTCTATGGCATCATAGCAAAACCCAATTAAATCAATTTTGTGAACAACTTTCTTGCTATATTATCCCACCTTTTGATATACCAGTAAAAAAAGAACAGAAGGCAAATTATCCTTCCTAGGCATCCTTAACACCAGAAACAAAAATGGCTTTGAAACTTCAGTTTATATAAAACCAACTTACACTCCAACTATTATCCCCAAAGATCCAGGCTATCCTTGGAACTACAAGATCTCTGCTTTCAGAAATTACATCTCAAGAGCAATCTCTAATTCCTTTTCAATGCAAGTTCATGATGCTGAATTCAATTGGATTATCAACCTAGCTTAGAAACACGTGTACAGTAAGAACATAATTCAGAATTTTGTTCAACACCTGCTCCCAACAGGTCTGTCACAAGATGTTTTGAGAAAAGTCTCAACAGTAAACTTGTCAAATATATCATCTCATATCTTATTATAATCAGTTAACTCATATAACAAAACAAATGTCCAAAAAGTTCAATCTAGGAATTGATATAAAAGTTACTAACCTTAGCATTCTTGTCAAAGAGATTGTGACAAAATTGAAAATTGCAAAAACAACAGGCATATACATGCATATTATACCAGTTGCAGATGAACTCTCAGAAATACGCTCATACTATATGAACAGTACTCAAAGATCCTTTATTACCTGTTTAATGTGGAACATGTAAATTATTATTGAAAAGAAGCATCATTCTACTGCTCAACCAGGCTATGCATACAAAATAACTTCACTGTCATTTGGGAAGAAACCATTCATTGTTCTAAAAATGATTCTGAATTCAGCATCATGTACATGCAATCATTATGTATATGAATTTATGGCACCTCTATTCATAGTGTATTGTGGAATAACTTTTACGGGTCTTAGAGAGGTTATTATTCATGAAAGTTTGTTGTCAAATTTTCGAACTAAAGCCTAGTTCGTCATCAGGACTATGTCACTGGAGTAGTTCTGATGACGAACTAGGCTTTAGTTCGAAAATTTGACAACAAACTTTCATAAATAATAACCTCTGTAAGACCCGTAAAAAGTTATTCCACAATCATTATGTATTTTTTCCAGCACTGATAACTGCAGTGAAGATACACTTTATATCACACCTCCCTGGAAGTTATTATATTTGCACTTTTAAGGTATTAAACCCCTGCAAAGTGCGCATAGTTTATGTGCAATTCATAAATGATATACTATTAAAAAGCACCAATCACTTACCCTAAAGATCATGGTAATTTCCATCCACAACACACTTCCACCCTGGAAGTTACTAGTGCATGAAACAAGGAATCATTCAAAATCTATCACAAAAAATTTAAAACAGGAACCAGTCATTCAAAGCCATACCAGACAAGACAAACACACCCACACAGCAACTAAAGTAACAACTAAGATTGTTATGGCAACAGCGCAGCATCTAATAAACAAGACACAAGCAAACTTGAATAAAAATTTGCCCACCATGGCTGAAGATGCACACATGAGTGTGTGAAAGTACTATGACTAATTAAAAATTGCAGCATGTAAAACAATAATAATATGAATTTTTAGATCATTTTAATCACATGACCTGTTATCTCATTGCTTGTGTGGAACATAAGTGCATCAAATTAATCTCATTTTTTGTTGTTGTTAGATTTTAGTGGTGTTCACACAATCTTATTTTCACCCATTACCCATTATTTGCACATACATTTGAACTAGGTATATGCAAATTCCAGATTAATGCTGAAATGTGTACAACTAGTGCAAATCTGAGTGCACAAAACCCATGCAGAAAGAGGTTCAGGTATTTTTGCTGTACATCTGCTCGAGTTCAACAGACCACAACCTTCCAGAGCAGCCAAGTATGTTAAGTGAGGTATTTAGTAACCGAAGGTAGCAAAAGTGAAACACTGCTTTTGAGAAGACCCTTGCTTTGTACAATTGTAAATAAGTGATGCCCTCTTTCCTTTGTTGTGTTGAATGTGCTTATCCCGTGTCCTAGATGTCTGATGAGGTAAAAGTTTTCAGGTATGTTTTTAGCATTACTTATATAATTTTTTTAACCTTAAAAAGAGCTTTAAGAAACATCGAGCATTGTAAAACTCACTGGATCCTAAGACGTGTGGCGCTCTTGACATGTATGTACTGATTTATTTGTAAGAATCCACATTTTAGAAGTTTGACTCACTTTGCATCTTATTTGTTCATTTATTATTTTGTCAATTGTGTAACTTGGGTAATAAAACTTAATTTCAGTGCTCAATGAGATAGAAGTCTTAAAATATAGCTCAGTAGAATCCTGATACACCAACTTAAATGGGTTGACAGGATGGATAAAGAATGCCAATGAATAATAAGTACACAGTATCTACTCAGTGGACATTAAAATGTGACTGCCTGCCAAATATCAAAATGGATCTTCCCCTTGTTTTGATAACAGTCTGAACAGAGGTCACAGAACATATTGGAAGATATGGCGTAGCATGCTGTCTGCAAGGTATCCCACAGTTAAGTGACATTTGAAGGCTTCTGGTTTGCTCATCAGACAGTCTATTTGATCTCATCCCATAGGTTTTTTTTTTTTTTCTTTTTATGAAGTTCACATGTTAAGAATGAGGAGGCCACTGAAAGAGGGTGTACTCAATGGGATATTTCTCAAACCTTTCCACACAATTTGAGTCTAATTATAGGCTGCATTATCTTGCTAGAAAGAAGATAGCATTGCCATCAGGAAAGAGGAAAACAGAGATGCCAACTTTTGATGTTGTGATAGTTATCTCAACCAAGCACAAGGTTACAGATTATGTACAAGTATTAAAGCATAAAACAGTCACATGCAACAGCATTTTAAAAGGTTTGTTTCTGTACTAATGCATGTAATACAACAAACATTTGATTACATAAGAAAAGTGTAAGAGCAATGTGATGTATTGACTCTTCTTTGTCATTTGGTTCATACTTACTGCATGCATACATATAAACAAAGAAAGAGAAATAATACATGCATATTTCCACCAGTTATTCACTAAACATGACTTTCCATTGAGTATATTATATGGTCTACTGTTTTAATTGCAAATGATTTCCCCCTTGTTTCAAAACTATGTAAACATTCACCGATATAGGTAAAAATGTGGCATGATGAAGTTCAAAAAGCATTTTTGTTCACTAAAATCATTTGCATTTTGTATGTCCCAGTGTTATTTTCTATTGTTTTTGAAATGAAACACAATATTTTACCATTTGCATGTATATGATAAAGTGAGCAATATTCTTGACATTATTACTGTTTGTTAAGTTACATATGTTATAAAAATATATTTGTTAATGCATTTATACAGTGAAGTGTGTTGAAGCTTGTTTGTACCAATAACTGTTAAGTGGATAATTTGTTTTTACTTACTTTATGACATACATGTTATCTTTGTTGAACATAATGTCATTTTGTTAGTAAAGGTAGTAATTATTTAATGTATTATGTTGACATACGTGTTTTGTTAATTGTTTCCCTGCTACTATAATAGTTATGATTTGTCATGAGTTGTGTTCATGAGCATTTTTAATGTTGTGCAGGTTATAGTATATGTTAACTATATTTTAGGTAGAGTTTAAGTGTTTGGTATAAATTAGTATATTGTTATATAGACTGCAAACTTGGTTCCAAAATGAAAATAAAGAGCATTTAAAAATAAACATCTCAGTAATAATTCATGAATCAGTGTGCATCTAATGTCTAAACAAGACAGATGATTTTAAAAAAATGAGCCTTGATTTAATTTTGAAGCCCTAACCAAACAATGAAATATTACTTAATAATAATTTGCCAAAAAACCACAATTTCTAAACAAAAGTTAAATCACTTTTTTCTAACTCTGAAGTTATAGAGAAAATAAGTAATAAACTACAGAACAGTTTTAATACATAGTCATAAAGTTAAGAAGGAAACAAAAAGAACTATAATAACTTACATAGAATCTCCTTAATCACTGTGCCATGCAAAGTTTATACAGTAATATTGGATAATAATCTTAGAAAGGCGATGCAAATTAAGCTGAGTGAAAGACACAGGACTTTAGGAGTGGTAGAGAATGTGAGGATAATATATTTCTACTGGCACAAGTTTTATGAAGTTAACCAAGATCTATGTGTGGTGTTTGTTGATTTTGAAAAGGATTTTGACAGAAACAAGTTGTTTAGTAATTAGTGACATCATGGCACCTCTAATTCTTATGTACAGTGAAATAATTGATATTATGGGTTTTATAGAGGTAATTTGTTTATATTTGGTGGTCGAATTTTTGAACTAGAATCTAGTTCATCGTTAGGACTATATCACTGGAGTTGTTGTTGTTCGGTTAGGCACTCCTGACCAAATGGCGATAACTACTTCAATGACTTAGTCCTGCCAATGAACTTTGGGTTCTAGTTCGAACGAAAACGTGACCACCAAATATGTACAAATTACCTCTATAAAACTCATAATATCAATTCACATTAGCAGTTCATATTCCGACTTAGAAATAGATCGGAAAAGGCTACTATTCAATTTTACGTGCATTATTTAAAAAAAAATACTTGGAAATATTCCAGTTGGATAATGCTTACCTAGGCATTCCGTTTCTAGCGATGATTCACATTTCTCGCACGTTTCCTGGTCTTCGTTGAAGTTATTGTCCTATTGTCTGTTGTATGTGAAACAACCATTCACATCTAACACGCTGTTTACTTTGGGTAGAGTCAGTAGATCTTCACTTTCGGCTTTAAAAACATCAACTCTTTACCGTTATTAATGCTCTAAATTTTTCGCCCAGTCTTTGGGCATCCTCAGGAGCATGGCGACTTTTCCACCGATGTTCATGGTTTACTTCTCGCCAATGGAGTCCGATACCCCACGTTATCATTTGTCGGATACGCTGTATTAGATACGTTTCTTGACCAAACCTAGCTGGCACCATCTATGTTTCCCACTAATTCTATACATATATATATTTTTCCCTTCAAATGGTCGTTAATGTTGTTTTTCTGTTTTCTTCTTTTTCTTTTCTTTTCCTATACCTGTTCCCTTGTCGTTTTTGTCGATTTTCTTTTGTTGTTCTTTTTCTTGTCTTATTAGCTATTTCCAAAGGCTAGATAATGTATTAGGGTCACTCTGGTTACACACCCTTGTTTTATTTTTATAAATTAAGATTGATTCCTCCATTCTTATTTGTCTCTCTGATTTTTTATTCCTTTTTAGCATTTTAATTTCTTTGAATTTTGGGAATGTTTGGTTGTCAATACAGAATTGCACTAATGCAGTTTTTGCTGCTTTTTTTTTTTTTTTTTTTTTTTGCCAGTAAGACTAAAACAACACATACCTAACTGGCAAAAAAAAAAAAAAAACTGCATTAGTGCAATTTTGTATTGACAACCAAACTTTCCCAAAATTCGAGGAAATTAAAATGCTAAAAAGGAATAAAAAATCAGAGAGACAAATGAGAATGGAGGAATCAATCTTAATTTATAAAAATAAAACATGGGTGTGTAATCAGAATGATTCTAATACATTATCTAGCCTTTGGAAAGAGCTAATAAGACAAGAAAAAAAGAACAACAAAAGAAAACCCAACAAAAAAGACAAGGGAACAGGGATAGAAAAAGAAAAGAAGAAGAAGAAAACAGAAAAACGACATCAACGACCATTTGAAGGAGAAAATATATATACAGGGTGATTCCTAAAGTCCTAAGTCACGTCAATAACTTGGGAACAAAGACAGCTAGAGCTATGGAAGTAAGGTATGGTATAGTAAAACAACCATGCGCTATCGGATGAGAGTGACTGCAGCACCCCTAGTGGCAAAATGTGGAAGTTAGCACTCCTATCTCGGAAACCATGAGAGATACAGGAAAGAGATCAATTAGAAACTTGTAGAGCATCAACGAATTAGTAGGAAATGACATATGGTAGAAACAGCTGGGGTAAGTAGAAGGCTGGAAACGTGAGGGAAACACAAGGTTTATTATACTCGGGCATGAATACAAATGGAGTACATTGGTCGTATTTAATGCAACAGCGGTACTTATATAACGTTGCGTTTAACGTAAATAGGGTTCAATATGGCCACCATCTGCCACAATACACATTTGAATACGAGACAGAACTTCCCGTTGTACGTTCGCCAGCATAATAGGTGTCACGCTCTCACACGCCGCGACGATACGCAGTCGGAGATCGCGGAGACTTGTCGGTTCCACCCTGTACACGTGATCCTGTAGGTAACTCCAGAGGAAGAAATCCATGGGAGTTAGATCTGGCGATCGTGGAGGCCATGCTACGGGACCATCATAACCGATGATCTGTTGCTCGAAAGTGTCGGACAGGAAGTGCTGTACCGCTGTTGGTTGATGGTGGCCGTCATACTGAATCCATAATGAGCGTACATTTTGCAGAGACAGATTATCTAACCACTCAGTTAATGTGCTTTGTAACAGCTGCAGGTATCTTCGTCCATTTAATGCGCCCTCATAGAACACAGGCCCAACAAGTCGGTCCTTCCAGATGCCACACCAGACATTGATCGACCAGCACACCTGATGCCTCATTTCCCATGTAAAAAATGGATTCTGAACTGCCCAGTAATGGATGTTTTGTTTGTTCAGCACCCCGGCGCATGTGAACTGCGCCTCGTCAGTCCAAAGGATGTTTGATAGAAAGGCAGCATTTTCTTTTAAAGTGTTCATTACAAAATTGCACCAATCTAGACGTCATTGGCTATCCCCTGGAATCAGTACGTGCAGTGGTACTGTACGGTACGGGTGGGCACCATGCTGATGCAAAATGTTCCACACACGGGATTGTGATAAGCCACATGCCATACTGACTTCCTTCGTACTAGTGTGTGGGTTGGCCAAAACGTATGCCAGAACATCGACTGGTTGCACATCTCTACCCATTCCGGTGGGTCGGTCCGAACGGGGACGCGCTGCAATACTGCCTGTCTCTCGTAGCCGTCGAACCACGCGACTGATGGTCCACGCTGTCGCCGATGGACGAGTCGGAAATAGTAAGCCATACTGGCTTGACGTTTCCCTCGCGTTGTGTCCGAATTCTCCATATAGCAGTACCATCTTGCAATACTGTTCATTCGAATAGCCTGCCATGCACGTTCTGTACCCGATGCTCATGTTACGAATGACATAGCTCCTGACTGATGATCCTTTATACATTGCCACGCATGTATAAAGGATCATCAGTGCCGCGCCTGATACGGCAGGTGAGGTGTTATGTCACACCAGAATTTGCATATGACACTCACAGGCGTGCAGTCACATACGTCACACATTTCTCTCTGCTAGACTGTTACCACGACAACGACACAAACCGGCTTCGTACAAGTTCGCGTTTCCAGCCTTCTACTTACCCCAGCCATTTCTACCATATGTCGTTTCCTACTAATTCGTTGATGCTCTACAAGTTTCTAATTAATCTCTTTCCCGTATCTCTCAGGGTTTCTGAGATAAGAGTGCTAACTTCCACATTTTGCCACTACGGGTGCTGCAGTCACTCTCATCCGATAGCATATGGTTGTTTCACTGTACCATACCTTACTTCCATAGCTCTAGCTGTCTTTGTTCCCAAGTTATTGAGGTGACTTAGGACTTAAGGAATCACCCTGTATATATATATATATATATATACTTAAGAGCAAAACTGAAGACTAAGGAAAAACTTTAGAATTTAAAACGAAGGTTGCAAAAAAACCCTGAAAATCAAAACGCGCAACGCAGCAGTTTTGAAAATTCAGAATTCACATTCTATAAAGAAGATACCTAAGCAAAAAATGCAAATATAATTTTGACTCACACCTAGTACAACATAGAAAAGGCCATGCATCTACCTGTGTGAGTAAAAGGAGAAAAAGACAAAAAAATAAAATAAAACAACTGAATGTAGAAGGTGTCGAGAATACTGAGCCTTGGCTTTATCAAGGACCAGCAAAAACTCTGCATTTTCTCACTTCCACAAAGACCTAGTTGGAAATGGGTTTCTGCAAGGCCATAGATGCAAGTAACATTCCCACCTAAAATAGTTTAAAACATATATATATAAGTCATGTCCTCCGTAGAGTTGCATGACCTAGCACTAGTTAACAATTTTCTGCTTGCATCCCATTAACCTTCATGGCCCGACCCATGCTCTTCATCTGTTACTATTAAACAGAGAGAAGAAGATTAAAGAGAACTCAAGCTGTGAGAGTGACATAATAATTAGAAATGATTTTCAGCCATAACGAAATTCCAAGTTCGTTTGAGAGAGAATTTAAACCTGAAAATCAATGCAAGAAATCCAAATTTTACATTGCAATTAAAAAAGGAAATGTTAATTTAACGAACAGATTTTTGAAAGAAAACTTGAGTCTAAAACCCCCTACTCTACAACTTATGACAGCAAACGAGAATAAGTTAAAGATAATAATTAACTAAAGAAAACTTTGTGAAAGTTATATACCTTAAACAGTTAGTTGCAATATGTACAAAGTATTTCAGCAGTGCTTTAAATGCATAATTAATTAGTTATTAAGAACTTAACTACTTTGAAAAAACAGCGCAGAGACAGCGCATAGAAAAGGAACAAGCTTAGCCATCTTCTGTTCCTAGGTACCCCAAAAGACGCTCAAAGTTACAAAGAAAAAGAAAAGTTAAAACCCGCAAAAAAGTTAACAGACAAACCAATGCCTAAAAGCTGAAAAGCTAAAAAACGACAGAGAATAAGTACAAACATTGAACTTATAAAACCTAGAACCCAAAAACAAGGAAGAGAGCTTACCTCTTGTGTGACAAAAACTTTTCTCCTCACAAGAAGAACATGGCTGACCTCTTCCGCCACTCTAGACGCTGGGGAGCAGTGAGGGTGGGGCTGATGGCCTCCTCATACAGCAAGAAAACAACGCGAGGAGATTTTAACCAGAGAAAAAAAAAATATATAAACTTAAGACTGTGGATCTGTATGATCAGAAAGAGCAGAATTAACTCTCCAGAATACATGAGAAATATTATAAAATACACGAGCAGTTTATTTAATAATCTTTGCATGTATTAAATCACCTTAGTGAGCTTCTATAGATTAATCAGAATCTTATTAATTTTAATGTTGGTTTTACTATTTTTAGTATAGCTATCCTAGTGATGAATAACTAGTTTTCTTTTTTATTTGTTTTTATTTTCTTTATAAACAGATTTTTAAGCTTTTTTTTTGCTTTTTTTGTTTTTTTTTGTGATTTTGTTTATATTATTTAATTTTTTGTTTTAATAGGACCGTCATATCTATAGCACTAAGGTTCCTTTAGGTAGTTAATAGGCATCCTCTAGCCAACTCTCATTACGGCTTTGATTGGTCAGAATCATATTATTAACTGTGTAGAAAATTAAAGCAGATCTGCCAACCTTACCTATTATTCAGAATAATTTTTCTTAAAGTTCTTTTGATGAAAGAAGAAGGAATTTCGTTCTCTAGAAAACTTTCTAATAGTATATTAATGTGGTAATTGAAGTACAAATTGTTGCTGCAAATTCTTGAAATTCTTAGGACCTGAGAAGTTAGTACATTCTCAATTACTTTGGTTGAAATGTTATTATTCCAGTGTAGATATTTAATTACTTTGAAAGGAAAATTAACTCTTTTATCAAAGAGGCTAATAGATGGGTTACCTCTGTTGAGCTTAATGCTTAAGTCTAGGAACTCAAGTTCCTGATTACTGTGGTTGGTTTTACATAAGTTAAGAGAGCTTGGATAGATATTATCAAAATCACTCTCTATAGCTTCTGAATTATTGATACACAGCAGATCATCAATATATCTAAAAGTGTAAAGGTAGTTATTTGAGCAGGTGGGGTGATTTTTAATGAATTTATATTCCTTAAAGAACAGGAATAGATTAGCGATATTCGTGGACGTTGATGTCCCCATTGGAATACCGTTCACTTGCTTATAGAGAGTATTATTATATAAGATATGGTTATTTTTTATGCAGCAATTGAGATAAGAGTTCCAAGTTCCTACATCAACAAATTGGTTAAGTTTAAATTCTGCATACAGCTCTTTAAAGGTAGTGATTATATCTGATAGAGGCAGATTAGTATATAGGTTTTCAAAATCATAACTATTAATATCTAGGGGACAAACTTTGAGTATAGTAGAAATTACTTCTGCATTATTATTAATTATCCAAAAATCTCTGTTCATCAGTTAGAACAGTTTCTAATGTGTTTCAAAACCTTCTTTAAGACATCTTCAAAAGCAAGATCTATTTTCTTTTTATGACTCCTTACTCCACTAGCTATGAACCTGAACTTCACAGGATCCTTATGAAACTTAACCGTTGCAAAAAGAAATGGAAATTCAGGCTCATATCTTCTAGTTTGTGGAATTTTAAGTTTCTTGAAGAATGCCTTAAACCGATTTTCTAACTGCTTGGTAGAATAACTTACGGGCTCGTATGTTACTCTATTATTGAGTTCCATAGTTAACAATTCAAAATAGAACTTCTTACAGATAATTGCAAAATTGTTGCTAGCTTTATCCGTAGTGGTAAAAATAAATTGGTCTTGTAGTTTGGAGTGACCTTTTAGCTTCTCCAGAGAAAAAGAGATTTCTGTCGAAACAAAAGTCCAGACCTGCCAACTCACCGGTGAAGCTATTGATTATTAGAGTATGGCTCTAAATTCAGACCTTCCTTCACAATTTCCAAAGAAAGGATTCTTGAGAGCTTCACTCAAGATGTAAATAGGTACATCGTAAAAACCAGTTTAACGTACAATCAGCCTATTGAGGCCTTCGCAGAATGGAAATATAATTTAATCAATAGCTTCACCGGTGAGTTGGCAGGTCTGGACTTTTGTTTCGACAGAAATCTCTTTTTCTCTGGAGAAGCTAAAAAGTCACTCTCCAAACTACAAGACCAATTTATTTTTACCACTACGGATAAAGCTAGCAATAATTTTGCAATTATCTGTAAGAAGTTCTATTTTGAATTGTTAACTATGGAACTCAATAATAGAGTAACATACGAGCCCGTAAGTTATTCTACCAAGCAGTTAGAAAATCGGTTTAAGGCATTCTTCAAGAAACTTAAAATTCCACAAACTAGAAGATATGAGCCTGAATTTCCATTTCTTTTTGCAACGGTTAAGTTTCATAAAGGATCCTGTGAAGTTCAGGTTCATAGCTAGTGGAGTAAGGAGTCATAAAAAGAAAATAGCTCTTGCTTTTGAAGATGTCTTAAAGAAGGTTTTGAAACACATTAGAAACTGTTCTAACTTGATGAACAGAGATTTTGGATAATTAATAATAATGCAGAAGTAATTTCTACTATACTCAAAGTTTGTCCCCTAGATATTAATAGTTATGATTTTGAAAACCTATATACTAATCTGCCTCTATCAGATATAATCACTACCTTTAAAGAGCTGTATGCAGAATTTAAACTTAACCAATTTGTTGATGTAGGAACTTGGAACTCTTATCTCAATTGCTGCATAAAAAATAACCATATCTTATATAATAATACTCTCTATAAGCAAGTGAACGGTATTCCCAATGGGGACATCAACGTCCACGAATATCGCTAATCTATTCCTGTTCTTTAAGGAATATAAATTCATTAAAAATCACCCCACCTGCTCAAATAACTACCTTTACACTTTTAGATATATTGATGATCTGCTGTGTATCAATAATTCAGAAGCTATAGAGAGTGATTTTGATAATATCTATCCAAGCTCTCTTAACTTATGTAAAACCAACCACAGTAATCAGGAACTTGAGTTCTAGACAAGCATTAAGCTCAACAGAGGTAACCCATCTATTAGCCTCTTTGATAAAAGAGTTAATTTTCCTTTCAAAGTAATTAAATATCTACACTGGAATAATAACATTTCAACCAAAGTAATTGAGAAATGTACTAACTTCTCAGGTCCTAAGAATTTCAAGAATTTGCAGCAACAATTTGTACTTCAATTACCACATTAATATACTATTAGAAAGTTTTCTAGAGAACGAAATTCCTTCTTCTTTCATCAAAAGAACTTTAAGAAAATTATTCTGTAATAATAGAGTAAGTTGGTAGATCTGCTTTAATTTTCTACACAGTTAATAATATGATTCTGACCAATCAAAGCCGTAAGGAAGTTGGCTAGAGGATGCTTATTAACTACCTAAAGGAACCTTAGTGCTATGGATATGACGGTCTATTAAAACAAAAATTAAATAATATAAACAAAATCACAAAAAAAGCTTAAAAATCTGTTTATAAAAGAAAATAAAAACAAATAAAAAAGAAAACTAGTTATTCATCACTAGGATAGCTATACTAAAAATAGTAAAACCAACATTAAAATTAATAAGATTCTGATTAATCTATAGAAGCTCACTAAGGTGATTTAATACATGCAAAGATTATTAAATAAACTGCTCGTGTATTTTATAATATTTCTCATGTATTCTGGAGAGTTAATTCTGCTCTTTCTGATCATACAGATCCACAGTCTTAAGTTTATATATATATATTTTTTTTTTCTCTGGTTAAAATCTCCGCGCGTTGTTTTCTTGCTGTATGAGGAGGCCATCAGCCCCACCCTCACTGCCCCCCAGCGTCTAGGGAGTGGCGGAAGAGGTCAGCCATGTTCTTCTCTTGTGAGGAGAAAAGTTTTTGTCACACAAGAGGTAAGCTCTCTTCCTTGTTTTTGGGTTCTAGGTTTTATAAGTTCAATGTTTGTACTTATTCTCTGTCGTTTTTAGCTTTTCAGCTTTTAGGCATTGGTTTGTCTGTTAACTTTTTGCGGGTTTTAACTCTTTCTTTTCTTTGTAACTTTGAGCGTCTTTTGGGGTACCTAGGAACAGAAGATGGCTAAGCTTGTTCCTTTTCTATGCGCTGTCTCTGCGCTGTTTTTCAAAGTAGTTAAGTTCTTAATAACTAATTAATTATGCACTTAAAGCACTGCTGAAATACTTTGTACATATTGCAACCAACTGTTTAAGGTATATAACTTTCACAAAGTTTTCTTTAGTTAATTATTATCTTTAACTTATTCTCGTTTTCGTGCTGTCATAAGTTGTAGAGTAGGGGGTTTTAGACTCAAGTTTTCTTTCAAAAATCTGTTCGTTAAAAATTAACATTTCCTTTTTAATTGCAATGTAAAATTTGGATTTCTTTTGCATTGATTTTCAGGTTTAAATTCTCTCTCAAACGAACTTGGAATTTCGTTATGGCTGAAAATCATTTCTAATTATTATGTCACTCTCACAGCTTGAGTTCTCTTTAATCTTCTTCTCTGTTTAATAGTAACAGATGAAGAGCATGGGTCGGGCCATGAAGGTTAATGGATGCAAGCGAAATTGTTAACTAGTGCTAGGTCATGCAACTCTACGGAGGACATGACTTATATATATATGTTTTAAACTATATTTAGGTGGGAATGTTACTTGCATCTATGGCCTTGCAGAAACCCATTTCCAACTAGGTCTTTGTGGAAGTGAGAAAATGCAGAGTTTTTGCTGGTCCTTGATAAAGCCAAGGCTCAGTATTCTCGACACCTTCTACATTCAGTTGTTTTATTTTATTTTTTTGTTTTTCTCCTTTTACTCACACAGGTAGATACATAACCTTTTCTATGTTGTACTAGGTGTGAGTCAAAATTATATTTGCATTTTTTTGCTTAGGTATCTTCTTTATAGAATATATATATATATATATATATATATAAACTTCAGTAGGTAAATTCGGTCACTGCAACAGAAACCAGCGTGGAAATACTCTCGTAGAGTTTGCAGAGCCAGAAGGGTTTTTTTTATCTTGAACTCTTTTTTCAAGAAAAAGCCACACAGGAAATGGACATGGAGACATCCAAATGGGATGGCAAGTGAAATTGATTTTATTATGTGTAACAAAAAATTTGTCATAGAAGACTGCAGTGTGTTAAACAAGTTCAACACAGGTAGTGACCATAGAATGGTGAGATGTAAGATGCACCTCAACACTAAACTCGAACGTGGCAAGCTCATAAGACAAACAAAATGTATTGACATAACCAACCTTAAAAAACACCATAATACCTTCAAGTTGAAACTGAAGAACAGATTCTCTGCTTTAGAAAGCTTAATATCGGAAGAAGTGGATATTTCTGAAGTTAACAGAAAAGTAACCAAAGCTCTTATGGAAACAGCAACAAAATTAGCTGGGTCTAAGAACAAGTTGCATGTCAATAAATTATCAAGAAAAACCAAAATGTTGATGCAAAAAAGAAGAGAGATGAGGACAACTAAAGAAGATGTGACTTCCAAAGTGGAATATATAGAGCTATGCAAGACAGTACGAAAAAGTATCACTGAAGACGTAAGGAAATTCAACTGTGAACTAGTGAGGAAAGCAGTTGAAAACAGCCAAATCCTAAAGATAGCAAAGGGACATCTCAGTAAGGGAAGAAAACAGATTATGGCACTGAGAAAAGAAGATGGTTCTGTAACAAGAAATAGAGGTGAAATTTTGACAAGAGTGAAAGGTTTCTACTCCAAATTATATGGAAGGGATGATACATGTACTCCAGACATCATGAAAGTTACCAGTACCAGAGTTCTTCCAGTCCTCCCAGCAGAAGTTGCACATGCAATCAAGAACATGAAGTGGGGAAAAGCTCCAGGAGAAGATGGAATTACTGTAGACATCATACAAGAAGCAAGTGGAGAAATCGAAACAGTATTCGCTCAAATTTTCACTCGATGCCTTAATGAAGGGAAGATTACTGAGGATTAGAATGACGCTACAATGATCCTGCTACATAAAAAATGTGACATTGAGGATCTCAGGAACTACAGACCTATCAGCCTCCTATCAGTGGTTTATAAAATCTTCACTAAAGTTCTTTCACACTGCTTGAAGGTGACACTGGACATGGCTCAACCGAGAGAACAAGCTGGATTCAGGAGTGGCTACAGCACAATAGATCATATCCACGTACTGAGAGAACTAATTGAGAGAGCAAGGGAATATGAACTTCCATTGTGCATGGCTTGTATCGATTATGGAAAAGCCTTTGATTCGGTGAAACCATCAGCAGTTACAATGGCTCTGAAATCCTGCGGTATTGAAGATGCATACATTAATATTATTAATAACATCTATGAAAATGCAAGTGCAAAGATTCGGCTGTTTGAAAATACAACACACATAAAAATTGGAAAAGGAGTGAGACAAGGTGACACCATATCTCCGAAGCTCTGTAGTGCCACATTGGAAAATGTCTTTCAATCACTGAACTGGGAAAACAAAGGGATAAAGATTAATGGAGATTATCTAACCCACCTTCGTTTTGCTGATGACGTAGTCATTGTTGCAACTACCCCATCAGAGCTGCAGAGTATGATCCAGGAACTTGCTGACAAGAGTAAAGAAGTGGGATTAAAAATGAACTTTCAGAAGACAAAAGTGATGTTCAATGCTTTTACAAGAAATGAAGATTTATCGATTGATGGAGAAAAGGTGGAGATAACAGACACGTACGTTTATCTTGGACAGCAGATATCAAGTGAGGGTCACATTGATGAAGAAATTAATCGGCGTACAAAACTTGCCTGGAGAGCTTTTGGAAGAAACAGCATAATTTTCAAGACCAATATGCCATTATGTCTTAAAAGAAAAGTGTTTGATCAATGCATCCTTCCAGTGCTTACATATGGTGCAGAGACATGGACCTTAACTAAAAGAGACATACAAAGGCTGCAGACAACTCAAAGAAGCATAGAGAGGTGCATGCGTGGTGTAACCAGAAGAGATAAGAAGAGGAACTCGTGGATCCGAAAAATGACAAGAGTGGAAGACATCATGATCAGAGTTAAATCCCTGAAATGGCAATGAGCTGGACATACTGCCAGAAGGACAGACCATCGATGAACAGCCAAAATTTTAGATTGGATTCCAAGGGACAGGAAAAGACCCAGAAGAAGACCACATCTAAGATGGGAGGATGAAATTTGAAAGTATGCGGGAGTGACATGGAGGAGACTGGCACAAGACAGACCGTTGTGGAGGAAACTTGGGGAGACCTTCGTCCAGCAGTGGATTGATAATGGTTGACAATGATGATGATGATGATATATATAAATGCAATACATAAAGCAAAATTTTGAACTTAGAAAAACAATAAAACACTTAATATGCTTTTGCTATATACACTGCTGGCCACCCAAAATGCAGCACCAAGAAGGACACGAGATAGCAAAGCCAGATTTACTGGACACTTAACAACAGATACAAAGATGAAACGATTGAGCTTACAGGCCCGTGCGACTTGCGGAACATGCTGACATCAATAGTTCGTGTGGCCCCCATGGCTGGCAATAACGGTCGCTAAACGCTGCTGCATCGAACGAAAGAGGCTTTGGATGTGGGCTTGGGGTATGTGGGTCCAGGCTGCTTCCACACGTTGCCACAGTTCATCAGGCATAGCCGTTGGTGGTGCTTGCCGGGCTACTCAGTTGCCGATCAGCGACCATACGTGTTCGATGGGTGACATATCGGGAGAACAGGTGGGCCACAGCAGCAGTGACACCTGGTGGGTCGTGAAGAATTGTTGCACGATGCATGCCACATGTGGGTGTGCATTGTCCTGTTGAAATGTGGCCGCTGGCAGGTCCTGCAGGTAAGGGAAGACTACAGGCTCCAAAACGTCGGAGATGGTGCAGTGGCTGTTCAGTGTACCGGCGATGTGTACCAGTGAGATGTGGGTGTCATATCCAATAGCGTCCCAAACCATAACACCAAATGACGGACCGGTATGGCGATGTATAATGCAGGCGTCATACAGTCTCTGGCCGTTGTGCTGCCACACGCGGATCCGACCATCGTGGTGTTGCAGGCAGAAGCGGTATTCATCGGAGAAGAGAATGTCGTGCCATTCCGTAGTCCAGGTGTGCCGTTTAACGGCCCACTGCCGCCGCACTTGCAGGTGGTGTAACGTCAATGGTAATCGGAGCAATGGGCGCAGTGCGACAAGTCCCCGCTCCTGCAGATGACGTCAAACGGTACGTGCTGACACAGATTGTTGCGCAACACACCTTAATTCCTGCACTAATGTTCGTGATGTGGTGGTGCGAGCCATCCATGCCCGCCGCACAACATGCCGGTCCTCTCGATCAGTGGTGGGCTGCGGCAATC
The DNA here is from genome assembly GCA_039090855.1 of Macrothele yani. Taxonomy (NCBI): domain Eukaryota; kingdom Metazoa; phylum Arthropoda; class Arachnida; order Araneae; family Macrothelidae; genus Macrothele; species Macrothele yani. The sequence continues at coordinate 1,143,271 of CM077021.1, read as the reverse complement.
GCTCACTTCGGTCCGTCTGTCCCTCCTGCACCCACCGAATGCATACTCGCCTCACTGTGGCTGGATGTCGTCCCACACGGGTGCTGATGTCTCGGTACGATAAACTGCTGTCGCGATACGCCACTATTCGTCCTCTGTCGAACTCCGAAATGTGCTGGAATGACTGCCGTATTCTGCGATGAGGCATCAGGAAGCTTCCCTCGCACAGGTCCGGCAGCACAACACACTTCCACTACTTACACCCCGCCTTCTGTGCACCCTCCTTATAGTGCTTCTCGGTGGCGTGCCAGGCGCACATGGTTTGCATATGCCCTGCAATGCTAATCGTTTGCATGTCCTCTCGCGGGCGACGCATGCTGCGAATTTCAGGCCAATCGGATGCTTCCTTCTTGGTGTTGCATTTTGGGTGGCCAGCAGTGTATATATATATAGAATTAGGATGAAAGGTCAGGTGATGCACAATATACTACAGCCTCTCCTTGACAAATGTTAACCCCACCCTCTCGTGGTGCATCCGGTTCCCACTAAAGAGGCTCTGACGACCGCCAAATAGCGTTATAACTATACCATCGGGATTAGAGGAAATACTATCCCACACTCACCAACCCGCTTGGCCAGCATGGTGAGTTATGACCAAACCCCTCCAAAAGGACTCCACAACTTAAATCTTGGCCCTCAGTCTCCGGCAGCTGGAATGTACCTGGCCAAGGCAGCGGCCAGTGCGACATGAAGGCAGAGGTTGCTAAGAATCGCCGGAGAACTGGACTAGGCTGCCATCTGATGCTGACCTTGGCTACATATAATGGACGCTCTCTATCTTCTGATTCAATGCTCTTTGAATTGGAAGAAGAACTACAAAGGATCAAGTGGGACATCGCCGGGCTAAGTGAGGTAAGGAGAAAAGGAGAAGATCTCATTGAACTGAAAAGTGGACATCTCTTCTATTATTGTGGGACAGATACTGGCAGAACTAGTGGTGTTAGATTTATAATAAACAAGAAACTGAATGATAAAGTTGTAGAAGTTGAAAGTTCCTCTGACAGAGCTGCACGACTTGTTATCCAACTCTTGAGAAGATACCAGGTTCAGATTATTCAAGCTTATGCACCCACTACAAGTCATTCTGAAGAAGAGATTGAAGAATTTTATGTGGAAGTTCGTCATCTAAATAATAAAAGCAAGCAGCACTTGAAGATCATTATGGGAAATTTCAATGTGAAAATAGGGCAATGGCAACAGAATGAAACTTCAGTAGGTAAATTCGGTCACAGCAACAGAAACCAGCGTGGAAATACTCTCATAGAATTTGCAGAGGCAGAACGGTTTTTCATCATGAACTCCTTTTTCAAGAAAAAGCTGCAAAGGAAATGGACATGGAGGCATTCCAATGGAATGACAAGTGAAATTGATTTTATTATGTGTAACAAGAAATTTGTCATGGAAGACTGCAGTGTGCTAAACAAGTTCAACACAGGTAGTGACTGTAGAATGGTAAGATGCACCTTAATGCTAAACTCGAGCGTGGCAAGCTCATAAAACAAACAAAGTGTATTGACATGACCAACCTTAAAAAGCATCATAATACCTTCAAATTGGAACTGAGGAACAGATTCTCTGCTCTAGAAGGTCTAACGTCAGAAGAAGTGGACATCTCTGAAGTTAACAGAAAACTAACCAAGGCTCTTATGGAAACAGCAACAAAAATAGCTGGTACTAAGAACAAGTTGCATATGAACAAATTATCAGGAAAACCCAAAATTCTGATGCAAAAAAGAAGAGAAATGAGGACAACTAAAGGAGATGTGACTTCCAAAGTGGAATATATAGAAATATGCAAGTCGGTACGAAAAAGTATCACTGAAGACGTAAGGAAATTCAACTGTGAACTAGTGAGGAAAGCAATTGAAAACAACCAAAGCCTGAAGAGAGCAAAGGGACATCTGAGTAAGGGAAGAAAACAGATTATGGCTCTGAGAAAAGAAGATGGTTCTGTAACAAGAAATAGAGGTGAAATTTTGACAAGAGTGAAAAATTTCTACTCAAAACTGTATGAAAGGGATGATACATGTACTCAAGACATTACAAAAGGTACCAGAGTTCTTCTAGTCCTCCCAGCAGAAGTTGCACATGCAATCAAGAACATGAAACTGGGAAAAGCTCCAGGAGAAGATGGAATTACTATAGACATCATACAAGAAGCAAGTGGAGAAATTGAAACACTACTCACCCAAGTTTTCACTCAATGCCTTAATGAAGGGAAGATTCCTGAGGATTGAAACAGTGCTATAATGATTCTGCTACATAAAAAAGGTGACATTGAGGATCTCAGGAACTGCAGACCTATCAGCCTCCTATCAGTGGTTTATAAAATCTTCACTAAAGTTCTTTTACACCGCTTGAAGGTGACAATGGACATGGCTCAACCAATAGAACAAGCTGGATTCAGGAGAGGCTACAGCATGATAGATCATATCCACGTACTGAGAGAACTAATTGAAAGAGCAAGGGAATATGAACTTCCATTATGCATGGCTTTTATCGATTATGAAAAGGCTTTTGATTTGGTGAAACCTTCAGCAGTTACAATGGCTTTGAAATCCTGTGGTATTGAAGATGCATACATTAATATTATTCATAACATCTATGAAAATGCAAGTGCAAAAATTGGAAAGGGAGTGAGACAAGGTGACACTATAACTCCCAAACTCTTAATGCCACATTGGAAAATGTCTTTCAATCACTGAACTGGGAAAACAAATTGATAAAGATTAATGAAGATTATCTAACTCACCTTCGTTTTGCTGATGACCAGGGCCGGCTGCATAATTTGCGGGGTCCGGTGCAAAACAAAAATGCGGGGCCCTTTTACCAGTGAGTTCTACATCTACTAAATGGGCCTGGACTTTAGAACGTTTATGAAAGTAAGGTAGCAAAAACACATTTTTTCATTTTCTCATGAAGCTTAATAAAGCATGGTGGTACTAAGGAATATTATCATGTATTCATGAGTTATAATAAGCTGTTATTATTACTCATTAAAAAATAAAAAGAGACATTTTAAAATTGCACTACATTAATTTACATTGCCAGATCAAATTGAAGTTGATTGAATTGAAGCGACAAAATATAATTTCCGCACCTCGTCGAAATGTGTGCTGATGGCAAATAAAAAAAAAAAAGCTACCATTTAAACAAAAAGATAGGATGACAGGAAATGTCATTTTCAATTATTCACGTTTGGAATACTGAGGTTCTAAAGACGTACTGTCCGTGCAATACTAAATGAGTAATGCAATTTTCAGAAAACTCTTACCTTATCACTCTGTCTCTTTACTTCTAGGAAGAAAGATTCTTTTGCTGGCTACATTCTACCGGTCATTGTAATTTGTTTTAGTGGGTAGTGGGAGCTTTCAGCTTTGCAGCTCAAATTAGGTGACTGCAATAGCAGTCTAGTACAGTGTTTCCCAAACACCACCAGTCCGTCACGAGGTTTCCGCTGGTCCGTGGAAACTGAGAAAAACTTGAGAAATGGTAGAGCTTTCCGAATTTGACCAGTAAAAACAGGTCTGCACAAACATCCTTGTGCATAAAAGCAACTTTTTTTTTTTTAATTGGAGCTTTAACGACCACCGTGAGCAAACTCAATGGGCTATAAGCAGCCGCCCGTCCCTAATTTAGGGCCACTGGTTCCAGGGAAGGAAGAGAGCCAGGGCTGTAAGACAAACACAATATCCATGCCTCGCCGGGATTCGAACCCAGACCCTTTTCGGACGAATGATCAGAAGCTATCGCTTAGACCACTGCACCACCGGGGTGGCAAAAGCAATTTCGTGTCGGTTGGTCCGCGAAGCATTTTGTGAAATTTTACTGGTCCACGGCTTGTTTGCAAGAGTCTCTGGGAACCAGTGGCAGTGGTCTAGTGTCCTGATAATTCCGAATCGGCGTTATGTTGCAATTTATCAATTCGCCATCACTCGTCGTCGTCAGGTACAATTGATCTGTCAGTTATAGTGTTATAATTAAAATTTCAGCCAGTTTCATTAAAAATTTGCAAAGACACGTTTTTCACTTTTTTCTATTGATAAGCCATCTGCCAGAGATTTGCAGCTCACGCAAGCGAAAAACTGACCACTTGTGATTGCGGCAGAATACAGACGTAGCTGTGACGTCTGGGTTCCAGAGAGATCTGGGTGATTATATATATGATGTCATTAATGCAAATTCTCTCTCGGTGATACAGTGAATCATCCCGATGGACCCAAGTACTTGAATTCTGTTCACTAAGGCAATAAAGCGTGATGATATCAAAATTTTAAAAATGTCATTTTTACATCTTTAAGTGTCATTTACTTTTAATACAAGAAAAAAAAATGATGAAAATTTCAAAAACATCACACAAACGCAGGCGTGGGGCCCTGTGCGGCTGCACAGGTCGCACACCCATGAAGCCGGCCCTGCTGAGCATGTAGTCATCTTTGCAACTGCCCCTTCAGATCTGCAGAGTGTGATCCAAGAACTTGCTGACAAGAGTAAAGAAGTGGGTTTAAAAATGAACTTTCAGAAGACAAAAGTGATGTACAATGCTTTTACAAGAAATGAAGATTTATCGATTGATGGGGAAAAGCTGGAGATAACCAATAACTACATTTATCTTGGACAGCAGATATCAAGTGAGGGTCACATTGATGAAGAAATTAATCTGCGTATAAAACTTGTCTGGAGAGCGTTTGGAAGTAACAGTATAATTTTCAAGAGCAATATGTCATTATGTCTTAAAAGAAAAGTGTTTGATCAATGCATCCTTCCAGTGCTTACATATGGTGCAGAGACGCAGACCTTAACTAAAAGAGACATACAGTACAAAGACTGCAGACAACTCAAAGAAGCATGGAGAAATGCATGCTTGGTGCAACCAGGAGAGATAAGAAGAGTAACTCGTGGATCCGAATGACAAGAGTGGAAGACATCATGATCAGAGTTAAATCCCTGAAATGGCAATGGGCTGGACATATTGCCAAAAGGATAGACCGTTGATGGACAGCTGAAATTTTAGACTGGATTCCGATGGACAGGAAAAGACCCAGAAGAAGACCACATGGGAGATGGGTGGATGAAATTCGAAAGTATGTGGGAGTAACATGGAGGAGACTGGCACAAGACAGACCGTTGTGGAAGAAACTTGGGGAGACCTTCGTCCAGCAGGGGATTGATAATGGTTGACTATGATGATGATGATATAGAATTAGTGAAACAGAGATGACACCAGCTAGGTTTGGTCAAGAAACGTATCTAATACAGCGTATCCGACAAATGATAACGTGGGGTATCGGACTCCATTGGCGAGAAGTAAACCACGAACATCGGTGGACAAGTTGCCACGCTCCTGAGGATGCCCAAAGACTGGGCAAAAAATTTAGAGCATTAATAACGGTAAAAAGTTGATGTTTTTGAAGCCTAAAGTGAAGATCTACTGACTCTACCCAAAGTAAACAGTGCGTTAGATGTGAATGGTTGTTTCACATACAATGGACAATAGGACAATAACTTAAACAAAGACCAGGAAACGTGCGAGAAATGTGAATCATTGCTAGAAATGGAATGCTTAGGTAAGCATTATCCAACTGGAATATTTCCTCGTAATATCAATTAGGTTATTCAGTGTATTAAATTATGATGTGAAATTTAAGTTACTGAAATCAGTTGAAAATCTTTACACCAAAGTCTTACATCTCTCAGGCTTGAAAGAAATTCAAGTAAGTGGTATGGGATTAACTTAGGAGTAAGGCAAAGATGTTAAGTTGTCTCCACTTCTATTTTTAATTTATACGGATAAGCTTGTTAAAGAAAGTAACTTTGTCAGAGATGTGTTGAGATGGGCAAAAATAGTATCAGCCTTTTGCTATATGCTGATGATTTGGTGTTAATACTTCAGAGTGTCAGTAACTTACAGTATATTCTTGATCAGTTCAGTAGATCAAGAATATACTGTAAGTTACTGACACTCAAATGTGAAGGCTGTCGAAATCGATAAATGTGAAACTGTCGAAATCTGTAGTTTAAAGTTGAACTGCTAAAAATATTAATTGTGTAGCTCAGGGAAGGTGTATCAAAGTTTAGCTGTCTGGGTGTAGCAGTTTATGGGACTGGGAAGTCTGATAAGGTATTGGACAATAAAATTAGCAAAGCAAGGAAGGTCTCATATCAGTTTTATAAAACTATTTTTACACATGAAGCACAAGTTGGCCAAAGAATTGATGAGGAATTGCACCATAGAATTTGCAAAGAAGGTCCCATATCAGCTGTATTAATGTTACTCTTTTTTTACTAAGGAGGAGGTTGGCCAAAGAATAAAGCTTGCTGTTTACACTGTAGTATTTAGACTTATCCTCTTTAATGGAGTGAGAGTTGGATGCAAATTAAGGGTCTCATTTGGCAGACATAGCCAATATGATAGTGGTAAGAGGAATATTAGGAAAAACAAGATGAATTTTCAGTGGCATGTGTGTGTGTGTGTGTGTGTGTGTGTGTAGCAGAATTAGTAATGCACATATTAAATCTGAGTTGGGTATTTTATCTGTAGAAGACAAAGTCAAATCATACTTAGATGGTTTGGGCATGTGTGTTTTATTGGAGAGGAAAGACTTCCACAACACATGTTACATTCTAAAGCAGCTGGTCACAGACCAAAGGGAAGTTCTAGAACAAGACTAATTGAGGGCCAGTAGTGATAGTGGAAGTACATGATGTTCCAGAATTATCTTTACAATTTTGACCCTCAATAAAACCTGAACAAAATAAGATAGCAAAGTTCTGTTTTTTGTACATGTAACAGCAACACATAAAGTTTTATTGGTATGCAAAAGGTTTTTGTTTACTTTCAGTATGACCCCGAACTTGTGATGGCTACCCCACAGTAAAAAGCCCAGTGTGTGGCATGGTTCATAGAGACGATGTGAAATACACAAGTCCAAAGGAATTTCTGTACCAAATACTGACATAATCCACCATCCAGACCCTCAATACGCAAGTGGCACAAGAAGTATATGGAGACTGGTAGTGTGCTTCATTAAAAGGGCGCTGGCTGGTCAAGCACAAGTGAAGAGGATACAGAATGTGTTCGACAGAGTTTCCTACGAAGTCCAGAGGAGTCCATTAATATGGCCTCCAGGCAGTTGGGGTTACCACCTACAATGATACACAGGGTGCACTGCACAAATGCTTGCACCTGACTGCCTACAAAGTGCATTTGACACAGGCACTGCACCCCAGGGATAAACGGAAACATTTCGATTTTGCTGTTAATGTATGCTTCACAGGATTGATAATGAAGAAGGCTTCCTGAAACGTGTTTAAATCCATGATGAGGCAATATTTCATGTTTGTGGTGTTATCAACAGACATAACTGCAGAATTTGTGGGTCTGAAAACCCACATGCTATTCGTGAGATTGAATATGACAGCCTTTAGGTCAGCGATGGCGAACCTTTTCCGACTAGTGTGCCACTTATAGTTTGCTTTACTGCTTTCAAGTGTCGAGTGTGCCAACTCTTGTTTGCGTTTTTTTTTTAATTAACATTAGTGTAAAACTTGTTGCTGAATGCTACTAGCCAAGGCTTTTATGTTCAGTTTATAACCTATTGGCTTTAAGGTTATGGGCACCTTGAGTAGTCAAAAGTACTGTTTTATTTAAGTCAATCCCTATTTTTACTACAAATTCCTGCTTCACTTCACACATTATATCTTTCCCTGTGATTGTAGTTGGCAAACTCAGCAATCAATTCCCCCTCCCTCCCCATCACATTTCCACAAGGAAATCTAACAAAAATATCTAACCTTGTTTGTGACGTCACATCAGTGCTTTAATCAAGACATATTGAAAACTTATCGGCATTGTCTGAATAAGATTAACATGATTTGTAGCATCTTTACTCATTCTTGTTATTCTATCTTTTATTTATAATTTTCAATCTTTTATTTATAATTTCTTAAGAGAGTTCCTTCTGGCTGGCATTTCCTTAATTCTATTCACAATTTGTTACTTCTTGGGAAAATCTTTCAATAATGTGTCAGACCTGGCTAAGAAAGCCACCTTCAAAATATCACCATCACAAAGTGGCTTCCCACACTGTGCAATACAGCAAAATAGATGAAAACTAGCTGCAGTGAATTATTCCTTGGCCTGGAAGAAAATACGGAACAATTTTATTGTTTTTCACATTGTTCCACTTTTTGTGAAATGTGCTCCCTTCTTTCTTCATTTGACATGGAACAAACATTTTTATGATTCCTCTCAAAATGACGCTATACATTGAATTTGCGGAATACTACTGTTTCCGTACACAGGCAATAGAAAGCTTAATTGTTTTTCTCAATGTTTCCGAACTCCGATGTCTACTGTCCTTGAAATGTTCGGCCACTATCTTTGTTAAGTTTCTGTTTTTTTTGGTACCAAAAACATGTTTGCATGGTCCGGATACAAAATCACCAGCAAAGGAACAATTACAGTACACAAGAGAAATAAGTAGCAGCTACAAACAAACCAACCTTCTTTGGCAAACTGAAGCTCTGGACTGGCGTCGCAGTGTTGCCAAGTTATAAATTTGAAATCTCTCCATTCAATGTTCGAGGTTACTTTCAGTTCTCACAGGAACTCACTGTCTCATGCACGTCTTCCTATCAGATTGGTTTTCTCTCCCTCCTGCAAAGGTAAGGGAGAAGCAGGAGAGATGGGGGCTTGAGCTGTAGCAGGTGTGGGCGTCTCGTGGTGGAAGTCTATAGGAGCAGAATGATAAAATAATTGTGTGCATGTGATGCTTGACTTTTTGGGAATTAATGCACAAGGCGATTAAAGTAGGTGAGGTTGATTTATTTACTGCACGTTTGGAGCACACTTCTTGACTAGATTAATTTTCTTGTCAAAGCTCAGTTATTTACAAGAAAACACTACAGACATGCTGTTGAAAAATTCTCTCTAAAAAAAAACCTAAATTTTTTTATTTAATGTTATTATTTCCATATTGGTGTGCCACTCAAATCGTGTTCATGTACAACCCAGTGGCATGCGTGCCATGGGTTCGCCATCTCTGTTTTAGGTTAAAGCCTGGTGCGGTCTCCTGCACAACCACATCATTGGCCCATTCTTTTTTTGCTGAAAACACAGTCACATCCCGTGTTTATTTGGACATGCTGAGTGAGTTCGTTACCCCCCAATCAGAGGGCCTGCAACCAACCGGCTATCATCTTCCATCAGGATGGTGCAACCCCGCACTGGGCACTTCATGCTCATGCGTTTCTTGATGAAACCTTTTTGGAGTGATTGATTGGACGGGATGATCCAATTCCTTGGCGCCCACGTCCACCGGATCTTATCCCCCTCCCCCCAGACTTTTCTGTGGGGCTATGTAAAGAATATTGTGTTTTGCACAAGGATTCCAGATGTGGATGAGCTGAAGCACAGGATTACAGCTGCTGTCACAACAATTGCTGGGGACATGCTTGGGAGAACATGGCAGGAGGTTGAATACCATCTCGATGTTATTTCTGCAAGCATCAGTGAGCATATGGAGCTCTACTAGCATCCCAACAAATTTTGGAATGTGCTGTTCAATATGCAGTAAACTGATTTTTGTTCTCGCATTCCGTTTCTGCTTTATTGAGGGTCAAAGTTGTAAAGATAATTTTGGAACACCCTGTATTTGTCAGAGGCAAAAACTTTGGAGTGGAATGAAAGAGATGAAAAAGTTTTCTAGTTTATAGGTAATCAGCATTAAATTTTTATTTTATCATCTTCTGCATTCATGTGTGGTGTCACATCAACCTGAACGCACATCTTCTGTATTCATGTGTGTGTCACATCAACCTGAACACTTAGTTTTGGGTATGCAGGTGCAATGCAATGATGAAAAAATGAGCAAGTTTAGACACAGTACTCAGTTTGAAAACAACTCCAAACAAAGCATCCTGCAAAAAAAAAAAAAAAAAAAAAAAAAAAAAAGAATAGTAAAATGCCATATACACTTAATAATAATAATTGTGGGTTGTAGTGGGAGGGGGAGGGGGGTGATGCTAGTTGTACATTAAAAATGTTTGAAGTTTTATTTGTGACTAACTAAAACTACTTAGCTTTTAACTATGCAAAGTGCTTTTCCTACAACCATTAAAAGAAAAGGAACCCTTTGATGTTCCTCAATGAAGTAAAATGAGGGAAATCTACATAAAATGAAACAAAACAAGAAAAATGCAATACCCCTTTTTTTAGAGACTCACAGTTGGTGCACTATGAGGTGAACTGTAATTGGATAGCAGCAAAAAACAGTACACAACATGTAGATCAGACATAAATTAGTGTCCATAAGAAAAGGAAATTATAATACATTTATCTGTTAATTTAGAGGAAATCACAGGAATTGGTACAACAAATACACTGTAATTCGAAGTTCTTAATTCCCACAAACCTATTTTTGACAATTCTGCAGTACATAGGTTTCTAATGTGCATTTGCATGCATGTGCTGCTACAGTTATGTGTACTATGATACTGATGATTAAACATTCCCTTAATATTTTTGTTATGTTATATGATTTGTGTGTTGACTATCTGGACAAAGAAATCCATTTTTGTTATATCAGCTTAAACATGTTCATTTCACACAGTTAAAAATGAATTAGTTATAGTCACAAGTGAAACTTCAAACTGCGTCACTCTGACAACCTATAAAAATTATGAAATATTATTTTTTTTCCTTAGTAATAAACTAGACTTTCAATATCCTGCTTGTATGTAAGGCATATGGAGGATGTTATTGTTATATTAGGCAGTAAAAATAACTGTGTTATTGTTATATCCAGTAAAAATAACTGTCTTTCAAGAGATGTGCATTTTTTCATCTCTCTCTCTCTCTCTCTCTCTCTCTCTCTCTCTCTCTCTCACTCTCTCACTCACTCACTCACTCAGTGAATGAATTCAAGGATTGTACAAACATTAAAACAAGTTCCCTAGAATCTTAGATGGTTGCACTCACCTTACGAAAAGTTGGATGGTACAGATATAAATCATAGTATCTGTACAGATTATAGGTCCTGATGCTGAAATCTAAGTCATGTTTGTGGCATACAAGCTGATATGAAAAGTTGGATGGTACAGATATAAATTATAGTATCTGTACAGATTATAGGTCCTGATGCTGAAATCTAAGTCATGTTTCTGGCATATGAACTGAGCCCCGGAAACGCCGCTTTGTGGCGTCCATGGATTACATTCCAGGCATTACCAATGTATTGAAGAATGTATGCCACAAACATGACTTAGATTTTGGCATCCGAACGTATTATCTGTTCAACTTGGTTCTTAAGGATAGAGACTCAGTTGCACAGTCACACCGTTGCAGGGTATACCGATTTCCCTTTGAACCTTTGGACTCAGACACCTCTCCCAAGATTTACATTGGCTCCACTATTCGGAATCTTAAAGTGCACCTATCTGAACATCATTATAATGTAAAGATGCGCTCATCTACTATGGCTTTGGCTTTTCTTGTTGCTAAGGGATCACACCGATCTGTATGGAAAGACACCATGGTCATCTCCACCCCTTAAGTAAGTCTCACCTCTGTTTCACTGAAATTAGCTAATTATTGCTGTAATTATGATATGCCCACCAAAATCTCTCAGGCCTGAAAATTATTATTCATTGATAACACTAGAGCTTTACCAGCTGACCCAACTGCTGAGGACATTGAACAATAATTTTGTACTCTGAATAATAATTTAATGTAAACATTTAAATTATTATTTTTTTATTTATTTTTTTTATTTTTTTTCTCATGTTGTAAAGTTTTTTTTTTTTGGCCACATTCCGTATATATAATCGCCACATAGCCTTCACTGTGGTCATTATCATCGGAGGATGAACTCCTAGGAAGTTCGAAAGATCTCGTGAGTTTCTTTTAGCTTGTGTATATAGTTTTAATGTGTTTTAACTTAAACATATCGTCACTCTGTGTTACGTTATTCTATGGACCTCGTTTTTTAATTGTGCATAAAACAGCAATAATTTGACTTACCTCGTATTCTTAACCTTGACTGCCCCTTGCACTCTACATGTTCTTAGGTCCCAATGCTGAACAACAGGCCTTCCCAACAACAGGCAGTGATTTCTGCCCAACCTGTTTTCATCTCCCCCTCTTCCCATCTGTCTCTGCTTCCCTTATTTATCTGGAGCTCACCCATTCAGTAATACTTAGAGATGGGGAGGGGAGGAGCCATGCCATTATACCCCAATCCATTTCAGCTGCAGGGCTGCTTCCACATGCTTCTGCTAAATGATGTGACATTCAGTGATCTCTCACAGAAGGCACTTTATCTGCTCAGGCAAGAATGAGACAATAAGGATTCGTCAGTACAAGAGTATCTTTTCCTTTACTGTGCTATCTGATCTGTAAGATTTTTAACCTTCTTTGCATTGTGAAACTCATTGGCAACATCTTGAAAAATAAAATGTTTGTCTTTGAAAGAAAAATTAAATGTTCTTAAAGAATATGATACAAATCTAAAACTGATGAAAGCCAACTTGATAAAAAAAAACTGGGAATGGCAGTTTCTACAGTGTTTAACATCAAGCTGAAGGAAATTGAGGAAAATTCTGCTGCCTGTGGCCGTTTGCTTAAAAAAAATAGTGTTCAAGGTAGTAAATGCAATGAGATTGCAGAGGTTCTGCAGTTTTGTAATCAATGTCGGGCAGCAAAAATTCCTGTTAGCAGTCCAGTGGTGATAGAAAAAGCAAAGGAAATTGCTTTAAAGATGAACATCGAAGGAAATTTGATTTCATTTTCCAATGAATGGCTGCAGAAATTTAAAGTTTGTCGTGGCATTGTCAGCAAGATTGTTTGTGGAGAATTTAGTGCCCTGAAACCTGATGAGTTGAAGAATGGAAAAATACATTGGTGGAACTAATTCAAGGCTATGAACCCAAAAATATTTTCAGCACTGATGAAATTGGACTTTTTCATTCTTTATTGCCATCAAGGAATCTTGTATTTAAACCTGTTCCATGCTAAGGTGGTAAAAGAACCAAGGAAAAGCTGACTGTTTTATTGTGTACAAATGTTGACAAATCCAAAACAATTACACCAATAGTGATAGGGAAGTATGCAAAGCCACACTGCTGTGAAAATGATAAGACTTTATGTATATGCACTACACTGTGAAATAAAGTCCTGGATGATGAGGGATATTTTCAGTGTCTGGTTAAAGAAACTTGACCAAAAGATGTGTCATGAGAAGCATAAGATTTTACTGTTTAAAAATCATTGTCATTCTCACCTGCAAAACATTCATTTTCTGACTAATTCTGGAGTCAGGTTTCTACAATCAAATTGAACAAGTGAGTTGCAGCCATTGGACTTAAGCATAATTAAACATATCAAAGATTTTTACCTTAAAAGACTTGTGCAGTTGGCTATTGACTACCTGTATAATGATGAGAAAAAATTTCTTCAAGCCATGACATTAATAACAGTTGTGTGTGGGGATATGGATGGCAGGAAGTCTCACCAAAGGAAGTTGTTTAATCAAAATTGGTTTTATCTGTAACATCTCGAACTCAGCAAACTTACAGATCCCTCTGGAAGGTGAAAATTGTAAAGATGATTTCATAGAAACCTTTGTCAGGAAGGACTAGCAACATCATGTCTTCTCACTCTTAATGAACTTATAGCTGGTCAGAAGCTGGAGGATGGTGATGGTGCAGAGGAAGAGAAAAAACATATGAAACAACTGCTACCAACTTTTAGGGAAACTATAGGTTCTTTAGATGTGATGCATGCACTTTTATGCAGCCATAAAATAGATGATACAACTAAAAATTTAATAGATAACATTCACAGTTTTCTTTTTTCTCTGATTTTAAGAAATTTGAAACAAGCAAAGATTAGTGAATATTTTACTTAGTGCTAATGCTCATCATGTAGTGGAAAAATTGCTTTGAAAAGAGCCATGCTTATAAATACAGAATGTGCTGATAATATATATAAAACCAAATTGTTTTCCTATTTACCACCTAGTTTTTTGAAGCTAAGATTTTTTTCTTGTTTCATATATTAAAAATATGAAATCATACAAAATTTCATAACCTAGTTTATATATAATGAAATTAAAATAAAAGGCAGAAAACAAAGTATTTATGTATGTATATCTTACATTATAAATTAGCATAATCTAAAATTACAAAAGCCCTTTTTTTTTTCAAGGCATTCAAAATTTTACAATTTTTTCCATTTTGAAATTTCTTTGGTAACATATTTTACATTTATACATTTTTTAGGGCCATCCCCTTGAAAAATGTATAACCGAGGTCCACTGTATATAGGCTTTTTTTTTATAACAACCCGTATTTATAAAATGACCCATTAACACTGTAATATATTGGAATATCAGTCTTATTATTCTAACTGGATTAAATCTAATGTGGCCTTACAATTTTGAGTTAAGATCAGTACACTAAATTCTTCAGAAGTTACAAAAAGTTCACAAAAAGAGGAATTAAAAGTTATCTTAAAAGAAAATGATTTTCCTCATCCTAAATAGCAAATATCTTTTTAAAAACGGTAAGAAAAATTCAAAAATGAATTCATACTTAAAAGCAAGTTGTTATCAAGGATTGTTTAAAAAACTACAGGAAATAAGCAAAACATGCCATCAAAGTTTGGCATCAGGGTTACATAATAGCAGTGGTGGCCCCTGACCAAAATTGCTGGGGAGGCAAACTACTTTTCAGCCTGGATTCAAATAAATTTATTCAAATTTTGAAGATGACAATCCGATTTTTGGCATAAATGTGACAAGGATGGTAAGTCAGATAATATCCGAAAACTTGAAAATTTTCATCGTCCTGGGTGGTGTAGTGGTATAGGATTCTTAACCTCCAGATTCGCTAAACATGAATGCCGGTTGCTTCAACTTGCGAATCCTGTGATGGTTATATTCAAATTAATCGGAAACTTAAAACTTGGTCGTTCTGGGTGGTGTAGTGGTTAGCATACCCAGGCGCTATCTGGGAGACGCGGATTCGAGTCCCGATCCAGGACGATGAAATTTTCAAGTTTTAGGATATTATCTGACTTACCATCCTTATCACATTTACACCAAAAATCGGATTGTCATCTTCAACATTTGTATTATATGGTGTAATCCCGTATTTCTTTCATGATAGATTTATTCAATTTAATGCCTTTTTTTTACAATATAATATTTTTTATTTACTTTCTCATGTGGGAAGTACGAAATAAGTAATGTGACCCGTGAAAAGATTTATAAAATTTTACCGGAAACGCACGTTTTACATGACTTACCAACACAAAACCTGTTTATGTAAGGCTCCTGCCCTTCGCCTAAATATATTTTTTCAGTCTGAATTGCCCTCTTGAACTATTTGGGATCTGTTAAGCCAGTTTGAATATGAAATATATTGCATCGAAATAGATTTTTATTAAAGAGATCAACAGAAGATAAAAAGCAAGACTGAACTATACGTCTTTTTCATCTCAAATGAAATTCTATTGTATGTATGCCTCTGCCTTCACTGACGCCAAAAGAAAAAAGTCTTGAAGACTTCTGAACACAGCGTTTACCTATACAGCAAGAGAGAAAGCTTATCTTACACTTATATTGTCTTGTATATGAGATCTATCTTTCATTCTTTCTGTTTGGCGAAGTGATTTATTATATGGTAATACCATGTCTGTTCTGCTTCCATCCTCTTCACAAGCGCCTTCTCGTTAGACAGAACTGATAAACTTGATAACCTTTCTTGCCCAATGGAGTTTCTCTTGTAGTTTTTTATCCTCTTCAGGCACGAGGAACTGCGTTCCACAGAGGCCGATGTTGCAGGAATTGTTACTACAAGGGAAAGAAGTCTAAATAGCTCTGGCAGTGCCTGTGCTAGATTATTATTGTATATGGCAGATAGAAGTTCTGTTGTACTTTTGGCATTGTTCCACAGATCTCTGTCTGAATACAGAACCTGCAGCTTACTATGCAGTTTGGTGCTGTCAAAGTATTTTTCATAAGTTTGAAGCAGAGCTTTAAAACAGTGTTCAGGAAAAATTCTAGAATGAGCTTCAAAGCAGTGTACATCGACCAGCTGAAGAAATTTTAATTTCTCAATGTTAGAAAACCGGCATTTTAACTGAGTTGTAACATTGTCTATTACCTCATAATACAGTCTTCTGTATTGCACGGTGGCTGGAATATCATTGCTTCCTTTAAATCTTTTATTTGGAGAACCAGCCTCACTGCACACGATATGATAGAGATCGTCAAACTGTCTCTGATCTCAAAAGTACAACAATTTTTCACATAAGCCAGTAATTCGTTTGTTACAAAATGTAACAACGGAACTATTTGATTGCAGTACAGAGAAAGTAACCTCAGTTAAATCAAATATTTTTTTATATGAGAAGAGAAGAAAAACAAAATTAAAATCTTGGAGCCACCATTTTAATCCTGCTGCTTCGTGAATTGTCTCATAATCATAGTTGGAATCATCCTCAATTTTTTCAAATACTTCAATTAGCAGGCACCTGTGGTCAGCTATGGTAGACACTGAACAAGATTTGAAGTTCCACCTGGTCTGAGATACAAGAGGTGGTCTGGGTCCACCAACAGATTCTAGTAAATGAACAAGCTTTGTCGATTTGGAAAAGAATGCACAAATTGCATTTATTTTGAAAAAAAAAAGCAAAAAAAAAACGTGATTCCTTCAACACTGACGCTGCTCTGCTCAAAACTAAGTTCAGCCTGTGTGCGTAGCAGTGAACAAATAATGCTTGAGGGGCATCACATTTCACTTTTGCTTGCAATCCATTCAGCTCTGATACCATCACTGCTACGCCATCATATGTCTGTGCAACTAGTTTTTCTTTGTAGCTAAATCTTTCCAGCTCACGATCCAGTAATTCTTTAAGCAAAGTAGCACACAGATCAGAACTTATGTCAAAAAATCCCAAAAATCTTTCTACTGGTACTCCATCTTTCACGAATCAAACTATAAATTGATACTTGTGCATGGGAGCTAATGTCTGTCGCTTCATCAATCTGCCAAGAAAAAAACTGGGCATTTTCCAATATCTGCATTGATTTCATTCCTAATTATATGAGCAACTGATTTGATTAAATCATTCTGTATTGTTTTTGAAGTTCCTGAAAATGTTGTACTATTCTCCATAAACACTCTCAATGTTTCGTCACTCTTCAAGAGTAAATCAATCATCTCAAGGTAATTTCCCTTATTTTCAGAGACTTCGCTCTCATCGTGTCCACGAAATGGGAGCTCTTGCCGGGCCAGTAGTGTTGTAATATCAATCAACTTCTTCATTACATCACGATTCTTTTTTACTTTTTCATTATGACGTAAGTCACTTGTTCTCTTCGCTTCATTGAGAGAGTAGTATATCCTTGTTTTGCTTAGCAACTGTAATTTAACAACTGCCAGAATGTGATCTTTACACTTTTTGTGCCTGCCCAAAGCACGTGGTAAATTTTTCAAATCATTAAAGCCTTTCTCTTGCCAGACTTCATTGCCACTCACAGGAAACAGCAAGCATGGCCAACAATATAGTTTGTTCATTGATTCACTACCAGTTAGCCATTGTTCTTTTCTGTACCAGTCAATATTAAAACCTCTGTTTGAAGTCATCTTTTTCCTTTCAGGTGTAGGCTTACCATCATTTTTAATTTGATTCTTTTCTTCAAAATCTCTTCTACTGAAAGGCTTTTCCAGTAAGCTATCTACCATATTAGATATGTTTGAAGCAGAGGCCATGGTCTGATAAACAACTCTTCATAAAACATAAATAAAATTAGTTACACAAACATTAGTGTGAAAGAAAAGTAACTAGGAAAAAAACACTATGTAATGATGCTTGAAGCTGTCCGAATGAGGAGTTAACACAGTGGAGTTGCTGCTTACAGGGAAACAGCTGTTTCCATGTGGCAAGATAACATCTGCCTCACAGGAAGTCCACGGTCGTGCGCTCTTTGTGTTGGCAGTTCCACCGCCTACCTTCGTGTCTACTGATTCAGCGAGAGTAAACAGGTTTGGCGCAAAATGTACGTGAGGCAGTTTGCTTCCTGCCTCAAGGATGGAGATCGCCAGCTGAGGACAATTCGCAACTATGCGCTACCGATTGTTTTCGAAAAGCGTCAATTTAAAAAACTGAATGAACGCATAGACGACATTTAATTCAAAAGAATTAACTAGCACAAACATTTGCTCTCCTATACCCAAAAGTACTGAATGAACAAAATGAATAATTCTAACTAAGAGTCTTAAAATTCTGAGGAGGCACTGCCTCCCTTGCCTCCTCCCAAAAGCCGCCACTGCATAATAGAGTAAAATATTATTTACTGAATATTAAGCATAAGGAAAAAAGCTGATTTTACAGGAACAAGTAATCTGCAGTGTATAATATGAGTGTGGTTTCAGCTATGTGGATGAGACATGTTGACAGCTTAAGACAAGAGTGGCAAAACATAAAGCTGCATTAAAGAATATTGAAAACAAGACCGCATTAGATAGGTGTGTTCAAAATACAGGCCATAAAATTAAATGGGATTCTTTACAAATTTTAGCACTTTTCAGAAGAAAAATGTACAGACTAGAAATTAGAGAAGAGTTACAAGAAGAAATGATCAGACAGGTTGGTTATTACTGATGGAATGGCAACAACTACTCTGTTAGCATGGTTTTCATATTTTCACCAGAGCATGTTACAAAATCCCTTTGCTTCATTCTAAGTAGCTAAAATGAAGTGCTGAATGTCCCCTTCTCCCATTAAAAAAAAAAAAAATGGATGGGTACTACATGACTATTCACCAAGATTTGAAAGTTAGAAAAACTTGAACTGCATAATATCAATATTTCAGTTATACGATGGATTGTTCATAGTGCAGTTACAAATCGCACTTCTGTGCCTATGAAGCAGAACTTTACCTTTCCTGTAATGCACAAATTCCTGGTATGTAATTTATTTATGTATTTTATTATATCTTTTCTTCTTTTTTCTTTTTTCAGTTTTATTTTTGCTTATTCATTATCTCATCACTCTTAACACTTTTATGAAAAATGATACATGTAGGATCATAACAAGTTTGATAATCAAATTTGTTAGGATCCTACATGTGTGCAAGTTTCCACTGGTAGTCAAATTTTTTAGAGTGCCACTAAACTGTGTTACTTGTTTCTTATACCTGGCGACATCCAGAGTTCATCCAGTTTAATAAAGAGAAACAAGGAGTTTTTACCAGGACTGCATTAAAAATATATGTTTTATTTCTTTGGGAAATTGCATAATTTTGTATTGAACATGATCCAAAAATTTATGAATTGTTAAGCACCTGATATATTAGAATCTCTTGAAATACTTTTATTTATCATAAGTATTTTATTGTTGTTCTCAATCATTAATAGCAAATGAGCAAAAAGGACATATTACTAATCGTGGAAAATAAACCATTTTTTTTAATAACAAATACAATTTTTACCTGATATTTTGAAATAAACTAATTATTACTGCTTAGCCATCTATGCATCAATACTGTGGAGGTCCTTTAAAATGCACACAGTCACCTTACAAAAAATATGAAAATGGTTTGCAGCAATTTTTTCTTCAATTCTTGATGTTTCTTTCCAATTTGTTAGTAGTTTTTTAATTCTTAAAAGTTTTTTATTGGTGCTGTTTGACCGCAGCAATTATTTAATTTGTGTTTTTTTTTTTTTTTCAAATAGGAATTTCTTGCATGTACTTAATTTTGGTCATAGAACACGGATTGCTGTAGCAGAGTGTAAGCAACCCTGCTTTTAAGAATTTTCAATAATATAAATTAACAAATACCCTTGCACATTATTGCATGATGCTGAAATTTTGTAACCTAAAACACTTCAATTTAATCATAATGAAAGCATGCTACAATGGGAATGACTTTGCTGGCAAAAAAATTGTGCTATTTTTTTGTACTAAAGTTTCCTGTGTGAAGTAGCTTACACTATGTAAAATGTTGTTTCTGCTGGTGAATCTCGAAAAGTTATTTACTGAACAGATTTCAGTTCTGAAATTTTAATCTTGTGTGTCATTGAAGGTTATCAAAAGCTTATTACTATAGCAATTAATCATGTTAAGCAAAAATGGTGTAAAAAGGCAAAAATCACTTCAATTGTCTTTAAAGTAAACTGATGTCACTTTTTTATATCAAGTGAATTCATATCACTTTCATACATTCTCAGCCTCTCTGGTGCTCATGTGATCAGAGACACAGGCTTCTGGCTGATTGTCCAAGTTGGACCAGTGCTCAAGTCCTGAATTAGTCCTTTCCCTGGAACCAGTGGTGTCAAATTAGGGATGGGTACCTGCATATAGCCTTTATCATTGCTCATGGTAGTCATTAAACCTTGAAACAAAAGGGAAGGCTTGTGACCCTAAATTATGGACGGGTAACTCTGTATAGTCCCTGATTCTCACCACCCTGAAAACAAAAATATATATTTAATGCCATAAGAGATATTATAATCTTTGCATTGTGTGTGTATGTATGTGAAATCAACTGATTACAATCTATTCAAATCGTTTAGAGTGAACCTTCCTCTGTCTACTGATATTCTTATTTCATCATTTTTTTCATTTCTTTCATGAAATATGTGAATTTAAAGAGGAAGGAGCCTCTTATTGTGCTTTTTTTGCATGGTGCATTGGCCACCATATCCTTTATCCTATATCTCCCCTCAATCATTATGAGTGTGCCTATTGTACCTCTTTGCTTTTCATGTATTACATCTATTGAT
Organism: Macrothele yani; assembly: GCA_039090855.1. Taxonomy (NCBI): domain Eukaryota; kingdom Metazoa; phylum Arthropoda; class Arachnida; order Araneae; family Macrothelidae; genus Macrothele; species Macrothele yani. The sequence continues at coordinate 1,122,439 of CM077021.1, read as the reverse complement.
ATCATTTCAGTGGAACATTTCACACTCCTGTCTGTAGTTCGTTTTTCTCTGGCTTCATATTCACTGTTTTTAACCACCATAAATATTTACCATCATGACATCCACGTAGACTGAACAGTGATGTCCACTGCATCAAGTGCTTGTTTAAAACCTTGTACTGGATTGCTATTTCGTTCAGTAGTTTTGGTAGATTTGAAATGTCAGATAACTTATCATAACTAAAAAAAATTTTCACTATGCAAATGAGTTCACAACCACACAATTTGCTACAGTAAAGACACCTAAATATTGGTGTATCCAATTAGATATTTGCATATGTAAATATTCTAATGTTGATTACAGACCTGTACGTTTAGAGTGATTTTCCAGTTTTCTCTTTTTTTAAAAAATAACTGTTCTCAGATATCACATATAGGGAAACCATTAGCAAATAATAAATGATTAATTCAAATTATGCAAACTGAAAGAAAAGAACTGTTGCACAGAAAAGACATGCATTGAGAACTAATATGAATTAATTAGACTGACCCTTTCTCACCATGGATCAAGTGTAAGTATGAGATACAGCATGTTATGTCACCCATCTGTGGAGCAAATAATGAACAAACTTCTTGTTGTTTTGAGATGCTATTGATATGTCTGAAAAATATTTGAACTTTTTTGGGTCGGAAAATCAACTGCGAGTTCTGACACTTCCTGTTTCCTTTCCATAAGGACACAACACCGATGAATTATCTAAAGAATGTACTGTGCACTCATTCATGGGTTAGGTTCTTATGACCACACCATGTGTCCACAAGTGAATGGCTCCCACAGCACGTTGCATGGTCATGCCCAACTGGCGTGGAACATAAATTGATGGTACAGACATCACGTGTCAGTTTACCAGCACAAAGCCATGCAATGGGAAAAGGGAAAGACATGTATTAATTTGAACTGTATATGAAAATCCAGTGCTAAGAAGCAACTGCAGAAATTGCTGCTTGTCCAAGTGCTGCTGCAGTCAGTGGCATATCTTGGGTCTGAGACCTGGACTATCTCACCCATCCTCCACCCCACCATACTATTTTTTTTTAAATTGCAAAGTTTAATTTTTAGTTAAGCAATAGAAGTAACTTTTTTTTCTAAATTTATTTTAGGTACATACTATTGCTAACATGATGCCAAGTAATTGTGAGGATTAAGATTTGAACACTTATTTGTACATGAACTCCATTCTTCTTCTGAATACTTTATTTGTAAATGGATTCCATTCTTCTTTCCTTTTGTGTGAACTTGAGTGTTACGTTTTCATGAAAAGTTTCTTCTGAGTACTACATTTTCTTATTTAAAAAGGATGTTTCTCTCTATTGACAAAACAGCAAAGTTACTTGAATGTACATGTCCTTGTGTGGCTCTAAGATATATCTTAATTCTTTTTAATGCGCAGAAAAACTTCTTTCGGCAGTTGCAGTTCTTGATGGAAACTTAAATATTAGGTCTGCTAATTTGTACACCTCACTAAACACTATGTCCAATTTATTCAACTTTATGTAACAAGTAATGTCTTTTACGGATTTCTTTTTGTATTCATCAAGGGAATAAAACATCTTCAAATCGTTATTTAGTTGAGTTGTATCAAAATTTGAAGCATAAGAGTTCTTTAAGTTCTGACAGTAGATGTTCAGGAAAGCTTTCACAACAGTTATCAAAGCAGTTCGAATCCAACAAAGCCACGAATTTAAGATATAATATCACCAATTTTAATTCATTGACAGGGATGTAGTGGAGGGTATATGGCGGTGTACGCCGTATACCCTCTGGGGTTTTTTTGTTTTTTTTGACAGAATAGCGTATACCTTCAAAATCTGTTCTATGTAATACTTTTGTTTAATACTGATATTACTATAAAATAAATTTATACTTTATAGCACATATTTATTATTTTCGAAGTAACTGGCATTTTTAAATAACAGTCGGCAAAAAAACCTGAACGGCGGCAATGACTTTTCAGAGCTTTCACACGAACGGTGATTTTCTGCAGTATGAGGAACAAACCCAGTTTGCTCTCTCTGGCACGAAAGAGGAATATAAACAAAACTGCTCTGCTAATCGCTGCGGGAATACTAGTACAGCATTAAGAGCGGTTTTACGATGGTAACCCCTGGGGGAAAAGTTCCTCTTGTGACTGAAGACCCTGCCTTTGCCACATGTACATTACTAAGCCGGTAAGCCCTACCCCTCCGGCCTCCGCGCCCTACCTCAGTAAACGTTCTCTCCTCTGTACTCTTGTGTCTTATTCAGTCATGTCTGCTTTAGAAGAAAGACGTCAAGTTTTTTTGTCAGTAGTTTATATTCACATGACTCAGATTGACCCCATATTTGAGGATTTATATGTTTTGTACTGAAAATAGTGCGGTAAAGCGCAAGAAGTCGTGATTGACTATCGCCGAGTTTGTATTTTATCACGGTATGAAACGTGGCTAGATACAGGGACTTTATCTAGCAGGAAAAATACAGAAAATGGTGAAATACAAGCATCGGTAAAAAAAAAAAAAAGGAAACTGAGAAAAGTCCCGGTCCCGGAGGTGGAATAGTTCATTTCAACTGAACCTGGCACAAGCAGAACTGTAGAGGTAACATGGCCTGAAATATAGAGCGCTGTCCAGTGTTCTGAATTTAAAGATAAATACACATGGCTTAAAAGTTCCTTCAGTAAATTGGGCTGTGCATTTTGTTCTACACTACAGTCAAAAGCTTAGGAGTGTTAAAAGAGAGAGAGATTGAGAATCTCTGAAGAATGGAGTAGTTGTTTAATTGAGGCAACGGTAAAGATCGTACCAGCAAATTAGCTAATATTCGTAGCAAAATTAAGAAACACGTTGAATCAGAAAGTACAAATTAGCGGCAAAAACAGTTAAAGAAGGGGAGGAAAAGCGCATGGAAGAATGCGTAAATACACTGCTGGTCACCCAAAATGCAACACCAAGAAGGACACGAGATAGCAAAGCCAGATTTACTGGACACATAACAACAGATACAAAGATGAAACGATTGAGCTTACAGGCCCGTGCGACTTGCGGAACACGCAGCATCAATAGTTCGTGTGGCCCCCATGGCTGGCAATAACAGCCGCTACACGCCGCGGCATCGAACGAAAGAGGCTTTGGATGTGGGCTTGGGGTATGTCGGTCCAGGCTGCTTCCACACGTTGCCACAGTTCATCAGGCGTAGCTGCGGGTGGTGCTTGCCGGGCCACTCGGTTGACGATCAGCGACCAAACGTGTTCGATGGGCGACATATCGGGAGAACAGGCGGTCCACGGCAGCAGTGACACCTGGTGGGCCATGAAGAATTGTTGCACGATGTGTGCCATGTGCGGGCGCGCATTGTCCTGTTGAAACGTAGCCGCTGTCAGGTAAGGGAGGACTACAGGCTCCAAAACGTCGGAGATTTAGCGGTCACTGTTGAGTGCACCGGCGATGCGTACCAGAGGGGTGCGGGTGTCATATCCAACGCGCCCCAAACCATAACGCCAGGCGACAGACCGGTATGGTGATGCATAATGCAGGCGTTATACAGTCTCTCGCCGCTGTGCCGCCACACGCGGATCCGACCATCGTGGTGTTGCAGGCAGAAGCGGGATTCGTCGGAAAAGACAATGTCGTGCCATTCCGTAGTCCAGGTGCGGCGTTCAACGGCCCACTGTCGCAGGTGGTGTAACGTCAATGGTAATCGGAGCAATGGGCGCCGTGTGACAAGTCCTCGCTCCTGTAGACAACGTCGAACGGTACGTGCTGACAGGTTGTTGCGCAACACACCCTAATTCCTGCGCTAACGTTCGTGATGTGGCGGTGCGAGCAGTCAATGCCCTCCGCACAACATGCCGATCATCTCGTTCGGTGGTGTGCCGCGGCTGCGGCAATTTCTCACGGTGGACCGTCCGTCCGTCCCTCCTGCACCCACCGAATCCATACTTGCCTCACTTCGGCTGGATGTCGTCCCACACGGGTGCCGATGTCTCGGTACGATAAACCGCTGTCGCGATAAGCCACTATTCGTCCTCTGTCGAACTCCGAAACATGCTGGAATGACTGCCGTATTCTGCGACGAGGCATCAGGAAGCTTCCCACGCACAGATCCGGCAGAACAACACACTTCCATTACTTACACCCGGCCTTCTGTGCACCCTTCTTATAGTGCTTCTCGCTGGCGTGCTGGGCGCACATGATTTGCATATGCCCTGCAATGCTAATCGTTTGCATACCCTCTCGCGGCGACGTATGCTGCGAATTTTAGGCCAATCGGATGCTTCCTTCTTGGTGTTGCATTTTGGGTGGCCATCATTGTACGATGACTACCGCAGCAGAACCTACAATAAAGATTTTCAAGACTTCTTATTACATGGCAAAGAAAAATAGACCAGTTTCTGATCATGAACACCACATCAAATTGCAGCAGATAAATGGCCTCGATCTTGGTTCAATTCTTCATTCTCCATATTCTGCAACAAACATAATAAATCATGTAGCGAAGGAAATGAGGGAGCAGTTGATTTCACGAATTATTTCTTTAAACACAGAGTTAAGCGTACTTATTGATGAATCAACAAGTTTGAGTAACAAACCTACTCTAATAATGTACCTAAAAGCTTGTTCAGGAGAAGAAAATGATCTGTGTGAATTGGAAACTCAAGATTCAGAACATATTGAGTTACAAACTCTAACAACGAATGGTTTGGATGAAGACTATTTAAAAAGAAACTGGATCGCAATTGCGACTGATGGAGATCAACAAATCTTTAATAGCGAAGGATAAAATATGTATAGATCCGCTGCACCCGGCGAAAACAAATCCCAGATATGTGCATGTGTCAGGCAAAATGTGTACAAAACGCCAAAGCACACTTGTTTTGGCAGGAGCTGAAAGAATAAACGTGTGCGTGCACTAAGAGAAATCACAATTCACACGTGGGAAACAGTACAAATAAGGCTCTAGCAAGGCAGCATAGTACAAGGCAAAGTACAATCGAAGGGCAGAAAAAGGTAATGGGTGAAAAACCCAGTTACTTATTTTATGAGGATTCTTTGGTTGGAGGCAGGACCCGCTTAAGAGCATAATCGAGCCTGTCTACACACTGATCTACCTCAATTGTCTCAAAGCGAGAAGCATCAATCGCAAGTCCTAAATTGTACATCTGTGTATGCAGAGCAAGCATAAATGAGGCACCATTAGCACGGTAGAATTCGTAGTTGTACGTCGAGTCGTACAACTACGAATTCCATTTTTCTGATGGAGCCAGCGTCATGGCAGGCAAACATTCAGGCGTGGTAAATCGACTTCGACCAAGGTATCCGAATCTTTTCACCATGCACTGTTTTCAGGGCCGGATGGAGCTTTTGCAGGGCCCGGGGCGAAATTTAATTGCAAGGCCCCGGAGCAAAATTGCATTGCTTGCACTAAGAAATAAATCTCATATGAAAGATGTCGGTAAAGAATACACAGCATGTGAAACCCACAAATTTGCCTGTGACGGCGACGAATTCGCATCCCTCTGCGCTCCGGAGCTGAATGCTTTACCGATTAAGGTACACCGACGAAATTTAACTCTGTAACTTTTCCTTTTTGACATGTGCTTCACCTCTGTAGTACTTCAAAACGAAAACTATCATAAAGATAAAATGATTATCTCAAAGAAGCATTTGCTTTAAGCTCAAGAAAAAGACCAGAACATGCATTGAAAGTTAAGAGAGAGAGAGAGAGAGAGAGAGTAAAAACTGTTAAAATATAAGATTTTCTTTCCGGAGAGATGGGGTTGAGGTTGTATTTTCACTTATTGTATAAAAATTGCTTCACAAAATGACAAAAAGCTACGTGCGAAGCGAAAATTTTTGGATTGCGAATATTTTGTGTAGAAATAATAAATTCGTATAAATAGTTTGTTTCTCCTGATACATGTTTTAGTGATTGATTTTTAATGCAAAATGGAGTAACTGACAAATTAGCGACTTTTTAAACTATTATACGCGCTCATATATTACTTTTTTTTTATTTATAGTAATGTTTTTAAAGTCACTGAATAAATGGCCTCCATGTGTAGCCCGAAACCAACTTTGATATTGTTCTTTTTTATTTTATTTAAATTTAAGTATCAGGTTTGTACGCAAATTGTTAAATATATAAAAGCAAATTGCTAAATATACAAAATTAATATAGATATATACAAAATGATGAAATTAAATTTGCGATTTGGTGAATTCGGAAAATATCAAGATCGTTACAATAATTACTTGAAGTCTACAGATCTCCGTATTGTACGGCGAAGGCCGATACCTTTTTCGAAAACCGGGGGATTGGAAACAAAAAAACTTAAAAAAACAGAAACATCTTTTTAAGGGCCTCGCACCCGAAAACTTACACAGAAAAAATAATAATTGTAAAAAATTCTAACTACATTTTTTTCCTAAACTGCGGGGCCCCTTAAAGGCGCGAGGCCCGGGCGACCGCCCGGTTGCCCCTATGGTCCAGCCGGCCCTGACTGTTTTAATCGTAGATTGGAACTGTCTATATCCGACGTTATAAAGGATGTGCGCGGAATAAACTACTTTAAATCGTTCTTGGACAAGTAGTACAGTTTGTACAGCCAATCCCCAAAAAATTATCGTGCTCTTCAGAACGCTTGCGGTGAATTAGGATTGAAATTTTAAAAAGTAGGGTGAATTCTTGGAACGCACTGGGCTTCAAGTAGTTTCAGCATAGTGAAGGCAGTATGGGAATCAGGTGAAGCTTTACACCACCATTTCCAAATATCATATGAAGATCAGAACTTGAAATCACTTTTATGGGCTTTTTTTTTTTTTTTTTTTTTTTTTTGAGGTTTAACGACCACCGTGAGCAACTCAATAGGCTATAAGCAGTCGCCCGTCCCTAATTTAGGGTCACTGGTTCCAGGGAAGGGAGAGAGCCAGTGCCGTAAGACAAACACAACATCCATGCCTCGCCGGGATTCGAACCCGGACCCCTTACGGACGAATGATCAGAGGCCAACGCCTTAGACCACTGCGCCACCGGGGCGGCGTTTTTATGGGCTTAAAGAAAAGGCTTGAAGGTCCCGAATTTCTTTTGCATTTAGGACTTATGTATGACATTTTTCAAGAATTGTCCATATCATCAACAGAACTTCAATCTCGAACAACATCGTTGCCAAGAGCTGAACATGTAATAAAAAGAACCATACGAATTATAGAGAGCTTCGGAGGGGAAAAACTCATTTAGCATGAGCTTCGGAAGGGAAAAAACTCATTTCCTGGGGGAAAAACTCATTTAGCATTAGCAGCAAACGAGGAATTATCATTTAAAAATATCCCATAGATTTCTAGCAAGAACATTGTACCTATTAACCAACACCAGTTTATTCAAAGCACGGTTGACAGGATGAAATCAAGACTGTGTTCAAATTCAGACAGTGCAAATGTACAACTTCTTAAGGATATTTCTTCATTAGAGTGAATAAATATTAAAACAGACGACGTGCGCTATGGAGAACTAGAAACAAGGCGAATCTAGACGTTTTAATGTTGATGAAATGCAAGCTATTCAGGGACTGAGAGAATATACTGAAAACGTCCAAGTTGTACCAGAAAACTTAAAACCCCTGTTAAGAACGATTTCAACTCTGCCTTGTTCGACAGCTGAATGCGAACGAGGATTCAGTTTAATAAACAATATTATAACCGATCTGAGAGCATCTTTGTTAATCTCCAATGTATCTAACCTGATGTTCATAAATTCAAATGGACCGCCTATTGAGGGATTTAATCCAAAAAATATGTAAGTTCTTGTTTGATGATTCATCGTTCAACAACTGATAGGTCAAGAGATTCTTCTAGAGAAGAACAGAGCTGTAAGGACTTATCTGGTCAGGCTTTATGGGATATATTTCAGTAAAAATTAAAAAATTAAAGTAATCTTGTGCATGCTATTCAACATTTCATCATTCACAGGAGAGAGAAGAAGATACTTTATTCACATCGGTAAATGAACTCATAGTCATAATTGTAAAAAAGGCACGGTACCCCTGCGAGGGTACCGTGCTTTTTTTTATCCATGTAGTTTTTAGAATTCGCACATACACTGCTGGCCACCCAAAATGCAACACCAAGAAGAAAGCATCCGATCGGCCTGAAATTCGCAGCATGCGTCGCCCGCGAGAGGAAATGCAAACGATTAGCGTTGCAGGGCATATGCAAATCATGTGCGCCCGGCACGCCACCAAGAAGCACTATAAGATGGGTGCACAGAAGGCGGGGTGTAAGTAGTGGAAGTGTGTTGTGCTGCCGGATCCGTGCGTAGGAAGCTTCCTAATGCCTCGTCGCAGAATACGGCAGTCATTCCAGCACGTTTCGGAGTTGAACAGAGGACGAATAGTGGCTTATCGCGACAGCGGTTTATCGTACCGAGACATCGGCACCCGTGTGGGACGACATCCAGCCACAGTGAGGCGAGTATGGATTCGGTAAGTGCAGGAGCGACGGACGGACCGACGTGAGCGATTACCGCAGCCGCGGCACACCACCGAACGTGAGGACCGGCATGTTGTGCGGTGGGCATTGACGGCTCGCACCGCCACATCACGAACGTTAGCGCAGGAATTAGGGTGTGTTGCGCAACAACTGTCAGCACGTACCGTTCGACGTCGTCTGCAGGAGCGGGGACTTGTCGCACGACACCCATTGCTCCGATTACCATTGACGTTACACCACCGGCGAGTGCGGCGGCAGTGGGCCGTTGAACGCCGCGCCTGGACTGCGGAATAGCACGACATTGTCTTCTACGGCGAATCCCGCTGCTGCCTGCAACACCAAGATGGTCGGATCCGCGTGTGGCAGCACCGCAGCCAGAGACTGTATGACGCCTGCATTATGCATCGCCATACCGGTCCGTCGCCTGGCGTTATGGTTTGGGGCGCAATTGGATATGACACCCGCACCCCTCTGGTACACATCGCCGGTACACCCAACAGCGACCGCTACATCGACGTTTTGGAGCCTGTAGTCCTCCCTTACCTGCAGGACCTACCAGCGGCCACGTTTCAACAGGACAATGCGCGCTCGCACGTGGCTTGCATCGTGCAACAATTCTTCACGGCCCACCAGGTGTCACTGCTGCCGTGGCCCGCCTGTTCTCCCGATATGTCGCCCATCGAACACGTGTGGTCTCTGATCAGCAACTGAGTGGCCCCGGCAAGCACCACCCGCGGCTACGCCTGATAAACTGTGGCAACGTGTTGAAGCAGCGTGGACCGACATACCCCAAGCTTACATCCAAAGCCTCTTTCGTTCGATGCCGCGGCGTGTAGCGGCCGTTATTGCCAGCCACGGGGGCCACACGAACTATTGATGTCTGCGTGTTCCGCAAGTCGCCCGGGCCTGTAAGCTCAATCGTTTCATCTTTGTATCTGTTGTTATGTGTCCAGTAAATCTGGCTTTGCTATCTCGTGTCCTTCTTGGTGTTGCATTTTGGGTGGCCAGCAGTGTATACCCTGTGCTGATTTTACGACTACAGCACTGTTCATTGACACTGCACACAAACTGAAACAACTCTCGCGAAACACGTGTTGTTTTCGACCGGAACATGCGAGTGACTTAGGTAGTCTAAGTCTTCTCTTTTCTGAGCGAACCGTTGCCCAAAGTCATGCCCCATTTCCCTTCCGCCGCTCATTGGTGTTGTCATGGAAACGCTAGCAGGCGATCTTTTGGACAGTCTTCGAATCAGAGCAGCGAAGGCATTTGTAGAGGTGGTTGCGTTACGATGACACCGTCCCTCCACTAGGAGGAGCCCCGTTGGTCTTCGCTCGCCAGACTGATTTTCTTAGACAAAAGAAGCGAATCCGCACGTGTTTTTTTCACAGTGAAAACATCGACATATCGAAATACAGTTGATAATTGTCTTTTATTTGTGTATATTTAATTGATTTATTTGTGCATTCTCTGGGCTTCGCAGCTAGCATCGAATATACGCCACTGGCTACAGTGAAGGTGTGGTGGAAACTGTCCAAAGAGGAGCATACATCAACCCAACATACCGAGAAGGGGAGACCACCACTGGTTGACAATCTAGGTGAATGCCGGTTGGCACGTGCTATCCAGGACAACCGACTATTCATAACCCCTCAGTTAATGGCAGATTACAATCAGAACACACAACCCAGCAGATGGGATCAAGGTGTTGACAGCCCATTAATTTATCTGGTCACATATGAGTCCAGATTCCATTTACAATGTGGCAATGGAAGGAAAGGGGTTGGTTGGTTGGTTGGTTGGTTGGTTGGTTGGTTGGTTGGTTGGTTGATTTTTATGGCGCAAGGGCCATGTTTGGCCAAAGAGCGCCAGACACATGACAAACAAACAGTATTAAAAAACGTGGCATAAATCCCCAAATCTGGCTGACCAAGTAAAACCGAACCATGAGAATGATGGAAGGGCCAAAAAAGACAATGAAACAAACAGTATTAAAAACATGGTACAATGGTTAGAAACTAGCCGATTAAGTAAAACTGAGGAATGAGAATGATAAAACACATCACGAAAACGAACACAACTACACATAGGGTGAGTCACAGGAGGGGGACGAACTGTCACTCTCCTCCCCCCTATGTTCCTCTATAATGTTGGTTGAGGGTGGGGACCTCGCTGAGTCTGAGACAGTTGCAATGTTGGTCAGTTGCACCGCGACAGTTGGATGGACACTGCACACCTTTGCGGATTTAGGGCCGGGTCTTCCTCACGTGCAGGCTTTCTGCTGGGAACTGGAAGAGTCGGTCGTCTTCAAAAGAGAAGGCGCAGACTCAGCTGGTCGAATAAGCTGGAGCTCGGTGAAATCCACCTGTGTCGCTTGTTCAGCTGTAGATCTCTTGGCAAGTGCGGCGAGAGCTACAGGGCGCGGGACAAAGGGCTGCACGGGTTGTGGCAGAGACTGAACTACTGCGGCAAAAGTACGCTGTCGGTTGTTGGGAATACCCAACTTGGCCTTGGCAGCAGGGTACGAGAGGCCTTCCAGGGTCTTGAGGCGCTGGATCGCCATCTCGTCCTTCCATTTCATACAGTTGCGGGAGTAAGCTGCATGGGCCTCACCACAGTTAACACAGCAGGCCGCAGAAGTGCAACCTTCCCCGTCATGTTCACTGGAGCCACAATTTGCGCAACGAGCGGAACTGTTACATGAACGTTGTGAATGCCCGTACCTCTGGCACCTGAAACAGCGCAGAGGACTGGGAATGTACGGGCGAACTCCACAGACCAAGTAGCCAGCCTTGATTTCGGTCGGAACTTTCGGGGAGTTAAAAGTCAAGATTACATTTTTAGACTTAATCAAAGAACCATCGCGCCGGAACATCATACGACGTGCAGCAATAACACCCTGATCTGCAAGTTCAGTCACCAATTCGTCCTCACTGCATGGCAAGAGATCAAACTCCGAAATAACACCCCGAGAGGTGTTAAGAAACGAGTGAGGTGTCACTTTGACAGGAATGCCTTGAAGACTAGTGAGGTGCAGAAGAGTGTTACTCTGAGAAACACTGCAAGTTTGGACAAGCAGGTCCCCAGAGCGAAGCTTCCTCACAGACTTCAAGGGGCCAACCGCAGCGTCCAAAGCTTTAGAAATGAAAAAGGGAGATCTGGTGGACAGTCTCTGTAACGTACCAGGAGATGTGACGTACCTGCCAGCAGGACGCACACGACATAAAGGCAGATAGTAGTCAGAACAAATGTCCGCGTAGCTCAATTGGTAGAGCAACTTATTCCGGAATGAGGGGACCCGGGTTCGAATCCTGGCGCGGATAAAAATGACGGAGAAATTCACTTCGTTATAATGGCGCCCGAACTATCCGGATGACCCGGCCGTTCAAAATCTCGCAATGGTGTGATGTTATTTCCACACCGCGAGATAGGAAAAATAAGAGCAGCACTTCGAAAAAAAAAATAAATAAAATAAGGGGGGAGATGATGTAACGTACCAGGAGATGTGACGTACCTGCCAGCAGGACGCACACGACATGAAGGCAGATAGTAATCAGAACAAATGTCCGCGTAGCTCAATTGGTAGAGCAACTTATTCCGGAATGAGGGGACCCGGGTTCGAATCCTGGCGCGGGTAAAAATGACGGAGAAATTCACTTCGTTATATCTCTCATTCGGATCGATGGATTCTACAACTAAGTGTGTAGCATGCGTATTCACAGCAATCGAGGGGAGACGACGCTTCGGAGCGACTGGTACAGCTGCCGAAGAACAGGTTCCACATTCTTGGTCCAGGTCATGGTCTAAAGATCGTTTAAGGTTATGAGACTTGGTAGGTTGAGAAGACGAAGGAGAGTCGTTGTCAACAATCATTTTCTCAGGTGACTTGAATTTGGAGTTTTTGTTTTTGTTTTTACCCATGGAAAAAAGGAGGAGGATTCGTCTGCAGACTACTCCACCCACCACCGAGCCCTACAAGGGAGAACTGGAGGTCTGCAAGCCAAGAAAATGACGCTGGACACAGTTCTGGAGCTTATACGTTGCAGATATAGTCCGTTGGCTGTGATCACACGCACTCGGCGGACATTCGGCCTCCGGGTACCGTCATGCCAACGCCTTTGGCATGATCCCACAGCCCCCGGGCTTACCCTGCCGTGCTATACGACAAAAAAGCCGCTAAAGCCCTGTACACAACTTGGTACAAGACTTCTGACTAGAGGTGGGTTAGTCTCTAGCCTCCCGTTTACAGCGAAGCCGGGGTCGAAGAGGAGTGTTGGTACACAGGAGGCACTTCTCCGGTCTCCTGCGACCTCAGCCGCCAGACATCCCATTTCCGCCTCACGGGTCTCCGCACGCGGCAAACATGCAGGTAGGTCTAGCACCCAAACCAGCTAAAAGGAAAAAAGTAATCCAAAGAAGACAAACCCTGGAAGGGAACCTAAACGGAATCTCAGCAACCTGCGAACTGAGCGGTTAATATAAAACAGTTAGTGGTGGAGGGTAACAAAACCACAAGACCGGGGTGTTAGTACATAGCGTGGTAGCGATTAGGTAGAGTATACAACACGGGCAACTAGCCAGTGGAGAAAATAAATAAAAACGTAAAAGCGAGACACAAGACCAGCTCGGGATCGTGGGGCCGCGACTCCCCAACAGCTGGATGAACAGCCGTCCCTGCAAACTCCAACAGCACCGAAATAAAAAACAAGCGGTGGCATGACATCAGATGTTGACCAGTCACAAGGTCAGTTCGGGCCGTGGGGGCGCCGCTCCCCAAATAACTGGAAAACCAGTTATCCCCGTGCGGGGTGGAAAGGGGTCCATAATCCATGGTCCAAGCTGAGCAGGTAAACATTTGCAACCAAACTGTATTGTTTAACCGAAACAGGCTGGTGGCAGTATCAAGGTATGGGGATTGTTTCTGGGGTCATTATTGCGAGTCCCTTCAACCCAGTAATGCCCATGGGTAAACATCTGCAACCAGAGTCTCGTTTGCGATGCCGATAATTGATTGTGATGAATATTACAGATAATTTAATATTTATATCCTTAAACTTCCTAGTTTATAACCCCATAGCAGAAAGTTCCTGATCAAGCTGCGATGGATATCGCCAAGCGTGACGAGAGAGAGGGGCGGGGCGGTGCTGTAGCACCGGGGCCCACAGCCCGTTTCTAAAGTAATTTTTTTCTAATTATTATTTTATGGTGTCTGAATGTTTTTCAAGCTATACCGTCACCAGGGTTGGGAAGTACGCGTAAAAAAATATTTTCTACGTGACGCGTAAAAAAATATTTTCTACATGACGCGTAAAAATGCGTAATTTATGTCATATATGTAAAAAATGTAATAAATTCAAAACTACCTTTAAATACAATAAAAAAACGAAGTGTTACAATGTTTCTCGAGTTCCCAGGCTAACTGCAACACGTGCGTGGGTTACCTGCGGTAAATCAAACGAGCTCTCCATATTACGTTTTTCATTTCTTCTTTCCTTTCCAACGACATGCCGACACTACACACGTGTTGCTTTGCTACTCACCAACACAGACCATTGTGTATGATATACAACGTTTTTGCTGGTCAACAAAAGCTGCAGACAATTTTCATCATGTGGATTTTGTCACTTTGTGTTTCCCACCAGAAGCCGGCATCTTTTGTCTTATTATTTTATGCTCAACTTATTATTTTCGTATTGCGGCAATTTTTATAAATGCATATAGTGCCTTTGTGCGTAATTCCGACTTCGTTTATTTTCCTTTATTCCGATGACTGATGAAGTCGTCCTGTTCACAGCGGCAACTTAAAAGAGAAAACACAAAATTTAATGTTTACTTATGAGAACGCTTTGTGGATACTTTGCCAGAGGCGGCATCTTTAGACGTATATTACACTCTAAAAATGAAAGGTGAAAAATTTGATGATTATAAAAAAGTACTAAGAAAAATAAGAATGTCTGTCGGTAAATGGCGTTCAAGAGTTTTCTGAGATAACTCTTTTCTCGAAAGGGAGGGTTCGAGGGTTTGTTTAGGGAAGAGAGAATATGAAAAATTATCCACCGCAAAATAAGAGATTGAAGAGTTGCAACCGGTCGGGAAGTAGGGGAATGGTGGGTGGGGGTAGATAAGGAAACGAAAATATGGATTATGTGGTTAGTGGAGGAGCCGAGGTGTGTGGGGAAATTTGTATTACACTGGGGCCCGAGCTCGCTCTTCGCGGCCCTGGATATCGTGGAACAGTAAAACTTCCGAATAGCAGACATCGAAGGGGAAAGAAAAACTGTCCGTTATTTAGAAGTGTCCGCTATTGGGAAATTCATGCTTTATGACATCATGCTATGTTTATAATGTAAAAGCAGTTTAAAAGATAAGTAAATCATCATCATCATCATTGTCAACCATTATCAATCCACTGCTGGACGAAGGTCTCCCCAAGTTTCCTCCACAACGGTCTGTCTTGTGCCAGTCTCCTCCATGTCACTCCCGCATATTTACGAATTTCATCCACCCATCTTCCATGTGGTCTTCTTCTGGGTCTTTTCCTGTCCCTTGGAATCCAATCTAAAATTTCGGCTGTCCATCGATGGTCTGTTCTTCTGGCAGTATGTCCAGCCCATTGCCATTTCAGGGATTTAACTCTGATCATGATGTCTTCCACTCTTGTCATTTTCGGATCCACGTGTTCCTCTTCTTATCTCTCCTGGTTACACCAAGCATGCACCTCTCCATGCTGCTTTGAGTTGTCTGCAGCCTTTGTATGTCTCTTTTAGCTAAGATCCACGTCTCTGCACCATACGTAAGCACTGGAAGGATGCATTGATCAAACACTTTTCTTTTAAGACATAATGGCATATTGCTCTTGAAAATTATGCTGTTTCTTCCAAAAGCTCTCCAGGCAAGTTTTGAACGCCGATTAATTTCTTCACCAATGTGACCCTCACTTGATATATGCTGTCCAAGATAAACGTACGTGTCTGTTATCTCCAGCTTTTTCTCCATCAATCGATAAATCTTCATTTCTTGTAAAAGCATTGAACATCACTTTTGTCTTCTGAAAGTTCATTTTTAATCCCACTTCTTTACTCTTGTCAGCAAGTTCCTTGATCGTACTCTGTAGCTCTGATGGGGTAGTTGCAAAAATGACTATGTCATCAGCAAAACGAAGGTGGGTTAGATAATCTCCATTAATCTTTATCCCTTTGTTTTCCCAGTTCAGTGATTGAAAGACATTTTCCAATGTAGCATTAAAGAGCTTCGGAGATATGGTGTCACCTTGTCTCACTCCTTTTCCAATTTTTATGTTGTAACGTACCAGATGTGACGTACCTGCCAGAAGGACGCACACGACATAAAGGCAGATAGGAATCAGAATAAAATGTCCGCGTAGCTCAAATGGTAGAGCAACTTATTCCGGAATGAGTGGACCTGGGTTCGAATCCTGGCGCGGATAGAAATGACGGAGAAATTTACTTCGTTATAATGGCGCCCGAACTATCCGGATGACCCGACCGTTCACAATCTCGCAATGGTGTGATGTTATTTCCACACCGCGAGATAGGAAAAATAAGAGCAGCACTTCGAAAAAAAAATAAAAATAAGGGGGAGATGATGTAACGTACCAGATGTGACGTACCTGCCAGAAGGACGCACACGACATAAAGGCAGATAGGAATCAGAATAAAATGTCCGCGTAGCTCAATTGGTAGAGCAACTTATTCCGGAGTGAGTGGACCCGGGTTCGAATCCTGGCGCGGATAGAAATGACGGAGAAATTTACTTCGTTATAATGTGTGTTGTATTTTCAAACAGCCGAATCTTTGCACTTGCATTTTCATAGATGTTATTAATAATATTAATGTATGCATCTTCAATACCGCAGGATTTCAGAGCCATTGCAACTGCTGATGGTTTCACCGAATCAAAGGCTTTTTCATAATCGATAAAAGCCATGCACAATGGAAGCTCATATTCCCTCGCTCTTTCAATTAGTTCTCTCAGTACGTGGATATGATCTATTGTGCTGTAGCCACTCCTGAATCCAGCTTGTTCTCTCGGTTGAGCCATGTCCAGTGTCACCTTCAAGCGGTGTGAAAGAACTTTAGTGAAGATTTTATAAACCACTGATAGGAGGCTGATAGGTCTGTAGTTCCTGAGATCCTAAATGTCACCTTTTTTATGTAGCAAGATCATTGTAGCGTTGTTCCAATCCTCAGGAATTTTCCCTTCATTAAGGCATCGAGTGAAAATTTGGGCGAGTACTGTTTCGATTTCTCCACTTGCTTCTTGTATGATATCTACAGTAATTCCATCTTCTCCTGGAGCTTTTCCCCGCTTCATGTTCTTGATTGCATGTGCAACTTCTGCTGGAAGGACTGGAAGAACTCTGGTACTGGTACCTTTCATGATGTCTGGAGTACATGTATCATCCCTTTCATATAATTTGGAGTAGAAATCTTTCACTCTTGTCAAAATTTCGCCTCTATTTCTTGTTACAGAACCATCTTCTTTTCTCAGTGCCATAATCTGTTTTTTCCCCCTTACTGAGATGTCCCTTTGCTGTCTTTAGGCTTTGGTTGTTTTCAATTGCTTTCCTTACTAGTTCACAGTTGAATTTCCTTACGTCTTCAGTGATACTTTTCGTACTGTCTTGCATAGCTCTATATATTCCACTTTGGAAGTCACATCTTCTTTAGTTGTCCTCATCTCTCTTCTTTTTTGCATCAACATTTTGGTTTTTCCTGATAATTTGTTCACATGCAATTTGTTTTTAGACCCAGCTAATTTTGTTGCTGTTTCCATAAGAGCTTTGGTTACTTTTCTGTTAACTTCAGAAATATCCACTTCTTCCGATGTTAGGCCTTCTAAAGCAGAGAATCTGTTCTTCAGTTCCAATTTGAAGGTATTATTGTGTTTTTTAAGGTTGGTTATGTCAATACATTTTGTTTGTCTTATGAGCTTTCTACGTTCGAGTTTAGTGTTGAGGTGCATCTTACATCTCACCAATCTATGGTCACTGCCTGTGTTGAACTTGTTTAGCACACTGCAGTCTTCTATGACGAATTTTTGTTACACATAATAAAATCAATTTCACTTGTCGTCCCATTTGGATGTCTCCATGTCCATTTCCTGTGTGGCTTTTTCTTGAAAAAGGGGTTCAAGATGAAAAACCCTTCTGCCTCTGCAAACTCTACGAGAGTATTTCCACGCTGGTTTCTGTTGCTGTGACCGAATTTACCTACTGAAGTTTCATTCTGTTGCCGTTGCCCTATTTTTGCATTGAAATCTCCCATAATTATCTTCAAGTGTTGCTTACCTTTATTATTTAGATCACGAATTTCCTCATAAAATTCTTCAATTTCTTCTTCAGCATGACTTGTGGTGGGTGCATAAGTTTGAATAATCTGAGCCTGGTATCTTCTCGAGAGTTGGATAACGAGTCGTGCAGCTCTGTCAGAGGAACTTTCAACTTCTACAACTTTATCCTTCAGTTTCTTGTTTATTATAAATCCAACACCACTAGTTCTGCCAGTATCTGTCCCACGATAGTAGAAGAGATGTCCACTTTTCAGTTCAATGAGATCTTCTCCTTTTCTCCTTACCTCACTTAGCCCGACGATGTCCCACTTGATCCTTTGTAGTTCCTCTACCAATTCAAGAAGCCTTGAATCAGAAGATAGGGAGCGTCCGTTGTACGTAGCCAAGGTCAGCATCAGATGGCAGCCTAGTCCGGTCCTCCGGGGATTCTTAGCACCCTCTGCCTTCATGTCGCACTGGCCGCTGCCTTGGCCAGGTACATTCCAGCTGCCGGAGACTGAGGGCCAAGATTTAAGTTGTGGAGTCATTTTGGAGGGGTTTGGCCATAACTCACCACGCTGGCCAAGCGGGTTGGTGAGTGTGGGATAGCATTTCCTCTAATCCCGATGGTATAGTTATACCGCTATTGGCGGTCGTCAGAGCCCCTTTAGTGGGAACAGGATGTACCACGAGAAGGCGGGGTTGACATTTGTCAAGGAGAGGCTGTGATGTTACGCATCACCTGACCTTGCAATACATAGAGAAAACTTGTACAAACCTTTATTAAAATATATCCATCAAAACCTAAGAACCAAAATAATCAAGTAATGTTGTTTATCTATTACATTCTTGTGAAATTTTTGTTTTCTAAATGAATTTCTAGCCAGCCGCCTGAAGCTTTGAATCCTGTGAATCTTAACTCATTTGCGATTTCTAAAGCCTTTTTACGAATTAAAAGTTCCTGATAAAGGAATGTTGGCCGCCCCGGTGGCGCGGTGGTCTAAGCGATGGCCTCTGATCATTCGTCCGAAAGGGGTCCGGGTTCGATTCCCGGTGAGGTAGGGATGTTGTGTTTGTATTACGGCACTGGCTCTCTCCCTTTCCTGGAACCAGTGACCCTAAATTAGGGACATGCGACTGCTTATAGCCCATTGAGTTGCTCACGGTGGTCGTTAAACCTCCAATCAAAAAAAAAAAAAAAAAAGGAATGTTGTTGGCTCTAGCGTGACAAAACCATTCGTAGGTAAGAGTGTCCACAACTAAACCATCAGTTTTTAGGGAAAGCTCTCTTAATTTTTTGGTTGCCATTACAATTTTGCCAAGACTTCGAGATTTCACTCACTTGTGTTTTTCCAATGCCTAGTTTATCTTCTTAAACGCGCACACTTAATTTTTCCCTTTCACTCAGCTCCACTATTTCGACTTTTTCTTTTAGAGTCGAGCGCTTACGTTTGTGCGACATTTTAAAATCGATGTTTGAGAAATCTTTGCTTCACCGCTCGCTTGATGAGGAAAACCTACATGATTACCAGTGGCGGCTTTTCAGGTGAAGTAGGTGAAGTGCCTCTTCACCTATTTTACTCAAAGTAAAGTTTTATTCAGTATTTTTTTATAATATATTCTTTTTTGCCTTTATTCAGTTCCAAAATACTCAAAATTTTGAATAGATATTAATTCACATGGCGCGCTCAATACGGAAAACAAATCCTTATACGCAAAACACTGCAAGTGAAGAGCCGAAATGAGAATGCTTGGAAGTTTGCAGTTTTCCGCCGAGTTGCCATGGTAACCGTGACGTCACCCTCCCCAATCTGCTCGCTCAAGTGAAGTGTTTCAGCTTCACGCGCCTTACCTCTGCATCTTTCAGTTTTTGAGCGTAAATTCGTGAGAGATCACGGTGAAGTGGGCGGACTACCATTCAATCTGCTAGAGCTTTATTTCCTTGTAATGCTGTGGTACATTATTTTCCGAAAGGAATTCGTTCTTTCGTGCTTTGTGATTATTTGTTGAAAGCTTTAACTGATATTTTAGGTTTGTGTACAATTTAACTAATAGTGATAGTTTTCATCCTCTGGACGACATTGTTTGTAATTTATTGAACACGACCAACGGATTCACTGACAATTGTTGCCAAGAACGAAATCAAGAAGAGCGGTAAATCTAACAATATTAATTTAAAAAATTGTTGGTTTACTGAATATAAATGGATTTGCAGCACTTCCTTGTTAATTTTTTTGGGCCCTGCTTACTTTTTAGTAATAAACATTCGGCGTGGAATAAAGACGGATTCTCAGATTTATTAAGCGTAACACGGTCACTTCATAAACATCGTGATTATAGCGAACACCTGAAATGCGGATTAATGTTAAGGAATTTCGAAAAAATTCAAAACACCATTGCCGGTGCCCTGAGGAAGAATGCCAGGCTTTTGAAAACGCATTTTAACGAAAACGTTCGTTTAAATAGACTTTTCCTGCAGACAGTGATTCATGCAGTATTAGTCTATAGTGTATTTGAGCAAACGAGAACTAGCATTCCATGGCCATGACGAAAGCATGGGCTCGATAAATCGTGGAAATTTCATTGAATTACTTTCATTGTTGATATGAAAAAGTTCTATAGAAATTGAAAATCAATACGAAAGGATAAAAAACTATTCAAAATGAATTAATTGAATGTATTTCTGAATATATAAACGATCACGTCAAAAATTAAATAATTTTTGATTGTTGATTCGGAAGGTGTATTGGTTGAGGGATTTTTGGGTTTCCATGATGTGAAAGAAGATAGAACGTCAGGAGCTTTATACAAAATGCTAGACAAAATTTTGGAACAGTTTGATTACCAATACAAATAAATAAGACAATGCTACGATGGGGCAAGTATAATGTCTGGACACTTAAATGGGCTACAGAAAAAAAAGTCAAGGATAAAGCTTCTCAATCCGTTTTTGTTCAATGCTTAGTTCATCGTTTGAATCTTGTATTACACCAGAGTTTTTCTAAAATTTCTAAGTGTCGAATACTTTTTGCAAGCCTCAGTGGAATTGCTTCGTAGGTTCACCATTCTGCGAAACGGTCTTATACACTTATATCAACAACCGCAAGATGCAGACCAACCATAACAGAAACTCGATGGTCCTCCACTTCGAAATTAGTAAGTGTAGTTGTTGAAGATTGGGATAAATTGAAGGAAGTGCTCGGTTTTCTGACGAATAGCAAATAATCAGACAAAAAATCAATTCATCTTGCCAAGGGGTTTTTGAATGATATGAACACTTTTGAATTTACATTTTTGGCTCCACCGATCTATTATTCGAACTTTTGAAGAAAAAATAACTAAACATAAACTACTGTGTAACTCAAATAATAAAAAAAAAACCAACCTCGGGAAATTTTTGAGCCATAAAAGGAACGTGAGTTACACTGACGGGAAAAAAATCCCAACACCACGAAAAAATAGTTGTAGAGGAATGAAATGGCGGCAATACATTTGTATAGGTAACATATTTAATGGCTTAATGTAAGCGCGAGAAGAGCCATTTTAAATGTGAAATGCTGGTACATTAATAACCGGTGTAACCACCAGAATGTTGAATGCAAGCACGCAAACGTTCATGCATTGTGTCGTACAGGTGCTGGATGTCAGTTTGTGGGATGGAGTTCCATGCCTGTTGCACTTGGTCGGTCAATACAGGGATGGTTAATGCTGGTTGGGGGTGACGCTGGAGTTGTCGTCCAATGATGTCCCATACGTGCTCGATTGGTGAAAGATCTGGTGATCTAGCAGGCCACGGCAACATGTCGACACTCTGTAGAGCATGTTGGGTTACAACAGTGGTATGCGGGCGAGCGTTATCCTTTTGGAAAACACCCCTGGAATGCTGTTCATAAATGGCAGCACAACAGGTTGAATCACCAGACCGACGTACAACTGTGCCATCAGGGTGCGTGGGATAACCACGAGAGTGCTCCTGCTGTCATAGGAAATTGCTCCCCAGACCATAACTCCAGGTGTAGGTCCAGTGTGTCTCGGCCGCAGACAGGTTGGTTGCAGGCGCTCACCTGGCCTCCTTCTTACCAACACACGGCCATCACTGGCACCCAGGCAGAACCGGCTTTCATCAGAAAACACAACAGATCTCCACTCCGTCCTCCAATGAGCTCTAGCTTGACACCACTGACGTCGCAAACGGCAGTGGTTTGGAGTAAGTGGAATGCACGCTACAGGGCGTCTAGGTCGGAGCTGTCCTTCAAGTAACCGATTTGTAACAGTTCGTTGTGTCACTGTGGTGGCAACTGCAAGCTCGAATTGCTGCCGCAGACGCAGTACGATGCGCCACGGCCATACGCCGTACACGGCGGTCTTCCCTCTCAGTAGTGCCACGTGGCCGGCCGGAACCCGGTCTTCTTGAGGCAGTACCTTCCCTTGACCACCGGTGCCAACAATCATGCACAGTGGCTACATTCCTGCCAAGTCGTTCTGCAATATTGCGGAAAGAAAATCCACCTTCTCGTAGCCCTATTACACGACCTCGTTCAAGCTCCGTGAGCTGTTGATAATGGCTTCTTCGTCTTTTTAAAGGCATTCTTGACTAACATCAACACACTACGTTGAATCTCAACGATAACTAACGCTCACGAACGTTACAGCACGTATTTACAGCAAACCTGCTTTGCATGTTCCGAGGGCGCTACGAGCGCCACACGTATGCGCCGAGCGCGAAATTTGCATAGACGTCATCTTACAGATGTGCACTCACCGCCTACCAACTGTCGTTTATCTAACACAACCCCTTCTTGGTGTTGGGATTTTTTTCCGCCAGTGTATTTGAAACACAGTTTGGAAAAGCTAGCAAAATCACAGAAATGAGCACGGGAATATGCTGCTCTTACACAGGAAACAATTTTTCAAAATTATAAACAATTGTATTTTGAAATTTTGGACCACATTCTTATGGAAATGGATATAAGATTTCAAGACTGTAAGAAACTTCAATTTGACTGACTTGCTGACACAATCAAATTCGAATAATTTGATGCATGCTTTCCCACTCGCGCTCTTGAAAATCTACATTTTTACGGAAACATAGTTACTAAACACCAGCGCCTTAAAAATGAACTGAGTCTTATATATGCCGATGAAAAATCAAGGAATATATTGACTCAAGAACTCCTTCGAGTGTTTCACGGAGACAAAGACATTTTTACAGAAGATTATAAATTGGTTTTCCTCAGTTTAATAATTACATCTACAAGTGTGCCAGTGGAAAGAAGTTTTCTTAAAAGAATACAAACTTGCTCAAGAAACACTAGTTCCCAAGATAGACTTGCTTCTCTGGCAAATATTTGTATTCAGGAAGGCATTTTATTGATGCTCACAAAGAAACAATCATCTAACCATCTTATGACGACTTAATCGACAAATTTGCAGCTTTAAGAGGAAGAAAAATTGATTTAATATACAAAAAATAAGTTAGTCCTCATTAAGGGATTTTCATTGTAGACAGTATATATTTTTTCATACTGCTCTTGTACCTCTTCACCTATTTTTCCAACCACGAGCCGCCACTGATGATTACATGATTATTGCAAACAAATGTGATTTCTAGTGATCTAGACTTAAAATTCATCCCTGTGCACTGACCTTGACCTTACCAAACACCAAGCAATCCCTTCCACCTACACCTCAATTGTGTTTGCATGTGTTTTAATCCGATTACCGTTTCCGAATTAGCAGGCCCTGAGCGCTGACCCCTTTTTCTGAGGTCTCACCCCATTGGGAGCACCTGAAGAGCTAGAAGGCAGATGTTCATATGTAAAGAGAGGGTCGGGCTGTCTGGTTAGCACGAACGCTAATCCTTTTCCTAGTGATTTCGCCCACTTACCCGGGGGCGTATTTCACAAGTGAATGTAGGGAATTGCGATTAAGGCCATTTCCGCCACGCGATTGGTTCAGAGCTACTTTGGAGATTGCGAGTAGGCGGGGCTATGAGAAGAGTCATGTGACGGAGACATGTAGACTTTTCTGCACTCGCCATAAGCCATTTTAATGCTCGGGTGTTTCCATTGCGACAATGGTTAACATCAGTTGTTTTACCCGTACAGTCGGAATGCGACAGGAGGCAAATAGAGAGTGTACTTTATTGGTAGGGGAACTTTTGAGTTTTTATATCAACATGACTTCATGGATTTGTGACTTATCTTCCGAAGTACCTTCACTCTATATAGGGTGTAGTTCTCACTGGGCCGAGAGATGTCAGCGCTCACTCCTCCTTTAGTTCAGGAGTAGTACTGATGTGTTTTGTATGGAGAACCCATGAGTTGTTTAACGTTTTTTTTTTAAATTTTTGGGAAGAAGTGGGGTTCAAATGTGGAATTGAAGGCATTTTTGATAAAGTTTGGAGGGACAGAAATATGAGGAATTTCCTGAATATTAGAAAAATACATATATGACAGATCACTTACTATTTTATCAGACACAATACATGGCAAACAACATTCTGGAGTATTTATTCCAATGGAACTGTATTATTTCAACAGAACACTGATTTGAGGTCTTTCTTTGGGTCATTAGGTAGTTCTTTGCTAATGCAAAATCACTATTTGATTTTTTTCTAGCTCCACATTCATGAGGAAAAGAACTTGATCGTCAGAATAAATATTTTGGTGTGGAGGCACACTTTTCTTTGTTAAAGGTCCTCTGAAGTGTAATAGAAAGGACCTTTAAAAGGGTATTTTTTAGTATCCTTATATACGCACTTTCACAACACCACGATCGTGATAGGTACTAGGTAGGCGTGCTGCCATCTATTAGCCGATACGGAGTATATATTCAACTAGCTATTTATTGAAGTCGTCCTCAATTTTAATATTAAGATAGATTTCGACTTGTATTCATCTGAGAAACTGCAGATTTTCCTTATGATATCGTGCATAAAATTACTTTACCGCACTATTCAATATGATCATTGGTCACATATGTTAAGTAACATGACAGTGAATTTCTTAGGAAGCAGAACTTCCCACGATGTAATTCAATATGATCATTTGTCACATATGTTAAGTAACCTCACATTGAATTTCTTAGCAAATGATCATATGTAGAGGATTTTAGGAAGGAGTGTCTGACCTCAGGTCTTAAACAACCCTTAGAAATAGGAAGCTAGGAGATTTGGGCTAGAGTGTCCAATAGGAAAGTGACGCGGAAGCGAGGTAGAAAGGGGGAGGAAGACGCCCTTATTTATTACCGGGGGCCCAGTATCCGGGGTCCAACGGCTTAACGTGCCCATCCGACCCACGGCGGATATTTAGTGAACCGAGCGTTCGTACCTGCCTGGGATCAAACTTGAGGTCCTTTCCGCGGCAGTCACGAACGTTGCCCATCCGCGGCCGGAATTTCTTAGCAAGCAGAACTTCTCCCGATAAAAACAGTGTTCCTGTCACATGACTCTCCTCATAGGCCTCGCAATCTCCAAAGTAGCTCTGAAAAAATAACCCTGAAAAGCCTTTTTCTATTTTTTTCTTGCCTTTTAGGCAACTTACCAAGGAGGACTGATGTTGCCCATCTTTGTACAATTGATAATTCCCTTTTGAAGAATTAGTTTTGGCCATGAAAAGGACCCTTTTTTAATGTTCTCATTCAGAACTGTCTATTGAGGTGGATAGCAGTCGGCCATCATAAGGCAGAAGTTGTGGAGCCGGAGTCTGAAGTATGGGACACTTCTCTTGAACATGTATTCGACTAAATACCCAGCGTAGTGTTTCTTGATTCCACCAAATCATGGAATATTTCCTCTCACTTCCCGCCACTCTCACTCAACGGTGGTGTGAGCGCCAGATCCGGGGTCGACAAAGTTAATTAAGGCTGTGATTGACTGTGAGATGGTCGAATCCATGTTGATCCAGAGTACTGTATGACTTCCAGCAGTCACTGACGATAGTTGTTTGTGGCAAAACGAAGTTTTGAATTACACTTATCAGTGTTCCTGCCGTCCGGTCTTCAACTGGAACCAAAAACTTTTTTTGCTTTATCGCTCTATTCCACCAAAAACCCACTGGCCTTGAATGTATCTTCCTGAATTGAATTTCCTCTTGCCGATCTTACATTCATCAACTTCAACGATCTATCCAGGGCCTCCCATCGTTTGACTTGTCTTGTCGGCCCACATCAAACAGATCTCACGGTAATAAGAGAACCAATCCACAACGGTTCTAGTGGACAATCCCATCTGCTTCTGAGGCCGCCCCGGTGGCGCAGTGGTCTAAGCGATGGCCTCTGATCATTCGTCTGTAAGGGGCCCGGGTTCGAATCCCGGTAAGGCATGGATGTTGTGTTTGTCTTACAGCACTGGCTCTCTCCCTTCCCTGGAACCAGTGACCCTAAATTAGGGACGGGCGACTGCTTATAGCCCATTGAGTTGCTCACGGCGGTCGTTAAACCTCCAATCAAAAAAAAACCTCCAATAAAAAAAATCTGCTTCTGAATGAAGTTTTGTCTTGGAAATCCGATGTGGAGCCAAAACATCAAGAATTCTACGAGTTGTGCCAGAGACACATGAGCTTTGTGAAAAAAGGTGCCTTTTTTTGCAGACTGGCTGAAATTGCCCTTAATCTTGCGTGCCCTGTGTTTATTCTTTGCAGGAATTACTTGAGAGGCTTGGCACCTAAACTCAAGCGTTTCAATGTTAAAGGTTAATATTATCTGGAACTTAGAGCATTGTATTTGCTTTCTGATGCAGCCATGGTCGGCTGCAAAGTTGATAAACTCTTCCTTGTTGTCCCGGAGTTTGATAATATCAAGGAATTTCCACAAGCAACCTTGGCAAGTGGCAAGAAGCCATAATGAAGCAGAATTTCCAACAGCTGAACACAAATTTTAACTGAATATACAGCGCACAAAATACGAAACTTCTGGCGGGAAGCGAAGGTTATCCGACCGAAATACACCTCGAGACAGCATGAAACAAAATACGCGGGATGATGTTATCACAGCCTAATATTTACCGATTTCTTAAAAGCATTGATTATATCTTACTTAACCTTTGCAACATCTGCTCGTAAAGTCGAACAGACAGTCTTGCGTTGCAAAAAAACAGAAATATATAAATTAACATTAAACTGGAAGAATCGCAATTCATTTTCCCGTGTCACGTGACATTTCATAAGTGAAAGCTTTTCGTAGTTGAATGCTTTTCGGTTCTCCTGTGTCACGTGACATTTGGCAGTTTAATGCTTTTTCCGCTCCGCTTAAATACGTCGTCATAGAGATTAGAGTTTACCAATGCACTGCTAATTGGATGGCAACCGGAAGTTCCTCGTAGCAGACGACACATCAATTGCCGTGAAAACCGAGGAGAAAACAACTTTACGTGGTGTTGCTATGGCGGTTGTCGAAGCATTGTAGCGGGTAGGTACCGATTTTGAAATTTTATTTTGACCAATTTAAACGCCAAAAGTGCGTGCTCCGCAGACGGATTTCGTTATATCAGACCACAAGTAATCTGAAAACATGAGTTTCATGAAGAAATTCGGGTAAATTGTATGAAGGGGCTAAAGTAAACTAGTACCTTTTGGTTTTCAGTCGGAAAGTTGTGGAGTAATGTCTAAATTTAATTTTTTTTAAAGATATTTTTCATGAGTTTTGCAGCAATTTGGGGTGCAAGTAGTGAGTTGCAATGTATTCGCTACTCTGGACTTTTGTGATTGGATTGAAGACTTCAGGAAATGTTGCAGAATTCTTTAAATAATAGACTTATCTTATAATTATACAGCTATCCTTGTTTATTCAGTGTTTAAGTTATATGCTTATAATTTCCCCCATCTAACTTTACATATGCATCCGACGGAAAGTTATCGTCGTGAACAAGTGTCTGTACTGTAAAAAAATAAGTAAATAAATATCATGACTGACCATTTTCAATTGACTGCTGGATGAAAGTCTTCCTCAAGTACCTTGAGCCATTCTCTTTTGTGTGCTTCGGAATTTTATCCATCCATCTCCCACATGGTTTTCTTCTGAATCTCTTCCTGTCCATTGGTATCCAGTTTAGTATTGCAATTTTCCAATGCTGGTCAATTCTAGCAATACGCAGGGACAGACAAAACATCAAAATTTTGAGGAGCCAAAGTAAAGGATTATTTTTAAGAGATAAGAGATGAAAACTATGATTGTTAGCAAGTTTCTGGATCGTACGTGCAACATACTTTAAGGAGAAAATTGACTATTTGGTCAACTAAATGAAAGTGGTTTAAACTATCTAAATTAATCGTTATTCCCTTCCCAGTTCAATTATTAAAAGACATTCTGAAATGTGTCATGGAAAAGCTTGGGAGATATGGTGTTACCTTGTCTCACTCCCTTTCTAATTTTTATATGTGCTGTTTTCTTAAAGCTTTGCACTTGCTTATTTGTAGATTTTTTCAATACTGCAGGATTTCTAAGGCACTATAACTGCACAGGGTTCCCATGATCCTTATAAATCCTTAAAAAGTGCTTAATTTTTTTCAGGGTGCTTAAAAGTCCTTAATTTTTGCCAGAAATTCCTCAAAGTGCTTAAAAGTACCCCCCCCATTGCGTGAAATGCAAAAGTTACAATATAGTGCGTATAACTTCTGTTGCTGTTTGGCTACATTGATGATGATGCCATGTGACATTGGTAGAAAGTCCATGGGAGAGCGTGGGGCAAGAAGAGCTCATATCAGTGACTCATGGCTAACTTGACTTTGACTTTACAATTCAAACAATAAAAAAATTATGTGCAATGTCCAAATCTAGATCTTGTAACCTACAGTTTTAGTATTTACATTCTTTTTGTTGCATATGTGATTATTCTCATATGAAAACTGATTTGACCAGCAGAACTGTCTTTTAAATTGTGTAAATTCTAATTTATTACATCCACAAACTTGAATTATATGCTACAATATTGCAAGCTTCATCAACAAACTTTTGTTTGTATAGTTAAGTCATGTAAGGGTGCTTAAAAGTCCTTAAAAAGTGCTTATATTTTTTGGGAGAAAATGGGTGGGAATCCTATTACAGATGATTTAGATGGTTTCACAGAATCAAAAGCCTTCTCATAATTAATAGGAGCCATACACACCGTGTTCATTTATCACATCTAAAACAATACAAATTATGTCTTGCATTGCCTTATAGATCATTCCATCTCAGTTCAACTTTTGAAAAAATGATATCACCCTTCACAGATGTTAATGACATTTGGCAGGGAGATAACCCTTATGGAGAAACAGAGCCTAGTAAAATTTTAGCTTCATATACCACATAGTTTCTATGTGCTAGCACTTTAGCATTTGCATAAATTTTTTTGACTGCAGCAAACTACTGCCCTGACATTTTCTAAAATTCCTCTGTTACTCAGAGTCTTTGCATAAAAAAAGTGTAACTTTACTGCACTTGGAAAGCATTATATATAGATTTCAAAACTGTCTTTAACTTTGCTCTGAGCACCATATAGCCTAACCTATGAAATAAATTGAAATACATCAAAATTTAGAAAAAATGTTAAATTTCATTAAGCAGGATATTCTCAAAACAGAAGGCTTAACTTAAAATGTGCTAGTAAATGATCCTTGATGTTTGATTTCACATGCCAAGAAAAAAAAAAAGTTTTGAGTTGCTTTTGTGGATACTAGTAGGAAAGTCCTGTAGTGCACCTCAAAGACAAGCAGCATTTTATCCAACATGCAGTCAGGTCCCTCTATGTAGCATGATCATTAAAATATCATTCCAGTCATCAGAAATCGGATGTGTTGAGGCATCTAGTGCAAACTTGGGCGAGAGTGGTTTCTATTTGTTCACTGGTTTCCTGTACAACATCCATGGTGATTCCATCTTCTCCTGGAGCTCTTTCCCATTATATGCTTTTGATTGTACTGACAATTTCTGCTGGGAGAAACTTTTGTGTGTGTGTGTGCATTTGTATTTCCTTATGTCTGTAATTGATGTATCAAACTTTTCGTATAGTTTTGTGTACAACTCTTTAACTCTCCTTAAAATTGCACCTGTATTCCTCGTTACATCTTTTCTGAGTTATATGGTCTATTTTCTTCCATTACCGAGATAACGTAGGCTTTCTTCAGGCTTTGGTTCTTGATTGCTTTTTTCACTAGCCTAGTTGAATTTCCATATGCCTTCAGTGATACTTTTTCGCACTGGCATACATAATTCTATATATTACACTTTGGAAGTTAGTGTCTTTATTTATCATCTCTTTTTTTTATTGTGTCAAAATTTTTGATTTTTCTTTTATTTTCTTTATGTGGTTTTTATTCTTTAGTACTACCTATTTTTGTCACTCTTTCCATAAGAGTCTTATTAATTTTGTTTACTTTGGAGATGTTGACTTCTGTTGCTAGACCATCTAGTGCAGAGAATTGTTTCTTAGTTCCAGTTTAAAAGTCTTATGATGATTTTCAAGATTTGTCATGCCAGTACATTTTTTTTTTTTTACTTTATGGGCTTGTGTCATTCAGGTTTTGTGGTAAAGATCAGTGCGGGGAAACTACTTTTGAACAGTAGTTAGCTACAACTACAGTTACAATTTCAAAAAAGTAGTTCGCTACAACTACTTTTTAAAAGTAGTTTAAAAAACTTTGTGAATAAAAACACATGGATGTATTTACGAGTCGGAGGAGTTTTCAGATGCTGGTCGTAGTAAATAAGTAGAGCCATCGCAGTGTGATTAAACGTATTTGGATAAAATACGTAAAATTTGATTAAAATTATATGAAATTAAAAATTTGCATTTTCATTTAAATAAAGACAAATAAACATAATACATCTTCAGTGTGTTCTGATGCATACCTGTTCCAGCCCGAATTAATATAATAAAAATTCCGATGCTCATATCCAGCAGTCTTTAATAACTGAGGTTCAGTTTATCATGGCCAAGATATGCCAGTTAAAATTTATACGATGTGTAGTACTTACATTCATACAATGGTGTGATGCATACACAAGAAGATGAGCAAAGTGAGAAGATATGCTACAACATACAAGTCCATTTAACTTCTGTAACAATTGCATTTTAAAACGTTTATCGATGAGGAATGTTCTCATGAGAAAATCAGAAGCGTTACAAAACAGGCGCTCCACTGAAGCATTACTGCTGTTTTTTTCCCAACGTAAATCAGTTGAAGTTTCCTGTAAAGCCTTCAGGCTTTGCATTCCAAAGCCTTTAAGCTTTGGACTGATTTATGTGAGCCAGTGAGATTTTCAGTGACTTATTTATGTTAAGTGACGTATCATGTATGGCATGGGTTTAACAAATTTAAATAACTTTTTGACCAAAATATTGAACATATGTATCATGTAATTTTTTGCAATTTGATCATAAATTACTAATATTTCTCCTGAACAGAATTTTGTGAAATAAAGGAAATCAATAGCTTTGTTGAACACAAATTTGGAGCAACATTTATGTTATAGGTGGATTCAGTTTTGGGTGCTTTACTGAGACATAAGAAAAATTGTCAATGCAATAAATGTGTTATTTGCATTACAAAAAAAGAAAAGAAAAAAGTCGTTAGAGAAAGTTGAAAGATAGGGGGAACTTGAAAAATCTTCGAGACTGGTGCTACTGAATGAAAAAAGAAAAAAAAAAGTTTTGAACCTGATACTAGAAATGGATACAAATACAATATGTTGTCTTTTTTTTTTTCTTTACACTGCTCAACGGAAGAGTTATGAAAAGTTAAAAAACCGAAAAATATTTTATGCATTGTCAACTGCCTGATGAAAATGCATTTTTTCAGTCGTTTTTTAAAAGTGGAAATATCGGGGTAAGTAGAGATGCACATTAACCTCGCAAGCAAGGAAACTTGAAAAATAGCATGGATCATCGCCAGGGGTCGAAAAATATTTTGAAATTTAGGAGTCAGCTGAAAATATCAGGAGCCAGCCCCTTCCCCGAAATAAAGTACGCGTTCCTGAAAATCAACGTAGGACCAAAAATGCGAAAGACAAGCTTTCAGGTATAAAGAAATGCCACCGTCAATTGTTATATATGCTTTTTTTGGATCTAAACAATAATTGAGCATGAAACATAGAGCCAAATCTGAGAAATATAATAGGATGAACATGAGTTGTATTTACACATTTTCCAAAGTGCTGAAATTATAAACCTGGTTTTTAGGGAAACACACACACTTTTAGGATCCCCAAATGCCAGGAGGTTTAAAATTTAAGGGAATAAAAAAAATGCAGTGATATGCTAATGTAATTATGAATAAAAATGAAACAGACTTCTACATAAATCTGTGATATATTTTGTCAAACATTTTTCTAGGATGGAAGGTATCATATAATAATTATATATTTGTAGATTGTCCTACTGATAAAGTATTAGTAAAGTTTACATAATATTTGACTGTTGTTCTCTCCTGATAATTCCTACAATACAGAAGATTGATTTTTTGCTAATAATCAGCAGTTCTGTTATAATAAAAATTAAATTTGCACACAGAAGTAAAAGCATTAATGTACTAATAAAAGAAACAATATTGACTTCAATATTTGTATTTGATTTGAAGAAAATTGGACAAAATCTGAGAAATTGTGAATGTTACCAACAAATCATTTCTCAAAAATATGTTTAACAGAAAAATTATTTACATAAAACTTTTATTAATTACATCTTTTAATAACAAAACTATTTACATAAATGCTGAAGGTAACTTACTTTAATTCTTCTGTTTCTTAAGGACAGGATCAGTTTCATACACAGGTGCACTGTCTCTGTGATGTCCTTGAACATGCCGAGTACCTTTTGAAGAAAAATACCAATGGTCCACTGCTTTTGCTGGTTGAAAGTCACATACAGAAGGACCATTCATGTTTATCATCATCAGGTCACACAACGTGTTACAGTCCAATCTTGAGCAGAATTTATTCTTAATGACATTCATTGTTACGTACTGAATCCCTTTTTACAGCACACTGTTGATGCTGGCAATACAGAAACTATATGCAGCAGTTTACTTAATTTGGGAAATCTATTCTTTTTTAATAACAATGCTTGCAAAAGTTCTTGAAAATCTAAACGCTGACTAATGACTTTGAATTCGTACCATTCATCGAGTATGGTTGTACCTCTTTCAATGACTGGTAAGTGTTCAGAAAACTTTTGCTGTAACGAAAGTAGCTCATTATTGCCAAATTTCTCTAATTTTTGACCAGATGGCCAGCAAAAAGTGTCAAAAACTGACATATTTGCAAGAAGATTGCAGTCTGGATGCTCAATGAAACGTTCCTTCAGAAATTTCACTCCATTATCTATCATGGCTTCCTTATCATTTTTGAACATCTCATTGTCCATGCGTATAAGTTGTATGTCATTGTATTTTCCATTTAACGCAACACTGTCAATAAATTTTTGCTCCAGGCTGCTCTTTTTAATTTCTTTAATGAATTTATTGCTTTTGACACATATAAAGTAACTTGACTCAAGAGCAGATTCGCATGCTAGAAGATCAAAGGCAAATGTTTAAAAACACTTAAGAAGTCAACAAGAAAAGTTCATTGTTAATAGGACACGAAAAATCTTGAGCTGTTTCAAAAGTCCTCGTGAAGTGGCTGCTTCAGTGTCTTTTCCCAGTGAAATGTGCTCAAGGTGCACTACTATAGATTTCCAGTCCTTCAGAACTGCATTCAACACACCTAATTTACTGGCTACCCATCTTACCCTGTGCAGGTACTGAAGTTTAAGAAATTTTTGCTCCAAACTTCCTGATATATCCCTGAGTTCTCACAGATGTTTGGGAGAATGGGAGTAAAATGTATATAATTTCTTAAGTAAAGCATCTACATCAATTATAATTTTAATACCTTTAACAACATCCAAAACTGCAAGATTGATGCAGTGAGCTATGCAGTGGACTGAAGTTATTCCAGCAATATGTTCTTTCATTTTTGCTGCAAGACCATTTGAACGACTAACCATCACTGCTGCACCATCAGTACCAATTCCTAGAAGCCACTTATTATCACACCATGGTAGGCCTAATTGATCCAGTGCTTCTGTAGTTGTATTGAAGTAACCTGCAGTAGCAATTTTTAAAAAATTCACCAATAGTCAAGAACACTTCTTTAACTTTTTCATCTTTTACATATCTCATACAGAAAATGAGCTGTTCTACTGATGATGCATCTATTGCAGAATCGAGCAGAAGACTAACATGGGGGCAATTCTTTACTTCAGCTAAAAGATCTTCTCTTATGACTTGAGCAATATGTTCAATGGACTCTTTGCACTGTTTATCATTACCATATTCTTCCAAAACATCAATATCAAATTTTTTAAGCAATGTTAGTCACATTTATCTGAAAAAGGCTTTTTTTTTGCGATATAATATGCTGTATTAAAAAGTGTTTCCATCTGCTGGAACATTTTTTCATTCATTTTTTGGAGCATTGTGCCAATGCAGTTTCATGAGGCTTTAATTTTTCTTCTAAGCATTTCACACATTTTTTATGCATTTGCAAAGCAGCATGCTTTTTGAAAGTTTCCAGCTTGAAAGGTGCCACACAACCTTTTACAATTCTAGAGATTCCATCAAATACAGTGGGGAATTGAGAACATGGGGCACACTTTGCAGCACCCAAATTTTTGTCATAGGAAAGCCAACTTAATTCCTCAAGCCATTTTTCCATAAATTTTTGTTTTCGGTCATTACGTGAATCTATTGCATGTGCAAGAGATTCGAAATTCTCATTCGCGCAATTGGAATTTGCAGGTATTTTATTACCACTACTGCAGGGAATTTCCTCATTGTCACTGAAATGTTGCTGTTGAACTATTTCCATTGAACTCTAATTGCGAAACCGGTTTTCTTTGGAACAATGCTTCTTAAAAAATGCAGTAAGCGTTCTTTGACTACCCTTTCGTTTATTCATTTTGTGAAACACAAAAGCAAATTAAATAGTACTAGAAACTCTTAACTCCTGAGATGCAATATAAGGCAGTGTACTAACTAACAAAGAAATCAACAGCACAATACATGTGAATGCGGGGTGGAAAAAGAGGTAAGCAAGCTGAAAGCCTCTGTGGTCCATTCTCTCTCTAAAGTAGTTACGTCGTAAATCGTATGGACTTCGACCTTGCCTGTTGTGGTTAAAACAATAAATGAACACTTGCACGAGAAGCATAAGTTACCGGAACGCGGGCTCCCGTGGTAGCTACAATACTTAACCTCACAGCCGCAGGTCATGAGTGTATAAAGCTGAACTCGCTCTTATCCCCAAGTCCCCAACCATTTCATAACGCTGCGTTCTTGTTGGCAGAGTTCCAAGTTATGTGTTCTCGCAGGGATTCCTCTCAGCTTGCCACAAGGCAACACAGCCTTGGGGCACGGAGTACCGGTTTGAAGGGAGCAAAAATTCTGTTAGGTGTTAGTCACTAAAATGTTGCTTTTGAACATCGCAGCAAAAACTTTTTGGCAAAAATCAATTCAGAAAAATGCACGAAAAAATTAAAAAAAATAAAATGCAGCAAAATTTCTCTGCATTGAGTTTTTTGTGCACCAAATGTTACGCTCCCGTTCCTTATTTCTAGTCGCCCATGGCGACTGGGCGCCCGTAATTTTCGAACCCTGATCATCGCTCTTATATGCCCAGTTAAAAAAAAAAAAAAAAAAAGGAAAAAGATTTGGCCTGCTGATGCATTGGTATTTTGCCTTTATCCCAACAAATGGAATGGCAGGAGAAAAAAGGAAAAAATCATACTTGTTGTATGTCATGCATCCACGTGGGAAATGGGTGGATGAAATTTGAAAGAATGCCGGAGTGACCTAAAAGAAAATGTCTCAAGGTAGAAAGTTCTGCAGGGGACTTGGAAAGACCTTCACCCAGCAATGGACTGAAAATGATTGATGTTGATTACATATATACTGTGTAATGCATTCTTTTATTACATTAACTTTTTTTTTTTTTACTTTTCAGAATGTTACTTAAAACTGTATTTTGAATTAAATGAATTTTCTGAGTCTGAAGTTGGGCTTTATACTGATAAAGTGTTCATGAAGGAAGGAAATATGAGGAGCAGAAACATTTGGATGACACTACATTTCAGTGTGAGTTTTAAGTCTACTTAATGATAGCTATATTGAAAAGCGCTAATATAAATAGTTTCATGTTTCTAGTAGATACAAAGAATCATGTTATAAAATTAATAACATCAATTGTAGTAAGTGATGTATCAATGTATAGTAGATGCTGTAATACTTAGTAAATTAGGAACACATAGGTTCTGTTAGTAGTGAATAATGAATGCTCAGATATGTTTTTTAAGGACTCCAAGTAAATTATTGAACAAAGAGATTAAAGAGAAATGCTCATGCATGCATGAAAATAAATAAATAAATAATATGTGCATGCACATACTAGAAAGAAAAATTGTGAAGCAATGGCTTGGAGATGAAGTTTTAAAGTTCAATGTCATGATTTTGAAGCCGAAAGGCTCCTTTACCAGAAGCGTGCACAGAATACAATTTCCTTTTGTTGTCTCGCTTTTTAATTTACAACAATTATAGGAAACTGCCCAAGGAAGTTCTGTTTCAGCATTCATTCTTAGCTAAAGCATCCTGAAATATGCAATTTGGTGGTAAACTTAAGAGATGTTAAGCCAAGAAGATTGTGCCAACTTTTAAAACTGAGATGCAAATGGAACATTTACGCATTCTCTGAAAG
Organism: Macrothele yani; assembly: GCA_039090855.1. NCBI lineage: Eukaryota > Metazoa > Arthropoda > Arachnida > Araneae > Macrothelidae > Macrothele > Macrothele yani. Next base: position 1,085,942 of record CM077021.1, on the reverse strand, counting down.
AATGGCCTTACAACAGGGTCGAACATTCACGTTGATAGCTTACTGAGGGTTCCCTGTTTTATGACTGTTCCTACCCCTCGGAGATGTCTCTTAGCCTTATTCGGTCATCCTCTTTTATGCTCCACCTACGATCGTGATCTATGACCTAGCATTGTAAAGGTCATGCATCCTGTTGAACAACATTATTTCTTCTGAAGGTCAAGCTGAATTTGTCAGACGATTCCTTCTGTCAGTAAAATTTGTTCCTTGTAAAAGTAGTGAAAAATGTAGCACAAAATTTCGTTACAACTATTTGTTTTTTGTAACGCGTTACAGACAAAACTACTTTTTTATTTTTGTAGTTACGCTACACTACAAACTACAATAAAAGTAGCGCACTACTGTAACGTCGTTAATAGTCGCGCATTACTTCCCAGTACTGGTAAAGATGCATCATACATCTCCCCATTCTGATTGCTCTCTGTGTTAGACATATTAACCACACTGCAGTCTTTGGTGACAAATTTCTCAGTACACGTAATAAAATCAGTTTCACTTGTCTCTCTATTTGAGTGCTTACAGGTCCATTTCTTATATAGCTTTATTTTGATAAAGGGGAGTACATAGTGATAAACCTTTCAGCCTCTGGAAATTCATTTCCATTCTGGTCTTTGTTACTGTGACCAAATTTACCTACAACCAACCAGTTTCATTCTGCTGCTCTATTTTCGCATTGAAATTACCCACAATGATCTTCAAGGGCTGCTTACCTTTGTGCCTTAGAAGTCTAATTTTCTCACAAAACCTGGATTTCTTCATCAGGATGACTTGTGATGGGCACGTAGGCTGGAATAATCTGAATGTGTTATCTTTTTGAGAGTTGAATAACAAGTTTTGTAGCTTTGTCTAGGGAACTTTTAACCTCTACAAAATTTTCTTTCAGTTGTTTGTTAATTATAAATCTAACACAACTGGTTCTGCCACTATCTGTTCCATGGTAGTTAGAGATGGACACTTTTGAATTTGTGAAATCCACTCTTTTTCTTTGCACTTCACATGGTCCAATGTTTCACTTGGTCCTCTGGAGTTCCTTCATTTCAAGTAGCCTTGAATAAGATTATTGGTTTATCTATGGCATGTAGATGAGTGTCAGGTAGCAGCCTAGTCCATACTTTCAATGATTCTTAACACCCTCTCCTTTCATGTAACGTTAGCCACTACTTTGGCCAGTTATATTGTGTCACCAGAGACTGAGGGCCAAGTTTTTAGTTGTAAAGTCATTGGAAACTCACCACACTGGCCAAGTGGACTGGTGAGTATGGGATAGAATTTTCTCTAATCTTGATGGGCTATAGTTACACTGCTATTGGTTAGTCTCATCAGAACTCCTTCAGTGAGAGCAGGATGCACACTATGAGAAGGCATGGTTAACTTGTCTAAGCCATTCTCATCACTAGACCTTGCATCCCTATACTACAGAGGGTAAGCTGAAAGTTTTGCAATATTTGCATAAACGCATGTGTTGCTGTGGGTATGTCACGTGTTTAAACTAGTTCAAGTTGCGCACTGCGGTCAGTCAAAAGGGATGTAAAGTAGTAGTTGTTGCTGTGAACAGCATTGCATGTCATCATTCTGTCTGTGGTTGGGATGCCTAAAAGATGAACAACAACAACTGGCTAATTAGGGAACTTTTGCTTTACGAGTTTGAACTTGGCCATAATGCTGCTCAAGCAACATAAAAAAATTTATGCAAAAGAGGAAGGTTCCGTGGACCACAGCACCACAACTAGATGGTTCAAGAAATTTTGCTCAGGTGACAGAAACCTTGACGATCAGACAAGGTCAGGTAGGCTGCAAACCGTGAATTCGGAGGCCGTGCGCCATGCTGTAGAGGCAAATCCGACAACCAGCACTCGAAAATTATCAGGCGAGCTGGGCATATCAAAGACCACTGTGGTTCATCACCTTCAGGATGTCAGCAAGGTATACAGGAGCTGCTGCACTGTACCTCACAAACTGGCACCAGCTGAAGCAAACCTCCAAGTGGAAGTGTGCACGAAACTCCTACAAAGGCCGTGCAATATACATTTCATCAAGATAATTTGTTACGTGCAATGAAAAGTGGGTCTATTTCTGTAATCCTAACATACAGAGGCAGTGGTTGAGCCTGGGCCAGCTTCCTGAACCTGTTGCCAAACATGGGCGCTTTAAGCACAAGGTGATGCTCTTTGTCTGGTGGAATTTCGAGGGGATAATCCATTATGAATTTTTTCCAGATGGTCGGACCATCAACACCAACCTCTGCTCTGAACAGCTGGAGCAGATGTATGCTGATTTAGAGAAGTACCCGGCACTGGTGAACAAAAAGCGCTTTCTCCTACAGTAGGACAATGCTCAGCCTCATACCACGGCACAAACGACCCGAGCAAAACTCCAGGAACTTGAGGGCATCGAACTGATGCCACACCCAGCATATAGTCTGGACCTTTCCCCGTCGGATTATTACTTGTTCCGGTCCATGGCCCACTTCCTTCGCAGGTGGCACTTCAACAACCAGGAGGAGGTGGCAGCTGGGGTGAAGGAGTTCTTCGCGCCAAAGGACAAGAACTGGTACCACCGTGGAATCGAAGAACTGGCAGACAGATGGCTAAAGATGGTGCAATACGATGGCCTATATTTTGAATGCTAGTCAGCTTTTGTTGTAAAAGTACGAATGAAGACATAAAGTGATCCAAATATTGCAAAACTTTCAACTCACCCTCAGTATATGTATACAGGGTGGCTAGGAAAATCATGGATGAGTCCAATGATAGCTAGCATTCTACTTTTTGTGCAGGCGAATAGAAAATCCCAATGTTACTAAATGAAACAATGTTAGACTCAGTCTCCTCCAATGGAAGGGAGATAAAGAGACTATCACACACATTGATAAAGCAACAAAGTCAATGACAATGTTAGTGGAGCATGGCAATAGTAGTACATATGCATTTTTCCTGGAACAAAGAATGGAAAGGAACCTCAAAAGCCCCTGGCAGTGAAATCTAACCACCAAGAAACAACATCCAAGAATTCAATGTTATGAGATGGGAATGAATAAAATGGACTTTATAGCATACAAAATTGAACTCAAATGCTTGTGAATACTCAATGTGTCAGCTAGCATTAACTATGCATGCCTGCACACATTTCACCAGTTGCTTCTGTATACTGTTTACATATCCTCACCAAGATTGGCACATGCAGCTGTGATACAAAACATTCAATTGTAGTGTTGCATTGAAATGTGACAAGTGCCCCTTCCCTTGAAGTCACAGTTTGATGAAACCAAGTGCTATTTGAAAAGGCTTGAGGATGAACTGAAGTCAGTCATCTCCAAGCCTTTTTTATAGAAGAGATTTAGGGAGTCCATCCAGAGTAAATTGAGGGTGGTTGATAATGGTATGTATGTTATAAAAAAATCTGCTTTCAAATAACACAGTGAGATAGTCTCTGAGTAGAATTGTACAAAAATAAAATGTATCTGCGTACACAACCATTGAAACAGAAAACTTGCTGCAAACCCTCGAAGTGTGAACCACGATAACAATAGAATAAGCTAATTTAAAGAAAAATTAATCAAACAATAAATAATTATTGGAACACTACAGATTCCAATGAGGACAAAATAAGTGTATTACAATTAAATGTGCAGCAATCTGTGAAATGGACCTTTATTGGTAAAATATTTAAAATATTGGACTATGAACCTCATAAAAACAAGAGAATAATTAAAGAAAGTTTTTATGTTCAGAAAAACAGTTCCATCAATGAACCATCAAAAATTATAAATAGCATTTTTAACAACTTAATTCAAATATAGACTTACAAAACACACAAGGAAAAATATTTTAATTTAATAACTAGCATCTGCAAGAGGAACCTGCCAATTAAATTTAAATTCTTTCTGTGTAAACATGCACTTATACTTATCACTAACCTGTTCTCTGAGATTCAGAGGTTAGCTCCACAAAGAAATAAAACTACCAGATAAATTGTTAACTGATTTTTTACTTACTGTTGCCATATCAAACTTCTCCATTTACAGTGATCTTGACACACAACTCAAGCTTCACCGACATCCATCACACAACGTACGCAAGACCTTCTATGCTTCATAATCTTTTTCTCATGCAGACGCTCCTGAATCTGATTCTCCCATGACTTCCTTAGCCTACCTCTGCCTTTCCTTCCTGCACCTTGGGCTAAGAAAATATCTTAGTAAGCATTTCATCACACATTGCTTCAGCATGGCCAAACCACCAAAGAATATTAGTCTACACCTTGCTAACAACATTTTGCTTCCCATTATACAACTGCAACACATCTTCATTTCTCACACGATCAGAGCATGTGTTGCCACAAATCTCCCGTAAGTAACGCATCTCTCCAGCACACAAACTACACCTATGTCTCTTCTGTTGTGCCCTAGTTTCACTGACTTGCACCAGAGTATGAACAATTACACTTTCATACACAGGCATGGCGATACTCTCTTGAGAAACCATCATTCCTGTGAAAACCTCCTAAAGCAGCTATGACTTCCAATGAAGAATTCACTCGCCTACTAATTTCACTATCTAATTTGTTCTCCCTGTCAAACATGCCTCCTAAATACACAAACTCATTCACCTAGTCAATCACTGTGACATTTAGACTTATATTACATTCAGTGCTAACAGTTCCTCACTCAAAAACCATAACTTTTGTTGTTCCCTTATTTATACTCAGTTTGAATTTCATGCAAATTTCATACATCCGGGACAACATACTATGAAACTCACTTTTGCTATCTGCCAACAGGACTGTGCCATCAGCATACAACAATCTGCACACACAGATATCACCAAGACATAAACCAGTATTGTCTGTTTTGGCATCACACATGCACACATTCATAAATATATTAAACAGATATGGTGACATTACACAACCTTGTCTGACTCCTGCACCAATAGAAAACCATTTTGATAAAACAACATTCAATCATACACAAGCTCTACTACCAGCACACATTGCTTTTACACTATTAAGTAAATTTCCAGTAACACCATATTTATTCAATGCCTTCCACAAAAGTATCCTATTTACTCTCTCGTAAGCTTTCTCTAAATTTATGAAGGCAGCAAAAACTTTCTTACCAACAGCCAGATACTTTTCAATCATCATGCATAATGCAAATATTTGTTTAGTGCAGCCTTTACCAGGCATAAAACGACTCTAAGCATCTCATACTTTATCTGATGTAAGACCCTGTACTTTTTCAATAATGCCATATACTTTCCCTGGCACACTCAGTAGGCTAATACCACGATAGTTCTTGCAGTCAGTCTGATCACTTTTTCTCTTATACAAGGGAACAATGATAACACCCCTCCAATCCCGAGGGGCCAGTCCTAACTCTCAGCACAACTGGCAAATTTCAGTTAACCAGTCAATTACAGAGTCACCACCATATTTCAACATCTTGGCAGTTATGCCACCAACTCCCGGAGCTTGACCATTCTGAAAAGATTTTACAGCTTTGCACACCTCTTCTCTTGAGATCCCTTCTGTGCTTCCATCTTTCACTGGGACATCATCTGCTTCTGCCTCAGAATCACATTTGCTTTCTTGATCTAATAACCCACAAAAGTATTCACCCCATCTGTCACTTAACTCATTGGGCCCCCACATCATTTCCCCAATCCTATTCTTCACACAGCTTACAACTTTGTTTCCCCTATTTTTCCTGAGTTTCATGTACTTCCAGAAGAGTTTTCTGTCTTTCCAAAAAGCCGATTCATGCCTTTCCACCTTCTCCTTCCTATCTTTTGCATTAATCTGGCAAACCAGCTTAGCTTAGCCGCCCCGGTGGCGCAGTGGTCTAAGCGATGGCCTTTGATCATTCGTCCGAACGGGGTCCGGGTTCGAATCCCGGTGAGGCATGGATGTTGTGTTTGTCTTACGGCACTGGCTCTCTCCCTTCCCTGGAACCAGTGACCCTAAATTAGGGACGGGCGACTGCTTATAGCCGATTGAGTTGCTCACGGTGGTCGTTAAACCTCCAACTAAAAAAAAAACAAAAAAAAAACAGCTTAGCTGCCTCACTCTTCTTACAGTGATATTCATTCTTAGAAACTCTACCTTGGCATATCCCCAAATATGTTTCCTTATTTCTCTTTACTGCCTCTTCAATCTCACTATTACACCAAGCATCACCTCTATTGTTGCCCTCTATTGTGGTGCCACAGACCTCTTCAGCAGTAATGACAACACAGTTCTTAAAACATTCCCACTTCTTTTGTACATCCCTCTCACATGACTTCAGCTCCTTGAGTCATTCTCTGAGTAAGTTAACGTAACGCTGATGATCTCAGAGAGTGACTGAAAGAGCTGAAGTCATGTGATTATGTGTAAATGAAACTTTTAATGCAGTTGCTGTACATTGAGGACAGGCCTTGATAAAAATCTAGATACCAGAAATGTCTGTAAAAAGAAAAGAACTCAAAAGATGTTAAAAATAATTGAAATATCTTCGAGTTAAAATAGAATTAAGTATAGTAGTCTGAGTAAAGCCTTTGGTAAGTGTTTTAGTTGCTGTAAATACATTTTTTTGTAATCTACAAGCAAAAACAATCTGCTAATGATTTGGAAACTATCTGCATATACAGTGTATGTGTACATTCTTGTTCTCTGGTCACAAGTTTGTTTATACTATTTCTTTTTTCATTGAAGTATATTTCACAAATTTGAGAAATGATGGTGTGGATACATTCAGAAATCAATTTGAGAGGGATGTAGTAGAAACATTTTGAAAAGTCTGTTTACAAACGTATTGATGTATATGTACTAAGAGTCATAAATTCAGCTTACCTAAATATGCAATCCTTATACATGTTGAAATACTAATTATACTGTGATACCACTCACTGTATTACCTACTCACAGTATAGGTGAACTTTTGAAGTGTCATGTGCATTCCTCTGCAGCAGTTGCTAGAGGATTTGTTTACATTTGACATTGTGGCTTCTTGTGTGCCACTGCATGACATAAATACACTCACGGACAATGAAATTTGCTCACCTAGAAGGAAACGTGCTACAACCGCGAAACTTTGCACATAGCTGGAGTGTGTACTGGTATGCAAATGATCCACGTTTGGTCGCGTGCGCTTGACCATACACCCTGTGGTAGCGCTGCAAGCACAAACGGCAGCCTTATAAACCGCTGTGTAGTCGATGCCCCATGAAAGCGAAAAGCACTGGCCAACTCAAGCAAGAGTACAGAATGACAAGAATGCAGGGTAGATGCCAGATACACCAATTTACGCAACCGACGGACTTTAAGAGAGGCCTCATCATCGGGCTGAAAAGCACAGGGTGGTTGGCACGCCGTATAGCTCGCCACATGGATCGTTCTGACCATACCGTCCGACTATGTTGGGAGCAGTGGACATGTGACGGCCCTGCCACACGGCGGAGCAGCTCTGGATGGAACAGGAAGACCACCAGTAGAGAGGATCGACGGATCATGCACCAGGCACAAACACATCCCACGGGGACCCGGTCCACTGTACAGGCAGATATATGTAGTGGCTCCTGTGTGCCCACAGACCATTTCCCGATACCTTGCGGAAGTGAATCTTCGATCTCGGCGCCCCTTACGTGTGCTGCCATTAACACCGGAACATCGCAGGCTCCGTGTGCAGTGGTGCCAGGCCAGAGTGACGTGCAATGCCACAGACTTGTGGCGTGCGCGTAGCAATGCCACAGACTGGTGGCAATTAGCAATGAGTGCCACTTTGTTTTGGGGACAGATGATCATCGTATCCACGTGTGGAGGTCCCCGGGTCAACGGCACATTCCCAAACTCGCTGTCGAGTGCCACACCTCCCTCACTGCAGGCATTATGGTCTGGGGAGCCATTGCCTACGATAGCTGATTGGCTCTAGTAGTGGTACGTGGATCATTGACGGGCCAGCAGTATGTGGATGAGATCTTATGGTCCCATGTGCTCCCATTCCTGGTGGGGATTCCAGTGCGCTATACCAGCAGGATAATGCCCGCCTGCACACAGCTTGGGTTGCCCAGGACTGCCTACATCATGTCCAGACACTTCCATGGCCTGCCCATTCCCCAGAGATGTCCCCTATCGCTGCCGCCGTGCAGCAATATCCAGGATTTGGAGCACACTGTCCAACCCGTGTAGGCCAGTCTGCCTCAGGATAACATCAGGCATCTGTTCGCCTCCATACCGGATCATATTGCAGCATGTATCGTCGCACGAGGCGGTGTGATGCGCTATTGAAGATGACCGGACTGCATGCCACAGATCCTTCTGTAATTGTCCTGCAGCTCTGTTTTTGCCATCATGTGCATCATTCATCTGTATCATTACGTCCATAAAATTTCTGTTCAATCTGATGCTTCCTTCTTATTGCTCAGATTTCATTGTCCGTGAGTGTAGTTCCACAATGAAATACAGAAGAATGTGTGTGTAGAATGCTGTCACAGTTTCATAAAGTCAGTAATAATCTTCGTGGTTTTGGATGGTCTTTACTATGCAGTTTAAAACAACTTTCCTAACTGATCAATATGTTTATTTATTTTTAAAATACATCCTTTCCTATCTCTTTTGCTTTCCATGTGTCACTACAGAATAGTTTTCTGAAATTGTATGAGTTTATATCCTCAGAGGCACAGCTATGGGTAATAACTTATTGAGGAGCCTTGGGGACATTTTACAACCTTGTCTAACCCCTACAGCAGTGGAAAGCGAACTTGAAAAAACTAATTGCATGCACAGATGCTGTACTTCTGGCATATATACAGCTTTTGCACATTGTAGTAAATTTCCACCTATACTGTAATATTTCAGATCTTCCACAGAAGCACCTTGTTTGCTTGGTCATAAGCTGCTTTCAAATATACAAGTGCACCAAAGATTTTGCCAACTGGCAAATAGTTTTTGATAACCAAATGTATTTTGGAAATTTGATTTGTACAGCTGTTAGTGGCATAAAACTACTCTGTACATCCTTATCTTCTCTGATATCAAGCTCCCATACCTTATCAGTGATGATCTTACCAAACACTTTTCGTAGCGCACTCACCAGGCTGATGCCATGATAATTCTTACACTTGTCCTGATCAGTGTTTCCTTTATACAAAGAAAAATGACAGCATCCGTCCAATCCTTAGGAACAACCAGGAGCAACACCACAGGTGGGTTAGCACCCATTTTTTCTTTGAGTCCGCCCTTTAGCCCCCTTCCCCCAATACTTAAGCATTTAGAATGCATGGTGAATGCAACCTTCCAAGAGTTTAGGGAACGTGTATAAACATTATGTGAATTTTCCAAATTCATACATTTTTTTTTACATAAAACAAATCTTTTGTTAAATATAGGGAGTCCTTTGAGAGAATGAACATCTAAGAGTGTAATAGAAAGACACCAATTTCATAATTATAGTTTAAAAAGACAAGAAGGAGAGATTCCATATCAGGTTACAGATTAGATTCCGTATCAGGTTAATAGTCTCATGACAGCAAATATTAAAAACGGATAGAAAAAATGGCAAACTAAAATTGCAAAGGAATCGCAACTTGCTGAAGGCCATGGAAATTCGTATCGATGGTTATTAACAAGTTAGAACAATACAACATACAATGAAGTGTAAAAAAACTGGGATAGCTCTCTAATACTGCGTTGGTCCTCCTTGCAATAGGATAATGGCAGCAACGTGATGGGGCATGGACTCCATGAGCTCTCTGTAATACTGTGGAGACAGTGCACACTGTGCTTCCTGAAGAGTGTCCCACAATTCTGTAATATTCGCTGGTGGAGGATTCCTGGCATTGACAGTATGTTGAACAGCGTCCCAAATGTGTTCAATAGCGTTTAGATCTGGAAAATGAGGGAGCCAAGTCAGGATGCCAAACTCCGTGGAATGTTCTTTCAGCCATAATCAGGCAACTGTGGATGTATGCAGTGGTGCAGTTGTCGTGTTGAAAGAGGTTGCACCCGGGAGTGGTTTCATGACATGAATGGGTGCAAATGATCCCAAGGATGGTTACGTAGCCTGCACCAGTCAGAGCAGTCTGCAGACATATAAGGGGTCCTAATACATGCCAGCTGAAAACACCCCATACCATAATTAAGCTGCCGCCTGCCTGCCTGCACTGTCCCTTGTAGGCATGCGAAATCCATTGCCTTGTGGGGTTGTCGCCACACCTGGAGTTGCCCATCTGCCCAGAACAGTTGTTACCGGAATTCGTCAGACCAGGTTACATGTTTCCAGTCATCTCATGTCCAATGGCAGTGTTCCCAAGCCCAGGTGAAGCACACAGCCTTGTGTCGTTGGATTAGCAATGGCACCCAGGTGGGCAGTCTACTCCGGGGCCCCATAGAAACACAGGGAACGTTGCACTGTCCCAAACGTTGATGGTACTACTGGCCCCTGCATTGAATTGCCCTGTGATTTGCAGCAATGTTGTACGCCTGATGTGTGCCAGATGCCACTGTCCACGATCGTCCAGGGGTTTTCTGTGGCCACACTGATCCTGCACTCTGGATTTCTCCCCCTGAGTTTGTGTAGTTCAGGTGCACCCTTTAAATTGTCAACTGTGTAAATCCAAATTTTGTGGTAATTTCTGAGATGGAGTGATCCATCTCCCGGGTGCCGACTATCATACCATGTTCAAAATCATGTAAGTCCTGATAAGCTGCCATCTGAACTGCGAATGCTACTGCCTGAGCTTGCAGAGATATCTGCCTCTATATATACATCATTTGTGGACGATACCATTTACTGTATGAGTGTGGTGGCATGTAATTGAAATATTAGTGTCCTTCCCAGTTTTTTTTGGCACCTCAGTGTACTATGTACAAAGACCATTTCATAAAAACTGAGTAATTTTGTTTGAGTTGGCAACAGTGTGAAGGGAAAAAATAACCACGCATATGACTAACTGAATTAAGGAAGTATCTATGGCAACATTTTTTAACCATGGCAGATTCTAGTTTTGTTGTTGTGCAGTTGCTTAAGGTACATCTGCTTTTCACCATACAGCTATGGAGGTGAGTGATTCAAAGTTAAAAAGTGAAGTGCGTTGTGCGATAAAATTTTGCCATCGTTTGGGTAAAACAGCTCCAGAAACAGTTGATTTTATGGAAAAAGCTTACATAGATAAATGTTTGGGTGAGTCAACGAGTTTTAGATGCCACCATGATTTCAAAAAGGGCGTTTGTTGGCCAAACTTGCTCCTATGCCTGGTCAACCTGAAAGTGTTGTTACGGAGCATATTGTTAACACTGTTTAGGCAATCCTGCAAAAAGATCGACAAATGATGTGTGAAGGCAGTGGCGCCAACTAATATTTAAAAAATGTCAGCATTCCACATTCTACGCAACAAATTGCTGCAGTATTGTGTGTGTTCTAGATGGGTACTTCATCACCTGATGAGAGAACAATTGTTAGCCAGAGTTCAGGTGTGTCATGAGTGGAAACAAATGATTGCACAGGATCCAGACTTTCTAAACACAGTAATAACTGCCGACGAAACATGGGCCGACTATTTCGACCCCCTCACGAAGCGCACAACGAGTGTCTGGAAACGCACAGGCTCGCCTCCTCTGAAAAAGTCTGCCAAACCAAATCAACTGGGAAGGTGATGATGATAATTTCCTTTGATCATAAAGGTGTAGTTCATGCTGTTCCTCCACAAATTACTGTCGATGCTGAGTATTATTACATTTTGGTCTTGAATCATCTGCAACGATACATATCGATTAAGCGACCGGAACTGGTGGGCAAGTGGCCGCTACACCATGATAATACCACATGTGGCTGCTTGTGTTCAACAGTTTCTTACAAAATGCAGTACTGAAATCGTGCCACAGTCTGCCTACACTCCTGACCTCGCTCCGTGCGATTTCTGGTTGTTTCCAACAATGAAGGAGAAGTTCCGTGGTGCAACATTCAACACAGATGCTGATATTATTCAAGCTGTACATGGGTCGCTAAAGCAGCTTCCACAAAATGCCTTTGCTACATGCTTTGAAAAATGGACTGAACGATGGAATCATTGCATATCATCCTAAGAAAGATACTTTGAGAAAGAATAACATAAATTTTGCTGTTCCTATATTTCTTCATTTTGTGTAATTTTACTCACAGTTTTTATGGAACGGCCATTGTACATGTGTACCTTAAAACTTTTTTTTTTATTGGGGATAACATCAGCGTCGGGTGAAATCTACATGAACAGAATTTTTTGGCAAAAGTTCTGTTGAGCACTTCAAACTTGTGTCCCTCCTATATGATACTTAGGACACTAAGCCCCTCTAATAAACCTCCCTGTTCTGAGGTGCTGGCATCGAGACTGGGAACAACTCCCAACATAGCTGACAAATTTCATCTAATCAAAATCAATAATTCTATCATCACTGTACCTCACATGTTGACTGGATATCCTGCTTTACAGAAACTTCATTGCTTTACAAACCTCTTCTTTTAAGATCCTGCTGTTTCTCTGTGACATCATCTGTTTTGAAAAACAGGAAAATCAGTCAACATAAAGTACTTCATACCCTGAAGTACTCCATACTCATCTTTGCTTTCCTGCTGTTCTAATAACTCACAGAAGTATTGTTCCCATTGTCACTTATCTCATTAGGCTCTCAAATCATTTCCAATCCTTCTGCTCACACTATAGGCATTCTTTCCTGTGCTTTTTGTCTTACTTATTTTTAGAATGAGATCTTGTCTTCTCAAAAAAGCCCAATCTACTATCGCTTATACATTTTGCTTTATTCTAATACCCTATTGCTTATACATTTCGCCCTGTTCTAACAAACCAGCATTGCTGCTTCATGCTTTTTAGACGACGTTCATCCTCAGATATTTTATCTTATAGTATAATTTTTAAATGATTGAACTTTTATATGAACTATGATTATGAACTACAAAATGGAATTAATTTTACAGATACTGAACAGAACTTTAGAGTGACATAAAAAATAGATATAATGAAGTTCAAGGTGATTTAAAGAACACTGAATGTGAAATTACTTGAAAACCCAACTTTTTTTTTTTCGAAACATACATGGTTTATTTAGATATTATCACATAGCATATTGGGATCATTATATAGAAAAAATGGCTACTACATATTTTAACAAATCATTTAAATGAGTGGGATTGGAGTTTTACTTGCTTTGTGATGTAATTACATTGTAATTTCGTTCTGTATAACAGTGACTACAGTATCCACCTTATCACTTATTGCAAAAGTAGTCTTACAAACTACTTATCATTTATTACAAGAATGTTCTTACAAACTACTTAATTTTTATTCTTCAAAACTATGCAGCAAGACATCTGTGGGGCTTCAGAGTTTAAACACAGCTGATTACAGGATGAGGAGTATAAAAAGTTTATTGCCTGAGTATGAAGGGTTTATTTGGAAATGTTATTTTTCTACCTAGACTCCATTAAAGTGAATTGGTTTTACCATCGATGCATACTTCAGTGCATTAATTCCAACTGCACTAAGTTTTGTCTTGGGCCTCCAGAAATGCTACCACTGCAGTTGTATCATCATTGGTCAGGAAATGGGTGCCAGGTAAAAGTTTCAAATTAGGGAATAGATGTCATAGGTGTCTGTGACAGTTCTGTGTCTAGTAAAACAGAAGAATTTCAAAGCCACAGTCATGTAGCTGCAGACATGTGAGTGGGTTTGATGTTTTGGTAGAGCAAAATACCATTGCAAAGCTTTCCTGGGTGTTTGATGTTTCCATGAAAATGTCTCACAAAGGCTGCATGATATGCACAGAAAACTATTGGTTTTTTTCTTTTCTTCTGAAAGTATTGTATTAGCAACATTTCCTCAGTGTTTATTGTAAATACCCACCAGAAGAAGGAATTAGTGTGTCATCCCCATTTGCAGTGCTGCTGCTGTTTGGATTTTTGTCTCTGATGTAATGTGGTGGACCCATATCTTGGTCTTTGTTGCAAGTCTTGCCATGAAATTTGCAGGATCTTTCTGAAATTGTCATGAGACTTGAATGATCTAACTTTTGGTGAGCTGTTTAGTAGCTTTGGAACCCTTTCTGCTGACATCTTTCAGGGTTTGAATCACCCAGTGGTCCTCTGACCATTGGCCAGTAAAACTTCAGTCAGACCATTGAACTATTGATTTTACTGGCCCAGATAGCCAGTCAGGTTTTTTTTTTTTTTTTTTTTTTTAATTTGTCACAAGTTAAAAAATGAATTTCTATTTCTTTTACCTTGATGTACAGTTTTCTTTTTAGGCTGCAAACTAGTGATAGGTTTATGAAATGCTATTGGATAAACAGCTTTTTTTTTTTTTTTTTTAATCTCTCATGATTTGCAAAGTGTGGAAGAAACTGCCTTTTGTTACCCGTGTCCCCACCATTCGTAATGAGTAGTAGTAAGCACAATAAATATCGTGCTCTTCCTTGGATTCGCCCACCCTAGTGAAAGCAGCAGATACTGACACCAGGCACAACCCAGCTTTTGTTTCTGCCCCAAGAAAACACGCTGGCGAGGAGGTCAATTTGATGCATAAAGGTAATTTTTGTAAAAGAGCGATTCACATGAAACAGTGTTCAATGGGGGACTAAAACTAATTTCATGGGAAAGTAGGAGGGATGAGCAATGAGACTAAAATAAGGAAAAGGAAGCTAAACCCTAAACAATAAAACATATAAAAAAAAGTTGCTAATGTATGTGAATTTTTGTACCTTGGATTCTCCTTGTTCCCTTTTTACTTAAAAACAGATCAGGAATGCAATGTTACTCTGCTATATCACCAATCCACCGGATCTTATTCTGGAAACATTCTTTGTCCTGTGAGTTGCACTTTGAAATTAGGTGTTTTAAAAACAAATACTGTAGATATTCCATTAAAATGATACATTATTTTCTACATATATTGTAAATGTTTAATTTTTTTTAGTTTTTTTACAGACCAGTGGTTTGCAAATTTTAGTGGTCCGCTGGGCCAGTAAAAGATTTGCTTCTAATTCTAACACTGTCTTTTGCATAACCTGAACTTCCACGATTGTGTCCTACATACATTCTAGTATGATGCTCACAACCCTGAAGACATAACTTCGACCCATGTGGACAAAGCAGAAATTTTTGTAAAAGGAAATTTGGTCATGACTGTAAAAAGAGAGTTGCACATAATGTATAAAAAAATTTCAATGCTGTAACACTACCACTTTCTGCACACTCACACCATAAACTTTTCAAATATTCCTTGTTGATGAATTTGCTTTTGCATGAATTGATGCAGCAAATATAACAAGAATATTAGAATCTGATGAATTGTGAATTGATATGGGTGGCTTTCTGGAATGTGAGAAGTTTTATCACTCACCAGAATGCACTAAAACCACCATGGTCTCGTACACCACAGTTACAAATACAGAAATTGCATTGAATGGCATATCTGGAGAAAACCCTTTTGTACTCTTTTGCAAACTACACAGTTTTATCATGCAATTCTTTGCTTCACCTTTTTTAAATTGTTGTTCTTTTTATTTTTGAGCATGCAAATCACATTTAACCAGCTTTTCTGCTCATTACAGCATGTTATAAATGCAGGTAATCCTATATTGTAACATATTGGTGAGCTTCATGGTAGCATATCAATCACTGCTACATGGTAGCAGTTATCAGTGTTTGTGCTACATTCCTGTTCATGATCATTGATGTCTTCACATTTCAGAGCATGCTAATAATATTTAACCTGTTTTTTCTACTCATATGAGCTCATTATACAGTATATATAGGTAATTCCATATTATAGTAGATCAGCCCTGCTGCATGCTAGTGGTGATAAAGGTCTCCGATATTCATTTTAGTTTTAGTTAGTCATGATGACATGTTAGCTACTTTATACTAAATGTGTATCTAGGATTGTCATCTAGGAAGTAAGCACCATTCGCGTACCACTCCCACACAAGTATTAGCTTCAGATTCGTGCATGAACAGTTGTGTTGCCTCATCCATTAGCCACACCCTATGCCATTTTGTGAGGTTGTCCTTATGTTAAAGGTTTATGCTGTGCATTAATAATGTTTAAATTAATAGAACGGCCCACCAACTGTGAAGTCCAGTCTGCTATAAGGTTTCTGAATGTAAGAAATGTCAGACCAAGTAAGATTCATTGACAAATTTGCAAAATTTACAGACAAAGCACAATAAGTGCAGGTATGGTGTGGAAGTGGGTTTGAATGTTTAATGAAAGATGGCAGTGTTCACATGAAGAATTGTGCAGTGGTAGGCCTTCTCTGGTTCTCGTAGATTTGGTGGAGTGTGTGAATGAAAACATTAGGGAGAACTGACGCTTCATAATTTCTAATCTTTCAGGAAATTTCCCTGAAGTTTTGAAATCATTACTGCACAAAATCATTACAGAAAAGCCTTAGTACCATAAAGTGTGTGCATGATGGATGCCAAAGATGTGGGCAGAAGAGCATAAAATGAAGCGCATTGTATCTGCTTTGGAATTTTTAGGGCGATACACGGAGGAAGGCGATTTTTTAGCTGTAGAGTGACAGGAGATGAGACTTGGGTATCTCGCATCACACCTGAATCGAAACAGGTCCCTGTAGTGGAAACACACGGGCTTGCCTACTACCAAAAAATTCAAACGGACGATGTCAAAGAGGAAGGTCCATGTGCACTGTCTTTTGGGACAGGAAAGGAATTTCATTGGAATTCCTGCACAACAGTAAACACGACTGTTCATTGCACGGCACTGAGAAAGTTGTGTCATGCAATTCAAAGTAAATGACAGTGCATGCTTATCAAGGGAATTGTTCTCCATGACAACACAAGGCCTCGTGCCACGATTGTGATGAAAAACTTGGTCACCAAATTTGGATGAGTGGAGCTGGTCCACCCTTCCTACAGCAGACTTGGTGCCCAGTGACTATCATTTATTTCTCCACTTCAAACTATTTCTTGCTGGCCAGTGATTCGCAGACAATGGTTGAGTGGTGGCTCAAAACCCAGGCAGCAGACTTCTGTGAAGAGGGTATCCAGAAACTTTTAAACTTTAGAAACTATAAATATATACACACAGTCGAGTCACATCATTGTGACCACCTCCTACTTTTGACGCCAACAGCACAAAGCCAATGAAAGAAGGAACGTGTCGTGAGCTGGCTTGGAGGGTATATAAGGTGTGCTGTAGGCTTTCTGAAAACATATCACTCATTTCTGTCAAGGATAAAAGGAGCAATTTATCAGATTTGCAAAATGGGATGATTATCAGCTTTCAGGCCAAGGGTGGCAGTATTTCTGAAACAGAGCAGTTTGTGAACTGTTTGCGTGCTGCTGCGGTTAAAGTGTATCATAATTGGAGAAATGGCACAGTTGCGATTAAGTAATGTGGAAACTGTGGAGCACCACGCGCCATTAATGTGAGGTGAACATCTGCTGCGAAGGTGCATGAGGGCCGATCGACATGCTACAGTGGAGCAACTCACTGGCCGAAAGTACCAGGGTGCTACCAGAAGTGTGTCTAAAACAACAGTTCAGCAAACCCTTCGGCGTATGGGGCTCCAATGCAGGCGGATGTTCACTGCACCCATGCTAAAGAAGGTGCATCGGCAGAAAAGGCTTACATTTGCACGACAGTATCGGAATTGGACCTCTGCTGATTTGCAAAGGATTGCCTTCTCCGATGAGTCACGTTTTCTGCTTTATCAAATGGATGGACGTTAATGTATAAGGCGAGAAACATCGAAGAACAAACACTCTTCAACCATTGCTGGAAGAACACAAGCTGGTGGGGGCCGCGTTGTGGTCTGGGGAATGTGTTCGTGACATTCCCTGGGTCCTCTCATACCTTTTGAAGGCACTATGGACTGAATTTGTTATGAATCCATCCTTGCAGACCACATACACCCATACATGTTGATTGTTTTCCGTGGGGCGGATGGGATCTTTCAGCTCGGCAGTTCAATGTGTCACACAGCTAAAAATGTCTGAGAGTGGTTGGAAGAGCATGATGAAGACTTCAAAGTACTTCGCTGGTCCCCTAATTCCCCAGACTTAAACCCAATTGAGCATCTATGGGATACCTTGATCGTGTTCGCTGTATGGATCCTCCACCATGCACCGTCCAACAGCTGTCAGATGTGCTGCAGTCAGCATGGCTTCATATACCTGCGAACACCTTTCCGCACCTTATTGAAGTCACTCTCAGCCTGTCTAGCTGCTGCCTGTGCTGCACACGCGGTTACTCTGGATGTTAGCTGGTGGTCACAATAATGTGATTCGATCGTGTATATATTTACATACTTATATATTTATCTTCAAACGGTACTTACTTTCTAGATGGCCCTCATACATTTTCAATATTTTCAGTGTAGATTCCTTGATCTTCAGAATTAATGAAATGTTCATTATGGTTTACAGCTGACTAATATTGATGGGGGATGGATCCAGTTACCTTTTCCTTGCAGAGAAGCAATGCTTGCCGATTTGCTGTACCATAGGATTACATTGTATGTATAACAAGTTTGTATGAATGACAAACCAGGTTAAACAATATTTGCACATTCTAAAATTGTCGTTGTATAATATTGACATTCTGAAAAAGTCCATGGGGGCAAAAAAGTTCATTTTTAATCTGCAGAATTATTAACCTATGGAAAGCAAACTGAAAATTTTGTGTGTCAGAGATTAGCCCATTGCAGTTTTGAATCTTGATTGTTTTAGCTTAGCTGTTTGTACAAGAGAAAAATTGCATAGATGAAAAGTTTTCCTTTGTAAGGTCAAACAGTTGTTAATAATAAATACACAGTTGACATGGATTAGGAACATCAAATAGAAGTCATCGCTCTTTCCACGTTTATAAGTGAGTCATGGATCAAACAGTTATCGTGTTATAATATGCATACCTGCCCTCTCTATAATAACTAGTACTATTATGTGGCTTACATAGCTGCTGCTTCCAACTGCAATAAAGTAATTCCTTAAATGTTTCTAAATGGCTCAGTTTCACAAATATATATACATTATAATTGTATATATATATAATTTAATTTACTGCTGCATTTTCAGCTGAGTGAAGGTACATATTTCACGAAATTTACTGCTCAAATATCCAGTAAAGTTTAATCTTGCAGTAATAGGCATGTCACCATTTCTTCAAAGCAAAACCACAGGGTCACTGCTTGAATATTCCTCCGTAAAATTTTGGGCAATTCTTTATCTTTTTTTTTTTTTTTTTGGTGGTGTCACTCAAGCTATTTCCTCATCTGACAATTTAAAAAAATGACCCATCTCTATGTGAAAAAGAAACTCTCACTACTGCAAACAATACAACAAACAAGGACACTAATGAAACAAAGTTAACAAGTGCGAAACACAAAGTTGATTCCTTTGTCAAGGGCCAGAGCTGAGTTCGGGCTCCATTTTAAGAGGCCGAGCCCAAATTTTATAGTGCAAGATAGAGCCCGGGCCCGAACGAGCTCGAAAACTAGGATTACCCTGTTTACGCATTAAAAAACGTCTTGTCTTCCAGGCTTCCAGCATTGTTTCCTCCCCGTGCAATTAACCGATGCCTTTCTCAACTGCGGAATGGAGAAGAAATGTCTATTTCTATAGTTTCTTGGACCATTCATTTGGGAGGCCGGGCATCAGGAAAAACGGTAAGCACAACAATCTACGTTGTACGTTGCTCAATAGAATTAACAGGGAACTGCCCCGTTGAGGTAAGGAGCAAAATTTCGTCAGCTTGCTATTTACTATCCATAGTTCTTAAAGAAACTTTTCCTTTGCAGAAATTCAGTAATTCATGGCCTATGGTGTATTTGTTACCCAATACCGGAAAGAATAACCCTGCCGAGTTTCCACTCCACATCCAGACCCAGTTGCCGAAGAATTCTATTTAACAACTAGAAAGTGTGAAAAAAAAAATCATACAAAAACACATAAAAAAAAAAAAAAAAGAAGTTAACAGTTGGATGAAATGTGGCTGTAAAAGTGCATTGGATGATTGAGGGCGCCGACGATTGGCCTGCATCGTACAGACAAATTGGAAGGCTTGTTTGCAGCAAATCATGCCACAGTGTAATGGAGCATCCACAAGCCTATGCTCAAAGACAATCCGTCAACACATGGCACAACTTGGCTGGGGCAGTCGACAACCACATCATGTCCCGATGCTGATGGCAAAGCATCGTATGATTCAGCTGCAGTTTGTGAAGGCCCATCAAAACTGGAGCATGGATGATTGGAAACACGTCGTATCATCTGACGAATCCCGTTTCACACGTATTGCGCCGATGGCAGGCAGCATGTGTGGTGTAAACTACCCGAAGCTGTGGACCCCGCATGCCAAGTTAGAGTACTACAGGCCGGTGGAGGCAGTGTAACTGTTTAGGCAGCTTTTACGTGGTCCGGCCTGGGTCCCTTGGTATCTCTTGAGTCTTCTGCCACTGGTTCCAGCTATGTGCAGCTCCTGGCTGACAATTTCCACCCTTTCATTACGTGCCTCTGTCTGAACCAAGGTCTGATCTTTCAACAGGACAATGCTCCACCCCATCGGTCCGGGCCAGCAACCGACTGGCTCCAGGAGCATAGCAGTGAGCTTACCACACTCGCATAGCCCCCTCGCTTGCTGAACATCAACCCCGTAGAGAATTTATGGGACATATTGAAACGAGCTGTTCGTGATCAACCATCCCCACCTACATCTCTGCCTGCTCTAATGCCAAGCACTCTTAGATTGTTGGTCAGCGATACCAGAGTCTGTGTTTTGGAACCTCATTGCATCCATACCATGATGTTTGGATGCTGTCCTGCATGCAAAAGGTAGTGCCACATGCTATTAGGTTGGTGTATTTAATATTTTGTTCTTTCAGTGTATTATTAGTAATTATCAACTTGGCTGATTGACACATTAAATTTACTGTTGAATTTGAAAACATCCATTTTTTCTAGTTGTCATTGTGCTACTTTTAATATTTTTTATTTCTCACAATTTACACAACTCTATCATTGTCACCTTTCTTCCTAAAATATATGTTCATGTTTCTGAGAAGGTTTCACCGAAAGGACTTATATAATACTGCCATCAAAATCTAGTATATACTAAAAAAATCATTTTTCTAGTATAATTCATCATTGCATTGCTAGTCATTTTAACCACCACTAGGAACTTGCTCTTACCTTTCCTCTTTTTCTGCTGAATACTACAGAACTTATCTATTTTATGAAGAGGAAGAATTACAGTCACTGCCCCTTTATATTAAAAGAAATATTGTATTGTACTTACAGACATCAGAGGGAATAGGTATTCCCTCTTTTGATTTTCTGAGCAGAATTGCATGGCAGATATTTTTATATAACATATTCAAGTCGTTCTTTTTATGGAAATGTAAAGCAATTATATGTGTAAAAATGACTCAGATGCAGTTGCCATCTCCTCTCAATAGCACAAAGAACTGCATTCTTGTGCTTAAAAGAAAAAAAAAGAAGCCTGTTTTTTAATCTTATTTTAAACACTTGGTATCTACATTTGACAGCCATAGATATGTGGAATGTTAGAGGAATAAATGATGAAATGAATGAGAAAATTAAGGAAACAGCTAAGTATAGATCTAGAAGTTCTATGTGAGGGAAATAATAATAATAAAAAAATGATCTGAGGGAGTGAGCAGAAAGGTGAGTATGGTGTGTAGTAGTACTGGATGGAGAGAGGTTGTGGTATGGATGTGATTTTATGCAAAAGGGTGAACATTGTGCAGAGTTTGTAGTTGCATATGAAGTGAAACTAAGAGTATGATCACAAGAAGCACACTCAGTTATATTGTTATTGGGTATATAAATAAGTTTTGAGGGATTTCCATTTGGTGTCATACTTATTACTGCTCGCATGTATTTTAAGGTGGCAAAACTGTGATATCGCAGTACTAGATGCCAGCTGTCAGAGTCAGTATATGATGTTCGATTGAGGTGCGAAGACGTATTTGTTTTACTCGATGGAAAATGACAACTTTCGTCCCGACAAAACAGCATTTGCGGGAAGTATTAGTGCATTACTTTATTGTCAAGAAAAGTACTGCTGACAGCTATCGCTTAATGTCAAAAATCTATGGTGAACATTCCCCATCCATAAAAACATGTGAATATTGGTTTAGACTATTCAAAAGGAACAATTTCGATGTCAGTGATAAAGAACGTTCTGGACCACCCAAAAAAATTGCTGATGCCGAATTGGAAGCTTTACTCGAGGAGGATCCATGCCAGACCCAAAAAGAACTAGCAGCAACATTAAATGTTAGTCAACCATGCATTTCACAACGTTTAGCTGTCATGGGAATGGTGCAGAAAGAAGGGAATTGGGTTCCACATTAAGGTGGAGCGAAAAACACATTGTTTTTAAATTTGAAAGGTCACTATGTGCAATAGTTGTGATTTTATTACTGAAATGACCCCCCCAAAATATGGATGACATTATTTGAAATCTTAGGCTGCCCCAAGAACCTCGAAGTTTGAAAGTTATAGGGAAAAATGGTTTAAAAACACCTGCTTTCTCCATTTTGTAAATATAAAAAATACTGTGTCACCATGTTATTTAATATCATTTTTGAGTGTATATACACGGGTAAAAATTCAGCAGACGTGAGTTAATTTCTTAGGCTTCCCCAAAGAGTTCAAGATTTGTCATATTTCTCCAAAAATGGCATAAGTTATGTAAATATGATAGACACCAGCCTTACCTAGTAGCATAACTTGAGGAGTGAGTTTATTTCACTTGGAAATCAGACTTTTTTTCAAAACTTGGCATCAGCTTCCTATCCAAAATTTTTGCTCTGATGAATCCATCTCTTGCAAGAAGGCCGCACACATGAGCAGAAGAATCTGTTACAATCTTAACCATCCTCTCTACTGCCTGAGAATGGCAGGGTATTTTTGTAAATTCGTGGCAAGAACTTGGATATTTATCTGACTGTTGTAATTCCAGAAGCTCATCATCTTTCCATTTCCGTGTGATGGGAGGCTCAGTCACAATACACTCTTGACAGTCGATTAGGTCGATGTAATCATTGCTCTAGAAATTCAGCTTAGGAATCCGAAACTTCTTAATGGTAGTTGTTTGTTCGGAAGATTTCCTGGCCTTCATGATAGGTCAAACAGCAAGCTCACGGACATACCTTCTGTTGTCAAACAACATTGCAGCAAGCAAGTTTTCTGCATGGGCAAAATACGCTTTGTCTTGGACGACTCTTTTTACAATATCCTTTAAATTATCTGGAAGATACTGAAACCGAGATATAAAGATCTGCAATTTCTTGGACCATCTTTACAGGTACCGTTACATTTGATCGTGAACCACGATGGTGCATATACTTTCATTATGAAGGTGGCTAATGAGACAAGTTGTGGTGTTGGATCACTAGTTCCACATACAAACGCAGAATGCGATTTGCGAGGGTCAGCCAACGGAAATGTGCAAGTGCTCCAGGATCACGATTTGCCAGATCTTGTGGGCAATAACCTGCAGAGACTGCCTTACAAATTTCCCACTAATAAAGTTGATCCGAGCTAAGATCTCCATAGTTAATGTCGGATTGAAGCGAAAATTCAATTTTCTGGAAATTAACGATAGTAAGGTTTTGCGCATGTCTTCAGGCGCTTTCCAATCAATCCACTAAATCCTCTTGGACCTGATGTTTTCCCATCAAGTGCTTCAGTGAGGTGGCGTAAAGGCAGTTAATTAAAATGAAGTTGACACATTATCCAGTGTACGGGAGAATTGAGCTTCTCTTCAAGGTGCCTAATTACACCTGCATTTGTGCCGGTATTAGTCACTTCCCTGTCACTTACAATAAAGACTAACTCCGACAAGTCAAATGCCTTCTGGTTCAATAAGCTGAAGATGCTGTCGGAAATGTCCCTTGCACTTTTGCTCTTCGGTGCAAAATGTCCCAAATAGACTAAACCCGGTTCTTCAACAAGTGTAATATGCTCCTCCCATTCTTTTCGCTTGTGCCACTTGCCATAATCTGTCTGTGTATTCGTAAGAGTTTCATTCCTTCTTCCGTCCAAAAATAAAACTACAATCTTGCGACCAGTCAAGTTTACCTCATCTTGAATTGTTTGATGGGTCTTTTTCCTTTCTCGTCGTACTTTATGCTGGTCAATAACAGATACATTACATTCTTTCGAATGAACCGGTTCGCTTACATCATGAAGCAACGCCGACGCAAGATCAGCTGCCGCTCGGTCGCTGATGCCTCGCCTATCGCACTTTCTAGAAAATGCAGACAGTGTCATCTGACGCCTAGGTTTCGAAAAACTACATGGAGAGAAATCGTAATCTTTCTCCGAGGCCAACAAATGACTAGGACCCGGCTCGTCTGGTTTTCCTGCAGAATTAGTATTTGTATCCTCTTCTGAAGGATCATCCTCGATTCGCAGGGCCGATTTCAGTGATGCAGTTTTCTGTAATTTCCTACAGATATGCTCTTCCCTATCACTCTTTTGAGTTGATCTTTTCTTCAGTACACTGGTGGTTTTTGCGTCAAGCCCACTTACTATTTTTCTTCTGTTTGTTCTCTGGTCCATCAGAAAGTCTTGCTCTTTCACGGGTACCTTTTTTGCAGAGCTGCATTTGCAGGTGCTAAAACATTTGTACTTGCATGAGCATATGTCAAAGATATGTTGCGAATCTGCACGAAACTGTTCAATCTTTTTTCGGTAGGTTTCATCCATTCTTGCAGCGTGTTTTTTCAGCTTTCGGATTTCAGTGTTGTATGCGGTAATACGCTTTGCAACATATTTGTGGAGAGATGTCGGAAGAGATGCTTTCTTCCATATACTTAGCACTTTGTCCGCGACAATACTTGCTATTTCTGCTGCAGCAGGCTCATAATTTGTACCTTCCTGCCTAACAGTATTCCTCACAAGGTAGTAATGGCACATTACATCTTTGTACGTAGGCAACACATTTTCATGCATCTCCTTTTAACTCCTGAGGATAGGGCAATCAGCTTTATTTCTTGTTTCAGCCATCTTAAGTAGTTGGATGACAAAACGAAAATGCCGGTACGATCCAATCAATGTCACTAGGAGTGAAAGAAACTGTTGCATCATTATGACGCAAACCCACCAACACTCTCTCCCTAAACGGGCCTGTGCGACTGTGATGAGATGACTGAGCGAGTTCGCAAACAGAGCTCCGCTGTGAGAGAGGGGGTGGGCTGAGATGAAAAAGGTATCAAAAACAAAGCATAGTGCAAAACAGCAAGCTATGTTTCTGAAAATCAACAAGAGGTTTCCAGAAAGTATGAGAGAGAGAGAGAGAGAGGGGGGGGGTGTTAATGTTAAGCCCAAATTGGTAACAATAAGGCTGCTGTCGAACTTAATGCTTGCGCAACTTATGCCATTTTTGGCAAAAATTACGTACTTTAAGGGATCTGGAGAAGCCTAAGAAATTAACTCATGTCTGCTGAACTTTTACCAGTGTTTATAGTTTATACACTCAAAGGTGATATTAAATAACATGGTGACACAGTTTTTTTTTATATTTACAAAATGGAGAAAGCGGGTGTTTTTAAACCATTTTTCCCTGTAACTTTCAATCTTCGAGGTTCTTGGGGCCGCCTAAGATATCAAATAATGTCATCCATATTTTGGGAGGTCATTTCAGTAATAAAATCGCAACTATTGCACATGGTGACGCTTCAAATTAAAAAAAAAAAAAAGTGTTTTTCGCTCCACTCTATTCCACATGCTTTGCAGGAAAGAGACCTTTGAACATCGAAAAACCATTTGCGAAATACTGCTTCAAAGGCAAAAAAGAAAGTTTTTTTTTGCATCGTATTATTACTGCCGACGAGAAATGGATATGGTACGATAACCCTAAATGGCAGAAAGCATGGGTGAAGCCAGGTGAACCAGGTCCTTCAACGCCAAAATGCAATATCCATGGTTCAAAGGTAATGCTGTGTATCTGGTGGGACCAGAAGGGTGTGATCCACTATGAACTGCTGAAACCGTCAGAAACTATTACTGGTGATCGATATCGAATCCAATTAATGCGTTTAAAACGAGCTCTCACGCAAAAACGGCCGGAATGGGAGAATAGACACAACAAAGTCATCTTACAGCATCACAACACAAGACCACATGTTTCTCGACCTGTGAAAAAGTACTTAGAAGGATCTGACTGGGAAGTTCTACCCCACCCGCCATATTCGCCAGATATTGCGCCATCGGATTACCATTTGTTCTAGTCGATGCAGTCAGCACTTTCTGAAGAACGGTTTAGTTCTTATGAAGACATCAAAAATTGGCTGGACAACTAGATCTTTTCCAAGGAACCGGAGTTCTTCCTTCGGGGCATACATTCACTGCCTGAAAGATGGGGAAATGCTCTGTAGAATGTTAAAGTTATGCAGCCAAAGAAAGCTGCTAATCTAGTTATGTTGAAAGTTATAGTTCTATAGAACTGATAATTCTGGTTTGTATCTTGGTGATATTATGTGTATGCAGTCGTGTTATATTTAGTATTGTTGCATGGAATGTGAACTACATAGTATACTGATAAGAATGAAGTGGGTTCAAAATTTAAACCGTTTGTAAATGAGAGAGAAAAAAAAATTGGAGTTAATTTTCAAGTGTTATGTTTGTACAGATTGCACCATCAGTCTCTGTGGTATGAAACTTACCAAACTCAGTGAGTTTACATGCTTAGGAAGACTGTTTTATGGAGAAAATAAGTAAAAAAATTATCAATAACATGAAATCAGTTCTGAAAGGTACTTTTGCTTCAGTTGGGTTTATGTATTGTGTAAATAATTTGAATGGTTATGTGTTAATGACAATTGCAAAATATGTTAATGACCTTTTTGAGAGCAGATAAAAATTTTGAATTGCTGAAAAGAAATCCAGAATATGCTAGAAAAAATCTGGGACAAAAATGTTATCTTTCTCGGTAAACACTATAATTCGTGCATGAATACTAGTATTAAAAGAAATCCGTCTTGTTGCACGATGATATTTATTCAGCTAAAAAATGAAATCTATGTACAGTTTTAAAAACACATGAGCACTTTCGGTGTCACATTGACACCTTCATCAGATGTGATTTCACCATGTGGTTACATGCTGGTCTTAAGTACGTGGAATAGATGCATCATGGGAAAGGTAATGTCAATGTCACATGATATACCAGATAACAAGACAGTAAAAAAAAAGCATAATTAGCCAATGAAAATTACTTAACAGAAACAATTGTTATTGTGCTGTCTTTCCCAACAAGATTGCTCCAAGGTTCAGGCAAAACACAAGGATAATAGTCATTACAGCAACATGTATTATAAGGTGAAATATAGAGGCTTTCTGTAAATAACAAGGAATAAACAGAGTTAGGTGTGTTTATAATCTTAGCGTTGTCCCAGTCTGGGATGGAATTTCCAGCACTTATAGTTCTTGCAAAAGAGGTGCTTTGGTGATTCATTTTTAGATCATATCTGTGTTCATTTAATCTCAAATCCAAATTTCTTTTGGTAGAACCCACATAATGATTATTTAGTTCACCAGAGATAGTGTCGAGCATAGGAATAACATACACTCCCCATTTTTTCCCTTTGTTAATTTTGTCAGGATCGTTGTGGATAATGTTATATAGATTGCATGATCGTATTCCAAATTGTATTTTATGACGAGAACATATGTTGGTAAGGAGGTTTACAATATGTGGATTAAAATCAACAGATCCAACATACTTTTTAGGCACTTGTTCACTAATTAAAGCAGTTGACATAGCAAACCGTACTTTATTGTGCACCCTCTTAACAACGTTGTCCGGGTAACCATGGTTTTTAGCAAGGGATGATATCCATTGTAGTTCTTGAGCTCTGGCAAAATGGCTAGAAGAATGTGAATATGCTCTTCTAAATAGGAAGTGCAGAGCAGAAATTTTATGCTGAAAAATGTGAGCAGAATTGTACGGAATTAGAGTGGGTGTAGAAGTAGGTTTTCGGTAAACGGCAAAAGACAGGGAATTGTCAGAAGGGTTACGAGTAATTTGAAAATCAAGATAAGGTAAGGCAAAATTATTTTCAAGTTCTATCGTGAGTTTGATGGAGGGGTATTGAGCAGACATAGTGTTGACAAACTGATGTAACTGATTTATGGTATATGGCCAAATTACCAAGATGTCATCAACGTAACGGATATAGAGACTAGGTTTTTGTGGGAATTCTTGTATGACATTATTTTCAATATGCTGAAGAAGAATTTCTGCGAAGACTGCGGATAAAGGTGAACCCATGGCTGTCCCGTCGGTTTGTTGGTAAAATATGTTCTGAAATTTGAAAAATGAACGCTTTTTAATGAGATGAAGAGCATTCATTATGAAAGCAATATCATTGGCAGGAATGTTAGAATCAATGAGCAAAGCCTGAATCAACTGAAATGTAGCTTCCATAGGTACATTCGTGTATAACGAAACTACATCTAGGGATGCCAAAAAATAGGAAGTTGGTAGTGGCTGAATTAACTTTATTTAACCTATCAATAGCTTGTGTGGTGCTCTTTATTGAGTAGGAAGAATTCACTGTAAATTTGGTGAGAACTTGCCAAAGCTTTGTCCAAAGGTCGAGTGGGGGCAATGTAACCTGACACAAGAGGGCGAATAGGGTACCCTTCCTTGTGTAGTTTTAATCTACCAAATAAATCAGGCACATGGCAGCCGTGGGGTGGATTGAAGACTTTTGAAAAGGAGTCCGGAGGAGCTGAAGAATTCTTAAGGCGGCTTAAAGCACTAACAGTAGCCTTGGTGGGGTCTCATTCCACTATTACACGAGGGATACTAGAAATGGCATTGAGCATTTTTTGAATATAATCATTTTGATTTAAAATCACAACTTGACTAGTTTTATCAGCTAAAAGAATGGCAATATCAGTAACTCTAAAAGATATATGAACTGAGAGGAAAGATTGGTTATAAGAATTATAAACCTGATGCATGCTAATTAAAATATATTTAAAACTGATTACTTTTGCACAACTTTGTTTGAAATTATTATGAATTATTGGACTGGTACTAAAAGCTGCATTATGGTTAATCTTGGATATATACAAATTCGACACCCAAACTCTCCAGTTGACCCAGCATGTAACTATTGAACAAAAATTTAACAATTCAGGCAAATACCATAGTAAAAAAATTATTGCCTATGGTTTATTAAAAATATTTCAACAGCAATAATTACTGTAGGTGCAACAATAGAATATTTAAACAGATTTAGTGCTCCAGTCGGTTCACCACCAGTGTTGACATAGCTATTGAAGGTCATCTCACAGGAACTAAAAAATGTTATTGGCAAATCTCAGTTCAAACCAGCTATCTACAATATGTTAGATATGTAGGTAATGTTTTTATATGCTGTGACATCACAAAATGATCATTTATCAAAATTTATCTCAAAACTTCCTGCTGAAAGAGTGTGTGATGAGAAATTAACTTTTATGAACTGGTTTATTACCAGACTAAAAAATTACTGTGAAACTGCTGTTTGTGGGAAGCCAAGATATACTCCAGATAATTTATTCTGCAAATTAAGCCATCACAGAAGTCACAAAAGATATGCATTCTGGCACATTTTGAGATCAATGTTTCACATCATCTTTGATTCCTACTTGTGAAGCTAGATTTAAATGGATGAAATTGTTTCACACATTATAAACACATCTGAAAACCTTGGATGTTAATAGCACTTTTTGCCTTTCTGACAAGAGGTAACTTTATTTTGAAGTATTGTTCAGTAAAAGAATTCACTTCTCCTCCTCTGAGTTTTTTGTATTCTTGCAAGTATTTGTAGTCTTTCAGTGATTATCTTCTGTTTTTGATCTTTAACTTCACTTCTTTATAACAGATAAAAAAAGAATGGTTTCAAAACTGCTGTTTGCAAGAAAGCCAACTTTATGATCCAGACAATACATCTAGTGAGTTAAGCAATCCTTGAGCAGGTTTAAGAAGTAAAGTTCAGCATTGAGAATAAACAGTAATTCTAAAAGATTTATACTTAATCAAACCTCTTGATTTACTGGGTGTTCATGCTGTTCCAGTCAACACCACCCCAGGTGGAACCTTTTGCATTTGAAGACCTATCGTGTTATTAATCAACTTATAGTTGAATATATATCTAATGTAAGTAAATGTAATCTATCCACTACATAATCATTATTAACTATTGGTGACACCTCTCTCTCTCTCTCTCTCTGTGTGTGTGTGTGTGTGTGTGTGTGTGTTTGTTATACCTCATTGGGAAAGCATACATCCTCATGAACCTTTCAGCAATTGGAAATCTCTCAGGTACTCCAAAAGTATGGAAATTTGCCTTTCTCATAACAGTTTTAACACAGATTTACCATGTCATATTTCTGTCATTTGAAAATCCATTCTCTTATTACTTCTCAAATCTGATAGCATTTGAATCAGCATATATTACTACCTATGTTCTTGTACATTCAATGGCTGAAGAAGGTAGCAGCCTACCGAAACATCTCGTATAACAATTTTATTTATATAACTGGAAGCTTATAGTTAATTTCTAATGCTATGTTAGGAATATTTCTACATGAATCTCTTTTGTAAATGAAGTAATAATTACCTTTGTTCTATGATGGCTGGTAACTGTATCAGTAAGCAATATGATTTAATATTTCTTTCTTCACCATATGTTTAAAAGCAATTATCCATTCTTCAGGTATTTCAGTGGTAATCCATGCATTGTTGTTGGAGGGCCTTGTAACAGAGAGATGTTTTGTATCTGCATGTTCTTTAAAACTTTGACCAGAATCGCATGTAGAACAATAAAATTGGTGAGACAAGCATATCTGATTGCTAGGTTAATAATCCTGACCTTGTTCTATGCAATTAATGAAGAAAGAAAACTTTGACCAGAATCACATGTAGAATAGGTATATCTGATTGCTAGGTTAATAATCCTGACCTTGTTCTACGTAATTAGTGAAGAATATTTCTACCACGAAATCCATACCTTCGATACAGGGGATATACTTAATTACGCCATAAGGAAGCAGAATTCACTTCGACTGGAAAAATCTGAATTTCAGATTCTTTTAACTTAGATACTTGGAATTTCATTGTCTAGGGTTGTGTAATGGATAGCGTGCTTGAATGGAAATCAGGAGATGCATGTCCAATTTTTGCTCCAAGGCACCATAATTTTCAAGTTTTGTGATGTGAAGATGTTACATATAGAACAGGAAACTGGCTATTCAGGCATATCTGATTGCTAGAATAATAATCCTTAGTGAAGATTTTGTAAACAACTGATAGGAGACTGATGGGTCAATAGTTTCTGAGATTCTGAAGGTCCCCTTTTTTATGTAGTAGGATCATTGTAGCATTCTTCCAGTCATCAGGAATCTTTCTTTCATTGAGGCATTCAGTAAAAAACTTGGGTGAGTGTAATTTCTGTTCCTTCACTGGCTGCTTTTGCAGTGTCCACAGTAATTCTGTCTTCCCCTGGAGCTTTTCCCCAATTTGTGTTCTTAATTGCATGGGAAACTTCTGCTGTGAGGCTGGAAGAACTTTGGTGCCTGCGTGTTTGTGTTTCTTTATGCTTGTGATAGATCTATCATCCTCTAGCGATGGCTTCTGATCATTCATCCGGAAGGGGTCCGGGTTCGAATCTCGGTGAAGCATGGATGTTGTGTTTGTCTTACGGCACTGGCTCTCTCCCTTCCGTGGAACCAGTGGTCCTAAATTAGGGACGGGCGACTGCTTATAGCCCATTGAGTTGCTCATGGCGGTTGTTAAACCTCCAATAAAAAAAAAAAAAATGTATCATCCTTTCATATAGTTTTGTATGAAACTCTTTTAACTCTAGTCAAAATTTTTGCTTCTATGTATTGTTATAGTACCATCAACTTTTCCCGTTTCATAATATGTTTTCTTCTATTACTGAGATCAGGAGGGTCGATCCAAGCTTTTAAAGGTGATACCCATTTTTGTGAATTTTGCCTATTTTTGAGTTCAAAGCAATTTCAATCATCTATAATCATTATTTTGACAGTAATTATTGTTTTATTATGTTTTCAGTTGTTTTTTATTTATTATTGCTAATCATGGTTCACGTTTTCTTAGTTTGCAACAAGTTTTCTGTTCTGATGACTGTGTTTGCTGATAGTTTTTTTGTTTTTTTTTAATACAACTCTGTGATTATACTCCAACTGAGATCTCAGGGGCAGGGATAATAACACTCTAGGTTGTATTAGGCCAGAAAGTCATTGAAGGTCAAAAATTTTAAGTGCTGGAGTAAAAGAAATAACTAACTAACTATAATATCAAAAACAGAAAAGTCAATATGTCACAACACAATGCGATTCCCCGTAAAGCATACGTTTAACACTTTCCCATCATGCACCTCTCTTCGTAACTGTAAATACGTTTTCTGGAATCTGGCCGGTACAGCAAAGAATAAACTGAGTAGGGATGGGAAAAAACAAAAGAAAACGTCGGCGTTTTGCAAGTGATAATCAGTGTTTGAAACTGCAAAATAATTTTTTCTACAGAAGTAAATTAATTTATTTTCAAAATCTTTTTGTTACGTTTTTTTAAAGAAGGAAATATATAATATTCCTGTGTCAGGAAGGAAGGAAGATTTCTGGAATGAGCTAAAAGCTGTTTTGAGCCAGTTTGGTGCTAAAGAGAAAGTTATAATAGCAGGGGATTTCAATGCTAGAGTAGGTGTGCAGAATCTATTTTCTGATAATGTTCTGGGTAAGTTTAATGATCCTTGTGTGAATGATAATGGTGAAAGATTAATTGAACTCTGCATTGAGAATGGTCTGTGTGTATCTAATACATTTTTCAACCACAAGTATATCCACATATATACTTGAGAAAATCGTACTCTTGTTCAAAAGATTGTCATAGATTTTATTGTTTATGATCAGCATCTGAAACACTTAGTAGTTCATACCCGTGTGATGAGAGGTGCAGATGTTGGCTCTGATCACCACCTGTTAGTGTCACAGGTGAAACTGAATGTTGGTTGGAGAATGAGGTATAAGAAGATGCCTATGATGAAAAGAATAATGGTTGAAAGGCTGTCTGAAGAGCATCAGCATTACTCTGATTTACTCAGTGAACATCTGAATGAGTTGAAGGGCTTGCAAGAGGGATGTAGAAAAGAAGTGGACATGTTTTAAGAACTGTGTTGTCACTGCAGCTGAAGAGGTCTGTGGTACTGCAACGGTGGGTAACTTTAAAGGTGATACTTGGTGGAACAGTGAGGTTAAAGAAGCTGTAAAGAGAAAGAAGGAAGCACACTTGATGATGTTGCAAGGTAGAATTTCTGATTGTGAATATCACTGTAAGAAGTGTGAGGCAGCAAAGCTGGTTTGCCAGAGTAAGGCAAAAGATAGGAAGGAAAAGGAGGAAAGGCACGATTTGGCTTTTTGGAAAGATAGAAAAACATTCTGGAAGTACATAAGACATAGGAAAAAGAGGGGAAATAAAATTCCAAGTTGTGTAAAGAATAGGGTCGGAGAAATGATATGGGAGCCCAATGAGCTAAGTGAAAGATGGGGTGAGTACTTCTCTGATTTATTAGGTCATGAAAGCAAAGACTATTCTGAGGCAGAAGCAGATGATGTCATAGTGAGAGATGGAAGCACTGGTAGGATCTCAAGGGAAGAGGTGTGTAAAGCTCTAAAATCTCTTCAGAATGGTAAGGCTTCAGGAGTAGATGGCATATCTGCTGAGATGCTAAAATATGCTGGTGACTCTGTGATTGACTGCTTAACTGAAATTTGCCTGTTATGTTGGGAGTCAGAAATGGTCCCTCAGAATTGGAAGGATGCTATCATTGTTCCCTTGTACAAGGGAAAAGGTGATCAGACTGAATGCAAGAACTATCGTGGTATCAGTTTGCTGAGTGTGCCAGGAAAAGTGTTTGGGAAGGTCATTATCGATAAGGTACGAGGTCTTACATCAGAGAAAGTGTCGGATGTACAGAGTGGTTTTATGCCTGGTACGGGCTGCACTAATCAAATTTTTGCTTTACGCATGATGATTGAAAAGTATCTGTCTGTTGGTAAAGTGTTTCCAGCCTTCATACACTGCTGGCCACCCAAAATGCAACACCAAAAAGGACACGAGATAGCAAAGCCAGATTTACTGGACACATAACAACAGATACAAAGATGAAACGATTGAGCTTACAGGCCCGTGCGACTTGCAGAACATGCAAACATCAATAGTTCGTGTGGCCCCCATGGCTGGCAATAATGGCCGCTACACGCCACGGCATTGAACGAAAGAGGCTTTGGATGTAGGCTTGGGGTATGTCTGTCCAAGCTGCTTCCGCATGTTGCCACAGTTATCGGGTGTAGCCATGGGTGGTTCTTGTTAGGCCACTCGGTTGCCGATCAGCGACCAGACATGTTCGATGGGCGACATATCGGGAGGACAGGCGGGCCACGGCAGCAGTGACACCTGGTGGGCCGTGAAGAATTGTTGCACGATGCGATGCGTGCCACGTTCGGGCGCACATTGTCCTGTTGAAACGTGACCGCTGGCAGGTCCTGCAGGTAAGGGAGGACTACAGGCTCCAAAACCTCGGAGATGTAGCGGTGGCTACTGAGTGTATTGGCGATGCGTACCAAAGGGGTGCGAGTTTCATATCCAATTGTGCCCCAAACCATAACGCCGGACGACGAACTGGTATGGCGATGCATAATGCAGGCGTCATACAGTCTCTCGCCGTGGTGCCACCACACGTGGATCCGACCATCGTGGTGTTGCAGGCAGAAGCGGGATTCGTCAGAGAAGACAATGTCGTGCCATTCCGTAGTCCAGGTGCGGCATTTGACGGCCCACTGCCGCCGCACTCGCCGGTGGTGTAACGTCAATGGTAATTGGAGCAATGGGCGTCGTGCGACAAGTCCCCGCTCCTGCAGACGACGTCGAATGGTACGTGCTGACACAGGTTTTGCGCAACACACCCTAATTCCTGCGCTAACGTTCGTGATGTGGCAGTGTGAGCCGTCAATGCCCGCGGCACAACATGCCGGTCGCAATTGCGGCAATCGCTCACGTCGGTCCGTCCCTACTGCAGTCATTGAATCTATACTCGCCTCACTGTGGCTGGATGTCGTCCCACACAGGCGGTGATGTCTCCATGCGATAAACTGCTGTCGCGATAAGCCACTATTCGTCCTCTGTCGCACTCCGAAAACGTGCTGGAATGACTGCCGTATTCTGCGACGAGGCATCAGGAAGCTTCCCACGCACAGGTCCGGCAGCACAACACACTTCCACTACTTACACCCTGCCTTCTGTGCATCCTTCTTATAGTGCTTCTTGGTGGCGTGCCGGGCGCACATGATTTGCATATGCCCTACAATGCTAATCGTTTACATGTCCTCTCGCGGGCGACGCATGCTGCGAATTTCAGGCCAATCGGATGCTTCCTTCTTGGTGTTGCATTTTGGGTGGCCAGCAGTGCAGATTTAGAGAAAGCTTATGACAAAGTAAATAGGACTCTTTTGTTGAAGGTACTGAATAAGTATGGTATTAATGGGAATCTACATAATAGTGTGAAAGCCATGTACGCTGGCAGTAGAGCATGTGTATGTGTGAATAGTGTTTTATCGAAATGGTTTTCTATTGGTGCAGGAGTTGGGCAGGGTTGTGTAATGTCACCATGGCTATTTAATATATTTATGGATGCATGCATGCGTGATGCCAAAATGGATAATACTGGGTTTTGTCTTGGTAATATGCATGTGTGCAGATTGCTCTATGCTGATGATACAGTCCTGTTGGCAGAGAGCAAAAGTAAGTTACAGAGTATATTGTCCCGGATGTACAAAGTGTGTATGAAATTCAAAATGAGTATAAATAAGGTTAAAACAAAAGTTATGGTTTTCGAGCGAGGAACTGTTCGTACTGATTGCAAAGTAAGCCTAAATGGCACAGAGATTGGCCAGGTGAATGGGTTTGTATATTTAGGAAGTATGTTTGACAGAGAGAACAAATTAGATGGCAAAATTAGTAGGCGAGTGAATTCTTCATTGAAAGTCATAGCTGCCTTAGGAGGATTTCACAGGAATTATGGGTTCTCTAGGGAGTCCCACATGGCTGTGTATGAAAGTGTAAGTGTTCCAACTCTGATGTACAGTGGTGAAACCTGGGTACTTCAGAAAAGACATAGGAGTTGTTTGTGTGCTGGGGCGATGCATTACTCACAGGGTGTGTGTGGTAAGGCACGCTCTGATCATGTGAGGAATGAAGATGTGTTGCAGATGTGTAATGTGAGGCAAAATGTAGTTAGTAAGGCGAGGACAAATATTTGTTTGGTGGGTTTGGACATGTTGAAAGAATGAGTGATGAGGTGCTGACTAAGAGAATCTTTTCAGCCCAAGTGGCAGGAAAGAAAGGTAGAGAAAGGCCAAGGAAATCATGGGAGGATGAGATTCAGGAATATCTGCTTGAGAAGAAGATTGAGTATGATGTACAAAAGGTCTTATGTGTGGCGTGTGATGGATGTTATTGAAGCTCGAGTGGTGTGCAGAGATCTTTGTTAATGAAGATATTTGATACAGCAACAGCAAGTAAATTCTAGTTCTATCAGTTAAATGTGTAATTGGCACATGGTCTTTCTTTGAGAAGCTAACCTCTGAATCTCAGAGAACAACTTAATGATATGTATGTATGTATAAATTAGCAATTTTTTCACTGTTTTGTTTGATGTTTTATTGCCGAAAATCAAGTTCTTATCCTTGATGTTACAGGAGCCCACACATCAAAGATGCATCGAGATTTCCACTGATACATCAAGCATTTTTAACAAATATTGGTTACTCGATGTTGAATCAATGAGTATTCACTGATATATTGAACAGCGATTTTACCCATTGATATGCCCATTACTGCTACAAATGGAAAAGATGCAAGTTCTTTGGCTTTTCAGTGAAACATAGAGGTTTTCACTGATATATCAAAAATTTCCACCAATGCATGGGTGTTTTGAGAATGAATGTTCACAAATGTCCATCATCGATATTTCTCACTAATGTGCCCATCCCTACTTCTGAGTTAGCCCTGGAAAATGCATGCGAAGTGAGGCTGCCAGAGGTGGAAAAAATGCTCCCATAATATGCTTTGGGGTTCCTTTCAGCAAGCATCTGCTTAGTTGCCAAAAGCACAACCATTGCCGGTAGTGATGAGGCACTGATTAATAAGTATCTGCCAGAGATAGTTGTACTGAAAACTGTTTACAACGATGGAAAAAAATGTGTCAGTGAAACAGAACAATATTCAAGATGCCTCTAACACGAAAATAGTTTTAAGATAAATTTTTATTGGAAGTGACAATACCATCACAGTTCAAATTATTTTGTGGAGGTACCGTTTGAGCAAAAAATATTTTTGTGAAGATACCACAGAACGGTATCAAATGCCTCCTGGCTCGACTCTTGGAGATGGTCTTGTTTTCTTCAGGCTTTCTCCCTCTTTTTCTTTTTTACATCAGTCTTTTTGTTCTTTCTGACATTTCCTACATGCAGATTTTTTTTGTAGTACCACATATTTTTGTTGCTGTTTCCATAAGAGTCGTGTTAAGATTTCTGTTAACTTCTTTTACTTTTTAAAAGAAGTTAACAGAAATCTTAACAGACTTTTTTTTTTTTCTTCAAGTTTTGTGTTATGGTGCATCTTACATCTTGCTATTTGTTCTATGGTAACTTCCTGTGTTGAGCCTGTTAAGCACATTGTGATCTTCAGCGACAGTTTTCGTGTTGCACATAAAATCAGTTTCACTTGTCACCCCATTGAGATGCCTTCATGCCCATTTCGTATGTGGCATTTTCTTGAAAAGGAGTTCATGATGAAAAACTTTCCATTGAGATACCTCCATGCCCATTTCCCATGTGGCCTTTTTCTTGAAAAAGGAGTTCATAATGAAAAACCTTTCAGCGTCTGCAAACTCTATGAGAATATCTCCATGCTGGTTTCTATTGCTGTGACCAAATTTACGTACTGAAGTTTCATTCTTTTGCTATTGCCCAATTTTTGCATTGAAATCACCCATAGTGACCAAGTTCTGCTTGCCCTTGTTATATTTAGAAGATGAATTTCCACATAAAGTTTTTTGATTTCTTCCTCAGGATGACTTATGGTGGGTGAGTAAGCTTGAATGATCTGAGAGTTGAATAACAAATCGTGCAGTTCTGCCTGAGGAACCTCTATAACATTGTCCTTCAGTTTTTTTTTAATTATAAATCTAACACCACTAGTTCTGCCAGTTTTGTTTTGGCAGTAGTAGAAGAAATGGCCACTTCTTTGTTCTGTGAGATCTTCTTTTCTTTTTCCTTCATTTACCTTAATGCTCCACTTGATCTTCTGGGTTCCTCTTCTAATTCAAGGAACTTTGAATCAGAAGATAGAGTTTGTTGATTATAACATGCCAAGGTCAGCATCAGATGGCATCCTGGTCCATTACTCTGGTGATTCTTAGCACCCTTTGCCCTCATATTGCACTAGGTGGGTTGATAAGTGTGGGACAGCTCTTCCTCTGATCCCGATGATATGTAGTTATACCAGTATTGGTCAGTCATCAGAGCCTTTTCATTGGAAACAGAATGCACCATGAGAAAGTTGACATTTGTCTAGGGGAGGTTATACTTATTGTGCATCACATGATCTTATATACACTGAAGAGCAATTGAATTAGAGATACCTGTCTAGTAACGTGTAGCACCATCTTTCACCCTGATGACGGCGGCGATTCGTCTCGGCATGGACTCGACAAGACACCGGAAGCGTTGGGAAACCATATAGATCCACGACCCCTGAACAAGCTCCCACAGTTCATGAAGATTTGATGGCGGGAGGTCAGAGCCTCAAACATGTCTCTCGATGGCATCCCAGATGTGCTCAATGGGATTGAGGTCAGGTGACCTAACTGGCCAAGGAAGCGAGGTCATGTCGGTGGAGTGTTCATCAAACCATTCGGATACAATTCAGGAGCGATGACACCGTGTATTGTCTTGTTGCAGGATGAGGTCCCCAGTGGAATGTTGAAGATGCACAAACGGGAGCAAATGGTCGTCCAGGATATCTCAGTAACATTGACCTGTGAGGGACAATGTCACACGTACCAGGGGCCCATTTCAGTCCACGTAAACAGTCCACAGACGAGAATGCCACCCCCACCAGCTTGAAGAGTACACTGCTGGCAAGAAGGATCCATCGCTTCATGTGGTTTGCGCCGTTCTCGTATCCTGCCATCCGCATGTACCAACGTGAATCTCGACTCATCAGTCCAAGCAACATTTTCCCACATGTCTAGGGTCCAGTGGCGATGTTCCCACGCCCATGCTAATCTTTGCACCCTGTGATGTGCGGTCAGCAGCAGTATCCTCGTGGGAAGATGGCTTCTGTACCCCATAGCGAGGAGATGGTTCTGGATGGTGTGGCTGCTTACACGTTTTTGTGCACCAGCGTTAAATTGCCGAGTGATTTCTTGCACTGTGGCTCGTCTATCCGCTGTTACAATGCGAGCTAGCCGACGGTGATCCCGCTCATCCACACGCTGTTGTCCATGGCAGTTGGCCCTTGCAGGGATAGTTTTACTGGATTCGATGTACTCACTGTGCTCCCATGACACAGTGGCTCATGAAAATCCCTGTGCCTGCACGACTTCCGAGATGGAGTGACACATTTGTCGGGCCCTGACAATTTGCCCACGATCAAATGCTCTTAGATCCTTCGTCTTACCCATACTGCGACCGACTCTTACTGATTCCCGTCGCATCACTCCTTATATTGTCGGATCACTACATATGTCATGTCGTTTCCGTTTACAGGGCCGCCCAGAGCGCCACATTTGCATAACGCCAGCTGTCTCTAATTCAATTGCTCTCCAGTGTATATATATACAGTAGTGGCCAAAATTGTGGAAACCTTTTGGAAATAGTGTATTTTTGAGGTTTGATGGCTCATAACACCACTTTGTTTTATAGTAATACCATAAAATTATATATCAATGGAAAGATAATTTCATCAAGAATGTAATGCAATGACTTTTATGAAGGATTTTGTATTAGGACAGCAGTTATAAAGAAGAAAAGTGAAACACATAGAAAAAATGAGATATACAAAAATTCTCACCATGTCAGTTAATACTTAGTTGGGTAACCTTTAGTGTTAATTACGGCCTTATAATGCCTTTCCATGGAGTGAACCAAGTTTTTTAGTTCTGCAGCTGTTATGATGTGAAACTAAGATTGAATTATTGCTTCTATTAATTGGGTTTTATTGCTGGGTTGCTTCTGACTAACAAGTTTCTTAAGTTGGTTCCATATATTTTCAATGGGATTAAGGTCTGGGCTATTCCCAGGCCATTCCAGCAGTGGAATATGATTATATTGAAACCTCTTTTTGCACACAGCTGCAACATGACATGGAGCTGAATCCTGTTGAAATATAAATGCTTCATTGTCTTGGAAAAGATCATGTGCAGAAGGATCAGTTTGGGCTCAAGTATTTCATTAATGTATTTTTGGCCATTTATATTCCCATTAATCACACAAATCCTGCCCACACCTTTTGATGTTATACAACCCCTGATCATAACACTAACTGGGTGTTTCACAATACATGTAATGCAATCAGGATCACTACCAAACAGGGAGATTTTGGTCTCATCATTCCAAATAATACTGTCCCATTATTCCGCTGTACATCTAACATGGGTTTTAGCCCAGTTTAATCTTTTCAACCTTTGTCTGAGAGATAAAAATGGCTTTTTTTGTGGAATTCTAGCTCTTAGAACAAATTCCTGCAATCTGCGCCAAACAATCCTTGCACTCAACTTCACATTGCATTGTGCCATTTCATCTTGTATACACCCAGATGATTTTCTTCTGTCACTTAGGCACAGTCTCTTAATTCTTCTATCATCACTTGCTGTTGTGTACCTTTTCCTGCCTTTACAAGTCTGGTTTTGTAGTGGCCGAGTATCCTTATACCCCTTCAAAAATTTAGAAATGCCATCTTTTGTTAAGTTTGCACCAATTTTTCTTCTAATTTCTTCATAACTGAAACTTTGTTCACTTAATAGTATACTATTTTACATCGCTTTCTGGGTGACCAGTTAACTCTTTGCGACATTTCTTTAATTTTATTATGTTTTACAAGCTCACTAAACGAAAGAACCTTCCCCCCAGCCAACTTGATAGCAATCATATAACACACCGAGAAATGTCATCCTCTCAGCTTTAATACAAGATATCAATAGCTGAATCCTACTGTGATGTGATTGGCTCATTGCCAAAACAAGAGGACACCTGATTGGCTTTCTAAACACCCATGCTCATTGGCCACATTCAAATGAAAGAAAGCTACTTCATATTAACCTAAGCAAGTTATGCTTCCTTTTTCTGGTTATTTGGCTATAACTTTTCATGGAATACAGATAATTGAACAAACTTTGTTGCATTACATTCGTGATGAAATTATCTATCCATTGATACATAAATAATTTTATGGTATTACTCCAAAAAAAGGTGGTGTTATGAGCCATCAAACCTCAAAAATACACTTTTTTCAAAAGGTTTCCATAATTTTGGCCACTATTGTATATTATTTGTGTATATATGGCACTTATATTCCTTTGGAAAAAGAGAGATGTGATATAGCTAGACGCTATTTCTTTTTTTCCTGTCTATTTGAGCAAGTGATGCCTGCCTATACCAGCAGATGGAAACATAAAACCAAAGGTTAGGGACAGCACTAAAATAATGAGGTGGAGGAGTGATATAGCTAGACACTAAGACGGTTGGAAAATATAAATATGACATATACCAAAGAGAGACTGTGTTTTCCCTTCCTTACAGAAGTACTAACCTATCTAACAACAGAGATGCCTATACAGAAAGTACCTTCCCAGCCAGTAAAGAGAGTTCTGAAAATCTGAATTTTGGTCATTTCATCACTTCACCTATCTGAAATTAAAATATTCGTATACCTAGCTTATAAAGGGTAGAAGCTATTTGTCTTCTCACTTGAAAGGACAGGTAAGACACTTCCTTCTGCTACAGTAGTTTAGCTAACATGGGAAGAATGTAGCTAGATCATAGAGAGATGTCCCATAGGTTGAAGAGACTTATGGGTGTGGCACTTTATGTTTGCACAAATCTGTTCTGTTTGGCCAAAATGAGCAAGTTGGAGTGGCACTGCATTGCATGTAAGATATCGGACAAGTTGCAGGATAGAAATATGGCCACATCATAAAGGATTGGCCATGTGTAAATTAATATGATTGTGCAGGTTCCATAGAAATTTTACCATCCATAGCTAATATAAAGTTGATATACAGAGTGGCCAGATGTACAGATTTCTATATACTGGATATGTGTTATAATAATGGGTCCAGGGCCTTGTTGTTAACTTACTGATGGAACTATTGTGGAGCTTGTTATTAAATCACTTCACCTGTTATACGTAGTTTTGATTGTTGTGGTACTGTTAAATAGTAAATATGTACAGTAAAATTCCAACTGAATGTTTCTTCATTTAACTTTTCTTTGCTTTCTGCCCTCCATTTTTGAGGTCCTTTGTTTTTGATCCATTTAAACCAATATAAAATTTCCAGCTTTTCAAGTGCTGCAATTCTGAATTTTTCCACATTCAGCATTTAATAATTGTGGCTTAATATAACAGTGACCTTTATTTAAAATGATAGCTTTCACTCCTTAAAAGTACAATTACAAGAAGTAAAAAAAAATATATCAAGCCGTAATTGAGTCCAGCTACTGCCAGCAATGAAGACCAGCAGTTTTTGTCATCTTTTAAATATAAATAGGGATTTAATAA
The DNA here is from genome assembly GCA_039090855.1 of Macrothele yani. Lineage (NCBI taxonomy): Eukaryota > Metazoa > Arthropoda > Arachnida > Araneae > Macrothelidae > Macrothele > Macrothele yani. The sequence goes on along the minus strand of CM077021.1, from coordinate 1,043,025 downwards.
AGTCATGGCAAAATCTTAGTGATGAGATATCTTAAAAATATAATTTAACAATATGGGAATTACTAGGATGACTTAATTTTTAGCTTTTTTTGTAAAATTTTTGGGTTGCATATCATTCCTGACAATGGGTTGGTGTGCAACCCAAAAATTTGACAAAAAAAGTAAAAATTAATTCATCCTAGTAATCCTGTATTGCTGAATAATACTTCTAAAATAAATAGCAATGTAATTTTTGACTAATAGGTAAATTACCATGTAATTTTGATTCTGTTTCAATAAACAAGATTGGACCATGTCATACAGAGTATAAACATGTTGTGTTGGCTTGTAATTTGAGATTATTAAAAATAGGAAAGAGCTTTATCTTTGTGATGTATTGTGGTATCAGTAGAATAATCATAATAAATGCTTCAAAAATTGAAAATTACTGATTGATAGAAATCCTGGTGTGAAATGCTTTGAAACAGCCAAATACCTGATAGTTAAATTTGATATCATTTTATCATATGGCAAAGCCATTTACCTAACTCAGATACCCAGGTGAAAGCATGTAAAATTGCTATCTGACAAAGTTGAAACAGTGTTACTAAATTGGGAATTGGGTTACTGATGTTCATCTGCCCATTGATGGAATTGTCATAAGTAGTATATAGGGGGTACTATGGCACACCCCAAAATCACATAAAAACCTCAAAATCAGGTGTTTTTTGATTTTTCAGACCTCAATAATCACGAACATTTTAAGGCTTTTTATGATCAAAAACACCATATTTTCATTAAAAATCATTGATTTTTGAGTATAACATAGTCAAAAACATCAGATTTTTTAAAATTGAAGTTTTACTCTGTTTTTAAATAAAAACAGACATCATAAAAACACGCATTTTTGATGATATTTGAAGACTTTTTGAACAATTGCAATCATTTTGAGCTTTGAATAGCTTTGATTTTAAAAGTGATGAAATGATGGATTTAGTGATGAAAATCAATAGAAAAGTTGTAAAACAAACTACTTTGAATTGGTACTTTGCAAAGTCCTTTTTTAAAATGCATTAAAAAAAGGGGCACCCAAAATGGATACCCCTTATAGGAAGATTGAAAATTGTTGAAGATTAAAAAATATTTAAATTTTATGACATATCTTTGCAAGTAAATACACAACAAGTTTTTTATAGTTTTCATTTATAAAATCCTCAGAGAATTTTCTGTTGATAACAATATCACACCAGTTAATTTTATCTTTATATTTCATAATGAAATCTTCTGTTAATTCTTGGTTTCTTGTAACTTCTTTCCAGTCAATAAAATCACTAAGAAAATCTATAATTTCTTCACTTAATTTTTGTTTTTATTGGAATTATTGACATGTCTAAGAGTGGAAAGTTTTCTTTTATAAAATCATTACTTAATTTTTGATACATAGAAATTCCCCTCATATCTAATTTATCAACATTCATTAACATAAAACTCTCAGAAAGTGTTTGATATTGAGAAATCAAAGACCAGTTTAATTTATCAACATTGTTATTCATAAAATATTCAGAAAGAATCTGATATTGAGAAATTTTATCCCAGTTCACTTTATCACGAAATTCTGAAATAAAATCTTCAGATAATTTTTGATATTCTGATATTAAATCCCAATTTACTGCATCTTTTACACTTCTAATTATATCTTCTGAAAGTTCATTATCTTTAGAAAATGAATCCCAATTAATATTACTCCTAATTAACCTATCCATTTATATAGAATGTGTTTTTATAAAAGGAATGTTATTTTTCAATTTCTAAGTAAGGTTTAAAAATGTTTAATTCTAAATAAGACATGACTTGTATGCTTAATTCATCATTCTTTTTCCTGATGCAAAGAGTATTAAAGGTTTATCTGTGTACGCATCACCATTAAATAATACATTCTCCCCAAGTGTAATTAAAACTTCTGATTTCCCATTAGTATAATTAAGACGTAAATAAAATGTAATTTTCATATCCATATTTTCACTCAGTTTCATATTTCTGTCAAAGGAGATTGCTACTAAATTTCATAAAAACAACTGTTTCCCAGTAACGCATAGCACCAAGAGTATTATATGCTTTTTTATCTTCTTGAATTGTTGCATAAAATTTTTGATTATCCACATAATTTTTATTAACTGCATCATACCTATCCTGAGGAGGTGGAATATTCACTAGTCTTTTATTTTGAACATCAAACTTTTCATCTTTTAAAATTAAAACATTATTTTCTAAATACCTCTTATTTACTGCATTCTTATCTGCTGTAGGATCAGCAACATTTCCTATTCTTTTACCTTTTGCATTAATTACATTCCCATCTTGAATATGTAAATATTTTTGATCCAAATTACTTAATTCACCTTTAAGTACAGCATCTAAATCTCTTATTCTTACAGCAGTTTCTTGAACAAAATCTGAAAAAACTACCATTAATATTTTTTTCTATTTCACTTTTAACTTCCAGATTATTCTCTTATTTGTTTTAAAACATATACTCTTGTAGTAACATCATGTTCATCTACAGGTTCTTTACAATTTTTAAATTTTTTTCTTCCACATCATAATTACCATCATCTGTTAATTTAAATCCATTTCCAGGAGGTCCAGGTGGTCCAATTCCAAATTCTTCATAAAACGAACCAAAATGGTACCAATTCATTTATTTAATCTAAAGTTTTCAAAGTTTTAAATTCCTTATTAGCCATATTAAGTGATCCTCTTTTTCTTTCATTCACGATGAAATAAAATCTATATGAAAAACTATTAGAAAGTACCAATCACTCACCCTAAAGATCATGGTAATCTCCATTGACAACACACTTCCAACACGTCAATCATCGTAATGTTTCTGGGCTTCCAAGGTTTACAGACATCTTGCTTACGATTCTTACTTCCGGGTGTGAAACATCGTATTTTTTTTTTTTTTTTAGCCTTATAAGATGTAACTATAAAGCTTGTCAATTCCATAAAAAACCACACATACTACTCATTGATACAATTCAATTAAAAACTATGTACATATTTATATAACCTTACATTCCTAGGTGGTTAAACCTTCGTCAACTGCAAGCACCAAACTGCTCCTTCCGCTTCAAAACCCCCTGCCACTCCCACTGCAAGTGTCACACTCATTCAGCCCTTCACACACAATCCTCTAGTACTTTCAACAGACCACTGTCGTCATCAGGAGGCAGGTGTGTCTCACCCTCCACCACAGCTCAAGTGAGCAGAGCCATCGAGGCACAGGCCCCAGTCGCTATCTCTGAATCATTGTCTCTGGCGCCATCTATTGTCCTTGCTGCTCTTTTTTCCCTTTTTCTTTCTAAGTTGCTGTTCTATTTTTTATTAGGGCTTTCCATTGTTCGTTTAAGTTACTAGGCTCATTAATGTTGCATAATCTTGATCTGTTTTTTTCAATTAACACTGATTCTGCAATTCTTAACTGCCTTTCGTTTTTACAGCCCTTAATAATTTTAATATCCTATGTCCAAGGTTTGAGGATATTAAAATTATTAAAGGCTGTAAAAACGAAAGGCAGTTAAGAATTGCAGAATCAGTGTTAATTGAAAAAAACAGATCAAGATTATGCAACATTAATGAGCCTAGTAACTTAAACGAACAATGGAAAGCCCTAATAAAAATAGAACAGCAACTTAGAAAGAAAAAGGGAAAAAAGAGCAGCAAGGACAATAGATGGCGCCAGAGACACAATGATTCAGAGATAGCGACTGGGGCCCGTGCCTCGATGGCTCTGCTCACTTGAGCTGTGGTGGGCGGGTGAGACACACCTGCCTCCTGATGACGACAGTGGTTTGTTGAAAGTACTAGAGGATTGTGTGTGAAGGGCTGAATGAGTGTGACACTTGCAGTGGGAGTGGCAGGGGTTTTGAAGCAGAAGGAGCAGTTTGGTGCTTGCAGTTGACAAAGGTTTAACCACCTAAGAATGTAAGGTTATGTAAATATGTACATAGTTTTTAATTGAATTGTATGAATGAGTAGTATGTGTGGTTTTTTATGGAATTGACAAGCTTTATAGTTACATCTTATAAGGCTAAAAAAAAATACGATGTTTCACACCAGGAAGTAAGAATCGTAAGCAAGATGTCTGTAAACCTTGGAAGCCCAGAAACATTACGATGATTGACGTGTTGGAAGTGTGTTGTCAATGGAGATTACCATGATCTTTAGGGTGAGTGATTGGTACTTTCTAATAGTTTTTCATTTATGAATTTGCACATAAACTATGTGCACTTTGCAGGAGTGTTATACCTTAAAAGTGCAAATATAATAAAATCTATATGGTTTACCTGGATTTGATCCTAATCTCCAGTTAAATTCTAGTCTTAAATTCGAAATATTAGTATACTCTGGATGATTAGATAAATTAAAATAAAAGATTGGATACAATCTCGCATAATTTACATAACTTATAAGACATCCACTTTCAGTATTATGAGTATTTAATCCAGCTGCTAATAATTCAGAATAACATCTATTATAATCTAACTGCCCATCTTTAAAATTCGTTTTATAAATTTCTTCTGGAACTTTTTTATTATTACATAATATCCAGCATTCAAGGAGATCTAAATTATCAAAAATCATATTATTCTGATTTTGATTGCTTTCTTTTTCTACATACTGTGGAATGACAAGAACACTTAACACCTCATCAGATGTAGTTCTTATATGACATGCACCACTTGATGTTGTTTGCTGATTACTTTTCTCAATTGAAGCAGAACACCGAGTAATTTCAATAGGTGAAGAATTCAAAGCTATACTTTTAAATTCAGCCTCAATGGATGGGTACAACTCTACATAAGATAACCATAATTGAAAATCAGATATAATAACTTTATAATTAGGATTTGCAACATCTGTGTATAACATATCATTATGACTATTTCTTTGAAATTCAAATGTAACTTTTACATCAGAAATTAATCTTCTAAAATCGTTGAGGAACCCAAACAGTTGTCTTAAAGGAATCCAAAATTTTATTATATTGCTGTTTTTTGTTAAAAGCCATCTCTGTCTAAATCCTTTATTATAAGAGGCATTTTTTTAAAATTTGATATCTGATCCTTTCTTTACATCTTTATTAGGATCATCTATTACTATTTTATCTTTATCAGCTGATTCTGATGTATCAACATAATACATCATATTTGTAGCCTCTGAAGTGGAATAATCTTTTGTGAAATTTATAAGTCCGTTAATTTGATGAATTAATGAAGCACATTCAATATTGGAATCAGTTTGTTCTTTTCCTATAGTTAATGAAGCGGATCTAAACAGATTCCCACCATTTACAAATGTAACATTATCAGTTCCTATAGTATCATTATTATTTTTTACTATTTTACTTTCTAAGCATATATAACCGTTACTATATAATATAGGGGAATTTGTATCTTTAATAGTAAACTTATATGGATCAGATTCTTTTACATTAGTACTATCTTCATTATGTTTTATATATTCATACTTAGCAATTTTATTACTATAATAATCTGGAATAGCTTTTAAGTCCCAAAGGTTTTCCATTTATTAGGATAAAAAACTCATTTATACCGTTTCAAACCAGATCCATATCGATCCTGAATTTTCATTTTAGCTAATATATCATTAACAGTTACAGAGGGCTTAGATAATATATTTTCAAGTTTATTTTGAATAACTTTTTTAGCTTTATCTTCAATTGCTGTTTTTGCTGATTTACCTAAAACTTCTAACATTTTTTTCCCAAAAGTTTTAATTCCTTCAGTGAAGATATTACCACCATATCGTTTTGCATATAATCTATGTTTGTTATAATTCATTTATTAAGCTGAAAAGCTTGCGCTTAGTTCAAAATTAATCTATATAAAACTCTCATATTATTCAAGTCTATCAGTTCATTATCTTGATTCGTGATATACATTCGAATTCTATGAATATAATTTCGTCTATTAACGGGTAAAAATAAAAGATTTATTTCATCAATTTTTTCTAAACTACCAGGAGGATTAGATCGCGTAAAAGAATATAAAATATCTGAATTAATATTATTATATAGAGCTCCTGTAATTACATCACAATGAATGTGTATGTCATCAACTCCTCTAGAAATGTTTGCCATATATTTTCCTTCTTGATGATTACCTTCATATATTTCTGATTCAAATCCTAAAATTTCATGTAATTTACTCTCTCTAAGATCAATTTTATATTCATCTTTTAATTCAATTATAAAGCGTTGTGTAGCAAAATTAGCTTTAAATTTAATTGGTGGTTCATCTCCAAATCGTTTTATTAAAAAGTTATTTAATTCCCTTAATGTGTAATTTCCATTATCTAAAGTTATTTCATGCCATAAACTACCATCAAAATACTTAAATGTATTATTTTCATATTCTTCATCAATATTGTTATATGAAACCCACATAGACATAGATTTTAAAGCTATTTTTGAATTTTCATTAACAGGAATAGGTGGGACATATTCAATTGTAAAATCTTCTGATTTCTCAAAATTTTTTGAATCTAAAATTAACATTTATTAAGCACAAAATCTTCATTATAACCACTTGGTTCTTGGGTAAAAGAATATGAAACTTCAACAGGTGATTTACCTTTATTCCTTTGAGTTATGTATTTCATACAATAAAAACCACATTTAACAGATGTTGGTTCTTGTAAAAACTCGAATTATATCTAATTCCTTTATTAGATGTTTCAAGATATTTTACAATATTTTTAGGTATGAAAATGTTATTCAATTTAATGTCTTTATATTTATATTCTCCAAATGGATCAAAATATTCCACAAAATTATATTTAGGATCATTATAATAACAGACCCAATGAGTCCTAGGTCCTGTAGATATATCTAAATTAATAATTCCACTTTCAAATTTCTTAATCTTTTTAGGTAATAAATCTGATGTAAATACACCTCTGAATCCTTTTACATCTTTCATATTTTGTTCTATCGTTTTATTGGATATAGGATATACCTTGTAATTCTGAAGAACTCCCTTTCCAGAATGTTTTTTTTTTACAACCTGATCCAGTTACTTTACTTAAAGCTTTATTCACACCAAAACTAGCAGCACCAGATAGAGCACCAGTACCAAGAGCTGCTAAGATAGGGATCAAAAAGGGTAAAATACCTCCGTTTTTCTTTAATTGTGTCTTACTTATAGTTATTCGTTTACCATTTTTAATTTGATTAATTTGAGTTTTTGTTAAATACTTATCATGATTAGCACTTTTAGTTTTATCAATTTGCAATATAATTTCTTCACCTTTCTTAACTGCTGATTTTAATTTATTTTTCTGACCTTCACTCAAATAAATTCTTGATACAATATAATTACTCATTTATTAAGATAGAAACTTTGAATAATATTGTTTTACTTGCTCATTAGTCATTTTTACCCTCTTTCAATAATATATCTAGTATTTGAACTACTTGGTTATATACTTTCTTATTTTTAGTTCCCTTACATATTTTATCTGTTAATTTATCTAAAATATTAAGACCCTCACACTGAGAGCTTCTAATGCTCTAATATATTTTCGCACCTCAGCCATTTTATAATCGAAACGATCAATTTTTTTCTGTAATTTTTTCTTTTTTTCTTCATCTTTAGCATTATTAAGTGCTTTTACTTGAGGACCTTTTAGACGTCCGATTTCACTGATTTTTTCATTTGCTTGATTTATTTTTTCATCAATCTCTTCATCAGATTTATTAACTAATTCTGAAGGTAAATCAAATCCTAACTTTTTTAATAACTGATACATTCAAGTTTTTGTTTAAGTTAATTTTATGAATTCCTGCTTCTCTCTCATACATTTCTTTAGCATCTGAAATAGGTTCTTCAACATCTTCTAAGGCAGGAATTCTTGAAGATTCTGCAATTGGTTGAAATGAAAGTTCTTCAATTGCATCTTGAATAGCTTTTAAATTTTCTTTTCTAGATACATCTTGATATTCTAATTTTTCAACTATAGGTTTATGAAATTTTGTGATTGCCTCTTCATATCCTAAATCTTCTAATTGCTTTTCCTTATTTCGTTTTCTTAGTTCAGCATTTACTTTTGCTAATTTTAATAAATCTTGTATCACTTTACTCATTTATTTAACTGAAAATTTGCTTCTAAGCAAATTATTTTACTTCCAAGCAAATTATTTTACTTCTAAGCAAATTATTTTACTTCCAAGCAAATTATTTTACTTCCAAGCAAATTATTTTACTTCCAAGCAAATTATTTTACTTCCAAGCAAATTATTTTACTTATATAAATGGAAGATTTTGAACAACTTGAAGAATATTTATCTTTTGCTGAAATGGCATTAGATCTAGCTGAATATTATTTATCTCAAGGAATACCAGCTGAAGACTTATTATTTGAAGCTGAAATGTTTATTGAAGATGCTGAATTTCTATTAAATAAATATTAAGCAGAAAGCTTGTAGCGTTAAACTAAAAGATTATTCAGAACCTGAAGAATTTATAGATCCAAATCAAAATCCAATATTACCTATTCATCCTTTTAAACTTTTAATAACAGGATCTTCAGGATATGGAAAAACAAATTTACTATTAAATTTAATATATGATCATTTAAATTTTGATGCATTATTCATATGTGCAAAAGATATTAACGAACCTAAATACTCTAAATTAAAAGAAAATTACTCAATGTTTGATGATATAGAAGAGGAAGATATTTTAAAAATAAAGGGAAAGAATGAAAATAAGTTATTAAAATTATTTAAAAAGTTTAAGAAAGAAACATTATTTAGTTCAGACATAAATGAATTTATTACTGTAGATGACTTAGATCCTTCATTAAAAAATCTAGTTATTTTTGATGACTGTGTAAAAGAAAAAGATCAAAACGAAATTGAAATTTTTTTATAAGAGGTAGGAAGAAAAATGCATCCATTATTTATTTATCACAGACCTATTATTCAACACCTATTGATATAAGAAAAACTGTGATTACTTTATATTTTTTAAACTTCAACACAGAGAAATTAAGCAAATTATTAGAGAAATTGATGGTGATTTTAATATAGATCCTTATCAAAAAAGTATTAAAAAACCTTATGATTTCTTCATGTTAGATTTGAAAACTCCTCATATGAGATACAGACATAACTTTGATCCTATATAAATGGAAGAATATTTAGAAAAGAAAATGTATGTATACAGAAAAAGTTTTAATTACTATAATAAAATTAGTATATCACTATCAGTAGGCAAATTTATATTTAGTGCTTCAGGTTTATCAGCTTTTGCATTTATTCCTTTAACAGCACTTTCTTTAGGAGCAGGAGTCATTGAAGTTGTTGATAAAACTCTAAATATTTCAGAAAGAAAAGAAGAATATAAACAAGCTTACAAATTTTATAAACAGATATTAAATTTAATAAACACTAATTCAATTTCAGAACAGGATGCTTACATTAAAGAAGAAGATTTTATAAAAAATATTAAGTATTTTCCTTTAGAAAAATATGTAAAACAAACACAGCTAAATGGTTATAGATATGTAGTTAAAAAATAGATTTACAGATAAATAAATGGTGCGGAATATTCATATATTCAAAGAAATTAATGGTACTGGTTATGTAAGGGTAATAACAGGAGGTGATATAGTAGGATGGTTACAAGATAAATTAAATCCACCTGAAATGCATATACCTGGGTACCAGTATTGTGGTCCATTTACAAAATTAGAAAAGAGATTAAAAAGAGGTGATCCAGGAATTAACAGAGTTGATAAAGCTTGTAAAAAACATGATGTAGCTTATAGTAAAACTAAAGATACTAAACAGAGACATATTGCTGATCAAGAACTCTTAAACGATTTAGATTCAATTGAAAATACTACAAGTGGATTCTGTCCATTAGGAGAGAAACAAGCTAGAGCTGTTATAAAACCAATTATAAAAGCAAAGAAAACATTTGGTTTAGGAATTTCATCCTATATAAATATGTATTGCTTAAAGTGCAAACAGAAAACTGAAACTAAAGATATTCAAGAAACAGTAGCTAAAAATGGAAGACCCATGGCAAAAGGAATATGTGCAGTCTGTGGATCTAAAAAGAGTGTTTTTTTAAAGACATCGTGAAACACCTTAAAAATATTTATTATACACCAGAAACTGGTTATTGTGGTATTAATGAATTACAAAGAAAAACTAAATTACCCAGGAAAGATATAGAAGAGTTTTTACATCAACAAGATGTATATACTAAACATAAACCACTTATTCATAGATTTAAAAGAAGAATAATTTATGTTTCTCATGTCAATGACCAATTTCAAGCTGACCTTATAGATATGCAAGAATTTAAATCCTTTAATAATGACACAAATTATATTTTATCAGTGATTGATATATTCAGTAAATATGCTTGGACAATTCCGATTAAAAGAAAAACGGGCGAAGAGGTAACTAGAGCATTTAAAAAAATATTTAAAGAAAGAAAACCAAAAAAACTTCAAACAGATAAGGGTACAGAGTTTATAAATAAACAAACTCAAAAGTTATTCAAGGATGAAAATATTCACTGGTTTACAACTGAGAATATTGAGATTAAATGTGCTGTTATTGAAAGATTCAATAGAACTTTAAAGACTAAAATGTGGAAGTATTTCACAGCAAATAATACTAGAAAGGGGTTAAATGTACTAGATAAATTAATTAAGAACTATAATAATTCTTATCATAGATCCATTAAAATGACACCTATTGAAGCAAGTAAGGAAGAAAATGAATTAAAAGTTTATAATAATTTGTATAAAGAAAAAGAGAAAAATAAACCAAAATATCAAAAAGGAGATAAAATAAGAATTTCAAAATATAAAAGAGAATTTAAGAAAGGTTATCTTCCAACATTTACAGAAGAAATATTTATAATTTCCGATATATTGAACACAGATCCTCAGACATATAAAATAAAAGATTTAAATAATGAAGAAATTACAGGAACATTTTATGAAAAAGAACTGGTTAAATATGATAAGAAAGATGAGGTATATAAGATTGAAAAAATTATTAGAAAGAAAGGAAATAAATACTTAGTTAAATGGTTGGGATATTCTGATGAATTTAACAGTTGGGTTGACGATGTAATTTGAATTTTTTGCAAAATGCCCCTTCGGTGGAGGGTCTATGCTTCATTTTTAAAAATTTTATTTGTACCTGGCCAGCCAGGTACTTATGGGCTTTAACTCTTTCGACCCTCCACCGGAATCACACACACTCTGCCATCAGATGTTATTCACGCACACGCTCTACCATGAACCCAACCTTTTTTTTTAATCCAAGGGGGACAGGGAGCTAAACTACCGAGATTCAAACCAACGACCTTTTGCATGCAAGCTTAACACGGTACCAATCGGCCACTCTTGGCCAATAAATTCTTGCTTGAAACATATATTTACGTTTCAAGCAAGAGAAACTTGGCGATGATCCAAAGGTTGTTACGTAACCAGGAAGTGTTCGCTCTCTGAAGATTTTGGCAGCGGTTCAACTCTGCCTGAAGGAGTTTATGTAAACATTTTGCTCGAAGCTTATCAGTGTTATATAATGACTGCATCTAAGCAAGAAAGAGATTTAATTGCTTGTGCTACCATCTACATGTAAAAGAAAAAACTGTAAAACAATAACTAAAAGGTTTTTAATAAAATGATATCTAATAAATGGATAATTTTAATGATATTGAAGAAGCTAATTACTTTTCTTATTCATCTTCAGAAGAAGAACAAATTGAAATTCCTGAAAATTCAAAAAAAAGTAATGAAACAAATAAAAAGAATGAAATATGATGAAGAGGAAGACTGTTATTATGTAGATTATAATAAATGTTTAAAAAGTAGATATGTTAGTAGAATAAGATATTTTAATCAGTTTAAAAAAAATAACCTTAAATTTAATAAGGAAGCAGAAGATTTATTTTTAAAATTACTAGATTTTATGTACTATGAGAAAAATTTAAAATATGCATATTTTATTAAAAAATTTGTGACTATTATAATATATCAAATGATATTAAAATTAATATAAATCCAAAAATGAAAAGATCTGGGAAGACTTTAAAGCAAAGTATTTATAAATTTGTTTCCTAATAAATGGAGAACAAAACATGCAAAAGTTGTAAACAAACAAAACCTATAGATGAATTTTACATTCAACGTCTTAAAGGTTACGTTTATAGACAGCACTATTGCAAGACTTGTGATTCCAAAAGAAAGTACCAAAAGAGAATTTGTGACTGTGGAAGAGAATACACTGTAACTCATTATCAAAGACATTTAAGAAGTAATTATCATAATAAACATGTGCAACCTGTTTTTTAAAATCCCTTTATAAATTTACATCCTAATAAATGGAGTTAAAAATCTGAAGCCTGTTATTGTGCATCTTAAAAGTGATCTGAATGCTATTAGTGTTCAGAAACGTAGAAATGCTTTAAAAAGATTAAATATAAAAAAACAAAATGTAAAAAAAGATGATTTAATTAAATCGTTGATAAAATATATTAGAAAGACAGGTGATTATAAGTCTGTTTTAGCAGATATCCTTGGATTAGATACATCAGAATATTTAGATAGAAAAAGAAAAATATTTATTAATCATCCAGAGAGAAGAAATAGAATTAAAAAATATTTGATTCTTTTAATTTAAAATTCAAAGATAACAAACTGAAACCAAGAAAAGAAAAGAAAATTAAAACAGCTGTAAATCTTGAAAAATTATTTAAACCTGATTATGAAATTATTGAAACAAAAGGAAAATATATTAAAAAATATATGGTACATAGAAAGAATTATAGAGTAGCTGGAGTAAACATTAAACCTGAACAATATTTCAATATTTTACAAGATATATTTAGAAAAGCAATTGGTAAAATTCAAGGTAAAGTAGATATAATCGTATATAATCCTAAACTGAATAAACCATTTCATGATAAAATGATGTATACTAAGGATGCCTATGAGCTATATATTTATAAATTATCTGATCAAATTGAATATAAGGAATTAGAAATAACTGATTGTATATTTGATTTTAATGTAATTGAATTACCTTCAGGAGGTAAACATATAAAGATAATTAATGATGAAACAATAGAAAATAAAAGAAGTATCTGTCAGATAAAAAATGATGATAATATATGTTTTTTTTTTTTTTTTTTTTTGATTGGAGGTTTAACGACCACCGTGAGCAACTCAATGGGCTATAAGCAGTCGCCCGTCCCTAATTTAGGGTCACTGGTTCCAGGGAAGGGAGAGAGCCAGTGCCACAAGACAAACACAACATCCATGCCTCACCGGGATTCGAACCCGGACCCCGTTCAGACGAATGATCAGAGGCCATCGCTTAGACCACTGCGCCACCGGGGCGGCATAATATATGTTTAGCTAGATCAATTGTAACTGCTCTATCTATTCAAATTCCTAAGCTATTATGTGATAAATTGAATCATAATGAATTATCAAAAAATGATATTAGATACATCAAAATGGGTAGAGTTTTACAAAAATCATTGGCTGTAAAATTACATGAACTATGCAATATTCCACTAGAAATATGTTGCTTAGAAGAGGTTAAAATATTTGAAGAATTCTTAGATATTCAGATAAATATATTTTGCAGAGAGAATGTTAACGAACGTATATATAGTGGTAAATATAAATCTACATGTATTTACATATTGAAAAATAGAAATCATTTCGATGTAATTACTTCTGTTAAAGGATTTTTAGGAAAAGAGAATTACTGTGATTATTGTCAAATAAGCTATAAAAGATCAGATCAACACAGATGTCCTCTCAAATGTGATAGATGTTTTAAAACAGATAGTAACTGTAATGGTGAAGAGATATTTTGTAAAAAATGTAATCGATTATTTAAAGGTGAGGAGTGTTTTGATAACCACAAAAGAAAAAATAAGAAAGGTGTTAGTGTATGTAAATGTCTATGGAAATGTTTAAAATGTAAAAGAATTATTAATCGATATGAGAGAAAACCCAAAGAGCATGTATGTGGTGAAAAGAGATGTAAAAATTGTTGGAAATATGTATTACATGATCATAAATGCTATATGAAACGTAAAGTTGCTAAAGGTGGTAAATGTGAAAATGATTGTCCTAAGTTAACAAGAAATCGAAAAGATTGGTGTGAAAAATGTAGATATGAATATACTGAGAAATATATATTCTTTGATGTCGAAACTAAACAAGAAACAGGAACTCATGAAGTTAATCTAGTTGTATGTCAAATGTATGATGGTAGTGAAAAGATATTTGAAAATGAAAATGATTTTTGTAATTGGTTATTTCAACAAAAACATTTTGGATATACTGTACTAGCTCATTATGGTAAAGGCTTTGATTTTCAATTCTTAGCTAAATACTGTTTTAAAAACAAAATAGAAGTGTTTACTATATATAATGGAAATAAACTCAATTATATGCAGGCATCTGGATATAATATAAGATTCATAGATTCAATCAATTTTACTATGATTCCATTAAGAGATTTTCCAAAAACATTTGGATTAGAAGAGATGGCAAAAGGTTATTTTCCTCATTATTTTAATAAAGAATGTAATCAAAATTATATAGGTAAATACCCTGAAAAACATTACTATGGATGTGATTCTATGAAATCTAAAGAGAGAAATGAATTCTTAAAATGGTATGAAACTGTTAAAAACGATACGTTTGATTTTCAAAAAGAATTTGTTAAATACTGTAGATCAGATGTAGATATTTTAAGAAGAGGATGTTTAGAATTGAGAAGATTATTCTTAGAAATCGCAAATATCGATCCATTTAAATATGTAACTCTAGCAGGTGTATGCATGAGTATTTATAGAGATAAATTCTTAAAAAAAGGTGCAATTGCCATAGATGATGATACAATTCAAAAAGACAAATATAGTAAAAAATCAATTGCTTGGTTAGATTATCTGTCTAAAAAGAATAATATCAATATTCAACATGCATTAAATGGTGGAGAGAAAAAATTAAAATTAGGTAAGAAAATTTATAAAGTAGATGGATTTTATGAAAACACAGTGTTTCAATTTCATGGATGTCACTGGCATGGATGTAAAAGATGTTATAGAGAATCAACTATAAATGAACAGAATCAGATATGTATGAAAGACTTAAATAAAAGAACTAAGAGGATTCAAAAGAAAATTTTAAAAGCTGGATATGAATTAATTGTTATATGGGAATGTGATTTTAATAATAATAAAGAAATTAAAAAAATATATAAAAAATGAATGGAATAGAGATTTTGTGGAACCTTTAAATCCTAGAGATGCATTTTATGGGGGTAGGTGTGAGCCTACTAAATTGAAATATGAATTTAAAAATAATGAAAAAGGTAGATATATTGATGTATGTTCACTATATCCAACTGTAAATTACTTTGATAATTATCCAATTGGTCATCCTGTTAAGATATTTAATCCTGAAAAATTTGATAAAGAATGGTATGGTTTCATCAAATGTAAGGTCTTACCACCTAGAAATTTATATCATCCAGTGTTGCCAATTAAAGATGAAAAATTGATGTTTGCCCTTTGTAAATCATGTTCTAAAACTATCAAATGTAATCACTTTAAAACTGTTGTAGATAAAAAGAAATGTAAAGAATGCTTTGAAATTAGAAATAAGGAGTGTAATCATAAAAGAGATGAAAGATGTTTCACTAGTACATGGACTACTGATGAAATGAATTTAGCAATTAAAAAAAGATATAAAATTTTAAGGATATATGAGGTTTGGAATTTTGAAAATAAAACTGATGAACTATTTAGAGATTACGTTAAAATGTTTTTGAAAATCAAATTAGAAACAGATGATAAATGGTCTGAAAACTTTAAAAGTGAAAAAGAATATAAGAGGACAGTTTACAAGAAATTAGATATAAAATTAGAAAAAATAGAAAAAAATCCAGGAATGAGATTTATAAGTAAGATATGTTTGAACTCATTATGGGGTAAGTTTGGACAGAGAAAAAATATGAAACAGACTAAATACGTAATGGATTTAGATGAATTTTATAAAATTATATTAGATGATAATCTCAAAGAATTAAATATGATATTTATGAATGATGACTGTGTAGAAATGACTTATAAAATGAAAGATGAATATGTTAAAAATAACTGTAATACTAACGTTTATATAGCAGCTTTCACCACTAGTTCTGCTAGAATTAGATTATATAAAATGCTTGATAAATTACGTGAAAAAGTGATTTATAAAGACACAGATAGTGTTGTGTATATAGATGATGGAACTAATAAAATCAAAACAGGGTGCATGTTAGGAGAATGGACAGATGAATTGGGAGAGGATAAATATATGAAATCCTGGATAGCTGGTGCACCAAAAGACTATGGATACATACTAAATGATGGAACTGTAAAAGGTAAAGTTAAAGGATTTAAAATGAGCTATGAGAATGAAAATATTTTGAATTTCAATGATAGAGTGAAAGTAATAACAGGTGAAACAGATTACTTAGAAATATCAAATAATCAGTTTAAGATACAAAAAGATAGAAATATAGCTGTAGATACACTGAACAAGAAATACATGTTTGGATTTGATAAAAGAAGAATTCTAGATGATTTGAATACTGTACCTTTTGGATATGTATTTAAAAAAAGTGATTAAATATAAACAATGAATGATATAATTGTGATTATAAATATTCAAGGATTTGTCCTCCCAAATCGTAAGATAGCAAGAGAGATAAGTTGGGTACACTCAAAACTGAATATTGGTGAAACAATATCAGTGTTCACACCTGACTGCAAATTAGATGAACAAGAATTGAATATCATACGTAAGTGTGTTTTAGATGTGCATGGACTGAGATTTAAAAGATATCCAAATAGCAAAGAACTATGGATTAATAATTGTGAGGTAAAGAACTATATTAAAAACCTGTACCATATTTATGGTGGTACATTTGCATATAAAGGAGGAGTAATGGAAAAAGAGATGCTTGAAGGTATTCCATCTGTTGATTTAGATATACCAAAATGTCCAAGAGTTTTAGGTCCCGGATGCTCTATGTATAGATGTATGCATTATAAGAATTATATTTCAAAAAATGAAAACTTATAAATGGATTTAATGGGTGACCTTAGAGCTCTATACTGTTCTTCAGATAAAAAATATAGTAACAAAATATCTCAAATCGCTCATTTTTGTGATGACTTGTTCATATGTATAGAGATAATTACAAGTTTTCAGATATTCTAACTATAGTTTATAAATATTTAAAAAAGATAAAAAGAATAATTGATAAAAAAGAAAAAAATGAGGAAATTAAAAACAAAGGATTAGAAATTTTAAATGAGTTTGTAAGTTATTGTAATTTACAGTTCTCATCACATGTATTCAAAAGCCTTTAAAAAAATAAAATCTTATAAATGGATGAGTTCAATAGCATCAGATTATTTACAGAAACACAGAAATTAAAAGATTTGAATCCTGGAGATTATAAATTGATGTCACTGAAAAAAATGCAAACGAAATTTGGAGATGCAACTATTGCAAAAATAGAAGTCAATGATAAAGAAAGAGAATATTATCTTAGAAAATGTCACGGAAAACTATCTGACAGTGCAATTAAAAAAATTAATAAAGGTAATTATATATTCAGATTCAGAGGTAAAATTGATGATCTATATTATGATTATGAATTAGTAAAAACTTAAAAAACAAATTCTATTAAAATGAAAGTTTATTTCGATCCTAATGCTGTTGTCATATATGTAGGAAATGAAAATCGAAAAGGTGTATGGGAAACATATGCAGTTGATCGAGAGAGGTTCAAAAGAAGAATTACTGGAAACAGAAAATAAAATAGGACATATCTTTAAAGAGAAACATAGAAATGAAGTGTTACATAACAAAACCTTATATTATTGAATTCGTTTAAATCTTTGTAATATTTTTAAATTTTAATTAATCTTGAATTTCTTTAATCTTCAACAATTTTTAATCTTCCTATAAGGGGTATCCATTTTGGGTGCCCCTTTTTTTAATGCATTTTAAAAAAGGACTTTGCAAAGTACCAATTCAAAGTAGTTTGTTTTACAACTTTTCTATTGATTTTCATCACTAAATCCATCATTTCATCACTTTTAAAATCAAAGCTATTCAAAGCTCAAAATGATTGCAATTGTTCAAAAAAGTCTTCAAATATCATCAAAAATGCGTGTTTTTATGATGTCTGTTTTTATGAAAAAACAGAGTAAAAACTTCAATTTTAAAAAATCTGATGTTTTTGACTATGTTATACTCAAAAATCAATGATTTTTAATGAAAATATGGTGTTTTTGATCATAAAAAGCCTTAAAATGTTAGTGATTATTGAGGTCTGAAAAATCAAAAAACACCTGATTTTGAGGTTTTTATGTGATTTTGGGGTGTGCCATAGTACCCCCTATATACTACTGTCATATGTGTGTTTTAATTGATGACACAGCAAAGAACCTTTGATAAATGACATGGGTATTTGAATGCAATTTAATGCTGGGAAAGATTGATGGTGAAAATTGACAGTTGCTAGTGTGGAAGCAAAGGAAAGCAACAACTCACTGTTTTACTTTGCATAAATGCTAATGGTACATAGAAGTTAGATCCATTAGTTACTGGAAAATGTAAAAACTTGCATTTTAAAAACATCAGATCAGAATATTGCCTTGTGGATATGATATATCCTTTGTTTTGAACTATCAAATGGATTTCCTCACAAGCAATAACATTATGACCACCTACCTGATAGCATGCTGGGCTGTCACAATAACCACTTTCACCTGGCACTGCATTTATTCTAGTAGACAATGGAAAGTGTCCTCTGGTAATCTGTACCTGCTACAGAATGACTTCCCAGAGTTCGGTGACGCAAGGCACTGCCAGGGGCTGGCAAATGCTGTGTCCCACTGCATTCCACAAATGTTCAGTGGGATTCAAGTGGTGGTGGTGGTGGGGGAGGGGTTTGGTCATTAGGGAAATACACAAACACATGTATTGACATGATCTTCAACCAGTCCTGCACAGTGTGGGCCTTGTGACACTGAGTGTTGTCTTGTTCAATGAGTCCAGTGCCATCTGTATCAGCATGGTTAGCGTGCAAGGCAATACTTGATCTGAAACAATGCCTAAATAGGATCTGGTGGTGAAAGTGTTTTCAGCTGAGATGAAGGAACCAAGTGGTGGCCTAAGGACAATATCACCTGCTGTTTTCATTCATCTTTGCAGTTTGATTGCAGCTGTTCACTTGAGTGGTATTGAATATGTACCTGTTTATCAGAATATTGGATTTGGAACTTGGACTCAAAGTACCAGGTGACTTTTCTAGTCAACCAATGTCCAGTCATGGTGTTCCTGTGCCCACTGCACATGGAGTTGTTGTTGATGGTTGGTCAACATGGGTACATGAACTGGATACTCTGACTCCTAAGGTCTATTAGTGAGAATGTCTGTTAGATTGTGTGCTTGGAAACATTTCTCTCTCAACCCTGCCATTAGTTGACAGATCATGGACTGGCTGTTGCCCTGGTTAGAACATGCCAACTGACATACATTTCAATTATCAACAAGTAGTGGTGTGTCTCTCCCTTATGGAATGGTAGATGGATATGTGTCCCTTTTTTGGGCCATTCCCACCACTCTGCTGGATATGTCAATGCTGCTGCTGCCAAAGTCATTGATTTCCTCTTCAGATTCAAGTTCTGCAGAATTGTTGCATTTTCTGTAACAGAAGCAATTTCATTATCCGTTGCTTATCCCTAAGCTAAATAAAGTCATCAGTTTCAGTGTAATCTTCGAAAGCAATGCATGACTCCCTTTTCTTGTAAATTTTGCCACAAGTCATTTTCTTCATCCTTGTTCTATTAGCTTGTGCTTTTAACTTCAAGAGAATAGCCAACATAATTCCAACAGTTTTGGATGACATTTTGTTTGACATTGTGTCAGCTTAATTGAAAAGCTCTCATGAGCTACCCCAAATTTTATTTTCCTATCTCAAAAGCTGCAGAGAACCCATGAAATTTATTAACACGTAGCTTTTACACTTCAGTATCATTGTCAGAGGTGTTACTGAGATTAATTTGTTTTTTGTAATATAGTTTTTTTATAGCTATCGTCCACCAGTTAAACAATTACTTCAGTTTTTTGTGTCAGCTGTCAAACACATAGTCTTTACACCCATGACTAATGCAATTAACACAACTAAGCCACTCTGAAAGTTCACGCTCATGTACAACCATTTTAAGGTACTTGTGCTGTAATCTTCCAACCAACTGAAATTTTTCTTGCTTTCACCCCTCTTTAAAGGTTTCTAACAGAAATTTCACTTGAATCCCTGTACCCCCACATACCCGTTGTCCATAAACAACACTAAGAAAACAATGCTCTAATAGAGTCTGGTCTATTTGACAAGATAGAAAGAGAGAGAGAGAGTAAAAAGAAAATATTCTTTAACATGTTATGTTAAGGTTTGGTTAGTGAAAGGAAAAGTATTTGGTTTCTTTCAAAAGCTGAAAGCTTTGCAGGAACCAAATACTTTGATAATTATAGCTCTTGTTACCTGATCTTAATGTATAACTTTAATATTGCACGTTCAAGGATAATAATAATAATATATTGGGTATATAAATAAGTTTTGAGAGATTTGAGGTGAGCAAAACACGTTGTTGGAGAACAGAAGCAATATTTTAATATTAATCGAAGTATGCTCCCTCTGAAGCTACAACTTTACCCCATCTTTCGGGCAGTGAACGCATGCCCCGAAGGAAGAATTCCGGTTCCTTGGAAGAGATCCAGTTGTCCAGCCAATTTTTGATGTCTTCATAAGAACTGAACCGTTCTCCAGAAAATGCTGACCGCATCGACCAGAACAAATGATAATCCGATGGTGCAATATCTGGCAAATATGGTGGTTGGGGTAGAACTTCCCAGTCGGATCCTTCTAAGTACATTTTCACAGGTCGAGAAACGTGTGGTCTTGCATTGTGGTGCTGTAAGATGACTTTGTTGTGTCTATTCTCCCATTCCAGCCGTTTTTGCGTGAGAGCTCATTTTAAATGCATTAATTGGGTTCGATACTGATCACCAGTAATAGTTTCTGACGGTTTCAGCAGTTCATAGATCACACCCTTCTGGTCCCACCAGATACACAGCATTACCTTTGAACCATGGATATTGAGTTTTGGCGTTGAAGGACCTGGTTCACCTGGCTTCACCCATGCTTTCTGCCATTTAGGGTTATCGTACCATATCCATTTCTCATCGGCAGTAATAATATGATGCAAAAACCCTTTTTTCCCTTTAAAGCAGCAATTCGCAAATGGTTTTTCGACGTTTAAGGTCTCTTTCTCGCAAAGCATGTGGAACCCAATTCCCTTCTTTTTGCACCATTCCCATGGCAGCTAAACGTTGTGAAATGCATGGTTGACTAAAATTTAATGCTGCTGCTAGTTCTTTTTGGGTCGGTTGGTTGGTTGGTTGGCTGTTTGATTTTTATGGCGCAAGGGCCATGGTTGGCCAAAGAGTGCCAGAAACAAGACAAACAAATAGTATTAAAAATGCGGTAAAAAGCTTAAAATCTGACTGATCATGTTAAACCTGAAAAATGAGAACGATGGAAGGGCTAAAAAAAGATAATGGAACAAACAGTATTAAAAACATGATACAATGATTAAAATCTAGCTGATTCAGTAAAACTGAGAAATGAGGATGATGATAAGGCTAAAATCTAGATACGTTTAAAATAGTCAATTTCTTTAAAAAATGAAAACACGGCAACAGTATCACAGTGGTCATTGAGGAGCCGCTGCAGTGTAGCGGCGTCCTCGGTCAACAAATGAGAATGAAAGAAATGAAAATGTACATCACGAAAACGAACACAGGTACACAGAAGATGAGTTACGGTGAGTCGGCAATTACACGCCTCACACATCGGCGCAGTGTCGCCACACAGCAAAAAGCGGTGAGTAAAACGACAATGCCCAATGCGGAGACGCGCAAGCACCACTTCCTCCCTACGGTTCCGATGATATGATGATTTCCAGACTTCAAGATTAAGTTTAATACGATGCAGTTTATTTTCCACCTCTTGGTCCCACAGACCTTGCCACGTTCGCTTGATATGGTCGCGAACCAGAAAGCGGAAATCCCGGTGAAACAGAGGCAAGGGCGTGACGACCAAAGAGGAAGCAGATCTAGCAGCCGCATCAGCACACTCGTTACCCGAGATTCCAACATGTCCAGGAATCCAGCAAAACTGAACCTGAAAACCGGCCTCGAGCAAACGACGAAGTAACTGTCTCACATCCAAGAGAACAGGATGGTCACGGCAATCTGCAGATGATAAAGACTGCAGGACACTTAAGGAATCCGTATAGACCATAGCACGATGATGAGAACCCGACTGAACATGGAGAAGGGCGAGATACACAGCATGCATCTCCGCCGAAAACACCGTGGCCTCAACTGGGATCCGCGCTACTGAAACGTCATCTACACAGACAGCCATGGATCCAACGACTCCATGCATCTTGGAGCCATCAGTAAAAATAGGAGTGTAGTCAGAATGGAGGTCCCGGTGCTCAGCAAAGAGCTGCTGGTACACTGACGCAGGGGTTCAGGATTTATCGAAAGATGTAAAGGAGGTATCAACTATGACACCAAGTGGGTGCCATGGAGGATCCCCAAAGCCCCTGGTCTCTCCAACAAGTGACAAGTCGAGCCCTACATCACGGGCTACGGCCGCCATACGAAGACCGAAGGTTGAAATGCACGAGGGCCGGTTCTCGAATAAACGAGCATGCTGGCTATGAAAAACTGCATCGTATAAAGGATGGTCTGGAAGAGATCTAAGTTTCAGGTAGAATTGAATAGACAGCTGCAGGCGGCGTAACTCAAGCGATGGTTCGTTCGCGTCAGCGTAAAGGCTGAGAATGGGAGATGTCCGAAAAGCTCCCGAACAAAGACGCAGTGCTTGATGGTTAATAGTGTCCAAAGGCCGGAGAACGGAACGATGAGCAGAGCCATACACGATACAACCATAATCCAGTTTTGACTGTATTAATGAATGGTAAAGACGAAACAAAGACATCCTGTCTGCGCCCCACGAGACTCTGGAAAGGATCTTAAGAATAGATAGAGCCCGCAGACAGGAAATCTTGAGCCGCCGAACATGCGCACGGAACGTTAACGCACGGTTGACGGTCAGTCCAAGGAACTTGGTCTCCGGCAAAACTGGTATGGCTGCACGGTCTAAAAACAGCTCTGGGTCAGGATGGAGGCCACGCCTCCGGCAGAAATGGACACACGCTGTCTTATCGGGAGAAAGTACGAAACCATTGCTATTCGCCGCTTTAAAGATCTGATTAATTGCAGACTGCAACTGCCTTTCAATAAAATGCATGCTTGATGACGAGCAGAAAATGTGTAAGTCATCAACATAAACAGTAGCCGAAACCGCAGGAGGAAGATTTATGAAAAGACAATTAATGCGGAGGATGAACAATGTGACAGATAAAATGCAACCTTGAGGAACACCTTGTTCTTGATGGAACGGTGCCGAGAGCGTCGTACCCAGGCGCACCTGGAACACCCGATTGCGAAGAAAATTAACTATGAAAGTCGGAAGATTTCCTCGCAATCCGCATGCGTGGAGGTCACGGATAATACCGTGCCACCACGCTCGATCATAGGCATTTTTCAATATCGAAGAAAACGGACACCAGGTGCTACCTACACACGAACGCCTCGCGCACAGATATCTCAAGGTGCAGGAGATGATCGTGAGGTGAACGATGACGGCGAAAGCCGCTTTGTGATGGTGAAAGTACTTGATGATATTCTAAAAAATGAATTAACAGGGAATTAACCATGCGTTCAAGAACTTTACACAGACAGCTAGTGAGAGCAATTGGACGATAACTAGAGGGAGACTTAGGATCCTTGCCAGGCTTGGGAAAAGGCAGAACAAAAGCTTTTCGCCAAGATTCCGGGAAACTGTGCTCCGACCAAATACGATTATACAAGATTAAGAGATTCTAGAGAGAACGACTGTGAGAGATGATGGAGCATGTCATAGTGGATTCCATCGGGACCGACAGATGTAGCGCCGGACCGATGCAGAGCCACCCTGAGTTCGACCATGCTGAAGGGGGAGTTATATCCCGTGTCGAGAAAAGGCGCAAAGGAGATTCTCTGGCGTTCCGCAGTGGATTTTATTCTTTGAAAAGAAGTAGGATACGCCAGGTCACTCGACACGGAGGCAAACGCCTCCCCTAAACAATCAGCAATCTCCTCGACTCCAGCATATGTGCAGCCGTTACTCTTGAGAATGGAGATCTGGTGAGAGCTGTAGTTACCCCGGATCTTACGAATCTTTTCCCACACACTTTTCGAACTGGCACGTGAAGTGAGAGATGACACATACTGGATCCAAGACTCCCTCTTGCTACGTCGATGCACCAACCGAGCATAGGATTTTGCTCGTTTGAATTTAACGAGATTAGCATCGGTCGGATAACACCGAAACGTAGACCAGGCCTTATGTTGAGCTCTCTTAGCCGCTGCGTATTCAGGGGTCCACCAAGGCTTCGGACTTCTGGAGAGTGTTGTAGATGTTTTTGGTATAGAAAGATCAGCTGCCTGAAGAATACAATTTGTGACTTCAAGAACCGCTGCGTCGATTGACTCTTGGGTCACCATTGCAGAAGAGATCAAAGCTGACGGTGTGAAGACCTCCCATCTCGCACGCTCCATCCTCCAACGAGGAGGGCGGGAGGCAGAAGTTGGCATGTTTGCATGATGCGAGAGGACAATTGGAAAGTGGTCGCTCCCGTGGAGGTCGTTACACACCGTCCACGACCAGTCAGCAATAATTGATGGTGATCCCAAGGTCAAATCGATCGCACTGAAGGATCGTGTCGGTTCATGGAAGTACGTGTCAGCACCGGTGTTAAAAAGGCACAAAGAGGCCGAGGACAGAAGAGACTCTATGCGACGACCTCTCGTGCTGATGCTGACACTACCCCACAAATGATGATGGGCATTGAAGTCACCTAGCAGAAGAAAGGGTGAAGGCAGCTGATCAACCAATCTCTCCAGTACAGAGACACTCACGTTCTCGTCCGGCGGCAGATAGACACTGCAGACAGTAAGAGGTACAGGCATAGAAATACGAACCGCCACGGCCTGCACAGTTGTGGAAACCGCGACGGAAGATACCGGAACCCTGTGAGGGACGAGAATAACGACTCCCCCACAGGCTATATTTCCAGACGAGTTATCTGTCCAAAATGCACTGTAGCCTCGAACTGAAAGCAGGTCTGATGGTTTAAGCTTCGTCTCCTGTAGACGAAGGCACACCGGAGAGTAAAATGAAAGCAGATGTTTCACTTCATCAAAACTCGTCCGAAAACCTCGACAGTTCCACTGAATGATTGAAGCCATGGTTATAAGTGAAATGAAAATGAAAATGATCAAACGAAGTCAGGCTCCATCGCCTCTGATGGGGGTTCCCCCAGATCTGGAGGCGTGTGACCAGGGGCCAAGATGGGAGCATGCTTTGTCCCAAGTGTCTTAACGGGAGGTGCACGACGTTGAGTCGCTTTGCTCAGATTTTGTAGGAGAAGAAATGCTTTTCTTATCCTGGGCTTTGGTTTTCTTGCTAGAAGAAGTGGCCTGAGTTCCCTTTGTTGGTGATGGGATGAGTCTGCTTCGGCAAGGTGGTGGGTGGCGCTTTCAGACCCCTAGCTCGAGACTGGAGTGCCTCCAGTCCGGCTGCGATGATGTCGTTTACATTGTATGGACATTTAGGGGGGATCTGAATGTCGGTCTGAATGGCAACCGTAGATTTGGCAACCACCACTGAAGCGTATGATCGCCGATCAGATGTAACAGGAACCACTCTTCTTCTGGCCTCAGGATAGGAAATATTTTCCACCGTTTTGATCCTTTGGATTTCCTTCTCCTCCTTCCACTTCGGACAATCTTTGGCTGATGCCGCGTGTGAACCCTTACAGTTCACACAAAACTCGGCCTCGGCCACACATTCCTGCAAAAGATGTTCTGTGGCACCACAGCGTGCACACCTAGGATTGCTCCTGCACGACTGCTGAGAATGGCCATAAGACTGGCACCTAAAACATCTCAAAGGGTTAGGGATGTACGGGCGTACCTCTAGGTGAAGATACCCTGCCTTGATGGACGTAGGCAGCGAAGGGCTATCAAACGTTAAAAGGATGTTGCGGGATGGGACGGACTGCCCATTCCGCCTAAAGAGTATTCGCCGCACACCCGTAACGTGTTGACTCCTCAGTTCTTCTAGTAGTTCTTCCTCAGTACACTCAATGAGGTCCTGAGAGGAGACAACACCTCGAGATGAATTTAGGTATCCATGAGGTGTTATTTTGACCGGAGTCTCAAGCAGCGTGGTGGTGTTAAGAAGTGTAAAGCTGTAGGCCACAGTGGACATTTCTACAAGAAGATCTCCAGATTGGAGCTTCTTTACGCTCTTAGGAGAGCTTGCGATTGATTGAAGTGCTTTATTAATCCAAAATGGACTTTTTGGCACTCAAAGGCTTTGAAGGGTCTAATGAATGAAGAAAAAAGAAACGAGCGTTGCAGGAATCAGGCACATGCTTTTTGGCTGAAGGGGATGAGCCTTCCTCATTACTTCTTTTACTTTTTGGTTCGTGGGAAACTTTATTTTCATCCATGGAATAAATTAATAATTCGTCCGCCGACTTCCCCACCCACAATCGAGCCCAACGAGGGA
Source organism: Macrothele yani (assembly GCA_039090855.1). Lineage (NCBI taxonomy): Eukaryota > Metazoa > Arthropoda > Arachnida > Araneae > Macrothelidae > Macrothele > Macrothele yani. Next base: position 1,016,153 of record CM077021.1, on the reverse strand, counting down.
GAGCCGGAGGTCCGCAAGCCCAAGTGGACGCAGGACACAGCTCTAGGGATAGCAAGCGGATATAGCAAGTTGATAGGGCAGACATGCGCTCGGCGTGCACCCAGACTTTCCCATGCCTTGGGGAAAACCCCTTTGGCATGCCTACCCTATCCCCAGACTCACCCTGTCATGCGAAACGACAAGCCGTTAGAGGTCCGGGATCCACTCAACCACAGAACTCATTGACTAGGAATGGGTTAGTTCCTAGCCGCCCGTTTAGGGTGAAGCAGGGGGCAAAGAGGAGTGTTGGCAACTGGCGACAACAACACCCAGGCCACCAGAAACCTCAGCCTCCAGCATCCTCTTTTCCACCTTACGGGTCACTGCACATGGCAAACGTGCAGGTAGGTCTGGCTAACCAGCTCGGAAAAACAAAAGGAACATAAAATGGAGAAGACAGGAAAGAAAAAGATAAACTCAAAATCCAGAGCTGGCGCATAATCACAACCTCAGCAACCTACAACTGAGGCGGGAACGTGTCAAGTGAAAAAACAAAAAAAAACATTAAAAAAAATGTGAATATCATCACATATAGCACGTTTCGGCTCGGGCCGTGGGGACGCCATCCCCCAGCAGCTGGATGAACAGCTGTTCCTTCGGTTACATAATAGTTCAAGACGAAATATATAAATTGATCCGTCACAAGGTCAGCTCGGGCCGTGGGGGCGCCGCTCCCCAAATAACTGGAAAACCAGTTATCCCCGTGTGGGGCTTTTTGGGTCTGGCACAGATCCTCGTCGAGTAAAGCTTCCAATTTGGCATCAGCAATTTTTTGGGTGGTCCAGAACGTTCTTTATCACTGACATCAAAATCGTTCCTTTTGAATTGTCTAAACCAATACTCACATCTTTTTATGGGTGGGAAATGTTCACCATAGATTTCTGACATTAACCGATAGCTGTCAGCAGCACTTTTCTTGACAATAAAGTAATGAACTAACACTTCCCGCAAATGCTGTTTTGTCGGGACGAAAGCTGCCATTTTCCATCGAGTAAAACAAATACGTCTTCGCACCTCAATCGAACGTTGTATACTGACTCTGACAGCTGGCGTCTCGTACTGCGATATTGCAGTGTTGCCACCTTAAAATACATGCCAGCAGTAATAAGGACGACACCAAACGGAAATCCCTCAAAACTTATTTATATACCCAATACAATAACAGCAACCGATAAATTGCTACTTTCAAACTCACTTTAGGTGGGTTACACAGTATATCCCGAAAATCATTACAAATCTTTTCTAAATTTCCTCAAGGAAAAACAAATGTTCTCCTGATTCACAGTGTCTGCAAAACAGCAGATGACATCATCCCTTTTAATGATACATGTTTTTTCAAACTAGTGCAAACATTCAAAGATTATAATTTGGTTTTATTTAATATGTTATTTTATCATAACCACTCCTCTTTTAAGATCAGAGGTAAATATGATGGTACTATTGATGATACCTCTATAAGTATTGGCTGTGGCATTAGTGAATATATTGGTAGTTATTATCATTTAGCTTTGATAAAGACTGAGAGAACACAGTGTGATGATCTTAGATTGGGTTATAGGAACATTAAATTTGCTAAATGAGGTGTGAAAATTTTTGTACTGCACCTATGTTTTAAATCACTTATCACTAACATGCTAGAGCTTCTCTGTTGTTAGAGTAATACAGATTGTTAGTGCTTCAAATTGTAACCAAAATAAAAAAAATACTGCAATTTTGGCAGTATTTTACAAATTATAGCCACTGAAGTCTTCAGGGGAGGTGTCATGGTATTGAAGGTTAATTTGTACCACATTCATTGGTGAACAGAAAGAAATACCCAGGTTTTGGTACTTTGTGGACAAATATTTATTGTATGAACCCTGTTTTATGTTCAGAATTTTCTAACACATTTTGTTCATTGATTTATCACATTCAGAATATCATAACATAATATTTTACAGAACTGTTTTCTTTTCTGTTCATCCACAGTTAAGTGCTTTGATTTTGGAATTCATAATCATAGCTTTTCAGATGAATTCACAATGTATGACTGAGATTACATGCCAGGTGAGAATAACTATGAAACTAGCTGTGAGTTTTCTTTCTTTTAAAGTTTTGTGCTATGGACCTTACCTAGTAAGTATGAGCCTTGTTAAAAAAAAATTTCAACATATATACAGGGGGCAGAGTTCACACACACACACACACACTAAAAAAAAAAAAAAAAAAATCAAGGAGTATTTTTACTAGTTTAAAAAAATTTAGGGAGTAATTTTTAAAAGTGGGGGTATTTTAGAAAAATTTAACAGATGAAATAAAAAAACTTACAAAAATGGTGGGCAAATTATGAAAAATCAATCCAGATTTTTTTCATATTAAAAAATATTTCACTGCCACTCAATGTATTTAGCATTTGGATCTGTTTTGCTTCTTATTTTAGAAATAAATATAATATTCATGTTTTAAAGCAATAACATTATAAATTTATCATGGTTTGTAACGGAGCAATTGAGTAATTACATGGAGCACTTTTGAGACTTATTTTTCTTTTGATTTAAGTGACTAATAATTTATTAACAAATAAAACTGTTACTAGCACCTTTCAATATCTATCAAAAATACTCTAATCAGTAATGAAAAGTACAATTTAAAAATATTTTAGTAGATATATAAAAAGTACAAATTTTCTTTCTTTGGATATATGGTGAAATGTTACCTGGCCACAAATGGCAACAGCTACTTACTGTCACTTGACAGTGAGAGTACTCCTGAACTTGTGGTAGCTTCAGGTTCTGCGTCTATTCTCTTTCTTTTTCTGTAAGACTTCACACTTGTGCGTCAGGACTTTTTTTCACAAAAATACCTCCACTGCTTGTTCAGGGTGAAACTCTCATAGTTTTGGTCCTTCCAGCATTATCTGCAATAGATGGTTCAAAGCATCAGAATTCATCTGATTATGGAAATCTGTCTTGATTCTTTTCATTGCAGAAAAGGCTCTTTTGACCATAGCATTGGATACGGGCAATAACTTCGTGATATTTATCATGAGGTTTAGATTTGGTAATTAATTTGTACCTTTGTGTCAAGCGTTTCCATAACTGTTGCTTTGACAGGTGGTGCAGATTTCTTAACAAAAAGGTTTTGAAATAATCCCAGTCCTCTTGAATTTTATCATTGTCACTGTTGTCGGCAGTCAACAACCTACTGAAATGTTCAGTTAATACAGCAATTTGATCATCACCAAAATTTGCAAGAGTAGATTTGTCTGTTGGCCAAAGCTTAAGTTCTAACGGCTTGGCAGCATTAAAACCCTGATTTTCGTGCAAGTCACCAAGCCTGCACACCCTGATGAATATGATTTAAAAGATATTCACAATTTTCATAGAATACGTCTACTGCCAAATTACAGCTCAGTTCAGTGCCACAAAATTCTACAGTTTTCACTGAATCACAGTTACTGGAATCGTAAGCTAATATGTTTGCTAAGTATTGTAAAATTTTGGACAGGTTGGCAGAAAACTTTCTTTTCTTCATAATTTCGATAGTCATAGAATTTTTCTAATGCGTTCAAAATACAAGATACATTCACGTCATCCAACTGGAGAGACTGGTAATTTTGACAAAGAATATAAAATGTTGCAAAGCAACAGCAGCCAAGTTACAAATTTGATGGACTTAATTTTTCTCAAAATGCCTGTAATCTTGACTTTTTCTCCTTTGCTTGATGGATCTGCAACTATATTTTTTAGTTGTACAATAACAAAATAATTCTTAATCAGTGTGTCAGTGGCTCTGTGCATATGTGAAACCCATTGGGTGTCGTGGACTTTTAAAGCTGGTGTATCTGATTCATCTTCATCGAGTATTGTTGAGAGCTCACGAAAGTCTTTAGCACTTTTTTCATAAAAATTATGAATGTCAGCATAAAAAAGCGATGACTTAAACAGTGCACTGACACTAAACAAGGGCAGTTTTTCTTCAAAAGAGCTGCAAAACCTTTTTTCTGTCCCATGTTAACATTTGCTCCATCAGCTGAAATCTAATTAATTTATTTTCAAACTTGACTATTCCAAATTCTGCATCAGACTCTACAATTGCATTTTTGATACCATTAGTATTTTTCAGTTTTTTTAATGCCAGGAATGGGAATTTGCATCTCCTACTTCATTGACATACATGATACAAATAATTTCATTTTCAGATACACTGACATCCGTTCTGCTATTAATAAATAAGGTAAAATAGTCCAGCTTTCTTAAGTCATTGCACAAATCAGTTTGAAAATAATTAGCAATGCACTCCGTGAACTGAGCACACGTCACGGACGAATGGCAAGTTTCCCTATATCAACACCTTGGTGTTTCTGTAGCTCAATAATTTTGGGAAATTTCGAAAATGGAAATTTCTCTTTGGCAATCATATATGCTGTATCAATTAATTTTCCAATTCGAGCTTTAGATGCATTGGAAGCAGCAATCATTTACTTACCAGTAGATGTTCTTTGATAAAAATCAGCGAGCGATTTTCCTTTATGTTCTTCTGCCTTGGAGACACTGGCACGGTGAATTTCTGATCTGGCGTGCTTTACCACATTGTCCTTTTTAATAATGAATCCAGAAACTCCATCAATAAAAGAATAATTGAAATTTAAAAAAAAAATTATCCTGTCAACATTCTTCCAACAAAGTTCGCAATAGGCAGACTAGATGGATAATTTATCGGCGTCAACATCATAGCGTAACCAACTACCTTTTGGATCTAATTCCTTCATCCACCTTTTCATGGTTGATATTTTCACTTTGGTAGCCATGATTTCAAACAACAAAGAATAAAACAACAAAACTCGCACCCTCCTAAAATTAAGTGGCAGCTAAACCGAAACAAAAACGGCGATAAGAGCATCTGTCCTTAAATGACTCATGGTGCAGACAGGCGCGAGTGTGGAACCAATCATAGATGCTCTGCGGTTGGACAATGACCATCTCATCACTGCACAGCTAGAGCTACACAGGAGGAAGCTTTCCCAGCTTAAAGCGAACATGTATTCATAAAGTTATGAATATGTGAATTTTATTTTATTTTCACGAGTAAGCACAATTGTTTTTTCAATAAACAACGAGTTGCTCTGTGAATTGAATATTTTAATGGAAATTTCATTTTTTAAACTTTGAATCGCAGTTTTGCAATTCAAATGTGAGTTTTCATCGCAAACTGCGATGCAATACCACTTATTTTTTCCCCTGGTTTGTAATGGCCACATGCAACAGCAATGTGTTCAAGAAGTGAATACATTGCACTTTTGATATTCTTATAGATATCTAAATATATCTAATAAACTTCTTTGCAAGTTCCACAGCCACATTTGTCTTTTGTTGACTCTGCAGCTGCACAGCATCCAGTGCTTAAATTTTCTCTTTGCTGATATCATTGTTTCCCTTCCCATTTCTTTATTATCGCTTTTTTATGCCTTTCGATGACAGTTTCATTCATCATGCTGAAAGAACTTTCAGTCTGAGGACCATAAATGCATGATAGCTTTCACTATTTTAGATAAAATATAAAATAGTGTAACTTTGAGAATATGAATACTTTTCAACACCATGCATTAATTCATACAAACTTTTCAGCTTCGTTACTTTCATTTTCAGACTCCCTCCCTTTATCAAGCTGAAATGCAAACTTTTTTTGGGGGGAATATTTAAGAACACAAGACACATGCTAGGAACATCGTTGGGAGAAAAAAAATTACAGTTACGAGAGAAATCTTGGCTACGTCTGATTTCCATTTTAGGACATTTTCCCTCCATTTTTAAAGTGAAACACGTGAAATAAAATGATATTTGACAACAAATGTAATAATACTAGGCAGAGGAAACATCGTGTGAAAAATAAAATCATGATTACGGGAGAAATCTTCACTGTGTCTAACTTCCGTTTCCAAAAGTTTTGAAAGAGGGAATTTCCGTTTTTGAAAGTTTAGCAAGTTTTAAGGAGAAAGCATTCTTCACCACTATCAATTGCCCTACAATTTCTGTTCAGTTATGCATCGATCTCTAGGGTAACCCAAATTATGACGGAAAAGGAGAAATTCCTCGAAGCCATGGCATTCTCATGCTTGAAGATTACAGTACAAGGGAATTTTAGCGCCGTCAAATTTCTGTTTTTTGGAATTTTTTCCTGCATTTTCAAACTGAAATACAAATTTTTATGGAATAAAATGATATATAACAACAATACTGAACATAGGCAACATCGCAGGAGAATGAAATTACGATTACGGAAAAAATCTTTTTGTTTACTTCCGTTTTGAAAAACGAAATACCGTCCTGATGCATATTTTTATGCTTTGCCAAAATTCTTTGATGCATATTTTTACGTGTTTGTGGATGCATATTTTTGCGTGTTGATGTGTATTTTATGTGTTTTTTCGATGCATATTTTTTAAAATTCCCGATGCGTATTTTTACGTGTTGGTAAAATTTCAAAGCGTAAACACACTTTTTGATGCGTACTAGATGCATAATTTATGCATTTTGGCGAACTCTGACAGGGGGAGAGTGTGAGGTTTTAGTTTTTAAGTTCTCACCATCACTGAGCCCTGAGTGGTACAATGCTTTGAAATTTTTGCTGAGATGTCTTCAAGTCAGTCTGATATATAATTAAGATTTTTTATGGCACCTGTGTTTTATGTTTAGTTATTCGTGAATGGTTAGATCTATATGTCTTTCCAGGACTGCAACTGTCACCTCCATAGACCCTCCTGGCTCCTGACAAACCACATAGACACCCTATTGGGATTTTTACTACTATGTTGAGATGTTTTCTTTTGTATTCAACTTTTCCCATTGCGTAAATTCTGTGTCAGTTTCTTCCTGGAAATTACAATTTATCTGGAGAACTTGAAAACTTGGCTTTCAATTTTTGTTAATTATGTTTTCCAAGCAAAATTAGTAAGCTTTTATAGTAATGACTTGCAAAAGAAGCATTTCTTCTACTCAGCTTATTTATTTCAAAATAGCATTGATTGAAAAAAAAATCTGAACAGTGTACAAGCAAATGTATTGAACACTGAAAATTATTGTTAAAATTTCTAAGATGTTTGCATAGTGCTAGTTCTAATTTTGACAATAGTAGTCACAGTTCCATTAAAAAATTAATGTTTTGCTACAAAGAAATTCTCTGTAATACAAAAAGAGCTTACAGTGCACTCTTGTGTAATGACAGCCCACAAAGCCAACATACAAACAGCTGACAGCCCACAAGTGTGGAAAACCCACTGTTACAAAATTTCCTCCTTCCATAACTTATGATGTCAAATTGCAGATGGAATTTTGCATTCTCTCACCATTGTGATAACATGCACCTGAAACTGTTATGCTTGTCATACAAAAATTAAAAATGATGTGAAATCCTATTTTTCTGAATTTAAGACTCAGTTTTCAGTCTGACCTACATGCCATTTACAATAGTGCAAAAAATTCATAAGTAATATTTCCCTCAAACACTGCATTATCACACATGTATTATTCAACAATATCAGCCAGTCTGGGCCCCAATTATACTGTTTTTTAAATCTTTCAATTTTCAAAATACCTAGTATATTTCTTATTTAAAGAAACTAAAGACATATCTGACAAATGAGATGATTTTATTGTAATGTTGCAAATAGCAATATGTTACAAAAAACTTGTAAACATGCCGTCTTTTGGCTAGGACAGCAAAGCCAAAAGATGGCATGCGCAATACATACCCCCATGCTCACTGATTTATTTTATGAAATCACATTGCAGGATGAAAAAAAAAATAGCATTAAACTTATCCCTCCCATAAAAAATATATATAAACTTTCCTATTTTTAGTATTTCATTCAAAATTACCAGGTTTTCTCTATTGTGCACACATTTCAATGAATGCAAATGTTCTTTTTAGCTGATGTTAGTAAATTCACATATGCATTTATTTAGAAAAAAAAAAAAAGCATTTCATACATCAATGTTTAGCTAATCATTTAGCAAATGTTTTCTTTTGCTGAGGAGAAACACAGTGGTAAAAGTTGCACTAAGTTCTGTTGTTTAATAGTTTAGTGATCAGAGTGAAGTAAGCAAATACATTTATCACACTAAATTCACAAAATTTCTGCACATAGTTATTGAAAATGAGTTCAGAGCAGTATTTTTTTATGGTAATGTTTTAAACAGGTTGACAAATTTTCTTTGTTGTTTAATATGCTGACAAGTTTTCTCTGTTTTCTCCCTGTGTATATTGCGCTTCATGGTTGCAATTTCACTATGAATTCTTATTGTTTGTTTTTTCATTACAGTATTAATCAGAGTGCTTATGTGTACTTGGTTTTTAATTGTGATAAGAGCAGTTATTCAAAGGAGTTTGTCAGTCATATTTGAACATGGAACATAGTGTGTATCTGTTGCTCCACATAGCAGATTATGTGGCATGTGATCACCATTTTCTCCCTGTCATGGAAATAATGTTCAATTAAATTAATTGCATGAGAAAAAGAAGCTGGGCAGTTAGAGAATTAATCACTAGGTCTGATTGGCTGGCAGTTTTACCAAGGTTATGATACCCCAATTTAATTATAGATCTCTGATAACTATTGTTACTAGTGAAGGTATTAATAAGAATTTTTGATCTTTAAATTTCATTTTAGGTAACAAAATTATCTAAAGTATTTTATTTTGTAATATCCAAACATGTTGTGAGGTTTTGTTTGTAATAGCTCATGCGTTCATGTAACATATTGCATAGTTTTGGTGTGCTGCCCTTATAATTTATTTCTGAAATAGATGGTTTTTTTTCTTTTTGAGTTGCAAATCTTATATTCCAGTAGGGTGCTTTGACTGAAAAATTGCAGTATATGTAGGATATGTAAACATTGAAACAGCCTTTGACAAAGTGAACTATGCAAAACTGCAAAAAAACCTGATTGTTATTTTAAAAAAAATGCATCAAGGACAAAAGAGCAGTTTTAGGAATAAAAAATAGTTTTAACAAATAGTTTGAAGCAAAATGTGGAGTTAGGCTTGGTTGCATAAGATCACTGTCTTTTTTTTTAAAGATACATAGTGAAGAACTTGTTGTTGAGGCATTAGAAGATATTGAAGTTATAAGAAAACAAGGAACAATCTTCAGCAGAATACCACATTCTGTTGATTTTGCCACTTTTCCTGGAAGCAGAACAGAATTAAAAAGAGCTTTGAGGAAATTGGTTATGAACTGTGGCTGGAAAATTGGCAAGAACTAAAGTATTGGTCATAATTAGAAACAAGAATTGGAAATGCAGCAGTATTAAACAGAACTAGAGCAGGTTGAGAACTTTAGATACCTTGGTGGCCTCATAATTGATGATGAAAGAAGTGTAGAAGAAATCTAGACAAGAGTAGAGGTGGCAAAATATGATTTTTGGAAGCATAATGAATTTTTGAAAAGAGGTTTTTCCAAAGAATCAAAGATGCTGAGGTGCTATATTTGGGCAGTCTTGTTTAATGGGTATGAGACTTTGATACTGACACAAGGCTCCACAAAAATAATTAATGCTTTTGAGATGTGGTGTGTTTGTAGAATGCTAAAAATAAAATGAACCAGTAAGATCAAATATGGAGTGTGAAGGAAAATGTAAAGCACCTGTAGCCTCTTGAGTGAAATTTAGACAAAGAAATGCTAAAATGTTGACCATATTATTAAGATGATCATCAGGAACACTGGTAGTTGCTGTCCTTAAGGGGATTGACAGAACAAAAGAAAAGACCAGGTAGACCAAGGAGGTAGTTTATAGATGTTCTAATGGAGTAATCTGGCATTGGAAGATATCAGGAAATTAACAGGGGAATTCACACACAGCTCAGGAAGCTTTGGCAAGCCATGAGAGCAAACTTTCAACTCAGAGGTCACACCACATGATGACAATACCTGAATTATGTTTATTTTTTTCTGTTGTTGTTGTGTGTGTAATGATTTTAAGTTAAAAACTGAATGAATTCTCTGGAACTCATTTTAAAATTCTTAAGAAGCATCCCTTACTGCTCAACATTCATCTGCAAGTTCAGAAAATTCTAAAAATTGAGTGCAAATTGACAATCAAACTTGCTCTTTAAAACACACTCAGCTCAGAAGCTTTGCTGCTCTTTAAAACTTGCTCTTTTTACTTTACTAAATTGAAAGTAATAACTAAAGGTAGACTGTGTTGATCCAGAATTACTCCATTCCTATCTGTACGACTTTAGAAGGCATTCATTAAATTAATTGTGCCATCTATCTTGATTCAAGAATAACAACATGAATGTGATGTTAAAATATCGGTTGAGTCAAACTCATCATTAAAGATATCTCAGCTACACAAGATTGAAACAATATCAAGTGTGCTACTGCCTTTGTAAGTACAAACTGAAACCACATTGAAAACTTAAGAATCATTATGAACATTTCAGATATTCAATTTGAGTACACTGTATATGTAACATTAAGTCATATGGAATTTGGACTCTTCTGGCAGTTGACATGAGAACCACATCTGGCATATGAATTTGTGAACATTTTCATCATTGTCTGTTGAATGTGACCAAGACATACAAATTAAAAGTTTTAACTAAAACAATTCAGTTTGTGCATGATATAGGCATGAAAAATGGAAAGTATTTGTCATTTTATCATTAATTCATTCTGAGGTGGTTATTTTATTGTTAAATAGTAGTAATAGTTGGTAACTGATGCACATGAAATTAGGTTTATGACAAGATTGATAATTACCTTTTAACAAATTAAATATGAAGTGGTTCAGAGCAGTAATTCGTCAAAAAAAAAAAGCTATTTTGATATTTTGAATCTTTTAATTTTTTTGTCTTATTCATTTAAAACTTGTATATTTTATGTCTTTTCTTTTTAAATTTTCCATGTGGGTATTAGTATAACTAAAGTACTTGTAATATGTACATTTCAGGATCCTAAGTTCAGAAGGTGTGCATGAGAGTTTTAGGAGGCACTGATTCTAAGAAAAGCCTTTCCAAATCTGAAGACTTGTAAATAATGAAATTTGTCGAACTATTTATAGTGAAGGCATGGCCAACAAGTTTGAATTTACAGTGTGGAAAAACAGAGAAGCGGCTTGGCCAGGGTGTTAATATGAAAAAATCTTGCTGTTTGTGCATTCATACCTCTTTTTTGTTTATTTAGATAATTCATAGAATGATTAAATGTCTGATGATTAACTGAATGTTCTTTATTCTCAGTCTTTCAATGGTGAAATGCAGTGAATTGAATTGGGGCACTAGCTTCTGACTGTTCGTCGGAGATGTGTCCAGGTTTGAATCTGGTAAGGTGTGGATGTTGTGTTTCCCTTATGGCACTAGCTGGCTCTCTCCTTTCCCTGAAACCAGTGGCCCTAAATTAGGGATGAGTGCCTGCTTATAGCCCATTGAGTTGCTCACAGTGATTGTTAAACCCCAAATTAAAAAAAATAAAAACAAAAAAATTGTTTCAATTGTGTTATGTTAAAACAAATTGCATTCAATTCTCCATATGCATGAGTTCCATTTGCATGAACTCAAATATGCACAAACAGTCTTTAATGCCATCAGTCTTTTTACATGAATTTAAATTCAAATATACATGAGTTAAGCATTACTGTAAACATCGTTCCGTCATATCTAGGTACGTGTATGGTATTTCTAACCATTTTATTTCTTTGTGAGAAAAGTGTATGTATTCCATTCTTTAGGAGCTTCAGTAGGATTGCCGATTGCCCATTCGCTGGTTTATTCAGTCACCTATCAGTGGCTGGAGGCAATGGTATCCTTACACCACTTCTCATTCATGAACTGAGTGCTGTGACACATAGCCCTGATCACCACTGTTGCAACTGCGGGTGATTTGTTGCACTGTGGCCCTGCAGTTGCTGTGAACAATGCACAGTATTCTCCGCTCCCCTCTGGCATCAATGAGCTGCGGACGACACATGCTGGACGACAGTTCATCGTTTGGCCATCTGTGCCACACTTCTGATATGTACTCACTACAGCACACATGAACAACCCGCAAGCCACGCTGTTTCCGAGATTGTAGTTTTGAGGCACCATGCCATAACGATGTGTCCTTTATCAAACTACGATAAATTGGCAGCTTTTCCCATTCTGACTCTGAATACTCTACTAACTGAAAGCCGGTCCTAGGGTTGTATATATAGTGCTCTGTGAACTGCCCCTGTGTCACCGTTCAGTCTCAAGGTGCACTCATTTCTCTAGGCTGGGGGTGGCCATAATGGAATGGCTAATCGGTGTATGTGTGTGTGAGGCTTCTGCAGAATGGCTTCCTTGTGTAGTTGGAGGTTGAGTGTATTTAAGTGTATTTTGGCTTTTCTCAGGTACCATAAAATTATTTTTGTGAAGAACTAAAGACATTCATTGATAAACATCTAGGGGCCAGAAATGTCATAATTTTATAAAACATCTCAGGTGCAGAAGAAATCTTTTTTAATTGTCTCTGAATTCCATAATTTTTTTCTGTGTTATGTTTTTCAAGTCCTGAGGACTAAGGAAAAACACAGATGTAATATATTTCAATGAGAAGCGAATCCCCTGAAAAAAATACTTATTCACAATTACATGAAAGGCATATGCTAATATCAGTATTGGAACACAGGCACTATGTTTTCTACTATTTCCCATGTAGCCATCCTTCAGAAAACTTGAAAATTGTGCAGTCCTGGAACGGGTCTCTGATCTGCAATTTCCAATTTACGTTCAAGCATGCTACTGTTACACTGCCCCGGGTAACGAAGTTCAAAGCAACAGGAGCTAAGCAGATCTAGCGTATGAATTTGTAAATTAAATTCCCATTCCAGTGTGATATGATTTTCAAGTTTTCTGAATGGTATCTACATGGGAAACAGAAAATACACTGGCGGAAAGTGAAAAAAGAACACCAAGAAGGAATTAGTGGACGATCATGAAATTTACATATGTTAATGGGGTCAAGTTTACGTAGGTGTGATGTTAATTTCGGGACCAACCGGTGAGCGCTTACGCCACAGCACGGCATAATATGCAAATTATCGTCGGTGGTATTTAAGGAGTACGGCAAAGTGAATGTAATCAGTCGTCGGTGTACGGACATGTGCGAAGACCCTGAAGAAGCTACAATGCCTGGACATGGAAGACGTGTACCATTTCAGCAATTATCGGACTTTGAGCGAGGTCGTCTAGTCGGACTACGCGAGGCCGGGTGGTCGTATCGTCGTATTGCAGAGTGAATTGGATGGGAAGTATCGGTGGTAGTACGGTGGTGGCGTAGATGGTCCGAGGAACATTCCCACACGAGAAGACGTGGAACCGGGAGTCACAGACGTACTGATGAGCAGACCGATTGACGCATTAAAAAGAGCGGCGTTGTCAAGCAGAACATCCACTGCGATGCAAATCCCGAGCTGCCTTTGCACCTGAGGTGACTGTGCGAACAATCTGCAACCGTCTACTGGATGCAGGACTATGTGCACGTGTGCCTCTGGCATGTGTACCTCTGACTCCAGCCCACCGTCAGGAACGGCTGCAGTGGTGTCGCCAATGTCTGCACTGGAGAACGCAATGGCGATCTGTCGTGTTCAGCGATGAAAGCAGATTCTGCTTGGGAGCCTCCGATAGCCGTATGCGTGTTCGCAGACGCACAGGGGAGCGTCTCCACCCTTCTTGCATCCGCCAGCAATGCACAGGGCCTACACCTGGTCTCCTGGTGTGGGGAGTGATCAGCTATCACTCCCGTACACAACTAGTGTTTGTACCGGGTACGTTAAACAGCACCTCCTACATCAACATCATTCAGCTCATTGTTATGCCATTTGTAAGGTCGGTCCATCGTGGTGTTTTCCAGCAAGATAACGCACGCCCACACACGGCACGTACAACGCAACATGCACTTCAGGGTGTGAGACAACTTCCATGGCCTGCACGTTCACCGGATTTGTCCCCCATTGAGCACGTGTGGGATTTTATGGGACGACAACTTATCCGGTCTCCACAGCCATCTCCGATTTGCGCGTCCAGGTTGAGGATGCTTGGAACTCAATACCCCAAACTTACATCCAACATCTGTGCGACAGACTCCATGCCAGAATTGCACAGTGTGACGCAGTTCATGTTGGTTCAACCTCGTACTAACCATGTTACATGGAAATGCTATTTTTCAGTTTACCAGCAAATACAGCTGTATTTTGCCATAATGTTTTGATCACGTTATCCTCTGTATTCCGTTATTATGCTGTATAAATTTCGTTGGTATCAGACGTCTCCTTCTTGGTGTTCTTTTTTCACTTTCCGCCAGTGTATGTCCTCCATGTGCCTATAAATGATTATTTGACATAGGCACAAGTTTGAGCCTGCACCCAACCACCTTCATTAAACGGCCAAACTCTTAATTGCGCTGTCACTGGATACACACAGTTGGCAAAATGATCTGTTTGTGCTGTGGGGAAATAAATTGAATGTTGTATTAAAAGACTACATTGATACCCAAGTTGAAAATTCATACAAAATCTAACATTTTGGCAGATACAAAAATATCCCTGTTCATCACCACTAAATCAGGGAAAGCAAGAAAGCTTTTTGATGGCAATTTTTCAGCTGATAAAGGTGTCCTGCATAACACATGGTGGGGGAACTTGCCATCTTGATCAAATAAACTGGGAAAGGAGAACTTTAAAAAAGTTTTAAATGATGCTTTAAAACAGCAGTTAGTAAGATTCAGGAGGAAAAGTGCATTTCAGAAGCCAAGATCAAGATTCAAGTCAATGCAGATGTTGGGCTGTCATTTAATATGGTGAAAAGTAATCCTGCTCTTGCAGAACAAATTTCTTAGGGAGTCAAGACTGGTAAAGGAGCACATAAATTCAGAAAAATCTAAGAAGAAAGGACCCTTGGATTAGAATGATGCAAATTTTTGTAGAAGGTTCAGTGACACCAAGCAAGAAGAAGCAACAGTGGAGCTGCCTCAAGAAAATATAAAATTCTACTCAGAGGTCTGCTTTACAGAGGGAGAAAATACATAATCAAGGGGAAACTCGCACACTGTTCACTTCCAGTAGTCACTAAGGAATTACACATGCACCTAGTAGTGGCCTTTAAGTTCTCAAGGCTTACTTATGCCTCAAAGGAAGACCTTGTGAAATTGTTACTTTGAGAGAATTAAGCAGCAACACATAACTGAAATAAAAGATGGGAAGAAGGTCGAGGAATACGCTTAAGTTATGTAAAAGTTATATTTTACATGAAAGCTTTCAAAATATGTTTTTAGTTCTCCTTCAGCCAGAGTTTGGATGAAAACTGAGTAGGTTATTGCCAGATTTTTGTCATTCAGTTTCTGTAAATGGTTTTCAGATTTGCAAACATTGTATTTATTTTGAAAAGTATTGATTTCCAGTTTGTCTGGATGATATAAGGAGATTCCAAATTGCAGTTGTTGGAAGTAAGATAAGTTTCCAAGCTTTCGCAGTAGCAAAGCTAAGGCAGTGTTAAGAGTTCCCCATTTTTATATTAAAAGAACACCAAAAAAAAAAAAAAAAAAAAATAAGTAAAAACGTGGAATTTTAATGCTACTTTAGCCTCTTTCACCTTTGTAAAACACCTCAGCCGAACCGTGTTGGAAGAATTCAAAGCAAATTGCCCCATTTTGCAGTTCATATCAGCTTCGCTACCGCGGATGCTTGGGAATTTATCATACTTCCAATAACTGTAATTTGGAATCTCCTTATATCATCCCGATGATGTGGAAATCCAGAGTCTTTCAAAATAAATATGTTTGTGAATCTGGAAACCATTTACAAACTGAATGATGAAGATATCTGACAACAACCTGGTCAGTTTTCATCAAAACTCTGGCTGAAGAACTAAAGATTTAGTTCAAAAGCTCCCATGTAAAATATAACCTTTACTTAAGTGTGTTCCTGTACTTTCTTCACATCCACAAATTGTTACTTCCTCCTCAGACAGAGAAATGCAGAGCATCCAGAAAGTTCCTTTACACAAAGTTTGAAAATTCACCATTACGTTGTTATACCTGTTGTGCAAGCATTTCTTAGAATTTTCATTTTTTTTTTAATTTTCAGTTTCTCTTAGAATTTTCATCATGAAAACTGGATAGAACTTTTGCACACACCTAATAAATCATATCAAATGTGTGTGGAGATATAGCAATGCTCTGAAAGTTGTGGCAACCCTAGATGATTGCTCAGATCTACACATAGGTGGTGCAACCTATTTGGTAGATCAGGGAAGGAAGCTGAAGGTCAGTCAGCCAAGAATGAGTTTTACATGCAATCAAAGGATCGCTTTGCTGAAGACACTTCCAATGTGTTAGGTGTGTGCAAACATTTTACCCACGTTTCCAGTATAAAAGAAAAACAAATTTTTCAAAATAAATAGCATCTTTATATTTTACATAATTGCCATTATTATCTATGATGTCTTGCCATCTTTCTGGTAGTAATTAAATTTCCCTTCTGTAGAAATCCTCTGTTTTGGAGTCAAAAAATTGTTGTAATGCAGTTTCAACATCTTCAACATTATTGGAAGTTTTTCCAGAGAAATTGTTCTGAAGAGATTGAAAAAGGTGGTTGTCTGTAGATGCAAGATCTGGGGAATATGGAGGGGGGGGGGTAACACTTCCCATCCAATGTCCAGTAATTTTTTTCTGAGTGGTTAAAGCCGTATGGGATCTTGCATTGTCATGCTGCAAGATGATGCCATTGCGATTGAACAGTGCTGGATGCTTAGATTTCAATTTTTCTTTCAGCCTTTCCAACTGTTGGCAGTACAGGTTAGCATTTATCATTTGTTAGGTGCAAGCAGCTTGCAGTGGATTACTTCCTTGGCATCTGAGAAGGGACTTATTAAATGAATGCTGGGATCACCATTCATTTAATTAAGTCCCTTCTTGGATGCAATCCTCTTGAAGTCGATGGAGCAGGCTTTCCAACTCGGCATACAGTCATTTGAAGTTTTGCATTTCTTTCAAGGACCCACTTTTCATCACCTGTAACTAATAATTCCAAGAAAAGTTCATTTCTACGACATGCAGGCAAAGAAAGACAGGTGGTCCTTCTGTCCAATCAATATTTTTGCAAATAAGTCATGTGGTACTCACTGTTGAACTTTGTGATAAACACAAGTGCATGCATCCTTCTTTCTTCAGTTATTATGTGTACAGAAAGCCTTTCTGATAATTCTTCAATAGTTAGATGTTGGTAATTTGATAGAGCTTGGTTGAGATCCTCTTCAGAAACCCCTTGTGGACGTCCAGAATATGGTGGATCTCTGCAGCTTCTGTCTTCACGGAATTTCCAGAACCAGCGCTGACTTACTCTTTCGTCTACAGCATTCCTGCCATACACCTCACAAATGTGGCAGCAGGCTTTATCTGCATTGTTGCTGTTGCCAAACTTGTAAAGCAAGCAATGTCTAATGTGATCCTTATTGCTTGACATGTTAACCCTTGTGTGACTTGTTTATGAATAAGATGCACCTGCATATTTGGTGTCATTTTGTAGCCTACTCCTCAAAGCATTTTGGCCATCACACATGGCATCTGTTATTGCACTTGTTACTTAAATTTTTTTCTTAGAATTTTCATCATGAAAAATGGGTAGAACTTTTGCACATAGCTAATAAATCATATCAAATGTGTGTGGAGATATGGCAGTGTAAATATCTCTGTATTCTGTCACCAAGTAAAGTTGCACTCTACCAATTCGTGTACTGATTTTATTACACTAATTTCGAGGACCGTAGGCAATGTATAAGACACCCTGGGTATTCACGTCAGATTTCATCATTGAGGATATCATGCAACAAATGTAACGATCACCTCAGAAAACTGGGAGCATCTCTTGGATCTGTACATAATGTGAAACATTTGAAATCTGTAGTTTTTTTTATGGTTGCACAAAGCCTATTTGTGATTTTTATATTTGAAATGTTTGTATGCAGGAAGTGCAGGAGTTAAAGCTGCCAAATGCAGGTAAGAAGCACCTTTATGGGTACTAGTGGTTTCACAGATTCATTCCCAACAATATAACCATTCATGGTAAGACTTTTCACAGATGAAGCATGGTTCCACCTGAATGGATACGTCAACCCCCAGAACACATAAATTTGGGCTGTGGAAAATCCACATGCCTCATATGAGGTGCTGCATCATTCTGAGAAAGGCAGTATTTAGTGTGCTGTGTTACATAAAATGGTGCCTTTTGAAACCATGGTAGATGGTGCTGTTTACAGAGATTTGTTAGAACTTAATGAATGTGACTTAGTTTCGGCAGATAATTCAACTTGCCACACTGCTAAAGAAACCATGGACATACTCAGGACTTCTTTGGTAATCATCACATCTGGAAATATCTTATATAGATTGTGTATTGTGTATTAGAGAATAAAAAAGGCCACCCCGGTGGCGCAGTGGTCTAAGGCGTTGGCCTCTGATCATTCGTCCGTAAGGAGTCCGGGTTCGAATCCCGGTCAGGCATGGATGTTGTGTTTGTCTTAAGGCACTGGCTCTCTCCCTTCCCTGGAACCAGTGACCCTAAATTAGGGACGAGCGACTGCTTATAGCCCATTGAGTTGCTCACGGTGGTCGTTAAACCTCCAATCAAAAAAAAAAAAAAAGAATAAAAAAGTGTGTAAAAAAATGTAGCATTTCCTTTGAGTTTCTCAAAAGATATGTAAAAGTAGATTCACAGCACATGTTGAGCAGTGTAACGTAACTACTTCAACACTAAAGGGAAAACTATTTTTTATTCTTCTTTATACACTGCCGGACAATTGCTAAGGACGGATGATAATAGCAACGATAGCAACCATAAAATGGAAGGCAGGAAAATGTGGAAATTAGCATAAGTGCGGGATACTGTAAGACGTGTTGTGCGTATGCAAATTTTGGATTGCCGAACTTGTTCGTGACGTCATAGCTGATAAGAGATATAAAGGATTTGACGCGTATTGACCGTTGTTTTTTTTTTTTTTTTTTTTGATCGGAGGTTTAACGACCACCGTGAGCAACTGAATGGGTTATAAGCAGTCGCCCGTCCCTAATTTAGGGTCACTGGTTCCAGGGTAGGGAGAGAGCCAGTGCCGTAAGACAAACACAACATCCATGCCTCACCGGGATTCGAACCCGGACCCCTTCGGACGAATGATCAGAGGCCAACGCCTTAGACCACTGCGCCACCGGGGCGGCCACCGTTGTTGTTCAAACGCAAAGTTGAAAGGGAAAGAATCAATTGACGAACTTGCAATTTTCAGTATGTCTTCCCGACATCACCTAGATGATTTTACGCGTGGCCGTATTATTGGCAAGATTGAAGAAGGGCGAAAAATAACAGATGTTGCCAGGGAGTTCGACGTCAGCCACATTGTTGTTTCAAGGCTTTGGAAATCATTTCAAACAAATGGAGAGTGTTGCAAACGTCACGGGGGAGGTCGTGTTCGCAGTACGACACCTGCAGAAGGCCGCCCCGGTGGCGCAGTGGTCTAAGGCGTTGGCCTCTGATCATTCGTCCGTAAGGGGTCCGGGTTCGAATCCCGGTCAGGCATGGATGTTGTGTTTGTCTTACGGCACTGGCTCTTTCCCTTCCCTGGAACCAGTGACACTAAATTAGGGACGGGCGACTGCTTATAGCCCATTGAGTTGCTCACGGTGGTCGTTAAACCTCCAATCAAAAAAAAAAAAAAAAAAAACACCTGCAGAAGATCGGTACATAGTGCTATCAACAAAAAGACACCGGCGCAGCACAGCTAGTGAGGTAGCAAATCAGTTTGTAGCTGCTACTGGCAAGCGGATCTCCCGAAGAACTGTCGCCAGACGTTTGCATGAAGGAGGACTATACGCCCGCCGTCCTGTTGTGTACATCCCATTGTCCAGACGTCACCGTACCGCCCGTTTGCAATGGTGCCATCAACATCGCAATTGGACATAACGACTGGTCTGCTGTCCTCTTCTCAGATGAGAGTAGATACAGTCTATCGTCTGATTGTCGACGACAACTGATCTGGCGTGATAGTGGTACTGCATATTGTCCAGCAAACATACAGGAAAGGGACCGATATCCGACATGTAGTGTCATGGTATGGGCTGGCATCATGATCAATGGCCGTACGTCCCTCTATGTGTTTCCAACTGGGACTATGACTGGCCAACGATACATTAATGATGTTCTGCTACCTCATGTTCGCATGTTCCGTGGTGCTGTCGGTGATAGATTCATTTTCATGGACGACAACGCAACATGTCATCGAACAGTCTCTGTCCAGGAGTGTCTGAGAGCGAGAATATTCAACGCCTCGTATGGCCAGCACGTTCTCCAGATCTGAATCCCATTGAAAATGTGTGGGATGCTTTGGGGAGGAGTCTTGCTGGTCGCCAATGCCCTCCAATAAATAAGGACACCCTCATCCGTGCACTGACAGAGGAATGGGATAAATTTCCCCAACAGCTGCTTGATAATGTTGTGCAAAGCATGACACGACGTGTGGAATCTTGCATCGCCCTCCATGGTGGCCATATCCCGTATTGACATCTTACGCCGGAACGCCTGCGGACGGTAATTGCATTTTTTTCACGTTTACGTATTCTGCACAAAATGGCCTGTTTGTCCCTTGGACACGTTCCGAAGCCTTCTGGATTTCAGAACACAATAAATTGTCTTTCTTGTAATGTCCTGCCATTCTGACATTATTTTATTCCACTTGGCATCCAACCAGACTTACTTTTTTAGGCGCTATATAGCCGTTTATGATCCGTCCTTAGCAATTGTCCAGCAGTGTATTACTGTCACTTTTGTTTTCCAATCAGTGCTGTGTGACTTGATCCTGTTCTTTGTGTTTCTTCTCTAATTAACATAAACAGAAAATGAGATTCACAGGTTTTTACTTTCTTTGCCTAAGTCAACCAACTGCCTACTTTCTTATGCATCACAAGTGATCCTTTTCATATTGCTTTGCTCAACAGGAAAATGAATACTGCATTAGTCTCTCTTCTGTGCTTTCATTTATGCTTTCTAATTATAGTACTCTAACCTGAACCTCACCGCCGCTGTGGCGCAGTGGTCTAAGCGATGGCCTCTGATCATTCGTCCGAAAGGGGTCCAGGTTCGAATCCCGGTGAGGCATGGATGTTGTGTTTGTCTTACGGCACTGGCTATCTCCCTTCCCTGGAACCAGTGACTCTAAATTAGGGACGGGCGACTGCTCATAGCCCATTGAGTTGCTCACGGTGGTCGTTGAACCTCTTCTGTTTCAACGTTATAGCTAGCTATCTTATCAGATTTTTCACAAAATGAAGCAATCAAACAGTAGAACAAATCAGGTAGTGTAACTGCCTGATTCAAATAACTGCACTAATTCATGAAAACCTCAACCAATCAGAAAACGGATTTTCTCATTGGCTGAGGCAGACGTTTTCTTCAAAGTGAAAAAAAAATTAGAAATTTTGCATTCCCTTCTATTTCTCCAGCCTCCACATTATGAGAAGAAGAAAATTTGTAAAAATATATTAGGACTTTTTTCTACCATATGCTCAGGTGTCATGTGGGTGTGACAGTATTATGTGTTGGTGTGGCAGTTTGACAAAGCAAGTATGTGGGTAGATTAAAATTTATTTACTTAACTGGTAACTGTATAATCCCTTAACTCTTATTTTCCTCCATTGTTCTTTCCTGTTGGGGCATAATGACTTTTTTTTTTTTTTTTTGATTGGAGGTTTAACGACCACCGTGAGCAACTCAATAGGCTATAAGCAGTCGCCCGTCCCTAATTTAGGGTAACTGGTTCCAGGGAAGGGAGAGAGCCAGTGCCGTAAGACAAACACAACATCCATGCCTCACCGGGATTCGAACCCGGACCTCTTTCGGACGAATGATCAGAGGCCATCGCTTAGACCACTGCGCCACCGGGGCGGCCATAATGACTTGCATCTCATACCTAATTTTTCTTTGACACGACAATCTCTTTCAGGTGAAGAAATTTGATCTAAATCTGTCAAGAAGCACTGCATAGATTAGCATGTCAACACTTAAGTGCAGGGTTAATATTAGGTTAGCAACTTAATTCTCGGCCCCTAACCGCAAGTGATCATAGAATGTCGGCAAATGCAAATAGCTGTGTGCGATAATGGCTGATTGCAGCACCATCCAACAGCTTTCCAGGCAACCTTAACCTCGCACAGCTGTAGTGACAGAAGGGACGAAAGTTGACGGTAAAAGCAATGTCGTTCGAGAAGCAACATTTGAGACACTCCTGTTCGCGTTTCAGCTGAAAAAAAGTACCGCGGAAGCCCAGCAAATGATCTGTGCTGCTTTGGGTGAGGCTGCTGTGTAATACAGTATGTGTAAAAAATGGTTCCAGCGGTTTAAGCAGGGAAATTGCTGTCCTGGTAGCGCAGTGGTCTAAGCGATGGCTTCTGATCATTTATCCGAAAGGGGTCTGGGTTCGAATCCCGGTGAGGCATGGATGTTGTGTTGGTTTTACGACACTGGCCCTCTCCCTTCCCTGGAACCAGTGACCTTAAATTAAGGACGGGCGACTGCTTATAGCCCATTGAGTTGCTCACGGTGCTCGTTAAGCTTCCAATCAATACAAAAAAAGCAGGGAAATTTTAATCTCCGTTAGCCGCCTCGGTGGCGCAGTGGTCTAAGCGATGGCCTCTGATCATTCGTCCAAACGGGGTCCGGGTTCAAATCCCGGTGAGGCATGGATGTTGTTTGTCTTACGGCACTGGATCTCTCCCTTCCCTGGGACCAGTGACCCAAAATTAGGGACTGGGTGACTGCTTATAGCCCATTGAGTTGCTCACGGTGGTCGTGAAACCTCAAAAAAAAAAAAAATTCTGTTATGCAGAACGTCCGGGACAGCCACAGAAAGTTGACGATGAGGAACTGGAACAACTGTTGGACGCGGATCCCTGTCGCACACAGTCAGAGCTCGCCCAGGAACTCTGAGTAGCACAGCAAGCCATTGCAAAGCGCCTGCACAAGCTTGGACGGATTCACAAGGCAGACCGTTGGGTGCCCCACCAACACAGCTGCGAACAAGTCAAGGTGCTACGATGTTGCTGTCCTTGCTCTCCAGATTCAAGAAAAAGGATTTCCTCCACAAGATTTTGACCTGTGATGAGAAGTGGATCCCCTACGATAATCCTTTGCGGCGCAAATCGTGGGTTTATCCAGGTCAGCCTACCGCCAAACCGAATATCCATGCCAGGAAGTTATTGCTGTGCATATGGTGGGATCAGCGCGGTGTCGTACGCAATGAGTTGCTCAAACCTGGTGAAACGGTCAATGCTGAGCGTTATTGTCAGCAACTCATTCGTGTGAGAGACGCAATGGAGGCCAAAAGGCCATACGCCGACAAAGTCAGAAGGTCGGTCCTGTTGCTTCAGGATAACGCGCGTCCTCACACCGCAAAAACGACTTTAAACACGATCACCGACTTGGGATGGGAGATTCTGTCCCACCCGGCGTTTTCTTCAGACTTCGTCCCGTCGGATTATCACCTATTTCGCTCCCTGCAACATCACCTGAGTGATACGCACTTCACTACTGTCGAGGAGGTCCAGACAAGTATTGATGACTTTATCAACTCGAAACAGCCTTTTTCCGCAGTGGCATTCGGCAGCTCCCTGACTGATGGCTCAAATGTATCCAACACGACGGGGATTATTTCCCTGATTAGGTACGTATTCAATTTGCTGTCAACGTGTCAGGCCTGCGGTCGAGAATTAAGTTGCACACCAAATATTTTGAAAACGGTTGTCATGTCAGAGAAAAATTATTGTTCTTAAAACCAAGCTCTCCTCATGAAACTAAAAAATGTTAAAGCCAGTGGATGATGGTATAGCTTCACTTTGGCAGTGAATAATGTACTTTTACTTTCATAAACTCCTGAAGAGTATTAGTGTTTGATGTAGAAGCACCACAGATTCATTCCATATGACGCCACCCAATGATGGTCGCATGACCATATTTTTGCTA
The DNA here is from genome assembly GCA_039090855.1 of Macrothele yani. Classification (NCBI taxonomy): domain Eukaryota; kingdom Metazoa; phylum Arthropoda; class Arachnida; order Araneae; family Macrothelidae; genus Macrothele; species Macrothele yani. Next base: position 992,116 of record CM077021.1, on the reverse strand, counting down.
GCTGATTTTTACATATATTGACAATTCGGTATGACATTTTTTTAAAAATTATTACTAACTTCTAGTCTGTGCTACGGGAATTTTTCGCAAATGTTACCGTTTATTGTGATTTCGTAATCTCGGAACCTATATTCATGCTAGACACCAATTAAGAAGCCAATATGTTCTTCATAAAAAGAACTAAATTTTATATGAAACTTCACTGTAAAATTTTATACTTGAAATTAATGGATACTTTCTGGATAAACACTTTTCGAATTAAAACTTATGTAGAAAGGAAAAACGTATCAAACCTGATTTTCTTTTTCCTGATGTTTTAGGACTAAAAACCAACCCAGTTTTATCTTTTATTATTCTCTAGAAGGTGACAAAGGTTACTTTTTTGAGATAGGCTCTTTCTGAAGTTAAATATCTCAGATGGGGAGGTCTTTAAAATCTGAAAATTACAAGATACTTTGTATGAAGTCGTACACGAAGTTCAACAAACAGTAAAAAAAAAAAATTGGAGTTTGATATTCAGCAGGTAAGGAAGATATGGCCACCTGTGAACAAAAAAATCATCAAATTTTGTATGTACCTTTATTTGACGGTTGTGTTTCGAAATATTGAACTTAATGTAGAAGATTGGATGTGAATTACTTATTTCTCAATAGCGATGAAAATAACTTACAAGAGCTTCGAGTGGAGAAAGTTTTCCAAAAAAGTTAATGACAATAACTTGAAAGAAACTCACAAGCAGGTGAGTTTCTTTTCATTAACTATTGCCAGTTTTTTTTTTGTGCAGGTACATGTTACCTGATATTCCCAGAAGCGGCGATGATGAGGGAAAAAATCAAGAAAAGTCTATTCTTTTACATCAAAAGATTCACAAAAACACGTTGATAAATTATTTTAATGAAGTAAAAATGGTGACATGACAAATGGCGCTATAGTCATTTGAACGATTAGCAGTTCTAACACGAGAAGACTTGCTGTGAACAGATGAAGTCCACGAAAATAGTAAAAAAAAAAAAAAAACCACAAATGATAAGAATTCCTCTTTGTGATGCAACAAATTGCCTTCACAAAAATGTAGCTTTTGTAACGTCGGAGTATTGAACACTAGGCAGGTGATGAAGCAACTGAAAACCAGTGTTGCCAGGTCAGATATTATTAGGTGTGCAACTTAATTCTCGGCCACAGGCACGACACGTTGACAGCAAATTATAGCAAATCGAATACGTACCTAATCAGGGAAATACTCCCCGTCGTGTTGGATACATTTGAGTCATCGGTCAAGGAGCTGCCGAATGTCACTGCGGAAAAAGAAGGCTGTTTCGAGTTGATAAAGTCATCAATACATGTGTGGACCTCCTCGACAGAAGTGAAGTGTGTATCACTCAGATGATGTTGCAGGGAGCGAAAGAGGTGATAATCCGACTGGGCGAAGTCTGGATAATACGCCGGGCGGGACAAAATCTCCCATCCCAGGTAGGTGATCGTGTTTATAGTCGTTTTTCGCGGTGTGAGGATGCGCGTTATACTGAAGCAAGAGGACCGACCTTATGCCCTTGCCGGTGTATGGCCTTTTTGCTTCCATTGCGTCACTCACACGAATGAGTTACTGACAATAACGCTCAGCTTTGACCGTTTCACCAGGTGTGAGCAACTCATAGCGTACGACACCGCGCTGATTTCACCATATGCACAGCAATAACTTCCTGGCATGGATATTCGGTTTGGCGGTAGGCTGACCTGGGTAAACCCACGATTTGCGCCGCTTAGGATTATCGTAGAGTATCCACTTCTCATCACAGGTCAAAGTCTTTTGTAGGAAATCCTTCTTGAATCTGGTGAGCAAGGACAGCAACATCGTAGCGCCTAGACTTGTTCGCAGCTGTGAGTTGGTGGGGCACCCAACGGCCCTGCTTGTGAATCCGTCCAAGCTTATGCAGGCGTTTTGCAGTAGCTTGCCGGGCTACTCCGAGTTCCTGGGCGAGCTCTGACTGTGCGACAGGGATCCGCGTCCAACAGTTGTTCCAGTTCCTCATCGTCAACTTTATGTGGCTGTCCCGGACGTTCTGGATCCCGGAGATCAAAATTTCCCTGCTTAAACCGCTGGAACCACTTCTTACACGTACTGTAGAACACAACAGCCTCACCCAAAGCAGCACAGATCATTTGCTGGGCTTCCGCGGCACTTTTTTCAGCTGAAACGCGAACAGGAGGCAGTGCATCAAATGTTCCTTCTCGAACGACATTGATTTCACCGTTGCCGCCCCGGTGGCGCAGTGGTCTAAGCGATGGCCTCTGATCATTCGTCCGAAAGGGGTCCGGGTTCGAATCCCGGTGAGGCATGGATGTTGTGTTTGTCTTACGGCACTGGCTCTCTCCCTTCCCTGGAACCAGTGACCCTAAATTAGGGACGGGCGACTGCTTATAGCCCATTGAGTTGCTCACGGTGGTCGTAAAACCTCCAATTATAAAAAAAAAAAAAAAAAAAAAAATTTCACCGTCAACTTTCTTCCCTTCTGTCACTACAGCTGTGCGCGGTTTTTTTTTTTTTTTTGATTGGAGGTTTAACGACCACCGTGAGCAACTCAATGGGCTATAAGCAGTCGCCCGTCCCTAATTTAGGGTCACTGGTTCCAGGGAAGGGAGAGAGCCAGTGCCGTAAGACAAACACAACATCCATGCCTCACCGGGATTCGAACCCGGACCCCGTTCGGACGAATGATCAGAGGCCATCGCTTAGACCACTGCGCCACCGGGGCGGCGTGCGCGGTTACGATTGCCCGGAAAGCTGTTGGATGGTGCTGCAATCAGCCATTATCGCACACAGCTATTTGCCTTTGCCGACGTTTTATGATCGCTTGCGGTTAGGGGCCGAGAATTAAGTGGCATACCTAATAGAAAATTGCATGGTTTGCCATGAAAAATAGCAAAAACGTGACAGAGTTCGAATAAAAGCTTGAAACGTAGCATTTCAAGAAAAAAAAAGAAAGCACTTCAGGAAACTTTCCTTATTTCTCATACTTTAGCATTGCCGCTGTACAAAAACATTGTATATCATTCATTCAGTTATAAAAGAGCCCATAACTTGTTGCCGTGCCACATTTTTCTACCAAAATTAAGCCGGCTTGGTGATGCAATGGTCTGGGCGCTGGCTTATGACTATCCGTCGGAGAAGGGTCCGTGTTGCCGCCCCGGTGACGCAGTGGTCTAAGCCATGATTTCTGATCATTCGTTCGGGTTCGGATCCCAGTGAGGCATGGGTGTTTTTTTGTTTTTTTGTTTTTTTATTGGAGGTTTAACGACCACCGTGAGCAACTCAATGGGCTATAAGCAGTCGCACGTCCCTAATTTAGGGTCACTGGTTCCAGGGAAGGAGAGAGCCAGTGCCGTAAGACAAACACAACATCCATGCCTCACCGGGATTCGAACCCGGACCCCGTTCGGACGAATGATCAGAGGAGGCATGGGTGTTGTATTTGTCTTACGGCGCTGGCTCTCTCATTTCCCTGGAACCAATGGCCCTAAATTAGGGACAGGCGACTGCTTATAACCCACTGAGTTGCTTACGGTGGTCGTTAAACCTCCAATTAAAGAAAAAAGGGTCCAGGTTCGAATTCCGGTCAGGCATGGATGTTGTGTTTGTCTTATGGCACTGACTCTCTCCCTTCCCTGGAACCAGTGACCCTAAATTAGGGACAGGCGACTGCTTATAACCCACTGAGTTGCTGACGGTGGTCGTTAAACCCTCAATAAAAAAACAACGACATAAAGCACAGAATAAGACTAAATAAAGCAAGTCATGTCTATGAAAGAAAGATTCTTGTTTTATTTCATTTCTTTTTTTTTTTTTTTTTTTTGATTGGAATTTTAACGACCACCGTGAGCAACTCAATGGGCTATAAGCAGTCGCCCGTCCCTAATTTAGGGTCACTGGTTCCAGGGAAGGGAGAGAGCCAGTGCCGTAAGACAAACACAACATCCATGCCTCACCGGGATTCGAACCCAGACCCCTTACGGACGAATGATCAGAGGCCATCGCTTAGACCACTGCGCCACCGGTGCGGCTATTCTTGTTTTAATAGATTATAATTAAGCATTCGTTGTGACATTGAACTCTTCGATAATATGTTTACATGCGTTTGCCCATTGCTTAACATGGCGTTACGTTGCAGAGGTTCAGGAAAATCAGGATTTTTATAAATTTATTAACGACATGTCTAACTTTTGCTGATCGTACGGTTGTGCTAATAAATTCTGCCACCTAAATTTTTTTTTTTTTTGATTGGAGGTTTAACGACCGCCGTGAGCAACTCAATGGGCTATAAGCAGTCGCCCGTCCCTAATTTAGGGTCACTGGTTCCAGGGAAGGGAGAGAGCCAGTGCCGTAAGACAAACACAACATCCATGCCTGACCGGGATTCGAACCCGGACCCCTTACGGACGAATGATCAGAGGCCAACGCCTTAGACCACTGCGCCACCGGGGCGGCCCACCTAAATTGCATAGAGGAAGGAATAACTTTCCATTATTTTCCTCTGAAAAGGACGAAATAATTAAAGTAATGGTTGTGCAAAATGAAACGCGATGATTTCCATTCCAAAGTTCGTTTTCCAATATGTTCTGCTTACTTTAACGAAAAAGATTTTGGATATTATGGCACAACGAATCAAAGTCAGTTGAAACCTCGTAGCCTTCCTTTGAATTTCATATATTTGGATCAGTAAATTACGAATTAAGTTCTACGTTCTTTCCCCAAAAATCGAAACAAACATATCTATATTTTTCTTTTATTTAATGTTACGCATTTATTTAATTCTTACGCAGATTGCCTAGCGTGCGAACCCTAGTTTGTTTCCGTATTAAGTATTTGTCTGGTCTTGTAAACGTTTTGTTTTAATGTTTTGTTTTGTTAAAAAAGGTTCCGAAGTTTATGTTTCAGATATTTCGCCAATGTCTGACAGTAAGAACATGAAAAATTAATATACCGTGTACGAGAAATGCTCCATTAAAAACTTCATGATGACTAACCGCGATATTTTTTTTTTTTTTTTTGATTGGAGGTTTAACGACCGCCGTGAGCAACTCGGTGGGCTATAAGCAGTCGCCCGTCCCTAATTTAGGGTCACTGGTTCCAGGGAAGGGAGAGAGCCAGTGCCATAAGACAAACAAACATCCATGCCTGCCCGGGATTCGAACCCGGACCCCTTACGGACGAATGATCAGAGACCAGCGCCTTAGACCACTGCGCCACCGGGGCGGCAATCGCGATATTCTCCAGCGTCATGCGAAATAAACATCGAACACAAAATTGCCTTGGTATATTTTTGCAGATTTGTTCTTCTAAGAAATTAATTTCTTCTTCTTTGCCGTGTAGCTCTATTAATTCGTTAGCAGACTCCATGACGTTAAGGTTGCAAAAATTAGCCAACAGTACGGGATAATCAAGTTGCGACAACTTGAATCAGCAGCCATGTTGGTCCGCAGAAATCCGCTTTTGACGTCACACGAATAACGTCCATACTATCATTTTTTTCTTTTTTTCGATTGGAGGTTTTTTTTTTTTTTTTTTTTTGAGGTTTAACGACCACCGTGAGCAACTCAATGGGCTATAAGCAGTCGCCCGTCCCTAATTTAGAGTCACTGGTTCCAGGGAAGGGAGAGAGCCAGTACCGTAAGACAAACACAACATCCATGCCTCACCGGGACCCCTTTCGGGCGAATGATCAGAGGCCAACGCCTTAGACCACTGCGCCACCGGGGCGGCATACTATCATTATCACTGTCCTTACAGCACGAGCATTTATCATGCATTGAGTTTTCAAATTTTTTTAGCGTTTTGCTGGTAATCAAAAAAATTTTGCAATTTTTATGCTTCAAAATTCAAATGGCACGTGATTCTCAATAGAGCCTGCAAATATTTCAACTTTCATGTGATTTCGAGTTGCATTTTTCAGCAAATTCATTTTGGAAAAATCCCGGTGGCTGCCAATCAGATTTTTCCGTGACTCACTTATAAACGTGGAAAGAGCGAAGATCTTTGTTTGATGTTCCTGGTCCACGTTAAATGTCTGTATTAACAATTCTTTCAATAATTGCATTGCTGATGAGTACAGAAAGTGCAGCTAAACAGTATATGCAAGAATTGTAAATGGATTGTCTCTTATACAATCTTTGTACAGTCTAACGCCCTCCCGCACAATTCATTGGATATGCTGGTATGCTATATTTAAAGTGCTTAACCCAACCCACAAACCGTAAATTCCTGTATTCTGCTTCCAATTTTGGCATTTAAATATCTTCATCTTTAGAATGGCCGCCCGATGGCGCAGTAGTGTAAGCGTTGGCTTAAGACCATTCGTCCTTGAAAGGGTCCGGGTTCGAATCCTAGTGGGGCATGGATGTTGGATTTGTCTTACGGCACTGACCCTCTCCCTTCCCTGGAACCATGGCTCTAAATTAGGGACGGGTGGCCTCTGATAGCTCGTTGAGTTACTCATGCTGGTCGTTACACACTCAATAGCGCCCCAGTGGCGCAGTGGTTTGATGGCTTCTGACCATTCGTCCGAGATGGGCCCGGGTTGTAATCCCGGGGAGGTATGGATGTGTTTTTTTTTTGATTGGAGGTTTAACGACCACCGTGAGCAACTCAGTGGGCTATAAGCAGTCGCCCGTCCCTATTTTAGGGTCACTGGTTCCAGGGAAGGGAGAGATCCAGTGCCGTAAAACAAACACAACATCCATGCCTGACCGGGATTCGAACCCGGACCCCTTACGGACGAATGATCAGAGACCAGCGCCTTAGACCACTGCGCCACCGGGGCGGCAATCGCGATATTCTCCAGCGTCATGCGAAATAAACATCGAACACAAAATTGCCTTGGTATATCTTTGCAACCTTGATTTGTTCTTCTAAGAAATTAATTTCTTCTTCTTTGCCGTGTAGCTCTATTAATTCGTTAGCAGACTCCATGACGTTAAGGTTGTAAAAATTAGCCAACAGTACGGGATAATCAAGTTGCGACAACTTGAATCAGCAGCCATGTTGGTCCGCAGAAATCCGCTTTTGACGTCACACGAATAACGTCCATACTATCATCACTGTCCTTACAGCACGAGCATTTATCATGCATTGAGTTTTCAAATTTTTTTTAGCGTTTTTTTTTTTTGATTGGAGGTTTAACGACCACCGTGAGCAACCCAATGGGCTATAAGCAGTCGCCCGTCCCTAATTTAGGGTCACTGGTTCCAGGGAAGGGAGAGAGCCAGTGCCGTAAGACAAACACAACATCCATGCCTCACCGGGATTCGAACCCGGACCCCGTTCGGACGAATGATCAGAGGCCATCGCCTTAGACCACTGCGCCACCGGGGCGGCGATGTTGTGTTTGTCTTACGGCGGCTCTCTCATTTCCCTGGAACCAGTGGTCCTAAATTAGGGACGGGCGACTGCTTATAGCCCACTGAGTTGCTCACGGTGGTCGTTAAATCTGCAATCAACAACGAATGCACTTAATGAAAAGAAAAATCTTTAGAATGAAGAGGAAGATTAGTCACTGGCAGGGTCGCCGACTTCACCAAATTATTGGGAATGGGAGGGTAGCAGGCGTGAAGAGATCAGACGTGAGAAGCGCACGTTTGTTCCATTGTCAGGAGGGGAAAAATGGGCAAATAGATAAACTACGAGATTCGACGTATAATTTAAAAGGCAATTGTTATTGTTAATCAGCAAATGAACAAGGAAGCAGAAATATTCTTTTGCTGAATATTAATATTTTTAAATATAAAATTCACCCTCCAATTTTATAAAAATATCTAGAGAAATTTTATTTCGAAACGTTTATATAAAATATGAGAAATTAGCGTGGTTACTTTATAAAAAAAAATATGAGAAATTAGCTTACTCAAACAAAAAACGAGAAGGGCAAAAAATAAAGAGATAAATAAAGACGCTAAAGATTATACGTTTCTGTATTTTTATTTATTTATTTATTTTATTTTTGTTAGTTTAAACATTTACCACATATCACGAGAACATGTCAAACACAATACGGGGATGACAATCAAGTTTCTTATTAAATGAGCAATGCTCGATAAGGGAAAAGGTTTTCACTCATTTTGGTTTTCATCATTTTTTGGAGAAAAATCGTTTGGCCACATGAGGTGGAGTTTGATCCATCTTATAAAAAATAATGTATTTCTATAAAGTAAAAAAATACATTTTTTTGCAATTAGCAAAGCACACAATATTCTAAATATCTCCGCCAAGCATTTTTTCTTTGTAGAAATACTTCAATTCACGCATTTCGAGAATGACACGCACACACACGAAAACTTATTTAATTATATAGGACCAAAAACATTGGGTTGGCACTGCACCCCAGTAAAATTATCGAGGGGGCAAGATTCATCTTGACTCCCTATAGTCGGCTTTTATGGTCACTGTACCTCTGGTTTGCAACAGTTTGCTAGAAGTTTCGCCGCGGGTGGCCTAGTGGGCAACGTTCGTGACTGCCGCGGAGAGGACCTTAGGTTCGATCCCAGGCAGGTACGAACGCTCGATCCACTAAATATCCGCCGTGTGTCGGATGGGTACGTTAAGCCGTCGGATCCCAGGTACTGGCTCCCCGGTGATAAATAAGGGCGTCTTCCTCCCCCTTTCTACTTCGCTTCCGTGTCACTTTCCTATCGGGCACTCTAGCCCAAATCTCTTAGCTTTCTATTTCTAAGGGTTGTTTAAGACCTGGGGTCAGACACTCCCTTCCTAAAATCCTTTACATATGATCATGATCATGCTAGAAGTTTCAAATGCCGCCCCGGTGACGCAGTGGTCTAAGCGATGGCTTATGATCATTCGTCCGATATGGGTCCGGGTTCGAATCTCAGTGAGGCATGGATGTTGTGTTTGTCTTACGGCACAGGCTCTCTCCCTTCCTTAGAACCAGTAGTCCTAATTTAGGGACGGGCGACTGCTTATAGCCCATCGAGTTGCTCACGGTGGTAGGAGTTGCGACTTCTGAGCTCCGTCAATTCGTGCGTATTTTGTGTGTTTCTAGAGAGTTGTGTATCCCAAGTTTTTTTTTTTTTTTTTTTGATTGGAGGTTTAACGACTACCGTGAGCAACTCAATGGGCTATAAGCAGTCGGCCGTCCCTAATTTAGGGTCACTGGTTCCAGGGAAAGGATAGAGCCAGTGCCGTAAGACAAACACAACATCCATGCCTCACCGGGATTCGAACCCGGACCCCTTCTGGACGAATGATCAGAGGCCATCGCTTAGACCACTGCGCCCCCGGGGCGGCTTTTATTTTTTTTGGTTGAAGGTTTAACGACCACCGTGAGCAACTCAATGGGCTATAAGCAGTCGCCCGCCCCTAATTTAGGGTCACTGGTTCCAGGGAAGGGAGAGAGCTATTGCCGTAAGAAAAACACAACATCCATGCCTCACCGGGATTCGAACCCGGACGAATGATCAGAGGCCATCGCTTAGACCACTGCACCACCAGGGCGGCATCCCAAGTTTCAAAGCACTTACCTTTGGAAGGTTCCGCTATCATTTGTGAATACTCCCAGATTGGTGAGTTGCCTTTTTCTTTTCCTATTACGTCTTGTTTATCTCTCGGCCGCCCGCCCCGGTGGCGCAGTGGTCTAAGCGATGGCCTCTGATCATTCGTCCGTAAGGGGTCCGGGTTCGAATCCCGGTCAGGCATGGATGTTGTGTTTGTGTTACGGCACTGGCTCTCTCCCTTCCCTGGAACCAGTGACCCTAAATTAGGGACGGGCGACTGCTTATAGCCCATTGAGTTGCTCACGGTGGTCGTTAAACCTCCAATCAAAAAACAAAAACAAAAAAAAACTCAAGATTTCTATCACCAGGCTCACCACTTCGCCGGGTGACCTGGCGCTTTCACGGTAGTTTCCGCCAACTGCCGGGGGTTTGGATCCCCCGAGGTGAATTCCTCCGCGCATGAGAACCTCTCGGCAATTAGTGCCGATCTCCTCCTGCTCCAGGAAACGTGGTGCTCGCCTACAACACCATTCCATCAGTGGCGCCGATGGCAGTACACTTTCCATCATGCCCACCGTGTACTGCGTTCAGGCGGAATTGCTGTCGGAATACATCACCATTTTCGTCGATCCATCACTTCTGTTGCTGTTAACAACGTATTTACAGATCAATTACAATGTTTTACATTTTGTATGAATTGTGTACCATATCATATCTTTAATGTATATATTCCTACTGACGACTCTCAACTCCATCCGCTTTTTCATTGCCTTCGGACTGCGCTTTTGGCGGTGCCCCCGGGAACTTTTGCGTCCTCGGGGATGACTTTAACTGCACTCTACAGCCATTGCTTGACCGCACATCTACAGGGGACGGGGGCACCGCTCCCTTTTTGTCGATCTGCTTACTCAACTTATTACCGATTTCCATTTTGTTGACTCGTATTGACATCTTCACCCGGACACCATTTCTTATACTTGGCGTAATTCTCCAGCACAAGGTTCGGTGGCAGCACGTCTCGGTCTCATATACGTCATCCCACCGCTGCTTCCAGCGATCACTGCGGCAAGACATCATCCTTCTACCTCTTCCAACCATTGTGCTGTGGCGCTTACCATATGCGTTTCCTCTTTCCCGCCTCCCAGACAACGCTCCTGGACCTTCGATGATTCCTTACTTACGGATGTGGCGTTTTGCGCCGCCGTCCGCCGTTTTCTTGCTGATCGACAACATCTCATCAGTACCGCTTCCAGTACCCTTCGTCTATGGTTAGACATCAAAAACGATCTTCGTCTGCTCGTACGCCGTCTTTCGTTCGCTATTCGTAACGAACGTGCGAAGGATATTTGTAATCTCCGTTGCTCCTTGGCTGCAATCCCCTTACAAGATCCCGCTTACCTTGTTGTTCAGGATGCTTTACGAGCGAAGCTCCATCCGCTCGCCGTGGAGGCTACTCGCAGGCTGAAGATGCTTCATCTTTCTTCGCCGGAGATTTCCTACGAGGAGCTCTCACGTACCGAAAGAACACACCGTACGTCGAAAACGCTACGCCACCTTCGCCTACCTGATGGTACCATCTCATCTGACCCTTCACGTCTATGCACGGAAGTTCGGCGCTTTTTCCAGGACAAATTCCGTGCAGTGGTGCCTACTGATGCTATCTCCTCCTCCTTTCTTATTTCTGCTCTGCCTCAGGTCCCACCCCAACTCTGTGATCCTCTTCTTTCCGCCTTTTCTCCTACTGAATTTCGGGAGGCGTTTGCCTCCCTTAATTCACGCTCATCCCCAGAACCTGACGGCCTTCCCTTCTCCTTTTACCGCGGCTTCCTCCCGTCTCTGATGCTTTTCTTCTCGCTTGCTTTTCTTGCCCCAAACCTCTTTAGCACTACCGCCGGAGTTTACTGTAGCGCACATCATCTTGCTGCCCAAAAAGGGAGACCCTTTGGACTTGCGAAATTGGCGCCCCATTTCCATTCTCAATCTGGACTATAAACTTTTCACTAAACTTCTCTCTCGCCGCTTGAACTCTGTGCTTCACTTTCTTATCCCCCCCGACCAGTCCTATACTGTGCCTGGTCGGTCCATTTCTAACAACATCTCCTTCCTCCAGCACCTAGTTTTTCTCGCCCGCACCCACTCCGAACCCCTCGCCCTGTTTAACCTTGACCAAAGTTCAGCATTCGACAACATCTCTCACGACTTTCTTTCTGCCACTCTTCTCGGCTTTGGCCTTCCTTCCTCCTTCGTTTATCTTCTTTTAAGCCTCTATCGGGGCGCTTTCTTCCACGTCCGGACGGTTTCCTTTTGACGGCGTCCGTACCTTTTCTTCGAGGAATCCGGCAGGGCTTCCCCTCTCGGGGCAACTCTTCGCCATTGTCTCTGAACCATTCCTCCTGGCTGTTCAAAGAACACTCCTGTCTACTCTTCCTCCGACAGTTGCCAGCGCTAGGCACCATGAGTGCGTACTTACAGCATTTGCAGATGACGCAACCTTTTGTCTCCGCCAGGACGTCCAGTTCGACAACCTTCTCTCCACCTACCATCTTTACGCTACTGTTTCTGGCGCATCGCTTAATGTCACCAAAAGCCGCCCCTGTGGCGCAGTTGTCTAAGCGATGGCCTCTGATCATTCGTCCAAACGGGGTCCGGGTTCGAATCCCGGTGAGGCATGGATGTTGTGTTTGTCTTTTGGCACTGGCTCTCTCCCTTCCCTGGAACCAGTTACCTTAAATTAGGGACGGGCGACTGCTTATAGCCCATTGAGTTGCTCACGGTGGTCGTTAAACTTCCAATAAAAAAATGTCACCAAAAGTGCTGGTTTGGGATGTGGGTCGTGGATGAACCGGACCGATACCCCTTGGGGTGCGGTCTGGACCTCCTCGACCCAGAAGATCCTTGGAGCCCAAATCGGTCACCCCTTTACTGCGGGCCTTTTGACATGGACCAGTTTGCAATCTAGGTTACGTCATCAAGCAGCGTTTTGGAGATTTGTGATTCCAATTACTTCTTACTGTCAGCGAGCTCACGTTGTTCGACGATACTTACTTTCCCTCTGCACCTATTCCTGGACCTCCACCGTCTTCTTGTCAACCCGCCTGACGGAATTCAACAGCATCTTTACTTCAGTCATCTGGGCTTCAAAGTACTGGTCAGCCGCTCCGACGCTATATCTCCCTGCAAGCATGGGGCATTAATCTCATAGATGTTTACTGTTACTATCGTGCATACCGCATCACCCCCTTCCTTCGTCTTGCCACTTCGCCTTCTCCTTCTCTTACACTTTCTCTTGACGTTATTCTCTCTCTTCGCGATCCATCCTTCACTTTTCTTCTTTTCCTCAGGATGGACTACTATACTATTCCTTCTTCTAACTTTCCGACTATTTTATCTGAGGTTCTAACGCTTTTCCGTTCCCTCCCTCTCTCTCTTCCAACCACCACCCCGGATCACCTTGCGGAACCACTCTTTTTCTCTACCCTGGTTCACCCCCGATCAACCTTTGTTTCTATTTTTCTCCTGGTTCCATGCAGGCATCCTATGTACGACAAGACGATACCGTGATGGCTTATCTCTATCTTCGGCAAAATCAGGATCCAGGAGAAAAGAAAGATCTACACGAGGGATAAATTCCGGTTGAAGATAGTCTCTAGCTTTGCTCCGTTTTAACGGATCACCACTTTTTTTTTTTGATTGGAGGTTTAACGACCACCGTGAGCAACTCAATGGGCTATAAGCAGTCGCCCGTCCCTAATTTAGGGTCACTGGTTCCAGGGAAGGGAGAGAGCCAGTGCCGTAAGACAAACACAACATCCATGCCTCACCGGGATTCGAACCCAGACCCCGTTCGGACGAATGATCAGAGGCCATCGCTCAGACCACTGCGCCACCGGGGCGGCGATCACCACTTGAATCAGTGCTGGGTCGTTTAAATGTCGAAGCTGTAGATGAGTTCTCTGCAAGATTCTGTAATGCTACTGAACATTTCTGTAAGTTAGCAATGCCCAAAGTACCAATATTTGCTGTTGTCTGAATCCCAGGATCCAAAGAAGTCGGCATTTCAATCAATGTCTTCTCTCTCGGCTCTACTGGATCCACCACTCGGGTTTCACAAGTCTCAGCCACGGTAGGAACCAAGTCAACGACATGTGTAATACCATGTTCTAAATCCGATCTATCTTCAGGTACAACAATTCTTTCCTCATGGGATTCAGAGAGACTCTTCCTCAAGGGAGGTCTATGTACATACGTGCATTTAGCACGAATGTGCCCTCTTTAATTGCAAGCATAACAAAAAATTCCTTCATAAATATTAAACATGAACCCATGAGAATCCAGTACAATTTCAACCTCTTTAGGACAAGTCTGAAGAGCTGATTCATTCGGGAAGATAACCCGGAGGGTCCGCTTCAACCCACCAACATGACAATAATTTGAAGATTGCGGGGCTTCTATAACTCTATGAACTGGACCCACCACCCGGCTAAACTGAGAAAGAAGAATTATCAACGCAAAATCCGGTACCTCAAGTGGCACCGGAGACAAAGTTACAGTGATCGGTCGTTCACTTGCATAAGCAGGATACAAAATTTGATTATTTACAGAAATCCCTTGCTTTAACACAAGTTTACAATCTGCACTATTTATAAACAACACTGATATACCTCGTTTACTACGACCAATTCCTTTAATTGCCTCTCTCGGCACTCGTTCTTCCAAAGCTTTCAAATATAACGGCAACGAAGTCTGTGGTAACGCATGGAAAATAATAGTTTTCTCAGAAAGATCATGAAAATCTTGACATACCTTGGAATATTTTTCGAAAGTTAGACGGCCGCCCCGGTGGCGCAGTGGTCTAAGGCGCTGGCCTCTGATCATTTGTCCGTAAGGGGTCCGGGTTTGAATCCCGGTCAGGCATGGATGTTGTGTTTGTCTTACGGCACTGGCTCTCTCTCCCTTCCCTGGAACCAGTGACCCTAAATTAGGGACGGGCGGCTGCTTATAGCCCATTGAGTTGCTCACGGTGGTCGTTAAACCTCCAATCAAAAAAAAAAAGGTAAACGAAACCGGTTTTCCTGACACTCAATCTCTGACGCACAACGCTGATCACTCGTGTTGTCAGAATTCGCCATGGCAACCAGCGATGCACAACTGCTATTTCCCATCTCCATAGCAACACCCTTCTGCATTCTTATCGCAGAAGAAACTCCTTCAGCAGCGACGCACGAAGACACGCTCTGTTGATTTCCAGGACCGGTTTGACTTGTTGGATTCTTATCTCTTGAGAAGCTCGGGTCAATCTCCATGGCAACCCTCTCAGAGGTCACAGGAGAAACACTCGCCGATGTCTTATCAGTAGATCTCGCTCCACGGTGAACAGCTTCCTCTCGATGGGCACGTGCAAAATGGCTGACAGATATCGCCATTTTTTTGATTGGAGGTTTAACGACCACCGTGAGCAACTCAATGGGCTATATGCAGTCGCCAGTCCCTAATTTAGGGTCACTGCTTCCAGGGAAGGGAGAGAACCAGTGCCGTAAGACAAACACAACATCCATTCCTCACAGGGATTCGAACCCGGACCCCGTTCGGACGAAGGATCAGAGGCCATCGCTTAGACCACTGCGCCATCGGGGTGGCTATCGCTATTTGCAGAACTCGTCAACAGCGAGAACAAACACAAATTAAAACTCTTCGTATGAATAAACTATAGCACTTAACGCTCTCAAACTCCACCAAAAGAAGCATGGAACATTCATACATACGTCACGCTACTGCAAAACCTCCTACGAACGATATTTTCACAAAACACAAGCAAAACTTGGGAGCTCGAAAACACGACACACGACGAAACTAATTGCAACAGGGCCTGAGGGCGCACCGGGTGGTTTTTTATTGCTGGCTCTGACATTCTACTGGTGACTTGATTGTGTTCTCTTTTGGATTGTCATTTGTTTTGGTGTTCAGCTGTTCTGTTTTGGATTGTCTTTGTTTTGGTTTGGCTGTTCTCTTCACCTTGCTAGTACTTATCGTTGGTTCTTTTTCTTGCACAGTTTTAATACTGAGCGAGTGATTTGTGTCTTTATTTCTGTGACCACAACCTTGTGTGTCCAGACTTTGGTTCTCTTTTTTACGTTCGGGCCTTGTATTTTGTTTGCACCGTGCTTTTTCCGTAATTGTGTTCTGCGATGTGTTTCTTATGAATTGTCCTGTACATATCTTCTTTTATTTTTGTCTTATGTATTTCGCACGTTAAGTCCTTGTTTTTCAGGACCACAAGCTCTTGTGTCCCGATTACTGTTTTTATCGTCAAATGTGCTCCTGCTTTTTGTCTGCACCGTGCTACTCTGCCTTGGTATCGTGTCTTTTCAGGACCACAAGCTCTTGTGTCCCGATTACTGTTTTTATCGTCAAATGTGCTCCTGCTGTTTTGTCTGCACCGTGCTTCTCTGCCTTGGTATCGTGTCTTTTCAGGACCACAAGCTCTTGTGTCCCGATTACTGTTTTTATCGTCAAATGTGCTCCTGCTTTTTTGTCTGCACCGTGCTACTCTGCCTTGGTATCGTGCTTTTTCAGGATCACAAGCTCTTGTGTCCCGATTACTGTTTTTATCGTCAAATGTGCTCCTGCTGTTTTGTCTGCACCGTGCTTCTCTGCCTTGGCATCGTGTCTTTTCAGGACCACAAGCTCTTGTGTCCCGATTACTGTTTTTATCGTCAAATGTGATCCTGCTTTTTTGTCTGCACCGTGCTTCTCTGCCTTGGTATCGTGTCTTTTCAGGACCACAAGCTCTTGTGTCCCGATTACTGTTTTTATCGTCAAATGTGCTCCTGCTTTTTTGTCTGCACCGTGCTTCTCTGCCTTGGTATCGTGTCTTTTCAGGATCACAAGCTCTTGTGTCCCGATTACTGTTTTTATCGTCAAATGTGCTCCTGCTGTTTTGTCTGCACCGTGCTTCTCTGCCTTGGTATCGTGTCTTTTCAGGACCACAAGCTCTTGTGTCCCGATTACTGTTTTTATCGTCAAATGTGCTCCTGCTTTTTTGTCTGCACCGTGCGTCTCTGCCTTGGTATCGTGTCTTTTCAGGACCACAAGCTCTTGTGTCCCGATTACTGTTTTTATCGTCAAATGTGCTCCTGCTTTTTTGTCTGCACCGTGCGTCTCTGCCTTGGTATCGTGTCTTTTCAGGATCACAAGCTCTTGTGTCCCGATTACTGTTTTTATCGTCAAATGTGCTCCTGCTGTTTTGTCTGCACCGTGCTTCTCTGCCTTGGTATCGTGTCTTTTCAGGACCACAAGCTCTTGTGTCCCGATTACTGTTTTTATCGTCAAATGTGCTCCTGCTGTTTTGTCTGCACCGTGCTTCTCTGCCTTGGTATCGTGTCTTTTCAGGACCACAAGCTCTTGTGTCCCGATTACTGTTTTTATCGTCAAATGTGCTCCTGCTTTTTTGTCTGCACCGTGCTACTCTGCCTTGGTATCGTGCTTTTTCAGGATCACAAGCTCTTGTGTCCCGATTACTGTTTTTATCGTCAAATGTGCTCCTGCTTTTTTGTCTGCACCGTGCGTCTCTGCCTTGGTATCGTGTCTTTTCAGGACCACAAGCTCTTGTGTCCCGATTACTGTTTTTATCGTCAAATGTGCTCCTGCTTTTTTGTCTGCACCGTGCTTCTCTGCCTTGGTATCGTGCTTTTTCAGGATCACAAGCTCTTGTGTCCCGATTACTGTTTTTATCGTCAAATGTGCTCCTGCTGTTTTGTCTGCACCGTGCTTCTCTGCCTTGGTATCGTGTCTTTTCAGGACCACAAGCTCTTGTGTCCCGATTACTGTTTTTATCGTCAAATGTGCTGCTGCTTTTTTGTCTGCACCGTGCTTCTCTGCCTTGGTATCGTCTCGTTTCAGGACCACAAGCTCTTGTGTCCCGATTGCTGTTTTTATCGTCAAATGTGCTCCTGCTTTTTTGTCTGCACCGTGCTTCTCTGCCTTGGTATCGTGTCTTTTCAGGACCACAAGCTCTTGTGTCCCGATTACTGTTTTTATCGTCAAATGTGCTCCTGCTTTTTTGTCTGCACCGTACTTCTCTGCCTTAGTATCGTGTCTTCTGCTTCATCGCGAAAACTGTATTGCATATATCCTTCCTTTATTATTGTGTTGTGCATGTGCCTTCGTGGCACATCCCAGTTTTTTCGCTACTGTACTGTAATTTCTTTGCACCGTGCTTTTTGTGAATTGCTCAGTACATACCCTTTACAATCTTGTTATACGCATTTTGCGCGTTTTGTTCTTGATTATTTAGACCACAAGCTCGTGTGTCCCGATTACTTTTGTTTTCGTCAAATGTGCTTCTGTATTGTTTGCACCGTGCTGTTCTGCCTTTCTATTTTGTCCCGTAACTGTATTGCATAACAATGTGCATAATACATGCATTACCCATGTTCTGTTCATAAAATGTATGCATTGGGTGTTGACACCCGATAATGTCTTTTATCATTCGATTGTTTTTTTTTTGGTTTTATGGGACGGTTTCCCACTTGCATCATGTATAGACCATCTCATTGTCACTCATTGTTTTGACATTTTAATTTGCTGTCGAGCGACTCATTGTAACATACCTTGTTTTAATAAAGAATTTGAACTGCTCATGGTGGTCATTAAACACTCAGCCAAAAAAAAAAGTTTCAAATCAAAATTACTTAGTCATTTTTTGTGATTTCACCAATACTGTTAAATAATTTATGCAACTCATGTTCAAATTAAAAACTGCAGATTCCTGCAACAAGCTCTGCATTTGAACTTTGTGTTGCCAAGTTGAAAACAAAGTGTCAAAAAATTGTTGACAAACACAAGTTGGATTTAAAGAAAAATACCAAATTTTCAGCAAAAAATATAACACATTTTTGTCAGAAAATGGCAAAAAGCACTCAGAAAAATATAGTACTAGAGAAAAAAAAAACGTTTTTGTTATAAAATAGCACGACCTAGCGCAACACTGCAAAAAAGTGGATTTTCACCCATCGAAGGTAGTCACCACTCCTATCCACGCAGCACTGGCCGCCATAAGTCACCGCCAGTACTGCACGTGACGTCATATCTCGGCAAAAGGCTGCTTTGAAACTACTGAAGCCATTGGAACAAAAGTTTCTCGGAGTATAGACAAATAACATGATTGATTAAATAATCTTTATCAATTATACAAGCTTACTGTTTAATAAACTGTATAATTTAGTTTCTTTTTGCCTGTATGTGACGTCACTCCAAAGATTAGCTGTGACCTATGGCGGTAGAGCCAGTGGTGTCTCCACATAATGCAAGCTCGATGTTTTCAGCTCCCGTTCGTGTATTCCACTTCTGCGCATGCACGGGGCTGACCTCAGTACAGCGAGATAAGACCAGGCTGGACTTGATCACAAACCAGGCTGTAACATTAAGTATAAACAGGGGACAAAACTTAGGAGTCGGGACGCAGCGCAATCTATTGACATGTTACTCAGAAACAAACACATTGTTTTTGTATCGTTATTTCCATCATTTGCCTACGTGCAGCCCCGGTGGCGCAGTGGTCTAAGCGATGGCTTCTGATCATTCGTCCGAGATTGGTCATGGTTCGAATCCCGGTGAGGCATGGGTGTTGTGTTTGCCTTACGGCTATGGCTCTCTCCCTTCCCTGGAACCAGGGAAGGGAGAGAGCCAGTTATTAGGGACGGGCGACAGTTTATAGTCCATTGAGTTGCTCACGGTGGTCGTTAAACCTTAAATAAAAAAACAACATCGATGTCACTCGGGATTCGAACCCGGTCCCATCTCTGACGAGCTGCCAAAAGCCAGCGCTTAGACCATTGTAAATGGTGAGGAAATGATGTGATACAAGCATCTGAAAATGTTTCTTTCAAAGCATCATTCTGGAATTATTATAAATTCTACAGACGATCTGCTTTAGTGGAATTTATTCTTGCCGCCCCGGTGGATGAGAGGTCTGAGGAGCTGGCTTCTGATCATTCGTTCAGGTTGGGTGTCGTCAACAGGCATGGGTGGTGTTTTTTTAATGGCGCTGGTTCTGCTCTTTTCCTGGAACCAGTGGCCCCAAATTAAGGAAGGGAGACAGCTTATAGTCCAATGAGTTGCCTATGGTTTTTTTTTTTTTTTTTTTTGGTTGAAGGTTTAACGACCGCCGTGAGCAACTCAATGGGCTATAAGCAGTCTCCCGTCCCTAATTTAGGGTCACTGGTTCCAGGGAAGGGAGAGAGCTAGTGCCGTAAGACAAACACAACATCCATGCCTCACCGGGATTCGAACCCAGACCCCGTTCAGACGAATGATCAGAGGCCATCGCTTAGACCACTGCGCCACCGGGGCGGCCCTATGGTTTCCGTTACACAACAAATGGAATAAAACTATACATACATGCAAGTGTATTTTGCCGAGCACGAATATTCGCTGGCACTTTTTGTTTGAAATGGAGGTTTGCATTTGGTGTGAAAATGTTGTGCCCGCTTTTATGGAGTTTTAGGATCTCTTTCCTTTTTAGAATTTCGGAGCAAGGAAATATGTATGTCAGCCCTATTCAATGTAATTCAACTCTTAGTGCATCTGGCAGATTCAAAATTTTTAATATTCGTCTTTGACAAGTGCCCATAGATTTAAATCGAGTATGCCCATTAATTGTTTCTTAAATCATAAGCTGTTTACCAACTGCAAAAGATCAAACCTCCCTTTGTTTTAAGTGGAACCTCTAGAAAGCAGTACGTTTGTTTTCCGTTTATTAGCTGACCTAAAAAGTGTTCAGGAAAAAAATCAAAGTATTGATGTGGCATGAATGATGACAGTGTTCTTGCAGAGTGGAAGGCGCTATACGGGTAATCGTGTTTTTTTCAGGGGTTTAACGACTACCATGAGCAGCTCTAAAGGCTATAAGCACTCGTCTGTCCCTAGTTTGGGGCCGCGGATGGCTTAGTGGTCAACGTTCGTGATTGTCACAGAAAAGTCACAGGATCTATTCCAGGCAGGTACGAACACTCGAACCACTAAATATCCGCCGTGCGTCGGTGGACACGTTAAGCTGTCGGAACCCGGATGCTGACCCACAGTTATAAATAAGGGCGTCTTCCTCAACCTTTCTACCTCGCTTCCGTGTGACTTTCCTGTCGGTTACTCTAGCCCAAATCTCCAACTTCTAAGGGTTGTTTAAGACCTATGGCTGACACTCACTTCCTAAAATCCTCTACGTAAATCTCTCTAATTTGGGCAGCTGTTCCCAAGAAGGGAGTGAGGAAGTGAGAACCAGGGCAGTAAGACAAGCACGCCAGCCATGCCTCATATGGGACTCGGACGCGACTACACAGAAACCAACGCCTCTGACCACTTGACCACCGGGGCGGTTTACGGCAATTCTGAAGTCCGAACTTTCGTATCCATAGTGCTTATGATTTATTATTGCTTGTCTGTGTTTGCGATGACGATGGCTCATGTGTATTAACATTAGTTTGTGCGTTTGGTAAAAATAGCGTGTTGTTTTTCCCATTAAATAAATTACCGGGATATAAATTGTGGATACTTACTTGGAAATACCCCTCCAGTTGCATGAATGATTTCGCAGAATAACGTACCACGAAAGTATTTAAACCTTATTTGTAGAAAAACAAGATAGAGGTTTAAAGTCCGGATATTTCTACAGCGTCTCATGAACAACACTTACGGGGAACAGTGACGAGAACACGCAATGGAAATTTTGATCAAAATTAGGGCAAAAGAAAATAGTGCCTGAAAGAAATATACAAAAAATCTGCACAAAGCAGTATTAATTTTTCAACATGAAATGGAAATGTTTT
Organism: Macrothele yani; assembly: GCA_039090855.1. Lineage (NCBI taxonomy): Eukaryota > Metazoa > Arthropoda > Arachnida > Araneae > Macrothelidae > Macrothele > Macrothele yani. Next base: position 970,796 of record CM077021.1, on the reverse strand, counting down.
ACATACAAACACACACAAAAAAAAACAACAACAAAAAAAAAACAAACAGAAACATAAAACATTTAAGCAACATTTGGCGGAGTTTCTACATTTGATACGAAATGGAATTTTTTCCCACCACTATTCAAGCCAGCAACCTTCGGTGCACGATATTAAAATCCTGTACATGAAAAAATCCCAAACTCAAGTGAGCCTTAAAAACATTTAATTACACACAGATTAAAAGTAAAAACATTAAACCACAAGATCTTTCGGGTTTCCTTAAACCCATTATCAGATGAATAAACTAAACCCCAACTCGGGTATAAGCATATATACACATGTTCACCCACGTCATTCAAGGAAGTGATGTAAGCCGCCCCGGTGGCGCAGTGGTCTAAGCGATGGCTTCTGATCATTCGTCCGCTCAGGGGTCCGGGTTCGAATCCCGGTGAGGATTGGATGTTGTGTTTGTCTTACGGACCGGGCGCTCTCCCTTCCCTGGAACCAGTGACTCTAAATTAGGGACGGGCAACTGCTTATAACCCACCCATTGAGTTGCTCACGGTGGTCGTTAAACCTCCAATAAAAAAAGTGTTGTAATTAATCAACAATCACCAGCTGCATTCTATAAACGATGCTGGCGATTATATAATTCTGTGATAATATCGACATATCTTATATTTTTTATATAAGATATGTCGACGACGTACTTGCTTTTTGGTACCACAGTAGGGACGAGCTGAACTTATTTGCGGAACTCAATACCAATCAACAAAATTCACTGTTGAACGGGAGGTGGAGGGCAGCCTACCATTTCTAGAATTCATGTTGGAGAGAGACATGGTTACTGGCTCATTGCAGTATTCGGTGTTTAGGATGGCGTCATCTATGTCTACGATGATACCGGCCTCCTCCACTCACCCCAAGAGCTATAAATTATCGTCAATTAACTTTATGTTAAGGAGAGCCTTCACGCATTCATCCAGTAACCGTAGACGCTACCTGGAAATTGCTAAGGTGTATAATATTGCAACGGCCCACGGTTTTTCAGAGTCAACTGTTGGTACCGCTCTTACGAAGATTAGGGAGGACGGAGCTACTACTTTTCAAAGGGACTATCACCCACGTAGATTCGTGGGCTCCATGACCTACGTTCCACCGATAACTCCCCTCCTTAAAGATATCTGAAGGTCTCATGATATTAATTTTGGAATCCGTACAACCAACATTTTTGATCTTGTAAAAATTTATCGTGACCAAGTCTATGATATGGAAAGATTTGGAGTATATGGAATACCCTTTAAAAGCGTCGATAAAGACACCCCTAACAGCTTTTATGTTGGCTCCACAAAACGGTCTTTAGGGGCAAAGTTACATGAACATAAACACGCTGTTAAGAACAGACTCAGAAACGCGGCCCTCGCTCGTTTAGTATATGATGGTTTACATTCCCTGGTCTGGGAAGATGCTTTCATCATCGTGTTGTTCACAGAGAGTTTGGTGTTAACTTCAGAAGGACAACTTTGTTGTAAAGACAATATGCCTACTTTTTTGCCACACCCTTGGAAACAAATAATATGGACTGTTGATCATCCCAGTGTGGACGATACCTTATAATTTGTAAGTATTTCATATTTGGACTGTATTGAGTTTGACTTGGGTGAACTGTGTTTTCTTTTACTAATGTAAACTGATTTACAGGTGTGTTTCTTTTTCACACCTGCTCGGTCCCCTTATTTAGAGGACTAACTTTATTAATGTATGTGTACTGTGATCCTTCCATGCTGCTGGCGATTATTGATTAATTACATCACTTCCTTGAATGACGTGGGGTGCGCATGTGTATATACTGTATGCCTATACCCGAACTGGGGTTTGGTTTATTCTTCTGATGATGGGTTTATGGAAACCGGAAAGGTCTTACGATTTAATGTTTTACTTTTAATCTGTGTACAATTAAATATTTTTAAGGCTCACTTGAGTTTGGGATTTTTAAATGTACAGGATTTTAATATCGTGCACCGAAGGTTGCTGCCTTGAATACGGAAGGATTTATCCTGCACGAGGAAATGTGATATTGCAATTTTTTTCAAGAGCAATGAAATGTTTCATTTGAACAGGCTTTTGCAATTTTTTTGATTGGAGGTTTAACGACCACCGTGAGCAACTCAATGGGCTATAAGCAGTCCCTCGTCCCTAATTTAGGGTTACTGGTTCCAGGGAAGGGAGAAAGCCAGTGCCGTAAGACAAACACAGCATCCATGCCTAATCGGGATTCGAACCCGGACCCCTTCCGGACGAATGATCAGAAGCCATCGTTTAAAACACTGCGCCACCGGGGTTGCCTTTTGTAATTGGTATTAATGTTTCTGACCAAGACGCTGTGACGCATGTGTATATTTTTTTACGCTTTCCAACCGAAGGTTGAACAAGCGCATATGCTCCAGCTTTGTCCGTCCGTCTGTCTGTCTGTCTGCCCGTCCGTACGTCCGCGCGATAACTCGCGTAAAAATAGTTCGATATCGATGAAATTTTAGTATGTGGTAAGGAACCACCTGAGGACGAACCCTATTGAAAATGGGCGAAATGGGGTCAAAGGTCAGGACATGGGAGGGAGGGTATCCATTCCATCGTCCTTATTAGTCATAAATTATGTAAAAATGCTTCGATTGCGACAAAAGTTTATCATGTTGTTACGCAGATGTACTGAACCGGTTCTGTTTAATATCATCAAAATGGGGTCAAAGGTCAGGGCACAGGAGCGAGATTTATTCCACAGCCTTTATTCTCATAACATGACTAAAAATACTTCTATTGCGACAAAACTTTATAGTATGTTGTTTCAGAGATATACTGAACCAATATCATTTAATATAATCGAAATGGGGTCAAAGGTTAGGGCACAGTAGCAAGATTTATTCCACAGCCATTATCCTCATAACTTGACTAAAAATGCTTCTATTGCGACAAAACTTTAGTATGCTGTTCCGGAGGTATACTGGACCAATTCTGTTTAATATCATCGAAATGGGATCAAAGATCAGGGCACATGAGCGAGATTTATTTCACAGTCATTATCCTCATAATTTGAGTAATAACCTAGGTAATGATTTCTGGTACGTTGGAAAGCGTGTCATAATCAATACATTGCATGATTTTACCAACTTGTTTCTTCTGTCGGGGTTTAACGACCATGAGCAACTCTAAGGGATGCACGTTGTCAGCGGCCCCTAATTTAGGGTCAATGGTGCTAGGGAGTGGAGAGAGAGAGAGAGAGCCAGTGTCAAAAGACACACACAAACAGCACTCACACCTCACTTGGGGCCCGGCTCGGGCGAAAGGTCAGAAGACAGCGCTCCGATCACTGCGCCACCGGGCCGTCACTATGTAAAGTATACTGCCTTTCTAACTCTCCGTTTTTTACGCTTTCCAATTGTAGGTTGAAGAAGCGTATATGCTCCAGCTTTGTCCGTCTGCCTGTCCGCACGAGAACTCACGTAAAAATGGTCCGATTTCGATGAGATTTTAGTATGTGGCAGGGGACAACCTGGGGACGAACCCTATTGAAAATGGGCGAAATGGGGTCAAAGGTCAGGAGTACATAGGAGCGGGATCCATTCCATCGCCTTTATGCGTCATAACGTACGTAAAAATGCTTCGATTGCGACAAAACGTTATCATGTTATTTCGGAGGTGAACCGGTTCTGTTGAATATCATCGCAATGTAGTCAAAGGTCAGGGCACAGGAGCGAGATTTATTCCACAGCCATTATCCTCATAACTTGACTAAAAATGCTTCTATTGCGACAAAACTTTAGTATGTTGTTCCGGAGGTATACTGAACCAATTCCGTTTAATAACATCGAAATAGGGTCAAAGGTCAGGACACAGCAGTGGCGGCTCGTGGTAAGAAAAATAGGTAAAGAGCTACAAGAGCAATATGAAAAGATATCTACTGTCTTAAATGAAAATCAGTTAATGAGAACTTACCTATTTTTTTATATATTAGATCAATTCTTCTTCCCTTTAAAGCTGGAAATTTGTCGATTATGTCGTCAGAAAATGGCTGTTTCTTCGTGACATCAAGAAAATGTCTTTCTGAATAGAAAGATTTGGCAAAGAAGCAAGTTTATCTGGAGAAATAGTGTTTCTAAGAGTAAGTTTGTATTCTTTTAAGGCAAGAAAAACTTCTTTCCACTGAAACACTTGCAGATGCAATTGTTAAAATCAGGGAAACCAATTTATAAGCTTCTGTAAAAATGCCTTTACTTCCATGAAGCACTCGAAGAAGTTCATGAGTCGATATAGTCCTTAATTTTTCATCAGCATATACAAGACTCAGTTCATCTTTAAGGCGCTGGTGTTTAGTAAAAAATTTTCCGTAAAAATGTTGTAGAATTTCAAAAGCGTGAGAGGGAAAGCATGAATTAAATTGGTCGAATTTGGTTGTGTCAGCAAGCCAGGCAAATTGAAGTTTAGGTTTCTCACAGTCTTGAAATCTTATATCCATTTCCATAAGAATGTGGTACAAAATTTCAAAATATACAATTGTTTATAATTTTGAAAAATTGTTTCTGGTGTAAGAGCAGCATATTCCCGTTTAGATCTGCTTATTTCTATGATTTTTCTAGCTTTTCCAAACAGTGTTCCAAATACCTCATCGTTCCTTTTATGGCTCAACATTTTATAAGTTGTTTTTAATTTGAGTAACACAGTAATTTATGTCTATTGATTTTTTCTGCAAAATTTCGAACAATAGATCGGTGAAGTCAAGTATTTCATTAAATACTATTCCCAAAAATGTAAATTCAAAAGTGTTCATATCATTTAAAAACCCTTGGGCAAGTTGAATTGATTTTTTCCTGATTGGTCACTATTTGTGAGAAATTCGAATACTTCCTTCAATTTATCCCAATCGTCAACTATTACACATACTAACTTCGAAGTGGAGGACCATCGAGTTTCCGTTATGGTTTGCATGCATGCGGTTGTTGATGTGAGTGTATTGTTTTTTCACCATTCAGCGAAGCGATCTCTTCGCTGAGTGGTGAAAAAACAAAAGAATTACACTGAGGCTTGCAAAAAATATTCGAAACTTAGAAATTTTAGAAAAACTCTGCTGTAATACAAGATTCAAACGATGTACTAAGCAATAACAAAAACAGCTTGAGAAGCTTTATGCTTCATTTTTTTTCTGGAGCCCAGTCCAGTGTCCAGACATTACGTTTGCCCCATTGTAACATTGTCCTATTGACTTGTGTTGATAATCAAACTGTTCCAAAACTTTGTCTAGCATTTTGTATAAAGCTTCTGACGTTCTATCTTCACTCACACCATGGAAACCCAAAAATCGCTCAACCAATACACCTTCCGAATCAACAGATCGTATTATTAAAGAGCACTCGGAAGTCTGGTTATGGCTTCCCATCTACTTGAATATAAAAGCATTGAACTTCATTTATTTCATTTTTGACGTGATCGTTTATATATTCAGAAATACATTCAATTAATTCGTTTTGAATAGTTTTTGAGTCACGTGTGAAGACATTTTTTATCTTTTCGTATTGATTTTGAATTTTTAAAGGAGTTATTGATATCAACAGTGAAAGCAATTCCTTGGATTTCTACGATTTATCGAGTCAATGCCTTCGTCATGGTCACGGAATGCTAGTTCTTGTTTACTCAAATACAGTACTGCATCAATCATTGTCTGTAGGAAAAGCCTATTTAAACGAACGTTTTCGCTGAAATGCATTTTCAAAAGCCTAGCATTCTCCCTCGGGGCATCGGCAATGGTATTCTGATTCTTTTCAAAATTATTTAGCATTAATTCGCATTTCAGGTGTTCGCTAGAATCCCCACGTTTGTGAAGTGACCGTTTTATATTTAAGAAATCTGAAAATTGTCTTTATTCCACGCCGAATTTTATTGCCAAAAAAAAAAGCAGGGCCAACAAAATAGTTTGTGTAACATAGAAGGGCTACAAAGCCATTTATATTCAGCAAACCAACAATTTTTAAAATTAATATTGTAAGATTTGCCGCTCTTCTTGATTTCTTTCTTGGCGACAATTGTCAGTGAATCCGTCGGTCGTCGTTGAAGTAAAATGTCTCTTTTATTTTCATCTTTCCACCGATTGAACGGAGTTTGCAATAAATTACAGACAATGTCGTTCACAGGATACATACTGAAAACTAATACTATCACTGTCAGTTAAACTGTACACAAAACTAAAGTATCTAATGAAGTTTTTAACAAACAATCACAAAACACGAAAAAACAAATCTCTTTCGGAAAGTATGTACCGAAACACCACAAAGCCCTAGTGGATTGCCAAGGATTCCCGTTTCACTGCGATCTCTTCGGAAGGTCACGACTTCAGGTGCAGAGGCTTGGCGTCTCAAGCTAAAACACTTCACTTGCCCGGCAGATAGGGGAGGATGACGTCACATTACCATGGCAACTCGGACGAAAACTGCAGACCTCCAAGCATTCTCATTCCAGCTCTTCTTTTTTTTTTTTTTTTTTGATTGGAGGTTTAACGACCACCGTGAGCAACTCAATGGGCTATAAGCAGTCGCCCGTCCCTAATTTAGGGTCACTGGTTCCAGGGAAGGGAGAGAGCCAGTGCCGTAAGACAAACACAACATCCATGCCTCACCGGGATTCGAACCCGGACCCCAGACGGACGAATGATCAGAGGCCAGCGCCTTAGACCACTGCGCCACCGGGGCGGCTTCCAGCTCTTCACTTGAACTGTTTTGCGTATAAGGACTTGTTTTCCGTATTGGACGCGCATTGTGAATTGATATCTAATCAAAATTTTGGGTATTTTAGCACGCAATAAAGGCAAAAAAAGAATATATTATACGAAATTATTAAATGAAACTTTATTTCAAATAAAATAGGTGAAGAGGCACTTCATCTACTTCACCTGAAAAGCCGCCACTGGGACACAGGAGCGATATTTGTTCCACAGCCATTATTCTCATAACTTGAGTAACAACTTGAGTAAAAATGCTTCTATTGCCAAAAACTTTAGTATGTTGTTCCGCAGGTATACTGAACGAATTAATAGTCAGGGTAGGGAGGAGGGTTTGTCTGCGCGCGATTTCTGGTATGTTGGAAATCGTATCGTAATCAATGCGGGGCATGATTTTAATAACTTGTTGATCTTTCACTCAGGTAAATTTCGGTTGCTTGTCGTTATGCTTTCTATACTGAACTCCCATAAGTTCTCTCCTTTCGGGCAATGATTGGCATTCAGTACGCATACTGGCATAAACACAGGGAGTATGCAAAGAGAAAGGGTGCCACCCCGTGATCTAGTGGTATGAAGGGCTGGACCCTCAGACATAGGCGGATGAGGCATGGGCGGTGCGGTGCGGCCCTGCCACCCTGGAACTAGTAGTCCCAAAACAGCTACGGGCTACTACTGCCTGTAGTCCTAAAAATTACACGTGGTGATAGTTAAATCCAAGGAAACGGAAGGGCTGTCTGATAAGGCTTCTTGTTTTGTGCTTATTTACTACGTCTGCTGATGTGCTATTATTTGCTCCGCCGCTTATTGATAGTTATTGTTCCGACTTGTCAATCTAAAAAATCAGTGGTGTGAATTCATGGAAAGTTTCTGAAAATAACGTGCAGCAAAGTTGTCCGAATGTCTCTGACTTTTAACGAAATTTACGTTTTGACTAAATTTTCTTATAACGGAAACTGCAGTTCTGCAGCAAAGTTTCCGGAAGGTCCCTGACTTTTAACGAAATTTCCGTTTTGACTACATTTTCTAACACGGAAACTGCAGTTTTTTTTATACATTTTCCGCTGTCACTAATTTTGTTTGAAGGTTTAACAATCACCGTGAGCAATTCGATGGGCTATAAGCAGTCACCCGTTCCTAATGTAGGGCCACTAGTTTCAGAGAAGGGAGAGAGCCAGCGCCGTAAGACAAACACAACATCCATGCCTCACCGGGATCCGACCACGGACCCAACTCGGACGAGCAGTCTGAAGATAGAGCTCAGACCACTGAGCCAAGTGGCTGTGTTTTCTTTTAGAAATGTCAGTTTCGGGGTTTTCCTTCTTTTTTTATTCAGGAATTTTCTTAGTTTCCAAAAACTGCAATTTCACTTTTTCAGTCTTTATACAAAAGGAACTTCCGTTCTCACTTTTTCAAGACTAAATTACTGCACCAGTCGCACTGTATGAAGTTTCCCTGACGCATAAAGCGAAGATTCCCACCCTGAGGTGGAGATAGAGCCTGCGATGTTTTGGGCACCAGTATGGAGCGCTACCGACTGAGCTAGCAAGACACTTAGCAGGTGATCACGTTTAAGGTAGTAACGAAGATGACTGGATTTTCTTGATGATGAACGGTCTTTCGCCGTGAATGGAAGTTAATTAGTTTGTAGGAGTTTATTATTTTTCTCAATAGGTTTGCAATACTTAATTTTTTTTACAGGACGACTTATCCCAAATTACATTTTTTTCTCATCACGATTTTTCAAAGCAATAGAATTTTTTGGAAGTCTGGTTTTTTTAAAACTGGCAGTGATTTTCAATCAGCCGCCCCGGTGGCGCAGTGGTCTAAGCGATGGCCTCTGATCATTCGTCCGAACGGGGTCCGGGTTCGAATCCCGGTGAGGCATGGATGTTGTGTTTGTTTACGGCACTGGCTCTTTCCCTTCCCTGGAACCAGTGACCCTAAATTAGGGACGGGCGACTGCTTATAGCCCATTGAGTTGCTCACGGTGGTCGTTAAACCTCCAATCAAAAAAAAAAAAAAAAAAAAAAATTTCAATCATGTTTAAGAAAAGTGAAATATACTGTTTGACTGTTTCATACTATATTTCGCAAAAAAACCCCCTAAATATAAAATTTACTCTTGATACTATGATAACTTTTGTGTTACGGGCCACACAGACATCATGCAATCACCCATACGACATTTCAAGTACTCGGTTCCTTACGGTAACACAATACATGTACAAAGCAGGTGCACCAACTGGGAGGGGGAGGGGGGGGCAGATATCCGTTTCCACAATAACCTAAATGTCATGCGATATGCTATCTACAATATCCGGTCTTGCTACAGAACCTCAAAATTAGGTCCTCTGCTGGACAGTTGAAATTAAATAGTTAATCAAACCTCAAGTATTCCTGCGAACCGCTGTTATTACCGGAAAATTTGCGTCATATGGATACGGAAGAAGTGACAACCCAATTTTTCCGTTAATATACGAAGGGAATCACGGAAAAGATTTCCTGAAAATACAGGATTTCCCGTTAATACCTCTTAAAAACGGCAATTTTCCTTTATTAACCCCAGAAAGATTAAGCATTTTTGTCACTTCACGCATGAAAAATTCGTAAGTTCACGTTTTCCCCGTTATTTTATGGGAAAGGCTGAATCGGGAATGTGCTTCGTTGATTGACGACAGTAATCACGGAAAATAAGTCGTGAATTTCAGGAAATATTTTACAGTGCACTTACCGTTACGACTTTGTTGGTAGTGATATTTATGACTGAGACTTTGGGCCGCCCCGGTGGCGCAGTGGTCGTTGAACAGGCACGTCGCATTTTTTTCGGCTCCTGCGTAGAAGTCAACGTTTGTTTGTTTACTTGTTCTTTTTGTGGTATTTCGTCGTTTTGTGTTTTGGTTGCAGTGTTTCGTACCCTCGCTTCACGAGCAGTGAGGCTGAGTACCGAGTGGGTACTCATTTTTTGTTTTTTTAATTTTCGTGTGTCGTCAGTTACGACACATGAGTTTTGGTGGGCCAGTGGTCGAGAATGTCCACTACCACTGTGAATAAGTCACTGTCGTCTACAGCTGCTTCGTCGATTGCTGATATGTCTTCGCTTCATAGTTCTGTGTCTTCTTCGGGGAATGTTGCGTCGACTAGTGCTGCTGGACTCCCAGAGACTGTGCTTCTGGCCACCCGTGTGCCGGCTGCGTCTAATATTCCTGGTTCTGCTAGTTCTACTTCAACGTCGTTCGCACAAGCTGTGGGAAGTACCTCATATATTTCTAGTGATTCTGCACCACATTTCAAACGTGTAGCTTCGGCGCTGAAAATTATTCTTCCAAGTGATTCACCGCAAGGTAAGCAATTGTCGTCTGCCTTATTATTCAGTGTTTTCATTCCTGCTTTGCGTGACACCCCCTCCCCCAGTATCTGCATGCTGTGTCGAAGGTCGTTCTAGCCGAAAGTATTGTGTCCATTATTCACTTGGGTGGAGGGGTGGTTGTTCACTTCACCCACCAGCAAGCAGTAGATTTAATTATAGTTCATGAGGTTGATATTGGGTCCTTTCATCTACAACCTGTCGCTGCAGCCCAAAGACCAGTTACGGTGACCCTCTCTCCTGTACCAACGGCTGTTCCTGATTCTCTGTTGATTGATGCCCTCAAAACGATGGGTCGTGTTGTGGGAGTGATCAAGATTCTTCCAGCTACAGCCCGTGATTCCACCCTGAAACATGTGCAGGGTGGGCGCCGCCAGTACCGGGTTATTTTCCCAACTTCTCAGTCAATGCGGAACGCCCTGCAACTCTGAAATTAGTCACTGATACCCGGGCGTACATTTTTAATCTTTTTGCAGGTGTTCAGTGCTTCCGCTGTAAAGGGGAAGGTCATCTCGCTTCTGCTTGTCCTCATGCTAATCCTGGTGCTAGATCTGATTCTTCATTAGCTACTACAGTTCCGGTGGCCGCTGCCCCTGCGGATGTTGTGCAGGCCGCTGAGGCACCTGCTCACATTCTACCTTCATCAATTTTGCCTGCTGTTTCTCCAGTCGTTCCTTCCCTCCCGGTTCCTGTCGTCGTACTGGATGGTTTGGAGCCCTCCAATGAGGATTTTCCATGGCTGGAAGTGTCTGCACCTAAATCACAGCGTAAACGCCCCAGCTCACCTGGTGTTTCTACTCGCTCTTCCCGTTCGTCTCAACGTCTACGGTCCAAGAAACTAGCCCATTCTACCTCGGGTTCACCTAGCCATCATGAGCCAAATTCTGAATTACTAGTTTCGAACCGATTCGCATGTCTCCAGGATGATGATGTTGTGGACACGGTCGCTCCTGATCCTGATGACACTGCAATGGTTGACTCTGACGATGATTCTCCTTCTCCTACACTTCTTGACATTTCTACTATGTTTGAAGAACTTGCGGTGCCTTTGCACCCTCTTACCTTATCTGATCTGTATGCATTGACCACTCGCCCGCGTAAGGCGAAGTTGATCACACTACCTTGCATTAAGAGTAAGCTTCACTTGCTGCCTGAAATGATTGCACAGCTAAACCGTTTCCAGGCATTTATAACTAATGTTACTTTGCCTGGCGGGACTGAGCAATATGCTCGCCGTCTGGGCTACTTACTCAAGATTTTGAGGGCTGAACTGGAAGGCTGGATGCAACCTACCAGTGATGTCCTTGTTAACACTGCTTAGCTTTAATTGTAGAGGGCTTGCGTCTTCTGCGGCGAATGCTTTGGTTTTCGAGGACGTTCGTTACCTGGGGGCTAATATCCTCCTTCTCCAGGAGACGAACTGTTCCTTGGATGCCGGGTGTTCCCGCTGGAGACGCTGGCCGTACATTTTTTATCATAATTACCGGACCTATCTCAGGTCTGGTACCGCTATAGCATTTCATGTGCGTTTTCATTCTTCCCTTTCTGATCTTGTTGAGTCACAGAGTCTGCTGGGTTCTTTTCAACATATTTTTTTTGTTTTTGTTCTAAACGTATTCATGTTTTCAATATCCATATTCCGCAATCTGCTACGGATGCAGAAACTCTCCTCCAACATCTTTCTTCTATCCTTTCGACCCTCCATCCAAATGATACAGTCATTGTTGCAGGCGATTTCAATTGCACTTTGCAACCCGGTTTTGACCGAGATGGTTCAACCGAAAGCCGTTCCGACCTTGTTTCCAATCTCACTCAACTCGTTGTTAATTTTGATTTGATTGATGCATTCCGTTCCCTCCATCCCCGGTCCAAGGAATTTTCCTGGTTCCCCCCGGCTGCTTCACGCTGTGTCGCAGCACGCCTAGATAGATTCTATGTTTCCAGTTTTCTCCATTCCTCTCTAGTTGAAGTTACTCATCATCCTTCCGTTTCGTCAGATCATCGCCCCGTTCTTTTAAAACTTTTTTGCATTCTTCCTCTGTTCCCCCTTCCCTAGTCTGGTCGCTCGACGATTCAGTTTTAACTGATCCTGTTTTCTGTGCTGAAATTCGCTTTATGATCTCGTCTTCTGTGCAACAACTTTCTTCGTCTGACGACCCAGTGGCTCTGTGGCTTTCCACTAAAATTTTGATTATTTCTTTCGCACGTCAGTTTTCTTTCTCTTCCCGTACTTCTCGCTTTTAAGATATTGATGTTCTCCGTCGTAAATTGCAGACTATTTCTCCTTCTGATCCTTCTTTTCCCGTGTTTCAAGCTCAACTTCGTCGTATTCTGTTTACTTTTGCTTCATCAGCCCTTACTCGTCTGAAATTCACTCACTTGCGGTTTCACGACGACCCCTTTTCTAGTTTGAAGTCCCTTGAGGAGCATCATGTTAAAAGAAACACAATTACCTTTCTTTCACTACCTGACGGATCTACAGTTACCGACACTTATCGTATCTGTGAACTTACTTTTTCCCCATTATTCTGATCGTTTTCAACACCGACTCCTTTCTCCTGCAGATACCTCCCCTCTTCTTCATGTCCTCCCTCAGGTTCCACATTGTTTTTTTGATTCTCTTGTTTCTCCTATCTCTCCTTCTGAAGTCCGCTCTGCAACTTCCAGTCTGAATGACCGTTCTTCCCCTGGCGCGGACGGTCTTCCGCTCTCATTTTATAAGAAGTTTCTTCCTTCTCTCCTCCCGCTTATGGTTGCTTGTTTTAATGTCGTTTTTTCTTCAAATTTTCAGTCTTCTGATTTCACTTTTGCTATTCTCCGTCTCATCCCCAAAACCGGAAACCTTGGTCTTTTTTCTAACTGGCGTCCTATCTCTATTCTTAATACTGACTACAAAACCTTTGCTAAAATTCTCGCTTTTCGCCTCAATCCCGTCTTGCAGCCTTTAATCCACCCTGATCAAACTTACACTATCCCTTCCCGTTCGATTACTACCAACATTTCCACCATTCGCAACTTATATTTTCTTGCTTCCCATCTTTCCGAACCTCTCGCAATTTTTAATATTGATCAGAAACAAGCTTTTGACTCCATTAATCACTCTTATCTCTTTGCTGTTCTTCGTCATTTTGGCTTTCCTACTCTTTTCTGTCAAGCTCTTATTAATCTTTACTCTCACTCTTCTTTCCGTATTCGCACTTCCACATTTATGACAGCTACCATTCCCTTTGACAACGGGATCCGGCAGGGTTGTTCCCTTTCGGGTCAACTTTTTACGCTTGCATTTGAACCTCTCTTAATTTGTCTGCGTTCTCGTTTGTTTTCTGTGATTCCTTGCAGTATTGCTCCTACTCGTCACCACCGCATAGTGTTGTCTGCATATGCTGATGACCGCACTCTCTTTCTTCGCACTGAACGTTCTTTCGGTGTTGTACTTTCTGCTTATCGTGAGTATCCTTCAATTTCCGGTTCCGAACTTATTCTGTTTAAATCTGTCGGTCTGTGGGCCGGATCGTGGGTGGCACACGGTGATCGCCCTTGGAGTGCCCGTTGGTGATCCTCGGTCATTAAACTTCTTGGTGGTACGTTGGAAATCCCGTGGTGGTTGCTGATGCCACATGGATTCCTTTGGTTCAGCAGCTCAATCGCCGTCTTGCTCCTTTTTGCCGGTTCAAACCTTTTTGTCCTTTGTTAGCAGAGCACATCTGGTTTCTTCCTTTCTTCTTCCCATTCTGACACATTCGTGGTTCGCTTATTTTCCCTCACCCATTTTTCTTCAATCCGCTCAACGTTTGATTACTGATTTCATCTGGAATAAAGTTCACTGGGTTCATCGTTCGACTCTCGTCCTTCCTCTGTCCTTTGGAGGTCTTGCATTCCCAGATCTTTTTCAAAAGTCTAATGCTATTCATCTTCAGACCTTTCTCCGTTCTTTTTCTCATCCTCAGATTTCATCGATTACTATTGTTGATACTTTACTTTTTCCCTCGCAGTCCGTTTCTCACTCTCGCTACTTTCCTCCGTATGGATCTGTTCCCCCACATTCCAGATCACTTTCCCGATACTTATCGCACCGTCTTTTCCCTCTGGCATTCCTTATGTCCCGTCCGTCTCCCACCTACCTCAACTAATGATCTGCTTGCGGAACCTCTCTTTTACTCTTCTGCACTCCGTTCTCCCTCTTCACCGTACTTGTGCTTCTCCACCTGGTTCGCCAGTGGCGTGGTACAGGTATCGCAACTTGTAGATGCTTCTCTCCGCTGGAAGTCTCTTTCCCAAATCGACCCCTCTCTTGCTGACACTCCCTTACATCGCGCCCAGCTCCGGTTGCTTCATATTCAGCTTCAACGCCTTTATCCATTCCTCGTGAATTCTTATGGGTTAATTGTTTCTTCTTCGGCTTCCCCTTGCCTTCCTTTTCTGGTTTATTTGAATGATGTTCCCTTTCTGGTGCATCAAGTTACTGCAAAACTCTTGTACCGCTACTTTCTTACTTATTTTAGAACACCTCTCGCTATTCCTTTTGTGCCACCTGATGAAACCTCTCAGACATGGATCGATTCACACACTTCTCTGGCTTCCCCAAAAGCTACTGATATTCATTGGCTCCACCTTCATTGTCGCTTGCTCACACCACGGACTCTTCATCGTTTTGGTCGCCTGTCTTCTCCCTTGTGTTTTTTCTGTTCAACGCTCGGTGATGTTCATCACGCATATGACTCCTGTTTAGTTTTACAGCCTCTTTTTTCATTGATGTTTGCTCTTCTCTCCAAGGTCTGTCCTTCCTTTCACTCTGTTTCACATTACTATTTTCTTCGCCGTCATCATCCTTCCGCTGCTGTTCACAATCCAGTTTGCGCGTTTTTAATTTTTCAGGCCAAACTGACTATTTATTTATACTATCATACCAGTGTTGATCGGCTTGCTCTTCGTCGATATCATCCTGCGAGAGTTTTTCTGTGCCGTAGGTTTCGTTCCTCGATCAAGTCCGTCATCCAACTTAAGTACGAGGTAGCTCTGGCCCGGCAGGCAGTTCCTGCTTTCTTCTCGATCTGGTCCCCCACCTCCCATGGTTTCGGGTTGAGCATGGGTTGATTGAATTCGTTTGATCAGTTTTTTTCTTGTTTTTGTTTTGGTGTACTGGTTTCTTCACTTTGTTTGTTTTTGCTTTTCCGGGTCGTTGTCTTGCTCTGTTTTTGATTGAGCTGCAGGTTTTTTTCCCTTGTATTCATTCTTTTCCTCTGGTCCTGTTGTTTTTCCTTTTAAATTTTTTACCGTTTTCCTTTTCTTGTTTTTGATGGCCCTTTGGTAATGTTGTACTGTTTTGCTTCCTTGAGATTCCGGTCTTTTTGTTGTTTTTTCCCCTGTGCTTTGTTAGCTCATTCTACTGGTCGGTATATTCTTTCTTGGATAGTGCTTTCTATACTTTTCCTCTTACTAGCGGCCTCGGCCTCTTTGTCTGAATTTTCTTGCCGTTTTGCGCTGTGTTTGGATGTTTTACAGCTAGTTGCTTTGACTTTTTTCTGTCCGGAGTCCGTGGGCATTTGTGTTCCTGTGTTCTGTGTGTATTTTTTTCTGGTTTTTGGTGGTGCTGTGCAATCGGTTATTGTTTTTTGTGTCGGTATTTTTGTTGAGTTGTTTGTCTATGTATTATTGTGTGCTTGCTTTCTATGTTTTCGTCGGCCACAGTTGTTGGTCGACGCATTTCTTTTTGGGATGTTTTGTTGTACTGGTTGGCCACCAATTGTTTGTGATCACTGTTATTGTTTGGTATAGTGTGATGCTTGTTGGGTGTTGTTGTTTTCCGTTGGGCTAGTCTGTGTTGTCTAGTTTTGCAAAATTTTTTTGCCGTGTTGTGTTTCTTTTGTGCTTGTTTGTTTGTTTGTTGTTCCTGATCTCCTTTTTTGTACTGTGTTTCCTGTATGTGATATTCCCGTGTTTTTGTAATTGCTCTTGCTTTTTGCACGTGTTTTGTTTAGTTGTTCGGATGGCGGCTGTCCTACTCGCTCTGCTCCTGTGTGAATTTTTTTAATACTGTGATTGTATTTTACCTATACTGCTAATGTGATAATCTTGTTTTTTACTTGTTTGTGTGTTCTACTTTCTTGTTTCAGTTGGCTCCGCAGTTTAGGGAGCCTTTTTTTCTCATGCCCTGTGTTTCATGTTCACTTGTTTTGCTTTTTTTATGAACTTTGAATTACTTAGTGTGGCCCTGCTGGTCTCGTTGTGTTTTTTCATTGAGTACTCAGCCTTATCTCTCGTTTTCTATACAGTGTGCTTCTCGTGTGTATCTTGTATATTGGGTTACGTTGACCCAAGGAGTTGGTCAACGCACTATTTGCCTTGTGCTCATTTTTTTTACTGTGCCTCTTGTGTTTTTTTCGTGACTGTATGCGACTACATGTGTAGTGAAGTTGTCGTTTGGGGCAGTTTTGTCTTTCATTATGTTTTAAGTGCACTTTTTGTGTTTTCGTTTTTGTGTTTCTTTGTACTCAAGCTAGAGTTCTACGTCTTGCTTCGTGTTTCTCCTGTCCGGGTTTTTCCTGTAATATTTTATTTTTTCTCGGCCCAGCCTTCTGTTGCTGTGCACGACTGGACGTACATTGTGTTGTTTTCAATGTGTTATGGTGCTATGCGATCTTGTTTCCGCGTGATTCTCTCTATAGCGCCACGTCGGCTTTCGGAGTTTGTCGACGCGCGACTTCTTGTTTTGAGTATGAAATTTGAATTGAGTGCGATTTTTTTTGTGAACCTCGTGTGCCTTTTTGGCTACATTTATTTTGTGTGATGCGGCGGTTTTTTCCTTATTATCATGTATTCTTCTGTGCAGTGTTCCTTCTGACATACATGCGTCGCTTCGTATTTCGTTTTTAGTTATAGCGGTTGGTTAACACCCCTCTTTATGTGCACGGTTTTTTGTTTTTTATGTTCTTCTTGTACTAATGTTTTGGCCGCTGCTGCATGTTTTCAGAAGTACAGTTTTGTTTCTCCTGTCACTGTCTTGCAGTGTCAGTCAATTTGTGTTGTGTTGTATTGTTGTTGTGTTTTTTACCTGTCACTTTTGTGTTCGCGCTGCTATGTACTAGTCTTTGGAATGTGTTTTCTTCCCTCCCTCTGGGGTTTGGGTTTTGTGATGTGTGTGTTTTTTGTTTTTGTTTTCTGTGTTCCTTTTTTATCTGTATATATTTTAATCTTGTTCTGATGTTACCAGTTTTCTTTCCTCCTTTCTTTTATGTTGAGACTTCTTGGCCTCGTCTCTTTTAATAAAGTCTCATGTGACTGAAGCGTATCACATGTACCTTGCTTTTAGACTAATAAAGGTTTATTTTGAAGGCAGTGGTCTAAGCGATGGCTTCTGATAACTGAGCAGTCGCACTTTTCGGAGCACCCGAGATTATTTTGGGATTTCGTGATTTTTGACAGTTTTATACTAATTGCTTCGTGTTCTTGAGTTTTTGCTTACCTTATAGTTCATTAGTTGTGTTAGTGGAGCACTACAATTACGTGGTTCCTTTTTTTGCTCTTGTGGCTGTTGCGAATTGCAACACTCAACTTCGTTAGGGCTAGAGGCTGAGATGGCTTTAGCCCAGCTTCCAGTTTCGTCTTCGTCTAGTGTTTCTGCTGCATGTGGATCATCAAGTGCTTCTATTTCTACTGCTCTCACCAACGTAAGGCTTGTGGATATGTCTACTGTTCGTCCTTCTACTAATCTTGTGTATAGTGCTGTGCCGCAAGTTTTGGGAGTTGGGGATGGTGTAAACACTCCCCATCCCACCTTCTGTTTTTTTATATGCTGCAGCTGCTGGTAATAATAGTGCTTCTAATGTGCATTCTATGAAGGCTGGTTCTACAACAGTGATAATTTCTCGTGATGCAGCTGTGCTTAAAGTAAAAGTTTCAGAGATGTCTGAGGAAGGTAAGAGCTACTCTAATGCTTTACTTTTGAGCGTATATTTTCCTACATTGCGTGACACCCCTCCTATTATACCTTGATGCTATTTGCCAACATGTTACATCTGAAAGTATTGTTTCTGTGATACGTATGGGAGGGGAAGTGATTGCTCACTTCAAGGTTCGACCTGATGTTGAAAAAATCTTACTCTTGGGCATTGGCATTGGACCAATTCATCTTTCAGCTATTCCTTGCATACAGCGACCGATCACGGTCACGATTTCACCAGTTCCTACTGCCGTCCCGGACTCAATCCTTATTACTACTTTGGGGTCACTGGGCCGTATTGTTGGCCATACCAAGATTCTGTCAGCAGTTGGGAAAGACTCCCCTTATGCGAACTGCAGGAGGGGGGGACGACAATACCGAGTAGTGTTTCCCAGCGAAGACCGAAGACCTTTTTTCACAGAGACCTTCGTCGCTTTTGTAGGATTTTGGCTCCCATAAACTTACAATCAATTTATTTTGCAGGAGTCTAATGTTTCAGCTGCAAAGCTGAAGGGCATGTAGTACGAGAATGCCTACGATGTTCTTCTCCAGCAGCTAATAGTTTTGAAAATCCTCAAGCCAGCACCCCTGCTCCTAAAACTTTATTTCCTGACCAGCCAGTTTCTAATCTACAGAATTTCACCCTCCAGCTCATGATGCCAGTCCTGTTTTTACTGCTTCGCCCACGGAGGTCGCGACCACCACTGAAGTTTTCTTGGAAAAGCCTCCGCCGGGTCTGAAACCATTATCTCAAACTTCTGAAGTCCAGCCTATTGCTTCCATGGACACCGACTTTCCACTCCTTCCACTAGGAGATACCTCTACTTTTGTTATCCCAGCTAAACGCTCTGTCCAGCCAGTTTCACTTCCACAAACCCGGTCCCAAACATTAACCAGAGGTAAAAAAAGGCGCCACAAAGTTAATTCTTCTTCACGCAGTTCTTCTGTTTCTTCCATAGCTGACAGCGATTCTTCAAACTTAACCACTTCAAACAGATTTACCCTACTTAGTGATGCTGATGACTGTATGGACATTACTTCTGTTATTTCTGATACTGAACTTACAACGAGTGTGCCAGAGGAAGACACAGGGGAATGTGTTCCCCCGCACGAGATCCTCGAACTTCCTACATATTTGGAAGGTTCCACAATTCCTATCTCACCATTAAATCTTGCTGAATTGATGTCTTTATATAGTTGTCCAAAAAATGCCCTCTAATCAAATCCACATGCATTAGAAAGCATTTAAGTCATTTGCCAGAAGTCATTCATCAATTATCCTTTGTTGATGAATTGTTTGACAATACTGAACTGCCAGATTGGTCGGTTCAATATTGTCGTCGCACCAAATATGTTTTAAAAGTGCTCAACCGATATGTTGATAGTCATTTACAGCCACCGTAATGGAGAACAAAATTACTGTTGTTACCTTCAATTGCCGGGGCCTCGCTGTTTCAGCAGCAAATGCTCTGGTTTTTGAGGATGTCAGATACTTGAAGGCCAATATAATCATGTTGCAAGAGACAAACGTCTCTTCTACCGCCAATACCTTCTGTTGGCGGAGTTGGCCATATCAGTTCTTTCATAATTTCCGTTGTCATATTGGTTCTGGTACATCTATTGGCTTTCACACTCGTTTCTTTTGTTTAATCTCTGATGTTCATGAGTCACAGAGCAGGCTGGGCATTTTTCAATATATTTCCTTTCGTCTCCAATTAGTTTATTTTCATTTGCTCAATATTCATGTCTCCCAAAATTCTACTGAAGCTGAATCTCTTATTACTCATGTTGCTTCTATTCTTACGGTTATTCCGCCTGCTGATAGTATTCTTTTTGCCGGTGATTTCAACTTCACTCTTAATCCTACATATGACAGAGTTGGATCCACGGAATCTCGTCATTTACTCGTTTCCCAGCTTACTCAAGTTATTTCTAATTTCAACCTTCAGGATGCTTTCAGATTACTTTATCCTACAGCAAAATAATTTACTTGCCCCCCCTCTTCGCTGCTTCTTTTTGTGTTCCTGCTAGATTAGATCGGTTTTATGTTTCCTATTTTTTCCATTCTGCTATTAGTTCTGTTTCCCATATTCCCAGCGTTTCTTCAGATCATCGACCGGTTGTTCTCATCTTTTTCCCTTCTATTTCCGTACACCGCACCCTCATGTTTGGACTTTTCATAAATCCCTTCTTAAAGACCCAGTTTTTTGTTTCAGCAGTTAAGACTATTATTTCGAATGCCGTTTCTGTTCTGTCCTCCATCGATGACCCAGCTGCTCTGTGGCTTGCCACGAAAAATCAAATTGTTTTATTTTCTCGGGATTACTCTTTTCAGCGTCGCACGATTCAGTCCATGGAACTTGCTTCTTTGAATCAAGAACTACTTCAAACCCCGTTAACGTCGCCAAATCATGAGATACTCAAGGCTAAACTTCGTCTTTTTCATAATTCTTCTGCTTCATCTGCCCTTACCTGACTCAAGTATGCTACCCTTCGTTTTAATGATAATCCCACTGATAACCTTCGCCAGTTGGAACGCTCTGCTGTTAAAAATAAAACTATTACTTTTCTTACTCTTCCCGATGGATCCGAATCAAATGACCAATTCAAAATTTGCGAAGCCACCCTTGATTTATACAGACAACGCTTCAGCCCTAATTTGACTTCTTCTGCAGTCAGTTCTCCACTCATTCAACATCTTCCGCAAGTTCCTGATCATTTCACTACTCAACTTTCCTCTCCGATTTCTCCAGCCGAGATTCGAAATTCCATTTACAGCCTTAATGACAGATCTGCCCCGGGAAAAGATGGTCTCCCCTTCCGTTTTTTTAATTCTTTCTTCCAATCCTTCTTCCTTTGTTGGTTGCTGCTTATAATTTTATTTTTTCTACTAAACACTTTGATTCTTCCAATTTTTCTTTTGCAGCTCTCCGTCTTATCCCCGAATCCGGTAATCTCAGTTTTCTAACTAATTGACGGCCCGTCTCGGTTCTTAATACTGATTACAAAATCTTTGCTAAAATTCTCTCCCTTCGCCTTAATCCTGTTCTTTCTGACATTATACACCCAGACCAAACTTACACGGTTCCGTCCCGCTCGATCTCCTCTAATATCCTCACTATACGTAACATTTACTCACTGGCGTCCAGGCTTTCGGAACCCCTGGCAATTTTCTCCCTTGATCAAAAACAGGCTTTTGACTCAATTAATCATTCTTATCTATTCACTGTTCTACGCCTCTTTGGCTTTCCTCCTACTTTCATTACTGCTATTTCTAATCTCTATACTGACGCTTCCTTTCGTGTTCGTACCGCCAATTTTTCTACTTCCACCATTCCGTTTACTAACGGGATCAGACAGGGTTGCTCCCCCTGTCTGGTCAACTTTATTTTTTTGTTTTTGAACCATTGCTGATTGCTCTTCGTTTCCGCATTTCTTCCACCATTCCACGAAATATCTCCACCAAGCGACACCATAATATTGTTTTAACAGCTTATGCCGATGACCTCACGATGTTTCTCCGTTCAACTGATTCTTTTCAAGTACTACGTTCAACCTACTAAGAATATGCCACCATTTCTGGCTCTGCTTTGAATGTCTCAAAATGCTCAGGACTCTGGGCCGGTACGTGGACCTCCCAAGGAGACTGCCCATGGGGGCTCAATGGTCATCTTCGATAATCAAAGTGCTTGGTATCTACGTGGGCTCTCCGGTAGCGGTTACAGCGGCAACCTGAACACCGATTATTCAGAAAATTAATAGAAGTCTTGTTCCATTCCGTTACCTTAAAACTAAACTTTCCTTCTTCAATCGAGCTTACTTAATCAATACTTTTATTTTACCGATGTTTTTTCATACCTGGATTGCTAACTTGCCACCGAAGATTTTTTTGAAGAATGTTCAACGCGTGTTTTACAGATTTCATCTGGAGTACCATTCACTGGGTTCACCCATCAACTTTAACTCTTCCTCTGTCGTTTGGCGGCCTTGTACTTGCTGATGTGTCTCTGAAATTCCAATCCTTTCATCTGTTTAATTTTATTCGTGAATTCTCCCTTCCTCTGTCTTCTTCACACACCATTATCGATACTCTGCTTTTCCCCCGTAGCCCATTTATTACTATCTCGACTTTTCTGCAGGTGGACCTTTTTCCTTTTGTTCCCAGACATTTCCCCGATACTTACATTTCTGTGCTTTCCTTTTGGCGCTCTTTATGTCCAGTCCGGTTCCCTCCCTCCACTACTAATGATTTATTGGCAGAACTCTCTCTTCTTTTCCTCTGTTATCCATTCTTCTACCACCCCCTACCTTCAGTTCTCCACTTGGTTTGCTTGTGGAGTGGTGAAGGTTTCTCAGCTCGTTGATTCTGCACTCCGTTGGAAATCGTTTCAGTCTATATCTCCTCCGTTGTCTTACACATCAGCTTCACGTTTTCAACTCCGTTTTATTAAAAAGTGCATCCAAACTCTTTACCCTTCCCTTGCAGATCAAAATGGATTGATTTTCAACCCTTCAGCTGCTTACTGTTTGCCCTTTCATGTTTATTTGAATGATGCTCCTTATCTTTTGCACAAAATATCTATGAAGCTACTTTACTATCATTTCTTGACATACGTCACTGCTCCAATCCCGATTGGTAACATTCCTGCTGATGAATTAAATTTTACCTGGATGGATACCAATACTTCTCTTGCTGCACCACGTGCGAAAGATATTCATTGGCTCCATCTTCATCAACATCTTCTTACTCCACGCACCCTTAATCGATTTCGTCATCTTCTTTCTCCGGATTGTTTTTTTGTTCCACTGTTGGTGATGTCCATCATTCCTACTCTCTTTGTTTGGTTTTTACAGCCTTTATTTTCCTTGATGCTTTCACTTACCGAAAAAGTTTGCCCCTCACTTCACACCATGATGCACTTTCCCTACCTTCGCCGTCACCATCAATCTGCAATTCATCGTAATCAACTGTGTGCGTTTTTTCCCTTTCAGGCTAAATTTACTATCTATCACTTGTATCAATCTTCTGTTGATTATCCAGCATTGCGTCGCTATCATGTTGCTCGCCGTTTTCTCTGCAGATAATTTCGCTCATCAATCATCTCTATCGTTTAAACTGAGTTTGATATTGCCAAATCAGCTGATCGTGTGTCGCCCTTTTTTCAAACTTAGAAAATTGATGGGACATGGTGCGATATTGATCAAGGCCGTGTTTCCTTTCATCTTTAATGGTTTTTATGGGGTTTTTTTAGGTGTTATGACTTGGTCTTTTTTATTTTATTGTTTTTTTGTGTTCTATTACAATTTTTTTCCCCAGGCACAATCTTTTTAATACTGCAAGTGATTATATGCTGAAAGTTACATACTCATACTGCTGAAAGTTACATACTGCCTACTGGTAGTGTTTTTTTATGCTTTATTATTTATGTTTGTTGATTGTGACGCCGGAAGTGTCTTTTTCCGGCGACGTTTTTTATTGTATATAATTTTATGAGCAATAAAGACCTTCTGAATTTCTGATCATTCGTCCGAGATGGGTCCGGGTTCGGATCCCGGTGAGGCATGGATGTTATGTTTGTCTTACGGCACTGGCTCTCTCCCTTTTCTGGAACCAGTGGCCCTAAATTAGGGACAGGCGACTGCTTATAGCCCATTGAGTTGCTTACTGTGGTCGTTAAACTTCCAATAAAAAAAGTGCGACTTTGGGACGAATAAACCAGTTATATTTAATTTAGGATAAGTGAACTTATCTTGGGTGTTTTCTCAACAGTGTTGCTTCATAACTGGTTTTGTAAATAATGATGCAGGGAATGAGAAAATTTCCAGAGCAGTCGCTACGTGAAGTTGTTGAGATGAAATCTTTGAGCAAATGAAGTAATGAATTTTTCATGACAGACACAAGTCCAGAATTTCTTCTGTTTAAGGGGAAAAAAAAACGGTAAAAGGGGTAAGCCACAAAATTTTTTTTTACATTTTGACTGTTCTGTTTACATTTTAATTGACTGCTATTGGGAGTGTCTGGTTATTACTTAATTATGTACGAAGGTTGTACCAAAAGTACTGCAAAATTGGGCATAACTTTTTTATTAACTGACAGAGGTCTTTCAAATGGCACATGTTGGTACAGTAACTCTTCCTCTATAGTAACCCTTCTTCTTTATTGTAGGTAAATAATGGATTCCAAGCAGAAGCAACATGCCGTTATTGAGTTCTTGACGAAGGAAGGGTGCAGGCTGTCCGACATCCACATAAGACTACAGAATATTTAGGGAGATGGCACCATTGACAAGAGCAATGTGCACAGATGGATGAACCAGCATTGAAGACAATACATGCAGTGGGAGACCATCATCTGCGACGAGTGACCCGAATCGGAAGCAAGTGGATGACTTAATTCGCGCGGAGAGACGTGTCACAATCCGTGAGTTTGTTGCACAAATGAACTGTGGTCACAATGCCATACAGAAAATGGTGGAAGACTTAGGGTATCAGAAAGTGCGTGCAAAGTGGGTACTTCGGCAGTTGACACCCGATTTGAAAGAGAGAAGGGTGGAAGTCTGCTCTAATCTGCTGGAAGCGTTTGAAGTCAATGAAGACACATTTTATTCCAATCTGGTGACAGGGGATGAAACTTGGCGTATCTTTATGACCCGGAAACGAAGAATCAATTCATGGAATGGAGTCACACCTCTTCACTAAGGCGTAAGAAACTCAAGCACCAGCGATCATCACAGAAAGTCATGATGACTGTTTTTTGAAATGACAGGGGTGTCATTCTCCTTGATTTTCTGGAACTTGGCCGTACCGTGACCAACGAGCAGTACATTAAGACACTCAAGAAGCTTAGAGAAGCCATAAGGAGGAAGAGACCGAACAAGAATCTGAAAAGGATCCACATTCACCACGACAATGCGAGACCCCACACATCTTTGGCAAGAAATCAGGCGATTAGCAAATTAGGCTGGTCGGTGGTCCCCCATCCACCGTGCAGCCCAGATCTAGCGCCCTCCGATTTCACCTGTTCGGTTCAATGAAGAACCGGCTCCGGGGACAACCATTTGATGACACAGACAATGTTAAAGTGGCTGTGAAGAAGTGGGTACAACAGTCTACACCTGAATTTTTTCAAAGAGGATTCGAGAGTTGGGCTCAACGATGGCGCCAATGCATTTCTTACGATGGTGACTATGTTGAGTAGAACCTTTGTATAGAGAAAGAGTTACGCTACCAACATCTGCAATTTGAATGACCTCTGTGAGTTAATAAAAAAGTTATGCCCACTTTTGAATTACTTTCTGTACAACCCTCGTACTTAATTACATCGCTATATATATATATGTCTCTGAATTTGGGGCATCATATTTTCCTTTTTGCAGTAAAAATACCTCAAGTACAAAATAGTGGTGTTGAAATGTTTTGAGCAGAAATATTTTATGTCGTGAATGTGCGTTCCTTCGTGTGAAAAAGAGCTTTCATTAAATGAAGCTTCGTCATCAGAAACGGTAGACTGTGACTAGAATTTCAAATCAGACTTCATTATCACTGAATCAGCAATCACGATATCTTTCGCCTTCACACGGTGCCGTTATGCAACTGAAGGAAAGCATCTTTTCAAAGACTAAAAGCGATGGACTTTCAAACATTGGTTTACTAAGCAAAACTGCTGAGCAAGCGTGCGGTCGCGTAACGAACAAAATTTTGGGGATTGTATGGACGCATGTAATCACTTTCCTCAGTGAAGTTGAGATCTGGAAATTTCTGGGCAGTTAGGCAATGTTAACAAAACAAAATGAATAAAAAAAGAAAAATCTTGCGCTTTAGTGAAACATCTGAAGAAAATCGTTGAGAGTACCTATCAGGAAATCATTTATAATACAGATTGGTTGGTTGTTTTTTTTTTTTTTATGGCGCAAGGGCCATGATTGGCCAAAGAGCGCCAGACACAAGACAGACAAACAAACAGTATTAAAAACGTGGTAAAAAACTTAAAATCTGACTGATCATGTAAAACTGAAAAATGAGAACGATGGAAGGGCTAAAAAAGATGATGAAACAAACAGTATTAAAAACATGCTACAATGATTAAAATCTAGCTGATTCAGTAAAACTGAGAAATGAGTAAGATGATAGGGCTAAAATCTAGATATGTTTAAAATAGTCAATTTGTTTAAAAAATGAAAAAACAGCAACAGTATTGCAGTGGTCATTTAGGAGCCGCTGCAGTGTAGCGCCGTCCTCGTTCAACAAATGAGAATGAAAGAAATGAAAACGTACATCACGAAAACGAACACAGGTACACAGAAGATGAGTGACGGTGAGTCGGCAGTTGCACGTCTCACACATCGGCGCAGTGTCGCCACACAGCAAAAAGCGGTGAGTGAAACGACAATGCCCAATGCGGAGACGCGCAAGCACCACTTCCTCCCTACGGTTCCGACGATATGAGGATTTCCAAATTTCAAGATTAGGTTTAATACGATGCAGTTTATTTTCCATCTCTTGGTCCCACAGACCTTGCCACATTCGCTTGATATGGTCGCGAACAAGAAAGCGGAAATCCCGGTGAAAGAGTGGCAAGGGTGTGACGACCAAAGAGGAAGCAGATCTAGCAGCCGCATCAGCACACTCGTTACCCGAGATTCCAACATGCCCGGGAATCCAACAAAATTGTATCTGGACACCGGCCTCGAGCAAAGAACAAAGAAGCCTTCGTACGGTAAAAAGAAAAGGGTGGTCACAGCAGTCCAACGATGACAATGCCTGTACAAAACTCAAAGAATCAGTGTACACCGCAGCCCGGTGATGAGAACTCGACTGAACATGGAGAAAGGCGAGATACACAGAATGCATCTCCGCCGAAAACATCGTGGCCTCAGCTGGGATCCGCGCTACTGACACGTTATCAATACAAACCGCCGCGGATCCAACTACTCCGTGCATCTTGGAGCCATCAGTGAAAATGGGAGTGTATTCAGAATTGATGGCACGGTGCTCAGCGAAGAGCTGCTGGTACACTGACGCAGGGGTTGAGGATTTCTCGAAAGATGTAAAGCTGGTATCAACCATGACACCAAGTGGGTGCCATGGAGGATCCCCAAAGCCCCTGGTCACTGCAACAAGTGACAAGTCGAGCCCTGCATCACTAGCTACGGCCGCCATACGAAGACCGAAGGTTGGAATGCACGAGGGCCGGTTCTCAAATAAACGAGCATGCTGAGGATGGAAAACTGCACCGTACAAAGGATGGTCTGGAAGAGACCGAAGTTTTAAGTAAAAGCGAACAGACAGCTGCAGACGGCGTAATTCAAGCGATGGTTCGTTCGCATCAGCGTAAAGGCTGGGAATCGGAGATGTTCGAAATGCTCCCGTACAAAGACGCAGCGCCTGATGATGAACAGCGTCCAAAGGCCGGAGAACGGAAGGACGAGCCGAGCCATACACGATACAGCCATAATCCAGTTTCGACCAAATTAAGGAGTGGTAAATGCGAAACAAAGAGATCCTGTCTGTGCCCCACGAAACTCTCGAAAGGAATTTTAGAATAGAAAGAGCACGCAGACAGGAAATATTGAGCCGCCGAACGTGCGCATGAAACGTAAGCGCACGGTCGACGGTCAGTCCAAGAAACTTGGTCTCCGGTAAAACTGGAATGGCTGCACGGTCTAACTACAGCTCGGGGTCAGGATGGAGGCCACGCCTCCGGCAGAAATGAACACACGCTATCTTGTCGGGAGAAAGAACGAAACCATTGCTATTCGCCGCTTTAAAAATCTGATTAATTGCAGACTGCAACTGCCTTTCAATAAAACCCATGCTTGATGACGAGCAGATGTGCAAGTCATCGACATACACAGTAGCCGAAACCGCAGGAGGAAGATTTGTGAGGAGACAATTAATGCGCAGGATGAACAATGTGACAGATAAAATGCAACCTTGAGGAACACCTTGTTCTTGATGGAATGTTGCCGATAGCGTCGTACCCAGGCACACCTGGAACACCCGATTGCGAAGAAAATTTACAATGAAGGTTGTAAGATTCCCTCGCAACCCGCATGCGTGGAGGTCATGGATAATACCGTACCGCCACGCTCGATCATAGGATTTTTCAATATCGAAAAAAAACAGAAACCAGGTGCTGCCTACGAACGAACGCCTCGCGCACAGATGTCTCAAGGTGCAGGAGATGATCGTGAGGTGAACGATGACGGCGAAAACCGCTTTGTGATGGTGAAAGTACTTGATGATATTCTAAAAAATGAATTAACAGGGAATTAACCATGCGCTCAAGAACTTTACACAGACAGCTAGTGAGAGCAATTGGACGATAACTAGAGGGAGACTTGAGATCCTTGCCAGGTTTGGGAAAAGGCAGAACAAAAGCTTTTCGCCAAGATTCCGGGAAACTGTGCTCCGACCAAATACGATTGTACAAGATTAAGAGATTCTCGAGAGACGACTGCGAGAGATAACGGAGCATGTCATAGTGGATTCCATCGGGACCGACAGATGTAGCGCCGGACCGATGCAGAGCCACCCTGAGTTCAACCATGCTGAAGGGGAGTTATATCCAGGGTCGAGAAAAGGCGCAAAGGAGATTCTCTGGCGTTCCGCAGTGGATTTTATTCTTTGAAAAGAAGTAGGATACGCCAGGTCACTCGACACGGAGGCAAACGCCTCCCCCAAACAATCAGCAATCTCCCCGACTTCAGCATATGTGCAGCCGTTACTCTCGAGAATGGAGATCTGGTGAGAGCTGTAGTTACCCAGGATCTTACGAATCTTGTCCCACACACTTTTCGAACTGGCACGTGAAGTGAGAGATGAAACATACTGGATCCAAGACTCCCTCTTGCTGCGTCGACGCACCAACCGAGCATAGGATTTAGCTCGTTTAAAAGCAACGAGATTAGCATCGGTTGGATAACGCCGAAAAGTAGACCAGGATTTGTGTTGAGCTCTCCTAGCCGCTGTGCATTCAGGGTTCCACCAAGGTTTCGGAATTCTGGGGAGCTTCGTAGATGTTTTAGGAATTGAAAGATCAGCTGCCTGAATAATACAAGTTGTGACTTTAAGTACAGCTGCGTAGATTGATTCTTGGGTCACCATTTCAGAAGATATCAACGCGGACGATGTGAAGACCTCCCATCTGGCATGATCCATCCTCCATCGAGGTGGGCGGGAGGCAGAAGATGGCACGTTTGCATGGTGCCAGAGGACGATTGGGAAGTGGTCGCTCCCGTGGAGATCCTTACACACCGTCCACGACCAGTCAGCAATAATCGATGGTGAACCCATGGTCAAATCGATCGCACTGAAGGATCTTGTCGGCTCATGGAAGTAAGTGCCAGCACCGGTGTTTAAAAGGCACACAGAGGCCGAGCACAGAAGAGACTCTATGCGACGACCTCTCGCGCTGGCGCTGACACTACCCCACAAAGGATGATGAGCATTAAAGTCACCCAAAAGAAGGAAGGGTGAAGGCAGCTGATCAATCAAGCTCTCCAGAATAGAGACGCTAACATCCTCATCCGGTGGCAGATAGACACTGCAAACAGTAAGAGGCACAGGCATAGAAATACTAACCGCCACGGCCTGCACAGTTATGGAAACCGCGACGGAAGATACCGGAACCCTGTGAGGGACGAGAATAGCGACACTCCCACAGGCTATATTTCCAGACGAGTTATCTGTCCGAAATGCACTGTAGCCCCGAACTGAAAGCAGGTCCGATGGTTTAAGCTTTGTCTCCTGGAGACAAAGGCACACCGGAGAGTACAAATAAAGCAGATGTTTCACGTCATCAAAACTGGTGCGAAAACCTTGGCAGTTCCGCTGAATTATTGAACCCATTGGTAAAAATGAAATGAAAAAGGAAATGGTTAAACTTGGTCAGCCTCCATTTCCTCTGATGAGCGTTACCCCAGATTTGGGGGTGTGTGACCAGGGGCCAAGATTGGTGAATGCTTTGTCCCAAGTGTCTTAGCGGGATTTGCTCGCCGTTGATTGTTTGGCTGAGACTTTGAAGGAGAAGAAATGCTCTTCTTATGCTTGACCTTGGTGTTGGTGTTGGTGTTAGTGTTGGCGATTTTGCCAGAAGAAGTGGCCTGAGTTCCCTTGCTAGTGTTGGAGTGAGTCTGCTGCGGTGAAGTGGCGGGTGCCGCTTTCAGACCCCTAGCTCGCAACTGGAATGCCTCCAGTCCGGCTGCGATGATATCGTCTACATTGAATGGACATTTAGGGGGGATCTGAATGTCGGTCTGAATGGCAACCGTAGATTTGGCAACCACCACTGAAGCGTATGATCGCCGATCAGATGTAACAGGAACCACTCTTCTTCTGGTCTCAGGCTAGGAAATATTTTCCACCGTTTTGATCCTTTGGATTTCCTTCTCCTCCTTCCACTTCGGACAATCTTTGGCTGATGCCGCGTGTGAACCCTTACAGTTCACACAAAACTCGGCCTCGGCCACACATTCCTACAAAAGATGTTCTGTGGCTCCACAGCGTGCACACCTAGGATTGCTCCTGCACGACTGCTGAGAATGGCCATAAGACTGGCACCTAAAACATCTCAACAGGTTAGGAATGTACGGTCGTACCTCGAGGTGGAGATACCCTGCCTTGATGGATGTAGGCAGGGAAGGGCAGTTGAATGTCAAGATAATGTTCCAGGATGGGACAAACTGCCCATTCCTCCTGAAAGAAATACGTCGCACACCCGTAACATGTTGGCTCCTCAGTTCTTCGAGAAGTTCATCCTCAGTGCAATCAATAAGATCCCGAGAGGAGACAACACCTCGAGATGAATTTAGGTAACCGTGTGGTGTTATTTTGACCGGAGTCTCAAGCAGCATGCTGGTGTTGATAAGTGTGGAACTGTAGGCCACAGTAGACATCTCAATAAGAAGATCTCCAGACTGGAGCTTCTTGACACTCTTAGGAGAGCTTGCGATTGATTGAAGTGCTTTATGGATCCAAAATGGACTTTTGGCACACAAAGGCTTTGAAGGGTCCAATGAGTGCACAAAAAGAATCTAGCATTGGAAACATCTGCGACAAATGTTTTGGCGGAAGGACCTGAACCTTCCTCCATACCTCTTTTAGTTTTGGGTTCATGGGAAATTTCATTGAGAGCCATGAAAAAAATAAAGGATTCATTCGCCGACTTCCCCACCCACAATCGAGCCCAACAAGGGAGAACCGGAGGTCCGCAAGCCCAAGTGAACGCAGGACACGGCTCTAGGGATAGCAAGCGGATATAGCAAGTTGATAGGGCAGACATGCGCTCGGCGTGCACCCAGACTTTCCCATGTCTGGGGAACACCCCTTTGGTATGCCCACCCTATCCCCAGACTCACCCTGTCGTGCAAAACGACAAGCCGTTAGAGGTCTGGGCTCCACTCGGCCACAGACCTCATTGACTAGGAGTGGGTTAGTTCCTAGCCGCCCGTTTAGGGTGAAGCAGGGGAGCAAAGAGGAGTGTTGGCAACTGGCGACAACAACACCCAGGCCTCCAGAAACCTCAGCCTCCAGCCTCCCCTTTTCCACCTTACGGGTCACCGCACACGGCAAACGTGCAGGTAGGTCTAGCTAACCAGCTCGGAAAAACAAAAAAGGAACATAAAATGGAGAAGACAGGAAAGAAAAAGAGAAACTAAAATCCAGAGCTGGCGCATAATCACAACCTCAGCAACCTACATCTGAGGCGGGAGCGTGTCAAGTGAAAAAAACAAAAAACATAAAAAATGTGAAAATTATCACATATAGCACATGTCGGCTCGGGACGTGGGGACGCCATCCCCCAGCAGCTGGATGAACAGCTGCTTTCAAGACGAAATGATAAATTGATCCGTCACAAAGTCAGCTCGGGCCGTGGGGGCGCCGCTTCCCAAATAACTGGAAAACCAGTTATCCCCGTGCGGGGTTATAATACAGAAAACACAACTGATTTCTATTCACTTCCAAAGTTTTTCACATTCATAGCGAAGTGTTTCTGACTTCTTATCACGTCGTTCGAAAGAAATTGCGTGTTCATAGCATCCGCCTGTCCGCTGTAGATTCTACATTACTCGCTATGTTGGATTCGAAAAGTTATCTTTGCATTGGAAAGCGTTAAAAAGTTATCTTTGCATTGGAAAGCGTTAAAAAGTTATCTTTTTATTGGAAACCATCACACTCAAGAATTAGGTGTCATCATTCTTGTTTCATAAAAATACCTTGAAACACTTTTAGCGTAGTAGGTTTGCGACTTTTGTCAAAAGACGAACTCATTCCCACCCGAGAATTCGGTGGAATCCTTCTTGTTTTATAAAAATACCTTGAAATGCCTTTAGCGTAATAGGTTTGAGACTTGTGTCAAAAGAAGTGCTCATTACACCTGAGAATTCGGGGTCATCTTTCTTGTTAACCTTATGAACATTAGGAAACTGCTGCTCAAAATAATTGTTTTTAGGCCACAGCCATGTTTAATGTTTGCTTCGGCTTCAGTTGAATAAATGTGTAAATTATTGAACCCAATTATTTCGTCTGCTGGCTTAATGCTGTCGTATGTTAATCGAGAACTCGTGTTCGACAGTTTTTGGCAAATTCTGTCCGTTCGTAAAATTCCTTATGTTTTCTTTGTTGTCCGGTTGTCGAAATTTTATGGCGCAAAAGCCAGTTTTATACCGAGCACCGGACTTAATTTGAAAACAAAAGCTGAGATACGCTGCAGAGCTTTCAATGTGATTCACAGAACAGTTTATGTAACGCGCTGTCGGCTGCTCTGGTGTCTAAATAGTAGTCTAAGTGCTGGCTTCTGACCATTCGTCGGAGATGGGTCCAGGGTCGAATCCCGAAAGCATGGATATTGTGTTTCTCTTACAGCTCTGGCTCTCTCTCTTCCCTGGAACCAGTGGCTCTAAATTAGGGACGGACGACTGCTTATAGCCCATCGAGTTGCTCACGGTGGTTGTTAACTTCCCTCCCCTCAAATGAGTTGTGGCTGCAAATAGGTGATCCGTATCGCAACCTTGCGAAATTACTCAGAATCACCAGCTTTCCAACAGAAAAATCCCTGAACACAAGTCTATCTATAATTTCCGAAAAGGCAACGCTTATACCTCAGCACTTTGAGAAACAATAAAGTTCCCAACTTGCTGCACCCCGCTGGCAGAGAACCTTGAATTTTCGGTTCAGCAAGTACCAGCATCGAAAGATTAAAGCTTCTTAAGCTTCTTTAATCTTGACTGGCAAATCACAGTCCCAGAGTGAGAAAACAATGTCAAGACGGGAAACTTCCTTGTCTATCTTGGAAATTGTACACCGACGTGACAAAAACATTTTCCATAAGATCAGAGTCATCCGTTCGTAGTTAGGCATATCATTAAAGTCAGTTGCACAATTTGCTTTAATCACTTAACAAACATTATCTGTATTTTTTATTTGACCATCTCTAGAAAAATCAATGCAGATATCTTTTATGGTCTTAGAAGTTTAAATTACTAAACTAGCAATATTTTCTAGGAGCCTTTAAGGGTCCGGAGGCTTCCACGTCAAAATATCCCGTCAAAGTACGAACAGGGCATGAAACAAATATGTTTCGTACAACTGCACCTTTTCTTTATAATATTATGCCAGGCTTCACTTTTGTGGTCAAACAAACGTGTATAATTGCCAAAAGCTCCATCAGAACAATTCTTAAGTTTATTATCACTTTCCAAACACTTCTGACAGAGTCTATAAACTTCAGGTTCATATGGAACACATTGCTATCGAACGTTTTTGTAAATTTAGCTTGGCTCTAATCTTTCTAACCACACAGCAAATGGGAAAATAAAGACAAAATATTATTGCTCTTCTCTGATGCAATTTCATAATGATTCAGCCTTACTGAAAGTTAATTTTTTTTTGTCTGGATTTTAACGATCACTATAAGCAACTCGATGGGCTATAAGCAGCCACCTATCCCTAATTTAGGGCCATTGGTTCCAGGAAAGGGAGAGAACATCAGTTCTGTAAGACAAAAAACATCCATACTTCACCGGGATTCGAATCTGGACCCATCTCGGACGAATGGTCAGAAGCCAGCGCTTAGACCACTGCGCCAGAGGGGAGGCATTATTATTATCTGCTTGAAACCAAGGAAGGTCATTAGGAAACAATGTGTGCAATACTAAGTGTGGGTGGTCCCCAAGAATGGACTCGTACGTTGCAGATGTGACACGACCCTGCAGAATAAACAATGGCCTTAAGGAATGCCTTGGTAT
Organism: Macrothele yani; assembly: GCA_039090855.1. Lineage (NCBI taxonomy): Eukaryota > Metazoa > Arthropoda > Arachnida > Araneae > Macrothelidae > Macrothele > Macrothele yani. The sequence continues at coordinate 936,502 of CM077021.1, read as the reverse complement.
AACACTCCACAACATCAGGGATCCACCTCTATGTCGCAGATGAGACACGACCCTGCAGAATAAACAATGGCCTTAAGGAATCACATGATATGGCACTCACAGCTTCAGGGATCCACTTCCATGCTTCACAGTGGGAACTAAACAGTCGGGGTGCAAGTTTTCGCCAGACTTACACTCTACCAGCAGTGGGAAACAATGAGAAACACGATTCATCAGACCAGACGACACGCTGCCAGTCTTTAGCACTCCAGTTTTTATGTGTTTTGCACCTCTTTACACATTGCATTAATGTTGGTAATCAGAGTTTTGTGAGTTGTAAGACGGCATAAATACCAGCACGATGGAGTTCTCGACGAATTGTTATGACGGAAACGGGATCATTCCGACTGGTGCTGCTCTTTACGGTGCCGTGGTCTTGTGCTCCCGTTGTGAAACCCGTGCCAACGTTCACTGATACCTATCTGCCACTTCGTACGGTGTCCACAATTTTCCCCGTTTGGAGGTAACTCCGTGTTATTTTTGATAGGCAGTTATCATCTTCGACACAGTTCCCCGTGTCACACCTACTATTTCTGCCGTTCTAGTTACTGAAGCTTCTGTAAGATGCGCATCAATAAGCATGCCTTTTCTGAGGTCACTGAGATTCGACTTTGTCGACAGTTACTACGCAACAGCTGTTTCACCTGCGACTGTGGAATTGCTATGTGATAGCCGACTTCGCACTGCACCCCACTATACACCTCACAGCGCGGGTGACGTCGTTCTTGTGATTTGCATACGGCATATTGCGTGTACTCCAGTCACAGTCAGTGTTTCCATTATTTTGTAAAACTCCGGTAACTGCAGTTAGACGTAGGTTGTTGGTCTTGGAGCCCAGGGTCATTGGTGTGCCCTACCCTCTTTTGTAATCTTGAAGGAGACATTAGTATCCATGGTTCGGACCCCTTATCCACACACTGACACAGAGCACCAAGTGATTTTTCCGCAGAGATGTTTCGAAATCCGTGTCCATCTACCTTTATCTTTAAAAGAAAAATCGATTTACCAGTACTAGTTCATGGATAAAATAGTGGGCAGACTTAGAAAAGGCGTCCATAAATTGCTTTGAGTCGTGTGTACATTTCAAGTTTTATTGGGTTGGTGTAAATAAAATGTCCGGCAAAGGACCAGCACACGTGGATGGTGAGAACCAGAGAGTAGGACAACTTACATAGGCAAAAGAATCCCCCTCGGCATCGACACGTAGTTGCCATGTGTCCGGCAGGGCCATGATCCCGGAACGAAAAAAGGCTTGTGGCTGGGACCCGAAAAAGTCATCAACTGCACGTTGAACCTCGTTGTCTGTCGTGAACTGTTCCCCAGACAAGAAGTGATCCAAGCAACATAACAGATGATAGTCTCTCAGGGACAAGTCCGGGACATAGGCAGGATGAGGCACTGCTTCATAGCCCAAGGCACTTAGTTGTCCAGGCAACAAAACAGATGATAGTCTGTTGGAGACAAGTCTGAGGAATAGGCAGGACGAGGCAGTGTTTCATTGCCCAAGGCACTTAGTTGTCCAGGCAACAAAACAGATGATAGTCTGTTGGAGACAAGTCTGAGGAATAGGCAGGATGAGGCAGTGCTTCATAGCCCAAGGCGCTTAGTTGTCCAGGCAACAAAACAGATGATATTCTGTTGGAGACAAGTCTGAGGAATAGGCTGGATGAGGCAGCGCTTCATAACACAAGGCACTTAGTTGTCCAGGCAACAAAACAGATGATAGTCTGTTGCAGACAAGTCTGAGGAATAGGCAGGATGAGGCAGTGCTTTATAGCCCAAGCCACTTAGTTGTCCAGGCAACAAAACAGATGATAGTCTGTTGGAGACAAGTCTGAGGAATAGGCAGGATGAGGCAGCGCTTCACAGCCCAAGGCACTTAGTTTTCCAGGCAACAAAACAGATGATAGTCTGTTGGAGACAAGTCTGAGGAATAGGCAGGATGATGCAGTGCTTCATAGCCCAAGGCACTTAGTTGTCCAGGCAAAAAAACAGATGATAGTATGTTGGAGACAAGTCTGAGGAATAGGCAGGATGAGGCAGCGCTTCATAGCCCAAGGCACTTAGTTGTCCAGGCAACAAAACAGATGGCAGTCTGTTGGAGACAAGTCCAGGGAATAGGCAGGATGAGGAAGCGCTTCATAGCCCAAGGCACTTAGTTGTCCAGGCAACAAAACAGATGATAGTCTGTTGGAGACAAGTCCGGGGAATAGGCAGGATGGGGCAGTGCTTCATAGCCCAAGGCACTTAGTTGTCCAGGCAACAAAACAGATGATAGTCTGTTGGAGACAAGTCCGGGGAATAGGCAGGATGAGGCAGTGCTTCATAGCCCAAGGCACCTAGTTGTCCAGGCAACAAAAAAGATGGTAGTCTGTTGGAGAAAAGTCTGAGGCATAGGCAGGATGAGGCAGTGCTTCATAGCCCAAGGCACTTAGTTGTCCAGGCAACAAAACAGATGACAGTCTGTTGGAGACAAGTCCAGGGAATAGGCAGGATGAGGCAGTGCTTTATAGCCCAAGGAACTTAGTTGTCCAGGCAACAAAACAGATGGTAGTCTGTTGGAGAAAAGTCTGAGGAATAGGCAGGATGAGCCAGTGCTTCATAGCCCAAGGCACTTAGTTGTCCAGGCAACAAAACAGACGATAGTCTGTTGGAGACAAGTCTGAGGAATAGGCAGGATGATGCAGTGCTTCATAGCCTAAGGCACTTAGTTGTCCAGGCAACAAAACAGATGACAGTCTGTTGGAGACAAGTCTGAGGAATAGGCAGGATGAGGCAGTGCTTCATAGCCCAAGGCACTTAGTTGTCCAGGCAACAAAACAGATGATAGTCTGTTGGAGACAAGTCTGAGGAATAGACAGGATGAGGCAGTGCTTCATAGCCCAAGGCACTTAGTTGTCCAGGCAACAAAACAGATGATAGTCTGTTGGAGACAAGTCTGAGGAATAGGCAGGACGAGGCAGTGTTTCATAGCCCAAGGCACCTAGTTGTCCAGGCAACAAAACAGATGATAGTCTGTTGGAGACAAGTCCGGGGAATAGGCAGGATGAGGCAGTGCTTCATAGCCCAAGGCACTTAGTTGTCCAGGCAACAAAACAGATGATAGTCTGTTGGAGACAAGTCCAGGAATAGGTAGGATGAGGCAGTGCTTCATAGCCCAAGGCACTTAGTTGTCCAGGCAACAAAACAGATAATAGTCTGTTGGAGACAAGTCCGGGGAATAGGCAGGATGATGCAGTGCTTCATAGCCCAAGGCACTTAGTTGTCCAGGCAACAAAACAGATGATAGTCTGTTGGAGACAAGTCTAAGGGATAGGCAGGATGATGCAGTGCTTCATAGCCCAAGGCACTTAGTTGTGCAGGCAACAAAACAGATAATAGTCTGTTGGAGACAAGTCTGAGGAATAGGCAGGATGTTGCAGTGCTTCACAGCCCAAGGAACTTAGTTGTCCAGGCAACAAAACAGATGATAGTCTGTTGCAGACAAGTCTGAGGAATAGGCAGGATGAGGCAGTGCTTTATAGCCCAAGCCACTTAGTTGTCCAGGCAACAAAACAGATGATAGTCTGTTGGAGACAAGTCTGAGGGAATAGGCAGGATGAGGCAGCGCTTCACAGCCCAAGGCACTTAGTTGTCCAGGCAACAAAACAGATGATAGTCTGTTGGAGACAAGTCTGAGGAATAGGCAGGATGATGCAGTGCTTCATAGCCCAAGGCACTTAGTTGTCCAGGCAAAAAACAGATGATAGTCTGTTGGAGACAAGTCTGAGGAATAGGCAGGATGAGGCAGCGCTTCATAGCCCAAGGCACTTAGTTGTCCAGGCAACAAAACAGATGGCAGTCTGTTGGAGACAAGTCCAGGGAATAGGCAGGATGATGCAGTGCTTCATAGCCCAAGGCACTTAGTTGTCCAGGCAACAAAACAGATGATAGTCTGTTGGAGACAAGTCCGGGGAATAGGCAGGATGGGGCAGTGCTTCATAGCCCAAGGCACTTAGTTGTCCAGGCAACAAAACAGATGATAGTCTGTTGGAGACAAGTCCGGGGAATAGGCAGGATGAGGCAGTGCTTCATAGCCCAAGGCACCTAGTTGTCCAGGCAACAAAAAAGATGGTGGTCTGTTGGAGAAAAGTCTGAGGCATAGGCAGGATGAGGCAGTGCTTCATAGCCCAAGGCACTTAGTTGTCCAGGCAACAAAACAGATGACAGTCTGTTGGAGACAAGTCCAGGGAATAGGCAGGATGAGGCAGTGCTTTATAGCCCAAGGAACTTAGTTGTCCAGGCAACAAAACAGATGGTAGTCTGTTGGAGAAAAGTCTGAGGAATAGGCAGGATGAGCCAGTGCTTCATAGCCCAAGGCACTTAGTTGTCCAGGCAACAAAACAGACGATAGTCTGTTGGAGACAAGTCTGAGGAATAGGCAGGATGATGCAGTGCTTCATAGCCTAAGGCACTTAGTTGTCCAGGCAACAAAACAGATGACAGTCTGTTGGAGACAAGTCTGAGGAATAGGCAGGATGAGGCAGTGCTTCATAGCCCAAGGCACTTAGTTGTCCAGGCAACAAAACAGATGATAGTCTGTTGGAGACAAGTCTGAGGAATAGACAGGATGAGGCAGTGCTTCATAGCCCAAGGCACTTAGTTGTCCAGGCAACAAAACAGATGATAGTCTGTTGGAGACAAGTCTGAGGAATAGGCAGGATGAGGCAGTGTTTCATAGCCCAAGGCACCTAGTTGTCCAGGCAACAAAACAGATGATAGTCTGTTGGAGACAAGTCTTAGGAATAGGCAGGATGAGGCAGTGCTTCATAGCCCAAGGCACTTAGTTGTCCAGGCAACAAAACAGATGATAGTCTGTTGGAGACAAGTCCAGGAATAGGTAGGATGAGGCAGTGCTTCATAGCCCAAGGCACTTAGTTGTCCAGGCAACAAAACAGATAATAGTCTGTTGGAGACAAGTCCGAGGGAATAGGCAGGATGATGCAGTGCTTCATAGGCCAAGGCACTTAGTTGTCCAGGCAACAAAACAGATGATAGTCTGTTGGAGACAAGTCTAAGGGATAGGCAGGATGATGCAGTGCTTCATAGCCCAAGGCACTTAGTTGTCCAGGCAACAAAACAGATGATAGTCTGTTGGAGACAAGTCTGAGGAATAGGCAGGATGTTGCAGTGCTTCACAGCCCAAGGCACTTAGTTGTCCAGGCAACAAAACAGATGATAGTCTGTTGGAGACAAGTCTGAGGAATAGGCAGGATGAGGCAGTGCTTCAAAGCCCAAAGCACTTAGTTGTCCAGGCAACAAAACAGATGATAGTCTGTTGGAGACAAGTCTGAGGAATAGGTAGGATGAGGCAGTCCTTCATAGCCCAAGGCACTTAGTTGTCCAGGCAACAAAACAGATAATAGTCTGTTGGAGACAAGTCCGGGAATAGGCAGGATGAGGCAGTGCTTCATAGGCCCAAGGCACTTAGTTGTCCAGGCAACAAAACAGATGATAGTCTGTTGGAGACAAGTCTAAGGAATAGACAGGATGAGGCAGTGCTTCATAGCCCAAGGCACTTAGTTGTGCAGGCAACAAAACAGATGATAGTCTGTTGGAGACAAGTCTGAGGAATAGGCAGGATGATGCAGTGCTTCATAGCCCAAGGCACTTAGTTGTCCAGGCAACAAAACAGATGATAGTCTGTTGGAGACAAGTCTGAGGAATAGGCAGGATGATGCAGTGCTTCATAGCCCAAGGCACTTAGTTGTCCAGGCAACAAAACAGATAATAGTCTGTTGGAGACAAGTCTGAGGAATAGGCAGGATGATGCAGTGCTTCATAGCCCAAGGCACTTAGTTGTCCAGGCAACAAAAACAAATGATAGTCTGTTGGAGACAAGTCTGAGGAATAGGTAGGATGTTGCAGTGCTTCACAGCCCAAGGAACTTAGTTGTCCAGGCAACAAAACAGATGATAGTCTGTTGGAGACAAGTCCAGGAATAGGCAGGATGAAGCAGTGCTTCAAAGCCCAAAGCACTTAGTTGTCCAGGCAACAAAACAGATGATAGTCTGTTGGAGACAAGTCTGAGGAATAGACAGGATGAGGCAGTCCTACATAGGCCAAGGCACGTAGTTGTCCAGGCAACAACACAGATGATAGTCTGTTGGAGACAAGTCTGAGGAATAGGCAGGATGATGCAGTGCTTCATAGCCCAAGGCACTTAGTTGTGCAGGCAACAAAACAGATGATAGTCTGTTGGAGACAAGTCTGAGGAATAGGCAGGATGATGCAGTGCTTCATAGCCCAAGGCACTTAGTTGTCCAGGCAACAACACAGATGATAGTCTGTTGGAGACAAGTCTGAGGAATAGGCAGGATGATGCAGTGCTTCATAGCCCAAGGCACAAAACAGATGATAGTCTGTTGGAGACAAGTCTGAGGAATAGGCAGGATGATGCAGTGCTTTATAGCCCAAGGCACTTAGTTGTCCAGGCAACAAAAACAGACGATAGTCTGTTGGAGACAAGTCTGAGGAATAGACAGGATGAGGCAGTGCTTCATAGCCCAAGGCACTTAGTTGTCCAGGCAACAAAACAAATGATAGTCTGTTGGAGACAATTCTGAGGAATAGGCAGGATGAGGCAGTCCTACATAGCCCAAGGCACTTAGTTGTCCAGGCAACAAAACAGATGATAGTCTGTTGGAGACAAGTCTGAGGAATAGGCAGGTTGAGGCAGTGCTTCATAGCCCAAGGCACTTAGTTTTCCAGGCAACAAAACAGATGATAGTCTGTTGGAGACAAGTCTGGGAATAGGCAGGATGAGGCAATCCTTCATAGCCCAAGGCACTTAGTTGTCCAGGCAACAAAACAGATGATAGTCTGTTGGAGACAAGTCTGAGGAATAGGCAGGATGAGGCAGTGCTTCATAGCCCAAGGCACTTAGTTGTCCAGGCAACAAAACAGATGATAGTCTGTTGGAGACAAGTCTGAGGAATAGGCAGGATGATGCAGTGCTTCATAGGCCAAGGCACTTAGTTGTCCAGGCAACAAAACAGATGATAGTCTGTTGGAGACAAGTCTGAGGAATAAGCAGGATGAGGCAGTCCTTCATAGCCCAAGGCACTTAGTTGTCCAGGCAACAAAACAGATGATAGTCTGTCGGAGACAAGTCTGAGGAATAGGCAGGATGAGGCAGTCCTTCATAGCCCAAGGCACTTAGTTGTCCAGGCAACAAAACAGATGATAGTCTGTTGGAGACAAGTCTGAGGAATAGGCAGGATGATGCAGTGCTTCATAGCCCAAGGCACTTAGTTGTCCAGGCAACAAAACAGATGATAGTCTGTTGGAGACAAGTCTGAGGAATAGGCAGGATGGGGCAGTGCTTCATAGCCCAAGGCACTTAGTTGTCCAGGCAACAAAACAGATGATAATCTGTTGGAGACAAGAGTGAGGAATAGGCAGGATGATGCAGTGCTTCATAGCCCAAGGCAATTAGTTCTCCAGGCAACAAAACAGATAATAGTCTGTTGGAGACAAGTCTGAGGAATAGGCAGGTTGATGCAGTCCTTCATAGCCCAAGGCACTTAGTTTTCCAGGCAACAAAACAGATGGTAGGCTGTTATAGATGTTATAGACAAGTCTGAGGAATAGGCAGGAAGTTGCTGTGCTTCATAGCCCAAGGCACGTAGTTGTCCAGGCAACAAAACAAATGATAGTCTGTTGGAGACAAGTCTGAGGAATAGGCAGGATGAGGCAGTCCTACATAGCCCAAGGCACTTAGTTGTCCAGGCAACAAAACAGATGGTAGGCTGTTGGAGACAAGTCCGGGGAATAGGCAGGATGAGGCAGGGCTTCATAGCCCAAGGCACTTAGTTGTCCAGGCAACAAAACAGATGATTGTCTGTTATAGATGTTATAGACAAGTCTGAGGAATAGGCAGGATGATGCAGTGCTTCATAGCCCAAGGCACTTAGTTGTCCAGGCAACAAAACAGATGATAGTCTGTTGGAGACAAGTCTGAGGAATAGGCAGGATGATGCAGTGCTTCATAGCCCAAGGCACTTAGTTGTCCAGGCAACAAAACAGATGATATTCTGTTGGAGACAAGTCCGGGGAATAAGCAGGATGAGACAGTCCTTCATAGCCCAAGGCACTTAGTGTCAGCATCACTCGTTGCGCGACATGAAAGCAAGCGTTGTCCTGGAACAGAAGAACACCATGTCTGTTGACCAAAGCCGGTTGTTTCTGCAGCAATGTCCCGTGCATCTGGTGCAATTCAGCATAATAACGTTCTCCAGTGATGGTTTGGCTTCTTGCGAAGAAACTCCAATGAATTATCCCGGCTATGGACCACCAGACATCTTTTTGGTGTGTAGATGTGGCTTAGGATGCCGTCCACTGGGCTGTGCCTTGCTTAATCATTGCGCAGATCGTTTCTGATTATCATAAAGCACCCACTTTTCGTCGTAGGTGACGATTCGATGCAGTAGAGGTTACTGTTTATTCCTGGCAAGCAGCAACGTGCAGACTTCCAAACGCCAGTCTTGCTGGCAGTTGTGAACTCATGCGGCAGCCACATGTCCAGCTTTTTGACCTTACCCAGCGCAGCCAGACGCCGAACAACTGTCGTGTGGTGGGCACTTACGTCTGCCGCTATCTCACGACACACTTTTCGGGGGTCCGCATTAACCACACGTAACATAACACCGTCAGAAACAGCAACAGGTCGGTGACCAGGGTCCTTCGTTTTGCAGGTCCGTATTTCCGCTTCGAAACTTCACAAACCATCGCCGAATGGTTCGTTCGTTGGCTGTATTCTCCACAAACACTTTGTTAACGTTTCGAGCGGCAATTCATGCAGAATGGCCCAGTTTAAATTCGTACAGGAAGATGACTCTCAAATCCGGCGTCTGCATGTTTCCTTTGCAAGCCACGTTGCGTCCAAACAAACCACGCCTGAACCTTGTTCTTCAGATCAGATCAGATCAGATCATATGTAGAGGATTTTAGTAATGGAGTGTCTGACCTTAGGTCTTAAACAACCCTTTGAAATAGGAAGCTAGGAGATTTGGGCTAGAGTGCCCGATAGGAAAGTGACACGAAAGCGAAGTAGAAAGGGGAGGAAGATGCCTTGATTTATTACCGGGGGCCAGTACTCGGGGTCCGACGGCTTAACGTGCCCATCCGACGCACGGCGGGTATTTAGTGGATCGAGCGTTCGTACCTGCCTGGGATCGAACCTGAGGTCTTCTCCGTGGCAGTCACGAACGTTGCCCACTAAGCCACCCGCGGCCCCAACCTTGTTCTTCACACACGTGCTAGCTATTTATAGTAACTCTGTGACGTAATACCCGCAACACATGTGGGTGGTTCCGTTTCGCTGTGGCGGGGGCCTATCTCCACTGCTCGTTCGCGCCGGACCTTTCATTCGCACCAAAATATAATGATCTTTGATCTTTATGCTGATTTAGCTCAAGGAATGGGGTTATTTTTTTAGTAAAAACTAAATTTTTCAGAGTAAAATAATTATCTGGCACATCATTCTGTTTTGAGTGTTGCTGTACTCAATGATGAGCGGAATTTTCAAATTCCTTCGCCACTAAATTGTTAAAATATGTTCACGACTGATTTCGTTTTACACGATACATATGTTCACGACTAAACTCATTTTACACGATACATATGTTCACGACGGTAATTCGTTTTACGCGATATTTCAACAATTTTCTTTCTTCCAGGATCTAACAGATTTTATGTTTCATGAGTGAATTTATGAGGCGTTTCCCTGTAGGCACCCGCGCTTGTGTGTGTCTATGTGTTTATAGTGAACTTCAAGACTAAAATTCCTAGCCTGGATTTGCAGCCCCAGTATTTTTCCTGCAGGACCTATAGAAAAAACACGGAGGTCGATACCCAACGAGAAACCAACCTACACTACAACCACAAAAAAACTTCATTCGATAATGTTACATGATGTGTAGTTTATTCCAGACTCTTGCCAGGCTAATACACGTCTGCTGTTGGATTCCACTGAGAAGCGCGACTCATCCGTGAGCAAGACATTACGCAACTATTTCAAAGACCATCAATATGATTGTGACAATCTTAAGGATGATGTCAAGTTGGTTCATAACGGCACATATTCAACTGGTACATGGGCATAGAGACGACAGTTATGGAGCTTTCTGGTCATTGCAGAGACGGATGACTGGCTTTCTGAGGCTGCAATGATGTCTGAACTCAGACAAGGAACTGTTGCTCTCTCACTCCGTCTGGCGAACAGTGTGGCCACCTTCAGGGGTTGTCACTCTTGGATGCCCTAGCAAAGGTCTCAGGGCGACTGTTACACTTGGGGGGGGGGGGGATTTGACGACTACCGTGAGCAACTCAATGGGCTATAAGCAGTCGCCAGTCCCTAATTTAGGAACACTGGTTCCAGGGAAGGGAGAGAGCCAGTGCCCTAAGACAAACATAACATCCATGCCTCACCGAGATTCAAACCCAGACCCTTCTCGGACGAGTGATCATAAGCCAGCGCTTAGACCACTGCGCCACCGGGGCGGCCCATTTGTTTGAAATTGGTTTCGAAGTCCTCATATCAGAGAAGGACTGACACCAAAAAATCGAGCTACATCCGAGATTAATTGGCTCACTGTTAACCTCCTAACGGCTCTCCATCGTGATAAATCTTTTAAACGTTTTCTTTGTGACATTAAGGAAAACAAAATGCTATTCCCAAATTACTCTAGAACATTATACCTTGTACTGATAAACCGGGATACAATTCTTTGCCCTCATGTGACGTCGTAGTTAGCATTTTACTACTTCCGCGAACCGCAATCCAACAAGTATTTTGATATTTCCATGTTTTAAAACAGCAGCACAGTTAAAATTTTACGTATATCTTTACTCCTTCATTTGTTGTTTGCGGTTTTGGGCTTCGTACATAACTTTACAGGCTGCATATAAATATACATGAGGATCAATCAACAACTGTATGTAGGGACTTTATTATGGCAACATGATTTTTTTTTACATTAATCAAAAGTTAAAACGTGAAAAATGCCTAAATTCGTGTATCATTCTCGGAAATGAGCACCCACGCCAACGCCAAGAGCGGGGTTAAAAGAAATCTTGCCTGATGAGGTGGTTTTGCCTGAAGTACGTGAAGCTCCCTCAGAGAAGAAAAACCAGAATTGTTGCCGGAGGATGCACGCTCGCGATTCGCGTCCGCCAGGCAGAAACATGACGCTGAGATATATTGGGGCTGGTGAGTTAACGACGATTAGTGTTTTAATTGTTTGATAAAGATTGCTAATTGCATAATTTGGATATCGTTTAATTGATATTTGGTCTTATGTTTGGCATCGACTTTCTTGCCTCCCTGTTATGGTAAAATAAAGACTTAAGGAGAGCTAAAGGGCGAACCTACAGGAGATGTGAAAACAGGAATTTGCCGCCCCGGTGGCGCAGTGGTCTAAGCGATGGCCTCTGATCATTCGTCAGAACGGGGTCCGGGTTCGAATCCCGGTGAAGCATGGATGTTGTGTTTGTCTTACGGCACTGGCTCTCTCCCTTCTCTGGATCCAGTGGCCCTAAATTAGGGACGGGCGACTGCTTATAGCCCATTGAGTTGCTCACGGTGGTCGTTAAACCTCCATTAAAAAAAAAAAAAAACAAAAAAAAACAAACAGGAATTTGTTGGTGATCGAAATCGCATCTCCTCGCTCCGAAGTAAGTTGCTCTAACCGACTAAGATACACCGACGGAATATATCGCTGCAGATTTGTCGTCTTGACACGTGCTTCACCTCTGTAGTACGCACTTCATCTCCCTCTTAATTTTTTTTCTAACTGACTAAACTACAAGGACGGAATGTTTCGCTGAACATTTGTCGTCTTGACACGAGCTTCACCTCTGTAGTACGTCACAGAGATCTTAGTAGTAGGTTTCCTACAGAATATACAGGGGTTGGACAGAACACTGCGAACACCACGCTCAGTGACGTGACTTTTAATGCAGCTGCTTACGTCGCAATACGCAAAGGTATCCACCACTTTTTGGTTGTAATAGTTTTCTTTAGAACCTAAAGGTCTTGTTTAAGTGAATTTAAAGGGTCTTGGTTAAAATTTGTCGTTCAGGGTGACGACGAAATTAGCGAACTAACGGACTTCGAAAAAGATCTAATTGTTGGTGGCTGACTTTTGGTGCCTCCGTGACACCAGTCATTAGGGTAGTGGGGGTATCGACAGCTGCTGTGTCTAGCGTCATGACAGCATACAGTGTTGGTGGCAAAACCTCGTCTGCGGAACACATGAGAGGAGCGGAAAACGAACCTGACTGATAGAGACAGGAGAGTATTAAAGAGGATTGTTACCCGTAATAAGAAGACCACGGGGCCGAAAATTAGTGCAGAGCTCAGTCTTCATCTCCAGACCCCGGTATCAACAAAAACAGTGCGCACGGAACTGCATAAGCAAGATATTCATGGAAGAGCTGCTATTGCAAAACCTCTGGTGACCCGAATGAATGCACAACGGCGACGGCAGTGGTGCCAGGAGCATAGAACGTGAATTGTCGATGCATGGAAGCGTGTAATGTGGTCAGATGAATCCACATTCCCACTATTCCTCACCGCAGGACAAGTTTACGTGTGGAGAACACCGTCAGAAGCGTACAACTCAGACTGTCTGCTCCCAACAGTTCAACATGGTTGTGGTTCAGTCACGCTTTGGGCGATCATATCGTGGTTTTTAACAGGTCAGCTTGAAAGGACGGATAACTGGCAGGGCCTATGAAACCATTTTGACCGACTAAGTCCATCCAATGGCTCAGGCATTTTTTTCCTACAGGGAATGCCATGTATCAAGATGATAATGCCCCAATTCACAGAGCTCGGAATGTCCAATCATGGTTTGAGGAATATAAAGACGAACTTTCACACCTTCCTTGGCCTTCCCAATCACCCGACTTAAACATCATCGAGCCACTGTGGTCTGTGTTGGAAAACAGTGTAAGATCCCGTTATCCTCCTCCTTCATCTCTTAAGAACCTGGAGCAGTTTCTGCATGAAGAATGGTGGAACATCCCACTAACTACCACCCAGGATTTGTAAGCGTCCATTCCCAGGAGGATTCAGGCGGTTTTGAATGCCATAGGTGGTCCCACACCCTACTAGGTACGTAAAACTTTCGTTTCCTAGGTGCTCACATTATTCTGTCCAACCCCTGTACATACAATAATGGGCCAAATCATTATGACTACCCCTATCTCCAAGAATGGAGGCATCCCACAGCATGCAGTACCGACGTCTCCAACCTGCGTGAAACATGTATAAACGGCACGCGCAGGGAGTGTCAGTTCTCTGCTACGAAGCCCGTGCAATGGGAAAACTGAAAGACTTTTTGGAGTTTGAAGAAGGAATGATTACTCCGGTCTACAATAAAAAAAAAAAGAAACACTTTTTTTGTCCCACATGAAATAATATGTGTTTTTAATAGTATTTTTTATGCTGAATTCAAATGTGATTTTAGTTTCTTTCTGTCACGCTAGGTGTTTTTAGTGACACATGGTTTTAAGTTTGAAGAAACTGTATATTTATATGCACTTAAAAACAAAAATGAACTGCCTAAAACGTAACAAATGATGATTTCCTCGTGTATTTCGCTTGTGGAACGTCTCTCTCGAGTGTCCAGCAGTAGTCAGTCAGCATACTGGGACTCTACTTGCCCTTGTACCGTTTTCTTATGCTTAAAATATCTTGATAAAATCGCTCGCCATGGAGAAATTAAATCACCTACCAAGTCATTAAGGAATCCCTGTGTTAATAAATGAGGCTCACAAGAAGAAGTACTTGCTTCAACGTCAGGATCGTAATGAACGTTTTCTTCTTGTCCTTAATGAATGTAATAAGTGTTTGAGTGAACATCCCTCAATGTCACATTTTCTGGAGGTTGTGGTACAGGTAAATCCTCATTGTGTGATATGTGGAACAGGCCTCATTGTAGAAGGCAAATCAGGGTATCTCAGGAAAGTTTTGGACTTAGATGTCATCCCTGTTTGTTAATAAATAACAGTAGAGGAGTGGTCTTTTGGTTTTCTTCAAACCATGGGAACTGAAAAAGACATGGCGAGAGCCATTCACCCATTCCGTGAGCAGCCTAGCACATGTTACAGAACAGCTACGAGAGACACAACTCTTATCTTGATCTCCCACTTTACAATCAAAATAAAGCTCATAGTACTTTTTAATTATCGGGGTAAGCTTTCGCCTCTGAGCTTTGAAGGTTACCTCACTACATACATAACAGAAAGCATCAGGGTGATTTAAACACGTCCTCAGCATGATAACAAGACTTGAAACTCTGCGTTATTGCACAAGTTATGATTCACTTCAAAGCCGTCCCTGTGACCCAGTGTCTAAACCTCTGGCTTATGACCATTCGTTGGAGGTGGGGTCTGGGTTCGAATCCCAGTTGGGCATGGATATTGCGTTTGTCTTACGGCACTAGCTCTCTCCCTTCACTGGAACCAGTGGCCCTAAATTAGGGACGGGCGACTGCTTGTAGCTCATTGGGTTGCTCACGGTGGTCTTTAAACCTCCAATAAGAAAAAAATCCCTTCAAAAAGATAACATAGCACTCGCAATGCTTACACCGTGAAGAGGCCAGCTCACCACTGGCAGAACGATGGCTTTTCAGATAATGTCGCGAGGCGTCGGTGTATGTACCTTTGTAGTGATGTTGTTTTCCCCCACAGTATATCTGAAATAAAATACAACAAACAATAATTTAAAAATACGTTTGATGTACATTATTTCTGTTGATGCAACTCTTAAAAATTCAATAACCAATACTAAAAAATGTTGTCACACATAAACTGTGGGGGATAGAAGAATTCTGATTACATTTTTGAATTCAGCCTAAAAGTTACTTTAGAAGAAACACAACCAATGTTTCATGGGACAAAACTGTGTTTACCAGTGTTATAGGGGCGCGGAAGGTGGGGCCAGCATCTGAACAACTGCAGGAATTGTTAGATATTCGAGTGCCGCCGTAGTAAAGGTGTGGCGGAAATGATCCGAAGATAGGACACACACCAAACCAATGTGCCCGAAAGGGGGAAACCACCGCTGACTAACAGTCAAGGTGAATCCCGGTTGGCACGGACTATCCGGAAAAATAAACAGCTCACGATCTCTCAGTTTAAGGGATTACAACCAGGACGCACACAGCAAAGTTTACGAACACATACTTCATCAGACGTAGTTGCGTATGGGCCTAAAAAGTTTGCGGCACATTTCGATCGACCGTCGTTAGGAATTCAGCCTGCAGGGACTGGACAGGGTGGTAATATTGGAAAAGAGTCGTCTGATCTGACGAGTCCAGGTTCCAGCTCTAACTATTCGATGGACACCACCGCGCGAGTGAATATCTACAACCAGACTGCACTGTTGGACACAGACAGGCCACCGGTGGAGGCGGTGCCATGGTATGAGTATTGTTAATGGACATCACGAGGTCAATTCATCCCTGTTGAACCCACTTTCAACAGCAGATCCTACCGAGGCACTGTTTCGGACCAAGTGTTTTCCTATAACGTGCCAGTGCGTCCAGGTGGCACCGGACTCTTCCAGAGAGACAACGCGCGGTATCACACATAAACTGTGGGGGATAGAAGAAGTCCACACAGTGCAGGAATGGTTCGAGGATCATGTTCAAGCATTTTATGTGTTCACCCTGGCGCACGAAATCCCCCGTTTTGAATCCCGTCGAACATTTGTGGGATGCAGTGGAACGCAGCATTCTCTGGTCCACCACAGTGCCTCGCGCTGTCGCCGAACTCCGGGACGAAACTTTGTCCAGCAGGTACAGAATACCCTAAGACAACTTTCGCGGTATAGTAAGTCGATGCCACGCCGAGTACAAGCGGTTATCGTCGTGGCGAGAGGTGGTCCAGCACACCACTAGATACGGGATCAAAATGTTACGGTTCATGACCATATACATTGATGAGCCATTACATTGTGATCACCCCAGCATAGAGACCGAACGGTGGCGCAAGTGCAGTTCACAGAGCAGTATATAAACAACCCGAGGATCCGCTTTCGGTTAGTAGAATGTTCGGAGTCAGAATGGGAAAAGCTGCCGATTTATCGGAGTTTGATAAAGGACAAATTGTGATGGCTCGGCGCCTCAGAACTACTATCTCGGAAATGGCGTGGCTTGTGGGTTGTTCACGTGCCGCTGTAGTGAGTACGTATCAAAAGTGGTGCACAGATGGCCAAACGACGAACTGTCGTCCAACCGTGTGTCGTCCGCAGCTCATTGATGCCAGAGGGGAGCAGAAACAGTCGTGCACTGTTCACAGCGATCGCAGGGCCACAGTGCAACAAATCCCCCACAGCTACAACAGTGATGATCAGTGCAATGTATTCATGGCACTCAGTTCATCGCAGCATTCTGTGCATGGGCTTGCGTAGCCAAAGACCCAGCCGATCCCCATGCTCACTGCACGTCACCGCCAACAACGCATGAAATGGACCCAAGATCATCAAGATTGGACCGTGGATGATTGGAAGAAAGTGGCCTGGTCTGACGAATCAAGATTCCTGGTGCATTACGCAGGCGGCCGAGCGCGGATACGCAGATTACCAACGCACAGTAGGGTATTTGCATCAAAAATTTGGCCAAAATTGTTATCGCATTTCATTGAGATAATTTATTAGTTCAAGAAGTAATAAGGGGATTAGGCCACTTTTAGAAAAGTCAAAAATATATTTAATGCAAGTATTTTGTATACTGTCTTTAAACATGCATTAAGCATGCTGTATATGAAAGAAAAACCTTCAATAACGTAAATCAGACGATGTTTCCCAAGATTCCTCATCAGCATACTCTTCAACTTTGCCCGGAGGTACTTCAATTGCTACTTCCTTTTCAATTTACAATTTCTGTGGTAAAAAATAAGCACCAACTTTGCCCAGAGGTGCTTTGTTTTGATCCAAAGAAATTGTAAATTGAGAAGGAAGTAACAATTGTTGTATTTCTTTTAGGAATGATTTCGTTTTCTTCCTCATGCTTCTCAAAAGAGGATCCGAGCTAAGCAGAAGACTGTCAACGACATCCGTATTGCAGGATTCCCTGGAAAACTTCCTGGCATAGGCGGTATAAATGGAAGTGCGTATTTCTGGCTTCAGCTGTTTCGTCCGACAATTGTCCAATTGGCAACAGGACATGTTATATTACAGTTGGGCCATGAATTAAAATTTTGTGCATTGTGGGAGTCATCGAGTACCATGAATATAACTGTACATACAGTTTTGCTGTATCCATGGCGTAGGCAGCGAGTTTCTGTCTGTCAATTTTGTGCCCACTTGATATATACACATATAACCTCTAAAATTACTTTAAACCGATATATCAGTTGAACGTCCACACCCGTTATTTAAGCAGATGAGTCGGGATCCATAAAAAATCTTCTGCTGGTATTCCCTTAATATTGGTGTTTCCAAACCCAGTTTTGGGGACATCGATAATAATGCCCAGTTTGATTTTAAATTCCTCTTGAACATTCGCCTTTCTTTGTTTAACTACACATTTGTCGTTTACGGATCTCAGTTGCCACTTTTTGACGGGAAGATTGTCTGACAAGTGCAACAAGCTCTCGAATAATATGCTCTCTTCTTTTGGATAAATTATTAAATTCTTTCGATGTGGCTCCGCAGATGTAATATTTTATAGTTGATGAGGTGCCAGTGGCAGCATTGCATACAGTGAAATCGGTCACTGGTAATGTCATCGTATGTTTTATAGACATGTTTCTACTTTCTTCGATTTTCGTTTCTTTCAAATTGTTGACTTTTTTCTGTGCGTAATTTATTTCTCCGTTAATATGTCAGCGGATTCCTTAAAAATCTTATACTGATCAGTAGACAGTACCGAGGAGAAGACGGTGTGGGATTTTGCAAGATGATTTGTCTGCTGTTTGTACCGCAAATTAGTTGTACTTTAAAATTTATTGGCATCTGCTTCTAAGCTATTTTCAACCCTCTCTTTAAATTGTGCCTGTTGAGATCATTCGCATTTGCACTTCGTCATTAATTCCAATGTACCACTGTCACCTTCGCTCAAAGTTTGCACTACTTCTTCCAAATGTAGCAATAATCCTGCAGCAGTATGGTCCAATAAATCTTGCAGATTGATCTCAGCGCAAGTGGCTGTCACTCGATAAGATTCAGGAACACGGCAACAGTATTTTTTAGATTTTGTAATACGGTATAACACGGGTAAAACTTTTTGTCGCTCGTTCCAATGATCTAGTATTGACTTCTTGACAAACATGCTTCTACAATTCTACAAATATAGTAAGAGCTTGTAAAGATGACAATTGTTCTCTCTCTTTCTCTTTTCTTGTATTTCATCGCTCCTCTAGGAGATTCAGTAATTTCCTGGAGAACTTTTGAAGTAACTGCCTTGCCGGAGACTCGCAGCTTTATCTGGATGGCAAAAGTAAATTCGTCGGTGTCCAGGGTTTGTCGGAGTTCTTCCATCTTTCTTCTTCTACTGCGTTCGCTTGAGTCGCTGAAAGACGTCTTTGGTCATCCCTATTGGATTGTTGCCACGGGTATTTATAAAGTCCCTTTCAGCCAACTTTCATTCATTTCTTTTAATGTCTCATCTTCCTGGTGCGCAGCCAACAATATGCGTTTAAACTCTGACTTTATGTAGAATTGTGCTTAAACGCATTATATTGTTCCTCCAAATTATTATCTCTGCTCAACAAAACTTTTCAATATATTCAAATTTTTTGTTGATATTTTCGTCTTTCAGTTGTTGCATAATATCGTATAATTGTTGCCGTGTCATTTATCGGATTCCGGAGGCTCTTCAAATAAAAAACACACACACACACACACACACATCTTTTGTAAATTTGACAAAAACGCAAAAATTAGTATTTGTGATGCAAGCACTTAAATAAATAATTCCGCGGCTAATTCTTTTGGTATTATAAACACAAAGCTTTACTCATTGTAGCAACACGAGAAAAAACATCGGGACACATCCTGAAGTACAACAAAATCATTCGTAAAATGTTGCATTTGTAAACAAAAATTCACTGAATTATTGACTATTTTCAAAGCGCGATAACTACATAAAGATACATTATATAAAAGTAAAAAGCTTTCAGAAGTGTAGTACATGAGTGCCTCAGAAGTTTCCATAGTGGAACACTTTACGCTGTTTCTTTAAAACATATGCAAATCGCTAATAACCGTGCGATGTTCCAGCGACTGCCTAGGAGAGATACACGTACGTGCACTATTAGCAACCTTCAACTTCCGATTGAGCGGCACGCCACAGGCGAAAAAAAAAAAAAAAAAAAAGAAATCACGTCCCATAGTTCCCTATCTATTTAGCTCCTTCTGTGGCAAGAATTATACGCCTACTGCAACATTGACGAAATCGACTTTTGGCCAGGTTTTCCATGCAAATACCCCACTGTGCAACGGTGGCTATGGCACCTGGAGGCACTGTTAGGCGGAAACAGGCAGGCAGCCGGCGGCGGTGTTAAACTGTGGGCGATGTTTTCTTGGGACACTTTAGGCCCCATAATCCCAATAGCACAATCCCTGACAGCTGTCAGGTATCTGAACATCGTTGCTGACCAAGTTTACCCACTCATGGCAAACTGTGTTCCCTGCTGGTGATGGCCATTACCAACAGGATAATGCGCCATGCAACACTGACAGAATTGTCAAAGAGTGGTTCGAGGAACATGCTGGTGACTTTCTTTCAATGCCCTGGCCTCTAAATTCACCTGACAGGAACCCATTCGAACATTTGCGGTTCGACTTGGAAAAGCGGGTTCTCGCTAAATCACTGCCACCCCGAAATGTAAGGGAACTGGAGGACCTGCTGTTGACATCATGGTACCAGATACCCCAGGATACCTATCACCACCTCATCGAATCGATGCCTCGCCGAGTGGCCGCTGTTTTGTTGGCTAAAGGGGGTCCTTCAGCTTAGTAGGTGGGTGTTAATAATGTAATGACTCATCGATGTATATACATGGAGTGATCACTGAATTATGACTACCCCTATCAAAAGGGAATGTAGCCTGTTGATCACGTCATTTCAGAGGAGGCGTGATTAGTCAACTGACGTAGCATATATAAAGTGTGAGTGGAGCGGAAGGTAGTAAAATTCGGAGCGTGATGGGGAAACGGAAGGATTCATTAGACTTTGAGAAAGGACATCGTGAGAGCTCGGAGAGTGGGTGCCTCGATTTCCCAAACGGCTGAAATGGTGGGTTGTTCGCAAGCCGCCGTACTTAAAGTGTTATCAGAACTGGGGTGATAATGGTCAAACAAGGACCCCGAGGCAAAACTGCACATGACAGCAAAAGGTTGATGTGAGAGGTGAGCGTTGGGTCCTACGACCCGTACAGGCCAACAGACGTAGCACTCTTCAACATTTGACTACCCAATACAACAGAGGTCAACCCGGAAAAGTATCGGTCATGACCATGCGTCGCACGCTCTCACGTATGGGCTGTAACTGCAGACGACCCTGAGGACATCCTCTCCTAACCACGGTTCATCGGCGCAAAATACTCACCTGGTACAAAGACTACGCAAGTTGGACTTTGGATGACTGAAAAAAGTGTGCTGGTCTGAAGAGTCGCGTGTTTACTCCACTCCATAGAGGGTAGTGCACATATTTGGCACAAACAACAAGAGGCACTCAATCTATCCTTCATGGTCTTCACAGTGCAAGCCGGTGGAGGCAGCTGTATGGTGTTGGGCATGTTCACCTGGCAGGAACTTGGACACCTGGAGCATGTGGAACAACATACAACTGGTGCTCACTATCATGAATTGCTTGCTGACTCCGTACATCCAGCAATGTTGCACTTTTTCCCAAATGGCAACAGTGTCTTTCAAGATGACAATGCGCTGAGCCACAGGTCCAATGTTGTGCAGGAATGGTTTGAGGAACACAGTTCAGACTCCCACCACATTGATTGGCCACCGAATTCCCCCGATATCAATCCCATAGAGCACTTGTGCGACACTATGGACGACATATTAGGCGTCTGTATACACTAATCATCTCCATACCTGCATTGAAGGTCGCATTATACGTATACAGCCATACCTCTCAACTGCTTCTGGCATCGTATTGAATCGATGCCACGTCAGATAGCTGCTGTACTGAGGGCGAAAGGAAGACCTACGAAGCATTAGGTAGGTGGTCATAATTCAGTGATCACTCAGTGTATATACACCGGTGTGCAAAAATTAAGGACGAAGAGGAGAATTTAGCATAACAGCGGAACGAGCAGGCAGAACGGACCGAAAGACCACTCAGGAGATAGACTAGGCTCCGGTACGGTAGGGCATGCGCATATATGCAGCATGACGTAGAGAGGGGGTGGGTGGGTGTCGGAAGGGTATAAAGCACACGGGCGGTGTACGCTCAGCAATTCGGTGAAAGCTATTGCACGGTGTACATCGGTTTGAACGACGTCGAGTTGCTGCCACCGTGTGATATGGCCAACAGGCAATCCAGTAGACGACATCTGGATGACTTTACCCGAGGTCGCGTCTTTGAAAAGTTGGAAGAAGGTCGAAATGGGACTAGTGCGGCCGAGGAGTTCGGGATCGCTCACAGCATCGTTTCACGAGCTTGGAGAGCATTTCAAACGACATGAACAGCTGTCCGAGAGTTTAGCAGTGGTCGTCCACGAGCAACCACGGCGGCGGACGATCGGTATATTGTCCTACAGGCGAGAAGAAAGAGACGGCAGACAGCGGGAGAAATCGCAAGGCACATGCAACAGACAACTGGACGTCCGTTATCGCGTTTTACCATGGCCAGGAGGCTGCACAAAGGTGGTTTATTTGCATGACGACCAGTACGGTGTGTGCCATTAACGCCTGCTCATCGGAGACGGCGGTTTCTGTGGTGCCAGGAACACAAGAACTGGACACATCAGCAATGGGGTCGAGTTCTCTTTACGAATGAGAGCCGATTTAGTCTGACGAGCGATTCTGGACGTATACACATCTGGAGAGAGCAGGAAACACGCAATCACACCTCCATCATCATCGAAAGGGACCGGTTTGGAGGTGGCGGAGTTCTCGTTTGGGGCGGTATCATCCTTGGTAGCCGTACTGACCTCCACATCTTCCAAGGAGGTTCAGTCACTGGTGTCCGCTATTGTACCGAGGTTTTCCTGCCTCACGTGCGTCTGTTTAGAGGTGCTGTGGGTCCTGAGTTCCTCTTCATGGACGACAACGTTACACCTCATCGTACAGTGGCTGTCGTAGAGCTGTTGGAGAGTGAAAATATTCAACGCATGGATTGACCCGCAAAGTGCCCGGACCTAAATCTAATCGAACACGTGTGGGACCTTCTCGGGAGACGCTTGGCAGCACGTCACCAGCCGCCAGCAACGATTCCGCAGCTGCGATTGGCGCTACAAGAGGAATGGGCCGCGATGCCTCAATAGGTCCTTGACAACCTCGTCCTCAGCATGGACAGACGTTTAAATCCTGCAACGCAGTCAGGGTGATCATATCCCCTACTAAAGACTGGATTTTTCTTGGCAGCCGCCTGTCACATGGACGTTTCTGTCTTCTGTCCAGTTGTGCTCGAAGCTACCTTTTCAAATACTTGCCTTTGTATTCTTTGGATTCCTTGTTTGGACGGTTTTGCTCACTTGTCCCATATTCTTACATCTTGGGGATCTTATGGTATGATTTGAGTCGATGTGGAGCACATCTGCACGACGTTACATTCGAAAAACCGTCTCGTCCTTAATTTTTGCACGCCAGTGTATATACACTAGTGGCCAAAATTGTGGAAAGATACAAGTTTAGTGTAATTAAGAAAGATAGGAAAAAGAATTCATGTATCAGGAAAATGACAAAGAACGTACCTATGACATACTACAGAGGTGACGCACATGTCGAGCCAACAAGTAACAGTGATAAGCCCTTTCCGGCGTAGCTTAATTGTGAAAGAATTCGGCTCCGGAGCAGAAGGATGCGGGTCACCGGCAAAAGTGTGTTATGACATTAGCATCCGATTGTAGAAATGGTTCAACTGGCCGTTAGGTACTTCGAAAAATGTGTTATGCTTCTTTCACACATCGACTGGAATTAGTGAGAATTCCTTCTTCTACAGAGAGTTACTTCAAGCATGGTTTGCGGAGGACACGGAAACTGCGATTTCGTGCCCCTGCCTTTCTCAAGAGGGGTTACACGTGACGTGCTACAGAGGTGACGCTCATGTCAAGACAGCAAGTAGCAGTGATAAGCACTTGTCAGTGTAGCTTAATTGGAAACGCATTCGGCTTCGGAGTAGAAAGATACTGGTTCGAGTACCACCACCGGCAAATTTGGGTTTTCGCACATCATGATAAAAATAAAACCCTCCAGTGGCGATGGACTGAACATACTGCAAGAAGAACTCGCCATCATTGGGCAACCGAAATAGTAAACTGGATACCAAGGGACAGTAAAAGACCACGTGGGAAATAGGTGGCGGAAATTCGAAAACATATTGGAATGATATGGAAGAGAATTAATGCTCAAGAGTTTGGGAAACCTTCATCCAGCAGTGGATTGAGAACTCTCGGTGGTGATGATGAATTCAGAGTTATGACTGAGTAAACACAAAGCATTTTATTTACTCTGGATTTCCTGATTGAATCTCGTATGATTTTTTGCGCCATGGAATGATATTTTCTACGTATCTCTTTTTTTGCTTTTGTGATTAAATGTTTATCGACCACCGTGAGCAACTCAATGGGCTATAAGCAGTCGCCCGTCCCTAATTTAGGGTCACTAGTTCCAGGGAAGGAAGATAGCCAGTGCTGTAAGACAAATACAACATCCATGCCTCACCGGGATTCGAACCCGGACCCCTTTCGGACGAATGATCAGAGGCCACCGGGGCGGCACATATCTTTTACATTGCTAAATAAATGATTACAGGAACTCAGTTTCGCTGTTTAATATACGAAATAGAGACTTATTTTTCAGACTTTTTTAAAGCACTGTTCTCATAGCTGTCATAAACGTTTTGTTATTTGCAGTGATACTGATTCTTTAAAAGCATCGCATAGCACAGTGTCTGAATTATTAAGGATACTTTGGACTTCCGCGATGTTTCACGGGAAGGTCTTTAAGATGAAATAACTTCGGACTTTACCTGAAGTCCTGCTTTTCCTGTCAAGAGTTCATAGAAAAGTATCTATTATTGTCTCGTATTTCTTTCTGTGCAAATTTCGAAATTATTCTGTCAAAGTTAGGTTACTTTTTAAATTTCAAAGAACTTGCAGAATTTTTCATATCTTCTCTTTTCAGGGAGGAACCTGGTGCACCACCAGGTTCTACGTATCTCAGGTTCCACCATTGTTATGTAATATTATTGAGATAAAATACACTTTTCGTCAAGAAATTTGCCCTAAATGGAAATAGGAAAGCTACGTTTCTCAGGTGGCCGAGTGATTTAACCACTGGCTCGTGACCAATCGTCCTTGATGGGCCAGAGTTCGAGTCTTGGATGAGACATGAGTGGTGTGCTTATCTGTTCTGTCCAATCCCTGGAACCAGTGGCCCTAAATTAGGAACGGGCGACTGCTTATAGCCCAAGAGTCGCTCATGGTGGTCGTTAAACCCCGAAACGGAGAGAGAGAGAGAGAGAGAGAGAGAGAGAGATACGTTCATGCAAATTAGTATGCAAGTGCGATTCAGTGATATACGCAGATAAAGAGGAAGTCGCCGGTGTGGAAATAGTTGAAACGCGGCGTATGACACGAATTCTGTTAGTTGCCAGGAAGGTTGTCATTGGGAAGAAGTGGGCAATGTACACAGTCGTATCAGAATGACATGACCACACCCAGAATCACAGTGTACTCGCCCAAGCGCGCTAAAGAGTGCACGTGACAATGTCGACCACACGGAGATATAAGCGGCCGGCCAGGACAGATGAGCCATAGTGCGTTAAGTGAGCACAATGGGCAGAGGTAGGGATTTGACGGACGTTCAAAAACGAATGATCATCGGTTACCGCGCCAAGGGTGAAAGCATCTTAAAAACAGCAGACTTCATGGGCTGTTCCTGAGGTGCTGCAATAAGGACGTACCAAGAATGGACTGCTGACACACCGAGTACTTTCCGACTTACTTTATAACTGTGGAGCCACAAAAACCATCGACCCCAGAAGAGAACATCGCCTCCGTCGACTGGTAAAGGGAAATCGACGCGCAACAGTGCAACAATTGACCACAAAAATGAACGCTGGGGAACCCAGGTACGTGTCCCCGATAACAGTAGAGCGAACCTTGTTACACATGGGTCTCTGGAGTCGACGCTGCGTCAAGGCGCCCATGTTAACCCAGGTGCATTGGCAACGACGCCTGTAGTTCGCATGGGGCTACCATCAATGGAGAGTGGAAGAGTGGAAAAAGGTTGCCTTCTTCGACGAATCGAGGTTTCTACTCCACAGAAGTACCGGGCGATGACGGATATGACGTCAAACGCACGAGAACAGACACTCCGGCACGCTTGTCGGTCAAGTATAGGCCGGTGCTGGCAATGTGCATGTCTGGGGTATGTTTTCCTGGTATGACCTGGGACCCCTGGTACGACTGGATGGATCCTTGAACGCCAATGGCTACCTATCCATCCTCGCTGACCACATGCATCCTTTCATGTTGGACGTTTATCCTGGTGGTGGTGGTGTCTACCAACAGGACAATGCGCCCTTCCATGTCGCTGAGGGGGTGCGTGACTTGTTCCAGGAACACGACAGCGATGTCTCCGTTTTCCCTTGGCCGTCGAAATCGCCTTGCCTCAATCCCAAAGAGCACTTGTGGGACTATTTTGATCAACAGGTTCGGCGTGCAGACCCATAACCACGTCATTTCCGGAACCTCCGTGCTCTGTTGTAGTCTGAATGGGCACATATGACTCATGCAACCTTTCAAGGATTCATTGCGTCCATGCCACGCCGTCTCGCAGCTGCCATCCGAGCCAAGGGTGGTTATTGCCATTATTATGTTGGTAGTCATGTTATTCTTATACGACCGTGTATATAAAAGAAACTGAACCTGACCCATAAATCTGGTTATGATCGATGGACACACTAAAAAGTTTTCTGAAATTCACGAGCCACTTTCCGTCATTCCTTTCGTTAATTAAGGAAGCATATTTCTGATACAATCTTTTCCGTGAAATGACGGATAAAAACCTGAATTTCACAGGTTTTTCGTACCACGGGAAAATTCTGAATTTTCAGAAACCTTTCCGTAATTCCTTTCTTATATTGACGGAAAGACTCAATTCTCACCGTTTCCATACCCGTATGACGAGAAATTACCAGTATTGTGAGTGATGAGAATACTTGAGGTCAGATTAATTTTTAAATTTCACTCGTATGTCAACGAAACTGATTTTGAAGTTCCGTAGTGAGATCGGATATTGTGGATAGCATATAGCATGGATTTTGTTTATTGTGGCACAGGATATTTCTTTTCCTCTCCCCGATTTTGTGCACCGGCTGTTTAATATACAGTATATTGTGTTGCTGTAAGAATCCAGGTACTTAACTTATTGTGCAGGTAATTATACGATGCTATTATAACTGTCAAGAGTGAATTTTATATTTAGGAGTTTTCTGAAATAATATTATAAAAAAGTATATTTTCCTCTTTTTTTAAAAGTACTTGAAAGTCATTGAAACTTTAAAAGGCTCAAGTTGCAAAGCATTTTGTTGTTTCGGAAAAATCACGATGAAAAATGCTTAATTTGTGAAAAGTCCTCCTACAGAATAAAAAAAAATGCAAACCAATTCAGAAAAATAATAAGCTCCAACAGAAAATAAAATAACTAAATCCCTCGCATTAATGACAAAAAAAATAAATAATCGTCGCGCAATTTGTTTTACGATGAACGTGATTCTGATCTCCAAGTGTTTCCATGGCTCAGTGGTTAAAGGCGCGCGTTATTTGTTGAACTAACCCAATACACAGGGGTTCGATCCTGGTTCCTGCGAAAGGATAACCTGGTGTAAGGGCTGAAAAATGCAGGGTATCCGATTTTGCGAAATTTCAGTTTTAATACGGAAAAACCTGAAACGGGCTTTTCTGAAATAAATGGAATTTCTGAGTACGGAAAATCTGTAAAAATACGGAAGCTAAAATCTGTAAATACTGAAAAAGACGGATACCTACCGGCACCTTTACAGCACGTTATTTTCAGAAATTTTCCGTGAATTCACACCATTTATTTTTAAGTACGTTTGTACGTCGTAGAAGGATATTTAATTGAGTGAGCGAGTTTAAACGAGGTTGTGTCATAGGTCTGTGCAAAACATGATGATCTTCGCTGCTAACTGCAATATTTAGTACATGATACGCGAACATTTGGCCGGTTCTGGCAGCAATGGACACGGGAAGATGTTTCACGTCATTGCTCAGGATTAGGTTGCCCTCGAGTTACTACGGATTCGGATGAAGGGAAGATTCTCAGGGATGGTTTCTACAACTTCCCGACAGATATCTAGCTCAGAACAACTGATAAGACCTTTGTTATAAGTCAGTAACATTCAGCGGCGGGTTGAAGGAGCTGGTATGTTCGCGCGAGCGCGGCGGATTCTTTTCCCGTTGACCACCACTAACTTGAAGTCATATATGTATACCAAATTGCGGTAGTGATACGAAAGAGCTGAGTGATATCACAAATTACTAAATATTTCTTCAGAGATGAGAAATGCATCTTGTGACGTGCTACAGAGGTGGAAACATGTGTCCAGACGACAAATCTGCAGCAAGACATTCTGTCCGCGTAGTTCAGTTGAGAGAGCGACTTACTCCGGAGTGAGGAAACACGGATTCCATTCCCGTCGAGGACAAACTGGTGTTTTCGCATTGGCGCCCGATTGTGGAAAATGGATCCACTGGCAGCTGGGTTCTTCGAAAAATGTGTGATGTTTGTTCCACACATTGTTTGGAATTAATGAAAATTCCTACTTCGCTTCAAAGACAAAGAAAAAATATATAAGAGGGAGATGGTGTGATGTACTACAGAGGTGAAAACATGTGTCGAGACGAAAAATCTGCAGCGAGACATTCTGTCCGCGTAGCTCAGTTGGCAGAGCGACTTACTCCGGAGTGAGGGGACACGGTTTCGATGGCCGTCGCTGGCAAACCGGTGTTTTCGAAATCTTCTGGGACACAAAGATGGCTGCCGGACTCACGAGTGGCTACGCATGCGCGAAACAGTTACCCACTGCTGGAATGATTCCATGCCGTGTACAGTTGAGCTCCACACAGAGCACATGCCGGATCTTGGAATGGGGCTTCACCTCTCAAAATCATCGGGGTAATTTAATCACCCAGTGGTATGTCGACACCATTGTCCTCCCTTTCGTCTTGCCATTCTTTCAGAACATTCCAACGCCACATTTCAGCACGATAATGTTCCACCACGTATCGCACGCGTTGCTCAACAGTATTTCAAGGCGTTTCAGTGATACTTTGCCAGCCACGTTGCCGGATCTATCTTTCATTGAGTTCTTTGGGACATCATGAAACGACATCTGAGAATAGAAGTTACTCCAGCGCATAACGTGACGGATTTTATGGTGTAAGTGCAGCCAGTCTCGAGAAATATTGATCAAAACATTATCAGAAGCTTTTTTGATTCACTTTCCATCAGTATTAGATCTGGTTTGGGAGCGAGGGTTGGTTACACCTTGTGCTGGGTGACATATACCTCTATTTAATCTTTTTTTTTTTTTTGAGTTTCCGTTTTCTTATGTAAATTGTGTTACTTCTTGGTTAAACGCATTCTCATTGAACCGTACATTACTTACCCGAACAACTTTTAGAATTTGGAAACGCTGGCAGTAGGTCGGAGCAAGATAAAATGACAACATTGAATGTACGTAGTAGTGTGGAGTTGGAGAGAGAGAGAGAGAGAGAGAGAGAGAGAGAGAGAGAGAGAGAGAGAGAGGGAGGGAGGGAGGGAGACGAGGTTTATGTACGAAGGTGGAGTTGGTGGAGTTGTACAGATTTCGAGAGATTACGAGTAGATTGTTAAACGTTGTTATAAAACTTGTTGAAATATACACCGAAGAGCCAAAACATTATGACCGGCATGTATTGATCCAAATCGAAGCAACTGTAGGTAAACGACGGCGTGTGTGAAGTTCATGAAACTGCATAAATAAAAACACCTAATACTGAGCTCTGTTAATCAGTGTTATCCTTGTTCTTCAGATGGGAAAAGACACCAGACTTGAGCGAGTTGGACAAATGCCAAATTGTAATGCTCAGACGATTGAGCCAGAGCATTTCCGAGACAGCAAGGGTACTCACGGTCCACCGTGGTTAGTACCTTCAAAAAGTGATCCGAGGAGCTAAAAACCACGAACATCCTGGCAAGGTGTGTGCCTACTACGGCTCATCGATGCTAGAGGTGAGTGAAAGCTATCTCGCATGGTATGAGCCAACAGAAGGAATCTGCAGCCGGTAATTTGAATGCTGGTGACGGGAGTAATGTGCAATAACACACAGTACATCGAACTGTGCTGAAAATGAGGCTGCGTAGCTACAGGCAGCTCCGAGTGCCCATGCTGACCTCGGCTCATCGTCGACAGCGTCTACAATGAGCATGTGAGCATCAAACCTGGACCATTAATGATAGGAAGAAGGTCGTTTGGTCTGATGAATCTCGTTTCCTGCTGCAACATGTGAACGCCTGGGTACGTGTGCGTCGTTTACCTGGGGAAGTGTTGGCACCAAGATTCACCGCCGTGACGAAAACAAGTCGGTGGAAGAAGTGTAATGCTCTGGGCAATGTTATTCCGAGAAACCCTGGCCCAGTCAATCATGTGCAGGAAACTATGATGTCTGCCACCTACCTAAACATCATTGCAGACCAGGTACATCTTTTCATGGCCACAGTATTCCCCTCTGGTAGAGTCTTCTTTCAGACGGATAATGCACCATATGCCACACTGCCCTCATTGTTCGAGAATGGTTCGCGGAACATGAGAAAGACTTCCAGGTAGTGTCCTGGCCTCCAAATTCCCCAGACATCAATTCAATCGAGCATCTGTGTTTTGTGTTGGAACAGCATATGAGATCTGCAGCGGCTCAACGACGTTAATTTGCAAGAGTTAAAGGATCTGCTGGTAACGTGTTGGTAGCAGATAAAGAAGACACCCTTAGAAATCTTGTTGCGTCTAAGCCTCGCCAGGTAAGAGTTGTTTTGGCGTCACGTGGAGGGCCAACATCATACACTGGTGTGCTAAACTTGAGAACGAAGTTGGAAACGCCGTAAATAGCAGCAGCACTCAAACAAAACTTAACTCAGGACCGTGTCTGGGAACAGGAGAAACAGCACATGTGTAATAATGAAGCATGACGCGTGGTTTGTGTACGTCAGAACAAAATGCACTCACGCAGTTCAATAGCATTAGTTCAACGGAACTGACCGGACGGTGTGTATAAGTGTTACAGACGTTCGATTGTGTGTGTTGTGTGCTAGATACAACGAAATAACCCGCCGAGAACATCTTGACGATTTTACTCTTTTTCGAATAATTGGGGGTCTCAGGGCGGAGCGAATTGTGATGAGTGTGGCACAAGAGTTCGGTATCGTCCAAACCATCGTATAGCGTGCGTGGTCGGCCTACGATTTCGTTCTCGTGGTCTTGTCTTCTGGGAGACATGTGATCGGCCAATATTGAGTGGTTGTATTTGCGCTATTTAGAGCAAAAATATAAAAAAACAACAACTAAAAAACCCCAATTTGCCAGTGACAGAACTTGAATCGCATCCTTCTGCTCCGGAGCCGAATGCTTTCTCAATTAAGTTACACCGACGAAGTTTGTAGCTGCAACTTTTTCGTCTTGACATGTGCGTCCCCTCTGATGTAGGTACGTCACATA
Organism: Macrothele yani; assembly: GCA_039090855.1. NCBI lineage: Eukaryota > Metazoa > Arthropoda > Arachnida > Araneae > Macrothelidae > Macrothele > Macrothele yani. The sequence goes on along the minus strand of CM077021.1, from coordinate 905,507 downwards.
TGTCCCCCTCGAGAAAGGGCTGAGACGAAATCGTAGGTTTCGGGGTCAGCCGGAAAACTACGCTTGAAGGAGAGCTCACTGTAAAAGAAGGAATTCTGATTAATTCCAGACGACGTGTGGAACGAACATCACACATTTCTCGAAGCGTTGAAGGAATTCTAATGAATTCCAGACGATGTGTGGAAGAAGCATCACACATTTTTCAAAGCGTTGAAGGAATTTTCATCAATTCCAGACGATGTGTGCAAGAAGCATCACACATTTTTCAAAGCGATGAAGGAATTCTCATTAATTCCAGACGATGTGTGCAAGAAGCATCATACATTTTTCGAAGCGTTGAAGAAATTATTCCAGACGATGTATGGAAGAAGCATCACACATTTTTCGAAGCGAAGGAGGAATTCTCATTAATTCCAGAGGATGTGTGGAAGAAACATTACACGTTTTTCGAAGCGAAGAAGGAATTCTCATTAATTTCAGACGATGTGTGGAAGAAACATCACACGTTTTTCGAAGCAAAGAAGGGATTCTCATTCATTCCAGACGATGTGTGGAAGAAGCATCATACATTTTTCGAAGCGTTGAAGGAATTCTCATTAATTCCAGACGATGTGTGGAAGAAGCATCATGCATTTTTCGAAGCGTTGAAGGAATACTGATTAATTCCAGACGATGTGTGGATGGAAGAAGCATCACACATTTTTCGAAGCGTTGTAGGAATTCTCATTAAATCCAGACGATGTGTGGAAGAAGAATCACGCATTTTTCGAAGCGTTAAAGGAATTCTAATTCCAGACGTGGTGTGGAAGAAGCATCACCCATTTTTCGAGGCGTTGAAGGAATTTTCATTAATTCCAGACGAAGTGTGGAAGAAGCATCACACATTTTTGGAAGCATTAAAGGAGTTCTCATTAATTCCAGGCGACGTGTGGAAGGGGCATCATACATTTTTCGAAGCGTTGAAGGAATTCTCGTTAATTCCAGACGGTGTGTGGAACGAACATTACACATTTTTCGAAGAACCCAACGCCAGGAGATTCATTTTACGTTCTGGTGCCAATATAGCGAAACAAACCTATTGTCAGTGACGAGACTGCGCATCCTTCTGCTCCGGAGCCGAATGCTTTCCCAAATAACCTACACCGACGACGTTTATCACTGTAACTTTGCCGTCTTGATATGTTCATCACCTCTGAGGTAGGTATGTCACACATTAAAGGAGATTTTAGACTTATATGAAGTCGCGTGTTACAATATTATATAGATGGTGTAGTGCGTTCGGTAAAAGACTAGGCATATCTTATTGCCGGGCCTAATGTATACTTCATTATACTCAGACTTTATTGTGAGACGTTATGTGTTCTTCATTATCATATATTAGGTACCCAGCCGCTCCGGTGGGCAAGTGCTCAGATACACTTGTAACGTACCAGGAGAGGAGATGTGACGTACCTGCCAGAAGGACGCACACGACATAAAGGCAGATAGGAATCAGAATACATGTCCGCGTAGCTTAATTGGTAGAGCAACTTATTCCGGAATGAGGGGACCCGGGTTCGAACCCCGGCGCGGATAAAAATGACGGAGAAATTCACTTCGTTATACACTGGCTTCTGACAGTTTGTTCGAAATGGGACCGAGTTCAAGTCCCGATGAGGCATGAAAGCTGGGAATCTCCTACGGTCCCAGGCTTCCCCTTCTGCAGGATAAGTGGCCACAAATTAGGAATGGAAAATTCATGGTGATCGATAAACCTACCCGAAGAAGAAAAAAAGATCAGATCAGATGTAGAGGATTTTAGGAATTGAGTGTCTGACCCCAGATCTTAAACAACCCTTAGAAATAGGAAGCTAGGAGATTTGGGCTAGAGTACCCGATAGGAAAGTCACACGGAAGCGAGGTAGAAAGGGGGAGGAAGACGCCTTTATTTATAACCGGGGGCCAGTACCCGGGGTCCGACAGCTTAACGTGTCCATCCGACGCACCACGGATATTTAGTGGTTCGAGAGTTCGTATCTGCCTGGGATCGAACCTGAGATTTCTCTGTGGCAATCACGAACGTTGACCACTAGGCCATCCGCGGCCCTAAAAGAAAAAAAAAAAGGAAGAAAAGGTACCCCACGCTTTGTGTTTCCCTTTGAGGAAGTCGTTAGCTGTATCTTACTGTCAAACGTTATGCATGCCTAATTTTCATACGTAAGGCATTTCTTATTGTCAGAGGTAGCCGCCATTTTTATAATCGTAGTGTGGATGCGTATTTAAGCATTATTTTTGTCCTCGATGTGTAAAAAAAGGTGCGTAGTTGTCAAAATTTCATTAGAAAATCCTAATTTGGAGGGATAAATGAATTTTTTGTGATTTAATGAAATTATTCCATAAATCAGTATTTATTTTTTCCCCATATGAAAGCAGTTTTAAGCTAAAACATATCGTTATCCTGCGGATCGTCTGTAATATTTACCGTTCTGTAACTTCTGTGGTTGATTTTTCCAATGTGTTTATCCGTCTAGTACATTTTAGCAGCCTTTGCACCTTCGGATCATCACTTTCGTGCTTCTTGTGTTTCTTTGTCTATGCAGATTTGAGAAATGAAGTACTTCGTTTATATTTTTTTCTTTCCTCTTTTTTTCTTCGAGGGAATCAGCAAACTTGATAGCTCCGTGTTTTTGGTCGAGTTAAGTCAGCATAATGTCTGAGGCAATAGGGCTGGGTGTTTTGTCTGGGGGCGGAAATGAGAGGGGTAGGAACTGTCTGTCTGTCGATTAAGTAAAATGTGTTTGTATCAAGCAACAGATGACCTGGTGACCTGTGAAACGCAGTTGTTTCCGTGGAACCTATTCAGCAGATTCATAGACGCTGTATCTCAAAATTTGGTTCCTACAGGTGAAGATTGAAAAAAAAAATGTTAAGTATCTTTGAGTTGTATAAATAGTGGCTTGAAAGCAGCGTCAAGCACATCTCTCGGCTTACCATGGAGCTGAGACTTCTAGCGTTAGCGTGCCTGGTGGGAGCTGCTTTAGCAGGTAAGAATTGATTCAAATGGATATGTATCTCTCTCTTAAAACGCTTCTAAACTTACTCTTTTCCGTAGCGCTTATGCGCCTAATTTCACCGTAAGACAATTTTCCATTCGTTGTTGCCAGGGTACATAAGAATAATGCAATATATCTCTCATAGAGTTTTATTTTAAACAGGCTTTTAATTCCAAAAATCGAAGTTAAGAAAAATAACTTTTTTTTTGCCTTTTAACAAATCGATCCATCAGTGCTTACTTAGTACCAAGAATAACTTAGATCTCTACCATATGGATGATATTAATTATGTTCGGCGTGATCACTCTATCAGCGTTACTTGAAAATTAAATACACATTCTGAGTATTTTCAAATTTTCATACATTTGTGTTTCGTCTATTTGTGGTTACATGAAGCTGATGTGAGTTGTAGATTTGATCTCGAAGGCTATGAGAAAAGCGGCTTTATGTTTTGCTTTCCAGTTTAGCACAGTTTAAAGTGCGTTAAGATTAATAGGAACAGGTACTTCTAACATTCAAAGCAGTCAAATCCCCTGTTCTTGTCGTTTTCATTCGCTGTTGCGAAACCAACGCGTGGATTCTGTCCAGTGAAAACTTCTTAAGTTGCAGCCACTCGTATGCAGCTTGTTGCACTTCACAGTAGGAAACGAAAGTGTTTCACCCCAATGCCTCTTTGAGCAGCCAAAAAGAATTAAATACTCGAACCCAAGTCGCAATATCTGAACGGTTGCAACAGTTTCAATAGAACTGTGAGACGTTTGACAAACACTTTTGTGAATTTTGTACAATATGCTGTGACGTACTACAGAGGTAAAGCAGGTGTCAAGACGACAAATCTGCAGCGATACATTTTGTCCGTGTAGCTTACTTGGGAGAGCAACTTACTCCGGAGTGAGGTGTCACGGACAAATTTGTGTTTTCATATTGGCGCCCGAACGTAAAAGTGGATGTACTGGCCGTTGCGTTCATCGAAATATGTGTGATGTTTGTTCCACACATCGTCTAGAATTCATAAAAATTCGTTCTTCGCTTCAAGATAAAAAAAAAAAAAAAAAAGGAGGGAGATGATGTGACGTACCTACAGAGGTAAAGCACGTGTCAAGACGACAAATCTGCAGCGATACATTCCGTCCTTGTAGCTCAGTTGGGAGAGCAACTTACTCCGGAGTGAGGCGTCACGGAGAAATTTGTGTTTTCACAATGCAGGATGTCCATCAGAAAACTGGTTTCACTGCAATCCAGAAATTCATTTCAGTAAAGCGATTTCCAATGAAAAATTCCATTTCGACGACTTTCGTCTTTTCGCGGTGAAGCTTTTTCGATGTTTCAGTGAAACTTCTGCTGTTGTAATTTAAACCAGACATGTCCATTGTGATTAATCTTTTGCACCGATGCTAAGTCGCAATCAGTTGTCTGCAGTAATATTTTGACAGTTCATTTATTTTTTTAAAGTACGAAGCAGAAATGCTAGAGGGATATCTCGTATAAGATGTTTTACTCGTGCCATGTACATCATTAGTCAAAAGATGCATTCCAGTATCATTAACTATTCATAAAAAACGAAATAAGGAAGTAATTTTTTTGTTCCTATGTAAAAGGGTAATAAGACCTATTCATTCATGTTTCGCATCCTAGAAAATTAAACACCCATTGTACGACAAATTGTTGAAGATTTACGTACACAACTCCTGAGAACACAGATTTTTTTTGTGTTCTTTGGTTCCACTATTGGGGAGGTGAGGGGGGGGGGGGGTAACGACCACCATGAGCAACTCATTGAGCAATAATCAGGCTCCGTCCCTAATTTATGGCTACTGGTTCCAGGGAAGGGAGAGAGCCAGTGCCGTAAGACAAACACAACATCCATGTCTCACGGGATTCGAACCAGGGCCCACTTGAACTGTCATGAAGCAGAGCTTAGACCACTGAGCCACCGGGGAAGAGTTTCGTTACTGGTACTGTTGTTCGTAATAATTGTGACTTCTTATGTTTCATAATGGCCTATTCGTTGATTAGAGTTTTAAATATGGCACAGGATAGGTAGCTTACTCAAAAACAATTGCAATGTTTAGACTTCTGGTCATATAGTAATAACATTCTTTTTTAATAACATTTATTATTCTACTGTGTCATGCACCTTTGAGGATTTATATATTCAGAAACACTTTTCTGCGTGCATCGGACACCCTCAAAATTGGCCTGATGCTTCCTTTAGAGGGACACCCATTGAGTTATTGAAGTAGATCCGTTGCCTTTAGCGTGGGTGCTACTTAACAGTAAGCTCGCCACACTACCCAGTTGTTTACCACTCAAAATTGCAGACGCCTTTTTGCCCTGTGTATAGTCAGCCGTGTTGTGCATCTTTCTAAGCTTTTCTTTTAATACCTAAAACAGATATTCTAGGAAGAAGATTTGTCTGTCCATTTATTTGGTGGACTCTTTCTAATTCTTTTAGGTTAGCCGATAGTCCAACACTCAAAAAACCGAAACGCACTTTGCCTTGTCCATACTGTTGCTAAAGTAATGAAGAATGCAAGCTCAGTATTGAGAATTTGAACGTATTCTAATCCGGATTTCTTACAATAAATACTTATGTAAGGTTAGAAGATCTCATATTTTTCCGTTTGTAATTGACCACTTTAATTGAACAAGTCTATGGCCTTTTTTACAGTCTACAATGCATAAAAACTGACAGATATTTATTTTAAAGGCTCAGTTATTGTGTAAAACCTTTTTCCGGTAATGAGGTTAGAAGCCACGTCTTCTTACTCTCTCCCAACTGAACTACGCCGGCAAGGCTAATTGGTGCACCTTCGCCGATTTGATTCGTACCTCACCGCAGTAGTATGCAATCCACGCCACGTTATGTATACGTTACGCACTTTTCTGTTATGTATCCTTAGCCAGCGCAACATGTCTATTACCATGGGAATTTTTTTCTGAATTTAAGTGTGACAGAATTTTGGAAAAATATTTATCTTACGCATTTTACATTTTCGGTTCTGTATGATGCAAATTTCTCTACCAATTGAGACATTACAGAGGGCATTAGAATTATAGAATGAAAACTCATATATGCAACCATAACAATCCATAACCAAACGTATGCCTCATAAAGAGGAAATATTACGATTCTTCTTAACAGACATAAGAAATTGATCACTTTGTTCATATTTCCCAGTTCTCGCCGAATTCAGTGGACGCATTCAGCTTCATGAAAATATACAAATGATGACACATTCATCTACAACGCAACGGTTTCGACGTCAGGTAGATTTAAAAAATCTACAAGTTTTACAACACACGCGTATTCAAATCAGTTTATAAATTTGTTGTTAGGAACACTGGGGTTAGAAAAGCAATGACATTTTAAATGTAAGTGCGGAGGATCAAACAGGCAAAACTTCTTTGCCTTTGGGTAAAAAAATCCAGCTGTCATTATTAACATTTTTTGAAGATATATCGAAAGAAATTCTTCTCTCCTGATCGATCTTCAAAAACTCTCAACCATGACAACGCGAATTTTCGACACACACAGATTTAGAGACATCGGTGTGCAGATTTACGGACGCATAGAACGGCTCTAATGAAAAGAAAAAAATATAGTTCAACTTCAACAAAATTCCTAATTCTTCCTTTTTAAGGAGACGAAACTATTGAAACCATAAAGCCTCAAGCACATATGAAAAATGTGTTTCGTGTTTACAAAACATTTTTCTTGCCTACAGATCCTTGTGAATTACTGATCATGACGTCCTACAGTTTTTCATTTTTTTCCATATTGTGCAATTTATGCAGAAAATTAGTAAATTTCCCAAAAGCCTTTTGGTTGTTTAGGTTCACTGAAGTTCCTGTGAAACACAAGATAAAAAAGAAATGTAAGCAGCTGTATATGTTTAAACATGATTTTCTGCCATTTAGCAATAGATTTACGTGAAATTTAAGTGTTTTGAAAAGATTTCATTAATCTTACAGCTTTTTTTTGGTAATAACTTACCGCTTAGATTTTAAAAAAAATTCTTTAATTTTTGTAAATCACGTTACCCATGAAAATCAGGACTGCTCTATCAGTTGTAAGGCGGGTATTTTTTTTAGCTTACATTTTTAGAAACCAATTATTTTAAGGCATGAAAATTTTGGAGTGAATTTTCGTTCATGTGGCCAGTTCTTCGGAAAACTTGAGAAGTGCATCGTTTCAGAGCGGATATCGAACCTTCATCTTTCTGCTTCCGTTGGAACAAGCTTCAGTTGCTTGGATATGCATTGCTGTGGTTGGTGTAACGGTAGAATGCTCGGACGGAAATCTCAAGATGGCGGTTTGATTCCACCTCAAGGGAGATTCAAGTTTAAAGTTTTCTGTGGGGATGGCAACGTGAATAAACGTCGATTTCGGCATCTCTGCCCCATAAAATGAATTTCTTTACCTTTTCATGGCTACCTGAGTTTTGCATATATTTAGGCTAAACTCCGGGAAAGTATCAGAAGTGAAAGTTAATAAACAAAGGAACTCCTGAGACTGATCGACAATTACGAAACCAGTTTTGGTGTAGGTTTCAACTGTCTGGCTCCCAGAAGCTGAAAAGGAACATATTTTGTGCTGGAAAATAAAAACAATTTTAGTTAAGTAAAAGTTTTCAGTCTCACGGGAGGCTAAGAACAGAGAAGCATGAAATTCGACCAATGTTAGAGAAATGTAATGGTAAAAATGTTGGAAATCCGTTTTTGCTTATCTACATGGAAAGATTGGTCCACCGGGACATTTCCCGGTAGATCTAATGGTAAAAATGTTGGAAATCCGTTTTTGCTTATCTACAGGGAAAGATTGGTCCACCGGGACATTTCCCGGTAGATCTAATGGTAAAAATGTTGGAAATCTGTTTTTGCTTATCTACAGGGGAAGATTGGTCCACCGGGACATTTCCCGGTAGATCTAATGGTAAAAAATGTTGGAAATCCGTTTTTGCTTATCTACAGGGGAAGATTGGTCCACCGGGATATTTCCCGGTAGATCTAATGGTAAAAATGTTGGAAATACGTTTTTGTTTATCTACAGGGAAAGATTGGTCCACCGGGACACCGGGATATTTCTCGGTAGACCACTCAAGAAATGGCCCACTTTCTCGTATCTTCTTTTTTACCGTATTGTAGAACGAATAATTATTTTGGTACTTATGAATAAGAATCCTTAACTCCACTTGAGATTTATATTATCTGCCTGAAACGTTAGTGTTGTAAAAAAATCCGGGTTTTCTTGTATCTATATGTGTATGTTGGACGTTTGCTCTAAAATGACAAAGCAAAATTCTCTCCGCTTCAGTGAAAATTTTGCTGCTTGAACAAACTCGCTGTTACAAATAAGTTAAACTAACTACGGTTAAGTGTAGGTCGTTGGACTTGGAGCCAAAAGGTCATTCGTAGGTTGTACAATCCTTTTGTAATATTGAAAGAAACACTAGTAACAATTTTGCTGGTACATCATCCCCACACCCTTATCCACATACAGACATAGAACACAAAGCGGTTCTCCTGCAGAAATGTTCAAAATCCATGTCCCATCCACATTTATCTCAAAAGAAACAACGATTTACCAGTACTGGTTCATGGAACAAAATGGTAGTTCATCAGTCAAAGTATTGGGTCGACTTAAGAAAGGCGTCTACGATTTACCAGTACTGGTTCATGGAACTAAATGGTAGTTCATCAGTCAAAATATTGGGTCGACTTAAGAAAGGCGTCTACGATTTACCAGTACTGGTTCATGGAACTAAATGGTAGTTCATCAGTCAAAATATTGGGTCGACTTAAGAAAGGCGTCTACGATTTACCAGTACTGGTTCATGGAACTAAATGGTAGTTCATCAGTCAAAATATTGGGTCGACTTAAGAAAGGCGTCTACGATTTACCAGTTTGTTCATGGAACTAAATGGTAATTCATCAGTCAAAATATTGGGTCGACTTAAGAAAGGCGTCTACGATTTACCAGTATTGGTTCATGGAACTAAATGGTAGTTCATCAGTCAAAATATTGGGTCGACTTAAGAAAGGCGTCTACGATTTACCAGTACTGGTTCATGGAACAAAATGGTAGTTCATCAGTCAAAATATTGGGTAGATTTAAAAAAGGCGTCTATTAAAGGAGATGGTACGAATACCATTGCGCAATAGACGATCAGTGATCAAATAAATATAATTATCGGGTACAGCACCCCGGTTTGAGCATGGTTTGACTTGCTACATTCAATCATGAGTGAATTTTAAAATCCTTTAACCCTTAAATTGCTGTTAAAATTTGTTCATGACTGAATTAGTTTTATAATGCATATCTTAACAGTTCTATTTCATCCAGGAGTTAACAGAATTGTTTTCATGAGGGAATTTATGAGGTGTTCTCTTGTGGGTACGTGTGTTTCTGCAGTGGACCACAAGACTAAAATTCCCAGCCTGGTTTCGTTGACTCAATCCACCTCTGCTTATTTCTTATAAGTGAACATCTCAAAAAAAAAATCAGTCTGAATTCCTGAGGTGGACACTAAAATCTTTGGAATCTTAGCTGATAGAAGTTGCAAGAACATATTCAATATCTACTGTAGGACATAAAAGAAAAGAACGAACTGATACGATGTTTTAAAAACCAGAATTCAAATATTAATATTACGCAGATTACATCCCACGAGCTACAAAGTACACAGTAAATCCGGAAAGTTCCAGAAATGATTTTTTTGGAGCGTACTATGCGCGCCATCTCTAGGGCAATACATGAACTATATTTCATGAACTTTCAGTAAGCGATTGTAATTTTTCACTCAGTTTTCGTGTATGTGTGGGAATTAGAATATTTCCTTTAAGTTGATTTTTGCAATTCCCATGAGTGGAACTGGTAATGTTCTTTTGTATATATTATTTTACAATGCAATATATTTTATGAATTGTGAATATTATTTTTGTATTTCTCAGGCCCATTCCAGAGGGATGCTGACAGCCGATGCTCACAAGAGTGCTCTCCGAGTACGTATTGCACTATATCGATATTTTGTTTAAACTTTTGGGAAGTTCACGAATATAATCTTGTGATCTCTGAGAACGTTCGCTGCACAGATATTTCAATCTCATGCAGTAGTTTCATATTTTGTTTATTTCCCCACCGAGTGCTGCTAGACAGAAACAACAGAATACATCGTTAACGCTTTCGTGAAGATATTTCTGCATATTGGGAATTTACAGATATCGAAACGTACTAATATGTTTCTGAGTTTCTCATTCAGCACATTGCCCTCCATTGCTTTCAAAAGACTCCTGTAAAGGTCACATTCAGTACTTGTTCAGTTGATAGTAGGTGTTCAAGAAATCTCAAGAACTGATTTGATACAGGCAGTTTTTATTCATGGAAAAATTGATTTGCTTACAGTGGTGGAAGTAAAAAAACTAGGTACTGGCGGATCCAGGAGAGGGGTGCACCCCCTCACGAAACTTTATATATATTAACGTTTGTAAGATTGCAATTAAGCGCAAGGGTTCTTTAAGATATCAAACGCACCGAAGGTAATACCAAAAAACGACTTCAATGTTCTCCAGTCCAAATCTTTCTTTGGCTCTCTTGTGGAGTACACTCGTACACCGTGATGATAAACACAACAGCGATAACATGACATTAGGATTGGACAACGATGAAAGAAAGGGCAGCGATAAACTTTAAGATATAGCAAGATAACTGCACAGTAGATTAATAGAATCTCAAGGATCTAGCAGGCAGTATCGAAAACATCTAACTAGCAGCAACCTAACACATCGCACCTTAGATATCCTGAACGCTGTTTTTATTCATTACCTGACCTCTGACTGACTACCAGTGTTGCCTCAAGAACATACAATCTCGGAATTTCAGACGTGATGTTAAGTTCGGAAAGTATAACGAAAGATAACCAACAGTTACATGAGAGACAGCAAACAAAAAGGGAAAGTTAAAATAGTTAATATACGTCACACATTTCACAAAATCTTTGGAACGCCCCCTTGGCCTAGTGACACTAAACACTTGATTCCAACCATTCGCCCGAGAATTGTCTGGGTGAGGCATGGATGGCATGCCTGCCTTATGGCACTGGCCTTCTCTCCTACCATAAACCAATGTACACAATTTAGGGAAGGACGACTGCTTATAGCCCATTGAGTTGCTCATTATGGTCGTTGAATCACCGCATCCCCCTCCCCCCAAAATTTTGGATGAAAACTGTCAGTATTTCCTGTTCTTAATTAATCTGTACGATGATAATCTATCAGAACGTTGATTTTATGTGTTAGCCAGTCGCTAATCACAATTACAGGTTTGTTTACTAGCCCTGCCTCCTGAAGCAAATGCTGGGTCTACCAATGCTGTATGCCATTACAAACATCATACAAACAGTTCGGTATTGTAGTTTATGAGAAACACATTTAGTTTAATGAGAGAAAAAAGCGCTTATTAAATTTTAATACGTGAGGCAGTTTGTTTCAATAGAACGTCGCGCTAAAAGTAAATAAAATGTTTCAGTGCAAAAATTTTGATGTTGACTTGATTTCCGCTGTTTAAACAGCTCAGCTTCTTCAACAAGAGAGATGTTCTGTGTGAACCCCTGTCCGTTTAAACAACTTAGTACTGCTTTTTTTAGTGACTCCGTTTTTTTAACCCTTTAACGACCATAACGCCCAAAACGCCCGTACACACAAACGACCATAGCCACCCGAAACGCCTGTCAAGAGTGAGTCAGATTTCCCATCCTCACCTGTTCTTTAAATTTACACGACCCATAAGATACCAGCAGGGGTCAGCGTCCGTCATCATTGTTGTTACTAAGCAAAGAAGTGAAACAACAAACTGGTTTGGTCGTTATGGTATATAGAGTGATACCACATTTTAGGGTAATGGTCATTGAAGGGTTATAGACTATGACTGGCAGCAATACATTGTTTTCACCGGCAATAATATGAAACACCACTCGTGCTGAAGAAATTGGACTAACGATACCATAGGGCACATTAAAAATTGCATTATAATGCCCCAAATGATGTTTCTTGCGTTAGCATTGCGGGTAATTCAAACACTTTGAAGATCGTACGAGAGGGCAAAAACGCAGAAAAGAATGGGTATGTGAAGGCAGGAGACCACACACACACACATACACCTTTTGCATGTATTCTTAGTCTTTTAAGTAGAGTATACTCAGAAACAGAGTGCGAATTCGGCTGATAGTAAGTTGCTGGTAAAAAAAATGTAAACTTGTCAGTGAAAAAAACAGAACTAGCCTGTCGAGAGACGCTAGCGCACTTTTCAAAGATGCAGTTGTGTTAATTTTGAATGTATTGCCTTCGTTCATTCATTTTGTTTTGAAAGTTTTTCCACTCTTTGTCATTAAAGGAATCTACCAGAGGTATGATTTTTATTTTTAAGAAAGAAGTCTTAGATTCCTGCACAGTCGTTAAAAATGGGATTTAGAAGATTAGATGTAATGTTCGCAGATGTCGGAACACTACACAAATCAGTTCTTAATAATTTCACTTTTAAGCGAATCAGGATTAACTCAAATAACTTCAGAAAAGGCTACTTACTATTCGCCTTTGGCACTTCAATCTTCTAAATCAAATTACTTACTAAGCCTTTGGCACTTCAACAAGGTGAGAGCAAACGAACGTGAGAAAATATCAACAATAACACTTGACTAAGAAAAACAACACTGACATTAAAGTAGAACACGCAGCCTTCAAATAACTTCAATTTAAAAATATCGTATCCACAATTAGCATTATAACTTCCACCATCTCACACACACACTGCTGCTGCTCAAACATTAAACATACACTGCTGGCCACCGAAAATGCTACACCAAGAAGGAAGCATACGATTGGCCTGAAATTCGCAGCATGCGTCGCCTGCGTGAGGACATGCGAACGATTAGCATTGCAGGGCATATGCAAATCATGTGCGCCCTGCACGCCACCGAGAAGCACTATAAGAAGGGTGCACAGAAGGCGGGGTGTAAGTAGTGGAAGTGTGTTGTGCTGCCGGACCTGTGCGTGGGAAGCTTTCTGATACCTCGTTGCAAAAAACGGCAGTCATTCCAGCACGTTTGGGAGTTCTACAGAGGACGAATAGTGGCTTATCGCGACAGCGGTTTATCGTACCGAGACATCGGCGCCCGTGTGGGACGACATCCAGCCAAAGTGAGGCGAGTATGGATTCGGTGGGTGCAGGAGGGACGGGCGGACCGACGTGAGCGATTGCCGCACCCGCGACACACCACCGAACGAGAGGACCGGCATGTTGTGCCGCGGGCATTAACGGCTCGCACCGCCACATCACGAACGTTAGCGCAGGAATTAGGGTGTATTGCGCAATAACCTGTGTCAGCACGTACCGTTCGACGTCGTCTGCAGAAGCGGGGACTTGTCGCACGGCGCCCATTTCTCCGATTACCATTGACGTTACACCACCGGCGAGTGCGGCGACAGTGGGTCATTCAACGATGAACCTGGACTACGGAATGGCACGACATTGTCTTCTCCGACGCATCCCGTTTCTGCCTGCAACACCACGATGGTCGGATCCGCGTGTGGCGGCACCGCAGCAAGAGACTGTATGACGTCTGCATTATGCATCGCCATACCGGTCCGTCGCCTGGCGTTATGGTTTGGGGCGGAATTGGATATGACACCCGCACCCCTCTGGTACGCATCGCCGGTACACTCAACAGCCACCCCTACATCTCCGACGTTTTGGAGCCTGTAGTCTTCCCTTACCTGCAGTACCTGCAAAAGGCCACGTTTCAAGAGGACAATGGGCGCCCGCACGTGACACGCATCGCGCAACAATTCTTCACGGCCCACTAGGTGTCACTGCTGCCGTGGACCGCCTGTTCTCCCGATATGTCACCCATCGAACACGTCTGGTCGCTGATCGGTAACCGAGTGGCCCGGCAAGCACCACCCGCGGCTACGCCTGATGAACTGTGGCAATGTGTGGAAGCATCCTGGACTGACATACCCCAAGCCCACATCCAAAGCCTCTTTCATTCGCTGCCGCGGCGTGTAGCGGCCGTTATAGCCAGCCATGGGGGCCACACGAATTATTGATGTCTGCGTGTTCCGCAGGTCGCACGGGCCTGTAAGCTCAATCGTTTCATCTTTGTATCTGTTGTTATGTGTCCAGTAAATCTGGCTTTGCTATCTCGTGTCCTTCTTGGTGTTGCATTTTGGGTAGCCAGCAGTGTATGTCTCATTATATAATATATATTATGACTTGCGGGTAAATGAAACCTCCTTCCATTGTTTCCTTGAGGACTGGCATTAGGTAAATCTGAAGCATGTCCAGGTATGTGATTCCGGTGACAGTTCTTTCAGCAAAGAAAAATGGGCCAAAAACGGAAGCACAACTCACGGCACAAAAAACGTTTACCTTGGGACTGTCCCTTTCATATTCCAAGATGGTATGGGAATTTTCTGATCCCCAAACCCTCACATTGTGTCTATTGACTTTGCCATTTAAGTGAAAGGTCGCCTCGTCACTGAACACCAACTTCGACAAGAAGTCATCATCAGCTTCCATGCGATTTAACATGTCACTGCAAAAATCTGCTCTCTGCCTCTTGTCACCATCCTTCAGAGCTTGAACGAGCTGCAATTTGTAAGGCATACATTTCAGACGTTTCCGCAGGATTTTTGTCACTGTTGATTTTGGAACCCCAAGCTCCAGACTTGCTCGTGCTGTAGACATACGGGGCTTCGCAGAAATGCTGCTCACACTGCATCCACCGTTTCCTCGGGAATTCCAGATCTGAATTGGCCGCTGTTCCTATGAGCCATACACCCAGTGTCGGTAAATCGTTTGTACCATGCTACAATCGTGTCCCTTTTCGGTGCAGTTTCCCCGTATTCTCGGCGAAAATGTCGTTGCACTTGAGTTGCTGAATGCGTCTCGTGAAGCCACATGCAGCATTTCGTTTTTTCCGCGCCGCTGAACGTCACCATTGCACTATAACGAAGTTAATTTCTCCGTCATTTTTATCCGCGCCGGGGTTCGAACCCGGATCCCCTCATTCCGGAATAAGTCACTCTACCAATTGAGCTACGCGGACGTTTTATTATGATTCCTATCTGCCTTTATGTCGTGTGCGTCCTTCTGGCAGGTACGTCACATCTCCTGGTACGTTACATCATCTCCCCCTTATTTTTTTTATTTATTTATTTATTTTTTTTTTCGAAGTGCTGGAGAAGGGATTCTCTTATTTTTCCTATCTCGCGGTGTGGAAATAACATCACACCATTGCGAGATTTTGAACGGTCGGGTCATCCGGATAGTTCGGGCGCCATTATAACAAAGTAAATTTCTCCATCATTTCTGTCCACGCCAGGATTCGAACCCGGATCCCCTCATTCCGGAATAAGTCCCTCTACCAATTGAGCTACGCGGACGTTTTGTTCTGATTGCTATATGCCTTTATGTCGTGTGCGTCCTTCTGGCAGGTACGTCACATCTCCTGGTACGTTACAGCACCGATAACAATGATGATGGGAGCAATCGCGAGTTCTCTGCTGGCGATACGTAACTTTTTTCCTTCCACAAAACTGAACGTAAAGATATCAATGTAAAAGTAAAAACCAACAATATCCAAAACAGAATGGCACTCTTCAATCAAATTTGTTATTAAGTTTTGTACTGAACAATTCATGATTCAGGAATACTTTTATTACCTACTAAAAAGATACTATTATTTCATGCTCTAGCATCCTCAAAGTTCCGATATGAACCTGGAAAAGTATATGTCTACAGCTACAAGGCCTGGAACAACGTCACTGTGGCTGACGGGCGTAAACAACAGAAAACCGAACTGAATGCTAGAGTGGAAGTCCATGTGAAAGACCGATGTGATATGGTTCTTCTGGTAAGTCGACTTTTTCTCCTAAACTTGTTTTGTTATATCTTTTCAGTACTGTCCAGTAATATTAGCTTTGAAGCCGTATTTCCAATGCCTGAAACAAGTTACTAGTATCAGTTAAGTTAATGGCATAAACTTACCACGTATATTATCGTCAATCGTTATTTTCACTGGCCTCTTTTGAGAAAGGATATTTTGATGATATTTTGATCCCTTAAATGAGTAATATTGGATCTTGGATGTTCCAGTATTTCAGGTCATTTCTGTAAAAAAATTTGTTTCCCGATTTTCAATACATACATCAGAGGGGCATAATACACTGGCTTGCAAAAATTAAGGACGAGACAGTTTTTCGAATGTAACGTCGTAAAGAAGTGCTCACATCGACTCAAATCATACCATAAGATCCCCAAGATGTAAGAATATGGGACAAGTGAGCAAAACCGTCCAAACAAGGAATTCAAAGGATACAAAGGCACTTTATTGAAAAGGTAGCTTCGAGCACAACTGGACAGAAGACAGAAACGTCCATGTGACAGGCGGCTGCCAAGAAAAATCCAGTCTTTAGTAGGGGATATGATCACCCCTGACTGTGTTGCAGGATTTACAACGTCTGTCCATGCTGAGGACGAGGTTGTCAAGGAGCTGTTGAGGCATCGCGGCCCATTCCTCTTGTAGCGCCAATCGCAGCTGCGGAATCGTTGCTGGCGGCTGGTGATGTGCTGCCAAGTATCTCCCGAGAAGGTCCCACACGTGTTCGATTGTATTTAGGTCCGGGGACCTAGCGGGCCAATCCATTCGTTGAATATTTTCACTCTCCAACAGCTCTGCGACAGCCACTGTAGGATGAGGTGTAGCGTTGTTGTCCATGAAGAGGAACTCAGGACCCACAGCACCCCTAAACAGGCGCACGTGAGGCAGGAGAATCTCGGTACAATAGCGGACACCAGTGACTGAACCTCCTTGGAAGATGTGGAGGTCAGTACGGCTACCAAGCATGATACCGCCCCAAACGAGAACTCCGCTACCTCCAAAGCGGTCCCTTTCGATGATGTTGGAGGTGTGATTGCGTGTTCCCTGCTTTCTCCAGATGTGTATACGTCCAGAATCGCTCGTCAGACAAAATCGGCTGTCATCCGTAAAGAGAACTCGACCCCATTGCTGATGTGTCCAGTTCTTGTGTTCCTGGCACCACAGAAACCGCCGTCTCCGATGAGAAGGCGTTTAGTGGCATACTGGTCGTCGTGCAAATAGACCACCTTTGTGCAGCCTCCTGGCCACGGTAAAACGCGATAACGGACGTCCAGTTGTCTGTTGCATGTGCCTTGCGATTTCTCCCGCTGTCTGCCGTCTCTTTCTTCTCGCCTGTAGGACAACATACCGATCGTCCGCCGCCGTGGTTGCTCGTGGACGACCACTGCTAAACTCTCGGACAGCTGTTCATGTCGTTTGAAATGCTCTCCAAGCTCGTGAAATGTTGCTGTGATCGATCCCGAACTCCTCGGTCCACACTTGCCACACTTCGACCTTCTTCCAACTTCCCAATGACGTGACTTCGGGTAAAGTCATCCAGATGTCGTCTACTGGATTGCCTGTTGGCCATATCACACGGTGGCAGCAACTCGACGTCGTTCAAACCGATGTACACCGTGCAATGGCTTTCATCGAATTGCTGAGCGTACACCGCCCGTGTGCTTTGTACCCTTCCGACACTCCCCCTACGTCATACTGCAGGTATGCGCATGCCCTACCGTACCGGACCCTAGTCTATCTCCTGAATGGTCTTTAGGTCCGTTCTGCGTGCTCGTTCCGCTGTTATACTAATTTCTCCTCTTCGTCCTTAATTTTTGCACACCAGTGTATATTGCATTATACGTATAGTGTCTTCTTTTAGTAGCATTTTTAAAATTTAAAATTCCATAGAACTCATCAAGCAGAAAGATACACTTATGAAGAATCTTTGAAGTACCAGTCTCAGTATACAGGCGGAGTAGAATGTATGCTTGGTGATCAGTACGTTGTGACATATACCTCTAAATAACCTTTCCTTTGAGTTTTTGTTTTCTTACGTAAATTCAGTTACTTCTTGGTTCATCGTTGTGTCACTGAACGGTAGACTTCTTCTCTGAATAGATTTTACAATTTAGCAACAATGACAGTAAGAGTAGCATAACATAACTACACTGCTGGCCACCCAAAATGCAACTCCAAGAAGGACACGAGATAGCATAGCCAGATTTACTGGACACATAACAACAGATACAAAGATGAAACGATTGAGCTTACAGGCCCGTGCGACTTGTGGAACACGCAGACATCAATAGTTCGTGTGGCCCACATGGCTGGTAATAACGGCCGCTACACGCCGCGGCATCGAACGAAAGAGGCTTTGGATGTGGGCCTGAGGTATGTCGGTCCAAGCTGCTTCCACACGTTGCCACAGTTCATCAGGCGTAGCCGCGGGTGGTGCTTGCCGGGCCACTCGGTTACCGATCAGCGACCAGACGTGTCCGATGGGCGACATATCGGGAGAATAGGCGGGCCACGACAGCAGTGACACCTGGTGGGCCGTGAAAAATTGTTGTACGATGCGTGCCCCGTGCGGGCGCGCATTGTCCTGTTGAAACGTGGCCGCTTGCAGGTCCTGCAGGTAAGGGAGGACTACAGGCTCCAAAACGTCGGAGTTGTAGCAATGGCTGTTGAGTATACCGGTGATGCGTACCAGAGGGGTGTGGGTGTCATATCCAATTGTGCCCCAAACTACAACGCCAGACGACGGGCCGGTATGGCGATGCATAATGCCGGCGTCATACAGTCTCTAGCCGCGGTGCCGCCACACGCGGATCCGACCATCGTGGTGTTGCAGGCAGAAGCGGGATTCGTTGGAGAAGGCAATGTCGTGCCATTCCGTAGTCCAGGTGCGGCGTTGAACGGCCCACTGCCGCCGCACTCGCCGGTGGTGTAACGTCAATGGTAATGGGAACAATGGGCGCCGTGCGACAAGTCCCCGCTCCTGCAGACGACATCGAACGATACGTGGTGACACAGGTTGTTGCGCAACACACCCTAATTCCTACGCTAACGTGCGTGATGTGGCGGTGCGAGCCGTCAATGCCCGCCGCACAACATGCCGGTCCTCTCGTTCGGTGGTGTGCCGTGGCTGCAGCAATCGCTCACGTCGGTCCGTCCGTACCTCTTTCACCCACTGAATCCATACTCGCCTAACTGTGGCTGGATGTCATCCCACACGGGCGCCCATGTTTCGGTGCGATAAACCGCTGTCGCGATAAGCCACTATTCGTCCTCTGTCGAACTCCGAAACGTGCTGGAATGACTGCCGTATTCTGCTACGAGGTATCAGGAATCTTCCCACGCACTGGTGC
The DNA here is from genome assembly GCA_039090855.1 of Macrothele yani. Taxonomy (NCBI): domain Eukaryota; kingdom Metazoa; phylum Arthropoda; class Arachnida; order Araneae; family Macrothelidae; genus Macrothele; species Macrothele yani. Next base: position 886,186 of record CM077021.1, on the reverse strand, counting down.
GGCAGCACAATACACTTCCACTACTTACACCCCGCCTTCTGTGCACCCTTCTTATAGTGCTTCTCGGTGGCGTGCCGGGCGCACATGATTTGCATATGCCCTGCGATGCTAATCGTTTGCATGTCCTCACGCGGGCGACGCATGCTGCGAATTTCAGGCCAATCGGATGCTTCCTTCTTGGTGTTGCATTTTGGGTGGCCAGCAGTGTAGATTGAATGTATACATAAGAGTTAATAGAGTTCAGAGTAGATAGTAGGAGAGAGGAAGAGTTGATGGCTTTTGGTGGAGTTGTGATGAAAACTATGCGATCGACGAATGAATGTTCTTGTATTGAGATTGTTGTCTGAATTGAAGCCAGCGAGATAATATATTCTGGCGACAGATTTCTCTTGATGTTTTGGAGAACAAGTGATTACCGAATAAACTGGTGGACTAACGTAAGTAACTTGCTGATTCTTTATACCTAGCCGGTTGTTTTTTTTATTTAGCGTGAGTAATTTATATGCAACGCAACTACTCAAGTGCATTAGCCAATTATTATAGTTCACTAATCAAATTAAAACGGCAATTAAAAGAGTTTAAAAATTCCATAACCTCTAAAACATAAAGGGAAAATTCAGTGCTAATTAGAGGAAATAAAAACTTAACTAGCCCCAAAATCCGGCATTCAACTGAATTTTTGAATAAAAGAAATTTAAAAATATGATTTTTGATTTTGCAGCGCATATACAGTGCTCCAGATCAAAACTGTTTCAGATAATTTGAATTTGCTTCTCCAATCACATTAGTCAGATTTTTTAGTTTTATTTTGGTGTGAGAAAAACAGAGCATTAAAATTTCAGTCATAACAGCGCTTCCGAGAACATGCGCTAACAAGCGTATTTTTGAATTAGAATAAGGACTGTTCTAGTTTTTCTCTGGACATAGATCGTTTAACGTAAATTTTAGTTCCCATGGTAGTGTGGCCTAAGAAACGGGCTTCTGGCTCCTTGTACATCTGAGCCTGGGTTCGAATTTCAGGTAAAGCCTGCATGTTGTGTTTACGGCTCCATGGTTCTTTTCCTTCCCTGGAACAGGGGGTAATATATTGGAAACGAGCAACTGCATTTGGCCTGAGATCGTCGAAACCTTTAAACTCCGAAACCTTAAATAGATGCACCTTCTGTGCAGGCTATACCAGGATTATATTTAAAAAGATTATTTTATTTTATCGATTTCGGAGAAAGTACATTCAGATTCCGCTAACCTTTCAAATAAAATGTTCACAGTAGAAATTGCAGCGTCTTCGTATCGCAATTTGAACTCATCGGAAACTGGCGCCCAAATTCAGAAGGCGTCAGTTGGTTTTTAAATTTCCGTTACTTCAATAGGTACAGAATACTAAAGAGTTAGGTTTTTAAAGCATCGGATTTATAAACATCAGCGTTTAGATCTCTGTTACTTCTGAGCTCGTATTTTAAAACCAGCTTTAAGTTTGAAACACGTGACTTTTATAAAATTTTAATTTAACTCTCATAACAATTGGTCTCCTGAAGACGGTAATCACATTATAATCGCCGTCATAAGCCTTTCAAAATTACTAACTTTAAAACTCATGACAATCGGATAGAAATTAAATTTTGATTACCGATTAAATTACTTTCTGTAGAAAATTGATTTATCTGAGTGTTTGCTTGCTTATTGTTTACGGAACATTCCTAGTTCAAGAGCCATATTTGGCCAAAGACTGCGGTAACACTTACCGTAAAACAAAAGTGAGCTCATACCTCGGGGACGCCAACCCTAAATGATAAACAGTTGATGTTTAATAAAGGACTCGTTGTCCGGCTTCTCCTAATTTTATCATCCTTTCTTTACCTTCGTCTTCTAAACATTATCAGTGTTAACATATCGGAAGCAAATTTATTTTTTTCGCTTAATTTTATTTTTCAAGTAATGCATGCAGATTACGTAAACGGAAACGCAAAATGTGGCCAGAAATGTTCACTACATTATTCAAAAAGCTTCGGTGAAAAACGACAAATTTGTGGGAACTGTGACGTGCCTGCCCCGCAGGACGCACACGACATAAAGGCAGATAGCAGCGAGAACGAACGTCTGCGTAGCTCAGTTGGTAGAGCGACTTGTTCCGGGATAAGTGGACTCGGGTTCAATCTCCGGCGTGGACAAAAATTACGGAGAAATTTACTTCGTTATAGAACATCACTTTCCGTTTGAAATCGTTTTACTAGTAGGAAGTATTTGGCAAACGTCTCACAGTTCCCACTTGCAAGCGTTCTCATAGTCCGCGTGAGAAGCTTCCAACCATTCAAGAAATGCGTTTTGAAGTGCAACGCCACTCCAATACTGCCACTGGTTTGGCCACACAAAAAAGCATAGTGAGGGAAAGACTTTTGTTCCAACTGTGAAGCGCAACATGAGTGGCCCTAACCTATATAAGTTGTTTCTCTCGGATACAACTCATGCGTTGGTTTCGCGGTATAGGCAAGTTTGGGAAATTACGAGAAAAAAAATATTTCTGCGTGACGCGTAAAATACGCGTAAAAATACGTAATTTATGTCATAAATGTAAAAGATGTAGTAAATTAAATATAAATAAAGAAATACAGCCTTACTGCCAACGGGTTGCATCCTATATATCAGGGAAAGAAACTTAATGAAGAACGTCTTGAGGTAGCAGAAAATTTTACACTGCGGAATTTGGATGCAGCCAGAATCCCAGACTTCCCACAATGTACAGATCGTGTGGGGATATTTGGTAAACTACTTGAAGAAGAAGTTCAAACTTCAGCAACATTTTGGCATTTTGCTAAAAGACATCACAAAGAGCTCGCAAAATTAGCCATTAGACTACTCAACATACCAGCACAGCTTGAAAGGTTATTCTTCAACTGGTCGTACATTCATAATACAACAAGAAACCGACTAAGTTTTTAAAATTCTAAGAAACTGGTGCATATATATTACACTCTAAAAATGAAAGATAAAAAATGTGATGATTATTAAAAAGTGCTAAGAAAAACAAGAATGAATGAAACTGTTCGGCAAGTGTTATACAAATTGTATGTAGACAATATGTGACGCCAAATATTATTTTAGTTTGAATTTAGTTTTGATAAATTATTAACAGTGTGACATTATTAAAGTAAAACACAAATTAAAGCAACAATAACGCCTGGGTATAGTGAAGAATTTATAAATAAATTCCATGAATCATCAAAAATTGTATGAACAATTCACAGGTTAGTAATCTCTCAATTTTAAAAGAATGACAGCGAAAAAGGTGAAACTTTTTTGTCGTAACGTTTCATACTTTGTTTGTTTTCCTCAGAATAAAATTAATGTCAATGTATAACATATTATTTAGTGTTAAAAAAGTGCAATTCTAGTTTAACTGTAAGAGATATTTAATTTTTCTGGTTACTCTGGATAAAATGAATGGCACTAAAGTTGTCAAGAGTGATATTAGTTTAGGTGGGTAATCATGAACACATTAGCAACAACTGCCCAATTGAAAGAAACGTTAATCTTTTTGAAAAAAAACAACGTTCTATCATTCGCATTACCTATGTGTGTTTTTGATATTTCACCACTGTAATTTTTTTCATTTCTGTGGTCATAAACTAAACAATTTGAAATAAATGCTTACTTCTAGTTGCGTTAACATGGCTATTTATGAATTTATTTTCATGTAAATAAATTATTACGCCGCGTAGAAAATTGTGATAAATTAGTTTTCTACGCGACGTAAAATACGTATAAATTACGCGTAATTCATGTAAAGTATGTATCATGTTATTTACACGGCCAACCTTGGGTATAGTATGTGCCTTGCAATCAGAGGGGATTAGTTAGTAAGATGAATGCATGTTTTGTAGACGGTGTGGCGAAAAATTTCCATTTTTGCTGTTCTTATTTCAACAGCCAATTTATATTGATTTATTTGATGTCGTGTTATTTGATTTTGAAAGTTAATGATCGACTCATTTCTTTGTTTCAGATGAAGCAGGTGAGATTTCAGCTTACATCAGATGAAGACACCCAGTTTTTAACCGAAAAGCTGGAAACCCATCCCTTGTCTTTCTCTTGGACCGATGGCAAGGTCGAATTGGTTTGCTCAAGCCCCGGAGACTCTGAAGAGTCAGTGAACATCAAGAAAGCCATGGTTTCTGCATTAGTGAACACTCAACCTGACTTCAGTTCGTCCTCAAAATTCAGAGAGGTAAGATCGTTCAAAACATTGCATTTTGTTTTATGATTTATATTATGCTGAAATAGTCTACAAAGTAATGTTGCTTATAGCTTTTTAATACTTTAGAACTTGGACAAAACTGAAATAAAATGCAAGGAGTATAAATTATAGATGTATTAACTGCATAACACCTGGTGTTATATTTAAAGACGAAGTCTTCATGTGTAAGTATTTTGTCAGTCACGAGAATGGTTGTAATCATTCAATATTTTTCTATATGAAAAGTAATTTAAAAAAGTACAATAATACTGTAGATTTTAAAGTGCAGGTAATGTGGCATACTATTTCTAGAAAATAAATTAAGGATAAACTTACACATTAATACCTTAAATAAAATTTTGTAAGAATTTTAACCAAAAACAGCACATTAAATAAACTGACAGCAAAAGATCTATTTAAATAAAACAATTCATAACTTTAGCATTGATGCTCAGAATGTCTAATTATCAGCAACAATACAAATATGAGTGGATTTACCTCGAAAAATTCAAGGAATAACAATTTTATACGTCAATAAAAGTTTCAATTAAACAATACAAACAAAGATTATTTTTGTAAATATATTAGTCTTCCTACTAGGATCATGCAATGAGCTTTGAAGCGATATAAGGAATCGAACTTGTCCAGTATAGGACTGCTGCATCCAGAAAACACCACACATACCGTTCGTAGGTTTGGAATTTGCGCATGCAGCGCACTCATCCTTAACCTTATCGCCCCTGATGGAAGATCCTTTTCTCTAAATTTAATTCGTACTCACTTTAGTCTCCAGAGACTGCAGTTGAATCGCATATGTACAAGCATTCATGACAGATCTACCGCTGTCGTTGGGGATGATAATTATCCTGGCTTTTTGGATTATCACATTCCTAAATATTCTCTACCTTAAGCTTTCAGATATCTTTAAGCTGCTGGAGGGTTTTAAGGAATTACTAACTCCAATTTAGACTCATATAACCTTTTGAAGTACACTCAATGGACAAAACGCTAGTGACACCTATCTAATAGCGTGTTGGTCCTCCTCTAGTGCGAATAACAGCATGTAAATGATGAGGCGTCGACTCCACCAGATGCCGAAGGGTTTCCGGAGGTAGTGCCCCAGCCATGGCTGTTGCAGCATTGTCTACGACTCCGCCAGAGACGTCGGTCCAGGATCCATTGATCTCATGTTCTACTCCACGGTATCACAGAGAGCTTGGTTTAAATCCAGAGACCTTGGGGGCCACTGGATGATTCCAAACTCAGATGAGTGTTACTCGAGCCATGCCTGGCTGGTTGCGGCTTGGTAGGCCTGCGCATTGTCCTGCTAAAACAGACCAACGGTCACTGGATGCGCGAAAACCATTAAAGTGTGTAGGTGAGCAGCCAGCACTGCTGGTAGCGCGCAGTGGTTAAGGACCTCTCCAGACCTAATGTGTCCCACGAGAAGGTTCCCTAAATCATCACAGAGCTAGCACCGCCTTCAGCAGAGCCGACTTGGCACGACGGAGCGATGGCCTCATGCTGTCAACGCCACACCCTGACCTTCCCATCAGCTCAGTACAGCTGAAAACGGAATTCATCTGACCACACCGCCTGGAGCCTTTGCAGAGGTCCAGTTTTGATATTCCTGGCACCAGGCGAGAAGTAATTTCCGATGACAAGCAGCCAAGAGTGACACACGAGTAGGGCGTTCGCTCCCGTAGCTCAGGGTATGCAGCTAACGCCGTACTGTTTGCTCGCTGACGCTGCTTGGGTGTCCAACCTTTAATATGGATATTATTTGCGCCGCTGTTGCCATGCGCTTGGTCTGTACGATTCTGGATAGTCTACGTCGACCCCGGTCATCACTGGCGTGTGATCCGCCACCGCTTGCTCTCTGGCAGCTGGTATGTCCGTCGATGGAATACTCGCGGTACACCCTTGATACAGTTTCCCTAGCGTTCTTACCACTTGGGCGATAGAATAACCCACCTGTCTTGCGTTGACAATGCGTCCACGATCCACTTCGCACAGATCACCACGTTTACCCATGTTCGTTGACTGCGATCCACTGTTGGGTAGCCGTGCTGTCTACCTCTTTATCGCTTGCGTTCGGTTTTGGTCTGTTCCACTCTACGCGAAGGAAGCCCATGTCAACTGCCCATCACCCCTATCTCTAATGTTTTGTCTAGTCAGTGTACCTTGAAATACTTACGAATTTCGCTTAAGTAATAAACTGAGTTTTCTCTCTTCAATTATGTAGGTAGGTTTATAAATTTCTGGGATAATGTATGCTGCTACACAACGCAACATACGGAGATTCAATCACTTCCAGGTACTATCTACGCAGACCCGGAGGCCTGGTGGTCTTTGGCGTTGGCTTCCGACTATTCGTCAGAGTAGGACATGGATTCGAGTCCGATCGTGGTCTATGTGACGCACTACAGAGGTGAATCACGTGTCAAGATGACACATCTGCAGCTTAGTTGTTAGAGCAACTTACTCCCCGAGTGAGTGGGCGCGATTTGTGTTTTCACATTGACGCCCCAACGTAACAATGGATGTACTGGCCGTTGGGTTCTTCGAAAAACGTGTGATGTTTGTTCCACACATCATCTGGAATTAATGAAAGTTTGTTCTTCGCTTGCAAAAAAAAATTAAGAGGGAGATGATGTGACGTACTACAGAAGTAAAGCACGTGTTAAGACGACAAATCTGCAGCTATACATTCCGCCTGTGTAGCTTATTTGGGAAAGCAACTTACTCGGGAGTGAGGGGTCGCGGACAAATTTGTGTTTTCACATTTGTCTGATGTTGCTGGCTCTGTAGCTGCCCAATTTCGCTTTGGGTGAATGCTTATAACCCGTAGAGTTGCACATAGTGGTTGTTAAGCTCTACAAATAAAAAACGCAATTGACCGAATGCATATATTGTCGGGCGCCATTGTTTCTAAATATTTCAAAAAACATTCACTGAACTCAAACTATCATGACATGTCGCATAAGTATCGATACTTAAAAATTATTCGATGCATTCAATCATCACAAGCGATTCTATGAACTTTCTAAGTTGGTAGAAGAAAAAAAGGGGGAAATTACTTTTCCATAAATCTCGAGAACAAAGAAATGAAACAATAATATTCGGTGATATTCACGCCATTAAATGGTTAGTTGGTTAGCAATGACAAGGAATTATTTTCTGCCCCTTTACATTTACTTATCTGATAACATTGTACCTCTTTTTAGTATGAAATTGTAGGTGGTATTTTATCAATATATAAGTTTTATGATTGTAATATCCTCATTTCTTTTTTCCTAGACTGATGGCCTAGGAACTTGTGATACTGAATACACATCTAGAGGAGAGTACCGTGGAAAGGTCAGAGTTCACAAAGAGAAATTACTGAAAACTTGTGACAACAGACACGCTGGTATTAGCGCTCTGGTCTCAAACCCATATCCATCTCAGGGATCGGTAAGTTAAATGCTAAATATTATATATACAGTCTGCTTCTCAGTAGTGAGCGAATATATGCTAACATTTAGTTCAAAATATATTTATTTTTATGCAGATGTTTGTGTGTATATAAGTCACAAAAATTATTATGGTCGTAATCAGAGTTTAATGGTAGTTTTGTGAAGTGTACGAGCTGAAAGAAACAAACGTTTGTACAAATACAATGGCAGCCCGTTATACACGTAACGAGAGTAAGCAATAGCATGAAACATTATCATTACAGCAAAATTTACCTCTGGAAATGCAAATATTGCGTTCCAAATTAAATATGTGCTATCATGAACATCTCATTACAACTGTCTTAAATACAAAGAATCTCTCAAGGAATTATGAAACACTTCTACTTGATTGGTATTTGAAGTCAATCAATCTGCTAAAAAATCGAAAAGAATAATTGGCAAGGAAATACAACACTACAAAAGCATGAATTACAAAGAAGTCATTCTATCGTTTAAAGTAAAATCCTGAGTAGTTTAAGTAATTTAGCATCATTGTTTATACACTGAAGTGCCAAAAGTCATGGTATACGTACCTAGTATCGTGTAGGAGGACCTCCTCTAACCCGGCGAAGTACAGCAACTTGACGTGGCATGGATTCCACAAGTGGCCGGAAGATTTCTGGAGAGAAGTTGAGTCATGCCGTCTGAACAGCAGCCCACACTTCCTTTTATTTGTAGGTGCAGGACTTTGGGTGCGAATGGACCTTTCCACCACGTCCCATAAGTGATCTATTGGGCTCATGTCGGGCGAACGTAGTAGGCACATCACCCGTCGGAACTGTCCAGAATGCTCCTCGAACCAGTTTTGGACAACTCAGGTTCGATGACATAGTGTATTGTCCGCCTGGACAATCCCATTGTTGTTGGGGCACATGAAGTCCATGAAGGGCTATAAATGGTCATCCAGCAACAAAGCATTACCGGTTAATAATGTGTTTACGAGGACCAGAGAACCCAAACCGTGCCATGAAATGACACCCCACACATGTATGGAACCACCACCAGCTTGCACAGTGCCTTGTTGATAGCTTGCCCCCATAGCCTCATGGGGTCTGCGCCACACCCGACCAACAGCTCGTAACAACTGGTAGCCTGACTTATCGGATTCCGCCACATGTTGCCCGTCTTTCAGGGTCCAATTACCGTGTTCACGAGCCCAAGTGCAGCGCTGTGTCCGATGTCGTGTTTTTAACAAAGGCACTCTGGTGGGGTCTTCTGCTCCCATACCCCATGGACGCTAAATTACGCTGCACTGACCTGATGGATATGTCTCTGGCACCTCCGACATTGAATGTGGATGTTGTTCGAGTAAGTGTCGCTTGTCTGTTAGCATGGACAATCCTGGTCAGACGCCGCTGATCACAGTCATTCAGCACCTGTAGTCGGCCACTGCGCTGTCCACGATGGGTGTAATGCCTTCCACGAGGTATTCTCTGTACACACGTGACACCGTGGATAGAGGAATGTTGAATGTCCCATGTGTTTGGCTCCCACTACCATGGCTCGTTCAAACTCCGATAATTCACCCCGGCTTGCCATAATCCTACTGGCGATCATTCAACCTGACTCACGATTGCACCTCCCAACTGATAAAAATCGCGGAGCGCGTCTAAGCCTTTATACGACGGCAGCGCCAGTTAAAAATTTGCATGCTGCTATCCCATGACTTTTGGCACTTCAGTGTAGATAAAGCTCAAGGTATTTATTCTCTTCTACTTTAACACTACAGTATTTATTCTACAATGTATTTACAAGAACTGAAGATGGATCAGATTTAGAAGTAACTGATGCCTACATCTATCTGCCTTGGACAAGGAATATTACGCTACTCTTTCACGAGCACATAACGTCGTCTAATACGATTGCTCAGCGAAACGATTGCAGGTTCATGTAAGTACCCTTCGACTGTGTTACGCTTTTGCATTCATGCCCAACGCAAGTGACATGCAAATAATGTCATTTCCACAGAACCGTACCTACCGCACGGTGTTTCGTACACACGAAAAGTGTGTACGGAAGACCTCGCCCTAATTTAGTCCTCCGACAATATCTTTGTAGGCAAGAACTTCCAGCCCTATGCTTAGATGACTCTTTTGACGTAGGACTACGTCTAACTCCGCGGATAGTATGGGGTGACCTACGGCCGACCATCTGTGACAAAAATAGGTCCCAATTAAAATCATTATAGCGTTAAAATTCGTAAACAGCATGGAGTACAATTCGCGCACTGCACAATACGTCGTGAGCACGACTCTCCTCTCGCTCCATGTGAGCGGGGGAGGGGGGCAGATAACGCAATGTTTCTAGGTGTGCCGCCGCGTTTGACTCAGTCTATCTCAGCAACCGTGAGCGCAACACGACGGTGCGTGGAATTCTTTTAAAGCTCTCGATGAGATCTGTTTAAATATACGAAGAACACATTTCGCAGTGGTTTGAATTGAACATTTTAAAAATTGTTTTCTTGTGAACACTTTTGACAATATCGCGGTTTATCTGGACAACCGTGAGTGCAAAACGACTGTGCGTGGTATCGTTTTAAAGCCCTCGACGAGATCTATTTAAATATGTAAAGAACATATTGCAGTGGTTTAAACTAAAATGAAAAAAAAATTGTTTTCGTGTGAACGGGTTAACATTTTCGACAATGCCGCGGAATTCGCAAAATGAAAGCAATCAAAAGTGGAGAAAATCAAAACAAGGGGCACGATCAAGTGATGAGGAATATAAGAAGCCCAAGAAGACAAAGCACCACGTTGGGTAATTCGTGTATCGATCTGCTTTGTGTTCGCAATGTATCCAGCATTGTTTGTAAAAATAATGTAAGCTACTTTTCATATCATAGACCTGTGTTGGCCATAACAAATTAAATAAACTCTTTGTAACCATACTCGACTAGCTCATTAACACTCTCCGATATGCAAGTCGTAGTCCTACGTTCCAAACTGAAGGCTCAATCAGAACTCAGCCTACCTGTATTTTTTTCTTTCCATTAGAATCGGCGGTAGAACGAGTTTCCAAAGTTTGGGCGAACATTTTCGAAACACCCTGTGTAACAACACTGTGCGATTAATTCAGTTTGCGGTGAAAAATCTTAAACTCTTAATTACCGCCGTTCTAAGTAGTGTTCCTGACATCTGACATGACTGAACTTTTCATAACGCTTTCTCATTATAGTTCAGAAAAACTAACGTATTCCAACTCTTTGCAGGACTTTGAATCTGCTCCAGTGTTTGCCGAAGATAAACTGGAATGCGACCAAGAAATTGAAAATGGAGTTATTGTCAAAACAGTCTGCACTGAGCGTGCTCTTCTCAAGCCCTTGTCAAAACAGGCAGCTCTCGCAGAATTTAAAGGAGTTGTTTCTCTTACTTTGGAAGACGTCAGAGAAAGTCGTGGAGTCCGTCAACGTAAGATATTTAGTATATTTGAACAGATACAATGTGCATTGCCTTTCAAAATCTGCTCTTCGTTCCTTCCGTTAAACTAACGAGAATATGATTTTACGTAACTGAAATAAATTTTAAAATTCATATTCGTGGGACTAACTGAAAATATTTCCATAAAATATTGTATGTTCAGGGAAAAGGGACAATTTCAAGCTTTCATTTAATATTGTTAATGAAGTGAGAATAACATTGTGTTGGAAAGAAAGTAACGTTTGTAAATGCAAGGCAACAGAAAAGTGCTAATTACCGTATATACAAGTACAAATCAGTCCAAAATGTAGTCGCCATCGTTTGTCACGAACTGCTCCCATTGTCTGGGCAGCTGTTGGATATCGTCTCTGTAGAACTGTGGCAGCTCGGACGCAAAGAAGTGAGTAAGAATGCGTTCGACATCGGCCCGGTTGGCGAACCGCTGTCCGTTCAGGAAATACTTCAATGACCGGAAAAGGTGGGAGTCGCTTGGGGCAATGTCCGGGGAATAGGCTGGGTGCGGCAGCAGCTCCCACCCCAGGTTCCTGATCTTGTGATAGGTCACCCGTGCTTTGTGAGGTCTCGCTCCATCCTGATGTAGGAGGACACCTCGAGCTGACGACAGTACACATCGGCGGTGATGGTGGTAGTGTTCGGCAGCAGTTCAAAACACATGACACCCCGCATATCTCACCAAACAGACAGCAGGACTTTACGTGGTGTAAGCCGAATTTTGGGGTCGGCATGGGCTTCTGTTTTGCATCCAACCACTGTTTCAGGGCCGCTGACATCGTCTTACACGACCCATTTCTAGTCACCTGTCACAGTGCGGTCCAAGAACGGTTCAACTTGGTCACGTGAAAATAGGGAAACGCATGGACTCATACGATTTGCTTTCTGCTCAACTGTGAGTTGATGGGGTATCCACACTCCCCTTGCGCACCTTCCCAAGTTGACGCAGGCTCGTGATAATACTCCCGTAGATAGTCCCCAGGTGTTTGGCCTACTGCCATGTGGTCACACGTGAGTCGGTCTCCACTAAGTTCTTCAGCATTTTCCTATCAACTGTTGCAGGTATTACGACTTTAGGTCGGTCTGACAGGTCAAAGTTTTCCTCTCTAAACCGTTCAAACCAACGACAGCATTGACGATGTGATATGGCATTAGGATACACACTGGTAATGTTCCTTACAGCACTTCGAAGGTTGCTACCCCGGCAAAACTCATACGGCATGCAGTGGCGTATGTGTTCTTGTCTACTTCCATGTTGGCTGGTGCTTACACTCTTCGCCTTCTGACGACTAACTACAACTGACTTAAGCCACCTACCTGCTGATGTCATGCCTGTGTGATGCGCAATCTCAGTGGCCAATGTGCGCCGTGGCCGGGGCTTCGACTTCGGGTATCTCGTCATCGGACATTACTTTCTTTCCAACCTAATACATCGAATTCTACCTGCAATGCAATCAAAACACACAACAAAAGGAGTTTTTCAGGATTGCACACCACTAGTAAATGACTGCAACCGTTTAAAGGGGTTTTTTAATTGTTGATAAAGCCTACCGTTCAATAAAACAGGCAGATGGTGCGGATCTGGGTGTTTTGTGTTTGTTGTTAGCTGTCCTACACTTCGATTAATCTGGATAAAACCAAATGCACCACCCAGTTGTCCGAGTGGTCTGATGCGCTGACTTCATATCATTCGTCGATATACGAGGGGCGTCCAAAAAGTTCTAAGTCTGACCTTGAAAGTAGTGGTTGGCGGCTGACGCAAATCTTGCATCATATTTCAGTAATATAGCAGCCACGCCACATCGTGTCACCAGGGGCGGATTTCCGGCTAGGCGCACTAGGCGCGCGCCTAGGGCCTCACTACTTGAGGGGCCCCGAAAACATATACACTGCCGGAAAGTGAAAAAAGAACACCAAGAAGGAATTGGCGGACGATCATGAAATTTACATATGTTAATGGGGTCGACTTTGCGTATATGTGATGTTAATTTCGGGACCAACCGGTGAGCGCTTACGCCACAGCACGGCATAATATGCAAATTATCGTCGGTGGTATTTAAGGAGTACGGCGAAGTGAATGTAATCAGTCGTCGGCGTACGGACACTTGCGAAGACCCTGAAGAAGCTGCAATGCCTGGACATGGTAGACGTGTACCATTTCAGCAGTTATCGGACTTTGAGCGAGGTCATCTAGCCGGACTCCGCGAGGCCGGGTGGTCGTATCGTCGTATTGCGGAGCGAATTGGACGGGAAGTATCGGTGGTGGTACGATGGTGGCGTAGATGGTCCGAGGAACATTCCCACACGAGAAGACGTGGAACCGGGAGTCACAGACGGACTGATGAGCGGACCGATCGACGCATAAGAAGAACGACGTTGTCAAGCAGAACATCCACTGCGACGCAAATCCGAGCTGCCGTTGCACCTGAGGTGACTGTGCGAACAATCCGCAACCGTCTACTGGATGCAGAACTACGTGCACGTGTGCCTCTGGCATGTGTACTTCTGACTCCAGCCCACCGCCAGGAACGGCTGCAGTGGTGTCGTCAACGTCTGCACTGGAGAACGCAATGGCGATCTGTCGTGTTCAGCGATGAAAGCAGATTCTGCTTGGGAACCTCCGATGGCCGTATGCGTGTTCGCAGACGCACAGGAGAGCGTCTCCACCCTTCTTGCATCCGCCAGCATGCAAAAAGGGTGGAGACGCTCCCTGGTGTGGGGAGCGATCAGATATCACTCTCGTACACAACTAGTGTTTGTACCGGGTACGTTAAACAGCACCTCCTACGTCAACAACATCATTCAGCCCGTTGTTGTGCCATTTGTAAGGTCGGTCCATCGTGGTGTTTTCCAGCAAGATAACGCACGCCCACACATGGCACGTGGAACGCAACATGCACTTCAGGGTGTGAGACAACTTCCATGGCCTGCACGTTCACCGGATTTGTCCCCCATTGAGCACGTGTGGGATTTTATGGGACAACGACTTATCCGGTCTCCCCGGCCAGCCACGACCATCCCCGATTTACGCGTTCAGGTTGAGGATGCTTGGAACTCAATACCCCAAACTTACATCCAACATCTGTACGACAGACTCCATGCCAGAATTGCAGTGTGACGTAGTTCATGGCGGTTCAACCTCGTACTAACCATGTTACATGGAAATGTTATTTTTCAGTTTACCAGAAAATACAGCTGTATTTTGCCATAATGTTTTGATCACGTTATCCTCTGTATTCCGTTATTATGCTGTATAAATTTCGTTAATATCAGACGTCTCCATCTTGGTGATCTTTTTTCACTTTCCGCCAGTGTAATTGGATTTTCAGTTTTGTTTTTGTTTTCACGGACAGAAACAAATCCATCCTTAAAGCGACTACTTTGGATTGATAATTGATATTTTACTTTCTCATATTAATAATATATGTTTTCTTGCTGTTACTGATATTTCGAATTTTCTAGTTCTTATCGATGTACTTATTTTGGAAGGAACGGTTAAAATAATTTTGAGTCCCTTTTAGTATTAAGTAAAGAAGGTATTCACGCTTCCCACACTTTTCGTTGTTTTAGGCAAATTATTAACTGGCTTGCTGTGCTATAAATTGCTTTCATGCTACTTCCAGCCAAGGGAACACATCTGTGTTGGAACCTTCCTGCCTTCCCCCCTAGTTGCGATGAGAAGTGCTTGTAAAAACTTTCCTTGTGATGGGGGAGGGGTGCTGTTAATTGTTTTCTTCCCTTCGTGGTAGGATAATCAATGAAGAAAGAAATATTCTTCATAGGATAAATCTTCTTATGGCAATCAAGTTCTTTCTCGGCCCTAATCCCTCTAAACCATCCAAAACCGAAAGAGTTATTAATATTTTGGCTGGAAAAGTAAGGGAATTTGAGAATATCACACTATCTTTTTCTTATTTAATAGTGTTAAAAGTAATTTACATTGTATTGCAACAACATTTTCTCATTACTTTCTGCTCCTCTGGTTTAATACTGATAATTATCAAGTATTCTCACCTTTTCTATTCCTTAAATTGACTTAAAACTAGCGTTTGAAAAAGCAATAAAAAGTTTCAATGATACTCTTACTCAAAAACCTGCAGTTCCTACTTTTCCATTTTCAAAGCGGATCTTTTGCATTGAATTCGTATGCTTCTGTTTCTGATAACTGCAGTGCATGAAGTATATGGGATATTAAAAGTGCCAAACTTAATATCCGTTGATTTTTCTATTAGCCGCAAAAATAATTTTTGAAATATCTCTAAAATCAAAAAAGTTCGATGTGCACGGATAGACAAAATTATTACACTAGCACTGTTTCTTACAGAACGTTTTAATAATAGGAAGATATAATGGCATTTTAAAAAGCGTAAAAACCGTTTTCTTGACCCCCTCCCTTTTTTTTGTTAATCTGACGGATGAAAATTTCTGAGGGGATAAAAAGAGCCCCAAAAGATCTAAAGTCGCCTCTGGCTGTCTCAGCATTTGAGACGACGCCACAGTGCATTGGAACTTATGAAGTGACAATAGATGAATGACAGATGAAATTGCCGAACAGAGCGGTGATTGAATTTTTGACGAAGGAAGGTATTGTGACTTCACTTGTCACTATCGTAATTAGTTTGAACCAGACTCACAAGTGGAAAACAACACTTTCCTCAAGTTAATTGAGAGGTTTAATATCCTTACGAATTATTACAGTGCGGAGAGGAAGTAACATGGTGCGCACAGAACATCTCACCTCGCGACACACCCACACAAAAGCACAACACACCAACCTTCTCTTAGCTTTACGGCCCGAACGAGAAAACCGGTTTTTCCACTACGTCAGTGGAGCTGGAAGTTTGCTTCTCTCAAGAATACCACAGACGGTAAAACGCCAAGCAGTATTCATGAACGGATAGTCCGTGTGTACCTCGATGGTGCGCCTTCATATGCCACAGTCAAAATATGGGCTGACTGATCTCTTTAAACGGGGAAGAGCCGCCCCGGTGGCGCAGTGGTCTAAGGCGCTGGCCTCTGATCATTCGTCCGTAAGGGGTCCGGGTTCGAATCCCGGTCAGGCATGGATGTTGTGTTTGTCTTACGGCACTGGCTCTCTCCCTTCCCTGGAACCAGTGACCCTAAATTAGGGACGGACGACTGCTTATAGCCCATTGAGTTGCTCACGGTGGTCGTTAAACCTCCAATAAAAAAAAAAAAAAAAAAAAAAACGGGGAAGAGACTTATTGGAAGACGACCCTTACGAGGGACGCTCACTGGAGGTGACCACAGATGAAATGTGCCAGAAAGTATAGGACATGGTGATATCAAACCAGGGAATCCGTGTCTTACAGATTGCTGAGGAACTGAAGCACTGGCAGTGTTTGGACCATTTTACATGAGATTAAGGATGTCAAGGGTCTATGCCAGATGGGTTCCTCCAATGTTCACACCTGAGATAAAGAATGATCGTGTTGAATCAAATCGGGTTCAATTTGACCGCTATAACAGCGATCCAGATGACTTCCATTCCTGCATTGTAGCTGGTGATGAGACCTGGCTTCACCATTTGGACCTCGATATTAAAAGAGACAGCACGCAGTGGAAACATCATGAATAAACACCAAGAAAGGTTCAAAACACAACCATTTACAGGGAAGATTATGACCACTATTTTGGGGATTCAGAAGGGCTACTGTTTGTTCATTACACGCCTCATAAAGGATTACCAATGGTGTCTATTATGCTGTGCGTGTCTTACAGCTGTGGCATTGCCCCCTTTTTGGAAACAGTGACCTTAAATGAGGGACGAGCGACTGCATAAAGCACTACGAGCTGCTTATGGCAGTCTCGAAAACCCGAAACAAACAAGAACGACAAAGATCCTGGTTAAGATCCGGGATCTGGTTATTTGCTTGCAATTAAAACAAGCGTGGAATATATAAGAAGACTCCCCTGGAATGGATTTCGTTAAAATTTCAGGTGTCGCATCTTTACTAAATTCTGGGGTTAATACCTCGCTTTTAAATTAAAGTTTTTAACTAAATTATTCTGACCGTTAAAATGGCAATCAGAACAAGACGAAATTTTATATGGGCGGAATCTACTCTGAAATTTTAGCTGAAAATGATATTTTTACAATTCATCTATAAATATTCAGTTTTTAATTGACAGCACTCTTGGTGGTGTTTTTAAAAGTTATTGTAAATGACTTTTCTAAAATAGCAGGCAACGATAAAACGTCAGTCCACAGCATCACTGAGTTAATCAAATGCATAAGGTGCGAAATCGGAGGAAACAGTATTAAAAATAGCGTTACAAAAATAATTACATAATAATTAACGCAATCTATAACTGTGCTGTAGTATGAACGAATATTGATGGAGGAATTTCAGTTATAGAAATTATATTAAACATTTACATGATAACATTGTTTTCAAATAAGAATGTCGCGTTAAACTGATGTTCATTGGCTAATTAGACCAGATTGATTAATGTACTAAAACTAAAAACAATATAAATGGATTTATTTGCCTTCTGTGCAGCGTGGTCTCCAAGTCCGTGGCCAGGGAGTTATAGCTGGAGCGTCTGAAGTTGTGGTAAAGAAAAATGACTTGGTAAATAAAGCAAGTAACGTCAGTTTTTAATTGACGCTATTACAGCACTCTTGGTGGTGTATTTAAAAGTTCTTGTAAAGGACTTTTTTAAAATAGCAGGTAACGATAAAACGTCAGTGCACAGCACCACCGAGTTAATGAAATACATAAGGTGCGAAATCGGAGGAAACAGTATTAAAATAGCGTTACAAAATACATAAAATATGAGCATCCGTCTTTTTAATGGTGCAATTTCAGTTGTCAGCGTTCTTTGCGTTATGCAAATTTTCACTTCTTCCTACTCAGTTAGTGGGTTGAGAAATAAATATTCACCTATCGTAACATGAAAGGAAAACTTGTAGAAATGCTTAGTTCATCATAAGAATTTCGAGCCGAATGCTTTCGAGTGTAATGTCTCGGATTCATATAACGGAAATTTAACGCTTTCCGCATGCTTTCTTTTGATGTTACAAACGGTAAATATTTCGCTTTAGGTCAGTAGGAAGTGGTGAATCATTTTAAAACGCAGGTCATACGGAATAACGGTTAAAAACATGCAAACTTCTCACAAATGCCACTATTTTAAAGTCCTCTTTTAACGTGATTTTCGCGTGTATCTGATCATGTGATGAGTATTAAAATACCCCTAGTAGTGTTTGTGAAAAAGTTATTTCTTGGTTTATAAGTACACCTATTGCTTTTACACTGCCGGACAATTGCTAAGGACGGATGACAATAGAAACGATAGCAACCATATAATGGAAGGCAGGAAAATGTGGAAATTAGCATAAGTGCGGGATACCGTAAGACGTGTTGTGCGTATGCAAATTTTGGATTGCCGAACTTGTTCGTGACGTCATAGCGCTGATAAGAGATATAAAGGATTTGACACGTATTGACCGTTGTTGTTCAAACGCAAAGTTGAAAGGGAAAGAATCAATTGACGAACTTGCAATTTTCAGTATGTCTTCCCGACATCACCTAGATGTTTTTACGCGTGGCCGTATTATTGGCAAGATTGAAGAAGGGCGAAAAATAACAGATCTTGCCAGGGAGTTTGACGTCAGCCACAGTGATGTTTCAAGGCTATGGAAATCATTTCAAACAAATGGAGAGTGTAGCAAACGTCACGGGGGAGGTCGTGTTCTCAGTACGACACCTGCAGAAGATCGGTACATAGTGCTATCAACAAAAAGACACCGGCGCAGCACAGCTAGTGAGGTAGCAAATCAGTTTATGGCTGCTACTGGCAAGCGGATCTCCCGAAAAACTGTCGCCAGACGTTTGCTTGAAGGAGGATTACACGCCCGCCGTCCTGTTGTGTGCATCCCATTGTCCAGACGTCACCGTACCGCCCGTTTGCAATAGTGCCATCAACATCGCAATTGAACTGATAACGACTGGTCTGCTGTCCTCTTCTCAGATGAGAGTAGATAAAGTCTATCGTCTGATTGTCGACGACAACTGATCTGGCGTGATAGTGGTACTGCATATTGTCCAGCAAACATACAGGAATGGGACCGATATCCGACATGTAGTGTCATGGTATGGGCTGGCATCATGATCAATGACCGTAAGTCCCTCTATATGCTTCCAACTGTGACTATGACTGGCCAACGATACATTAATGATGTTCTGCTACCTCATGTTCGCATATTCCGTGGTGCTGTCGGTGATAGATTCATTTTCATGGACGACAACGCAACATGTAATCGAACAGTCGCTGTCCAGGAGTGTCTTGAGAGCGAGGATATTCAACGCCTCGTATGGCCAGCACGTTCTCCAGATTTGAATCCTATTGAAAATGTGTGGGATGCTTTGGGGAGGAGTCTTGCTTGTTGCCAATGCTCTCCAATAAACAAGGACACCCTCATCCCTGTACTGACAGAGGAATGGGATAAATTACCCCAACAGCTGCTTGATAATGTTGTGCAAAGAATGACACGACGTGTGGAATTTTGCATCGCCCTCCATGGTGGCCATATCTCGTATTGACATCTTACGCCAGAACGCCTGCGGATGGTAATTGCACTTTTTTCATGTTTACGTATTCTGCACAAAATGGCCGGTTTGTCCCTTGAACACGTTCCAAAGCCTTCTGGATTTCAGAGCACAATAAATTGTCTTTCTTGTAATGTCCAGGCATTCTGCCATTATTTTATTTCACTTGGCATCCAATCACACTTACGTTTTTATGCGCTATATAGCCGTTTATGATCCGTCCTTAGCAATTGTCCATCAGTGTATAATCGTGACTACAGACATACGTAGATAATTCCACGAACACGGATTTTTGAGACCACCTCAAAAGCATTCTCTTAAACGGATTTTTCCTTGCAGGTACTTTTTACTTGACTGTCGATTTATGAAAATAAAAAACAAACAAAAAACGATTAGGGATTAGGAAAGCTTTTCCCGGGGGACGTTTAAATTGAGTGAGACGCGTAATTCTTATTGAAATATGAGCCTACGATGGTGCCCTTAATTTATTTAAAGTTTGAAATGTAACGAAATATGTGAATTCGACAGGAGGGAGTCGAAACATATGTACTGTAGTAATTTGTATCTATACGTAATTCAGTACAAACGTTTTAGATGAGTATTTATACAAAGTGTTATGCAAGTTTGGTATAAATTAAAGAAAGGTCAGAAGGGAATGTGATACTGGCACAGACATTTGAATCATAATATATGTTAAATTTAATTAATAATATATTTTAATATTATCAAAGTAAGTCAGAAAGGCGGTTTTCCTATTTTGTTTTACTAAAACTGTGTGTAGGTTGTATTCAAGAACATATGCCCATTGATGAAGGGCATCATTAAGCTGTTAACCCACATAGCCAAACTGTTACTTTTTAGGCACTTATCGTGCCGCCATTCAAAGTTTCAAAGCCATGGAAAGAAAAAGAAAAAAGAAAAAAAAAGTGATCTCCTGCTACCACATCCATCTGCTGAACTCTCCTTGGAAGGCTTTGTCCGATGAGAGGCGTTGCCACGTGGAAATGAAACACTTTGTCCAACAGAGCAAGAGCCACATGCCTGTTTTCCCGCATCACTCCATCGATGTCCATTACGTTTGTTCGAGAAGTGGCAAATTCAAGACACCACTTTCGTCCTTGTTAGAGTGACATGACCCGCACGCAGCAGTGAATTCTTTCCCAATTTCCCCTGGGTCTGGTATTTCTCTCAGATTAAATGAACGATTGATTGGACCTATGTCGTCGTCCACACTCACTCAGTACGGTAGCCATTTTTCGAATAAAGTTGCTTCTGCGAAAAGACTGATCTATTTGCGGCATTGACAGCTGTGTACCATTAGGGTTATTTTCTAAAAAAATGTCTGAATCAGTTCTCTATGAATGTTTGTTACTTTGAGATAAATTAGGAGAACATTCTTTCTGATTTGCTTTCTTACATATGCTACTAAATAATTTTCTCTCTTGTTATAGCATCTGAACACCATCGTAGAAACATACAGTACAGTTACTCCCAAGAAGAAGATGTCGAAGAAAAACATCAGGAAGTTCGAGAGATTCTTACCCAGTTGTGTACCGAGACTAGGACCGTTCTTCTTCCATCTGTGGGCAAGCTTTACTATAATCTCGTCAAGGCCGTCCGAAGTTTATCAGTACAGTCAATTGAGCAAATCTATGAAGAACTCAAAAGAGGAAGGCTGTGCGATTCTCCCAAAACTTTGTAAGTTGTGAAACAGCGGTATATATCAATATATCGTTGTAAATAATCAATATATCGTTGTATATAATCAATATATCATTGTATATAATCAATATATCGCTGAGGGTCAGAAACCTTCTTCTGACCCTCAACGATATATTGGAAATTAAAAAGTGGATCTACAAAGAGAGTGTTTGATATTTTACACATGTTTTCACGTGTAACACAAAAAGCAACACATTTATGAAAACCTTGCAGAAAATGTTTTGGTAGTACTAAAGTCAAGAAAAGCTGTAGTGAGTATGATGAGGTACAAGCTATGTCCCAGCAATGTTGCCCAGTCTGATTTTCTTTAAGTCTCCTATGACCCAGGTGATTATGGTTTATTGCTTGCAGACTCATTTGAAAAGTATGATTTTCCATACTTGATGCACATACATTGTATGTACTATAATTCACCTATTGTTGGCACAGGTATTTTACGGATCATAGTTTTTGTGATGACCGAGCAGAAATGTAATATACAGTCAGTGTAGAGCTCTTAGACTACTGTGAATATTCATTACATGAAAACAACAACAACAGCAGCAGCGTATTATCATGTTTGTAATACTGATGACAGACTTCAAAATGGCCTACAGTCTGTCTCTGCAAGAGGAAAAAATTCCGAATACTGTTTCATACAGTGGATATTATAATCCCTTCAGTATCCTACGCCATATGTGGCCAACCTTTTTACTCTGCTGAGCTGCTTTTATACCTCAGGGTAGCTCCATTGAGTTGCAGTGCTTATTATTTAAGCTATTATTTTCATAGCATTCTAGATTAATTCACAGCACTTCCAGTCTAACGAACTATTGTACCGTGAGCAGTAGATTGGGTATTCCTACTTACGACAATCTAGTGTTATCAGTATTTCAGCCACGGTTGTACCACTGTAGTTTCCCCAAATGAGGCATTAACCAGTTAAAATACTTTCGGACTTAAAGGGGTTTGGTGATACCTTAGTCCCAGTTGCATTTCTATCCTTGTAATATAGGCACTGTCTGGCAAATAATCCCTTAGGTAATAGGGCAGTTCAATGACATTTCAATTTTCCTTTTCCCTAAAACTTCTTGTAAAATAGGCTTGCTCAGTAAGGAATGCTCTTGACTGAAAGATATACCTCAGTCTCTATTGTATGTCAAACAATATTTGCCAAACAGTCATTACCTACTGAAGAACAGTCTCAAGTGTGGGTATTTTTATATCCCAATTGCTGTTGTTTCTCTGGAGTTTCTTGAAATTTGGGGATAATTATTAGAGAATAGGGCAGTCCTAAGTATCACAAAATTTGACGCTGCTCGGTGGGCGAATGATCAGAGGCGTGGGCTTTTGGATAATCGTCCCTGTTGGACTCTGAGTTTCAGTATTGGATGAGGCATAAACTGTGCGTTTGTCCTACGGAATTTCCTCTGTATCTTATCTGGAACGAGTTGGGACCGACGAAGCATTAGATGCTCGTGGGTTAGAAAGTAGGATAGTGTAAAGTATCTCAGGATTCGATAGTAAATAGTTTGAAGTAACACAGGATTCGACAGTAGGAAAGTCTGAGATATTGGTTGTACGTCTGGGGACTTTGCCGAAATATGAATTATAGCCAAGACTGCCCTCTGCAACAGGGCACTTCACGTATTAATTCCACATTCAATCCAAGCAACCCACAATCTTCTTTTAGCGCCGGTACCTGTTGGAAATTTAAGTGTCAGAGAAAGTGTGTTCCCGCTATGAGTTGAAACTTGAAGCTTGTTTGTGGTTCGGCTGTGGATTGGTTTGATGATGGCCCTATGAGAATTATAATGAATTAGCTTTATTTTCTTTCCGCTAAGCTAATTAATATGAATGATTCTCTTCCTACCAGCTAGCTAATGATATACTTGTACTAAGCTTCAAAATAGTGAATTCAAAACGGTTGTTGTTACTAGTTAATTACGAACGTAAACAAAGTCTTAACGCTGGTTATTTATGGTAATAAATAAATGTTATAAACCTAACAGCCAGACAGAGGTCTGACAAAAACTATGAATTGAGAAAGACTAACTTACGGTAACTTCTTTATTATAAGATTCTTGGTCAACTAAAGCACACACACAACTTGTTTTACAATAATGAAGAATCTCTCCTCATAACAACACAATCTCTCCTCGTATTATAAACGCTCTCCGTAAACAACAACGCTCTCTCATAACAACAACAAAAGCTCTCTCTAAGTCTCGATGAACGCGCCTATATACTAGCTACCACCACGTCATGACTTACACTCATTGCCAGATCTCATTCAGCGGGTGAAATAATATTTCGTTCAGTAAGAAGATAATTTACATAGTAAAATAAAATAACCAGAGATAGCAAAATCAAAAGGAAAGTGAATATAGAGTATACGTTACAGAATGGAACTATGGGTGTACAATAGTCACCTTCAATTCTCTGTTCTTTGCTGGCGACGTTCAGCTTTTCACATAGTACTGTGTACTACATGTATAACATATATTTTAATCATGGAACAGATCCGCCGAAGTTTCAAATACAGGAACACCACTGTTATTCCAGTTAAAATACGCATAATACAGAGAGCTTTTGAAACGCTTAGCGTGCTAACAGCCTTATTTCGTCTTTTTCGCATTCATGTTTTCTCTCTCCATCACGTTCCAAAACAAATGCAACGCATTTGTTTTGGAACGAATTATGCATTAGTTGGTGCTATAGTTTCGCCAATTTTGCCTTGATGGAATGAGATTTATTTTATTGGAGATATTCTGAATTTTTTAAACTTGCTATTGTTTTCTTCAAACGGACATATAACAGTATTTTTTTTTTTGTAGTTGTATAAATTATAATTTTTCAGGATCAAGATCACGCTGTGAATCAATAGCTTTGTCGCGCCATATCTCCCATGTTGAACTTTGAGCGTATTTTATGATTTGTTGCAAATTTATTTATTTGTAAGCACATCCCTACAGAGGATATATCTAGTTTCAGGAATTTCTATAGTGATATTTACAGTGATATTTACTTTGCCAAGAGATATCTACATTCTTGCGAAACATGCTTTACGAAAAAAATTATGACTTACATTAAACATATTCGGACATTCTTCAAGCGAGTTGTGAAGTCTATACATTTTGCATAACGGGGAATTTTTTCCAGTATCTGTCCTGCAAAATGGCACTGCAAATAGTTCGCATTTTGTCCTCGGTAAACGTGGGACATGGAAACGTAGTTGGTTTCCAATTTGAGTATCATCTATCTCTCCATTAATGATACCGTACAGAACTTGGGTTAGAGAGCCTTCCTTCTCGATTGTAGAGGTCATCTTGAATAATGACAGGTCAGCCGTCGGGATGTCCCAAAGAGTTTAGAATAATACTTCTGGAGATGCGCTGAGTCTCGTAACCGCGAAGCCTCAAAGTGTGGGAATTTGACTTTGTTTACATGATATTAATGTATTTTCTACTGTGTGTATTTTGGAATTGCGTGGTGTTTGGTTGCAGAAATCGTGTTACCATCACACCGGAATGAATTACACTTCTTACACGAGTGAAGTTTTCAATTTTAACGTTATGTTTTGTTTAGAATTCCCACTAACGTTCGTGTACTTCAATTTAAAATAAAAATGGGAAAGAGCCTCAAAATAATTAAGAATTTTATAAATTCAGCATTTTCTCACACACTGGCAGCAAATTACGATGAGAAA
The DNA here is from genome assembly GCA_039090855.1 of Macrothele yani. Lineage (NCBI taxonomy): Eukaryota > Metazoa > Arthropoda > Arachnida > Araneae > Macrothelidae > Macrothele > Macrothele yani. The sequence continues at coordinate 861,044 of CM077021.1, read as the reverse complement.
TTTTAAACGTTTGCGACGAAAGAACGCGATTTTGTAAACACAAGATGCATTGCAATAGTCTTGAAAGCCATCATCTTTCCCACACTTTGAAGGCGTCGCTCGCAGTTATAGGCTTCACGCAAAGTGGTACTGCTCCATCAGCAAGGGCATCTCCAGATATCTTATTCTAACCTCCTTGGGATGTCCGCGATATAAACACCAGTCGAATAGTAAAAAATGTGTCGAAGAAATAATTTCTGAACTTTTTCGATTTCATTTACTAGAGTTACGAGGCTAGGGATCCAAATGATCGCCGCATACTCCAGTGAGGATTTGACCATTGTCTCAAAAAATGCGCATAAGTGTCTGAGGATTGGAAAAATACTTGAAATGTCGCATGATAAACCCAAGATTTTTATACGCTGTACGTACAATTCTTTTGGTATGACTTTTAAAGTCCGAGTTCGAATCAAATGTGACTGCCAAGTCCTGGCCATCGTTTGTGCGGCTAATAGAATAGTCTTCAGCTTTGTAGTAAAACTAAATTGGGTTTCTTTTCCGCGAAAAGGAAATAACATGACACTTGGAGGTGTTGAATTGAAGACGGCTTAACTTACACTACTGAAGCAGGTTATTGACGTCAGTTTGAGGAGCAAGACCGTCATCAGGAGTCTGTACATTGCGATAAAGCTTGAGATCATGAGCGAGCAAGAGACAAGGGCCATAAATGTAAAAAGGAAGGTTATTAAAGTATACGGAGGACAAAGTGGTCGCAAATTAGAGCCTTGGGGTATTCCTCAAGGCCCTAATTTAGCATCCTGATACCACAGTTCTTCGGAGGCTACTCTGAAAGTTCACGCGAACACTAAAAATCATTCCAATATAAAGTGCAAACAGTTATCGTTTGTTAAGATAATTATAGCAGGTCTTTCTGCATGAGTAAGATTAAGATTAGTTTTCAAATATGAGGAAAAAGCTTCAACATTTTACTTCCAGTTCAAGTTGACTTCTCAGGAAAGAAACAAGATTGTGGATTGAAGTTCAAGAACTAGTTCAAATGAATGTTAGGAATATTTTTTAATTCTGCCTGTCACTAAGTTTCAACCAAATGGCACAGAATGACCAAACACTAAAAGATAATAATTTTCTTTAACCAGGTATATTTTCCTCGATGCTCTTCCAATGGCTGGAACCGAAGGTGCTGTCAAACTGATGGTGAGAGCATTGAAAGAAAAAGAAGTCACAGGATTGAAAGCCAAACTGTGGCCTGCATCTTTGGCTTTGGTTCCACATCCAACAGCAGAAGCTATCGCAGAAGTAACGGTGAGTGCGTCTTAGTTTTTGTGCGGGCTTGTAAGCATTGTTATACTTTGCAACTATTTCTAATGCATTTGGTTAACACTCTTCTAAAACATTTTGCAAAAGGTTTTCTGACGTATATTCTATTTTAACTTTCATTTTTAGTTTCTTTTCCTATGTAAATTTGAGTTTGTTCTCTGTTGCACTTTCCAAAATTAAAGTGATATCTTCTCTCTCACATGAAATGAGGTTTGGTAACACCATGAGGTCCGTACGTAAGAGACGTATGTATGTGATAAGAACAAGACAAGCTATATAATGGCTACGCAGTAGCTGTGAGAAGGGAAAGTTGGATGGTGAACATTAATGCTTCTTTTGGATACGCGACTGCTTAATTGCCGCTTAAGTATTTGTGAAGGTTACGTGCTCTATTTTAATAACAGTGTCGTGTTCTTGTGGATATTAACTGAAGTTCCAGTGTTGTGTTTGTAGTTAATTATCATTGTGGACATTAATCCACGTTTAATTGATCTCACCGTGTTGAAGTGAACAGCAATAAAGGATTAGCTGTAAGTAAAACTTCTTGAACTTTGAGTGCTTCGCATTTCACTGTAGGTGAAGTTTTGATTTATGTGGTGTTTTAGTAAGTCAGCTATACACAAACACTTCTAGTTAGCTACACACAAACGCTTCTTCTACTTTACAGTTTCTGTAAAGTAGTGCTTATAAGAAATTAAATAAAGGGATGTTTTAGCAAAAATGGCTGTTCGGTAATAAATCTCTATTACATTTCAACATGTGTCTTAGAAATATAGACTTGGCAATTATGCAGCCATTAATTCGAGATTACGTGGTTATGATCAAATGTCCTTAATGTAAATTCTCCTGTTGTTCGACGAAGCGAACTATGGCGACATTCATTCTGTTGATGGTTGACTGAGCTAAGCATCGATTTCTAGGAAAAGGAGTTTTTTGTATTATACATTAGTAGATCCTGAAAGCTATTTCTTTCTTATTTCACACATTAAAAGTTTTTTTATGGAAGATTTTACCAAAGCTATGGGCATGAGGGACTTGATCACTAACACTTGAAGAAGATTTCCATTGATTTCGAGATGCAAAAATAAAATAGGAGCCAAGAATTTCATTTTTTATAATCTATTACTGCCAAAGACTATAGGAGGAGCACACAGGGCTACATATAAATTGAAATCCCCGAATAAAACGTTTTTAATGCACTAAAAATAATTTCTATATGCAAATATATTTGTGTAGATCCAGGGTAAGAAATTTTATTACTGAAATCTGCGAAAAGACATTGATTCGGCTAAAATTACAAAATTCGTTGTATGGCTTTTTCGCTTTCAGTCCTTTAAAATACAGAGAGAACGCTTATTTCCATACGAGTAAAAAAGGGAAAAGGAAATTTTAAATTTGGCTTCATTTGTGTAACACATAAAATTATAAAATGAAAATTTGCATTTTCACGCAATTCGGACGTCATAACGAAAATTGAAAGATATTTTTGAATCCAGAGTTGAAGAATGCATAGTGAATACATAAAAAGTCGTATGAGAAAATAAGAAAAGATTAAAATTTATTGCCGATTGTTTCATTTTCATTTTTCTTCACTAAGATTCAACAGTTAAGTTCTGTTTCTATCATAATAAATAAGTTTTCAGAACATTTTCGTTTAGAAAAATTTGTTAACAAAAATCACTAAGACATTTATCTCAGGAAGGTCTGAAGTTAAATAATATTATTTCAGCCTTTGTGACAGAGTACATGGGAATTTATAAATAAGTTGAATTTTCTTGAAAAGAGATTTCTTTTTGAATCACACGTAAACAGAGAACATGTTCAAGCATGTTTGATCAGTAAGCAACGTTATTAAAGATACAACTACGCTAGTTAAGAAGTTCCCTTGGTTTTTCAACAGGCAGAGGAGAATTTGGGATCGAGAACTAATTACATGAAAACCGCGGATTCTATTCCTCTCCTAATGTGCACATTAATAAATCTCGCTAATTGATAAGTCAAATTTCACTAAGCATCAATAAACTGAGGTAACCAAGTTTTGGAGATATGCATTAATAGTGCCCAACAAGTTCAGCAGTTTATACTATATTTTATTTAATTTTATTCTTGAAAAAAAATGACGAATACACTTTAGAAACATATCTAAATCACTAAGACGTTCTCACTGAAGGAATTCCAGGAGATTTTATCAACTTTTGGCAGTTGCTCTAAATACAAAAAATTCTAGCTTGTTTTCATTTTGACTTCCATTCTATCGGTCATCCCAAAATTACATTCCTACTTGACATTTTCGAAACAAAAACAGAACAAGATATATAAAAAGTTTTTATCGCAAATTGGTGTCATTTAACTCTTAATCCTTGTCTGATAAAAGTTTGCAAGTTTGAAAAACATAAACGGATGGACGCCTTTCTGGCAGTCTCAACTTGCTGAAAAGTGTCATTATAGATGTGTTGCTGCAATCCCGAAAGTGAACGAAAGCCAGAGTGTACAAGTTCAAGCGCATAAGAAAGGTGGGCTTTAGTTCTTGGCGAACTCCGCTTTGGAAGGTCTTTCTTGACATATGGATATATGGATTACGTTGACAAAGCTTGATTCTTATTCTATTGACCAGCTGAGGGAATAATGCTTTAAAGTAGGCTTCTTATGTTTAAGTCGATGAGAACATATCTCAGGTGTAATGAAGTTCACTGGCAGCAGCTCAAAGTGAACAGTCTCCTTTATTTATCCCATTAAACACTGAGTGAAGACCACCTCTGTCCCATGTGGGAGTTGAACTGCTTCGGCCAGTCCAGCACTTAACGTTGGCATAACGGACCCACTTTTTGGTCTCTGATGATAATGCAGTCAAAAACTTATGTTGACGAGTTTGCAACAAGAGACAGATGCTGTTTCTCCAAAGCGGTATTTTGTATCACAATTCATGATAGTCCCATGTACTGAAAAGCTTTTTCGCTTGCCAAAAGATGACAATGGACGGTTGAATGACTCAATCCGAGTTAGGCGTCTGTTTTTCCCACAGAAAATCGCTTCCACCATTTCTTTCAATATGTCTTCATTGAGCTCTGATGGCCTACTGGAACGTTCCTTGTCTGACTGGCTGAAATCGTTAGATCGAAAAATTTCCAACCAGCTGCAGTAGGTTCTTTCTAACGAAAGAGGTTTTCCATAGACATTAGGGTGATGCTTCTGCAAGTCTGCGTGGCATTTGCAACTTTCTTGAACTCGTACAGCATAACATGCAGAATGTCGATTATACAGAGCTCCATCTTTCATCACCGACATTCTTTTCCTTACCAAGGATGTGACAGTGTTCCTGGATACACACAGCTTTGCCTAACAGCGCGGGTAACAAGTACAAACACATACTATTCTTCTAGCGCATATGACCTGATAGCAGCCGTGATGATTTAGGGTTCGTAGATACACTAAAGTAAAATACAGTCAATAATTTGACTTACAACTACATCTTCGGAGTCATTGGTTTATTCTTTGAGTAACTACAACTCATGGTAAAAGTAGAAAATTTAACACCACAACAAACTGGTAGTAGCGTGGAAGAATTTACACTTCTGCAAAGTAAAAGATTAGACACATATAATGGTACACACTCATAGACGGAGTAAACACTAACGTGAATGAGGTTGCCACTCAGTACAGAGCTTTCAAGTTGCGTGGTCCCGATATACTGTATATACCAATTATTATGGCTTGACTGACTGCCAGTCACATCTCAGAGAAGAAAAACAAATGGGAATTAAGACATGACGTTCAATAAGATAAACATAACGAGACGCAACCAAAATGTACATAAGTGAAAAGTCAACAAAAACGAAAGGTTAGAAAGGCACTATGCATTATGAATTTCACAGCATCACACAGCACGTACATACGTCTTCTAGGTCAGACGGCATTTAGTAATGGAATGACCAATAATTTAGTGACAATATGCTGAAAAACGTTTACCTGATTAATTACTGTATGACAATAAATATTTTTTTTATTTCTAGCCATTGCTCGCAGGAGAAGAAAGGAGCGATGCAGTGTTGCTGGGTGTATCCGCCATGGTATATCGGGTTTGTTCTAACCGTGACTGCGACCGTGTGGAATCCGTAAGACAAGTTGTTGCCCATCTTCACAGAAGTCTTGGCGAGAGATGCTCATCTGATAACGAAGAGGAGGTAAATAAAAGAAAAAATAATCCACTTTGTACATTTTGCTTTTCGATTGAAATTACCGTTATTAATTGTTAGTAAGCAGTATTACCTCTATCGAGCGAAGAGTTTGGAGTTTTTGTTATATACTCTAAAGCTTCGATACGTTCAGAAACCTCGAAAATCTACTTCCCATCGTGTGCTCATTTTTTAAGTCCGATAAAATTACGGCATAAATAAAGCCGAATTATCTGTATCCATTTTGGTGACAGGAATTGTCGATTGTGAATATTTTCATGGATTCAATTTCTGCTAATTTAAAAAGAAGAAACACTCCGGGATATGAAACGCATCATTACAAACACCCATCAAACATTTATTTTGAAATAAATAATACCATGAACATTAAAATGAATAACTTTGCAATTCATCTGTTAAACTAGAACGCTAGTTAACAGTTCGTCCCTGATGTACAATTTTCTGATATACTATACCTTTGTAATATTTTGAACAATTATATGCGAAGATTTTTCGCTGCGGATGAGTGGGTACCTGTTACTCGGGGCTTTGACGTTTAGTTTGAGGATCACACCGTAGGCGCCATGTTTCATATCTAGCAATTATGGTGAAGTCAAATGCGTCATCATTGCTGATTCCAAAAGATCACTTTGGAAGAGACTACACCAAGAATTTGATTTTCTGAAAGGTATCTGAATAAATATTAACGAATTGCTCCTTTTTTGGGTAATAACTGTCTGTGCACCTCAGGGCGAAAGTTTTCCCTAATAATTTCCTAGCAAATAATTCTCATTTTGAGATTTCAGTCAATAAAAATGACTAAAGATGCAAATTGTTTTTATCATTACTAATTAATGCTTAATTAATATTATTCCCGTGAATTTCGTGATAACAACGTTTTGTTAAGATATCTATATATTCTGAAGCACCTAGCCGTTCCTGCGAATTCTTGGGTGTCGAGATGCAACAGATTTCCTTACTACAGATCAATACACCTGATTTCACTGGTTAAATCCTAACCGCAGTCAAATAAATTCGGCCAAATCATTTTACTCTTCCAGCAAAGATGCTGCTGAAATAAATATAATTTTATGGACTAAACCCTTAACATAGTACGGTAATTGATCTAACCGTTTACTTCGTATTCATTCCAATTATTACATTTGTAAAATGTGTAAGTACTAAGAATTGAAACATGTTATTCTGAAATTCTAGGTTATTTCAATTCTGAAGGCTTTCGGAAATATGGGATATGTAGGAGAAGCTAAAAATTCCATACTACAATGCGCAACATCAAGAGACAAGTCAGTAAAGGTTCGACTGGCAGCCGTTGATGCATTCAGGAGAACTGAAGGGGTAAGTAGTTAGTAGCTTCAAGGTTTGCAATGATTACTATGTATATATAAAAAAGAAAGAAACAATTCGGGAAACAATGTTTAGTGGATAACTAGACACGCTAAGGATGTCTGCAGATGTTTCAGTCACACGTCTCACGAAATTGAAGACACCTCAACCGCAAACGACGTCACGTGATTCCTCCTTTGACGCTGTCTTTTTTTTTCACTTATCTTTGTCAGGTCCGAGGAATCAGAGATAAGCAATTAATGACTGAACGCTGATGGGACACGGCTTGCACAGAAAAGAACAAATGAAAATTTAAAAGAAAGAAATAATCTGTTAAGCTCGAATAGAGAGAGAAAGCAAGTCAGTGTGTTGCTGTTCAGTTAAAAACTTATAACATTACTTGATCGATGTATGTTACGCCGTGTACAGTTAGAGTATATATAATTCACGGAAAGTTGGTAAAAGGACGAATATTAATTCTATGAATCCAAAGTCAAGTCATTTTACACTTCATCGACCACTCAACGTATTTTGTGGAGCTGCATGTAGAACCTGACCAGACAAAACTGGCACTTCTAAGGTACAAAGTATATCTTTGTTCCCACTGAGATACAGGACATTCAGAATGCTGGACTATGGATGTATCTTTACATCACGTGAGGTTTACTGTACTTTTCATTATGAGAGGTGCATGCATACAGGTGCACGTGTCTGCATTTATGGATGTGTTCGTATGTATGCATACACGCACGTATGACTATGGATGTGTTCGTATGTACTCTACTTGGGAGATTTCCAAAGAAGAACGTGGCTACCGTGTAACGTGATGCCAGAGACACAGCGAAATTACTGTAGAAGTTCTTCCAAATCAGAAATTTCGGTAAACATCGTAAAATACGAATGAGTGTTATTACACTTAGGATAGGAATAGTACTACATAAAAAAAAAACACCAGACTGTGCCTGTGTTGTAGTTAGCTTTTTCTTTAAAATCACTGCACGTATCACTTAAAAAAACTATCATACTTTATAAAAAAAACCTTAATTATTAAGCCCTTTTTCTTTTTCGCGAAACACCCTTTTTCTTTTACCTACATCTGTTTATTTTTCTTCGTAATCACAAAGTATCTAAAATACCTTTGTCCTAAGAAAATTTAATATTATACACGGTCGAGTCACATTTTTGTGAACACCAGCTAATATCCAGAGTAACCGCCGTGTGCAGCGCGGACAGCAGCTAGGCGGGCTGGGAGTGAATCAATAAGGTGCTGGAAGGTGTTAACAGGCATGTGGAGCCATGCTGACTGCAGTGCATCTGACAGCTGCTGGACGGTGCGTGGTGGAGGATCCATAGAGCGAACAACACCATCGAGGTGGTCCCACAGATGCTCAATTGGGTTTTAGTCTGGGGAATTAGGGGGCCAAGGAAGTACTTTGAAGTCTTCATCGTGCTCTTCCAACCACTCTCGGACATTTCTAGCTGTGTGACACGTCGCATTATCGTGCTGGAAGATCCCATCCGCCCCAGGGAAGACAATCAGCATGTATGGGTGTACGTGGTCTGCAAGGATGAATTCATAACGAATTCGGTCCATAGTGCCTTCCACAGGTATGAGTGGACCCAGGGAATGCTACGAAAACATTCCCCAGACAATAACGCTGCCCCCACCAGTTTGTGTTCTTCCAGCAATGGTTAAAAGAGTGTTTGTTCTCCGATGTTGCTCACTTTATATGCCAACGTGCATCCGTTCGATGAAGCAGAAAATGTGACTCATCAGAGAAGGCAATTCTTTGCCAATTAGCGGAGGTCCAATTCCGATATGGCCAAATGTAAGCCAATTCCGATACGGTCAAATGTAAGCCCTTTCTGCGGATGCACCTTCGTTAGCATAGGTGCAGTGACCATCCGTCTGCATCGGAGCCCCATACGCAACAGGGTTCACTGAACTGTCGTTTTAGGCACATTTCCGCTAGCCCCCTGGTTCGTTCGGCCAGTGAGTTGCTCCAGTGTAGCGTGTCGACCGGCACTCACGCCCCTTCGAAGCCGACGTTCACCTCTTACATCAATGGCACGTGGTGCTCCTCAGTTTGCACATGGTGCTTATTCTCAATGGTGTCATTTCTCCAATCACAATACATTTTAACCACAGCAGCACGCGAACAGTTTACAAACTGCACTGTTTCAGAAATACTGCCACCCTTGGCCCAAAAGCCGATAATCATCCCGTTTTGCAAATCTGATAAATCGCTCCTTTTATCCATAACAGCAACGAGTGATATGTTTTCAGAATGCCTACAGCACACCTTATATACCCTCCAAGCCAGCTCACGACACGTGCCTTCTTTCATTGGCTACGCGCAGAGGACGTCAAAAGTAGGAGGTGGTCACAATAATGTGACTCGACTGTGTAGTATAGTCCACACGATTTCCCCTGATGTTCGGTTGCTTGTGTGTGGGCTTGGAAAAGAAGGACGTCTCTACGACGCAGACTTGGGTGAGTTTGCCATTATGGGTCTGGAGTTGAAGCAACGTCACAGCATACTGTTCTAAGATTTTTTAAATATCTGTGAAGATGGCTCCATAACTATTAATCTGAAAGCATAAGACTCATAGTCTTTGGTGTTGAGAGGTATTTTTTAGCTGGAACTCTATTGCGTTAATTCTTAGAATGATGTTTTGCTTCTGTTCTAATTGAGTCTACTTTTAATCACCTGCCAGTAGTTAAAGAAAGGCATGTTTTCTGCTCTTATAATGTTGGATTTCATCACAGATAATTTCTCTTGTATCCTAGTTCATGTCGTCTCTTGCGCGAACATTTTTGGGACCACCAAGTTTGGGTACAGTTGTTTTCAAAACATATTTGTCAGTCCCAGCACGAACGCTGTGTTTACGAATGGTGATTTCTCTGTCATTTAGATAAGCTTACCAATTTACCTCATGCTGTTGTCAGGTTGCGTTATCTAAAGCTTACCGCTCATATGGTTGTCTTATACGAAGCATATCTTCACCTAACATCTTCCGGTGTGATATTGACATGCGTACCATGTAAACCATTGGTTAACCGACAATGAATTTTAAACGGCTCAACACATTCCCCTGAAAAATTTCTGGAACCCACCGTTATCTAGTATGTACACCCTTCAAGCTTTTTTTTTATTAGGGCTTTAACGACCACCGTGAGCAACTCACTGAGCTATAAGCTGTCGTCCGTTTCTAATTTAGGGCCACTGGTTCCAGGGAAGGGAAAGAGCCAGTGCCGTAAGATAAACACAACATCCATGCCTCACCGGGATTCGAACCTGGATCCATCTTGGACGAATGATCAGAAGCCATAGCTTAGAACACTGCTCCACCCGGGAGGCTCCTTCAAGCTCCCAGTTAAATGGTACTTTTGAAATCCTAATGGGAAATTAAACATAACTATTATACGATATCATAGAAATTTAATCGGAGTCGTTATTTATGGGCTAACCAATGTACAAATTAATGATCAAATTTATTCTTTTAGAATAAACGAATAGCAGCAGGACCATAAGACAATACTTATACACAGACAATACTTATACATAGTTTTTGATCTTTTTCACAAAATCCGGGCCTTGTTGTTGGCAAATCATGATACAGTGACTTATAGTTTAAACATAAGTTAAATGCATTTATACAGTATGTTATGTCTACGAAAGAATGTAAAACCAAATATATCTTAACTTTTATGGAGATCTGCACTCAGAAAGATTTGCTTGATTAACATATTTGATTTGATGCATGATAACTTTAAGCTCGAAAGTTCTCGCACACAAGATAAGTCAGTTTTATCAGGAAAAAAAGATTGGTTGCTAAATTGTGGACAAAACCTCTAAAAAATCGTTACCTTCACTCACTTGAATATTAAGCGAATTCATCTAGACAATAACCGTATGTGTAACTTCTGTCCGGTTAACAAAACTAAAGATAATAATTTTCGAGATATTAGTGAACACACCGCGAAACTTAATTCCTCTACATTTATTGCAAAGTTAAAATTCTTCTTTGCAATTTTCTCTTTTTGGAAATCTAACTTCAACTTTTCCTAAATTTCTAATTATTTAGTTATAAGTTATAATTTGAGCAACTCACATTGAATGGAGAGTTTTCTAGAATGCTGGCATCATACATGTATTTTTGATTTCAAATAGGTGATATTTACTACTGTTTAAACTTGACACATTTCTTCCTGTTACCATTTCATTTTATTCAGAAACAGTAAATTATCTTGAAAAATTTCCGTCACTAAGGAATTCATTATCTCGTTCATTTGTTTTCAGAAGAGACCATCAGAACTAAAACGATTGTTCTTAGATTCTTCTGAAAACTACGAAGTGAGGATAGCTGCCCTGACCAGTGCTGTTAAACATCCAGACCCATCAATTTTTAGCGCGATGGAGAAAATTCTGCAATCCGATAGAGACGAGCAAGGTAAGTGCCTCCGTAAAAACTTAGTTTTATGATGAATTTACACAAAATACTTTAAAAACATTTTACTGCTTATGCAAAGCACGGAGCAACAGAAGTGATATAAGTAAATGCAGATATTTTAAAGGGTGTAGGAAAAAGAGTTATTCTTCTACTCGCGAGATATATATCGCAATTATAAATCAAAACGCTCGGAGCAAGAAAATTCGATTTATTGATTAACAAATCGTGTTCTAATATACCGAAGAGCCAAAACATAACCGCCGCCACGGTGGCGCAGTGGTCTAAGGCGCTGGCCTCTGATCATTCGTCCGTAAGGGGTCCGGGTTCGGATCCCGGTCAGGCATGGATGTTGTGTTTGTCTTACGGCACTGGCTCTCTCCCTTCCCTGGAACCAGTGACCCTAAATTAGGGACGGGCGACTGCTTATAGCCCATTGAGTTGCTCACGGTGGTCGTTAAACCTCCAACCAAAAAAAAAAAAAAAAAAAAAACCATAACCACCTACCTAAAATCATGTTGATCCTCCACTCGGCCCCAAAACAGCTCTTACCCTGTGTCGTATGAACGCTACAAGATTTCTAAAGGCCTATTGTTGTATCCGGTACAAACAGGTTACCACCAGAGCCTTTAACTCTCGCAAGTTACGTGGCTGAGTCGCCGCAGATCTGATTTGCTGTTCCAATACAAATCACAGATGCTCGATTGGTTTGACGTCTGGGGAATTTGGAATACCTGGAAGTCTTCCTGATGTTCCGCGAACCATTCTCGAACAATTCGGGCAGATGGGATTTGCTGTTCCAACACAAACCACAGATGCTCGATTGGATTGATGTTTGGGGAATTCGGAATACCTGGAAGTCTTCCTCATGTTCCGCGAACCATTCTCGAACAACTCGGGCAGATCGGATTTGCTGTCCCAACACAAACCACAGATACTCGATTGGATTGATGGCTGGGGAATTTGGAATACCTGGAAGTCTTCCTCATGTTCCGCGAACCATTCTCGAACAACTCGGGCAGATCGGATTTGCTGTTCCAACACAAGCCACAGATGCTCGATTGGATTGATGTCTGGGGAATTTGGAATACCTGGAAGTCTTCCTCATGTTCCGCAAACCATTCTCGAACAATTCGGGCAGATGGGATTTGCTGTTCCAACACAAACCACAGATGCTCGATTGGATTGAGTCTGGGGAATTTAGAATACCTGGAAATCTTCCTGATGTTCCGCGAACCATTCTCGAACAATTCGGGCAGATCGGATTTGCTGTTCCAACACAAACCACGATGCTCGATTAGACTGATGTCTGTGGAATTTGGAGGCCAAGGCACTACCTGGAAGTCTTCTTCATGTTCCTGAACCATTCTCGAACAACCAGGGCAGTGTGGCATGGCGCAATACCCTTCTGACGAAGGCACTGGTAGAGGGGAATACCGTTGCTATGAAAGGATGTAGCTGGTCTGCAATGACGTTTAAGTGGGTGGTAGGCGTCATTGTTTCCTGCACATGAATAATCGTATCCAGGGTTTCCCAGAAGAACATTACCCAAAGCATCACAATTCGTCCATGGGCTTGTTTTCGTCCTAAGGTGCATCCTGGTGCCAACACTTCCCCGGGTAAACGATGCACAGTACCCTGCCGTCCACGTGGTGCAACAGGAAACGAGATTCATCGGACCAAATTATTTTCTTCCAATCATTCAAGGTCCAGTTCTGATGATCGCGTCACCGTTATATGCGCTTTCTACGAGTAACCGAGGTTAGCATGGGCAATCGGCTAATAAATTCCGTTATAGTCATACGAATTCATGTATCTAAAAAAATCAGGTACATAAAAGGATGAAAATATACTTCAGTCTCTTATTTGGGTAAGGTTTAAGCTGACAACGTTTTCTTAAATGCAATAGGAATTTTACAAAATGAGAAAGAGAAATTGTTACAGAACAGATGTTCGATTATTGAATTTACTAAAAAATGTTTATTAAAAACCTTTATAGTTAAACTTAGTAAATTTTATAAATTTTTTCCAGTTGCTGCATTTACTGCCTCTTTGCTGAAGAACCTGCAAGAAACCTCATCGCCTTTAAAACAAGAGCACAGGATACTGGCTGAAGGAGTTCACGTCCAGAGACCTGACGTTGGCTATTGGGAAAACTCAAAGAATATTGAATTATCGGCTTTCAACCGTCCTTTGAACTTTGGAGGCTCCCTCGAAAGCAACATTATTCATGCACCTAGATCTAAAATGCCTAGATCTGGTTCAGCCAGGCTGGATATAGACCTTTTCGGCAGAAATGTAAATCTTGTTGAGGTAAGAACTCAACCATCCTTAAGAAGCACTGATCCTTTCTCGATATTTCAAAAATAAAAGCTTCTCATTCAGTTTAGTACTGCAGGAAGTATCGTTCCTTACGTCTTTCAACTTCAACAGATTTAACATTATCCGTCAATTTTAGCGTTTTAATATTTTCTAAAATTTCTAAGTATATGCTATGTACTAAATGGAGCGAAGTTTTTCTCTGTGGTATTAAGAGCTTTTTGGACTAAAAATTATAATGGAGAGATAGGCAACAACGTTGTTAATGTAGAATGTTTTCTGAGTACAAAAATTACTGGGAATGCTTTATGATTGAGACAAGAAGATATACTTTGCTGAACGTATTGATCAATTTATTTGCCACAGCTATAACAGACTTTTAATTAAAAAATAAAAGGCCTATATCGGTGAGAATTTTTATAAATTTCAATGTGTAACACCCACAATAAATTTTGCCTGGGCATCTCGCAAAACTCTAAGGTTGTCTGCCACATTTTCTTTCAGATAAGCGGCAACAATTTATTTGCATACGCTATACTTCGGACTTCTTCAAATAGTTTCAATCACATACTTCACGCAGCTGGAAGCAGCTCAGCATAGTATGTTGTCACGAAGAAAGCAATCGACTGTTAAACTCAGTTTGAGAAATTAAACCAAAGGCGAAGATTAAATGCTGAAGTGCCCAATCCCAGCAATCAAGAAACATAAGGAGAAATCAATGAACATAATATAGGCAATTCAAAAAGTGAATGGAAATTGTGTAGATCAAAATGTTGGAGCGATGAATTAAACCAAGGGATTAAACACATCAAATAATAAGTAAAATGCTGTCGTGATTGGAAAGTATGTCTGAAATAGATAACAGAAGCAGCTGAACTATTACAAAAGCTACTGACTCAATTTCATCCACATGCACGGATTTGCAGAAATTATAATAGGGAATGCAATTTATTCTATATATATACGAACAAAACTAATTCTATCTATTACAGTCTATAAAGTATCATGACTACTGTGACGTGTATTCTAAAATAACTTTCATTTTTAGTTCTCTTTCCTATGTAAATTAGAGTTTGTTCTCCTTTACGCTTTCCAAACTTAACGTGATATCTTCTCTCTCACAAGAATGAAGTTGGCAACACAATTGAGGCAGAGTGAGTGACGTACAAATGTGATAAGAACGATAGATAAAAAGGACGATACAGCAGTTGCTCAGTGTATGTGTGTGTGTGGAGATGTTCGATCGCTGTTAAGAGATACGTGAATTATACACTGCCGGACAATTGCTAAGGACGGATGACAATAGCAACGATAGCAACCATAAAATGGAAGGCAGGAATATGTGGAAATTAGCAGAAGTGCGGGATACAGTAAGACGTGTTGTGCGTATGCAAATTTTGGATTGCCGAACTTGTTCGTGACGTCATAGCGCTGATAAGAGATATAAAGGATATGACGCGTATTGACCGTTGTTGTTCAAACGCAAAGTTGAAAGGGAAAGAATCAATTGACGAACTTGCAATTTTCAGTATGTCTTCCCGACATCACCTAGATGATTTTACGCGTGGCCGTATTATTGGCAAGATTGAAGAAGGGCGAAAAATAACAGATGTTACCAGGGAGTTCGACGTCAGCCACAGTGTTGTTTCAAGGCTTTGGAAATCATTTCAAACAAATGGAGAGTGTAGCAAACGTCACGGGGAGGTCGTGTTCGCAGTACGACACCTGCAGAAGATCGGTACATAGTGCTATCAACAAAAAGACATCGGCGCAGCACAGCTAGTGAGGTAGCAAATCAGTTTATGGCTGCTACCGGCAAGCGGATCTCCCGAAAAACTGTCGCCAGACGTTTGCATGAAGGAGGACTATACGCCCGCCGTCCTGTTGTGTGCATCCCATTGTCCAGACGTCGCCCTACCGCCCGTTTGCAATGGTGCCATCAACATCGCAATTGGACTGATAACGACTGGTCTGCTGTCCTCTTCTCAGATGAGAGTAGATACAGTCTATCGTCTGATTGTCGACGACAACTGATCTGGCGTGAAAGTGGTACTGCATATTGTCCAGCAAACATACAGGAAAGGGACCGATATCCGACATTTAGTGTCATGGTATGGGCTGGCATCATGATCAATGGCCGTACGTCCCTCTATGTGCTTCCAACTGGGACTATAACTGGCCAACGATACATTAATGATGTTCTGCTACCTCATGTTCGCTTGTTCCGTGGTGCTGTCGGTAATAGATTCATTTTCATGGACGACAACGCAACATGTCATCGAACAGTCGCTGTCCAGGAGTGTCTTGAGAGCGAGGATATTCAACGCCTCGTATGGCCAGCATGTTCTCCAGATCTGAATCCCATTAAAAATGTGTGGGATGCTTTGGAGAGGAGTCTTGCTGGTCGCCAATGCCCTCCAATAAACAAGGACACCCTCATCCGTGCACTGACAGAGGAATGGGATAAATTACCCCAACAGCTGCTTGATAATGTTGTGCAAAGCATGACACGACGTGTGGAATCTTGCATAGCCCTCCATGGTGGCCATATCCCGTATTGACATCTTAGGCCGGAACGCCTGCGGACGGTAATTGCATTTTTTTCACGTTTACGTATTCTGCACAAAATGGCCTGTTTGTCCCTTGAACACGTTCCAAAGCCTTCTGAAATTCAGAGCACAATAAATTGTCTTTCTTGTAATGTCCTGGCATTCTGACATTATTTTATTTCACTTGGCATCCAACCACACTTACTTTTTTATGCGCTATATAGCCGTTTATGATCCGTCCTTAGCAATTGTCCAGCAGTGTAATAATAGAAGTGCTATATTGTGGATGTCATCATTCGTGCTGGTACAATGAAGGGTTATCGTAAGTCAGACTTCTGCATATGTTTCGTCTGGCAGTAAAAGCTTAATTAGGAACTATTGCATCGTATTCTCATTTAGTTTAACATTTCCTTAGTCATGGTTTTAGACATAGCGTAACACCAATCTCCCACACGAAAAAGGCTTACGTTATACTACATATACGCGATTTTCTTTTTTCGTCCCAGGGTACATTACATCCGAGAAGATTGAAACATAAAACGAAAAAAATGTAATTCATTTGCATGGTATCATGTAAAATTTGCCGGCTATAGAAGGTGTTACTTTTTTTACTTTACGTAATCCACAATTTCGTCAGCTGCAGAGGTTGCAAATCGACAAGTGTTAGGTTGTACATTTTTAGATTTTAGGCTTATCCCCTGGGCTTTGATTTATAAATAAACAAGACATATAAATACGATGGACGTTTACTTTATATTTTTATAATCAGTTTATCTGCCACTGATTGACTACCCCTTAATTTCTGTTAGATTTTTTTTCATTTCGCAACAGGCAGTTTTGCGCCTGCACGTACCCGTTTGTGGTTTTGAATGCACTACAGGCCTTCACTTAGGTCCTGTACGTTTTGTTTCGGGGTTTAGCAACCATCGTGATCATCTGAGGCTACAGGAGCCGTCCATCCCTAATTTGAGGACACTGGTTCCAGGGAAAAGAGAAAAGCAGAGTTGTAGAGCAAATAAACCACCCATGCATCATCCCAGTTTCGAGCCTGGGTCCAGCTCCGACGATTAGCCAGAGGCACACGCCTCTGACCAGTCGGCCTCCGGGGCGGCTCAGTTCATTTGCTTGCTACCGCGTTCCGGAACACACAAATTGAACTGAATAATGTAAACTTTTCAGGGCACCCGTAGCGTAGTTCCTCCCAGGCTGCGGAAAGGGGACAACACGAGTACACCACGCCGAATCGGGGTCCCAATTCATACGAGTGAACAAAAACCAACTACTCAAACACCGGTGCGATATTATCGCTCTGTACAGTGATTGGTTTTCTTTCACTAGAAAAGTCTCCCCAATGACAGCCAAATGCCGATTTGATGGAGTAACTTTGACATTACATATACAAATACTCACACAACATTCTCTATTTTCCGGTTACTACAAATAAGCACTTTGTTTTATTACAGCAGATGGGAAATGGTTTACTTATTGTCTTAGGCGTTTACTTGCATGAGGAAAGCATGAAAATTAATGTGACTGGTAACACTGATCACCTTCAGCAGAACTGGTCGAGATGTGGAATGCAGTTCTGCTGCTTTGTTTAGCTACTAGTCCGAAGTTAATCGCTTTTCTCAGCATGTGTGCAGTGGTGCACTCAGCGGGAGTGACCCAGAGGCCATCCTCATGAGGAATCATATTGATGCGAAAATTGGGTCTAAATTAATTACTATTAAAAAGGGGGGACGGACTTAATAGGCGTGGTTAAATTATGTTGATAATTAAATTAAATATTTGGCCTATTGTAAATTAAATTGGAAAATTAACTTATTTTAATTGGGGAAGTTATTTTAATTAGGGAAGTCTTGTAATTCTCTTTGTCTGGGTGGGAACAAAGGAATTAGTGGATCATCTCTGGGGGTCTGTAAGCAACAGCGGGACCAC
Source organism: Macrothele yani (assembly GCA_039090855.1). Taxonomy (NCBI): domain Eukaryota; kingdom Metazoa; phylum Arthropoda; class Arachnida; order Araneae; family Macrothelidae; genus Macrothele; species Macrothele yani. The sequence continues at coordinate 842,953 of CM077021.1, read as the reverse complement.
CCCAGACTGCAATTGAGAGGCACTCAGACTCTCATAAATACGATTTCAAGTGTGCCATTAGTGCCGAAAATCGGTAGGAAACACTGGAAATTACGATTATGATGGGGCGAGGGTCAAAAACGGCACCATTTTTGCAGGAGCAACGACGCTCCGTGCGAAAGGCATGAGAGAAATCTCAAGTGTCTGGTGAAGAGAAGCATATGAGGCCCACGTGACAGTGAATAGCTGAAAAGTAGGAAAGGAAGAAGACAGTTAGTTATCTCGGTACGCAGATGCAGGACGGACAGAGGGGAAAGTTCGCAAAAAGGGTCGACGTAGCGGTAAACCTTACGATCCCGCTAGGTGCGAAATCCCGACGTCCGGCGCTTACGTAAGATAGCTCGGTATTTTAAGCGCCGGGTAAGCCGCTTAATACCATGAAAAAGGTAGAGCTTTAAAATAATTAGACGGCTGGGTAAGGCCCCTAATACGCTACATTGAGAGTGGCCACTAAAAAGTATGAGTGAAACTCCACCTGCTTCCAACTAAGGAACCACGACGGATCTCCTGCTGACTAGCAGACGCTGGACGCCAAGTAAAAACAATCTGTTTCTCTCACGGAGGTTCTCCCTGCCGACATCATCCTCCTCCTCCTCCTCCGAGGCGAAAGGTCGCTGACCTGCGTGAACTCACAGGAGAGAGTGCCCGCTCCAAATCGACGTAAAAGTTTTACGACGGGGACTCGAAGCGACAACCCCCGTTCCTTCTGCATCATCGAAGGAAGTGAAAAGATTCCTCCGGCGCTTAAGGTTGACGACAAGTAATCTTGCTTCCTGTACTTCCAATTGAAAAACTTTTGTACACATTTCCTTCACAATTAGTGTGTTCCCAAGGATGAAAATTTGAACATCGACTAAAATAACTTTATATTATAACTTGTAATACTTAATATTTTCTAAAACATAACCAGAATTATATTAAAAATCAATAACTTTTCCTTTGGTGGTATTGAAACCAGAAAAAAGATGGCGCGACCTGTACTTTGATGACGTCAGTAGAACAAACAAATGTTGAATTGCATAACTATGGTTACGTTTTAGAAAATATTAAGTATTCCAAGTTATAAAATAAAGCTATTTTAATCGATGTTTAAATTTTCATCCTTGGGAACGCATTAATTGTGAAGAAAATGTGTACAGAAGTTTTTTCATTGGAAGTATAGGAAGCGAAATTACTTGATGTCCACCTTAAGTCACACAGGTGAAAAGGACTATCAAAGAAAAATAAAGTGCAACGGTGTGTGTGTGAGTGCTACTGAACGAGTGTACTAAATACACGGATTTATGCAGCAAATAGCCAACAATACGTGAGTACCTTTTGTTTTTGTCTATTGTTATCCTGTTACCGAGCGGAGGAACTGAGAACATTAAATGAACTAATACCAGACTCTAAATTAGAACTTTGATACGCCCCTTTGTGAGGCGGAAGTCTTATTCCTAAATCATTAGGCAAATGATATTAGTTCCGATAGGGAGCGAAACATGTGTTTGTATCACCGTGGGCAATGCCCCGGGGCCGCCCCGGTGGCGCAGTGGTCTAAGGCGTTGGCCTCTGGTCATTCGTCCGTAAGGGGTCCGGGTTCGAATCCCGGTGAGGCATGGGTGTTGTGTTTTGTCTTTCGGCACTGGCTCTCTCCCTTCCCTGGAACCAGTGACCCTAAATTAGGGACGGGCGACTGCTTATAGCCCATTGAGTTGCTCACGGTGGTCGTTAAACCTCCAATCAAAAAAAAAAAAAAAATGCCCCGGTATAGAGTTTCCTCCTACAATAAAGCTGTTTAATTGTTAATCTTGCTCTATTCATTCCATAGGCTCTGGTGTTGTGGATAATTCCTTATATAAAATCTCTGTGTTTTCAGCGAGCATTACGTTCTCGCCTATTTACGCCAGCTCCCGAACTAAAAGAACCTACGTTCACGTTCCGATCAAATTGGTGGTCAACGGTGGGATAACTACCCACGGTAGATCTGATCAACTGGTGGCAAGCGGTGAATACATAATCCGGATCGGCCCGGTATTCGCATCAATATGGTTCTTCGTTCTTTGTTTTTAGCTGCTGATTTTTAACTACATTTGTATATGTTTTCAAGCATATATTTTACGAATAATTGAAAACTCACTTTAATATGGCAGAGATATTTTTTTTGCTTGAGATGTTTTCTCCGGGGTATTATTGTTTATTTACATCTTCAATATTTTGGGCCACCCCTCAAAGAAATCCTAGGTGTGCCACTGCGTGTGTGTATGAGCAAAAGACCTCTTTTGCAACAGAAAAGTAAATCTTTTCGTGACTTAATTGTCCATAATAACCCGCTATGAATTTTTGGATAAGATCTCATGATTCGGGATAAAAACAGATTTCTGAGCCAGAAATAAAAGACGCTCTCTTTTTTCTACAGTATGTAAGACGCATGGGAAAGGCCAAGTGTTTCACTAGCAGGTAAAGCAACAAAAATTATAGGATATGTGAAGAACGTTATTTCGAAGAAGGCCCAAGATTCAGGAATACATACAGTATATGGAGTGTGAGAAAGCTCATTGCCGTTTTGTTTGATTAGGGATTTAACGACCACCATGAGCAACTCAATGGGCTATAAGCAGTCGTCCGTCGCTAATTTAGGGTCACTAGTTCCAGGAAAGGGTGTGTTAATTAAAGAAAAACGTGGAAAGAGCGATGACTTTGTCTATTTATATCATCCACCCCGCATCGGGTTTCGAACCTGGACTCATCTCGGACGAACAGTCAGAAGCCAGCGCTTAGTCCACTGCACCGCCAGGCGGCCTCATTGCTTTCCAAACTCCAGCTATGATGAAGACTTTTTTGACTTACTTTTGTTCAAAGACATTATGCTTTTGATTGATATGTATATGTATCTACTTGAGAAGAATGACACAAAAACATTCATCGATGCTGAATATCAGAAGAAATATATGAATGCCAAATTTATAATTTTGTGACAGTTGTTTGAGTAACTTTTTTCTGTTTCACCCCTTAAGTTTGGACTGAGAGCCGAAGGACTAGAAGAGGCACTAAAGAAATTTGTAGGTCGGAGTGACGAACAAAGTGAGAAGTCATGGCTCAGGAAAGCATTAGAAAAAGTAAGTTTCATTTAAATAGGTAATAAATTTCATATTTTGCTTACAATTAAAATCACGTAGTTAAATTACTTCCGTTTCTGCAAATCGCCGAAACCGAGCTGCTGCAGAAGGACGAAAACATTATAAATTTTAGCATTGCATTATTGATGCACTGTCTCAGTCAGGTGTCGGCATGCTGCTTTTCCTTTTTTCTTTCTTTAGACTTATTGATAAATGAACTTTATCGATCGATAGATTTAAGGGTTTCAGTGTTCATTTAAAGACTTTTTTGAAATACGATTTTCAAAATTAATCAATTGTTAAATATAGAATATGAATAATTTAAGTTCGATGATAAAGACAAATTTGAATGCTAGTTGAAATGTTGCAGAAGGTCCATTAATTCGTACGTGTATCAATACACAAACCCATTTTCCCTTAAAGTTCTTGTAAGCCATATAAAAATGCTCTTCTTCTTATTGCTTTAGATCACATACTACTTGAACTTTCTGGTCGCGTTCTTGTAGAGAAACACGTTATCTACTAGAGAAAATCAGTGAATCGCCGTGTCGAATGAAAACTCCTCGATTCCAAAGATGGATCAATTTTAGTTCGTAAACAGATACATATCATTATATGCAAATGGATAAGTTTAGTACAGGTAAGAAATTCAGCTTAAACTCTCAATATTGCCTGTGTCAGAGTAAAGACTGTGGGACGAAGCCGTCTACAGTACATCAAATGAGATGGAGAAATACTCTCGTTCAAAATTTTCTCTCAAAATTTTGAATAATTTGAAAGTAAGTTGAAGAGCCTCTTTTGGTGGAGTACCATATCAATGCTAGCTTAGATAAGGTTGCCATACACAAGGCAGTTAGTTTGGGTTTTCAATTCTTTACCGATAACGTATCACTAAGATTGGTTTTCAAGGCTACAAAAAATGAACTAATTTGAATTTTTGAACTGCTTCTTTTTTCGTTTAGAAATAATATTTCCAGATTGGAAAAAAGTTCTGCATTAAACCTGAAGACTAATAATTGGCTTTTAATTGCTCCCATTTCCATCAAACTTCCATTACAGGCTGCAATAAAATATGTAGAGAACAAGAGATTACCGAACAAACACATTCAGAATACGATACACGACACGAAGTGGGAGTTTTCCAGCCACACTTCCATTACAGTTTAAACTGAACTAGGAAATAAACCGAAAATACAAAAATGCGTAGCACTTACTTCATATAATTCTGTAGGAGTCTAGCACTTGGTAGAAAATTATTTTTGAATTTTTTACACTTATAACGAAGTAAATTTCTCCGTCATTTTTGTCCACGCCGGGGCTCGAACCCGGCTCCTCTCATTCCGGAATAAGTCGCTCCACCAATTAAGCTAGGCGGACGTTCGTTATCATTGCTATCTGCCTTTATATTTTGTGCGTCCTGCTGGGCAGGCACGTCACATCTCCTCCTTCCCCCGAAAGAGGGCCGTGTGCATGGCCCACGGGTCAGCCGTGACCATGAATCGTCGCAGGCAGCCATCCGCCGAAGAACGTACACATGAGAACTCCCAGTCAATCTAGTGTGTGGAATGCAACTTCACACACATTTATTTTTCGAAGCGCTGGAGAAGGGATTCTCTTATTTTTCGTATCTCGCGGTGTGGAAGGAACATCACACCATTGCGAGATCTTGAACGGCCGGGTCATCCGGAAATTTCGGGCGCCATTATAACGAAGTAAATTTCTCCGTCATTTTTGTCCACGCCGAGGCTCGAACCCGGGTCCCCTCATTCCGGAATAAGTCGCTCTACCAATTGAGCTACGCGGACGTTCGTATCGCTGCTATCTGCCTTTATATCGTGTGCGTCCTGCTGGGCAGGCACGTCACACACTTTATGTAACTGTTAACGAATCTTATCTCTTCAGCATGCTAGAATTAATCTTTCTTGGTCTTATTGCAAAAACACTAGGAACATTTATCTCAATACTACATACTATATAATTCGGTTTAATACATACTATATAATTTGAAGTTATCACAAATAATTTTTGCTATGATTTTGTGTTTATTAAATATATGTCGTGCTTCTACTTGTTTAAAGGTTCCGTCCGATTCAGACTCTGCCAAGCCAGAATTTTCTTTCTACCTACGAACCATGGACACTGAAGTTCTGGACCTGTCCTCATCCGATCTTACAAGCCTTGGAAGCATGGTGCAGTACGCCGATGTTCTCAACAAGGTAAATAATTTCCCTCTCTTTACGCGTCTGTTTTACTCACGGGAGAAGATTCTTTCAAAACAGAACGTTTTGACACCGGTAACCAAACTCGAAAACCATCGCATATTTCGAATCTGTTTCGGGCTAATGTTTAATGGCATCAAAAGGCCTCTTACATCCAAGAGATGGAAGTAGGCGTTGTTGTTATCTAAAATTTTGATCCCCGGTAAAGAAATTCCAAAAAGATTTGCAATTTTCAGGAGAAATTGTATTTAAACTTTCCGAGATCTTCGGTATCAAGGTATTTAGAATGTACGCTTGCTGTCATTGTTTAACAATTGATTTCACTAATTATACTTTAAGTTATTCGGTAAACGGCCAATAAGAATGCCAGCTTCTGTCATAGGCCGAGGATTCAAATCTGAATAAGACATGAGTTATTCATGTTTTTGACAGTCCTCTTTCTTCTCAGGGGAAAATAATCATAAATCAGAAAAGAACGATTTGTTATGGTCTCTGATGCGCAGCAGGATAGTTAAGCTAACATGAAGTAAGGAAAATGCTAGCACAACACGTGTTTTCCAAATTAAAGCTGAAATTCCGAGATTTGAATCATCGTATTCTCTAGAGATCTTCGACTCCAAGATAGATAGACTGTAAGGAATGCAAAAGCCGATACGTCTTTGTTAAATCGAGAAATATATTAAAACCGAAAATTTGTGATTTATTAGGCTCATAATAATTTAGACTTCTGGCATGTTTTATACAAAGATAAAACTGTCAATATGCACGTTAGTTAGATTTAACTTGTTTTAACCAAGTCGCAGTTTTAACAATTAAGGAAATGTGGAGTAATCAATAACGACACAAAACTTCTTGTGTCGGATCTTTCAGAAAAACAGAGGATATGTTTTGACACTGTCAAAATATCCTGCGTTTTGATCTGATGATACGAACTGATGATTCTGTGCAAGGGAGTTTAACTTAAAATGAAATTTTTTGGTAGGTACGTAAGATAATTATATTTTTGTGCGCGGTTTTTTCTTTGGATAATTAAAAAAATCTAAATTTACACATTACTGATGGAGGACGATCCAGCGGTAAAGTGATCCAGTTATTTGGTTAGCTTTCTAGAAACTGTTGCCAATGAAATCATTTGAAGCAGCAATTAACTCTTTTTCGTGTTGTGGCTTTATCACAGGATCTTCAACAAACGTTTGACTACTACTGCACCAAAAAAGAATGAAAAGGAATTTCTAGTCATTGGTAGTACTTTGAACAACTACTAATGTGGCGTTTATTATGACGAATAGTTAAGTCAGATGTGAAAAGATTTATGGTATAACGCGATTTAAAACAGGCTGGCTTTCATGCATCTTCGATTTCTTCACAAAGATTGTACACTGAAGAGCAATTGAATTAGAGACAGCTGGCGTTATGCAAATGTGACGCTCTGGGCGGCGCTGTAAACGGAAACGACATGACGTATGCAGCGATCCGACAATACAAGGAGTGTTGCGACGGAAACAGTTAGAGTCAGACGCAGTATGGGTAAGACGAAAGATCTAAGCGCATTTGATCGTGGGCAAATTGTCGGGGCCCGACGAATGGGTCACTCCATCTCGGAAGTCGTGCAGGCACTGGGATTTTCACGAGCCACTGTGTCCCGGGTGCACCGTGAGTACATCGAATCCGGTAAAACCATCCCTGCAAGGGCCAACTGCTGTGGACAACAGCGTGTGGATGAGCGGGGTCATCGTCGGCTAGCTCGCATTGTAACAGCGGATAGACGGGCCACAGTGCAAGAAATCACTCGGCAATTTAACGCTGGTGCACAAAAACGTGTAAGCAGCCACACCATGCAGAACCATCTCCTCGCTTTGGGGTACAGAAGCCATCGTCCCACGAGGGTACCGCTGTTGACCGCACATTACAAGGTGCAAAGATTAGCACGGGCGCGGGACCCTAGACATGTGGAAAAATGTTGCCTGGACTGATGAGTCGAGATTCACGTTGGTACATGCGGATGGCAGGATACGAGTACGGCGCAAACCACATGAAGCGATGGATCCTTCTTGCCAGCAGGGTACTCTTCAAGCTGGTGGGAGTGGCATTCTCGTCTGGGGACTGTTTACGTGGACTGAAACGGGACCCCTGGTATACGTGTGACATCGTCACTCACAGGTCAACGTTACCGAGATATCCTGGACGGCCATTTGCTCTCGTTTGTGTGTCTTCAACATCCCACTGGGGACCTCATCCTGCAACAAGACAATGCAGCTCCCGAATTGTATCCGAATTGTTGGATGAACACTCCACCGACGTGACCTCGCTTCCTTGGCCAGCTTGGTCACCTTACCTTAATCCCATCGAGCACATCTGGGATGCCATCGAGAGAGATGTTCAGGGGTCGTGGATATGTATGGCTTCCCAACGCTTCCGGTGTCTTGTCGAGTCCATGCCGAGACGAATCGCCGCCGTCATCAGGGCGAAAGGTGGTGCTACACGTTACTAGACAGGTATCTGTAATTCAATTGCTCTTCAGTGTATGTTATCCCTATGACTGGGAATGGTATTCCTACTGCCCGAGTTCATCAGGTGATTAAATGAGTCTTGATGAGACTTAGCGAATTTGATGAGAAACATCCAGCCGCCAATTGCTTTGGATGTTTTTCGTACCTGATTTGCTGCGCATTTAGCTTGTACTTCTAGCAATTTTAATTCACAAGCTATACATAATGTTTAGAATTCAAATTAAAATATCCGATTTTACACTGAAGTGCCAAAGGTCATGAGATACGTACCCAGTATCTTGTAGAACCTCCTCTAGCCCGGCGAAGGGCAGCAACTTGACGTGGTATCGATTTCACAAGTAGCCGGAAGACTTCCGGAGAGATGTTGAGCCATGCCGTCTAAACAGCCGCCCACAGTTACCTGGTATTTGTAGGTGCAGGATCTTGGGTGCATGCGAATGGACCTTTCCACCACATCCCATAAGTGCCCTATTGGGTTCATGTCGGGCGAACGTGGTGGCCACATCATCCGTCGGAACTGTCCAGAATGCTTTTCGAACCAATTTTGGATTTTGGACAACTTGGGCTTGATGATATGATGCATTGTCCGCCTGGAAAATTCCATCCCTGTTGGGGTACATGAAGTGATTAAGCGCTGCAATTGGTCACTCAGCAGAGCAGCAAAGCGAGTACCGGTTAATGACGTGTTTACGACGACCAGATAACCCAAACCGTGCCACGTAAAAATACCCCACACATGTATGGAACCACCACCAGCTTGCACAGTGCTTTGTTGTCAGCTTGAGTCAATGGCCTCATAGGGTCTGCACCAGACCCGAACCCTACCATCAGCTCGCAACAACTGGCAGCATGACTCATTGGACCACGAAACACATTGCCAGTCTTTCAAGGTCCAATTACCGTGTACACGAGCTCAGGCGAGGCGCTGTGTCCGATGTCGTGGTGTCAACAAAGGCACTCTGGTGGGGTCTTCTGCTCCGATACCCCATGGACGCTAAAGCACGCTGCACTGACCTGATGGATATGTCTCTGGCACCTCTTGCCCTAAATGTGGATGTTATTTAAGCCAATGTCGCTTGTCTGTTAGCATGGGCAATCCTGGTCAGACGCCGCTGATCACGGTCATTCAGCACACGTGGTTGGCCACTGCGCTGTCCACGGTGGGTGGTAATGCCTTACCACCCACCGTGGTACACACATGACACCGTGGATCGTGGAATATTGAATGTTCACCCAACTTCGGAAATTGAATGTCCCATCCTTCTGGTTCCCACCACTATGCCTCGTTCAGACTACGATGTAATTCACGTCGGCTGGCCATAATCCTACTGGCGGTTGTTCAACCTGACACACAAGATTACACCTCGCAACGGATGAAAATCGTGGCGTGCGTCGAAGTCTTTATACGGCGCCAGTTAAAAGTCTGCATACTCCTATCCCATGATTTTTGGCACTTCAGTGTAATAACTGACGCTATTCTTCATTTACCAGTAATTTTAATGCAGTTTTGATTCTAAAGCTTCGAGAATCGCGACCAATGACTTCCGTGGAATTGTATCATCAAAGAACTCAAGAGAATGACTTTTTACTTCGTTTCATTAGATGCTGTAATATCAAACGTGGGGTGTAAAGTGCATTATTTTGACGTAAAAATATTTTCTTTTTCAGCTTTCCCAGGGAGGTAATGCAGATTTCGCCCATAGTTTCGTGTTCGCTGATACCAAACTTGTTGTACCAAGTGTAACTGGACGATCGTATGCTCTTAGCTTTACTGGAACTACAAATGTTGGGCTTTCTGTAAACGGAAAATTCGATGTGCTTAACCTGATGTCTTCTCCAAAGAACTGCGACGTTGAAGGAAGATTCCAGCCCAGGTAGATTTTGCACTACAGATTTTCTTTTACTTCCTCGATAGCAATTCCTTTTCGTTTTCTAAAGCCAGATGTCCATGAATATGCATCTTCACTAATTAAATCTTTCTAACCTGTAAGAAAATGCAACACTCTCTGAAAGCTTGAATCTTAGGATGTATTCTTAGTTTTTCAACGGAAACAAGTTGAGTTTTAAGACGTCGTTCTGTTTTCACCAGCACTATGCAGAAACATGGATAAGCTCGGGCTTCAGGGTCACCAACCAAAAAAGCTAAAAATCCTCCTGACCAGTGCCGAAAAAGGCAGCTTCCTCAAACACAATGCATATTGAATGATGGTATCATAAAATAAATTTCTTCGTATTAATGAATAAGCAAATTTTTCCAACACAGAACTTTTTTGATATTTTTAAAAATATTTCTTTGTGTAGATTAGAGAAATTGCTATCATTTCGCTTAAGTTTTCAGATCAAATTAAAACCTTTTTGTTAGAGGGGAAGCTCACTAAATTCTAACTGTAATCTTGTCAACACTGTACCTATACTCTTTGACATTGTAACTTCAATGCATCTAACACAACTTCGTTCCAGCTGCCTACGTCCTTGGTTACATAAGTCTGTATCATGCTCTGTAAACTACGCCTTCCTCTGCAGCGTCCTTAGGCTAAATAAGGATTGCTAGAAAACTGCAGAATATCCATACACACTAAACATACATACCCATGAATACTGGATGGTGAAATTCCTTTTCTTGGCCAAAAATCTAATCACTCTCTAAATTGATTCACGTTTATAATTTTCCACGCCACTTCTGAGTGATGCAGTAAATCAATTTGCTAAACTTCAACAGTTGATGCATATCCAGTGGTTGCCTGGTCACTTTTATACTGTCAAAGAAAGATGCAGTACTGTCTGCGTCCACATGTCCTTGCATTCTACTCCTGCTTTGAACTTGTTAAACTCTTTACATGTACGGAATATTTTTTTTCTGTTTGGGGACTTAATGGCCCCTGTGAGCACCTAAGGCTATAACTAGTTTCTTTTCCCAGAGCCATTGGCTCCAGAGGAGGTACAGAAATAGTGCCGTAGACAAACGCACCATCCGTACCTAATATGGGACTCAAATCCAGGTCCAACAATATGATGTCCAGATGGGCCTGAAGCCCACGCTACTGTCCACTCGAACACTGGAGAAGTATAGGTGTATGATACGACACTGTCAAAAATAGCGAATAGTCGGCATTCATCTGGACCAGGGAACGTTTTCTATGGTGAAAAAATAGACACCCTTAAGGGTGATACGAATTGACGCATGGCCTATGCTGATTTTCTTGATTTCAAGATTTTTCAAAAATTACATTGAGTGTTCTGATTTCCCTTTTAATACCTCCACTACTAGCTACGTTTAATACCAGTGCATGTAAATCCCTCTTTGACTGTACTGCATATTTATGAGCACTAATCTGAAACTATGAAGCATGGAAAGCTGAAATTTTGCACATACCTGCCAGAATTGAGTTTGTCCGCGTGATCTTATAAACCTGATTAGGTTAGGCCATTTGTGAGATCCTCTACTCGATTCAGGTCGGACGTGAAATTCTCTTCTTTATCATATTAAACCTGTCTCACAATCAGTCAGTTAATATACAGTACTAGCACTATCAGACAAGCAAACTTTAGTCTCGCCGAGATATCAATTTTATGTTAATGACTTTAAAGTGCCTGTAGTTACGGCTATACATAAATGACTGTAACAACTTTTTCTTTCAGTGTTAACGTTGAACTTGCCGCAACTGTGGGATTCCATTCAGAAAAATCTCGTCCCGATATGAAGGTCGTAACCACTTTCCATTCAGATTCTGATGTTGAAGCCAAATTGCTGCTTAAGGATGGCCATCTGCTTCAAGCAAAATGGGACTTACCATCGGAGAAGCTTGGACTCCTAAAACTCAGGTAAATGAAATACACTATATTGAAAAAGTCACCGGATACCTAGAAGAGAAACACAACATAGCATTTATTGCCATACATTAGTACGGTGCCTGTTCACCGTTGGCCTTAATGCAGGCACTGAACCCTTCGAGACATGCTTTCGACAAGGTTTTGGAACACAGCGATAAGTATGCGCTTCCATTCAGTACATAATGCTGCCGCTAACTGTTGCTCAGTAGTAGGCCTTGGTTCCAAACTTCTTACGCGGCGCTCTAATTCATCACATAGGTGCTCTATGGGATTAGATCAGGGCTCTGTGCAGGCCAGTCCACACACGATATGGAATTATCGTCAAACCACGCCGTAACAGTCCTTGCCTTATGGCTCGGTGCATTATCCTGCTGGTACGAACATAGTGTTGCCACAGAGTTGGTAGGGCATAATTATCCAAAATATCAAGGTAGACGTGCTGTTTAACAAGTTTGTTCACGCTAACCAATGGAACGGGACCATACCACGAAAAACACCCCCACACGAGTACACTGCCAGCTGCAAACTTGACCGTAGGAACAATACACTGTGGTAAATAGCATTCCCCCGGCTGCCCCCATACCCACACATAGCCATCAGACTGATGGATCGTGTATCTGGATTCATCAGTACATAGGTTCCGTTTCCATTTATCTACGGTCCACGAGAAATGTTCTTTACACCATGCTAAACGACGAGTAGCATTCCGAGTGGAGATGAAAGGCCTATGAGCAGCCGCACGACCACGGTAACCCATGGAATGAAGTCCTCTGCGAATGGTACTTGTACATACCGAGGTTCCAGCATTTTTACTCACCTTTACACTGAGGTCTTGTGCAGTACTCCGTCGATTAGCTGTAACGACTTTCCTGAGGCTTCGGCGTCCTCTATCACTGATTTTCTTTGGTCTGCCAGTACGTTTTGCTGCTTCAGGCACGCCATGTGTCTTCCACTTATTCAGTACATCCAAAACAGTTGACTTGGGCATGTTTAAACGCCTTTCGGTTTCTATTATGGACAACCCACTAATATAACACCCAACAATCTTTCCTTTCTCAAAGTCAGTTCTCTGCTGGCGCGACATTTTCACGCAACCTCACAGTGCGATATGATCACGGTGAGCTGCAGGCTTGTTTTTATACCGTTTGCAGATGTACCACGCATCTTAACAATGCAGCGGATCCGTTCATTTGTTTTTGAAGGGGTGTCCGGTAACTTGTGTAAATATAGTGCATATTGTCATTTTCCAGTATATGATTCCTTAAACTTTGGTAAATGAAATGTTTAGGATAAGCCAGTATGCATGATTTCAAGCGTAGAGTTGGTTTCATAGTGAAGGTATCTGACATGTCTTGAATATCAATAAGTGTTGATGGACACTGTTTGGAAGTCTCGTATTAGCTGCATTTCCGAACTGTATTTCTTTGTCTAAAGTGGAAGCTACACTATCCATAACGTCGTTGCATTTTTCTTTGATAATCCTGTATTGAAAGGGAGTTAGTGTAGAGAGAAGCCCCATTAATTTTGTCAGACTAAAGAACATCAAGTCGTTGTTAAGACTGGAGAAACGTCTAGTAAACAATTAGGTATATACTTCGATGTGCATACACAGTTTATTTTACATATATTTATATTAGCTCTACGTAGAAGCAAAACGACAGGATATAAATTTACAGCTGTGGAAGTTGGGCGTTAGTGGAAACTATCAGACTGACTGACTGATATTTTTAATCTAAATTTCGGAAGGTGACACCCATTTTCGTCTTTTTTTAATAAGAGCTTTTCTCCAGTGCTTCCAAGAGACAGGGGAATAATTTTTTTATTTAATTTCGTCCAGTCATATCCTTATAAAGTCAGATGGTAGCTTTGTAGACGGGAAATCACAGTTTGCCTTGGATTTTGAAATGGTGAACCGCTTAGAATGATCGAATTTTTATACTAATACTACGCCCCGATGACTTAGTTTCCACCAAACTAGTGTTGATTTTTATTAATACATGACAATACCACTCTCCGGAAAAATAATTCGTGTGGTGATGTGCAAACAGTATTTCAGTTTTCGCACAAAACATCGCAATTTGCTCTGAAGTTACCTGTGGAAATTTGCTTCTTCGGTTTCTAAGATTTTTACAGAAATTAAATTTAGTAGACAACCGTTAAAACAAAAAAAAAATGTACTTATGGACTATGCACTTCCAAAATCGGACGACTGAAAAGTCACAAATTCTTGTATTGTCTCCGGAATTCGAAATTTACTGCCCACTTGATCAGACAGCAGTATTTATTGGCGCAATATGGGAGTATTTCAATGAGCGCAGGCACAGAGCAGAGGGAAGAAAGCGCATGTAACTGGTAGTGAGCTCGTATATTTCCAAACCCTAGCTCTTCTTGGAAATTTTTTATTTCGAGTTCAGACACAACACATACCTAGAATCTTGGATGTAACCCACCTAATAAGAATTTACATACATCTACCTATTTTTTACTTTGTCTGTTTAGGCTCTTCCAGGTGGACTAGTTCAGGTGTGCGCCAGTGGTAAACTTTCAATGGCTATAGGTCCATATTGCTTTGGGAGCGTTTTTCAGTACATTACGCCAGTCTTATTTCTTCTAGGGAAGCTTAAAGAGGACGGATCATTGGGGGGAATATTAATCGGGATCAAAGGCGTTCTTGTCCGTATATTGAATGAATTTTATCTGCATTCTGCTTAGCTGTCTCCGTACCTGATGAAAATCCTGATACTTGAAGCTGAAAAATTTCAGTTTTAGTTCTCATCAAGAAGCGCATTATGCTCTGAACGCATAGTAATAAATTCTTGCATTACTCCCATATTCACAGTCAGAAGAAGAGGGGGGATTGGTCTACCAGGACATCGGGATATTTCCCAGTGGATTACTCGAGAAATGGCCCACTTTCTAGTATTAGCCCACTTTCTAGTATTTTTTGGAACGAACGAATAGTTATTCCTGTACTTATGAATAATGGTAATTACTAACTACATTTGAGGCTTTTTTTTTTTTGGATTGAAGGTTTTACGACCATCGTGAGTAACCCAATGGTCTATAAGCAGTCGCCCGTCCCTAATTTAGTCCCACTGGTTCCAGGGAAGGGAGAGAGGCAGTGCCGTAAGACAAACACAACATCCATGCCTCACCGGGATTCGAACCCGGATCATTCTCGGACATCGCTTAGACCACTGCGCCACCTGGGAGGCATTTGAGCTTTACACCGATGAGCCATTTAATTACGACCACCCTCAGCCTTAGACCATTGCGCCACCTCGGAGGCATTTGAGCTTTATACCGATGAGCCATTACATTACGACCACAATCAGCCTTAGACCATTGCGCCACCTGGGAGGCATTTGAGCTTTATACCGATGAGCCATTACATTACGACCACCCTCAGCCTTAGACCATTGCGCCACCTGGGAGGCATTTGAGCTTTATACCGATGAACCATTACATTACGACCACCCTCAGCCTAGAGAAATAGGTGTTTGCGGAAAACACTGGAAGCCTATCCGTATAAGATCCAGTGCTTACAAGAGATAAAACCTGCCGATAACGATGTGCGTAAAACGTTTGATTTGGCGTTCTTGGCACGCATGGAGATCGACCCGAATTGGCCGTGGAACATCCTATTGAGTGACGAGCTCACTTTCACCTGTGCGGAACCGTCAACACACAAAACTGCCGCATTTGAGCAACGCAGAATCCTCACGGAGTCCACCAGGTGCCCTTGCATTCACCGTATGTGACTGTATAAATAGGTTTTACCGCCAACTTTTTTGGTTGGTCCATTTTTCTTTGAGGAACTCAGTCCGCAGGGTACAAAGACCTATTCCATGACAGCAGCGCGTTATCGAGATATGTTGCAGGGTGTCGTCATTTCTGAACTCCAGCAACGCAGATGCCTCGATACAAGAACGTTCCAACAAGACGGGGCTCCACCACACATTGGCCGAGCCGTTCAACAGTTGCTGCGAACTCAGTTTTCCGAGGATCGAGTTATCAGTCGTGCATTTCCTACAAGATGGCCTCCGCGGTCACCGGACCTTAGCCCTTGCGACTTTTGGCTTTGGGGCTACCTGAAACACAAAGTTTATCAAGGAAACCCTGGAAACCTGGCGGATTTGAAGAGCCATATCACCTTGCACGCACGCAACATTTGTAGTGATCAGTTACGTACTACTGTGGAGCATGTTGTGACACGGTATCACTTGTTGGCCCTGCAGCACGCTGGACACATTGAACACCGCCTGTGACACCATTGTACGGCAGCTCCGACGACTTGGTTTGCTATTATGTTCTGATGTGAAGCCTGTGTTTGATGCATGTGTTTCGTTGGTGCTGTGAAACACCGCTCTGTGTGATAGACAGTTTGTCTGTGTATGGAGTGTATTAATACAGACACATGATGTCACTTCATCTGCTGTTGGTTATTGGTAGTGTCGTGTTTTATATTCCTTATCTGCCCACTCTCGCAGCACCACATGTTCACCTACCGCTAATTTTTGTAACTACAATTCCCCCCCCCCAAATCATTTTTCCATGGTCTGACATGTATACCCTCCAGATTTGGGGCCGTTACGTCAAGGGGTTCTCTCTCCACACCGTTCCAAACAGGGATACTTTAATTTGAATCACCCTGTACTCCAAAATTTAATAAAAATGCATACAAAGTCAAATGAATTTTAATAGCCTTTGAGACTGAAGAATATCAATTTCTGCCACATTGAATAAACAGGAACTGGAAGGTGAAAACAACATTTTTTAGTGTTGTTTTTTAATGTGTTTTAACGTGTGCTGATTTGGGAGCTGAATCGGTGCATTGAAAATTTCTTAGAATTAAAACTTGCAGATTTTACGTGTTGTGGATGAATATAAATGGTAACATTTACAGAGATTTAAAATAAAGTTAAATCTCTGTAAATGTTACCATTTATATTTAATTGTGTAAATGTTACCATTTATATTAAATTGTGTAAATGTTACCATTTATATTAAATTTAACTTTATTTTCTCTTCCTTCTGCAGCACCAATGTTTACGAAGTAGACTCCAATAACGTTGAAAGGCCTCTGCTGGAAGAAATGCGTACTATTTTGGACCACTGTACAAAATCCCTGGTGAAGCCTCTGGGAGTTGAAATCTGTGGCAAAGTTGAAGTTCCTCATCCTTTCGTCAGCAGGACCTTTCCCTTCGCTAAAGGAATGGGAAACGTTGAACTGTATGTGAGAAAAACTGACGCATCAATGCAAGGTTATGAACTGTCAGCTGAGTTTCCGAGACACAAGGTTTGTTGTTGTCCACTTCCAGTACCAAACTTAAATAATGTAATTAGTCGGATAGTCAGTTTGCTTTATAACGCACAATTAAAGGTAACTTACCCTAACGCACTTGACTGCTCATGATTGCAAGTTGTTTGTACTAACCTCAAAGTCTATCATTCCTAACTTTCCGGTTACCAGGTTGTACCTTCACGGGCTGACTTGGCTTCTGGCAACGCGTACGTTAGTTTGTTGTGCGCCTGTGTTTTCGTCTGTCTGAAGGGCTGTGACCAGACCTGCAGTTTCAACACAGAACATAACTTGCCGACTAACCCACTCCGTTGTTTCAGTTTTGGCTGTAACAACATCATCGTCTGATCGAAATTCCCGGCAATATCAGCTCTCTTTTTCTCACGCCCACTTTGTTTTATCGCATTAACATTATCGCCCACATTTACCATATTTATTTTCTCTGAACCTTCATCCATTATGTCTGCTTTAGAAGCCTGTTTATTAAGTGAAGCTCTTTTCATACATTTTTAAAAGCAGAAGTTATAATATTCAAGTCACTCGGTATTGATTAAAAATGGCCTTTCGCACAGAGAACAGCAGAAAGTCTCGACTGCCACTCTCATCTCCTGGACTTTTCTCTTTGTGTAAGGCCAAGAGGGCAGTTGCTCCTCCAAATAAGCACCGCTAGAGCTCTTCCTTTCCACTTCCCCCTATGTTTCGCCTTAAGTGTAAAAACATAAATTTGTCTGTGACGTAGATCGATATCGCTCCCCCTCACTCCGGAGTAAATTGCTCTCCCAACTAAGCTACACGGACGAAATGTATCGCTGCATATTTGTCGTCTTGACACGTGCTTTACCTCTGTAGTACGTCACATCATCTTACTCTTAATTTTTTTTATTTGTAAAGCATAGAACCAAGTTTCTTTAATGATAGGCGATGTGTGGAACAATCACCACACATTTTTCGAAGAACCCATTGGCTAGTACATCCATTTTTACATTCGGGCGCCAATGTGAAAACACAGATTTGTCCATGACGGGGATCAAAACTGCGCCCCCTGACTCCGGAATAAGTTGCTCTCCCAACTAAGCTACACGGACGGAATGTATAGCTCCAGATTTGTCGTCTTGACACGTGCTTTACCTCTGTAGTACGTCAAATAAGCGCCTGTTGAAAAGGTGCTATGTTCTTGGAGGCGGCCGCCCTGGTGGCGCAGTGGTCTAAGGCGTTGGCCTCTGATCATTCGTCCGTAAGGGGTCCGGGTTCGAATCCCGGTCAGGCATGGATGTTGTGTTTGTCTTACGGCACTGGCTCTCTCCCTTCCCTGGAACCAGTTATCCTAAATTAGGGACGGGCGACTGCTTATAGCCCATTGAGTTGCTCACGGTGGTCGTTAAACCTCCAATCAAAAAAAAAAAAAAAAAAATGTTCTTGGAGGCGACCATCTAGGACAATAAACACGCCCGGTAGAAAAACTGTGGCGGAACTCCCCCTCCCTTTTCTTAAGCTTATGTGTGGTGAAAATATGAAGTCAAATGTTATAAATGTTTTGGTTTTTACACGTAGGTCTTCATAAGGAAGGAAGAAAAGCGTGTGTTTTATGGATTTTTAATTAGTACCACTCAATATTTAACGCTATAGCGAAGGTGGCGCTGCAACCGAGTCTGAGTATATAAGATCTTCTGTAATCTTTTCTTGTTTCGGGAACCATGAAAACCGATCACTTTCGTTATTTTGTTACAGTGGTATTTACGTTGGACTTATTTTCCATGTTTCTCTGAAGAATGCAGTGAAAACAGTATAAAATGTAATTCGTTATAGCAAATAAGTATACGTGAGTTTTTTTTCTCCACAGAGCAATGTCATGTCCTACAGAATGGTTTTCGATACACCAGGTTCCCACGTTCAAAGAAAATTTGAAGCTCACCTAGAGATGAAAAAATCGTCTTCTGGAGAAAGGGAATACAAGTTAGATTTAGAAAGTCCGTTTAAAACTGTTTCCTCAAGTGGTAAGTAGTTTCTATTTCGTCAGGGAAACTTAAATAATTTGGTTAATTTTTGTATAAAACGCTTTAAGTTACACATATCCACGGAAACAAGACTTTAAAAACATCAAATTTTTTATGCTTTGTTTTATTTATCTTTCCCTTTTGTTTCAGTAACCATGTATCTGTAATTGGGGTAGGTGTGAATAAATAAATAAGCATGCTATCGAACCTGGACGTACTTTAACATGCAAATACTGCTGTAAAAACTGAGAATTTGGTTGTCTAAAATGAGGAGATAATTGATATGCAAGATGTAAAGACTAACAGAACTGGCACGTCACTGCTATAAAGGATGTGTTAGAGCATGTAGCATGAGAAGAGATGTCAATGCTGTGACCAACTAGTGAATCAATGCACAGAAGGGATTAGACGTGATTAAAGTGAATTTATACAACAACATCACTTGTAAATAAATGTTACAGAAAGCTATATTCCTTTGCAAATCTTCGACCCTGAGAAAAGAAGAACATGTGGGTGCATTTACTCCACACTCTATGAAAGAGGTCATTTTTCCTGGTGAGAGGTTGTAGATGAGCAGCTTTTTCAGTCATTCTGTTGAAAACCGACAAAGAGGAAAATAACTACCGACTGAAAAGACAACGCGAAATATATTTAACTTCTGGTAAACAAAATTTCAGAACAATAAACGGTGTGACACTTCAAGGAGAGGTTTTCTTATTTCGGAGATTTTGTTTTCAGCTTAAGAAGTGAAGGATTATTATCAGATGAATTGAGTACAAAGAAGTCAGGAGTGTGAAACGATTTATTACCTTTAGGGTTAGGGCTTTCAACAAAAATGAATGTAACAGGATCGCCCTTTTCTTGAGTAGATGTATTTGAGAAGGTCAAACAAAGCTGATACCGGAAGTTTTGGCCAGGGACTAGAATGTACTACTATCAAAGAGAGGAGGGAGAGAGAGAGAGAGAGAGAGAGAGTTTTACAAAAAAAGATTAACTGGTTTCATTTTTGAAAGTCGTTGGAATGTATTCATTGCACGCTGATAAAAATTTCCATTTGTGAAAGACTTTGTTTCCGATAGTTGTAGATAGGTAATGGACTTATTTCTAGGTTTTTTAGAACCTTCGCAGTTGCAGGAATAAACTCTGTTTCTGTGAGGTGACAGACGGGTCTACTCGATGTTTTGCTAGTCACTAGATGAGGAATTTGGACATCGGAGATTTGTAAAGTCTAGGGAAAAACTAAAAGCATTTTTTTACTCTCAGTGTTTGAGATACCGTGACACACTGTCATTTGTATTTATTAGCTCTGCATCATTAAAACTGCACTACAATGAGAAAGAATGTAGAAACAAATACTATGTTGGCAAGTAACAATACGAAAATCTCTATTTAATAAGCTTAACCTTAAGTAAATAATATTTTTTTGCGTTTAATTTCTTTGTTTGCATAAGTACACTGCTGGCCACCCAAACTGCAACACCAAGAAGGAAGCAACCGATTGGTCTGAAATTCGCAGCATGCGTCGCCCGTGAGAGGACATACAAACGATTAGCATTGCAGGGCATATGCAAATCATGCGCGCCCGGCACGCTATAGAGAAGCACTATAAGAAGGGTGCACAAAAGGCGGGGTGTAAGTAGTGGAAGTGTGTTGTGCTGCCGGACCTGTGCGTGGGAAGCTTCCTGATGCCTCGTCGCAGAATACCGCAGTCATTCCAGCCCGTTTCGGAGTTCTACAGAGGACGAATACTGGCTTATCGCGACAGCGGTTTATCGTACCGAGACATCGGAGCCCGTGTGGGACGACATCCAGCCACAATGAGGCGAGTATGGATTCGGTGGGTGAAGGAGGAACGGACGGACCGACGTGAACGATTGCCGCAGCCGCGGCACACCCCCGAAGGAGAGGACCGGCATGTTGTGTGGCGGGCATTGGCGGCTCGCAGCGCCACATCACGAACGTTAGCGCAGGAATTAGGGTGTGTTGCGCAACAACCTGTGTCAGCACGTACCGTTCGACGTCGTCTGCAGGAGCGGGGACTTGTCGCACGGCGTGCATTGCTCCGATTACCACTGACGTTACACCACCGGCGAGTGCGGCGGCAGTGGGCCGTTGAACGCCGCACCTGGACTACGGAATGGCACGACATTGTCTTCTCCAACGAATCCCGCTTCGGCCAGAAACACCATGATGGTCGGATCCGCGTGTGGCGGCACAGCGGCGAGAGACTGTATGACGCCTGCATTATGCATCGCCATACCGGTCCGTCGCCTGGCGTTATGGTTTGGGGCGCAATTGGATATGATACCCGCACCCCTCTGATACGCATCGCTGGTACACACAACAGCCATCACTACATCTCCGAAGTTTTGGAGCCTGTAGTCCTTCCTTACCTGCAGGACCTACCAGCGCCCACGTTTCAACAGGACAATGCGCGCCCGCACGTGGCACGCATCGTGCAACAATTCTTCATGGCTCATCAGGTGTCTCTGCTGCCGTCGCCCGCCTGTTCTCCCGATATGTCGCCCATCGAACACGTCTGGTCGCTGATCGGCCACCGAGTGGCCCGGCAAGCACCACCCGCGGCTACGCCTGAGGAACTGTGGCAACGTGTGGAAGCAGCCTGGATCGACATACCCCAAGTCCACATCCAAAGCCTTTTTCGTTCGATGCCGCGGCGTGTAGCGGCCGTTATTGCCAGCCATGGGGGACACATGAACTATTGATATCTGCGTGTTCCGCAAGTCGCACGGGCCTGTAAGCTCAATCGTTTCATCTTTGTATCTGTTGTTATGTGCCTAGTAAATCTGGCTTTGCTATCTCGTGTCCTTCTTGGTGTTGCATTTTGGGTGGCCAGCAGTGTATATTCAGCAAAGTCTGATTCTTCAAAAACATAAATATATAGTACATCAGCATTTGGATCATAGTTTCTGATTCGTGCCTGTAATCCTGAATCACCTACGCTTATGTTTGAGGCGCCGTCATAGGCTTGTTCTCGACATCGCTTTTTAGGCCATTTTATCAAAAGTTGAATAATCTTGAGCAGTCACATATTTTAATACTAAAAATGATTGCTTTATTTGAACTTTTTGAAATCGGGGTTTTGCAGATCAATATTGAAGTATCTCACGACTGTGCTCAATTGATCTTTCTTAGAAACGTCTTGAGTAGAAAGTAACAAAAATGAAGTAAAAAAATGAGGCACCATTGATTTCGGTGACTACATTTTTAAGCACAGAATTCGAAAACAGTATAATTTTGTTCTGAATAGTGGGGCTAAGAAACACACTTGTTTTCTCGTCACCGATATGAACTTTTAATAAAAGATCGTACTTTTCAAGATGCTGAATAATGTTGAGGACATTTCCACTCTTTAGCACAGTATTTAATAAGCTTTCGCGTTGATCTCGAAATGGAATATTGCAGACAGCCAGTGTACGAGCAATATCAATAACGTGAATGAAAATATCTTTTCATTTTTACGTCCTTTGTCAAGTAGATCTTTTAGTGTTTTCTCACGTGCAACAAATTACACGGGCTTCCAGATGTGTAGCCTGGCATTTAAGAATTTTAATTTTCTTATTAAGGCCTTGCTAGCCTTGAATAGTTGCATCTTGTCATTGCTGGGAAAGCAAGTCCCAATCCTCAACAAAAAGCGAACGTGGTTCACAGTAAACTGGGTCTAGAAGTGCAGAATAACCAAACTCTTTCTACTTTTTGCCCGGCCTTTGTTTTGGTAAAATAATGTTCTGTGCTTAGGGAAATGACTGAGAGAGAGAGAGAGAGAGAGAGAGAGAGAGAGAGGCTTACATGATTCAACTGATAATATATCATTATTTAAGTTTCTTCCAACAGATTCTCTTTCCCTGGAAAACTACTTCTGTCATAACAAGGAAGGATTACAGTACATGACAGCAAGTCTTGATTTTCGCCGGCAAAGTTTTGTGCGGAAATGACAGCTACAGATTCGATTTCTACAGCCATGTTTAGCTCACTTTTTATTTCTTCGTCACTCTTCATGCCAAATAAGGAACTATTAAATGAGCAAGACATAGGAGAATCATTCACAAGTTCGACAGTAAGGACATTTGCCCTCTTGAGCAATGAATCTATTTTCGCAACATACTCTTCCTTTTGAAACATTCATTTTCCTTTCTGCACACAACACAGGCATTCCCTCAGATGAGACATTTTGGTCAAAGGGAATAAACTACGAATAAAACTGGAGGCGTAACAGGGCATCATGCACAACTAAGAACCATCAATAAACACAGAAGCAATAATGGAAGTGCTAAATAAATTCTTTTGTCGTCCTGCCCGAAATTATTAGTGAGTGCTATCTACCTCCAGGCATTGCTTTTCTTGAGAAAAAAATCCTGTGTCATTCTCAGGAATGGCCATCAGTAAGATCTGTGGAGATCACAAGCGCTTATCGTTCGGTACAATTTTTGACAGGAAAGAAATGTACTACCTAACCTCAGAGCTGACCAGGGGACACCTGCAGCTGCTAGAGACATTACTGCCACTTCGAAAGAAATCTGACTTCCGAGTGTGAAACCCAGTTTTTGTTCTACATAAGGCAAGGAGTGCGGGAGAAAATAAAAGACACAAACGGCGGAAGATTCGCAATTTGCAATTGGCACTTTGTTTGTCTTTCGTATACTGAAACAACAATCATGCCAAGGTAGACCTTATCCTTCTGTCCGAAAGTCTGAAGGAGTGTTCTAAATCTTTGGGATGCCCTCGCCACAGGATTTGTGGGGAACTTATCTACTCTGCTTGTGCAGAGATTGACGGCAAGTCTTGCGTCAGTCTCTGCGCAGGATCTGTGGGACATTATCTATCCTGCTTGTGCAAAGATTGACGGCAGTCTTGCGTTAATCTCTGAAGGAGCTGTCATGTCGTGCTATTATTAGTATAGGTATACCAGTCCATAGATGGATGGGTGCACACCTGTACTAATAGCACGGATTTTTACATTTCCCGTATGTAAAAATTCGTGCTTATTTTTACTCACCCAGTATGCAAAATACGTATTGTTCATATTATGCCGTATGTAAAATACGTATTTGTGCGTATTCTTACATACTTCGTTTGTAAAAACACGCACAAAAAGCACAGCTTGATCGAAAAAAAAAAGAAAAACAATTAGCAATGAGGAAAATTAATACAAATACAACAGAAAGAATTCCAAAATACCAGGAATGCGATTTAAGAAACAGTTCAAAGTTTGATTTGTTCGATTTGTAAAGTGTTCAAATAATGGAGATTTATGCAAAAGATCAATTTAGCATATCCAAATATCTTTCGTAATTGGATATATAATTATCTTACTGTTTATTTTCTGTATTGTTGCAGGTTCATTTGTCAGACATCCAGACATCGTTGAAGGAGCTGTCAATGTCGTTCTTGACAGATCCCGCCGTTACTCTATGAAAACCGTAGTTGAAACACATTTGTCTGGCTCAGAGAAAGTGGTCAAACCTTCTATCCAGTTTACATTCCCTGAGGGTGATCCACTCTCATTTTCTGGCTCTGTAACATTACTTGAAGGCCGAAAACAGCAGATGATGTTTGATTTCAGATCGAACAAGCCAAACCAGAAACCGGTTGTTCTGACAGGTAATCTTTTTATGCAAATTCGACTTTCATTAAGACAATCAATTTAATACTCACTTGAAGTATCTACATGAGTTTATTACACAGATTATTTATGAGAGAAATAGAAAATGGCATAAGAACAATTAGATTTTCATTCAAAAGAAAAATTTAAAACACATTCAAGCTTTTGTTTAAGATATTCGCATTTAATAAATCCTGCAGGGAAACACCTAGCACATATTAGCATTAAGGCATATTATGTATTATTCCCATTCCTTCAATGAATGCTCCCCAAGGCTTTCGTTACAAAATGATCATGACGCAGTGAGAACACCAGAGTTACTGAAACGAATGTTTTGTAAGACAAATGAACATTTTTCGTCAAACTACAATGCTAATATTGACTTGCTTAAAATGGCTGTTCTTATGCACAGATTAGTGCTCAACTCTTGCACGTTTGCAGGAAACACAACGGGAAACGATAAAGTACCTTGTCTGGTGTTTCGTTAATATAATCACATATCCCCCTGTGTGCTTGTCACATGAAGTATGAACACTGGATGAAGAAAACCTTATTTTCATTTTTAGTATAGAATTGGTCAAGAAAATATACTTATAGTGCACAGTACCATAATCAGTTTTGCTTTCTTTTTTTTTTTGAAAAACATGGAATAGAAATTAAACTTTTCTCACTTATGACAAATAAATTTAAACACACAGGTTGTTCTTTTTTCTCTTCGTGTTTTTTTTTTTGACTGAATGTTCAACGACCACCGCGAGCAACTCAATGGGCTATAAGCAGTCGCCCGTCCCTAATTTAGGGTCACTGGTTCCAGGTAAGGGTGAGAACCAGTGCCATAAGACAAACATAACATCCATGCCCGACGGGATTCGAACCCGGACCTTTCTCGGACGAATGGTCATAAGCCAGCGCTTAGACCACTGTGCCACTGGGGCCGCCTTTTCGTGTTTAATGACATCCAGGAGAATCTTTGGTTAAAAGAAGACGACGAGCAGACTTTCATATAATATTTAAGAATTATTTACTGAGATATGTGATGAAATTTTCTATTCTTCCAACAAATGCTAAATAATAATAATAATACTTTAAGCTATAAAATCAGAATTTACTTTGACTACCCCACTGTCGGTATTAATATGCGGACTGCGAACATTCAAGAGCCTGAGAGATCTTTTAGGAGGACCATAGAAATTTAATAAAAAAATATAATTAAATAAAAAAAATAGACTCCGAGATAATCGTTTATCCTACCATATCGAGGACCATAAAAATTTCGCTCAAATGAAGATTTAAATGTTGAGCAAATCTTGCAGCTTTATGATTGTGTATAGGCCTCATTATCAACTTTGTACACACTGATAATGGAAGACAAAATTTCTCCCTTCTGTCATAGCAAGAAGTAGTAAATTCTTGAAATAACTCCGAAAACAGGCTTGAGACTATCGGACAACAGTTTCGAAAGTATTAATGTCACAGACATCAATCAAGTGGATAACTTCTTTCTTCTACGAACTGCAATTTTTAAGTGGGAACGGATATACATAACGAAGTTTTCAAAAGTGAGTTTATGCCAGATGAATTCTTAAGAATATACAAAACGGAGCTAAGAATGAGTCTGATTAGACTTCGAAGCTCCCTAAAATATCGTAATTTCATAACCATAAAGTTTTTCCGATAAAAACTTTCTGAAATTTTATGGACTTAAAATAGCGCAATCATTGGAATTCTTTGCTTAAAGAAGAAAGGTAAAAAAATATGGATAATAACTACATGAAGGTAGTAACACATTTCCTCGTAGCAGTGGCCATTACATTTTAATAGTAGAATCTCTGCCAAAAATGGCCAGTTCTTCGGATATTATCATAACAATGAGTGCATTTCCATATAACACAGTAAATAAATCAGCTCGTTGTTTTTTAATTTTTCAAGTTTTCTTAGGAGTTGACCACATGCACGAAGCATGGAGTACGACATTTCTATGCCAAAATAGCACTTTATTAGCTTATCACGTGATTTGAAGATACTTTCCCCCGTAATTTCTAGTTACGATTCTTTTTCTGAAATCTGTACCTTTCTGGTAAGATTGGATGACTCATTTTACCCACTGATGTTCGTAGATGTCTTTGCATCACAAAATACGAAAATGAGACGGTGATAGATTAGGAGTTCCCTACCGTTGAGCAAGTTGCATATTTACTACTACTTACAGTTGGTTGTCAACTCGGATAGTCAAGTACACTTTTAATTTGGTGCGTATCGGTTCATCAAGTCTGGTGAAAATGTAGTGTCAAGTATTCAAATCTGTTTTACTCCCAATCCCCCAGGAATTCAAATGTTCTAACGAATAATTGATATCTATACTGAATTGTATGGTCATAGAGTTAAATTCCTGACTTATTTAACAAATATGATTTTTGTCTACCTGCGCACACTACACAGTGAGATCATGAAAAATATAGTGCACCATTTCAAGTTTTAAGCACGAATATTTCAAAATCGTGTTGAAATAACGGAATACTAAAAAAAGCAGGTAAACTGATTTTAATTGTTGGCCATACCTTTACACTTAATATTAGCATTAATTACATAACAAATTAATTGGAGCTAAGAAGAAAATTGAAGGTTTAAACCGTTTATTGCACGATGAGATGATAATTAAAATAAGTCATCCATAAAAGACAACACATAGCAATCACAAATTAAAAGATGGAAGTTAAAAACACATTAAGTTCTTTCAATCCCGCAGCAGGATCACCATCAGATGTAGTAAAGGATGAGCGTTCAGTAGTTACTAGATATAAGTATAATGTCCAAAAGTCCAAAGAATCAGCAGATTGGTTTAAATGGTGCAGACTCAGTACGAGGATATGACGTTGATGGTGAGGTCGAACGAGGTGAAGTTATTCAGTCAAAAAAATATAAGGCTCGATAATCTGTTTCCATGGCAATAGAATAACACGAGTATCTTCGTTACAGCAATTATTGGTACGCTTAAGAATAAGAAGACCTTCGGTAAACAGAGTGAGGAACTTAGAATAAGGTGTAGCTAAGAGAGAAGTCTCGTTCCATACCGGGTAATAAATATACTCCTTCATTGACCAGTCGTGATAAGGCAGTAGCTCTGGATCCGGTTTTAACATTATATTTATGTTCCGAAAACCTAACTTTAAGAGATCTGGGGGTAGAGCCTATATATACACGGTCTGGACAAGTGGGATCGATTGGACTTAAGGGAATGCTGAAGACACCATGGCGGGAATGTGTTTCTACGCGATCACGATCCTTCTTGATGTAAGAGATCAGATTATGTGTCTGAGTTTCAAAGTCCAAGTTGAACCGACAACAAATATTTTTGAGGATGTTTGTCACTTTAGGAACGTAAGGTAAAGAGCCCACATATTTTAAACATTTTCGTTCACGATTTAAAGAAGAAAATGTTGACCTCCAAACATTCTGGATTACCTTTTGAACCATATAGTAAGAGTATTGATGAAGTTCAGCTATTTCATAAATTTTGGAAATCTCAATTTGACGAAGACTATGAGTTGATGAATGAGTAAAGGCCCGTCGTACCATGGCACAAAGCGCTGAGAGTTTATGATTCATAGCGTGTGCTGAAGACATCGATATGATGGATGCAGAGTAGGTGGGTTTACGATAGACAGAATATTGTAATATCTGTGTATCAGGGCAGAGAAATAAACTAAAATCTAAGAAAGGTAAAGAATGATTAGTCTCTTTTTCCATAGTAAACTTGATTCAAGGGATTTAGATGATAAAGTGTCTGCAAAATGAATCACATTTTCAGTAGCTAAGGGCATAAATAAAAGAATATCATCAACATAACGGATATAAAGAAGTGGCTGGATAATGCTTTGTTCTATAACTTTGTTTTACAAATGCTGTAATAGTATTTCTGCTAGAATAGGGGAAAGTGGTGACCCCATTGGGGTACCTTCAAGTTGATGATAAATTTCACCATTAAACTGGAAGTAGGATCTTGTTTGAACTAGGCAAAGCAGCAAGAGAACAGATTGAACTTCAAGAGGGGAAATAGTTCCAAGGTTTAGCAATTTGTCTTTAATAAGATCACGAACAATTGCAACAGGTACATTTGAAAACAGTGAAACAACATCTAATGAAGCCATAAAAAAAGAGGCTTGAGTTTGAATGCTTTAATTAGTTTTATGGCTGCTAAAGAACTGCGAATAGAAAAAGGGGACGAAATAGTAAGTGGTGAAATGTAGGAAGCCAAAGCTTTCTCCATGTTTCGAGTCGGGTTGAAATGGCTCGAAACAAGAAGGTGCAACGGATGCCCCACCTAGAACTGTTAGTCAATTTTAGCTGTCAGTTGTCTGGAGTTAGTATGTGTTCAGTAGTGGCCCGCAGGTTCAGAATTATTGGCACTCATATTTATGTTTCGAAGAACATAATAATTGCAAGACTGACCTCTGAATTTTTCAGAAAGAAGCCACTTACCATTCTACCTGCGTACAAACAACATTAACTACAGCTGCGTATTGATATGCCCTGCAACGCCAGCATTAATAGAATATCGGAGATCAACAGTTAGGAAGGGAGCTCTTCACAAAGAAGGTTTTATAAAATTTATAATGAAATTTGATATGAAGCTATGTAACGAAATACCCAAGAAGTGATGGTTGGTCCTTAGATATCTTGCACAGTTCTTATGGATGGAACACGTTTGGATGCAGTCCTTTTTTTCTGATTGGGTTTTAATGACCACTGTGAGCAACTCGATGGGCTATAAGCAGTCTTCCATTTCTAATTCAGGGCCACTAGTTCCAGGGAAGGGACAGAGCCAGTGGCATAAAACAAATATAACATTCACGCCTCACCGGGATTCGAATCCGGACCCATCTCGGACGAATGGTCAGAAGCCAGCGCTTAGACCACTGCGCCGCCAGGGCGGCAGGATGCTGTCGTGATTAAGAACAATGCATTTCTTTTTTTTTCATTGGGGGTTTAAAAAATTATTTATTAGTCCCAGGTAACACATACAACTTGAATTCCTACATTGATCATGGTTAACACATACATCTCAAATTCAGGCAAGTACAGCATTGTGCGTCACAGGGTACGAATATTATGCAATACATTGAAATCATCAAAGTACAGATCGAACATGTGATACAGGATGCCAGATTTGCAAAATAACCGAGAGAGCCAATGCCGAAAGACAAACATCCATACCTTACCCGGGATTCGAACCCAGACCCCTCCGTTGGTCGAAGGATCAGAAGCTATCGCTTAGACCACTGCGCCACTAGTGCGGCCAATGGATTTCTTTCTTACACCACTTATGATTAAAAAATCATTTTTTCATTTCATTAAAATATTGTCTGCGAAATATTCTCCTAGAACTCTCATTGGCAGGGCATAAAGTTCCAAGCCCTACAGTTTCCAGTTCCGATGCCAACGTGCATGTTCTTAGGAAATGATCCTAGTGAATGCCAGACAACCACTAACCTGTGGCGTAACCATGTTTCAAAATCTGGGTGGTCT
Organism: Macrothele yani; assembly: GCA_039090855.1. Classification (NCBI taxonomy): domain Eukaryota; kingdom Metazoa; phylum Arthropoda; class Arachnida; order Araneae; family Macrothelidae; genus Macrothele; species Macrothele yani. The sequence goes on along the minus strand of CM077021.1, from coordinate 812,811 downwards.
GATCACACATACACACATTATATCATCATCATCATCATCATCATTGTCAACCATTATCAATCCACTGCTGGACGAAGGTCTCCCCAAGTTTCCTCCACAACGGTCTGTCTTGTGCCAGTCTCCTCCATGTCACTCCCGCATACTTTCGAATTTCATCCACCCATCTTCCATGTGGTCTTCTTCTGGGTCTTTTCCTGTCCTTTGGAATCCAATCTAAAATTTCGGCTGTCCATCGATGGTCTGTTCTTCTGGCAGTATGTCCAGCCCATTGCCATTTCAGGGATTTAACTCTGATCATGATGTCTTCCACTCTTGTCATTTTTCGGATCCACGTGTTCCTCTTCTTATCTCTCCTGGTTACACCAAGCATGCACCTCTCCATGCCTCTTTGAGTTGTCTGCAGCCTTTGTATGTCTCTTTTAGCTAAGGTCCACGTCTCTGCACCATACGTAAGCACTGGAAGGATGCATTGATCAAACACTTTTCTTTTAAGACATAATGGCATATTGCTCTTGAAAATTATGCTGTTTCTTCCAAAAGCTCTCCAGGCAAGTTTTGTACGCCGATTAATTTCTTCACCAATGTGACCCTCACTTGATATCTGCTGTCCAAGATAAACGTACGTGTCTGTTATCTCCAGCTTTTCTCCATCAATCGATAAATCTTCATTTCTTGTAAAAGCATTGTACATCACTTTTGTCTTCTGAAAGTTCATTTTTAATCCCACTTCTTTACTCTTGTCAGCAAGTTCCTGGATCATACTCTGTAGCTCTGATGGGGTAGTTGCAAAAATGACTACGTCATCAGCAAAACGAAGGTGGGTTAGATAATCTCCATTAATCTTTATCCCTTTGTTTTCCCAGTTCAGTGATTGAAAGACATTTTCCAATGTGGCATTAAAGAGCTTCGGAGATATGGTGTCACCTTGTCTCACTCCTTTTCCAATTTTTATGTGTGTTGTATTTTCAAACAGCCGAATCTTTGCACTTGCATTTTCATAGATGTTATTAATAATATTAATGTATGCATCTTCAATACCGCAGGATTTCAGAGCCATTGCAACTGCTGATGGTTTCACCGAATCAAAGGCTTTTTCATAATCGATAAAAGCCATGCACAATGGAAGCTCATATTCCTCGCTCTTTCAATTAGTTCTCTCAGTACGTGGATATGATCTATTGTGCTGTAGCCACTCCTGAATCCAGCTTGTTCTCTCGGTTGAGCCATGTCCAGTGTCACCTTCAAGCGGTGTGAAAGAACTTTAGTGAAGATTTTATAAACCACTGATAGGAGGCTGATAGGTCTGTAGTTCCTGAGATCCTCAATGTCATCTTTTTTATGTAGCAAGATCATTGTAGCGTTGTTCCAATCCTCAGGAATTTTCCCTTCATTAAGGCATCGAGTGAAAATTTGGGCGAGTACTGTTTCGATTTCTCCACTAGCTTCTTGTATGATGTCTACAGTAATTCCATCTTCGCCTGGAGCTTTTCCCTGCTTCATGTTCTTGATTGCATGTGCAACTTCTGCTGGAAGGACTGGAAGAACTCTGGTACTGGTACCTTTCATGATGTCTGGAGTACATGTATCATCCCTTTCATATAATTTGGAGTAGAAATCTTTCACTCTTGTCAAAATTTCGCCTCTATTTCTTGTTACAGAACCATCTTCTTTTCTCAGTGCCATAATCTGTTTTTTCCCCTTACTGAGATGTCCCTTTGCTATCTTTAGGCTTTGGTTGTTTTCAATTGCTTTCCTTACTAGTTCACAGTTGAATTTCCTTACGTCTTCAGTGATACTTTTTCGTACTGTCTTGCATAGCTCTATATATTCCACTTTGGAAGTCACATCTTCTTTAGTTGTCCTCATCACTCTTCTTTTTTGCATCAAGATTTTGGTTTTTCCTGATAATTTGTTCACATGCAATTTGTTCTTAGACCCAGCTAATTTTGTTGCTGTTTCCATAAGAGCTTTGGTTACTTTTCTGTTAACTTCAGAAATATCCACTTCTTCCGATGTTAGGCCTTCTAAAGCAGAGAATCTGTTCTTCAGTTCCAATTTGAAGGTATTATGGTGTTTTTTAAGGTTGGTTATGTCAATACATTTTGTTTGTCTTATGAGCTTGCTACGTTCGAGTTTAGTGTTGAGGTGCATCTTACATATCACCAATCTATGGTCACTGCCTGTGTTGAACTTGTTTAGCACACTGCAGTCTTCTATGACGAATTTTTTGTTACACATAATAAAATTAATTTCACTTGTCGTCCCATTTGGATGTCTCCATGTCCATTTCCTGTGTGGCTTTTTCTTGAAAAAGGAGTTCAAGATGAAAAACCCTTCTGCCTCTGCAAATTCTACGAGAGTATTTCCACGCTGGTTTCTGTTGCCGTGACCGAATTTACCTACTGAAGTTTCATTCTGTTGCCGTTGCCCTATTTTTGCATTGAAATCTCCCATAATTATCTTCAAGTGCTGCTAACCTTTATTATTTAGATCACGAATTTCCTCATAAAATTCTTCAATTTCTTCTTCAGCATGACTTGTGGTGGGTGCATAAGTTTGAATAATCTGAGCCTGGTATCTTCTCGAGAGTTGGATAACGAGTCGTGCAGCTCTGTCAGAGGAACTTTCAACTTCTACAACTTTATCCTTCAGTTTCTTGTTTATTATAAATCCAACACCACTAGTTCTGCCAGTATCTGTCCCACGATAGTAGAAGAGATGTCCACTTTTCAGTTCAATGAGATCTCCTTTTCTCCTTACCTCACTTAGCCCGACGATGTCCCACTTGATCCTTTGTAGTTCCTCTTCCAATTCAAGAAGCCTTGAATCAGAAGATAGGGAGCGTCCGTTGTACGTAGCCAAGGTCAGCATCAGATGGCAGCCTAGTCCGGTCCTCCGGGGATTCTTAGCACCCTCTGCCTTCATGTCGCACTGGCCGCTGCCTTGGCCAGGTACATTCCAGCTGCCGGAGACTGAGGGCCAAGATTTAAGTTGTGGAGTCATTTTGGAGGGGTTTGGCCATAACTCACCACGCTGGCCAAGCGGGTTGGTGAGTGTGGGATAACGCATTTCCTCTAATCCCGATGGTATAGTTATACCGCTATTGGCGGTCGTCAGAGCCCCTTTAGTGGGAACAGGATGTACCACGAGAAGGCGGGGTTGACATTTGTCAAGGAGAGGCTGTGATGTTACGCATCACCTGACCTTACATCCCACACATTATATATACATATGCATATATGAAGATCCCCGACTCTGAAAATCTTGGGATGTCCCCCCCAGTGGCTACGCCTATGCCACTAACGGGCTTCACAATCTTTAGTGGCAACGCCTATGCAACTTAAAGCTTCGAAAATCTTTATTGTTGAGAATATGTAATTGCATGAACAGCCGCCCCGGTGGCGCAGTGGTCTAAGGCGCTGGCCTCTGATCATTCATCCGTCAGGGGTCCGGGTTCGAATCCCGGTCAGGCATGGATGTTGTGTTTGTCTTCCGGCACTGGCTCTCTCCCTTCCCTGGAACCAGTGACCCTAAATTAGGGACGGGCGACTGCTTATAGCCCATTGAGTTGCTCACGGTGGTCGTTAAACCTCCAACCAAAAAAAAAAAAATTGCATGAACAGAATAAGGCAATGTAAGACCTTATTGTAAAAGTTTTTTTTTGGACTGGGGATTTAACGAAAACCGTGACATGCTCGATGGGCTATAAAGGAGTAGCCAGTCCTTATTTTAGGGCCACGGATTCTAGGGAAGGGAGAGAGCCAGTGCCCTAAGACAAACACAACATCCATGCCTCACCCAAGGAGGTTAGAATAAGATATCTGGAGATGCCCTTATTAATGGAGCAGTATCATTTTCCGCGAAGCCTGTAACCGCGAGCGACGGCCGTTGAAGTGTGGGGGAATGCTGGTGGTTTTTAAGGCTAATGCAATACATTTTATGTTGGCCGAATCGCATTCTTCCGTCGCAAATTTGTCTAATTTTTCATCGTAACTTGCCGCCGATGTGTGAAAAAATGCTGGATTTATAAAATTCTTAATTATCTTGAGGTTCCTTTCCATTTTTATTTTTATGAAATACACGAACGTTAGTGCGAATTCAAACGAAACATAACGTTAAAATTGAACATTTCACTCGTATATGAAGTATAGTTCATTACGGTTTGATATTAACACGATTTCTGCAACCCAAAACCAAAAAACAATTAAACAACATGGGTATCATGTAAACAACCTCAAATTCCCAAACTTTGCGGTTTCACGGTTAATAGACTCAGGGCATATCCAGAAGTATTATTTGAACTTCCTTGGCCTCACCGGTATTCGAACCCAGACCCATCTCGGACGAATGATAAAAAGCCAGAGGTTAGACCACTGCGCTACAGGTGTAGCATTGGAAAAGTAATATTAAAGGGAATTACTGTTATTTGTTGCGGTACCGAAAACTTTTTAGCACCAAGACAAACTGAAATGATACGAAAGTTAGCTCCCGCATGACCACAAGAAGGATTATTACACTCTATTCGAGGAAGGAAGTGAGTACCAAGATATGTCTAGGAAAGCATTCTAGCGTATAAGGGCTAAAATGATAACGGCTAGAATGCTGATAACGTATACGGCTAGAATGTGATAACGTAACATTTCGAGAACGTCAGTTTTTACTTACACATGTACCGTTGGTTTGCCAGATGGATATGTTCAGTACCACTTTTTACCTCTTTCACGCATTCGTTACAGAAGTTCATTCATATGCAGCTTTTGGAGAAATATATCTTTACTTATTCAGTTTTAAATGAAAATTGCGTCAGTCGGCATACACCTCTGCATCTTTTTTAGAAATATATCTCGAATTCCTTTTTGATGTATACATGTTTACATATATTCTTTTGTATTTCAGGGACTTTGATGAAAGAGGGTCGTTTAAGCCTTTCAAAGAATGATGAGTGGAGAATGAGTTCCGATTTGGTAGCTAAATCTCCCTGGATATCCTTGAAGATCCGTGGTGCTACTGACAAGCAAGCCCATCAATCCAGGTCATTTTCATCCAGTCTCACAGTTGATTACCAACTAAAGAAGCAAAGGAGGCAAGCTTTGAGATTCTCTTCAAAGGCACAACAACAGAAGGACAGTGGGAAATTAAGCTCTACCGCCCAATTTGAATCTACACAGAAGCCTTCTTGGAACTGGCTGCTTTCTTGGGATCTACAAGGAAAGCTGAGAGAAGCTATGAAAAATGATGTTCTGTTCAATTACGGACAAAACCCTGAAAGAACATACTTTCATATTACTCAAATGAGCAAGCTCGGAGCTCTTGCTGCCCTTTCCGAGGCAAAATTATCTTTGGAAGCTCCACATCTTGGAGTTGACAGCGAGTTGAAGGTAGCGGCAGACTTAGACTTTAAGTCAGATTCAAACTTCCATGTTGAAACTGATTTACGTTACAAAGGAAACAATCATGTCAAATCTTTGATAAAACTCCAAGAAGTTTCTAAAAAGCCACTTAAAATGTCTATCAAAGCTGAGTTAGAAGTACCAGGGAGAAAAATGTCGTACACAGATGAGGTTGAGGAGTTAAGTCCAGGAGAATATTCTGGAAACTCGGTGGTTCAGTGGAGGGAAGACAAACAAGCGTCGCTCAGGTACAAATACAGAAGACTTAGCTCTAGATCCACATTCCATCATGAATTAGAATCAATACTTCAAACACCTTCTCTTCACCTTCCAGTAGAGCACAAATCTACAATGAAACTGAACTCAGAAAGTTTTTATCTTGAGAACAAGCTGAAGCTAAGTAGAAGGCAGGAATACCTTGTGAAAGTTGCTCTACAGCGTCACAGTGGAGCAAGCGAAATAAATGTGCAAATTCCCAAGTTTGAGGGTAGTTTGAAAGTTGAAAATGAGAAACAGTTGAAGTCCATGAACTTGGATGTTAAATGTCATCGACATTCCCATCACGTAATAGCTTCGGGGAAGTTAAAACTTGGGCAGAAAAAGTCTTTAGAAGGTGAAGTATATTTTGATGCGGATCGTAATCCATCAGCAAAGGCTTCTTTCCAAGTTACAGCTGAAAAATTATCGGATGCTTATAATATTGCCACTCAGTTTCAGTACTTAGAATCCCTTAACATAAAAGCTAAATTAAAAGGTAAATGTAGTGCAATAGGTTCTCATTACCTAGTTGTTGATATAGAGGGAAGATCTGTAGAGCCGGTGACCTTAACTCTTCGTCATGAAGGAAGCCCCTCAGAGGTCCACTCTGTTCTCACTTTTGAAAAAGTCATTCAGAGAAAGCAAAAATTGAATTACAAGGAAAAATGTTAAAGAAATCATCTGGCACAGAAATTAGCGGTGGAGTGTCTTTGAAATCCAAAGATGGCTCTGTAGAAGAGAGAGAGATAAAATTCAGTCATTTCCACTCGAAATCATCTTCATCTCTGAGTTGCAAGTCTCGTGTACGACTACAGTCTTCGTCAAACAAAGTGTACACTTGCCAAATTGAACTTTCACACCAAAGCAGACAGTACACTGACTTACAAATGGAACTTACATCTCCTCACCCACGATTCCAAATGCAAAAACTCCAGGTACATCACAGGATAACTGGTAGTAGAAACTCTGTTGAGGCAAGCGTTGAGTATGGTTCTTCTGAAAAGGCAACAATGACAGGCGTTTTGGATAAAACCAGAGGAGGCAAGAGTTATTCTTTGATTGTAACAACCCCCTTTTCTCATTTCCGTGAGGCCAAATACTTCGCAGCTTATGAGAACCACAGAACAAAGAAGCAAGTTGAATCACACTTCGAATTAAATAGAGAAATCATATACGACGCTGCTGTCAAATTCGAGAAACCAACAGGAAAATTTGAACTAAGCTCACACCTCAAAACAACAATTACTCCTAAATTAGAAGTAATAGTTAAATCAGAAAATCACGGACAATCACAGGAGCATGAATTTTCATTAACTAAAGATTCACGTAAAGTATTTTCTGGCAAAGTTTCAAAGCACATGTCCAGAAATGACATCAGTTACTCTGTTGACGTTCAAAATAGCGAAAAGAGCCTTTTAGACGTTACAGTAGCTAAGGAACGTAAGGGAGCTTCCACCATATACCTAGCTAAGGCCAAAGGACCATTTACTCCGTTATCAGTAAATGTACAAACAACCAAGAATGACGAAAAATCAATGAGTTTAAGCGCTAGCGCTTGTCAAGAATCATCAAGCACAGAGTGCTACAACGTAAAGGGGTACTACAAAAATGAAGAAAACACTTCCAAATACCGCCAGTACAAAAAATTAACCCTTGACTTTGAAAAGTCAAGTAGCCGTTCTTCTGGTGAACATTTTTGCAGCTTGAGTTACCTGCTTGCTGATCAAGACAGATCGTTGAAATCCAAATTTTATGTAGATGCCAAAGGCAAAAAAGTAGGCTACGATTTGCAGTTTAACAAGAGAAGAACTGAGGAAGAACCTGGAAGTCTCGATCTAAGCGTACAACTGCCTTCTCAGGCCGCTAAAGCAAATGTGAGATTTCATCAAAACTCAATGGTTCGATCTTACGAATTTGAAATTGTGCCTGATGTTTCTGCACCTTCTAACAAGTTCTCAGCTGGAATTAAAAAGAACTGCGAAACTCTCTAGAAACTGATCTTTCAGGACATGTCAAGTTCTCTCACGACGTTCTGGAAAAGGTAAGAAAATTCACAGTACATTTCGTTACCCATTAGTTTTTGCCAATATTAAACATAGTTTCAATGACATTTTTTTCAGTATGGACGCTTATGAGTGGATTTGAGTATTACTATGTGTGGCAACAATTTGACGAGGATTCGTAGTTTGCGAAAGGTAATCATTAAAAATTCTAGAGAATTTGTGTCCATGATCTCATGTATGCTATTTTTTAGCATAAAATGAAGTTTGTTACTATTGACGGGTGAAAAATAATTGCATATGTTAACAAACTCGTAACAAACATGAAGGTAGCTAGCAAAATTCTGCGTGAGAAGCTAAAATAACCCAAGGCAGAATGTGAAGGACAGCGAAAACGTATAATGAAAATTTTAAAATCATTCTGTTTGCTCAAAGGAGATAAAAGCAGATATCAGCGAGAGCATACGTCCGCGTAGCTCAGTTGGGAGAGCGACTTATTCCGGAATGAGTGAGGGGACACGAGTTCGATGGCCGGCGTGGAGAAAAATGAAATGATCTAAAAAATCCTCTGTTTTTTGCACGATACAACAAACTTGTCAAAAATTCAAACAGTCGTGACTCCAAGCCTTCGTTACACTTTAATCACTATGTTTAAAATGACAGGTTAAAAACTTTAAAAAAAATGACATGAAAATTCGAGATCTTTCGAAGGCACTGTGCCTTCATCATCGGGAAATGAACACATACAGCGTTTAGCAAACATCCACTGAGTTATATAACTCTTCGAAAATGGCGACATCCATTACATCCGCGCATGCCCAATGTGTTGCAGTGGGCTCCATTAGGTTAGCGCTCAGCGTTAAATTGTGAGGGTGGTGGGGGTAAATATAAATTAATTGGTGTCATACAATTAATAACATAGGTCAGTGATACACATTTCTTAAGTAAAGGTAACCAAGATTGAGGAAGTTCGCACGGTGCTTCATCATTACAACATACGAGATGCAATATATAAATGTACATTGCCTCAACCATCAAATTCATAGTCTTATTTTTAGGTATCGCGAGCAGTTTTATACATATTTGTCCATTCGAGTTGATGAGTTCCATTGGGTACAAGACGTGATAATGCTGTAGATTGTGATTTCTTTCGTACATCGTACATATGTTCAGTCCTTCTTATATGAACCCTACGCATTGTAGAGCCTATGTAAAGTTTATCCTTTTGGTCCGGAGTTAAAGATCTTAAATCATATACTCCATGCTTTTGATCGTGATGCACTTGGTCGCGATCTTTCCTAATTTGAGAAAATGTATTATATGTTTTTGTTCCAAAGCTCAATCCATGTTTTTTGCAGGCGGTTTTCAGTATATTAGCACAGTGAGGGTGAAAGTCCAATGATCCTACATATTTCTTAGGGCATGTCTCTCGTTCAAGAGTAGTACTTGTTAACTGTTGAAATTTTCGAATTAAGGCAAACACTGTACGAGCAGTATAACCAAAATTACAGGCTATGTTTATAATCTTTTTTATTTCTAGTCTCCGTAGTCACCTACTTGATGAATGTGTGAATGCCCTCCGGACCAGGAATCTGATCGCAGATAGTTTTGATGTTTTAGGGTTGGTAGAATCGTGCGGAATGATAATAGGTTGACATGTGGGTTTACGGAACACTGAAAAACTGATATTGTTAGTTTGTGGATTACGTTTAAGATTTAGGTCGAGAAAAGGTAAAGCGGCATTCTGCTCGATTTCCATAGTAAGATTAATTGAAGGGAAATGTGTATTCATGAAGTTCAAAAATTTAATAAGTTCGTTATGTGGATGAGGCCAAATGACCAAGATGTCATCCACATAACGTAAGTACAAAAGAGGTTTTAATGGGCAAGTGCTTACCCTCTCTCCCAATTCTTGAAGGACAAATTCTGCCAATATTGCCGATAACGGCGAACCCATTGCAGTGCATCCTGTTTGCTAGTAAAAAGTGTTTTTAAAACAGAAATATGAACGTCGAGCAACTAATGTTAAAGCGTTAAGTACAGCTTCAAATTGTACCGGGTTAAGATTAGAGTGTAGATGAAGTTTACTTTCAATAAGATTATGGGAGATATCGACAGGGATACTAGGGTAGAGGGATTCTACATCTAACGATACTAAAATGAATGGTGTATCATGCGAATTAAAGCACTTTAAGCGGTCAACAACCTGCAAGGAACTAGAAACAGAATACTCTGAAGCACTACAGAGTGGAGATAAGAATGTATCGAGAGATTTTTCAAGCGGACGAGAGGGAGAATGAGCTGAAGAAGACAAAGGTCTAAGTGGGTGGTCGGTTTTATGCAATTTTAACTTACCGAATAACTGCGGTATCCTAGGTCCAAGTGAGGGTTTCATATGATCTGATATTTCGGTAGGTAGGAATCCCTGGGCTTTCAGTTTACTTAAATCCCTAACAGTTGCCGACGTTGGGTCGAAAGAGAAAACTTTGTGAGGGATATTTTAAATAGCTTCAGTCATTTTAGTCACATATTCCGAGCGATCAAGGAGCACCATGGTTTGAGTCTTATCAGTCATAATGATCGAAAATCGTTGTTCCGAACCAATTGCTTTAACTCTTCTTGCTCAAGCTGTAACAATGGTATGTTATTTGCAGGCACACATGTACTTCTATAATGGTTGGAGTGCGAAAATGAGTTCTGTAAACATCGGGTTAGGAGGCCTCTAGTTAAATATCGTTTTTCCAAAGGAGTTGCGCGTATGATTTGTTCGGGTTGTGGAAGCACGCGTAAGGGATTAGGTTTATGAGGAAGAAGATAACAAAATTTGGCTCCATGTGATAAAGCCTGTACCTGTAACGGTGTTAACCGTGTGGAGTTCAAATTAATAAAAGGCTGTACAATGTCCATATGTTTTGAGGAATTCATGCGAGAGGAAGTAGGATGTTGCTGACAAAGTGTAAAATGAACCAAATCACACAGTTTTTTGGTGTGTCGATCAATAATGGTCGACGACTCAGAAGTCACCACTGCATGCGTAATCACCAGAGTTCTGTCGAAAACTATGTACGAGTTCTTATCGATATAACTTATAAGCCTGATACGATTTTCGTGAGAGAAAATCAATTAAACCTCTTTTTGAGACGTATCTCAGTGTTTAGTCGTTTAATTTCAGCGATCTGAAGTACCTAATGATCTTGACGAGAATAAACGAAAGATGATATAGTTAAATAGCGAGGGATTACCTTTAGTTCTTTGCAGTTTTAGAGAAAGTTCCTTGGAGGTTGTTGACCGCTTAAGGTCCTTTAATTCGCATGATACACCATTCATTTTAGTATCGTTAGATGTAAAATCCCTCAAACCTAGTGTCCCTGTCGATATCTCAATCGTATTGAAAGTAAACTTCATCTGCACTTTAATCTCAACCCGGTACAAATTGAAACTGTACTTAACGCTTTAAAATTAGTTGCTCGACGTTCATATTTCTGTTTTAAAAACACTTTTTACCAGCAAACAGGATGCACTGCAATGGGTTCGCCGTTATCGGCAATATTGGCAGAATTTGTCCTTCAAGAACTGGAAGAGAGGGTATTAAGCACTTGCCCATTAAAACCTCTCTTGTATTTACGTTATGTGGATGACATCTTGGTCATTTGGCCTCATCCGCATAACGACCTTATTAAATTTTTGAACTTCATGAATACACTATTCTCTTCAATTAATCTTACTACGGAAATCGAGCAGAATGCCACTTTACCTTTTCTCGACCTAAATCTTAAACGTAATCCACAAACTAATAATATCAGTTTTTCAGTGTTCCGTAAACCCACATGTCAACCTATTATCATTCCGCACGATTCTACCAACCCTAAAACATCAAAACTATCTGCGATCAGATTCCTGGTCCGGAGGGCATTCCCACATTCATCAAGTAGGTGACTACGGATATTAGAAATAAAAAAGATTATAAACATAGCCTGTAATTTTGGTTATACTGCTCGTACAGTGTTTGCCTTAATTCGAAAATTTCAACAGTTAACAAGTACTACTCTTGAACGAAAGACATGCCCTAAGAAATATGTAGGGTCATTGGACTTTCACCCGCACTGTACTAATATACTGAAAACAGCCTGTAAAAACATGGATTGAGCTTTGGAACAAAAACATATAATACGTTCTTTCAAATTAGGAAAATCGCGAAGAAGTGCATCACGATCAAAAGCATGAGTATATGCTATTCCTTTAAGATCGTTAACTCCGGTCCAAAACAATAAACTTTATATAAACTCTACAATGCGTACGCTTCATATAAGAAGGACTGAACATATATACAATGTGCGAAAGAAATCACAATCTACAGCATTATCACGTCTTGTGTCCAATGGAACTCATAAACCCGAATGAACAAATATAAAACTGCTCGTGACACCTAAAAATAAGACTATGACTTTGATGGTTGAGGCAATGTACATTTATATATTGCATCTTGTATGTTGTAATGATGAAGAACCATGCGAACTTCCTCAATCTTGGTTACCTTTACTTAAAAAATTTGTATCCCTGACCTATGTTATTAATTGTATGACACCAATTAATTTATCTTTACCCCTACCCCCACCATCCCCACAATTTAATGCTGAGCGCTAACTTAATGGAGCCCACTGCAACACATTGGGCATGCCCGGATGTAATGGATGTCGCCCTTTGCGAAGAGTTATATAACTCAGTGGATGTTTGCTAAACGCCGTATGTGTTCATTTCCCGATGATGAAGGCACAGTGCCTTCGAAAGATCTCGAATTTTCATGTCATCTTTTTTAAAGTTTTTAACCTGTCATTTTAAACATAGTGATTAAAGTGTAACTAAGGCTTTGAGTCACGACTGTTTGAATGTTTGACAAGTTCGTTGGATCGTGCAAAAAACAGAGGATGTTTTAGACCATTTCATTAGAGTTAGCACGAAATTTGCCTGGTGTTTATTCATATGTGGACAAAATGACGGAGAAAGATAATTCGTTATATTGGCGCCCAAACTTCCTGGATGACTCTGCTGTTAGATTTCTTGCAATGGTGTGATGTTATTTCCACACAGAGAGACAGGAAACATAAGAGAATCCCTTCTTCAGCGCTTCGAAAAATAAATGTGTGTCATGTTACGGTCCACACACCAAAATGACTGGGATTTCTCCAATGTACGTTCTTTAGTGAATGACTGCCTACAGCGATATATGGTCCCGACTGACCCGCGGGCCATGCCCCGGCCCTGTTTCGGGGGAGGAAGGGGGGGAGATGTGACGTGTAAAAATGACGGAGAAATTTACTTCGTTATACGTTGTATAACTTTGTACTGAACAGTCTGTACTGAACAGTCTGTACTTCGTTATACGTTGTATAACTTTGTACTGAACAGTCTGTAGTTCGTTATACGTTGTATAACTTTGTACTGAACAGTCTGCAATAATTCTGAGATATTTGAAAGCAACATTAAATGATGCTCACCTACGGTGCACGACGTAGAGGAATGTGCATACCGACGACCTCTGAGATTTGTGAACGGCATAATTCTGATTTCAGATTACATTAAGTCCCTATCTAATATTAGGGAAACTGTATACAGGATAAGATCTTCAGGCTGTTATCTATGGTTGAAAGTAAATGATTTGTATAACTCGGGAAGCGATTTGATTTACCTCAAATGAGCTACGGAATATCATCCAAAGGTTTTAAGAAATGCATACATTTGTAGCCGCATTTTTTGAAATACCACTAAGTACTTTTTGTTAGACTCCATGGTACTTGGTTACCTGGGACGAAAAGCAAAACACACAGCAACAACGTCAAACATCCTGTAGGACGTGTGTTTGATGTTTATCTTTGACATTTTGCATTCAGATGCACGGGCTTCTGGAAAAGTTTTCGCATAGTATGTTTCGCTTTTCATCTACTTGGTTTTAAAAAAGGCCTATCAAGAACGAAAGGCACCTCTTATGATCATCTTATGCAAGCAAACCAGAATACTAGGCGTGATCGTTGTATGATATTTTGTTTTGATTGAAGGTTCAACGACCCCCGTGAGCAACTCAATGGGCTATTAGCAGTCGCATATCCCTAATTTAGGGCACTGGCTCCAGGGAAGGGAAAGAGCCAGTGCCGCCTTATCCGGACCCTTCTCGGATGAAGGGTCATAAGTATTTTATCTACACCATGACTACTAGTGGTCAAATAAAAACAGTTAATTAGGTAGAGAGCCCCACACGAAGTTCGATGGTTTTCCTTTTAGCCTTTCTGTGTTAGAAAAGAAACTTCTGGTCCGTATCTCATGGTGACTAAGTTGGATAGCAAGTAACTAGCCCGGTCAGTTGTACTCATTGTACTCATCATTTCCAAAATTCAGTGTAAATCTATTTCCATTCAGAATACATTTCATCATTTGCGTTCCGAGAACAGACCAATAGAATGACTTATACCAAGTATGCCGTACTGGTTTGGTACTTCTCTCATTAATCCTCTTTGTAACTTGTAGATAGTACCTCTTAGAAGACTTGTATATAGTACCTCATGTAGGTTCTGCAGGACACTAAATAACCTGCCTAGCGATTCTTCACATTGTTAATGAAAGTTTAATGTCTGGTTTTCTTCCGACACTCTTTTGTCTCTAGTTTAGTAAAAGTCGTTCTGTCTTGGGATCTCTGCAAAGTAAAATTATCCTGAACTTTACTGGGATCTGTTATTTAAATCAAAGGCAAAAATAGTACTTTGTAATGATTTTAGGTATTGAGAAATGCTCTTGATGATATATTGTAATATCATACACCTTAATAAAAAGTGTGTATGTTTGTAGAAAAACTCTTTACACGTTGCTCTTGCGTAGCTAAGGATACAGACGTAACTAAAGTATAGTAAGTCTAATGGATGACAACTAATATATATTTTACTGACATTTATTTTATAAAAAAATATATAATTAAAAAAATGTATGATCTGTCCTTTGCTATTGTCATTGAAACACGTTGCAAAAATTATCTATGCGAATAATGTACAGACAGATATACATACACTATTATGTTCAAACACAACTACTATGTATTCATCATATTCAAGTAAGTAATTTTGTGGCAAGTCCAATCTGCAAATGTCATAAAATTAAATGAATAGTTCCTTATGATGCGACAAAATGCTTAACAGTCTCGAAAAACTTCACCTGAACTGTGGATTATATGACATGAACTCTTGATGATATGCATAAATGATTTCGCCTTTCTTTGAAGTTCTTTATAAAAATTTCTGATGGGGCATATTTTTGTATTGGAGACAAAAACAGTCGTCGCAAATGTCGCGTTTGAGAGCAGTAACTAAGAAATGCAAGAACTCGCAGTTTTCCCCAAACCAATTTTTTCTGGAAGATACAAGGGAACATGGTTAGCATTACTGAGCAATGCTGCCGACTATATTTCTGATTCACAACAGCTACTCTTTTTTATGATACCCTCTTCCAGCTAGACGGTTCTACATGTGCATACGCCCTAAATTCCTGAATGGTCTCTTCGAGATCTTCAGAACTAGGCCACCTTTGCCTAATTTCTTTCTTATAGGTTTTTCTTATGGAGTTGCGGTAAAAGTGTATCTCACTCATGGAAACCTTTATCCTTGGTGGAAACTTACGGTGGAGTAAAAGAGAATTCGTGATATAAGTTGTTAGAAATATGTAGCGTTTGCAATTATTAACAAAATCAGATAGAAAAGCATTTTATGGCGGTTATGTAGTATTATTAGAAATTGGTAACATTACTCCGTTAAAAATTTATTAATCTAATTACGGAATACTGTAAATTTATTGCCTTGTAATTACAAAATTATTTCTTTTTGAAAACTCACAAAAGCTTAATAAACGCTTCTGATATTTTAACGGATCCTAACTAGCAATGCAAAATGAAATTCAATGAAAGCTCTTTTGAGTTCCTTTTTCTGACAGATACACAATGCATTTATTCGTCAATTATTCTTTTTCGGGAAAAAGAGATTAAAATGAAATTGTTTTATATTTTTCAGAAATGTTTTTTATTACAGTATTAATAAACTTTATAAAACTGAAGTTCATTTATTTTTGCAGCCTATTTACGCCAGCCTCAGTGCTGTACTGAGTCCTTCAAAAATTCCAATCAGTGGAAAAATCCAAGTTGATTATTCCAGACGCCCCAGCGATAAATTAACAGCTGAACTGGAACTTCAGACTGACAGAAGTCAACAAAATATTAGAAGTTACGTTTATAAGGTCTACAGCGAAGGTAGGAAAGAAATTCGTTGTTTTAGTTTGTGTGAGACAATTAATTCCTTATTTCCTGCTGGTTCATCAGTTTATAAAAAAATATTGAGATATTTGTACAACATTTTATGCGCTCTAGAGACGCCAGATACTTTCCAGGCGGAATCCGTTTTTTTCATTGATTCATTTACATTTAAGGATAAAATCCAGAATAAAGAGTTTCACATTTCCTCTTTAATGCAGTTCATTTTTGCTTACGTATCATAACACATCTCAATTTTGACTTTTATTCCTAGCGCGTATGGGAAACCCTGCACGTCAGTTGTCAGTTTTCCACGGTGGATTCGTGAGAAAGGACGAGCATTAAATTTTTACTACAAAATGGGAAAAAGTGTCATGCGACCTAAAAATGTCGTCACAGGCATTTGGCTATACAGCACTGTCAAGTTAAAGTATTATTGTAATATGGTGTTGGTTGTTTCGTGCTCGGCACAAGACAGTTGTTCAAATATAAATTTGTCCGTGACGCAATCGAAACCGCGTCCCATCACTCCGGAGTAAGTTGCTCTCCCAACTTAGCTACACGGACGGGACGGAATGCATCGCAGCAGATTTGTCGTCTTGACACGTGCTTTACTTTTGTAGTACGTCACATCATCTCCCTCTTAATTTTTTTTTGGTGAAGCGTATCAAGAAGTTTCATTAATTCTAGGCGATGCATGTGTGGAACAATCACCACACATTTTTCGAAGAACCCATTGGCTTGTACATCCATTTTTACGTTCGGGCGCCAATGTGAAAACACAGATTTGTCCGTGACGAGATAAAAGTCGTGCCCCCTCACTCCAGAGTAAGTTGCTCTCCCAACTAAGCTACAGGGACAGAATGTACCGTTGCATATTTGTCGGCTTGACACGTGCTTTACCTCTTTAATACGTCACACAGTGAAATAAAATTCCAATTCTGTCAATCTTTCCACCACACGGAACACTGAAAGCTTCACCGTATCTATCAGCGTCTAAACGAAAATTTCGTTTTACTATCGTGATGTTAGCAAATTAGCTAAGTACGTTAGCAAAAGCACATATCGTGACATTTTGACTGAAGATCAAGGCAGAAGGAAACTGAAGACTCGTGACTCAGGATCTAGAAAAAGAGCAGAAACGCGTTCGTTCTCAAATTTTGGGTAACCTTTTAAAACCATCACCCACTGAGGCATTTTACTCCTTCAAAACCTCTGGAAATGAAGCCTAGTGCCTAGGGTATTACCCTCAAGTATAACGCCAAAATGCTGAGTGGAGATGCAACCATTTCGCTGTCTCGAAAAAATCTCAGACATACCTGTTGAAAGCAAGGACAATGTTGATCGCAATTTTCAATTTTAAAGGCGTAGTGCACCAGAAATTTGCATTTGAGGGACAGACCGTTAGCCAAAAACGTTACAAAAAAGTGTTTTGCGACCAGTTTTTGTTGGTTTGTATGTAACTGTGATTGTCGCAGAAGTGGTTTCTTCTGCATGATAATGTGAAACTTTATACTTTGTTATCAGTCAAAAAATGTTTGGTACGAGATTTTGCCAAATCTCCCTACAACCCTGTCTTAACACCATGCAATGTTTTCCTATTCCCATGCTTTAGAAGGAAGAGAACTAATAAGACTGTATTAACACTGTTGGTTAGTATTACATAAATCTTTGGCAAAATAAAAACGACGAGAAAAGCATTGGGTATATCTGCTGTTACAGTTAAGCAACATCATTTGTTACGCCAGTTGGTACTGGTTTTGGAAATAATAAACGTGGATAGAATAATAATAACAACGTTTCGCACAATAAAATGTTTATTATACATCGACTATAGTTTCGCAGAGCGATTGGCTCGGCTTTCAGGACGAATGGAGCGTAAACATTCAAATCATTGTGACATCATCAGAATTCTGACGGTCACGGGTTTTGGCGAGTTGTTTCCACGCGCTTGAAAGAAATGGAGTTGACGTCATGTCGTTGACAAGCCGCGACGAGTTCCGGTATATGTGGAAAGCTTCTAATATATTAAGCTTGAAAGTCGAGTCCGGTTTATCAATAAGCGTAGCGGACTCGACTGATAAACCGGACTCGACTTTCAAGCTTAATATATTAGAAGCTTTCCACATATACCGGAACTCGTCGCGGCTTGTCAACGACATGACGTCAACTCCATTTCTTTCAAGCGCGTGGAAACAACTCGCCAAAACCCGTGACCGTCAGAATTCTGATGATGTCACAATGATTTGAATGTTTACGCTCCATTCGTCCTGAGGAAGCCGAGCCAATCGCTCTGCGAAACTATAGTCGATGTATAATAAACATTTTATTGTGCGAAACGTTGTTATTATTATTCTATCTTAACACCGCAAGCTTCGTAGTCATAAATTATATATAATAAACGTGGAGCACCTGTGGCAGGAAATGAATTTGAAACAAAATAGAGAATTGGGTCTGCCAAAAGTCAAAAGCGTACGATTTAAATCTGTGAAAACACTGTCACATGAAGCTCTTCATTGTAGTTTCTGAAAACATAGAACAAAATAGAGAATTGGGTCTGCCAAAAGTCAAAAGCGTACGGTTTAAATCTGTGAAAACTCTGTCACATGAAGCTGTTCATTGTAGTTTCTGAAAGCATAGAAGATGTTTCAGAATAAATCAACAGCTTTAGGAAGCCATAGATGCCGCCCCGGTGGCGCAATGGTCTAAGCGCTGGCTTATGACCATTAGTCCGAGGAGGGTCCGGGTCCGAATCCTGCTGAGGCACGGATGTTGTGTTTGTCTTACGGCACTGGCTCTCTCCCTTCCCTGTAAACAGTGACCCTAAACTAGGGACGGGCGACTGCTTATAGCCCATTGAGTTGCTCACGGTGGTCGTTATACTTTCATTTAAAAAAGAAGCCATAGACGTGGTTTACAAAGCATAATAAAGAATTTATTATCAGGGATTAATACCGTTGGGGAACAAGAATGTGCTAACTGCACTGATGTCTCTGCATCAAAAAGTAATAGTGCAATGAGAAAGGAGTACAGGGTACACACAAGCATGTTAAACTTAGAACTTGCTGAGCGACCCACAAAGCTCAACTGGAAAGAAAACGTTTGCATGCGTCTTCCGAAAATGCATTAATGATCTATGTTTGCTAAATGTGAAGAACGTATTACCTTTATCGCTGAAATTCAGCGCAAGCAGCTCACTGCTAAGTCACAAAAATCATATTTTGTAAAAAATATGTGTTAATAACTTGTATCTAATTAAAGCAGAGTGCTCGTTTTAAACTGGATGCATTTCAGCATTCGTTGAGATTGTGAAATCCAAATTCTAGTGCACATCGTTACTACAATTTGTTAGTTTCCCCACCCCCTGTTTTTGAGGGAGGACACAATAATTCCTGAATCAGAGATTTAACTCTGCAAAACCATTTTTTTTATTGAGGATTTAACGACCACCGTGAGCAACTCAGTGTGGCCGTAAATTAGCGACTACTGATCCCAGAGAAGGGAGAGAAACAGTGTCGTAAGACAAACACAACATCCATGGCTCACCGGGATCCGAACCCGGACCCTTCTCGTATCGAATGGCCATAAGCCATGGCTTAGACCACTGCGCTACCAGAGCGGTGTGAAACCTTTTTCTGTGCCATAGTGTTTGTGGAGCCACTGGCATGATGTGTGGAAGTAAGACGTTTTTGTC
This sequence comes from Macrothele yani, assembly GCA_039090855.1. Classification (NCBI taxonomy): domain Eukaryota; kingdom Metazoa; phylum Arthropoda; class Arachnida; order Araneae; family Macrothelidae; genus Macrothele; species Macrothele yani. Next base: position 793,188 of record CM077021.1, on the reverse strand, counting down.
AGTAGTTTGAGCCACAGAATGCCGTTCCCAGACGCACCCTGCCACTGGTCCCCTCCAGCTTTTGGTTAGCCACTCAAACTGGATATTCAGAGGCTATGATACCTCTGTAGTGGCTTGCTTCGGTGGGAGTTGTAATGTATCGAAATCTGTCCGAAATGCTATTGAAGTAAATGTTTGTGCATGTGAGTTCACATGCTTTAATACTACTTTTTTGATTCAGATTATATTGCTTTTTAAGGTGTTAGAAAATAACTCGTATCGTTCCACCGAATTCTTGAAATATGTTAAGAAATCTACCTACGTACAATAACTCTCGATTTCGCCTTTCCCTTTTTCATTTTTTGGGGACTAACGACCCCGGGAGCATCAAAGGCTAAAGAAAATTTTCTGTCGATAATTTAGGGCCACTGGCTCCAGAAAAAGGACAGGCGTACGAGCCATGCCTCAGGCGGAGACTCCGGCCCATCCCAAACCAGGAACTCTTACCTATGAATACTCACACCAGGGTAGCTGTTTTTTGTTTTATATAATACCACATGAAAATCTGAATGTATCTTATATCATGAAGATTTATTTATTTTATATCTTATTTTGCATTTGTCTTCTATTTAAGGTTTGCATTTTTATTATATCATATACACTGAGTGATCACTGCACTATGACCACCTACTGAATACTTCATAGGTCCTCCTTTCGCCTTAAGCACAGCAGCTATCAGACGTGGCATCCATTCATTAAGATGCCGGAAGCAGTTGGGAGGTATGGCCAACCATGTGTGTGCAGTTGCCTTATATTCCATTCCATAGTGTCCCACAAGTACTCTATGGGATTGATATTGGGGAGTTCGAAGAAAAATCGATATGCTGTAAGTCTGTCCATCAAGCCATTCATGCATAACATTGTGCATGTGGCTAGACGTATTAGGATATTAGAAGACACCGTCGCCATTCGGGAAAAACGTGCAACATTGCTTGGTGTACAGAGACACCCAGCAGTTCACGATAGTGGGCACCAGTCACATGTTGTTCCAAAAGCACAGGGGTTCAAGTTTCTGCCAGGTAACAATGCTCCACACCGTAAATCCGCCTCCACCGGCTTGCCCTGTAGAGACCATGCAGGAGGGATAGAGTGCCTCTCGTTGTTTGGCCAAATACGTGCACGACCATCCTCGGAGTGGAGTAAAAACGCGACCAGCACACTTTTTTCCAGTCATCCGATGTCCAACTTTCATGATCTTTGCACCATGCGAATCTTTTGTGCCAATGCACCGTGGTTAGGAGAGGATGTCGTCAGAATCGTCTGCTGTTATAGCCCATACATAGGAGCGTGCGACGCATGGTACTGTTCCGGGTTGACCCTTTTTGTATGGGGTAGTCAACTGTTGAGCAGTGTTGTGTCTCTTGACCTGTACGAGTCGTCGGACCCGACGTTCACTTCCCACATCAACCTTGCGCTGTCCTGTGCCGTTTTGCCTCCGGGTCGTTGTTTGACAATTTTCACGCCAGTCCTGATATACTTTAACTACGGCGGCTCCAAACAACCCAACAGTTCAGCCGTTTGGGTAATCGAGGCTCCCGCTCTCCGAGCTCCCACAATCTGCCCTTGTCTTCTGAACTGCAAAGCTATCCCTACGAGATACACCACATGAAGGTATTCTCAATATCTGATTAATCTTTCCGTTTACCCAGCACGTTACTGCCTATTGTTCCTCTCACATCTTATATATGCTACGTCGGTCGACTAATAGCGGCGCACTCTCGGAAATCACGAAGTCAATGGACCACATACACTTTGGACAGGGGTTGTCATAATTCAGTGATCAGTCGGTGTAATCGTGAGTAATCAACGCTTCTTATTATCAAATATTTATAAAACATTTTGTATTAATATCTTGGTATACGTAAAAAATGAATGTGAAAGTAAGCAAAACTTTTCAAAACATTTATTAGATTCATGGCGTCATGAAAAGTTAACACTGAAATACTTTTTATTTCACTAGATAAGGCACTAGATCTTGTCGTAGAAGTTCTGCACGCAGGTGGAGACACACCAGAATCAAACCGACAGTATGGATGGCAATGGGCCTGGAAATCACAGAGGGGATATAAGGCTGGTGGTCTTTTGGTTACCCTTGGCCACGACCCCAGTTCAAACTCTCCGTGCTTCACTAACGTAACTGTAAGTACCTATGATATAATTTATCTTGCTTCTTTTTAGACAGTACTCTTACGATCTCAAGGCGTATTCAACGATTAATTAGCCATTTTAAAAGATCTGCTCAGTGCGCTGACGTGAAGGGAAAGGACGATGTAACCCTTCTCAACACTGAATCGGTTAACAATTATTCTTTGACTGAAGAGTGCTGTATACCCAGAAAAATATTCTGACCATATACTTCGGAAGATGTGAGTCTAACCGTGGCAGTTCTTTGTGGAATAGACTCTGATAGTTTTTGGAACACAGCCGAAGTAACATCCAATCACGTAGACTGTACAGCATCACATAATTGGTGGACGGCGGGAGAACGCAACATCTGGGAACTTCTATGAAGTCGGCTTGAAAGGCATTCCAGTGGGTTCAGATGTAGAAACCTCGGAAGCCGAAATAGGAAAGGAAAATTGCTAGAAACTATTTTTCTCGTCATGCCTGGACATGGCATGATATTACACACTATGGTGTGTACTAGTCGTGATAGTAAAGAACTTGTCAAGACGACAAATCTGCAGCGATGTATGTCGTCCTTGTAGCTTAGTTGGGAGATCAACTTACTCCGGAGTGAGGGGGCGCGAATTTAATTCCATCACGGACAAATTTGTGTTTTCACATTGGCGCCCCAACGTAACAATGGATGTACTGGCCGTTGGGTTCTTCGAAAAATGCGTGATGTTTATTTCACACATCGGCTAGAATGAATGAAGGTTCGTTCTTCGCTTACAAAAAAAGAAAAATTAAGAGGGAGATGATGTGACGTACTACAGAGGTGAAGCACATGTCAAGACTACAAATATGCAGCGATACATTCCGTCCGTGTAGCTTATTTAGGAGAGCAATTTATTCCGAAGTGAGGGGGGCGCGTGTTTTATCTCCACGGACAAATTTGTGTTGTCACATCCCTTCAAGATCAAATGAAACTTAAGCAAGTAGTAGACTAGTTTTAGTTTTAACTATTGTGTCTACAGCGTATGTGTTCAATAATGTCTCGGTTTACTTTGTTGTTGTTGCCATTAGTGTGATATGAATAAATGTGATGTTTATATTTCTACGCTTGCCTTCGGTATGCATATAGCGCTACGTTCCAATGGACGGACTAGGACCTTCGGAAATTATTGTATGAAGATGAATGACTCACCTTGAATAAGGTTGTCCAATAAAAGGATGAAGATGATAAGGCACTCCTGAGAAAATATATTTAATATAAGAGAACGAACAAGGAATAGAAAATAAATGGAGTTTCTAACACTTAAGAGGTACATAAATATGGAGATTTCAGATAGTACAGCATTTGAAGGATAAACATGGAGTGCCAGAGCACAACACTCATCAATGGCTTGCAAGAAAACATCGCAGTAGAAAGAACGACCATCATAGCAGAAGGGTTGACATAAAGCGTGTGAAGACCTGTGAACAGAACCTAATTGAATTTCCCACACAGGTGTTTTTATACGAAGTGATCACGTAACACTTTTAGCACTTAACGTAGGGAGGAATCATAAACAACTTTTTCTCCGCACTTGGGAACAATGTTTGGCGACTATTGTGAGACGTACTCATGACTTATTTTTCCAACATACTTCACAGGGATAAAAAAAGTGTTATTCAGTTTATGATGGAGGAAAAGGTTTTTGATCCCACGGATATGCCCAGAGAAATGGTCCCTTCAAAATAAAATGAAACTTAATCAAGTAGTCGACCAGTTTTAGTTTTAACCATTGTGCCTACATTATGTGTGTTTAAAAATGTCTTGGTTTGCTTCACAGGGATGAACGACAGTGTTATTCACTTTATGCAGTGTTATTACTCATGTAAAAATGCATCTGATATCCGTGAGTGTTAACAGCTTTACAGGTAATTTCATGTTGTTTTGTTTTACATGAATCCGATTTCAAATGAATATAGAGTTCTTGTTATTATTTCAGTACTACAGCCCTGCAACTAGACTAGTACTATTCGGACGTACTCGCTGGGTTGATTATGTGCCAGAAGAAACAAAATGGCAACTAACCGCAAATGAAGAGTTAGTGGGTGAAGCAGAATTGCACAGGGAAGGTTCTTGCATTGAACTGGAACTCCGTCGCTCAGGTTAGTCATATTACATTTCAATGTTTAATAAATGCACAAACGGTATCAGTCTTTCCCGTACAGATCTGCAAAGCAGCGTGAATGGCAATTTTATTTTGCAGCGCTAACGAAATAGTTGTATCACCTGCTAGCTACTGTTTCCAGCTTTCAACGTACATCTCTCTAATATGCACCTGGCATAGGATATTTAATTATGATAAATGACTAAACCTTAAGATTTTGTTCATTCACGTGCTTAATACGAGGATTGTACCGAAAGTAATGCAAAAGTGGGCATAACCTTTTTATCAACTGACAGAGGTCGTTCAAATTGCACATGTTGGTAGAGTAACTCTTCCTCTTGTAACGTATACTCTCGGTTCACTTTCCTTTTGATTTTTACTATCTCTGGTTATTTTATTTTACTATGTAAATTATCTTCTTACTGAACGAGATGTTATTTCACCCGCTGAATGAGATCTGGCAATGAGTGTAAGTCATGACGTGGTGGTAGTCAGTATAAATAGGCGCGTTCAACGATACCTAAGGAGAGCGTTTGTTGTTGTATGAAGAGAGCGTTTGTTTATGAGGAAGAGAGCGTTTGTTGTTGTATAGAGAGAGCGTTTGTTGTTGTATGAAGTGAGCTGTGGTTTATGTGTCAGAAAGCTGGTGCTGTATAAAGAGAGTTCGTTTATGTGAGAGCGAGAAGTCTCACTAATAAAGAATTTGTTGTAAGTACGTCTTTCTCAGTTCATAGTACTGTCAGACCTCTGTCTGGCTGTTAGGTTTATTTCATTTAGTGTTATTAGTAACAACCAGCATAAGACTTTATTCATCTTAATTACTACTACAACATTACTACCAGTTATAAGCTTGTTCAATATTATTACTACACTACTAGCAGGAAAGTTTATTCATAATTAATAACACAACAACCATTAGAAGAAGCGTTAGCTTAGAAGAAGCTGAATTCATTACATTATAATTGAAGGAAGCTATATTCACGATAATTAGCTAGCGAAAGCAATTATAATTCATTATACTCTATAGTAACCTTTCTTCTTCATTGTAGGTAAATAATGGATTCCAAGCAGAAGCAACGTGCCGTTATTGAGTTCTTGACGAAGGAAGGGTGCAGGCTGTCCGGCATCCACAGAAGACTACAGATTATTTAGGGAGATGACACCATTGACAAGAGCAATGCGCACAGACGGATGAACCAGCATTGAAGACAAACCATGCAGTGGGAGACCGTCATCTGCGACCAGTGACACGAATCGGCAGCAAGTGATGAATTAATTCGCGCGGAGAGACGTATCACAATCCGTGAGTTTGTTGCACAAATGGACTGTGGTCACAATGCCATAAAGAAGATGGTGGAAGACGTAGGGTATCAGAAAGTGCGTGCAAAGTGGGTACCTCGGCAGTTGACACCCGATTTAAAGGAGAGAAGGGTGGAAGTCTGCTCTGATATGCTAGAAGCGTTTGAAGCCAATGAAGACATTTGTTTTCCGATCTCGTGACAGGGGATGAAACGTGGGCGTACGTTTACGATCCGGAAATGAAGCATCAATCCATGGAATGGCGTCACACCTCTTCACCAAGTCCTAAGAAGTTCAAGAGCCAGCGATCATCACAGAAAGTCATGGTGACTGTTTTTTGGGATGACAGGGGTGTCATTCTCCTTGATTTTCTGGAACGTGGCCGTACCGTGACCAACGAGCAGTACGTTAAGACACTCAAGGAGCTTAGAGAAGCCATAAGAATGGAGATACCGAACAAGAATCTGAAAAGGATCCACATTCACCATGACAATGCGAGACTACACACATCTTTGTCAACAAATCAGGCGATCAGAAAATTAGGTTGGTCGGTGGTCCCCCATCCACCTTACAGCGAAGATCTGGCGCCCTCCTACTTCCACCTGTTCGGTCCAATGAAGGACAGTCTCCGGAGACAACCATTTGATGACACAGACGAGGTGAAAGTGGCTGTGAAGTAGTGGGTACAGCCTGAATATTTCCAAACAGGATTCGAGAGTTGAGTTCAACAATGGCGCCAATACTTTTCTTATGATGGTGACTATGTTTAGTAGTACCTTTGTATAGAGAAAGAGTTACGCTACCAACATGTGCAATTTGAACGACCTCTGTCTGTTAATAAAAAGGTTATGACCACTTTTGCATTACGTTTGGTACAACCCTAGTACATACACGCTGTATCACAGTCTTTTACGTTTCGGCTCAAGTGCGCATAATCTCAGCTTTTCCCTGCCAATATAGCAGCTTATTTTCATCTGTTAGGAGCAGCGCTGGAGAGAACTGCTTGGAGTAACATATTAATAAATGACCCACGTCCTCCTGTTACAGAAGTGCAAATGACCCAAGACTCTCATGTTACTCTTCCGCCGATGATATCATCAAATGTGATCGAATCAAGCTATTAAGTTGACGCGTGTGATAGCGTTTTGCGCTTGGTTCATTCTTCGTCTGGGGTAGTATCTACAGCTATTGAAATACTGAAAATGAATAATGTGATATTTTGGGCTTCACATGTGAGGAGTATCGTGCAAAACATCTTTCCCAAAAATCCGAATAAAAAAAATTAGGACTCTCCTGAAATATGATTTTATGAGGCATTCAAAAGCATTGTTAAACCAGGATATTATGCACTCAAAATGCATCGGACTGTGACGTACCTACATCAGAGGTAATGCACATGTCAAGATGACAGCGTTGCCGTTGCAGCAACAAACTCCGTTGGCGTAGCTTAATTGGGAAAACATACGGCTCTGGAGTAGCAATGGCGTTTAAGCTATATTGGTGCCCAAACGTAAAATGAATCTCCTGGCCATTGGGTTCTTCGAAAAATGTGTGATGTTTGTTCCACACATCGTCTGGACTTAATGAGAATTCCTTCTTTTACAGCAAGGTACTTCAAGCATGGTTTGCTGGCTGTCCCGAAAACCTACGATTACGTCCCACCACTTTCTCAAGGGGGGATGTATGTGACGTACCTACATTAGAAGTGAAGCACATGTCAAGACGACAGAGGTGCAACGACAAATTCCGTCGGTGTAGGCTAATTGGGAAAACATTCCGCTACGGAGCAGAAGGAAGTGGTTTGATAATGTCACCAGCAAATTGCTTTTACGCTATACGATGTATGTTGTGACTGAACACATCTATTAAGGCTTTACAACGTATGTTTAAAAGGATCTTCAAGAAATGAGTTCAATTTCTTGCAGTGCACATGCAGTTCAGCCGATGCTGTGTTTTTTTTTACATAGTGTACTTCCAAATGTTTCAGCATAGAAAACCGAGTGAAGCATTCTAGACATGAAGTGTGAGGGACGTGACTGTTTCCCAAAGAGGGCTGATTGTTGGTGCCAGTTTCGTAGGAGCATCCGTGACTTAAATTGATGATAAATTTCTCCAGAGGAACTGTCCTCAAAGTCATGACGACATTCATGAAACGTGGACTGACAGCATCTGCGAGTACAAATAATTGTTCAAAAGCCAAAGATCATCAATAGAGACAGAGACAGATAATTGGTCTGAAAAAACATGCTTTCCTCCAAGTGCTTCATCCAACAATCCGCAAAGATTGTTGGAGTAAAGCACGTTCGGTAAGGATTATTGGTGGAAAGCACGGAGCCACTGCCTTTTCAATAAGCATGGAACTCAATATGCGTCGCAACGATAGTTTTGGACGAATAGTTTTCGTCAGAAGCTGTACAAAGTTGAAACTTAATGACATAGCTGCCATTTCTAAAACACTTGTTATAAACGCCAGTTCTCTGATGCGGAAAGTGTAATAAATATAACAACTAGGCATCGGGTGATTACAAAGGCATACAGCGTGATGCATCCTCTTTTGCACGCATTACAACTTCTAAAGGGTTTACATTTGAAGAAAGCTAAAAGAAGCGTATAATCTTGACCGTCTCGTACCAACAGTCGAACATGGAAGGCTATGGGACATACGTGGGTGGCGATATCGTGACTACGTTGGTCTTCCTGATGATCAAGTGCATCCTATAGTTCAGACATTATTTTCCCAATATGGCGCGATATTTTCAGATAAAAATGAGCTTATACAAACAGTCAAATGTGTGAATTCGTGGTTGAAAGAACCTGAAGACGGGGTTGAATACCCATGGGCTGGACGATCAACAAATTTAAATGTTACTGCGCCATTGTGATAAACCTCGAAAAATGGAATGAGAAGCCAATACAATGCACTTTCTCCATTCATGGCGCTTGAAGCTTTCCTTCGTGAAAAATGGTAAAATATTCTCCTTCTGACTATTCCATATATGTATATACTGTATGTGTATCCGTTCCATGAGGTATACAAATTGTATTATGAGGAAATGTTGATCCGGCACAATATTAATAAATACGTATGGTTATTGTAACTAGTGTTTTTATTATTTTGGCCATGCCTGTATAAATGCGTGTGCATATTTTGACATGTATGAGCGCTTCAGTTGTGCTAATTTACTCGATTCTGTGCAGATCCTGTCTGGAGGACTCGGATGTGCAGTGAGGATCGCAAGGAAGAAGGAAAAAGGCATGTCAGTGTTGAAAGCTTTTACGAAGGCCGAAAATGTTTCGATGCTAGTACTGATTTCACTCTTTCCCGATGGTACATTTCTCACCTTGCAGTTCACTGGAACAAAGACGAACTTTTCGAAGCGGCAGTAAGTGCAATATTTCTGATTTTTAATTCTTTGCATTAAACAATCATTGTTTAATTGTACCTATCAGTTTAATATACCACTATTACTTTACACAACAGTGGAACATTTTACAACAGATTTGTGTGAACTAAGAGGCCTTGGGGCGGTGGCGTAGAGTGTGGGAGTGTTTGGCAATGAAATAAAAAGATCGGTTCGCTTAGTAAAAGATCCCGAAAGTTATTCGAGTATATGAGTCAAGTGTCAAGTTGAACGGAATTTTTAGCTAGACGATTTGCGGGAGGCCAATAAACAAATTATTGCTTGTGTTGGAATAGATGCGAATTCAGTGGCTTCCATCAACGCAAGAAGCTAAACAACTTTAATTTTTTTTCATGTGCACACAATCTTGTAGAGTCTACAGATAAACTGTGGAAGATTTTTTGATAAATTTAAGCCAGGCATGTATTAAGACCAGGGAGCTTTGGCCCTGTGTATATGCTGCTTATGCCTGTCTGAAGACCACATATGCTATCCTTTTTTGCCATAGGCTATTGCTGGCTGTAACTGGATACGATATTAGAAACATAAAAAGGATGAAGAAATAAATTACAGACGATCGTTTCATAGTACTAAAAGAGCCGGAAACTGCTTGTCGTTAATCTAATAATCGGCTGACCCAGTGGTAGAGTAGTCAGAGGCTCGGGCTTCAGGCTGAATTTCGGGACAAAGCATGCATGCTTACCCTCATCTTCGGAAAGAGTTGCCACAAATTAGGGACGGAAGACAGCTTATAGACTTAGATACACACGGTAGTCTTTAAATCCTAAAAATAATAATTGTGGTAATGGACAGGAAATATTTGTTTGCGTTCATATGCACGCAACACTGCCCTTGTTCTTGAAACATTCCCGTTTTGGGGACAAAACGTTTGAGCTGGCATGGGCCATTCCAGTGCTTCTGGTAGTTTGGATCGTTTAAGCAGAACCATTTTTCATCGCACGTAACAGTTTTCTTTATGAAACGTGGTTGCATAAATTCGGGAAGAATTTCCTGCAGACCTCGACGGGATGGTTTGCTTGCTCATTATTCAGTTCATACGGAACATTACAGCAGCTTTTTGCTGCCTTACCCATTCGTTACAGATACCGAACTATAGTTACTTGTGAGCAGCCAAACTCAGGAGAGGGCCTACTAATGCTTGTCGATCAGTCATCTGCAATAACATTACACAAAATGTTGAAATCTATCGATATTGGACGCCCTGATTTCGGCTTACCTTCGAGGTTAGTTTCACCACCTTTAACGAGGCTAGTTTCACCACCTTCTTGATCCAAGCTTTAGCATAATGAGTGGAGCATTCCTCTTCACTCTGCACTTTCCTTCCCATAACTCCCGGTTGGGCAGCTTCAGAAGCTTTTATTACTTTTCACCAGTAATTTCAGTACTTTATAAAACGTTTCGAATATTGGATAGCAAAACTCGGGTACTTGTAACAGGAATGGATAGACATTGGATTCTACGCTTTCTTTGGTTTTACGCATAGAAGTTTACGAATTCAACGCGGTAGCGTGTTGATATAAAAATAATATGCATCGCAAAATTCATTGAATTATCTAGTATTATACTCTGGTCACAAAAATAACTTTTTGGGATAGTGCGGTTTCGAAGGCAAAACGTGGGGATATGCAAATTTAGTCACTACTGGAGATCGATTATCAGCGTGAGTAGCTACGTCATACGTAAACTAGCATCATCGCAAAACAGCATGTGGCGTGCGAGTTCCGATCAAAGTACCCTGCGAGAAGTGGAAAACGGGTCGTTTCACCGCTTGGTCTAGAAGCTTGCTGAATATATTGCTTTCCGTGTGAGATTAACATGAAATGACGTCCAGATGACGTTTAATCATTGCTAACAAAAGTTAGTTTGTTGGCATGTTACACTGTAGATCGATGTTGCTGCAGCTTTTGGAGTTTCACAAAGTATAGTAAGTCAGCTACACATAATATTTCTACGGCATGGAAATCTTGCATATTGACCCAAGAGTGATCGCTAGAGGATAACCACCAGGAGGTAAGATCGCCACCTGAAAGCAAGTGCTTGGAGAAGACTTAGTATCACCAGTAGCCAACATCGCGAATCACTTCGAGCTGCATCTGTGTCACAGTATGTACTCAAACGGTTCGAAGCCGTCTTCACAAGTACTGACTCAGAGTAAGGAGGTCGCTGAGATGTGTAGCATTGACATAAATTCACCGTCGTCAAATATATACGTGGGTTCGACAGTACATACCATGGAATACAGAGTGGCACTATGTACTTTTCGCAGAAAAATCCCGTTTTCCTCTTTTTCCTGATGCTCGACGAGGACACTTGTGGAGGAGATCTGGCACACAATGCAACCACACTATATGCAGTCAGTTCACCCTTACCAGCTGCAGTCAGTTCTGGTCTGGGCAGGAGTGTTTCAATCGTTGTACCTCCTTGTGCGTTTGTCAAGGCCTCAGTGTATTGAAACGAAATCATTGTGCTCATTGTGACACTGTTTCACACTGCTATCGGTCATGCATTCCGTTTTCTCGATGAAAATGCAAACAGTCACCGAGCCTGGAAAATCATGGGATTACATTGTTACAGCTGGCTCCGAGGTCTCCTGACCTTAATCCTTCTGAGAACATTTGGGACGCTGTACACCGACGTCTGGATAACAACATTCCGTACACTAGTACACTGGAAGACTCTCTTAACGTGTTGTTTGTAATATGGGACGAACTGTCCCAGACACTCATCAATAACGTCCTTGCAAATATGACTTGTAAGTGTCAAGACGTTCTTCGACACAGTGGTGGTGTTACCGGGTACTGAAATCCAGAGGTACTGCACAATAACTTGTTTTTGTAAACGCACTGTTTACCGTTTGTGTTACGTGGCCTCACTGATGTTATTTCGATGCATGTTACTTGAATCAGACACATGCATCCTTAATTTCATGCAATATACCTAACTTTTTTGACTAGTGTATATTTAGTTCACCGTTGTGTGCACACAAACTTATGTAGTTTAATATCTTCATTTTGACTTTTTAGATAGCAGTATATTATTTAATATCGCAGGACTGATGCACAAAATTATTTCAGAGGTCCTTGAAGCGCCTGTCAGTTTCTCTTAAGGATGATGAACTGGAAAAGGTCGAAGCTGAAATGTGGGAGCAAATGAAGCGTATTGCTACATCCTTTAAAGTGAAGGTTTGGGAACCTCTTACAGCTCACATGAAAACGCAATTTATGCATTTTATTGAAACTTACCAAGAAAGACTTAAAGAGCTGAAATATTCTACCAAGAGATACCTGAGGTCCATGCCGTAAGTATTGGTGTTCATTAATAAGCGTTCCTTTGCAATTCTCAATACTTTACATATTTCAAGAAGTATTTTCACTGACGTTTTAAATGATTTATCAATACGTAAAACATGGTAACTGAAATAAAGAATGCATATAAACAGAAAATTTCTGTACCGTGCAAGAAAATATTCATAACGTAAAAATTATCACAACAACGAAGACTAATTAATGTAGTACTATTAAGCACTGAATCGAATCCTGTAAAAAACTTCTGAAACAGAGCGGCAATGCATAATATCATGCCTGTTTATCTTAAATCAGGAAAATCATGTAAATATTTATTAAGATTTCAGACTGTGGCACTGAAGTAAAGTAAATGTAAAACGGTTTCTAGGTGTGATGAAAATACGTACTCCAGCTGCGTATTTTTTTGTTTGACGGGGTTAATGGCTATTGTGTTCAACTAAGCAGTCGCGTGTCCCTAATTTAGGGTCATTGGCTTCAGGGAAGGGAGATAGCCAGTGCCGTAAGACAAACACAACATCCACGCCTCACCGGGATTTGAACCTCAGACCCAAGATAAGAAGCCAGCGGCTAGACCACTGCACCATTGGAGCGGTTCGTGTTTTAAAGCTAAGTTATTATTTGTACGGTACTTAAGCTTATCAGAAATGCTTTGTTGTTCTCAGATTTCACTTTTTAGGATTAACGTATTTGCAACTTATGTTGCTTTAAGTCATTCGAAGTATCTGAATATTCACTTATTTAGACAGGCATGCTCCAATGATTTCCAATTGTAGCAGTTTACAAGGGTTTAACCTTCTCTGAAATAGTAAATTAATATATAAATGCAAAGCAGTTAATGCCGATTAAATAAATATAAGCGTTTCATTTCATAACAATAACTTAGGAGGATTGTTGAAAAAGTTCTTGTTCTAACACAAGAGGAAAGCTGTGCCATTATGATTCCTTTTTTATTTATCGATATAGCCCACAACCATTGCAACGGACTGCTACGACAGATGCTCTAGTGCCATAATCTCTGTATGGGAAAAAACAACTTTATCTTGATCTTCCAACCACGATCCACCGCTGCGACCACCTGAGTAAGCGGTATGTCGCTTCCCTATGATATTCTCTAAGGTCTAGCGGCAAGGGTAGGTGCTGAAGCAACTCAAGTCCTGTAGTCTTCTTTCGCAATCTGAAAGGTGCGATTCGGTCCTTTGTCTTGAATGAGAAAGAAAAATCTTCGCAGTTTTAAACGCTACTTTTCCTTGATGGCTGCGCAAAGTAGGTACAAGTGACAGCTACCCTGTTTTCCAGGTAGTCAATTGTGGCGGCTTCTGCATTCTAAAAACTGATGCTATCACCTTACGGGCTGACAATGCCACACTGAACACCTTGGGAGTTGGAGAAGACGCATGCTTCTCCAGTTAGACTGTTTTTAGTCTACGGTCAAAACGATGAACTTATGTTTCATCCATTGCAACAATACGGAGCCAAAAATTTATTGGATCCCCACAAAGCATGTTCAAGTTGGAGAGGAACATTCGTTTGTGGCACGCCTTTTGCTCGTCCGTCAACACTCGTGGAACCCATTGCTCACTGACCTTTTCCTCTTCAAGGAATTCGTCGGGATGCAATCGACAGTGACAATTAAAATTACCATATATTCATATGTACATTAAATAATCATTCGTCTGTCTCACACCACAGGTAGTTGATGCTTTCCTCAGAAGTGCATGATGAGGGTTTTCTGGAATGATCTGCGTTATCGCAAGATTACCTGCCTCAACAAAATTATCTGTGTTTCTTTACAACTGTGGAATATGAAGCAGCCTTATTTCCCAATGTCTGTACAATATCATCACATACCGTCTGTGGGGACATGCCTTTCACAGACAGTTATTTCATAGAGACTTTTTCTCCATTTTGCAGTCTCTATGGTTTAGTTCACAAAATTACCTGATACAAATTGATCTATGAGATTAAAAATTGGTACAGTGACGTGCAAGAATATTTACTACAGAAAAAATGCTGCATGTTCATATTTTCAAAAAGTTAGAACACTAACATTTTGAATGCTGTTTGTAACCAACTATGAAACAACTTCGTTTCCGTAAGTTATGAAAATATGCTCTGAGTAACAGAGAAGCTTTGTGTGAAACCTGCATTTCCAAATGTAATCTATCTTCAGCTTCTGATGTTTCGTTTATATTTCATTCCTTTAACATTTATGGTATTTGGGATGAGTGGGGAATAGAACTTGTGATATTTAGAAAAAGACTATTAAAAAGGAATGAAAAATAAAATCATTGTAACTGTTAGACACATGTAAACTAGTAGTACAATTGATCATCTCAATTCCTAGATAATAATATATTAATGTCTAATGTTTTATACCTAATTTACAACAGATTTCAACGTAACAAAATATAGAATTATTAGTCATGTGTCGTCTTAACTATATTAAATTTATTGCGTCTCATAAGTTTTTGTTAAGATAAATGCCTTAAATTCTTTTGAAGTCATAAGAAATTCATAGAAAAAAGAATCAAAGTTTTCCTGGAAGAAAATGATTATCCCTCCTTCCAAATAGCAAATGTTTTTGGAATGCAGATCAGTAGAAATAATTAAAAACTAAATTTTTATTTACTGTAACTAGAAATGTTGCTTACCGTAAGGGGACTGTTTGAGAAACTGGACAGGATAAGAAGAAAATGCAATGTAAGATTGGTACCAAGATAAAATAATATGAAAAAAGTATTTATTTAACATTTAGCAAGCAGAGACAATTTCTATAACAGAAAGGAGTAATGGATAATATAAAATGTGAATACGGTTTCAGCAATTTGGGAGAGATAGGCCAACAGATTAAGCAAGAGTGGCAGAATATAAAGCAGAAATAAATTTAGAATATTGAAAAAGAGACTGGATTATGTTATGGAAAGTTCAACGTATAATTCATGAAATAAAGTGGATTTTTTTAGAATTTGTGGCATATCAACAGCACTTTCTTTGAAACAAAATGGAAGAAGGACTGGAAACTACAGTAAGAGCAGAGGAACTACAGTTGATAAGCAAAGAGACTAATTCTTACCAAGTAAATAACACCTATTGTGCTGACACTATCCTAAGGGGACTGTTGATATTCAACTCGAAAATTAAACGAGAGTGTAATAAAATCTTTCCTAGTAAATCCCGTAAAAAGTTTGGTAACAGCAAATGTATTGTCCACAATGAAAAGAGTAATTTTCATTCTTAAAGGATATAATGCTGTTCAGGTACGCTGTGAATCATTTAGAGTTTTATGTAACATTCAGTCTATACAGCCATCACACACAATTAGACTTTTTCGTGTTATTGATCACATAAGTAGGACCCGTGATTATGATTAATAAAGTAGGTTTAAAATCATAGTAAATGCGAGAGGAAGCATACTTATGATGAGCAATGTCACATCGTCCACAAAGACCTGAATAGCACCAGCAGAAAGACTGTTTTTCTAAAATCGAGCGGCACGACACCAGAACGCGTTTGTGCTCACTGAGTTCCAAGTATGAATAATAAACACACGTTTTTTTGACATTTCTTTATGAAACCTGCCTGTAAAATATTCTCTCAACTGCGGTTCAATCACACTTACAAGGAGACAACTGTTCTGGCAGAAAATTTGGTTTCATGGTTTTATTAAGCAGGCAAGCAAAAAAAAAAAAAAAAAAAAAAAAACAATACAAAACAACAATGGAAAATTTGGAAATGGCTCACCAGGCGTGTGATAGAACAACAACAACAAAACAGTACAATGCCGTTGGCTCCTCAAAGCTTCTTATTTTTATTCAATATATAACGAAATTCACTGTCCAGTCAGATATTCAAAAGTTAAATTTCTTTATGTAATTCTTAAACAGGTTGCATACACAGCTAGCATGAAATCTGAATATTAATAATGTGTAGTTAAGATTTTCAATTGTATGATAATTTGTTCTTTGATTTCAGCTCTTGCCAAGAAGTGCGTGAGAAATACCTAGATCCTTTTATTCGATCAACTAGAAAACAGTTTGAGGAAATGAAACAAAAGTTCCAAGACTGTCTGCCTGAATGGGTTAATGATTGGATGGAAAGCTTCAGAAGAACTTTGGATTCATACAAAGATCGCATGTGCCCTCGTGGAAGCTTCTGCGACCAAGTTCATCAAACCTGTCGCCGCCGTGGAATCAGACAGGCGCGTAAGATGGTGCAGGAAAAACTTACTCAAACCTACCATGAACAACTACGAAGAGGTATTGCAAACCAGGGTCTCAGATGTTCATGCACTTACACCTAGATTATTTAGTTTCTGTACGTAAGATACAAAATCGTCATTATTTCTTTTCTTGAGTACCTCGTCGGTGCCAAGAAAAGAATAATGACGATTTTATGTAAAGAAGGCCTTTTTACATGGCTTTGCTGTTATGGCAATCTTACATTTTTCTCCTTTGCCACATAGTAGAGGTGTGTGGTATTCAGAAATGAAAACCTTGCGTTACAGAGTCAAGTTCCTTGCTCTAAAATTGCATGCGACATTCTATTGTTCATGAGTTTACAGCAGCGTCATGTGATTACTGTGTCTACAACTTGAGGTGCTGTGAGATTTCTCACTATCTTCATCCAATTTTCTAAGCATAAGCTTTTAGTATTTCAAGTGAAGGTATTTGAAAAAACACGTTGATGATATATGTTCTGAACAAAATGTTCTGCTAAGGTTAGGGGTAAACGAAAGTATTAGTTTTTTTCTGAATGTCACAGTCACTTTCTGCAAGCTAGGTTGATTTTTACCGTATGCAGTCCTGTCCAATGCTTGTACTTTTTTTTTTTGATTGGAGGTTTAACGACCACCGTGAGCAACTCAATAGGCTATAAGCAATCGCCCGTCCCTAATTCAGGGTCACTGGTTCCAGGGAAGGGAGAGAACCAGTGCCGTAAGACAAACACAACATCCATGCCTCACCGGGATTCGAACCCGGACCCCGTTCGGACGAATGACCAGAGGCCATCGCTTAGACCACTAAGACAAACACAACATCCATGCCTCACCGGGATTCGAACCCGGACCCCGTTCGGACGAATGACCAGAGGCCATCGCTTAGACCACTGCGCCACCGGGGCGGCCAATGCTTGTTCTCCTCTGTTGATTATAAGAGACATCCCTGTTTTTTACGATACAGCTACATGCGACATTGCTATTTTCTATATTGAATGCTACTGTAAATTTCAGTACAATAAGCGATATTTTACCGTATATAATCTTCTTCAGTGCTATGTTGTCCCTAATAGCTTTCAGTGTTAGCCTGATGTGAGTGGTGTGGATCCTAAGCTGCTAATCACTTATACTTCTTGGGCCTGTGTTAGAATTCCGAGTGAGATATGAACGGCATGTATCCCTTTCCACAGAGCAAGGGGACAGGCCAATTTAGCTGCGCTTATGCTTGGCATAGAAAGTTCGCACCAACTACCTACGGGTGGTTATGGTGTGCTCGCATTAGGGATTCTACGGATCGAGTACGACATTACAATCTATCGATAGAAAAAAGAAAAACATATGTCTGTAGATATATTTTAAACATTTCTTTATTCACTCACTTCTGCTCCTTTACCTTTCAGAGATGGTGGATTTTATATTCCGGTTGTTGCTTCGGTTTACGCTACGTTTTGCTCCGAATAGGCAGCGTCAAGGATTACTTGGTCTGGTATTCAGAAAATTCCGTATCTCCAGTATGTGTGTATTACATGATATCGTATAGTTATTTTATCCTGTTTTCCTTCATGGAATAATGAAAAAGTTTCTTAACTTCATTAGATTGCACTGTGGTTTAATCAGAATGGCGACTTCTGAAGAATTTTCTCATTTTCATTTCAGTATGGCTTTTCTACATAAAAAAACAACGCGTGTTTTTGTTTTACTGATACCCCTGTTTTTGTGTTTATGGTATGTCTTTCTTGTACGACTCAAATTACAAAACTGTTGTATGTGAAAACGTATTATGCCCCGTAGTATAACAATCACAACTTAGTTTACAAAGGTGTTACAGCAGAAGTCACGAATGAAAATGAAATATCACTTTGTGTGTGTAGGGCCGCGTGCAGCGTATTGAGTTTATGAGAGGTTCATGTACATCATCCTACCAGCATCGTACTTAAAAAATATAAGAGTATAAAAAATGAACTCAAAGGCTAGTTTTCACGAAGAACTGTCCGGCTTCTTCAAGAAAAGAACAACAGTTTCTTGATTATCTTACACATAAGACTATCTATTACCCGGAAATGAATTTCCCCAGGTAATCCAAAATCAACTCCTGGTAATCAATGAAGGAAATGTATAACTGTTTGTGGATTGGAATTCATAAAACGACGCGCATATTTGCGAGCGTAAATTCAACACAATGATATTGTAGATAAAAATATAGTTGTAACCCTTTTTTAATTTAAAAACGAAGCATTACGTGTTACTTTTCAGAAAACATTATTAGATCCTTTAACTGACCTTCCCGAGTTCAGTTTTATTTTATCTGGGAAACCTGTATTCTTTCATTTCGTGTAGTCCATCAGGTGCGATGAAGAGTTGATCTGTGGCTGACTTTTTTACTGGAAACACTTGTTTTCTTCCATTTTTTTTGGTCTTCTCAAACGCTATTGGTAGACGCATGAACCTGATTTCTGAAGGCCTCCAGTAACGATTCTGCACTGTAAAAATAAAAGCTAAACGATGCCTTTTTCAGTTTTCAAGAACATAGTCAAACGCAAAGTGAAATCACCTTCCTTTTGCAGTACAGTTCCTTTCTCCAGAAAGTCAATGCACGTGAAGTTTATTTCTTGGCGGTGAATAGATGAGCCAGTTTTCTGAAATAAAGTCTTGGAATACTCAATTCATGGTTAATTAGGAGCCAGTTTTGCTTATAAATTTGATATTCCTCGTAATTCATATAGCGGTTGAACTTCTGCAGATTCTCGTTGATACAAGCTCTCCATTGGAAGTTCCGCAATTCTCGGTTAATTGACGGCACAAGGCACAAACTGACTCAAGTATTTAAATTTCTACCAACTCATTATGGGTACAACTACTGTGAAGCACATGTCAAGACGACAAAGTTTCAGCGATAAATTATGTCGGTGTAGCTTAATTTGGAAAGCATTCGGATCCGGAGCAGGCGAATTCGATTTTCGTCACCGGAAAATTTGTGGGTTCACATTGGCGCCTGATTGTGGAAATGACTCTACTGGCAGTTGGGTTCTTCAAAAAATGTGTGATGCTTCTTCTACATATCGTCAGGAATTAGTGAGAATTCCTTCTTCTACGGAGAGTTACTTCAAGCATGGTTTGCGGTGGACCCGAAACCTGCGATTTCCTTCCCTCGCCTTTCTCAAGGGACGTACAACAGAGGTGAAGCGCATGTCAAGAAGGCAAAGTTGCAGCGATAAATTTCGTCGCTGTAACTTAATTGGTAAAAAGAGCAGAAGGATGCGGACCTCCGCCAACGGCAAATTTGTGTTTTCACACTACATTTGACAATTTGAAGGATTCTGGCGGTAGGCTATGAAGACAGCACTTTAGTAAGGAGATGAAGTGAAAACCAGCACGTTTTATTTCTGAAGTTTGATAATAACATTATTCATTCTTGTCCAATAAAAACTCTATAAAGCATTTGCGCCATGTAGACATCTATATTCTTCTTTTGATTGCAGTAAATGTTATAATGACATCGAGATTACGATTTTGTCTATAGTGAAAAAATAGCTATATCAATTAGGCAGAAAATTAATGTTACGTGATATCTTTGTTAGCAATTATTTTCAACATTTTGTTCTTCCTGCGCGACAATATATTTCTTATCGTTTATGGTATTCACTGATGTAAAATGATTGTTACTTATCTGTCAGAACTCAAGTTGATCTCTCAGTACAAGAAAAAAGCCTTTGTCATAGCTACACCGATAAAGTAGCAATTGATGACTGTAGTGTCAAGGAAAGGGCTTCAAGATTCACTTAACGGCAATTCTTGATGAGCAAATAATTTACATAAAAAAAATTAACGAATCCCATTCTAGAAAGGGCAAAATATCCGATTACCAAATATGCTTCGACCCAGGCCATCAGTAAAACCAGTGTTATTGGTGATGAGGCACACGGCCATTGCTTTCGTAAAACTAAAGGGTTGCCAAAAATCACAAAGGAACAAAATTACATAATTATTTAAAAAATTGAATACTCATAGAAAGCAAATATTTTCCATAAAAGATACCCCGAAACTCTTCAGTATTCTATTACAGCAGAAATATTAATTTCAATATGCAATAATTTATATAATTCTTTTCGCCTTTACATTTACATCATTATTCCATGTAGCCCAATAATGTTAAAACTTCACGAGTTCCGCATTAAGGCAACTCCCACTGTAACTGAAAGTCTAACAATTTGTTCCAGACGTCATCACAGGTGGACCACATCCTGTGTTCGTCTATCGACGAAAATAGGCAGAGCCGGCCGGGACAGCAGATGTTGACATATAGTCACTGTTCATGGTATTTTGCTTCACAAAACTAAGTGTTTTAGTGATAAAAACATAACTGTCTTGGCTAGGGACATAACTCAGAGCACCCTATATTTGTGGCACATGACAAATCCAGTTGGTTTGGCTACACAAAATATTGCAAATAACGACTGCACTTGAATATCTGCTATTCTGCCTGTTCAGACTACACCAGAAACCCCGTATTCTCTTTAGCTGACCAGCACTCGAAACCAACATGCCGTCTACCTTCGATGACATCATAAACAAGCTATTAGGCTTTGAGTTACAGGGGACGTTAAGGCGGTGCGACATTATGTCATAAAATATAACGAATTTTCCACTCAGCTTGAAACTTATTGCCTGTTTTAATTTTTTCCCCATAGCTCAAGAATGGATTCCATCCATGAAAACCCTTGAGGAATACCTTCACACGCGTGAAGCACTTCATCATCTTAAGAAGCTCTTGTCTCCATTTGATGAAATCTTTGAGCGCATAAAGCTTTTCGTTGATCGTATGAGAAGAGCAGCTGAAAGAGCGGAACACAAAATGAGACAATATTACGAAGAACTAAAGAAATGGTTGGAGCGTATGATACACGAAGCTCGTGAAAATGAAGACTTCCGGGTGTTATTCGCTGCCGTAGAGGATGCCAAACGTGAGGTGGGTTTGGTTTCTTTAAGCATACAGTAAATCAACGCAGAAAAATTACAAACATGTAAATCTTAAGTGAAAAATATTTCAGAATGTAAAAAAAATAATCTGTCATTAATATGTTTTTGGTGTCAAAACTAAATTTTATTTTATGTCGCAGTTTAGATGTTTGTTTCAATTATCCGTGCAAAATAGCATAGGAAGCGTCTTCTACCTTCTAAGCAAACGAAATACTGATTGGTGTTTCTAAAGCGTACTGTTATTTTAAGAACAAAACTGCCGTTGGGGAAACATCTCACAGTCATTGATGAAATCGCAACGGTGGATAATAATACTGAACTACCTCGAACTTACAAAGGGCATCCTGAAAGTAATGCCTCGTCCCTCATAAGAGTTTTATTTGTAGCAGCAAAAATGGGAAACTTGGTGGCAAAATACTTGCACATATTGTTAATAATGCTAGCTTATTCAAAGTATTGTCCATCACTTTCAATACATTTCCGTCAATAAACCATATTTGAATCCATTGGTAAAATCCAGTTTGGAAAAATTCCTGAGGATGTCGTTCCACTCATGAGTATACAGACAGTGTAACGTCTGTCACATCGTCGAAACGTTCCCCACGAAGGATGTTTTCAAAGGTGCAAACAGGAAAAAGTCTGAGGGAGCCAAATCAGGACTGTAGGGAGTTGTGGCATCAACGTCCACCCCATTTTGGCTATAGCCCGTGAAGTTTCCATTGAAGTGTGGGGACGTGCATTATCAGGGTGTAAAACAACACTATGAAGTGAAATGCCACTTCTTTTTCTTCTGATAGCTTCCTTTAGCTTCTTCAATGTCTGCACATAGTGAACACTGTTTACTGTTGCAACTCCTGGATGGTGACACGACGATCAGCTTTAATGAGGTCTTTCATTCGTTGCCTGTTGGAATCTGTCACTGCAGTTGCGGGTCTTCCACTCCGTTGTTTGTCCGACACTGAACCTTCTCCCTCTAGAAACCTCTTCATCCATCAGTACTGTCAAAACAGGCTCTGCCGTTTTGACAGGAATGCAGGCTTCTTTGTCAAAACGCACTATCGACAGTCTTCCCTATTCCCAGGTAACTTTTGAGAACGACTCTCTTATTGTAACAAAATGCAGACATCACCTCCGCTGAGAACGTCGTCTCTTCAATTTTCTAAGCTTCGGTCAGGTTATATTCCGCCATTTTTTACTGGCTCACTTTCTCTCAGGCAGAATGCGATAAACCCCAGTACCATCAGCGGTCATGATATGGTCTTAAATGTATCATTGCTCTCGCCTCCACTTTTGTACCACCTTCTGTACGCCATACCACTGCTCTTTTTTACATCGTTTAATGAACACCATGAGCAACCCCAAGAGCTAAAAGCTGTCGCGCATCCCTAATTTGGCGTCACTGCTTCCAGGGAAAGAACAGAGGCAGCGCCGCAAAACAAGCACACCATTCCTGCCTCCTTCGGGACCTGGTCCATCTCGGACGGATGGTCAGAGGCTAGCCCTTCATACCACTCGTCCACAGGGGCAGCCGTTTGTCCGGAGTCTTTCACTGAGATCACGGTCATCATGACTAGGGTCGTCATCCATCGTATTGTAATCCAATAAAACGAAACTGTTACTGTACTAGAGTTTGATTTTCTCCTTCCCCCACACTTTTTGTCACTTCGGCTGGATTCATTTGAAACACTTGCGTAAGTTTAGTTTCAGCAGATGTTGCAGCTTCGGCTTTTTTTACTGAAGGTTTAACGACCACCGTGAGCTACTCAATGGGCTATAAGCAGTCGTCCGTCCCTAATTTAGGGCCACTGGTTCCAGGGAAGGGAAAGAGTCATTGTCGTAAGACTAACACAACATCCATGCCACACCGGGATTTGAGTCCGGACCCTTTCTCGGACGAATGGTCATAAGCCAGCTCTTAGACCACTGCGCCACCAGGGTGGCAATTCGACTTTGAAAAGCAATGGGATAATTAATTACAAAGAACATTGAAACTTATTCTTTGAGAACAGAACCTGTCTTTGTGTATAATGTTAACGCGATTGAAAATTCATACAAACAGCGACATTATTATATTTAACTGATACAAAAAATTCATTCAAATAATCTGGGCTATTCCATGATAATGCATAATACTGTAAAAGAGCTCTATATTTTTACTTTCATAAAATTTTATATTCGGGCGAAATGTAGTATTTCATATTCGTTTGTTTCTGTATTTAATATATCATTAGTTGGTACTCATATCTTTTCAGAAAAGGCAATGCTACTGAAACCATATGTAATACGATACAGTTGACTGTCCTTAGCACCAATGAAGTTACTGAAAGGACAGGACCTGGTGGTTAAAATTCTACACTCAGATGTTCGAGTTAGCTGTAGTCAAATCTCCAAGATTCCTATTAACCTTATCAAACATACTAATCATACACATTAGGTAAAACTCTAAAATGCACGATGTACAGGAACGACCTGTCATTATAGATAAGACTTGTTTTCAAAACAGCATGACATGGTGTTTCGTGGGGTCTGGTACGATTTGTCCAACGACGATTGGACCAATGTCGATTAGTACAATGCCAATTCGTCTAACGCCGATTCGTTCAAAGGGACAATTCGTTCAAAGATACGATTCATCCAATGGCACGACTGGTCCAATGATACGATTAGTCCAATTCCGTCCGATCTGTCCGAAAACAAATTTAATCCATTTTGGTTACATGTATGAAAGTACCGGTAGTCCAAAGAATGTAAAATACTGTTACATTTCATGCGTAATATCATGGTTATAGATTGTTTTTACGGAATCGCTTTTTTACTTATTCTGTCCTCGCTGACATATGAAGTTACTGATGCATGAGCCATTCAACAAACTTCGTTGTTTTAAATAATTCAAAAGACTAGTTTAAAAGGGCAGCCGGCTAGGCGCTTTGTGAACAGATGAGAAATGATCCGTTTAATGCCTTTTATCAGGTTTTATAAAATGTTTACGAATACCACAAATATATGGAAATCATTTCTGGAAAGGATATAACTTACATTTTTATTCCTTTCTTAAAAATAAAAAAAAAAGGGCGTTTTAGGATGATACGATTGGACGAATCGGCATTGGACCAATAGGTATTGAACCAATCATACCATTGGATGAATTGGCATTGGAATAATCGTACCATTGGACCAATTATCCTTTTGGACGATTTGGCATTGGACTAATCGGCATTGTACAAATCGTCACTGAACGAATTGTCCGGGACTGAAGACAAAAACATTTCGTGACATACTGTACATAGTAAACAAAAATACACATACATTTAAAACGATATCATCTGCTCTAGGAAAATTCACATTTCAACATGCATTTATAATGACTTATTGAAGCATCCATCACAACAAGATGAATACTTTACAATGTAGACCGCCCGATGTTCGAGTGATCAGAAGATCTGGTAAATGTCCAGATTACACCCAGATGAGGCATGGTCGGCGCATGGGTCCTACGATGTTGGTTCTGTCAGTTCTCCTGCAAACCTTAAATTAGGGATGGGCGATTTCTAAGTGACTTTAGATGGTGATTAAATCCATAAACAAAAACATTACGCTGAAGTTCAAATTTCATGCTTTTTTATCAATTTATATAATATTTACATGTAATTCGTTATCAGATGATACTCCTCCAAAGGAAAACTTTACTTATAAGTAAAATGCATGTGCACTATGATATCCCGGTAAGAATCTAAGTAAATTTTTTGCATCAAAATTAGAAATGAATTACTTGAAATTGCTTCGATTAGGAAAAATACTTTGGTTTTGTACATAAATATTCGATGACATATACTGGACGCAAAAGAAACATAAATGTATTGCGAAACTTTAACTTGATACAATTTCGGCATGCAAACGCAGTGTATACTGTATATCAACCGCTAAGAAAACTTGGATGAACTAAAAACAGCGAAAGGAAGAAATATTTTTTCAGCAAGTCATGATGATGTTCTCTACACGCGTGTAACAATGTATTCAGTGAACAACTAACACTGGAGTTCTTGATATGGAAACAAACAATATGCTACAAATATTGTGTTGGAAAGGAAGTAATGTCCAATGACGGTAGCCAAAGTCGAAGCCACGATGAACATTGGCCACTGAGATTGCGCAGCACACCGGCATGACATCAGCAGGTAGGTGGCTTAAGTCAGTGTCAGTTAGCCGTCAGAAGGCGAAGAGTGTAAGCGCCAGCCAACATGGAAGTGGACAAGGAGCACATTCGCCACTGCATGCTGTATGAGTTTCTTCACGGTAGTACCTCCGCAAATGCTGTAAGGAACATTACCAGTTGTACCTCAATGCCATATCACATTGTCAGTACTGTCGTTGGTTCGAACGGTTTCGAGAGTAACATTTGACCTGTCATCCCGTCCCAAAGCCGGAAGGAAAGCCGCCCTGGTGGCGCAGTGGTCTAAGCGATGGCCTCTGATCATTCGTCCGAAAGGGGTCCGGGTTCGAATCCCGGTGAGTCATGGATGTTGGGTTTGTCTTACGGCACTGTCTCTCTCCCTTTCCTGGAACCAG
Organism: Macrothele yani; assembly: GCA_039090855.1. Lineage (NCBI taxonomy): Eukaryota > Metazoa > Arthropoda > Arachnida > Araneae > Macrothelidae > Macrothele > Macrothele yani. Next base: position 767,102 of record CM077021.1, on the reverse strand, counting down.
TGACCCTGAATTAGGGACGGGCGACTGCTTATAGCCCATTGAGTTGCTCACGGTGGTCGTTAAACCTCCACAAAAAACAAAACAAAAAAAACAAAGCCGGAAGACCCGCAACAGTGAATATGGACATGCTGAAGACCGTAGTGGAGACCGGCCAACGTGTGATCACGCGGAAGTTGGTCGAACAGCTGGGTACTACCCATACGAGCATTATTACGCACTTCCGTCAACTTGGGAAGGTGCACAAGAGGGGAATTTGGGTACTCCATCAACTCACAGTTGAGCAGAAAGCAAATGGCATGAGTGCATGCGTTTTTCCTGCTTGCACGTGACCAAGTTGAACCGATCTTGGATCTCATTGTGACAAGTGACGAGAAATGGTTCTGTAAGACAGCTCCCGGAAACAATGGTTGGACCTAACACAGAAACCCACGCTGACCCCCAACAATGTCAACGCCCGGAAGTCTGCGAACACTCACGTAAGGTCCTGCTGTCTGTTTTGTGGGATATGCGGGATGTCGTGTTTTTTGAGCTCCTGCCGGACAACACCACTATCATCGCCGATGTGTATTGCCGTCCAGCTTGACGATCTGCACGCATCGCTCACTTTGAAATGACCAGCGCTGCTGAACAGCTAGGGCATCCTCCTACAGCAGTATGTGGCGCCACCACACACAACACGAGTGACTTGTTACAAGATCAGGGACCTGGGCTGGGAGTTGCTACCGCAACCAGTCTATTCTTTCTCCGGACATTGCCTCAGGCGACTACCACCTTTTCTGGTCGTTGCAGCATTTCCTGGACGGACAACGGTTCACCAACCGTCAATATGTCGAACGCGCACTTACTCACTTCTTTGCGTCCAAGCCGCCACCATTCTACAGGGACGGTATCCAACAGCTGCTCAGACGATGGAAGCAGGTCGTGGCGATGGATGGCGACTACATTTTGGACTCATTTGTACTTGTATATATGGTAATTAGCACTTTTCTGTTGCCTTGCACTTGCAGACATTACTTCCTTTCCAACCCAATAAAACAATTAGTTATTATGAAAAGAACAATTTCATTTCAAAACCACTCCATTATTTCTGTCAAACAGGCAGGGATTTAAAGGAACTGGGTCAAAAACGAAAACACCGAAATCCAAAAAGTTCCTGCATTTTCTTATACCAAGGAGTGGGTATATGTGAAAGATTTCCATAGAAAAGGCTAGCAATTAGGAACATGTTCTAAGTGAAAAACAAAACAGCTGCGCATTTTCTCAAAACCCAAAATATTCTTTGAATTGGAAACCATAAGTTTGAATATTTATGAATTTTTATGTACTTTCGATATTATTTCGTTTTCAGTATTATTCATTAGTGTTTCACCTGTTTTCAGATTAAAAAAGAATGGAAGCATGCTGACTTTAAGAAAATGCTGAAACCCATGCGCTCAGCAGTTTTAGAAGCTGTAGTCCCCAAGCACTGGATCCAGGAAAAGCTTTCTATCAAGAGTGACTTCCAGAATGGAAGTTTCGAGCTACAAATGCATCAACCTATTGACCAGTCTAAAATTACTCTGCTAAAAAATGCTGCTATTTATCTTAAAAGTAAGTTCTCGTCAGTATTCTTATATCTTTTGTAAAAATCAGATACTAGAATAACTGCAACTTAAGCGTCGTTTCCATACTGTTAAAGAGTGATGCAGTACTGACTAACAGGGTCAATATCCAACCCTTGTTACTATTACATAATATCTGGGCTTTGTGAATGCCTTCCGTAGCTATGTGTACAATGCTGGCCATGTTTTCCTGAATATTTGTGCGTTGATGGAAAGTTCCCACACTGTATATAATATTTTTGTATACAATGTACAGGGTGTGCAAAAAAGGTGTAACAAATTTCAAATGATGATAACTTTGGATACAAAACTAATATAAGCATTCTGTTTGTTGCAGGCGGTATGGAATACCTTCACGTTTCCTAGACATGTACACAATGGATCCTGCGACGAAGGAACAGATTGTGGAGTGGTTTATTGAAACCCGATCCAAAACGTAGGTTTAGCGGTATTTCAGAACAAAATATGGGAGCAAACTGCCCACACATAACAGCATCAGAAAGTGGTACAAGTCGTTCAAGGAAACTGGTAGCGTCCTTACAAAGAAAAGCCCTGGATGACCATTGCTGGTTCCAGAAAGGGAGGAGGTTGTGAGACAAACATTCACTCGTAGCCCTCGAAAGTCAATCAGACAAGCAGCACGACAGCTGGCCATCCCCAAGTCGTCACTTCACAGAGTGTTACGTCAGAGATTGGGAACGCACCCGTATAAAGTGCAGATAACCTATCATATAACCCCAGATGATCATGTGAAACGTAAACAATTTGCTGAAGAGATGTTGGAGAACATTACAAGTGCGGAATATTTCCTGAGACAAATTTGTTTCTCAGATGAGTGCACTTTCCATGTTTCTGGAAAGGTTAATAAACAGAATGTGAGAATGTGGGGAACTGAAAACCTGCATTACACAATGGAACATGAACATGCTAGCCCAAAAGTGAATGTTTAGTGTGGCATAATTAGGCCTACCGTGTTGTTGGACCCTTTTTCTTTCAGGAAGCGACCGTGAGAGCTCAGAATTACCCAGATATGATTGAACAGTTTGTGTATCCCCAGTTAGATGAACTTGCAACTCCAGTCATTTTCCAACAAGATGGAGCGCCACCTCATGGAGCTCTTTGATTGTGAGAAGGTCTCCGGATACCAAATAAACACGATAGCCTTCACAGTTGCGCATGCTGGGAATTTAACTCAGAAAAAGAAAAAAGGGGAAGAAACAGGTGACCCAACGACTAGTGCCGACACATGAAATTCAGCGGATTCTTCTATTTTCTAAATGTTTTATTGGTGGCGCACTTTTTATGGCTAGGAGAACCCTTTGATGTGATCAAATATTTTTTGAATTTACACGGGATTTTATAAGACGAAATTTCTCCTAGGTATTTTGATTCAGATTTTACCCTGTAATTACTTTATGGAGAGTACCTTGATGAAGAATTTCTTCTTGGTGTTTCGGAGCGATAGTTGAAACTTTAATTTGTGTTTTGTATTTTCTCCAATAAAGTTAGAAATCGTGCTGCGTGCAAAGGTTGAATATTATCACGAAATTAGTCAGAAGTGCGGGAACCTTTAAGTAAATGAAAAGTCTGCCGAAAAAATAATGAATTGAGGTTTGACTAGATCAAGGCAGTAATTGAAAATAATTATAATGGCTGATAAAGACTATAATACGTATGAAGATGCAGATTTTCTTGGGTGCAAAAGCTTGTTTCATGGTCTTTATAACAATTGTTACGGACACCTTCAGTTAACATGACGAGAAAGTCATCTTTAAACAAACGCAAATGCATTCTGTTTACAAGGATATACGTGCTCACAAGGTACAACGTATGCTCGAAAAGTTCCAGAAACGACCTTGTAAATAGAAATATATAATGCAAGGTGTTTCACTCGCTCTCGGCCCCTGAATTCCTCTTATAACTTGCAAACTGAAGGACGTAATTCAATGAAATTTGAAACGGATCTACCTTTGTGTATGGGAAGCATGATGATCTAAGAGCAAGTATTGAAAGTGGTCACCATTAGCATCAAGGCATGTCTGCACACGCCTCACCATGTTACGGAAGGTATAAACCAACGCATCGGGAGTCATAGCCTCAATTTCTCTCCGAATGTTTTCCTACAGTTTCACGAGAGTCCATGGCTTGTTGCGGTACACTTTCCCTTCCAGCATGCCCCGTAGGAAGATATCCGGTGCGGTAAGGTGAGGCGACCTTGGTGGCCAAAGTCCCTTAGAAAGGAAAAGGTCTTCAAAGAAGGAAACAATTTCAGCTATGCTGACATTGGAGGTGTGGCAGTTGACACCATCCTGCTGAAAATAGCCAGTACGGCGTTCCATGTCGTCCACCTGAAGAACAAGAGTAGCGCCGTCACTGGCTACACTCTAGCCCGTGTGTCGTGCCTGTGCGAAGTGAAGGCTGATTGCGTGTTCGCTGTCCTTGGCAGCTCGCTGACCATGCTTCTCATACACCAAGTTAGGTCGTGACAAAGTTCACTGAAGTCTATTAGTTTGCTAGCTAGAAGGAAAAATCAGGGACCGAGAGCGAGTGAAACACCCTGTACTTGAGGAATACTTCTACCGATTACCTTTGAAACACTCCCAGTAGCACTGATACACTGTTAATGACAGTCTTTCTGCTGGTCTTTGACGCCACTCGGAAGTCACTTTCTGGAATGCTGTGCAGTTGATCTTTCACAAATTCGAAACAAATTGCCTTTAACTTTGTGTCCAGCGAGTCTGGACTACACCTCACTTCTGGCGATGTCTTCAGTAAAAATACCACGAGAGATGTGACGAATGTTTTAGGCTTGGATGGATATGGTCAAGGTTTTTAGCTGTCTATTGGCAGATCCGGTTTAAGGATCCGCGGGGCCTGTAGCACTACTAACAGTATGGCTTCCTCTCCAGGGATATATATTTTGCAACTTCCTCGGGGAGAGAGGGAAAATGACTGAGTGACGGTAACGAAGGGAAAAGAAAGTGGTAATATTTCATAAATTTTTATTCAACGTAATTCATAGAACAACAGATATTTGGATGGTTAGTCCATTACTTGACTAGTATGCAGTTGATCTCTAAAGTAACTTTCAGGATGACTTTGTTGAAAACATTTCTTAGTATTATTCTGAAATTAATTAAGCTACTTCCTAAGCTTAACAAACTAAATGAACCTATGAAATGTCAGTTGTACACTTTTTAGTAAACTTCAATTAGTTACATGGTTCAGATGAAGTGTTTACAAGACTGGACATCCAAAAACCCATCAATTACACTCGACGTGTTGATTTCTCTCAATAACTCATGCTTAATGCTCAAAGAGAAGTAGTTCAGTCTTGTTTGACCCATACTGGCTCTTACTTCGTTCTTGATTCTTTTCAATTTTGAAAAAGAGCGTTCACTACTGCAGTTGGTAACAATCACAGTGAGATAAATCTTTAACACAATCTCGATAATATATCTATAGAAGAACAATTTCTAACGACCAGCGTGCCAGTGTGCACATCAGCAAGGGGCTCATAGCTCGTGCTACATGTTCTATGGAATAAACCGACCCTGTCTGTTGAGTGGATGTGCTGCTTGTCGTGTTCGGGTCCCGCATTTATCACGGAACTGAATATAACACGCTAATACACGCGAACATAATAATGTTGAATCATCCTAAGCCTGTCGTAAAATTTGTCGAATTTAGCAAATCACCGTCACTCAGATTTTAGCAAAACTTGTTATCCGTTGCTCATTCATCCTCACCAACGAATCGACTGCGCAAAGCTGACGCGCAGGTGTGCACCAGAGCTCTGACATAATCAACCTTGATTGACGTAGACGAGTCTATTTGTGTAAGGGAGTACCAGAAGGTCTCTTAAATACTCACAGCGTGTTCTGCTTTCTACCATTCCTAAAATGTTTCGGATATAATTTCACATTCTTCATTCACTCATAACGATTATACGTCAAGTATGGCAAGATCTCAAAAATTTTACAAAAAACAACAACAAACAAACTAAAATTGAGTAAAAGTTGGTTCCATAACCAATAGCCCACTGTGTCATGAGGGCTCTCTTTCGTAAAATATGGACGGTGGTGCAGATAAACAGTGGTCTATGCATACCCTGAAAAAGGTATGCATTTCGTATCTAAGCAAGTCTTTTGATCTAAACAGCACCTGTCTTCTGTGTTAAGATTATTTACGAAAATATTCCTTTATTATGGAAAATTGGAAAGATATTAGTAAAGTCCGAATGTGCATTTACAATAATCTCAAAAATTTTGAGTTTGGACAAACAAACTTGTAGCGTTAATTGTTTATAAAGTACTACTTGTTGTTTAAGTCTTTTTCTTTGCTCCCTAAAATTCTATTTTGTTTTCTTTCAGAAAAACTTCAACAGCTGAACTTAAGGAACTGAAGATGGATCGAATCGAGTCTCCCAACGCTCCTTTAATTTAATTGATTAATATTACACTTTGTGATGAAATATGGACTGAATTCACTTATTTAAACTTTTTGCTGCTTTTACTACATTCGTTATTTAATTACTGAAGAAAGTTCTTCTGAAATGTTTTAGGTAATAAAATTTCCATGGCATGCTCAGACACACGTTATCTTTCTTTCTATGTGTTATGTAAATTTTGAAAAAGGTTCATGATTCTCTTTTACAACACATTTGCTTTAGAAAACGATTTCATATCAGATAAACGGTCAAACTCCAAGTAGAATCAAACATCACCAAATAGCACTTAAGTTAAACCCAGAACTCAGAAAAACAAGACAGATCACCAGTATTGCTTGAACGAAAGAAGTTCTACAAATAACGGCGAAAGCTTCGAGTCTTAAATCTCTCGGCGATCAAACATTCATGTAGCATGAAGAAATTCTGGATTCTGTTCAAGTTTTGTTTCAAATCTGCGTCACTGAAAACCGTTTAGTGACCATATTTAGGATACTACTTGTTTTATTTTCGAAATGATGACTTTTGTTTCCAGGGAGTCCTCTCACACTGACGCAAACACACGTTTTTTTCCAATATTGCGATATACTTGAGGAATTGAGGCCAACGTTTTTTAAGTAAGTGACGTGACGAATTACTTCCTTTCATAGATTTCGCTCACGAGCTTATCACGTGTTTGCTATTATCTCTGAATCATTCAATGGCCTTTAATGTTGTGAAATCAAACGTGCTGAGAAAGAAATGTAAAAGATAACGCTCAAGAAACAAATAGCTTTCTCGCCGGGTGTTACACACAGAATTCACATTCAACCCGAAACAGAAATGTTAATACGCTTTAAATAAGTCCCAGTTGTGTTTTGAAAATCTTTAGTTTGAAGAATTTGATTCATACGAGTAATTTGTTTTAGTACAAAAATAAACGTTTAGGTATTCATAACTACACGGATGCAGAACATAATTGAACCTGTGGTTAAAAATAGTGTAAAACATCAAATATAATAATTGCTGCTTGTTAAAAACATTCCGTGGACGCCTCGGTGCCCGAGTGGCCACAGGCGCGGGCTTTTAGCTAAACGCCCTAGTTGGGTTCAGGATGGGGAATGTACGTTGCGTTTGGCATCAACATGAGCAAATATTTCATCAACACACGTGACATCAACATGAGCAAATATTTCATCAACACATATGCAAATACACTCAATGGACAAAACATTAGAGATACCTACCTAATAGCGTGTTGGTCCTCCTCTAGCGCGAATAACAGCCTGTGCATGCCGAGACATCGACTCAACTAGATGTCGGAGTGCTCCATGAAGTAATGCCAGCTATGTCTGTTGCAGCATTGTCCACAACTCCGTTCGAGTCGTCGGTGGAGGACTCATGGATCTGATGTTCCGTTCCACGGCATCCCACAGAGTTTCCACAGGGTTTAAATCCCGGGAACTTGGGAGCCAATGGATGGTTCTAAACTCAGAGATGAGTGTTCCTCGAGCCATTCCTAGGTAGTTGCGGTCCAGTGGGGCGGTGCATTGTACTTCTGAAATTGATCATTGGCCGCAGAACACGCAAAGGCCGTGAAAGAGTGTAGGTGATCAGCCATCACATGCTGGTAGCGCGCAGCTCTTAAGGACTTCTTCAGACACACTGAGGGACATAATGTGTCCCATGAGAAGGCTCTCCAAACCATCACAGAGCCGCCACTGCCTTGAACAGAGCCTACCTGGCAAGACGGGCAAATGGCCTCATGCTGTCGACACCACAGCCGCAACCTCTTGTCAACTCAGTACAACTGAAAACGGAATTCATCTGACCACACGGTGTGGCGTCACTGTGCAGAGATCCAGCACCAGACGAGGCGTAATTTCCGATGAGGAGCAGTCGACAGTGGGGCGTCGGCTCCCGTAGCCCAGGGTATGCCGTACCGTTCGCTCGCTGACGCTGTTTGGGCCTCCGACAGTTTACTGAATGGGATTTACGCTGCCGTTTCCAAGCTGTTCATCTGTACGATCCAGGATAGTCTGCATCGACCCCGGTCATCAGTGGCGGGTGGTCGGCCAACGCTTCTCCTCTGGGCTCTGGTGCGTCTGTACGATCCTGGATAATCTGCATCGACCCCGGTCATCAGTGGCGTGTGGTCGGCCAACGCCTTCTTCTCTGGGCTCTGGTGCGTCTGTACGATCCTGGATAATCTGCATCGACCCCGGTCATCAGTGGCGTGTGGTCGGCCAACGCTTCTTCTCTGGGCTCTGGTGCGTCTGTACGATCCTGGATAGTCTGCATCGACCCCGGTCATCAGTGGCGTGTGGTCGGCCAACGCTTCTTCTCTGGGCTCTGGTGCGTCTGTACGATCCTGGATAGTCTGCATCGACCCCGGTCATCAGTGGCGTGTGGTCGGCCAACGATTCTTCTCTGGACTTTGGTGCGTCTGTACGATCCTGGATAGTCTGCATCGACCCCGGTCATCAGTGGCGTGTGGTCGGCCAACGATTCTTCTCTGGACTTTGGTGCGTCTGTACGATCCTGGATAGTCTGCATCGACCCCGGTCATCAGTGGCGTGTGGTCGGCCAACGCTTCTTCTCTGGGCTCTGGTGCGTCTGTACGATCCTGGATAGTCTGCATCGACCCCGGTCATCAGTGGAGTGTGGTCGGCCAACGCTTCGTCTCTGGGCTCTGGTGCGTCCGTCGATGATATACATCTTTAACATGGTTGTCCTCGGAAACACTAGGGTTCTTACCACTTGGGTGATGGAATGACACGCCGAGATTACGTCCACGATCAAAATCTCTCAGATCACCACGTTTACCCATGTTCGTCGATTGTGATACACTGCTTGGAAGCCCTGCTGTCAGCTTATTTATCACCTACTTTCGGTTTTGCTCTGTTCTACTGTGAGCAGGGGAGGCCCATGTCAACTGCCCATCACCCCTAACTCTAATGCTTTGTCTACTGAGTGCATTACTTCCCTTAACGTCCAAAAGACTTATGCCCATATTACGTCACTTTCGATCTGGTACAGAGAACTGCTGTGAACTGTGAGCCAGCCAGCTATTACTTGTTATTCCAATTATATCGTTACTGCACACAGAAATGATACATGAAACACTGTAATGTTCGAGCGTGCTTGTTAACTGAGAACAAGTATTAAACTAAAAGAATCGTAAGGAAATGTTGATGCATGTCCTCAGTATTTACACAATTCGAAGAGAATATGATGAACATTTCTAACGCTGAAATTAAGGACAATTGAGAAAGGGACTTAAGCGAATAATGACTAAGTGGTATAACGTAATTTGTCTTTCTGCTGTAACAAAGTCCTTACGTCCGTAATTAGGTTATGTGTGCTAAAGTCAATGTAATATTAGAAGGTACCCATACGCATTACAAGAAAGAGGTCAATTGTAGTACTTACAAATACTTTTATTTTGCTTGCATGGTTTGTACACCACACCCACATCCGGTTTATTGGTGTACTCAATACACTAGCAGTGATTTAACATCCAATCACAGTATAACAGCACGTCTATCATCAATAACATCGATCCCCAAAACAACCGCTGCTTTGCCCTTTTATCTATCATTCTTATCCGGCCACACATACGTCACTCTTGTTCCGACCTAAGTGTGTTGCCAACAACATTCTCGTTTGAGGGAAAAGATACAACGTTAAGGTTTGAAAATGTCTAAGAGAACGAACTCAAATTTACATAGAAAAAGAAACTCAAAAGGAAAGTTAAAATACACTACTGGCCACCAAAAATGCAACACCAAGAACCAAGCATCAGATTGGCCTAAAATTCGCAGCATGCGTCGTCCGCGAGAGGACATGCAAACGATTAGCATTGCAGGGCATATGCAAATCATGTACGCTCGGCCCACCACCGAGAAGCACTATAAGAAGGGTGCACAGAAGGCGGGGTGTAAATAGTGGAAGTGTGTTGTGCTGCCGGACCTGTGCGTGGGAAGCTTCCTGATGCCTCGTCGCAGAATACGGCAGTCATTCCAGCACGTTTCGGAGTTCGACAGAGGACGAATAGTGGATTATGGCGACAGCGGTTTATCGTACCGAGACATCGGTGCCCGTGTGGGACGACATCCAGCCACAGTGAGATTCGTTGGGTGCAGGAGGGACGGACGGACGGAAGGACCGAAGTGAGCGATTGCCGCAGCCGCGGCACACCACCGATCGAGAGGACCGGCATGTTGTGCGGCGGGCATTGACGGCTCGCACCGCCACATCACGATCGTTAGCGTAGGAATTAGGGTGTGTTGCGCAACAACCTGTGTCAGCACGTACCGTTCGACGTCGTCTGCAGGAGAGGGACTTGTCGCACGGCGCCCATTGCTCCGATTAGTATTGACGTTACACCACCGGCGAGTGCGGTGGCAGTGGGCCGTTGAACGCCGCACCTGGACTACGGAATGGCAAGACATTGTCTTTTCCAACGAATCCCGCTTCTTCCTGCAACACCACGATGGTCGGATCCGCGTGTGGCGGCACCGCGGCGAGAGACTTTATGACGCCGGCATTATGCATCGCCATACCGATCCGTCGCCTGGCGTTATGGTTTGGGGCACGATTGGATATGACACCCGCACCCCTCTGGTACGCATCGCCGGTACACTCAACAGCCATTGCTACATCTTCGACGGTTTGGAGCCTGTAGTCCTCTTTTACCTGCAGGACCTGCCAGCAGCCATGTTTCAACAGGACAATGCGCGCCCGCACGTGGCACGCATCATGCAACAATTCTTCATGGTCCACCAGGTGTCACTGCTGCCGTGGCCCGCCTGTTCTCCCGATATGTCGCCCATCGAACACGTCTGGTCGCTGATCGGCAACCGAGTGGCCCGGCAAGCACCACCCGCGGCTATTCCTGATGAACTGTGGCGACGTGCGGAAGCAGCCTGGACCGACATACCCCAAGCCCACATCCAAAGCCTCTTTCGTTCGATGCCGCGGCGTGTAGCGGCCGTTATTGCCAGCCATGGGGGCCACACGAACTATTGATGTCTGCGTGTTCCGTAAGTCGCACGGGCCTGTAAGCTCAATCGTCTCATCTTTGTATCTGTTGTTATGTGTCCAGTAAATCTGGCTTTGCTATCTCGTGTCCTTCTTGGTGTTGCATTTTGGGTGGCCAGCAGTGTAGAATATACGTTACAGTGGATGTTAGTGTTTAAGGACAAAAAAGGAAGAAGGGACCATTGAGAGGTAAGTTTATTAAAAAAATGTTTTGTGGATCACTGTTAACTCAAAGCGTTGGAATGTGGCTACCGAATAGATACTTTTCAGTAGAGAAACATACCATGCTGTAAAAGGAAAGTGAACTCTCTGCCGTTGGGTTGGTTTCTGTTCCCCATTCTGGTTCATCGAAGACTATCTTCGTTAAGAGACTAACTCTAGTTCACTCTAGATGTACGAAATCATTTCCAGTTCCAGAGATTGGAGGGTGGCCTCAGAAAGTGCGGTATTATGGGGTTCCTGCTTTCTTTAACCAGGTTGTCAAGAATTCTGAAAATCACCCTTTCCTTACAAGAATGTAGAACATACTATATTCCAGTAGTTAAGGAAAGCTATAAAGATTGCGCCTTAAAAAGGTCGCATGTGCATTTTGCAACTTTTCAAGTATCGTATCCTCCCCTTACATCTCTTGCAATAGAGATAGAAAAGTAGCTCTACAGTCCCTGAAAACATTTAGCTTGTATCGCAAGTATTGTGTAGTACTGCTCAAATTTTAAACGCGTATGATGCATAACAACGTTAGCACTACACCCGCCACTCTTCAGCAACTGCCAGTAGATAAAAAAGAATTATCTGTTTGGGTTACACATTTTCATATTGGCCTTATCTTTCATCAGATTTCTTTTCTCACTGCAAGGAAAAAAAAATCTTCATTTTAATTTTTTAATTCTTTTATTAGGAAAAAGAATTTCCACTCTCAGTGCAACAAATGCTGCGTACAGACTACAAACACCAATGACTGAATTTTATCAGTTTTCCATTAAAAACAAAGCATAAAACAGGCACTTTCAAACGTTGTGATGGCCGTGAGAATGACACATCAGGGGACGAACTGTATGTGGTATTCAAAAAGAAATGGTAGATAGTCAGTAATTGTAACAGCTTCCAGGTACGGTGAACAGTTAGAAGGGAGAATCAGTTTCACGCAAGCATCGACCAGTCATGTTGCATCCACACATGACAACAATGCACACCAATCGTAATCTTAACTAACGCACTTTGTCCTACTCAAAGCCAAGTTGCCGTCAAGTCTGGACAGCCCCGGTGGCGCAGTGATTTAAAGGGCTGTTATAACGTAAATGTCTTTTCGTACTGCTACGTTATTTTAAAACATCACCATACGATGAAAGAGTTCCTAAATTAAACCTTAACGGCCAGACGAAACATTTGAAAACAGAAGTGAAACTTACGGAAATGATGCTTTATTTCTCCAGCACAGATATAGCAGTTCACATAACAAATTGGTATCAACACTCCACATTAAACGCACCACACAAAACACTAGCAACTGTTTACTCGTAGTTTTTATCTCTGGTTCTTATCTGATAACAGGCATACGTCACCTTCGTTCAACCTCAATTACGTTGCCAACAGTATTCGTTTGAGAGAAAAGATATCACGTTAAGTGTGAAGTATAACTGAGGACAAACTCAAGATTTTCACAGGGAAAGAAACTAAAAAGGAAAGTTAATTTAGAATATACGTCACACTGTCCTCTGACCCTTCATCCAAGTTGGTCCGGGTTCAAGTCCCGGATCAGACGGTGTGTTTCTCTTATAGCACTGGATCGCTCCCTTCCCTGGAACCAGTAGCCCTAAATAAGGGATGGACGACTGCTTATAGCCAACTGAGTTGCTCACGGTGGTCGTTAAACCTCCAAGTAGAGAAAATACTTTTGATTCCGTGAAACCATCAGCAGTTATAAAATCTTTGATATCCTGCGGTATTGAAGATGCATATGTTAATATTATTAATAACACCTTTGGAAATGCAAGTGCAAAGCCTTGACTGTTTGAGGACATAGAGCGCGTAAAAGTTGGAAAGGGACTGAGACAGATTGACACCATATCTTCCAAGGCTGGTGTGCTCGTTTTATGACACTGGCTTTCTCCCTTTCTTGAGCAAGTGGCCTCAAATTAGCGACAGGCGACATTGAACCTCCAAACAAACAAACAAAATCGAGTCTGGATACTTTTTTTTATTGGGGGTTTAACGACCACCGTGAGCAACTCAATGGGCTATACGCAGTCGCCCGTCCTTAATTTAGAGCGACTGTTCCAGGGAAGGCAGAGAACCAGTGCCGTAAGGCAAACACAACATCCATGCCTTACCGGGATTCGAATCCGGACCCATCTCGTACGAATGATCAGAGGCCAGCGCTTAAACCACTGAGCCACTGGAGCGGCGAGTCTGGATGCACTGAAGTAGCAAATTGTTAGGAACACCTACGTACCTAATAATGTGTTGGGCAGCCCTTGGCGTTCAAAAAAGCTTTTCTTTGATCTGATGTGGCATGGATTCAACGAGATATCGTTCTATAGGTGTCCACCCAAGCAGAGATGATTACTTCCGTCAATAACCGAATGTCCGCTAGGGGTGGATATCTTTTACGAATGGCTCTATTGATCTCATCCCACAGGAGTTCTTTTTTCTGACTGGAGGTTTAAAAATTATTTATTGGACTTTGTGGTACAGAGACATGACAAACAGGCAGACATAAGCTGGATACAGATATTTCACATCAACAAGTACAGATCATACATGGTTTACAGCATGCCAAATCATCAATTTACACAGAGATAGCCAGTGTTGATCGAACAAAACTGGCTATCTCTGATCAACACTGTTATCTGATCAACACTGGCTTTTTTGTGCGCTTGTGAACAAGTACACAACAAACATGATTTTTACAGTGTACTAAATGATCAATGTACACAGAGAGCCAGTGTTGGACAAGTAACACATTGAGAGCCAGTGCCGAAGGACAAACACAAACATCCATGCCTCACCGATATTCGAACCCGGACCCATCTCGAACGAATGATCAGAAGCCATCGATTAGACCACTGCGTCACCGGGGCGTTCAGTTGGGTTAAGATGCGGCGATTGTGGGGAGCATTTCAGCTCTTTTAAGTCATTGTGTCGTTTTCCCGGGTGCCTTGCGGTATAGTACATTATCTTGCTGGAAATAACACTCTCTATCAGGAAATACCATGCACATGTAGGCGTGTGCCTTATCAGGAATGATCCTAAGATACCTCATGGTATCCAAATGCTGTTCCGAATGTATTAAGGAACCAAATGCTCACCATGAGAACCGAACTCAGATCATTACACCGCCTCCACCAGCTTGTAGGTTAAAGCTTTGCAGCTGAGACCGTACGGTGGAAGCCATATTCTGTCCCCTCGATCAGCGTGTATTAACTGAAAACGGTACTCAATGGATCAGGGGACTTTTATCCCGTTTTCAAAAATCCAGTTTTGGTTCTCCTTTGCCCATTGCACACGAATTTGTTGGTTTTCAGCAGAAACAAGTGGGTTCACGCGGAGGAAGTCTGCCTGTATAGCCCATTCGCGTCAATATGCAGGAGGTTGTGTACACTGAAATTCTCTTCTCGATACCGCTGTTGTCATTCTGTTTTAACTTGCAATGGAGCTCGTCTGTTACCTCGTACAATTCTCTTCAGCCGCTGTTACCCTGGAACATCGACCAGTCGTTTCCACACCAGGAAGACCGCTGACTTCTTGTTTAGTTGTTTGTGCACCACTCATTGTGCATCATCGATACAGTTGCATAGCCGAGAAGTTTTGCACTTTCCGGGCAAACCTTCTCGGCTATGCAACTGCCTAGCGACCACTGTTCAGTCTCTTTCAAAGTCGCTTAAGGTGGTTCCACCTAAAATCTCTGCCTTATGTTTCCAATGCTAAAATGTTTTTACATATTTTCTTCGTAATTAATGTATTCCCAAGGATGATAATTTGCACATCGATAAAGCTAACTTTAAGTTGTAGCATGGGATACTTGCTAAAACACAACCATAATTAAGCAATCCAACATTTGTTTGTCTACTGAGGTCACCAATGCACAGGTCGCGCCATCCATTAACAGGTCTGAACATTACTCAAAGAAAAATGATTGATTTTTAATGTAATTATGGTTATGTTTTAGCAAGTATTAGGTACCCCATGCCATAACTTAAAGTCAGTTTTATCGATGTGCAAAGTTTCATCATTGGGAATAATACATTAATTGCGAAGAAAATATGTAAAGAAGTTTTACCATTGGAAACATAAGGCAGAGATATTAGGTGGAACCACCTTGAATCACCAGTCTTTCCCATATTTCCGCTACCTATGCTTCGTACACGTCTGAATCCAGTGCAGTAAGTTTTTATACGATTTCTCAACGTCATAGTTGCGTACGTAATTGAGAATGGACATCATACGCGCCCGAAGCTTAGGTTTCAGGAGGGGACAAACAGAAATTGTACCTACGAATAACATATACAAACACCATATGCAAATTTTCACTGTGCTTCTTGTTATCTAACTGTTTTTACTACAATCTCAGCACAAATTTAATTGGAAAGCAGAAGACCCAACCCAAAATCCATTTAAAGTAACTGGATATATGAAATTAGACAGCATGATAGGACAATAAGGAAATTTCTTTGCCCTTCATTTAATCCTTTTTGTCACGTGTGTCACATGAGCCACGAAATCCCAGAGATCACTCAGTTCGTCATCAAGAATCAAAAAATACATTCAAGACAAATGTTTCGGAATTTTTTTGAGAAATCTCAGTGAATAGCTGATGCAGATGGCGACATATTTTTCATTTCTTCGTCTTTCATGCTTTTCCACACTATACGTATGTATGCTGTTCCTCTACATGCAACGGAAAATTTCCTCATTACTTTCTACTGTAAATTTTCGCTTTTTCGACTGGAAATTCCCTACGCTTTTCCTGTTTTACGGTATACACATGCACCCAAAAGTTCCACAGAAAAATTAGTTATCAGAATTAGTGATATGGCGAAAATCTCTGTAGTAACGTCCAAGAACAGAAAGGACATGATCCGATTTCCAGAAAATGGCAAATGATCCCTCTTGCTCCCTATAGGGCCGCCCGTGACGGACATGCCAAATTGCTATTGGGCGGTCTTAATAATTGCTACTTCAGTGTATGTATGCTGTTCCTCTACATGCAACGGAAAATTTCCTCATTACTTTTTACTGTAAATTTTCGCTTTTTCGACTGGAAATTCCCTACGCTTTTCCTGTTTTACGGTATACACATGCACCCAAAAGTTCCACAGAAAAATTAGTTATCAGAATTAGTGATATGGCGAAAATCTCTGTAGTAACGTCCAAGAACAGAAAGGACATGATCCGATTTCCAGAAAAGGGCAAATGATCCCTCTTGCTCCCTATAGGGCCGCCCGTGACGGACATGCCAAATTGCTATTGGGCGGTCTTAATAATTGCTACTTCAGTGTATGAATGGCATCATACCGATATTGCTACTCCTGGAAAATGGAGTTGTGATTTCTCAGGGAGACACGAGTAGAACAAATATGCATAGATTCTCTCAAAACAACTAAGAATGTTTTTATAAAAGATGTGCGATACTGCGTTTAACTTTGGCACGAGTTTCAAAAAAAAACGTAGTCGTAGCAACCATAGTAACCGGCCAAACCTATTTATCAGGCATGCCTCGTTGGTAGTGCGCAGTTTAATAAGCGTTATTTCGCGAACTTCTAAAAACTGTTTTCGCATTGTGATTTTTCGAAAAAATGGATGTGAAATGGGAACAAAGATGCGCCATTAAATACTACTGTCGACTTAAGAAGTCTGTCGGAGAGACTTTCCGTCTTATTCTAGAGGCTTATAAAGATGAATGTCTAGGAAAATCAACAATTTACAGATGGCACAAAGAATTTATGGATGACCGTGAGTCGGCGGCTTTAATTGCGCATGAAGGAAGGGGTTAAGGTAAACATCAATACAATAGATGTAATTATACAGGTAGACAGACACGTATCAATCAGAGATATAGAAAAGTCGTTTCTTATTTGGAGAAAATGAATATTAAGTTGATGCCTCAACTTGCATATAGTCCAGACTTGTCACCCTGTGACTTCTGGTTGTTCCCAATTTATAAAAATACATTACTGAGACGACAATTTGAGACTGATCAAGAACTTATTGCAGCTGCGTAGGGGTGCTTCAGTAGCATTTCAGAAGAAGAATTCCAGAAGACATTTAAAAAGTGGGAGGAACGTTGGGACACATGCATACGACGCAATGGATAGTATTTCGAAAAAGATGACCACTTCCTTGATAATTAAGATACGCATATCTTTTTATTAATATTCTTAGTTGTCTTGGGACAACCCTTGTACATTTTTGCACAGTATTCACATTTCGGGTTTTAATCCGATTTGTAGAGTGAAAAAAATATATAGCGGAATAAGAAACTTGAATATAACATAGACCATAAAATGAAAAAAAAAAAAAAAAAAAAAGATCATTTCTACGAAAGTCAGTCCGAAAATAGTTTACGGGTCGTAAAATCGGTATTTCCCTGAAATGCAAAGCAGTACACACAGAAGCAATAACTGCTCTCTTGCATATCTACAGTTTCTGTCTTGCGGCTTTAGCCTATATGCCAAATGCTACTTATATAAATTCCCAAGGTAATCAACGAAATGATTGAGAAATTTATCACATCGTGGATCAAGCTTTTCGATACCCTGGTGATAGCATATCATAATACTTTATTATGCGAATAAGCAAATTATGTACAAAAGCAACGGCAACAGAAACAATAAAAGCTCCCAGAAGAGAGCGTATAAATAAATTACAATGCTGAGCAGTGTGTGCCATGCATGCGAAGCCATCAGACGACATATTTCAGCCATATACGTAATTTAACCCTCCTTTTTGGTTCCTGTCTTATGTAAATTTGGTTTATTCTCGGTAAACGTTTTTCATCTGAACGCCATTGTTTCTCTCTCGATGAATTTTTGTTTGGCAGTCCTGACAACAGTCAAAGTGAAATTACGTAGTAGAAAGCAAGAGATAAGAATGAATGTGCTGGGTCTTCGAAAGGCAACGTGATTATCAGTCTTTGAAGAGGTAATGTCACTTTAGATATTGGAAAGCAATCTTAACACAGGCAGTTTTTTATCAATGTACACTGATGTGCCAAAAAAAATGGAACGGTTGCTACCATTTCAATTATATGCTACCATACCCATGCGGTAAATGGCATCGTCCGCAAACGACGTATATAAAGAGGCAGATATTTCCGCAAACTGAAATAGTAGCATTCGCAGTTCAGATGGCAGCTTATCAGGATTTTAGCAATTTCGAACGTGGTAGGATAGCCGGCGCCTGGAAGATGGATCACTCCATGTCGGAAATTACCACGAAATTTCAACAATTTTAAGGGTGTACTTGGACTACATAAACTCAGGGGAAAATTCCAGAGTGTGAAACCTGTGCGATCGTAGAAAAACCCTGGACGATCATGGACAGCGGCGTCCGCCACGCATCGTTACATCAACCCAGCGTGCAACATTACCGCAAATCACAGCGCAATTCAATGCTGGAGCCAGCAGTAGCATCAGCGTTCGGACAGTGCGAAATTCCCGGTATTCTATGGGTTCCGGAGCCGACTGCTTATCGGGATGCCATTGCTGGCCCAACGAAACAAGGCTGTGTGCGTCTCCTGGGCTTGGGAACACCGCCATTGGGCGCAAGATAACTGAAAACGTGTAGCCTGCTCCGACGAATCGCAATACCAGCTGTTTGGGGCAGATGAACGACTCCAGGTGTGGCGACAACCCCACGAGGCAATGGATCCCTCATGCCTACAAGGGAAAATGCAGGCCGGCGGTGGCTCTGTTATGGTGTGGGGTGTTTTCAGCTGGCACGCATTAGGACCCCTCATACGTCTGCAGACCGCTCTGACCAGTGGAGGCTACGTAACCATTCTTGAAGATCCTTTGCACCCGTTCATGTCATTCAACCACTCCGACCGGTGCGACCTCTTTCAACATGACAATACGCCACTGTACACGTCCACAGTCGCCCAATTATGGTTGGAGGAACATTCCACAGAGTTTGGCATCCTAACTTGGTCCCCTCGCTTGCCGGATTTAAAAGCCATCGAACACATTTGAGATGCTTTCAACGTGGCGTCAATGCCAGGAATCCTCCACCGACGAATACTACGAAATTGTGGGACAGTCTTCAGGAAGCACAGCGTGCACAATCTGCACATTACATACAGAGAGCTCGTGAAGTCCATGCCCTTTCGCGTTGCTGCCGTTATCCGATCACGAGGAGGACTAACGCAGTATTGGAGTGGCATCCCAGTTTTTGTTTTGGCACCTCAGTGTATTAGGCTGTGTTCTTTATGTAATGTTACTGAAGGCATGATGATGATTTGTTAAAAAAAGCTTCCGTGCGTAACATTTGTTGCTCAACCTTGATGCTGTATCAGTGTTTATATAATATTAACTAGCAAGCGACGTGTGTATGTTAAAATATTCAGAAGATAAGTCTTCGTACAAATGTGGGTTAAGTCACGTGAAGTTGAATTGTGTCCTCTGCAATGCACGTTCTTGATGACGAGATTGGAATATTTGAATCATCTATTTCCTTTCTGAAATTTGATCATATATTGAAGTCAATTACTGTATGCCTAGTTAAGAACTTTTCAGTTATTAAGTTTTAAGCTATCCCGATCACCGAAAGTTACAGAACGATGAGCCTAATGAGCTCTAATTTGTTATGTTCTAGAGCCAAAGTAACATAACAATCCATTAGTATTCAAGGCAGCAACTTTCGGTGCACGATATTAAAATCCTGTACATTTAAAAATCTTAAACTCAAGTGAGCCTTAAAAACATTTAATTGCACACAGATTAAAAGTAAAACATTAAATCATAAAACCTTTCCGGTTTCCATAAATCCATCATCAGATAAATAAACCAAACCCTAGCATGGGCATAGACATATACACGGTCTAGTCACATAATTGTGACCACTAGCTAATATCCAGAGTAACCACCGTGTGCAGCGCGGATAGCAACTAGACGGGCTGGGAGTCACTCAATAAGATGTTGGAAGGTGTTCACAGGTATGTGGAGCCATGCTTACTGCAGGGCATATGACAGCTGCTGGAGGGTGCGTTGTGGAGGATTCATAGAGCGAATAACACGATCGAGGTGGTCTTACAAATACTCAATTAGGTTTAAGTCTGTTGGGGGGGGCAAGGAAGTTCTTTGAAGTCTTCATCGTGCTCTTCCAACCACTCTCGGACATTTCTAGTTGTGTGACACATCGAATTGTCGTGCTAGAAGATGCCTTCCGCCCCAGGGAAGACAATCAGCTTGTATAGGTGTACGTGGTCTGCAAGGATGGATTCATAACGAATTCGGTCCATAGTGTCTTCCACAGGTATGAGTGGACCCAGAAAACTCCATGAAAACATTCCCCAGACCATAACGCTGCCCCCACCAGCTTGTGTTCTTCCAGCAATGGTTGAAGAGTGTTTGTTCTCCGATGTTTTTCGCCTTATACGCCCATGTCTATCCGTTCGATGAAGCAGAAAACGTGACTCATCGAAGAAGGCAATCCTTTCCGAATCATGGGTGGTCCAAATCCCATGATTCCGTGCAAATGTAAGCCTTTTCTGCCGATGCACCTTCGTTAGCACAGGTGCAGTGACCATCCGTCTGCATCAGAGCCCCATACGCAGAAGGGTTTGCGAACTGTCGTTGTAGACACACTTCCAGTAGCACCCCCTGGGTCATTCGGCCAGAGAGTTGCTCCAATGTAGCGTGTCGATCGGCCCTCACGCACCTTCGAAGCCGACGTTCACCTCTCACATCAATGGCAAGTGGTGCTCCGCAGTTTCCACGTCGCTTATTCGCAATGGTACCATTTCTCCAATCACGATATACTTTAACCACAGCAGCACGCGAACAGTTCACAAACTGCGCTGTTTCAGAAAAACTACCACCCTTGGCCCGAAAGCCGAAAATCATCCCTTGTTGCAAATCTGATAAATCGCTCCTTTTATCCATGACAGCAACGAATGATTTGTTTTCAGAATGCCTAGAGCAAATCTTATATACCCTCCAAGTCAGCTCACGACACGGGCCTTCTTTCATTGGATACGCGCTGTTCACGTTAAAAGTAGGAGGTGGTCACAATAAGGTGACTCGACTGTGTAAATACATTTGTACACCACGTCATTCAAGGAAGTGACGTAATTAATCAATAAACGCCAGCAGCATGGAAGGATCGCAGAACACATACAATAAAAAATTCAGTCCTCTAAATTAGGGGACCAAACAGGTGGGACAAAAAATAAACCTGTAAATCAGTTTACAACAGTAAAAGAAACGCAGTTCACCCAAGTCAAACCCAATACAGCACAAATGTGAAATACTTGCAAATTATAAGATATCATCCACACTGGGTTGATTAAAAGTCCATATTATTTGTTTCCAAGGGTCCGGCAAAAAGTTTGGTAATAACGTCATTACATCAAAGTTGTTTTTTTGACGTTATTACCAAACTCTCTGTGAACAACAGTGATGATGTAGAGTCATGGAGTCACGATGATGGAGGCATCTTCCCAAACTGGGGAATGTGAACCATCATACACTAAACGAGCGAGGGCCGTGTTTCTGAGCCCGTTCTTAACAGCATATTTATGTTCATGTAACCTTGTCCCCAACGACCGTTTAGTGGAGCCAACATAAAAGCTGTTAGGGGGGGGGTCTTTATCGACGCATTTCAGGGATATTTCATATACCCAAAATCTTACCATACCGGAGACTTGGTCAAAATAACTTTTTACAAGATCAAAAATGTTGGTTGTACGGACTCCAAAATTAATATGAGACCTACAGATACCCTTAAGAAGAAGAGTTATCGTTGGAAAGTAGGTCATGGAGCCCACAAACCTACGTGGATGATGGTCCCTTTGAAGATCCTTCCTTGCTGCTGGCGGTTATTGATTAATTATGTCACTTCCTTGAATGACGTGGTTTACACACGCATATACAGGGTCACCAACCCGCTTGGCCAGCGTGGTGAGTTATGGCCAAACCCCTCCAAAATGACTCCACAACATAAATCTTGGCCCTCAGTCTCCGGCAGCTGGAATGTACCTGGCCAAGGCAGCGGCCAGTGCGACATGGAGGCAGAGGGTGCTAAGAATCCCCGGAGGACCGGACTAGGCTGCCATCTGATGCTGACCTTGGCTATGTATAATGGACGCTCCCTCTCTTCTGATTCAAGGCTTCTTGAATTGGAAGAGGAACTACAAAGGATCAAGTGGGACATCGTCGGGCTAAGTGAGGTAAGGAGAAAAGGAGAAGATCTCATTGAACTGAAAAGTGGACATCTCTTCTACTATCGTGGGGCAGATACTGGCAGAACTAGTGGTGTTGGATTTATAATAAACAAGAAACTGAAGGATAAAGTTGTAGAAGTTGAAAGTTCCTCTGACAGAGCTGCACGACTCGTTATCCAACTCTCGAGAAGATACCAGGCTCGGATTATTCAAACTTATGCACCAACCACAAGTCATCCTGAAGAAGAAATTGAAGAATTTTATGAGGAAATTTGTCATCTAAATAATAAAGGTAAGCAGCACTTGAAAATAATTATGGGAGATTTCAATGCAAAAATAGGGCAAAGGCAACAGAATGAAACTTCAGTAGGTAAATTCGGCCACGGCAACAGAAACCAACGTGGAAATACTCTCGTTGAGTTTGCAGAGGCAGAAGGGTTTTTCATCTTGAACTTCTTTTTCAAGAAAAAGCCACACAGGAAATGGACATGGAGACATCCAAATGGGACGACAAATGAAATTGATTTTATTATGTGTAACAAAAAATTCGTCATAGAAGACTGCAGTGTGCTAAACAAGTTCAACACAGGCAGTGACCATAGATTGGTGAGATGTAAGATGCACCTCAACACTAAACTCGAACGTAGCAAGCTCATAAGACAAACAAAATGTATTGACATAACCAACCTTAAAAAACACCTTAATACCTTCAAATTGGAACTGAAGAACAGGTTCTCTGCTTTAGAAGGCCTAACATCGGAAGAAGTGGATATTTCTGAAGTTAACAGAAAAGTAACCAAAGCTCTTATGGAAACAGCAACAAAATTAGCTGGGTCTAAGAACAAGTTGCATGTGAACAAATTATCAGGAAAAACCAAAATGTTGATGCAAAAAAGAAGAGAGATAAGGACAACTAAAGAAGATGTGACTTCCAAAGTAGAATATATAGAGCTATGCAAGACAGTACGAAAAAGTATCACTGAAGACGTAAGGAAATTCAACTGTGAACTAGTGAGGAAAGCAATTGAAAACAACCAAAGCCTAAACATAGCAAAGGGACATCTCAGTAAGGGAAGAAAACAGATTATGGCACTGAGAAAAGAAGATGGTTCTGTAACAAGAAATAGAGGCGAAATTTTCACAAGAGTGAAAGATTTCTACTCCAAATTATATGAAAGGGATGATACATATACTCCAGACATCATGAAAGGTACCAGTACCAGAGTTCTTCCAGTCCTCCCAGCAGAAGTTGCACATGCCATCAAGAACATGAAGCGGGGAAAAGCTCCAGGAGAAGATGGAATTACTGTAGACATCATACAAGAAGCAAGTGGAGAAATCGAAACAGTACTCGCCCAAATTTTCACTCGATGCCTTAATGAAGGGAAGATTCCTATGGATTGGAACAACGCTACAATGATCCTGCTACATAAAAAAGGTGACATTGAGGATCTCAGGAACTACAGACCTGACAGCCTCCTATCAGTGGTTTATAAAATCTTCACTAAAGTTCTTTCACACCGCTTGAAGGTAACACTGGACATGGCTCAACCGAGAGAACAAGCTGGATTCAGGAGTGGCTACAGTACAATAGATCATATCCACGTACTGAGAGAACTAATTGAAAGAGGGAGGGAATATGAACTTCCATTGTGCATGGCTTTTATCGATTATGAAAAAGCCTTTGATTCGGTGAAACCATCAGCAGTTACAATGGCTCTGAAATCCTGCGGTATTGAAGATGCATACATTAATATTATTGATATCATCTATGAAAATGCAAGTGCAAAGATTCGGCTGTTTGAAAATACAACACACATAAAAATTGGAAAGGAGTGAGACAAGGTGACACCATATCTCCGAAGCTCTTTAATGCCGCATTGGAAAATGTCTTTCAATCACTGAACTGGGAAAACAAAGGGATAAAGATTAATGGAGATTATCTAACCCACCTTCGTTTTGCTGATGACATAGTCATTTTTGCAAATACCCCATCAGAGCTGCAGAGCACGATCTAGGAACTAGCTGACAAGAGTAAAGAAGTGGGATTAAGAATGAACTTTCAGAAGACAAAAGTGATGTTCAATGCTTTTACAAGAAATGAAGATTTATCGATTGATGGAGAAAAGCTGGAGATAACAGACACGTACGTTTATCTTGGACAGCAGATATCAAGTGAGGGTCGCATTGATGAAGAAATAAATCGGCGTACAAAACTTGCCTGGAGAGCTTTTGGAAGAAACAGCATAATTTTCAAGAGCAATATGCCATTATGTCTTAAAAGAAAAGTGTTTGATCAATGCATCCTTCCAGGGCTTACGTATGGTGCAGAGACGTGGACCTTAACTAAAAGAGACATACAAAGGCTGCAGACAACTCAAAGTAGCATGGAGAGGTGCATGCTTGGTGTAACCAGGTGAGATAAGAAGAGGAACTCGTGGATCCGAAAAATGACAAGAGTGGAAGACATCATGATCAAAGTTAAATCCCTGAAATGGCAATGGGCTAGACATACTGCCAGAAGGACAGACCATCGATGGACAGCCGAAATTTTAGATTGGATTCCAAGGGACAGGAAAAGACCCAGAAGAAGACCACATGGGAGATGGGTGGATGAAATTCGAAAGCATGCGGGAGTGACATGGAGGAGACTGGCACAAGACAGACCGTTGTGGAAGAAACTTGGGGAGACCTTCATCCAGCAGTGGATTGATAATGGTTGACAATGATGATGATGATGATGATACAGGGTGCATTGGAAAGTCCCTTTAGCCTGGAATAACTTGCGAACGGAGAGAGGTACAGTTATTCAAGTGAGATAACGGTATAGTAAAGTGACTACGCCCGATCGAATGCAACCAATAGCAGCGCCCCTAGTGGCGAAATGCGGAAGTTTGCCATTGCAAATCGAAAACGAAAAGAGATAGAGCACAATTTCCAATTACAAAGTTGTAGAGCATCAATTGATTAGTACAAAACGATATTTGTTTTACACGGATAAGATAAATTGTCGCCTGAATACCCTACAATGTCCGAAATCGATGCGCGACGATTCGAATCTGCGTATTCACATTTCACAAATGTAGCCGTATGCAAATGCAGATTGTGACGTTGTACAGTACCTACGATATAAAAACCAGTAGCAGGATGGATGTACCCTGATCAGAAGTTTAGGTCTACGTACGCTGTGTGAGAATGGCGAGCTTGGATTTCTGGGGTTACGTAAAAAATCAGGTTCATGCAACAGCGCTTACAAGTCTGCTGGATCTACGTCGTCATGTTACAGATGCTTGCAATAGTGTGATACCTTTCATGCTGAGGAATATGCATGCATAGTTACTTTCACGAATACAAATGTGTATCGTGGGCAATGGCGAACTCTTCGAACATACTCGACATTATCTTTTTATCACTGTGCGCCAGTTTGCCTTTTTTGTTTTTTGTTTTGTCTGACGTCATCAAACTGTATTGACATAAGTACGCATTTATACAATAAATTGTGTGTATATGCTCATACCTATGCCTGTTCCCTTCAAACGTTCACACAAAAGGTCGCGCATCGATTTCGGACATTTTAGGGTATTCAGGCGACAATTTATCTTATCCGTGTAAAACAAATGAATGTCGTTTTGTACTAATTAATTGATGCTCTACAACTTTGTAATTGGAAATTTTGCTCTATCTCTTTTCGTTTTCGATTTGCAACGAATAACGTCAGCATTTCGCCACTAGGAGCGCTTTACTATACCGTTATCTTATTTGCATAACTGTACCTCTCTCCGTTCGCAAGTTATTCCAGGCTAAAGGGACTTTCCTATGCACCCTGTGTATGTCTATACCCATGCTAGGGTTTGTTTATTCATCTGATGATGGGTTTATGAAACCCGATAGGTCTTACGATTTAATGTTTTACTTTTAATCTGTGCACGGTTAAACATTTTAAGGCTCACTTGAGTTTGGGATTTTTAAATATACAGGATTTTAATATCGTGCACCGAAGGTTGCTGCCTTGATTACTGACAGATTTATCCTGCACGAGGAAATGTGATTTCAACGTAACAATAATCTAGTGTTGAAGTTAAAGTTTTTTTAACAGGTCTAGACATTATCGTGTATTTCAAGTTCATATAATAGTTAAAGAGACTTTCACTAATTTAACATAGAAACATTGTAGATTTTACTTCATCAATTCTAACAAATTTGAGTGCGCCAGGATGGTGTTTTGGAGCAGAAAAGAAATGGTATTAGATGCGAGATTCATACTGTATGGGGTATGACAGAAAACGACTCATTGCTTCTAGACGTACTGAGTGTCGTTGGTAGTATGAGGCTAGGCGTTATTACGCAACAGGACACTTTTCGTCAGTAATTCTGGACAGTTACCTTAAATGGCAGCTCTGAATTGATACTGAGTTGAACAATATGAAGACGCGTTGAGAGTTTTTCCCTGTTGCATGAAGTTCGTTAACATTACACATTTGTGGTTCCAAAAGGCGGTAAGCATCATGTACCCGCAGACTACACAACTCTGTACTCCCTGGATTGCGGCATTTTCGAGTTGTTCCCATTCCATGCTTGCACGTTTCGTCTCCGGAGTATAGTGATGGATCCATATCTTATCTCCCGTGACAATACCGAAACCTGTGCCTCGCAGCTGACGACATGACAGGTAACACGCTGTCTTTTGCACGTTGTGATTTCTTATAGTGAACGTGGCATCCGCCGTGTACACATCTTACTAAATCCTTATTGCTTGAAGATCCTGGCCACAGCCCAATGTGGCAGAGCTAGGTCATGTTGCGGTTCACTTACTGTTATTCTTCTGTTTGAGTTGTGTTTCCCACACATATCCTGTTATTCCTAGTTGTTGGTCTATCCATTCGTTTCCAATAGTTCGCACTGATTCTGCCAGTATAATATTGTGAATAACACTTTGTCGTCTCACTACCCGTACATTTCAACCAGCTGACGATGAATTTCTGTCTGCAGCGCTGAGCTTCCTCCGCGTCCACGTGAGGAGCTGTATCGTTCCTTCAATGCACGGTTGACAATTTAGAGTTACTAATTACCTGAGTTAAAATAAAATAAGTCTAGGGCATCAACGACCGACATGGGGTGCTTTGTAAACTTACTTTTGGAACTGGCTCTTACTCAGAAAAAAATCAAAGCTTAGGAGACCTAGACTGTGAAAAGTGCTGGCATTCACATGAATATGTAAACAGGTAACTCCTTACTTGCCACTCGTGTTTTTTGATACACCCGTGACCTGAGTAACACAAGGTGTCAAGATCAGATACAACATTCTTGTTATGTTTTAAGTATACTTAGCAAAAAAATATTACTTGAAATTTTACTGAAATGCACTAGTATCCAATGTTAAAGTTCGGAAGGCATTCGCATATATAAAAAGAAAAACACGTAACAGCAGGTGGAGATGTTTACATGCAAAGGGACGCAATCATAACAAACATTTTATAAGAAGACAGTTACGCACACATTTTGCGAATGCAAGGTCATATTTCATCAGGAGGATGTAAGAATGTAACCTAAAAACGTGCTAATAAGGAATGTTATCACCTCGTATGCACAGAAAACTCTCACACCGACGATACATACTCATCACCAGGTTGTTGATAAACTCTGGAGACAAAGAACACCATTTCCCGATAAGGGCGGTGTGTAGCTCGGGTAGGATTCTAGGAGGGAGCTGCCGAGCTGCTATGTGTTGTCCCTGAGAATCCCAGGCAAGCTATTTAGAGTTCAGGTCCAGAGATCTAGCTGTCCAGTCCGTACTCCGAATATCCTCTCCATGCAGGAAACCATCGGGAAGCTGAGCCCTATGCAGGCGAGTGTTTTCATCCATTAGAAGGAGATGAGGACCAATAGCTCCCGAAAAAATGTCTGACATAGGGCACTGCGATCACGCCCCTATAGTGCTCAGCATTCATATTTTCTCTTGCGAACAAGTGGAGTGGTGTGCGGCCGTTGAACATAACGCCACCCCACACGAACAGACCACCGCCTCTGTAGTCCCGTTCACGGACGTTTGCAGGATCATTACGGGTTCTCTGTTCCCTTCAGGTGAAATGCCGACAAAAATCCGTTTGTAGAATGAATCTCGACTCGTGTATAAAAAGAACACCGGCCCACTCGTCTGGGATCCATGAATGATGTTGCCTGCACCCCTTCAAGCAAGCTCTCCTTTGAGATTCAATTAACTGGACACAAACCATGGGTCTCCAGGCATAAAAGCAAACTGCATTAAGCCTTCGATATATCGTTTGTTTTGATACCGATGTCCAGGTGGTAGCGGATAACTCCGAAGACAATTATCGGGCAATATAGGACCTAAGATATATTGCGGTTTAAGCGGAAGAACAGTCCTAACAAGATGTCGTACACCTTGGAAGACCTTGGACAAGCCTTTGTGAATGCTGACATAATCGTGAGACCACTCTGGGGTGAGATATTCAAGTCTCTTGCAATTTGGGCCTGAGACTGGCCAGCTTCTAGTCGTCCCATCACTTATCAATGTTGAGCGTCGAATACACGTACCTAAGGAAAACATTTGCTGTCATCGGAACGCTTCTTACACGCGCTGCCATCGAGAAATGCCACTGCCCTTCCCCGTTGGCTTTAGGTAGGTAACTCAATTTACACACAAGACACAATTTTGCTCATGGATATGCAAAATCCACTGCGGCCATTTGTTTCTCGTGTCCATTTGGATATGTCCTGTGAACACCGCAGCATTTCACCGAGCGCTTTGGATTATTGGCCGCTATTGCTTTCTGGATTTTAATTTTGGACACGCTGTACATTGCAACAGCACTGATTTTCAATTCTGTGTTCAGGTCCTGTACACTGTGGTGTAGGTTGTATTTGCGCTATATCTGTGATGGTTCCGGGTACGAATCCCAGGTGAGGCATGAATGGTGTGTTTGTCTTATGGCACTGGCTCTTTACCTTCCCTGGAACTAGTGACCTTAAATTAGGGATAGGCGAATGCTTATGGTCAATTGAGTTGGTCACGGGTGTTGTTAAACCACCGAACAAACAAGCAACAGGGTCCAGAGGTCTTAGTGAGAACTTAATGAGATGCTGAAAACACGAAGGTGATATTGCAGCCCATAAAGCGGGGAATGCTTGTCGTAGAGCATCCACAGCTGCCTGTGGGAGTTGTGGGCTCTAACAGGTCTTTCTAATTCGTCCCACACATTTTCAGTGGGGTTGAAAATTTCGCACTCATCAAATTCCGACATTATCTGCTCCACGGTAGCCTTGCGGGTTATTGTAACGATGCGGGACTGTCTGAGCTTACCTCGAGAGTCAATTGCACGTTTTCGGTCACATTTCTGTCGTTGATTGGAAGTTTTGTCGTGTTTCACGCAGTTTTAGTACACACACGTGACGGTCTGACGTGGAAATCAAATCAGTTCAGCAGTTGCGGTGGACCAGCCTTCCTCGCAGATATTGCTACCTGGACACGGCCAAACTCACTTATGAGACGCTGACTTTACCCATGATTACTTTTTCGTGACTGTTTTCCAATGCGTACAGACAGCTCTATTTATAGACATTGCCAGTTTCATCGTCCCATGTGACTGGTGCGGTACTTCTGCTTTGCATATTGTTTTCGAGGTATGTATAACAATTTGTCCATTCAGTGTATACACGGTCGTATCAGAATAATATGACCACCTACCTAATAATAGGAATAACCACCCTTGGACCGGATGACAGCAGCTAGACGGCGTGGCATGGACGCAGTGTGGCCCTGGAAGGTTGCCCGAGGAGCACGTGCCCTTTTGGACAACAGCTTAGTACGGAGG
Source organism: Macrothele yani (assembly GCA_039090855.1). Taxonomy (NCBI): domain Eukaryota; kingdom Metazoa; phylum Arthropoda; class Arachnida; order Araneae; family Macrothelidae; genus Macrothele; species Macrothele yani. The sequence continues at coordinate 736,820 of CM077021.1, read as the reverse complement.
TCCTGGAGATGACTTGGTTGTGGGTCGGCACGTCGAACCTGTCGATCCAAATAGCCCGACAAGTGATCTATGGGATTGATTACTTAACTACCCTAACCTTTCAAAGAAAAAAACGTTTCTAATGGGGATATGAATGTCTACTTATTACAAAACACTAATCACTCTTTTCAACTTTTACAATCACTTAATGCTTCTGGACACAAAAACATGATTTTAGTCCCAACTCGTATAACCTCCACCTCACACACATTGATTGATCTCTCTATAGCAAATGTATTAACTGAGATTACCATTTCAGGGGCTTTACAGAATGATTTTAGTGATCACCTTCCTAAATTTACAATTTATCCTCTTAAACAACAAACTACTATACCTGAAGACTGCTACACTTTCAGACAAATTAATAACACAAAAATATGGAAAGGTTTAAAATTCAATTAGAAAACATTAACTGGAGCACTATTTTGGTTCATGGTTCTGCAAACAAAAATTATGAGTCGTTCATCACAACTATTACACAACTATGTAATCAATCTTTTCCAAAAAAACTGAAATTTTTTTTTCGTAAGCGATGGATTACCAATGTTCTATTAAAAAGAATAAACAAAAAAAATAACCTCTTTTCGAAATTCATAAAAAGTAAACTACCCCAGGACTTCCAAAATTAAAAATTTTTTCGTAATAAACTAAACAGCGATATTCGGTACACTAAGCGTAACTACTATCTCTGCATTTTTTTTCACATGACTCTTCAAAACTAACATGGAAACATTTAAACTTGCTAAAGCGTAAAAATACAAATTAAACGGCTCCTCAATACTTAACAGATTCTAATAACTTTCAGCTTACAGACAAACAAGATATTACAAATGGATTAAATGAACATTTTACCTTATTTCCACAAACACTAAAAAATAGTCTAACTACCCCAAAAATTCCATTCACTAACTACCTAGGGAGCACACACAGGTCTAATAATTTTTATCTTACTGAAATTACCCAAACAGAATTATTAGAAGAATTTAACAATACAAATTCCAGTCTGGCCCTGGATATGATGATCTTCAACCATTCATTATTGAAAATTTCACTAATCTTATTCTTGATCCTCTATTGTTTATATTTAATGATATATTCCAATCTGGTGAATTTCCTGATCTACTTAAAATCTCAGAAATAATCCCAAAATACAAATCTGGATCAATAAACGATGCTAACAACTACCGCCCTTTAGCCAATTTATCAATTTTTGCTAAAATTTTGGAGAGATTGATTTACAATAGACTAATCTTGTACATTCATAATCTAAAAATCATCCATCCAAATCAACATGGTTTTCAACCTGGAAAGTCAACAGAATCAGCCTTGTTATACTGTAACGTACCAGGAGATGTGACGTACCTGCCAGAAGGACGCACTCGACATAAAGGCAGATAGGAATCAGAACAAATGTCCGCGTAGCTCAATTGGTAGAGCAACTTATTCCGGAATGAGGGGACCCGCGTTCGAATCCTGGCGCGGATAAAATTGACGGAGAAATTCACTTCGTTATAATGGCGCCCGAACTATCCGGATGACCCGACCGTTCAAAATCTCGCATTGGTGTGATGTTATTTCCACACCGCGAGATAGGAAAATATGAGCAGCACTTCGAAAGAAAAAGAAAAATAAGGAGGAGATGATGTAACGTACCAGGAGATGTGACGTACCTGCCAGAAGGACGCACACGACATAAAGGCAGATAGGAATCAGAACAAATGTCTGCGTAGCTTAATTGGTAGAGCAACTTATTCCGGAATGAGTGGACCCGGGTTCGAACCCCGGCGCGGATAAAAATGACGGAGAAATTCACTTCGTTATAATACCTACAACAAACAGTCCAACATAATTTTGAACTCAACTTATATACCATAGCATTATGCTTAGACCTATCCAAAGCTTTTGATACCATAAATCATAATACCTTACTACACAAATTACACACGATAGGAATTAGGAACAATGAACATTCTCTTTTTAAAAGTTATTTATCAAATAGGCAACAATATACACAAATTAACCAACATCAATCCACTCTTCAACTCATATCAACTGGTGTTCCAAAGGGTTCAATTTTGGGACCTGTACTTTTCAGTATATACACTCCCTATGCAGACGACAAAACCATCTTCACCTCATTTAATTTAACGACTGACACTACTATGAATATTAATACTCAACTTAATAACATCTCAGATTGGCTAAATTCCAATGAATTAATAATAAATACTACCAAAACAAAATCTTTAATTTTCTCACAACAAAATATTTCACAACCTCCTTCTATCCCATTATCTATTAATGGTACAAACATAGAAGAGGTTAACTCCGTACTTTATTTGGGGATTACCTTACATAGGGACCTTAGATGGGATCAACATGTGGACTCTCTTCTTCTCAAACTGTCTAAAAACATTGGAGTTATCAGCTTGGTATTTACAAACCTTACCTATAAAACACTAATTCATTTATATTATACCATGTTTCAGACTCATATTAATTATGCTATCTTATCGTGGGGACAAACAACTAAACATAATTTCAAAAAACTTCAAATTCTTCAAAACAACTATATAAGATTAATAGACCTAAAATTTGATAGAAATACAAAACTAACACTATATAATACCACAAGAGTTTTCCCAAACAAATATAACATTCTTACGATTAACCAATTATATTACTTTAATATCGGGAAAATTATGTTCAAACGCATTAAGAATAATTTACACGCCGACATCATACAAATTATACCCCAGATATACACACATGACACACGCACTAAATCACATATTCGGCCTATTCATCCGAAAACGGAGACCATGAAGCAAAGTTTAAATTACACTGGCCCACACTACTGGAACTCAGTACCTACGGAATTGACTTCTTTAAATAATTTTAACCTTTAAAAAAAAAAAAAACTGAAAAACTTTATAATGAGTTACGGCTCTTCAAATTTACAGTGGATGGGAACAATGACTAATATTATGACTTGTATATCGTGATGAAAATTGCCTTTTCAATGGTATTATCTGTAATGTTTATTATCTGCTCATATATTATTACCATTTTTTTGTTGTTTTGTTTTGTTACTAGGATACGCTTGTTTACGCTTTCCAACCGTAGGTTGAAGAAGCGTATATTGCTCCAGCTTTGTCCGTCCGTCCGTCCGCACGATAACTGGCGTAAAAATGGTTCGATTTCGATGAAATTTTAGTATGTGGTAGGGGACCACCTGGGGACGAACCCTATTGAAAATGGGACAAATGGGGTCAAAGGTCATGAGGTAGGAGCGGAATCATTCCATTGCCCTTATGCGCCATAACTTGGGTAAATGTGGTTCGATTTAAATGAAACTTTACTATGTGGTAGGAGACCACCTAGGGACGAACCCTATTGAAAATGGGACAAATGGGGTCAAAGGTCACGACGTAGGAGCGGGATCATTCCATTGCCCTTATGCGTCATAACTTGCGTAAATATCGTTCGATTTCAATGAAAGTTTGCTATGTGGTAGGAGACCGCCTGAGGACGAACCCTATTCAAAATAGGTGAAGTGGGATCAAAGGTGAGGACATAAGATCGGGATACATTCCATTGCCCTTATGCGTCATAACTTGCGTAAAAATGGTTTGATTTCGATGAAATTTCAATGTAGTAGAGGACCACCTGGGGACGAACCCTATTGAAAATGGACGAAATGTGGTCACAGGTCAGGACATAGGATTGCGATCCTTTTTTTTTTTTTTTTGATTGGAGATTTAACGACCACCGTGAGCAACTCAATGGGTTATAAGCAGTTGCCCGTCCCTAATTTAGGGTCACTGGTTCCAGGGAAGGGAGAGAGCCAGTGCCGTAAGACAACCACAACATCCATGCCAGACCGGGATTCGAACCCGGACCCCTTACTGACGAATGAACATAGGCCAGTGCCTTAGACCACTGCGCCACCGGGGCGGCACGCGATCCTTTCCATTGCCCTTATCCCATATTATTAAGGTGGACGTCAAGTAATTTTGCTTCCTATACTTCCAATGGAAAAAGCTTTGTACACATTTCCTTCACAATTAATGTGTTCCGAAGGATGAAAATTTGAACATCGATTAAAATAACTTCATATTATAACTTGGAAAACTTAATATGTTCTAAAACATAACCATAATCATATTAAAAATTAATAACTTTTCCTTTGGTGGTGTTGAAACCAGAGAAAAGATGGCGCGACCTGTACTTTGATGACGTCAGTGGACAAAAAAATGTTGGATTGCATAATTACGGTTATGGTTTGGAAAATATTAAGTATTCCAAGTTATGAAATGAAGCTATTTTAATCAATGTTCAAATTTTCATCCTTGTGAACGCATTAATTGTCCAGAAAAAAGATGGCGCGACCTGTGTTTTCATGACGTCAGTAGACAAACAAATGTTGAATTGCATAATTATGGCTATGTTTTTGAAAATATTAAGTATTGCAAGTTATAAAATGAAGATATTTTAATCGATGTTCAAATTTTCATCCTTGGGAACGTATTAATTGTGAGGAAAATGTGGACAGAAGTTTTTCCATTGGAAGTATAGGAAGCAAACTTGCCGCCCCGGTGGCGCAGTGGTCTAAGGCGCTGGCCTCTGATCTTTCGTCCGTAAGGGGTCCGGGTTCGAATCCCGGTCAGGCATGGATGTTGTGTTTGTCTTACGGTACTGGCTCTTTCCCTTCCCTGGATCCAGTGACCCTAAATTAGGGACTGGCGACTGCTTATAGCCCATTGAGTTGCTCATGGTGGTCGTTAAACCTCCAATCAAAAAAAAAAAAAAAAAAGCAAAATTACTTGACGTCCACCTTAAAGTAGCAATTCTTGTATGTATATACATTTTATTTTGAAAACGGCTGTAAGAATTTTGATGAAAGTCGTTAACCTACCGTTTTCTGGTACTAGAGATCGATTTAGCTTGATCTCGACTTTAGGAGAATTCGTTCAGTGGGTTAAATAACCACCCCGAATTATAACGTTTTTAGTGATGGCGTTGTTCCATTATTCCATTAATGTTACCAATGCTTAGAAATCTTATGACGTCACAATATCGCGTTTGAGAATGTTGGCGCGCGGTCACGCCATCTGTCTCATTACGTCACGCGTTGTGTGTGGATCCTATTAAAGTTTTATGACGTCACACTCTTGCGGCGAGCGATAGTCGCGATTTCCATCTGCTTCATTACGTCACGTGTTGTGTGCGTATGTCCGTCCGCACAATAACTCGCGTAACAATCGTTCGATTTCGATGAAATTTTAGTATCTGGTAGGGGATCACCTGGGAAGGTACCCTATTTAAAGTGAACGAAATGGGGTCAAAGGTCAGTACATAGGAGCGGGATCCATTCCACTGCTATTATGCGTCATAACTAACGTAAAAAAGGTTCGATTTCGATGAAAGTTTAGTATGTGGTAGAATAATTTTGATAAAAGTCGTTAACACAAATAGTCGACAAACCTTATTGAAAATGGGCGAAATGGGGTCAAAGGTCAGGACATAGAAGCGGAATCACTTCCATCGCCATTATGCGTCATAACTTACGTAAAAATGCTTCGATTTGGATGAAATGTTAGTATGTTGTAGGGTCTTGCCTGGGGACGAATTCTATTGAAAATGGGCGAAATGGGGTCAAAGGTTAGGACACAGGAGCGGGATCTATTCCATAGCTCTTATGCATCATAACTTACGTAAAAAGGCTTCGATTGCGACAAAACTTTATCATGTTATTTCGGAGGTATACCAAACTAGTTCTGTTGAATATCATCGAAATGGAATCAAAGGTCAGGGCACAGGACCAAGATTTATTCCACAGCCATTATTCTCATAACTTGAGTGATAACTTGAGTAATGATTTCTGGTATGTTGGAAAGCGTATTATAATCAATGCATTGCATGATTTTACTAACATGTTTGTAATTACAACTACTGACCTCAGTGTAAAACTAGCCTAGGGAGCATGGGAAGGAAGCCGGGGGAAAAGGCCTGGCTGGCCTTTTCCCCCTGCTTCCTTGCTGTGCATTGTTTCAACTATTTGTGTAACACGGTTTCTTTTTTGTTGTTTTTTTGCTGAGTAAAATAAATGAATTGAATTGAATTAATTGAGGTCGGGCGATTTCGCCGGCCAAGGGAGAGCGGAGACATCGCCATCGTGTACCTGGAACCGAACAGGCACACCCTTAGCGACGTGGCAGGGCGCATTGTGCTGTTGGTAGACACCATCACCACCAGGGTAAACGTCCATCGTGAAGAGATGCATGAGGTCAGCGAGGATAGACAGGTATCCATTGCCGTTCAGAGATCCATCCAGTGGTACCAGCGATCTCAGGTCATACCAGGGAAACATCTCCCAGACATGCACACTGCCACCGCCGGCCTGTACTTGACTGACAAGCGTGACGAGTGTTGACAGTCGTGTATCTGACACCGTATTCGCCACCGCCGCCCGTCATTTCTGTGGAGTAAAAACCTCGATTCGTTGGAGAAGGCAACCATTTCCCACTCTTCCACTGTCCAATGACGGTAGTCCCATGTGAACTGCAGGCGTCGTTGCCGATGGACCTGAGTTAACATGGGCGCTTTGACGCAGCGTCGATTCCGGAGACTCATGAATAACAGGGTTCGCTCTACTGTTATCGGGGACACGTACCTGGGCGCTCCAGAGTTCATTTGTGTGGTAAATTGCTGCACTGTTCGGCGTCGATTACCACTTACCAGTCGACGGAATCGACGCGCGACGTTCTCCTCTGGGGGTGGGTTTTGGGGCTTCACAGTTATGACGTCGGGAGGAACTTGGTGTGCCAGCGGTCCATTCTTAGTACGCCCTGACTACAGCACCTCGCGAACAGCTCACGAAGTGTGCTGTTTCTGAGATGCTTCCACTGTTGGCGCGGTAGCCAATGATCATTACTTTTTGAACGTCGGCCAAATCATTACCTCTGCTCATTGTGCTCACTTAACGACCTGGGGCTCCTCTGTCCTGGCCAGCCGCTTATTTCTCCGTGAGCTCGACCTTGTTACGTATACTCTGTGACGTGCCTAAGCGGGTCCACTGCGATTCCTGGGGTGGTCATATTATTCTTATACGACTGTGTATACAGCGCGTTTCACGGAGTGTCCGAAAGGAATAGGAAAATAACGGTTGGTCGTAGAAGTAAAGTGAAAAATGAAAAATATGCAGCAAAAAGAGGACAATTCGGCTATGATAGTTGAACCCCCGGAATGGACAATTTCCGAAAAATACGAAAATTAAATATTGATACGGCTCTCCATGGAAACCAAAGTCAATTAGTAAAAAACGCTACACGCCGAATTAGGGAGAAATAAATTTACCCGGACGCTTTAGAGGAATATTTCGCTGAGATATCGATAGTTGAAATTCTGGACGTATTCCAGCTTAACTGAAGTGAACATGTGCAGAGTTAACGTCCGCGAATAGCACATATGGAGGATATCTACCAATCTATTTTAAAAAGAACAACCGACATGACAAACGACACAAATACAGGCTTTCAATGTGATTCTGAGACAATACGGACTATTCAGACAATACAGACTTTCGATGTGATTTTGAGACACACATGTCATGCGTTACATTTGATAAAGCACATGTTATGCTGACCCCAAACTGTGCCACATGGTTATTGTGGCACAGGATACATACGTATCCGATCCGCGAATATACTTGAGGTTTTTGAATTTTCCATACGTCAGTGCAATTCACGAGACATTCTGAGCCAGAATGTCTCATGAATTGCACTGACGTATGGAAAATTCAAAAACCTCAAGTATTTTTGCGAATCGCTCCTATTGACGAAACGTTTTGGGGATATGGAAACGAAAAGTGGAATATACGAAAGGAAATCGAAGAAAGGTTTCTAAAAATTAAACATTTTCCTAGCGTACGAAAAATACTTGAAATTCAGATTTCTTTCCGTCATTTCAGGGAAAAGGTTGTATCAGAAATATGCTTCGTTAATTCACGAAAGAAATGGCGGAAAGTGGCTCGTGAATTTCAAATTTTTTTTTTAAAGTGTATGATCCTGATAATTAGCGTTGTCCGATGGGAAAGAAGTTTTCAAATCCGATTTGAAGATGCAGATTCATCATGTCTACAGACGGATGAGCAGACAGATGGAAAAAGTATCAATATAAGAAAGAACTTTTTCAAATATATCAAAAACAAAACAAAAAGTCCTGACGCAGTAGTTATTACAATTTAGTTGGAAAATTGTTCACCAAACTCCTCTCGCTTTACAAAGATCAGAAATCTCTTTCTTAGCTTTGAACTTACTCTTGAAATTACCCAAAAGACAGTGTTTATTTTTATGATTTAAAGTCGGCTTATTTTTAAGTTTTCTTTTACTTCATAATGCTATCAAAAGGTTAGTGTTCGTTTAAAATTGAGCATTATTTATCTGAACTTCAAGCAATTCGTAAATGGCCAATGCTTGGAACAATAAAAACTGTTGGCAGTTGTAAAATGCCATGTGCCGTCTTCCACCGCAGAGATCATGTTAACGACGTCACGAAAGTTAAAAAACACTTCGTTTCCACTACCAGGAAATAATTCGTCTCTACTCTGTGTGAAGGACACAATGGCTGAGATAATTACGCATGCCACTGCCTGCAAACTCCTGTTTCACATATCACGTATAATTTATCCGGTCCATCCGCCACCTAATTATTTAGCTCCTGACACGCACACAGCGAACATTTTCACGCCGCATCTGACTGAAAAATATTCAGTAGTCTGACATAAAGCGATTTTCAAATATTTACAGTACATGTTATTCATTCGATAGCAAAACAAGAAACACGACACTGAATTATCGGCTGTAATCAGTACATCTTTTAATTCAGTAAGAATGCGCGATAATATAAAATGAAATTGCCATCAACTATTTCATGGAATATGAAATTTTATTAGCTTCTCCTTTGGCCACATGTTTGAGGCGCTAACCTCTGTCCATTTGTTCGAGATGGGCCCGAGTTCGAGTCCCGTTGAGGCATGGGGGGGGGGGGGGGGCGTGTTTATCCAATGGCGTTGCCCCTCCCCTAAAACCGGTGTCCCTAAATTAAGGACGGGCGACTGCTTACACCGATGAGCCATTACATTACGACCACCTACCTAATAAGCTGTAGGACCCCATTTAGCCCGCAAAACATCGGCCACTCCGCAAGGCATCGATTCGATGAGGTGGCGATAGGTATCTAGGGGTATCTGGTACCAAAATGTCAACAGCAGGTCATCCAGTTCCAGTACATTTCGGGGTGGTGGGGATTTAGCGCGAACCCGCTTTTCCAAGTCGAACCCCAAATGTTTGACTGGGTTCATGTCAAGTGAATTTGGAGGCCAGGGCATTAACAGAAAGTCACCAGCATGTTCCTCGAACCATTCCTTGACGATTCTGGCAGTGTGACAATGGCGCATTATCCGATTGGCAATGTTCCATTATCCTGTTTGCCATCACCAGCAAAGGAATACAGTTGCCATGAATGGGTAAACTTGGTCCGCAACGATGTTCAGATACCTGACATCTGTCAGGGATTGTGCTATTGGGATAATGGGGCCTAAAGTGTACCAAGAAAACATCACCTCCATCATAACACTGCCGCCGCCGCTGGTCTGTTTCCATCCAACAGGGCATCCAGGTGCCATAGCCTCCGTTGGTAATCGGCGTACCCACGTTCGGCCGTTTACGTGATGCCCCAAGAATCTTGATTGTCAGACCAGCTCACTTTCTTCCAATCATTCACGGTCCAATCTCGATGATCTTGGGCACATTTCATGTGTTGTTATGTTGCCCATGACGTGCAGGGAGCATGGGGACCCGGCTGGGTCTTCGGCTACGCAGGCCCATGCGCAGAAGGCTGCGATGAACTGTATGTTGTGACACATTGCCCTGATCGCCACTGTTGTATCTGCAGGTGATTTATCGCACTGTGGCCCTGCGGTAGCAGTGAACAATGCGTGACACTCTCCGCGCCCCTCTGGCATCAATGAGCTGCGGATGATACACGGCTGGACGACGGTTCGTCGTTCGGCCATCTGTGCACTACTTTTGGTACATACTCACTACAGCGGCACGTGAACAACCCACAAGCCGCGCCGTTTCGGAGATCGTAGTTCCGAGGCGCCGCGCCATCAGAATTTCTCTTTTATGAAAATCCGATAAATCGGCAGCTTTTCCCATTCTGACTCCGAGCACTCTATTAACCGAAAGCCGGTTCTGGGGTTGTATATATACTGCTTTGTGAACTTACCCAGCGCCACCGTTCGGTCTCCAGGCGCACTCATTTCCCTATTCTGGGGGTGGTCATAATGTAATGGCTCGTCGGTGCATAGCTCTGCGAGTTTCACAGGGTCGTCGTCAAACTCCGAAAAATCTTATACGTAAGAATGTACAAAAAGGTATTTATCGCCCTGGTACCCGAGTGATCAGAGGTGCTGGTATCTGGCTAGTCACCCAAGATGGGCCTGGGAAAGTGTCCTGGATGAATCATGGATCATGTGCTTTTCCTATGGAGCTGGTTCTTTACCTTTCCTGAAACCAGCGGCCCCAAATTAGGGACAAGAGACTTCTTATAGCACTTAGAATTACTCATGGTGGTCATTAAACTCCGAATCAAAGAAAAATGAATTTTTTGAAGTGGAGAAATGATTGAAAATATAAATAGCTACTTGCAGAAACTGAATGACGGTTGTACAATATTTACGCAAGATACTAATTATAAACAAATCTATCTGAAGCGGAACCTTTTTTTCGTTCAAATTTCAGAAACAGAGATATGGTCGCAAATAGACACACACACGCCCACTCTCAAGTAGAAAAACTGTGCATCATTTGAAACAGGAAATGCACGTAAGTGTTTATCACATTAACTGATATCTTATGTAGAGGAAATTCGATATTTTAGAGCGATGCTGTGACTTCAGATGCAAATAAGCATTTACATCCCTCAGCCAAGGAAATGTGTGCGTTATGGAAAAGTAAAATGTGCACATGAAACTTAAGCCTTTTCGACAAGAAAATCATTTTTGAAATCAGATTTTAAGAAAAGAAGATAATCAGAAAACAAGGAGCATGCATTTTCTCCCTTTTACGTTAAGCATGTGCTTTATTTCGGACACAAAGTATGTGCATTGTCATTCATAATGAGTGGTTAACAATACAAAAAGAATTTTTTCAGCCAGACGTTTAGAAGAGTAATCATATTTGGTTATCGAAATGTACACTTACTCCTACTGGTGGTGGAACTCTGCGTTATGAAAACTCAGGAAAGTATGCGAAGAATGTTCCTCATAGCGGAAGAGAGGTAAATGTTATTTCAAAAATGATTTCGAAAAGCAAAGGTAACCGGGAGAACATAATACTGTACATCTTTACATCTATGCCCACTAAAGAGAAAACCGAACGTTACTGAACTAGGAAATGTTATCAAAATGTTCTTCATAGCGAAGGGTATCCAATCAAAAAAGAACTATTTTCACTAGGGTCTTTAGAAGTGGAGGTACGTATGCCACTGAAATTATACCTTTTCGATACTTACTGACAGAGCTGTGTATTATGAAAATACATAAAATATATGCAAACTGTTTTCCATGGTGAAAGCTATGCGAAGCGAAAAGGCTTTTCCAAATGCGACTTTTAGAAGCTGAGATAGTAAGGAAAACATTGTACGCTTACACGTCGCCTACCAAGAAAACTGCGCATTGTATGAACTATGCAATGTGAATAGTCTTCATCACAGTCAATGGGATCGAGCATGAAAAAACAATTGAAATGGGGTTTTAAAGCGGAGATATAAATTTAGGAGTAGAGATAGCGAAGAAAATGTAACATTAGTTTGTGTTTCCTGATATTAATTACTTTATCAATAGGCATAAACTTTTAGCATGCTGTTTTGAAATTTTTTGTTTCTTCTACGAAAATAAAAAAAAAAATTACATGAATGATTCTCCGTATTTCGATCCACGAGATTTTTTTTTCAGCACTGAACGAGATATTCACTTCTGAATTTGATAAAAATTTCCCACAGCCTATATCAACACCGGAGACAAGACTTTCATAATTAGGTTGCTTGAGATCATGTAGCTCTCGTGCTGATGAGCGAAGGGCAAGGTCAGGGTTCTTCCCGCTCTTATATATCTAAAGTCTTGAGAAAACCGATTTTCTTGTCACTTTCATGACACTCAGATAAACAAGGTTGACTGGACTGATTACCATCATATTAAAGCTTCCTTTTATCACACTTAAGAGGTCAGAAATGTTAGCAGAAAAAAGAACGATTTGGCAATTTATAGAATCTTGGAAGGAATCAATGAAGAGGGACAACCTAAACGCACCAGAAGCGTTATTTTTTGCTTCTTTGAGGGGATCCTTGCTGATATGGAATGGCCATGGTTTTCAAATTCATAATACATGTTTCAAGAATTTCGGCCACACAACACTTAAAAATATTATCAGAGAGCTTATTTTTAGCCTCTAAAACATTAACATGACGTGATTTTAGAAGTTTTTGATACTAACAGATTGGTCTTCATGACAAAGCTTTACTACATGAGGTTCCTATATATACGGTCGTATCAGAATAATATGACCACTAACATAATAATGGGAATAACCACTCTCGGCCCGGATGACAGCGGCGAGACGACGTGGCATGGACGCAATAAGGCCCTGGAAGGTTGCCCGATGCACGCGTACCCATTCGGACTGCAGCAGAGCACGAAGGTGCAGAGATGACGTCGTTTTGGGTCAGCACGTCGAACCTGTCGATGCAAATAGTCCCACAAGTGCTCTTTGGGATTGACGCCGGGCAATTTAGCCGGCCAAGGGAGAACGGAGACATCGCTGTCGTGTCCCTGGAACCAGTCACGCACCCCCTTAGCGACATGGTAGAACGCATTGTCCTGTTGGTAGACACCATCACCACCAGGGTAAACGTCCAACATGAAGGGGTGCATGTGGTAGGAGAGGATGGACAGGTAGCCATTGGCTTTCAGGGGCGCATCCAGTGTTACCAGCTGTCCCAGATCATACCAGGGAAACATCCTCCAGACAGGCACACTGCCACCGCCGGCCTGTACTTGACCGACAAGCGTGAGCGGGTGTTGGTTCTCGTGAATCTGACGCCGTATCCGCCACCGCCCATCACTTCTGTGGAGTAAAAACATCGGTTCGTCGGAGAAGGCAACCTTTTCCCACTCTTCCACTGTCCAATGACGGTAGTCCCATGTGAACTGCAGGCGTCGTTGCTGATGGATTTGGGTTAACATGTGCGCCTTTACTCAGCGTCGGCTCTGGAGAATAGAGACGAGACGGGCTGGGCCCGAGTCCGAAAGCCCAAGCCGGGCCCAAGACGGGCTCGGGCGGGCTACGAATAGCATCATCAGTTTCATCTCGGGTTCGGGCGGTTCGGACGAGCTCTGAATAGCATATTAGTTGCATCTCGGACGGGCTGCTTTTTTTTTATGTTAAAATACTGAGTCTTTGTTCTCCGTTTTTTTCTTCTTCTGAGTTTTAGGAAGAGAAATCAGTTTTTTTCGTGCAGTGCACCCGTGAATCCTGACTGCATGGGAAGGGAATGTATGTGTCATTGTGTGATAGTTGAAGTGCTTGTGCTTTTTAAGAGAGTAATTAGCCGTGAAAAGTAGCGGGTTGAGAGATTAGGGAACTCCACCATCGCACAGACGCAGTGGGATGGTCGTCAGTTCAGTGGCCAGCTAAAATTGTCCATGGACACATCACGGATGACGATCTCAATTCTCAAAAGAATCATCTGTAATAAAACAGATAGGGTGGGGAAAAGGAAAAGCACCTAGTTTCATAAATCTGTCATTGAAACGTAATGCACAGGAGAGGAAAAAATCTGTTATAAATTAGGACGTAGAGGGTGGATAAAGATATGCAGTTTGACTATGTTGTGAAGAATAGCTCTGGGATATGATGGGAGTTGAAGTGTGAATCAAAGTAAATTCCCCAGAGGAAATAGTTCACTTGAAAACTAGCGGTAGGACAGACGAGAGATTTACTGTTTGCACGGATTCCTGCAGAATGGCCCAGTTAAAATTCATACAGGAAGATGCCTCTCAAATCCGGCGTCTGCATGTTTCCTTGCAAGCCACGTCACGTCCAAACAAACAACGCCTGAGCCTTGTTCTTCACACACGTGCTAACTATTTATAGTAACTCTGTGACGTAACAACCGCAACACCTGTGGGTGGTTCCATTCCGCTGTGGTGGGGGCCTGTCTCCACTGCTCGTTCGCGCCGGACATTTTATTCGCACCAACCCAATGCATACACCGATAAGCCATTACATTATGACCACCTACCTAATAAGCTCTAGGAACCGCTTTATCCCGCAAAACAGCGGCCACTCAGCAAGGCATCAATTTGATGTGAGAGCGATAGGTATCCTAGGGGTATCTGGGGCCATAATGTCAACAGCAGGTCCTCCAGTTCCCGTACATTTCAGGGTGGTGGTGATTTAGCGCGAACCCACTTTGCCAAGTCGAATCACAAATGTTCGATTGGGTTCATGTCAGATGAATTTGGAGACCAGATCATTAACAGAAAGTCACCAGCATGTCCCCTGAACCACTCCTTGAATATTCTGGCAGTGTGGCATGCCGCAATGTCCTGTTGGCAATGGCCATCACCAACAGCGAACACAGTTGCCATGAATGGGCGAACTTGGTCCGCAACGATGTTCAGATACCTGTCAGCTGTCAGGGATAGTGCTATTGGGATAATGGGGCCTAAAGTGTCCCAAGAAAACATGGCCCACAGCATAACACTGCCGGCGTTGGCCTGTTTCCGTCCAACAGTGCATCCAAGTGCCATAGCCTCCGTTGGACATAGTCGTATCTGTGCTCGTCCTTCTACGTAATGCACCAAGAATCTTGATTCGCAGACCAGGCCACTTTCTCCCAATCATCCACGGTCGAATCTCGATGGTCTTGGGCACATTTCATGCGTTGTTGGCAATTACGTTCAGTGAGCATGGGGACCCGGCTGGGTCTTCGGCTACGCAGGCCCATGCGCAGAAGGCGGCGACGAACTGTGTGCTGTGAAACATTGCCCTGATCGCCACTGTTGTAGCCGCGGGTGATTTGTCGCACTGTGGCCCTGCGGTCACTGTGAACAATGCACGATAGAATCCGCTCCCCTGTGGCATGAATGAGATGCGGAAGACTCACGGCTGGACGAAGTTCGTCGTTTGGCCATCTGTCCACCACTTTTGATACGTAATAACTACAGTGGCACGGGAACAACCCACAAGCCGCGCCGTTTCCGAGATCGTAGTTTCGAGGCGCTGTGTCATCACAACTTGTCCTTTATCAAACTGCAATAAATCGGCAGCTTTTCCCATTGTGGCTCCGAACACTCTACTAACCGAAAGCCGGTACTCGGTTTGTAAGTTTTATATACTGCTCTGTGAACTTCACCTGCGCCGCCCTTCGATCTCCAGGCGCGCTTATTTCTCTAGGCTGTGTGTGGTCATAATATAATGGCTCATCGGTGTATACTGTATACAGTATATACACAAAATGCAACACCAAGAAGGACACGAGATAGCAAAGCCAGATTTACTGGACACATAACAACAGATACAAAGATGAAACGATTGAGCTTACAGGCCCGTGCGACTTGCGGAACACGCAGACATCAATAGTTCGTGTGGCCCCCATGGCTGGCAATAACGGTCGCTACACGCCGCGGCATCGAACGAAAGAGGCTTTGGATGTGGGCTTGGGGTATGTCGATCCAGGATGCTTCCACACGTTGCCACAGCTCATCAGGCGTAGCCGCGGATGGTGCTTGCCGGGCCACTCGGTTGCCGATCAGCGACCAGACGTGTTCGATGGGCGACATATCGGGAGAACAGGCGGGCCACGGCAGCAGTGACATCTGGTGGGCCGTGAAGAATTGTTGCACGATGCGTGCCGCGTGCGGGCGCGAATTGTCCTGTTGAAACGTGGCCGCTGGCAGGTCCTGCAGGTAAAGGAGGACTACAGGCTCCAAAACGTCGAAGATGTAGCGATGGCTGTTGAATGTACCGGCGATGCGTACCAGAGGGATGCGTGTGTCATATCCAATTGCGCCCCAAACCATAACTCCAGGCGACGGACCGGTATGGCAATGCATAATGCCGGCGTCATACAGTCTCTAGCCGCGGTGCCGCCACACGCGGATCCGACCATCGTGGTGTTGCAGGCAGAAGCGGGATTGGTTGGAGAAGACAATGTCGTTCCATTCCGTAGTCCAGGTGTGGCGTTCAATGGCCCATTGTCGCCGCACTCGCCGGTGGTGTAACGTCAATGGTAATCGAAGCAATGTGCGCCGTGCGACAAGTCCCCGCTCCTGCAGACGATGTCGAACGGTACGTGCTGACACAGGTTTTTGCGCAACACACCCTAATTCCTTCGCTAACGTTCGTGATGTCGCGGTGCGAGCCGTCAATGCCGGCCTCACAACATGCCGGTCCTCTCGATCGCTGGTGTGCCGCGGCTGCGGCAATCGCTCACATCAGTCCGTCCGTCCCTCTTACACCCACCGAACCCATACTCGCCTCCCTGTGGCGGAATGTCGTCCCACTCGGGCGCCGATGTCTCGGTACGATAAACCGCTGTCGCGATAAGCCACTATTCGTCCTCTGTCGAACTCTGAAACGTGCTGGAATGACTGCCGTATTCTGCGACGAGGCATCAGGAAGCTTCCTACGCACAGGTCCGGCAGCACAACACACTTCCACTATTTACACCCCGCCTTCTGCGCACCCTTCTTATAGTGCTTCTCGGTAGCGTACCGGGCGCACATGATTTGCATATGGCCTGCAATGCTAATCGTTTGCATGTCCTCTCGCGGACGATGCATGCTGAGAATTTCAGACCAATCGGATGCTTCCTTCTTGGTGTTGCATTTTGGGTGGCCAGCAGTGTATATAAAATACACACACACACTGGTCACAGAATTAGAAACATTTATGCTAATGTACGTAAACGTCAGTTACGCAGCGCATATGTAAAATACGTGGTCACGTGCGTCACCGCCCGTTCTAGGCAACTATTTAAGACTTCTTCGCAGTAATCACAATGGGAAAATCAAAGGATCTTTCAGAGTTCGATAATGGGCTTATTGTGGGTGCCCGTCTGACTGGAGCGACTGTTTTGAAAACTGGCTGATTTCTCAAAAATGAGATATCCCGTGTTTTCAATCAGTGGAAAATTAACCCACATTACTTGTGTAAGAGGCGTAACTGTGGCGCGACGACAATCTGTTAGACACGAGATCGCCGTTTTTTGAGAGGGCCTGTGTGAAAAAACAGGACTTCTTGTGGACAGCAATTGACCAAAGCACTCAATGAAGTGCTTCATTGAGTGCTTAGGTCTTCATCGTGTTCGCTGAGATGTAGTTTACTCATATCTCAGCTAACTATGCGCAGGGAATTGAAAAGAATCGGTATTGCATTCCTATACGGAAACCAGTGATATCTCCGAAGAACCATAAAGTTCATCTACAGTGTTCTCAGAAACACCGTAACTGGACATTAGAAGACTGAAAAAAACGAACCTGGTCCGACGAGTCGCGGGAAACCTTGTTCTGTACCCAAGGTAGGCAGAGAGTTTGGTGGGAGCTCCATTAAGCAATGGACCCAGTCTGCCTACTAAACACGACTCATAGGTATGGAGATGGTGTCATGATGTGGGGTACCTTCGTTTGGTACGAAACGGATTCCCTGATATTGCTGGAAGGTCGGGTGTCCTCCAAAGATTATCTGAACATTGTTGCCAATCAAGTCCATTCTGCAATGTTGACATTTTATCGAGCAGGTGAGGGCGGGACATGTTAGAAAAGCACATTCAGGAGCAAAGTCCTCTTCCGTCAAATCTGAGTCAGTTAAAGGACTGTCTGGTGAACGAATGGTATACTGTAGACGCAGATGCACTGCAATATCTTGTGGAATGTATGCCAAATTGCATACATGCGGTAATGTGAGCTAAAGGAGGTCCAACCCGGTATTGAATAAAAGTTTCCAATTCAATGCACCGTACGTGTGTTGTATATGCGACTGGTATTAATAACACCTCAAACACATACGAAACCAGAGGAATGTTGAAAATCAAAGCGCTCAAAAGCTGCAGAGAAGAATAAAAAAAATAGCATGGAATTTAAAACCTTAAAATTAATAAGACGAAAACAAACTGAAATTCAATAAGTGCAACAACCTAATCAAACGAAGCTAAGCATAACGATATATACCAGTAGCGCACCCAGAAATTTCCCGGGGGGGGGGGGATGGGCCGCGGTGCCCATAATTTTCCTAAGGTGGGATGATCCCCCTAAATTTAGCAGGAAAAACAGTCAGGTGCCATAGTAATTAAGAAAGGGTTGACTTTTGTACATTTATTCTTATCCAATTACATTACTAGTAATGTTACAGTACAAGAAAGTTAAATGATTAGAAAAAGCAGTAGATGAAATTCTTTCTGGTTAATTTTTCTAAATTTACTTAACAGAACTGCTCCCTTATAATTATTGTATGTTATAATTATACGGTACATGAATAAGAAGTATATGTTGATCGCTCATCTTGATTTTTTGTTTCAAACTTAGGCGTAATAATTTTCCGCTCTGATAGCCAAAGGGGGGGGGCATCGGCCCCTCCGTGAGTGCGCCACTGATATATACTAAAGAGCAAGTTAAAACTAGATGGGAGCAAATGGGAAGAATTGCAGGAAATATAGTGAGCAGTAATGTATGGCTTATATACGTATATACACACTGTTTTCAAAAAAAAAAAAAAATTAAACGGAGCACCCAGAAGGAATCATCCAGTCGAAATGAAAATTGGTTTGTGCAATGTACCGACAGGGTGTGGACAACGAAAGTGAAACACCTGCGCAAATAGCACCCCACGCGTCACGCCGCTGTTCGCGCTACCTGGAGACCAGTCGGCATCTATTTCGCAGTCGATCAACGAGAGCAGAGTGTGAAGGTTGCATTAGCAGGGCAGTAGCACAGCTGGACGTCAAAAACTGCAATCCACATAACATAATGGGAGACACATCCGAGTTTCAAAGAGGACAGATTGTTGTGCGCGTCTCGCCGGTGCATCTGTGCCCAAGACTGCAAGTCTTTGTGGTGTATCGAGGGCCACGGTATCCAGGGTCGTGTCGGCATACCAGCAAGAGGGAAGAACCACATCCAATAGGAGTAACTGTTGAGGTAAGAGGAAGCTGTCTGACAGGGAGGTAAGGGTGCTAACACGGATGATAGCCAGAAAACATAAAACCAAGCTGTCCAACTCACCGCACAGTTGAATACTCACCGCGATTCACCTGTTTTCATCAAAATTGTTCGTCGGGAGTTTCACCGGGTCAATATTCAGGGTCGTGTTGCTGTCGTCAAACCCTGGATCAACAGTATGAATGCCAAACGTCGGTTGCAATCAATGGTGCCAGCAGCGCAAATCATAGACGTTGGACAACGTGAAATGTGTATTGTTCTCCGATGAATCGTCCTTCACTGTCTTTCCCACAACCGGGAGAGTTTACGTGTGGATACATCCCTTACAGACTTACGACCCGGACTGTTTATTGCCCACAGTGAAGAATGGAAGTGGATCGGTGAGAGTTTGGACCGTAATATCGTGGTACTCTGTCGGCCCGCTGATTGTTATTGAAGGGCACATCACTGCCAAGGACTATCGGACAATTCTGGAGGACCAGGTGCACCCAATGGTTCAAACATTGTACCCTGACGGTGGTGCCGTGGATCAAGATGATAGCGCACCGATACACAGAGCCAAACTGGTGGAAGAGTGGTTTACTGAGCATGAAAGTGAGGTTGAACATCTGTCATGACCTACACAGTCACCCGACTTGTACATTACCGAGCCACTCTGGGGTGTTCTGGAGGAGCGAGTCAGGGAACGTTTTCCTCCACCAGCAACACGTCGTGAACTAACCACTTTTCTGCAAGAGGAATGGTTTCAAATTCCTCTGGCTACTGTACAGGACTTGAATCGGTCCTTCCCACGACGAATTGCAGCTGTATTGGCCTCCAAAGGAGACCCTACACCGTACTAATCAATTGTTGTGTCCTAATCACATGTGTTTCAGTTTCGTTGTCCACCCCCTGTATATGTATAGGAAAGGTCATGGCAATTCCAGAGTAGTTTGGCCATTTATTCGGATAAAACAGCTATACGAGTGGAACAAGTCAGTACGTTGTAGCGCCACATCTGACTCGGATACAAGCGGTTACCCAGCGTGGCATAGATGCATACAGATCATGGATACTGTCCAGAGGTACAGTATGCTACATGGTGTCCAAATCACTTGCCAGTTCGCCGACATTCTGGGAAGTGCATAGTTGGAGTTCCATCATGTCCCAAACATGTTCTATCGGTGAGAAGTCGGGTGATCGGGCAGGCTATGAAAGGGTGTAGACATTACGGAGGCAGGCTTGGGAGAGACGTGCAATATGTGGCCGGTCCTTATCCTGTTGAAAAATTCCCCGGTGATGTTGCAATGGGAATGGCAACAGAACAGGTCAGAACTACCAAGGGTGGCCAGCTGTTGTAGGAAATGGTTCCCCAGACAGTCACTCCCGGTATGCAAGCCGTGTGCCGTTTCACGGTGAAGGCAGGTCTCCAGACACAGACACATATGCGCTGGTCATCGGCGCCAAGAGCAAACCGTGACTCATCACTGAAGACAACACGATGACACGGGACACAATCCCACGTTCATCGGGTCCGGCACCACTCAACTGGTGACGGCGATGCTTGCTGGTCAGTGATAGGAGGTGGAGTGGCCTTCTTGAATGTAGTCCCCGTGCCGCAAGTCATGTGGCAACGGTTCGGATGTCCACTTCCGTACCTGTAGACGACGCAACACGGCCACGGATGGTTAAGAGCGACTAATTCGGTTCCTTTCGTGTGGCTCTCACAATTATTCGATCCTCGTGTTCTGTCGTTGCCCTCGGCCATCCAATGCCCGCGTGCCACTTTTCCTATCAAGGCACAGAACAATGCGCCTTGATAGGAAAGTTTGGGCCCTTCTCGTCCCATTGGCGCCAACATCGTCTGATAGCCGCGACGCTCCAATCCAAAAGTCTGGCAATATGACGAATTTACCAAGCGACCTCTCTCAGCCTAACAATACGTCTTCTTTAAAACTTGCTCAACTGCTCGTATTGTGTACGGATTCGACGTCGAGGCATCCTCACAGTCCGTGGATGTTAATTTAACCCCTTCCGCTGTCGAAATTGTCCCTTCGCGCGAACTTTTCTCTTGATAAACCCTCCTCGATGCGCGGTTTCTATGCCCTGTTGCGTACCACTATTTAGTCATTGGTCAGCCTTGAGGTACTTGCATGCTTAGTTTCTTCAGGATCAAATAGCCTTCTCGGGGCGATTCGTTTTTTTGTTTTTTTTGTTTTTTCGTAAAGAGTGTATATGGCATTAGGGTTATGCTGTGGGTGATAAAGCCAAAAAATCATTTGTAGTTAAAATAATCCGGTTTACAATTGCATATTTAGATCGTTCTAATTAAATATGCGAAGGATAATATTATCTGTGAGACGCCAGTTGTCTCCCAGATGATGCAATGGGGATAAGAAATAAAGACAGCAATGAACGTATGAGCACGACGGCGATCCCAATCGAAATTTATAGCCCCCTTTCTTACAGCCGTATGAACTTCTTGTGAGAGGGAAAAAAAGACGAGAACAATGTGCCCTGATAGGAAAGTTTGAAATGATTAGAGTGCTGTAGGAGTACACGGTTTCCCGTTAAGTAAGAGCAGGTATTGGGTTGGAAAGAATGTAATGTGCGATGACGAGGTACCCCAAGTCGAAGCCCCAGCCACGGCGAACACTGGCCACTGAGATTGCGCAGCGCACCGACATGACATCAGCAGGTAAGTAGTGGCTTAAGGCAGTGGCAGTTACACGTCAGAAGGCGAAGAGTGTAAACGCCAGCCAACATGGAAGTGAACAAGGAGCACATCCGCCGTTGCATGCCGTATGAGTTTGGTCGCAGTAGCACCCTCGCAAGTGATGCAAGGAACATTAACAGTGTGTACCCCAATGCCATATCACATCGTCAGTGCTGTCGTTGGTTCGAACAGTTTCAAGAGGGAAATATTGATCATTGGTTCATCGATTCTGCGCGGTTTAAGGCTCTTACGTCATGGACAATTCACTAGATATATAATACTTTGGCTGTATGTATTCATCTGTTGTTTTAAATTCTGATGATGTGTTTGTAGCTAACCCGAAAGATCTCGTGATATTTTAAACTTTTTTATCTTTTAACTTGTGCGACATTTAAATTGTAAATAAATCATTTTTTAACTTTGTGCACTTGATGTTCTGCAAGTTTTATCATCTTGCAGTGACAGCAGTATTACACTTCGATTTTTATGTCATGCACATGCTTCCTCCTCATGCGGTCATGGCATTCCTTTTCTGTTGTGTATTGCTGCGTTATCGATATATGTATGTTCTGATGAAATCTCTCGTGATTTCGAAAGCGCTTGTGTATTTATATGAATACATTCAGTTACTTATTCTTTTTAACTTGTTCTGTGGCAACAGCTGATCTGTGTCATCTACTACGTAGCATATCGGAACTCAAGACCTTATTTAGTATCTACGTCAAGTGTGTGTCTCGCTGGTTACCCAGCCACCATGCAGTTATGTAAAGTGAAGTATAATACCTTTTTACTTTTTTAAGTATTACACCTGATGATGAAATCTCTTGTGATTTCGAAAGCGCTTGTGTATTTATATAAATACATTTTTAACGTGTCCGAACGGTATTTTAATTCCACTATTTTGACTTATCCGGTGCGTATTTTAACTTACCGTGCACATTGGCTGGTAGCATTTTGATGTCCGTACCAATTGTCATTAAACTCTGTTCTGTGGATCTTGCGTTATTCATGATTTTGTGTTTATCATATTAATTTTGAACACCAGTATATAAGATGAATGACTAGAGTCAAGGATGTTTTCGGATAGGTGTAAGATTCAAGATCATGAATGCCTGTGTATAAACTTTACTTACGTACCTAAAACACGAGCAAACCTAATCGTATGGTCCAGATGAATGACACATTAATGAACAACACTTACGTTTGCAACACGCAGCTCTTCACATAAATTCACATTGGAGACACATTTGTTGAACTAGTGAGCTGGTTAGTCGAATATAATTTCTACAATAATAGAACAAGCGTTAATTACGAACAATAATGATAAATGTTAGTACAACTCGAAAACTATATCGCGCAAGGTTCGTTAACGTAGCGTATTTCGCTACAGCCAACAGTCCACTAAAATTCCCTGAACTCTTGTTACAGTCGCTTTTATCACTTTCATATCATGATCTTTCACCTGGTCAACTGTCAGCGTTGTCAAATGTAAGAAAGACACTGGAGGTTCAGAAAGGGACGATCAGAAACGAAGAACGTTACCAAGAAATAACACAACTTAAAAAGGAAAGAAAACTCAAAAGGAAAGTTAGATCTAAAAGTATACATCACACAGACTAAATTATTAAAATGGGATTGTGCTGGGCCCCTAGAAAGATGCCAAGATGACGGACGGTCCAGGTGAACAACAGACTCTTTGCCCACAGATTGAGGAATAAGTTCCGGGAGGCAGAAGATGTGGAGAGATGAATTGGTTCAAGATATTGATTGGTTCAAGATGTGGAAGGATGAATTGTTCAAGATAAGGATCAGAGTGAACAGAAACAGCCTTTGCCCAGTAGTGAGACTCCAACGACTAGCAACAACAACAACAATGTTACAAGAATGTTTTTAATCCAGTCTGTAGAACCTGAGGTATGTCAAAATAAAACTTAAAAATTTCGCCATCTGTTGAGAAATTTATAATCAGAAAACTTAAAAAAGGAACGTGAATTTGCAGATATAATCGCAGCAATGGTATGCAAAAAGAATTTTTCAGATAAGAATTTTCAAACTTGAGCTGTAGTTTCCAATTAGAATATACCGCAACGTCGTCTTGAGCAGTTCTTCTCAAAGTGATAGTCTGAGGACAGGCTCTGGTCAATCGGTCACCGGTCCTCAGAGCATTACTCTGGAGAGAAAATAGTGCATCTGAAAAATAGCAGTGTATGGATTACTTTTTTTGATCGGAGGTTAACGACCACCGTGAGCAACTCAGTGGGCTATAAGCAGTCGCCCGTCCCTACTTTAGAGCCACTGGTTCCGGGGAAGGGAATGAGCAAGCGCCGTAAGACAAACACAACATCCATGCCTCACGGGATTCGAACCCGGATCCCATCTCGGACGAATGATGAGAAGCCATTGCTTAAACCACTGCGCTACCGGGGCGGCTCCGGATTACTTTGACTATAGTTAAATCAATTCTATGTCAGAGTTTTCCCCATCCGACACGTAAAATCTGATGTATCGTTGCACTAAAAATGTTAATTATGTAAATTTACGCATCATAGTGGGAGTATTTTATAAAAAAAAAAGGTTAGCAATGTATGAAAAATTGTATTATAATTGCAGTTAAGAGTTGCAAAATGTTTTTCAGATTACACATTATTGTGCCAAATGCAAATATACTGTACGTTTTGGTTCCGACGTGCTCTGACGCGAAAAGTTCGTTTCTGTGCCGAAGCCTTCCGTACTGCTGTTGTGTATGACAACCTTACTTAAAAAAATGAAAAAAAAAACCCTAGCCTACTTAATGATGTGCATTACAAATAGGGAAAATCATCAGATTAAAGGAATAAATAATTGATTCAAATATTAGAACTTCAAAAGGAATAACTCTTCGATAAAAGAAATCATCACTCGTAAGTGATACAACAAACAGAAACAAATAATAAATATTTAGTCTATCGTTTTTCGAAAAATATTTCGTCCAATTACGCAACGTAATGCAAACAAAGTAATCTTGTAAAAGACGATGAGCAAAAGGTAGAAGCCGATTTCTATAATTCACTTACGAAACTTCAACATTAAAAAATGTGTTTTCATAGTAATCAATGAAATCGCGAGTAAATGGGAGGTCGCATAGGAAATCGTTTTACAAGTAAATAAGACATAAATATTCGTGTCATTGCCTGTCAAATTTCGACAGATCACTGATAGAATTTTAAAGAATAGCAACGTAATCATAGAAGCCAGTGAAAGATAAACTTCAGCTCCTCTGATAACTTGGAGATTCCTAGCACAAGTAGACCGAACTTTGATTTCTGGCACCATGAACTTTACTCGATGGGCGAAAACGAAACGACTTCACGGTGTTCTATCTTATAGAGAAAAAAGCTTTTGGACATCAGTTGTCTCAGCTCTTGTTTCATTAGAAGAAATTCAGAGTAATGAAGTTTTCACAAAAGGGTTGGTGAACAGACAGCCATTTAAATTTCGTGTGAAAAGGTTACAGACTAGCATACATATATTTCTGTCTCAGCTGAACAATCGAAGTACCAAATTGATAATTCCATAAAAATAATATCAAGATTTTGTCTAGCTCCACCGAGTATCAGCTGGGCAAGAACAAGTAACTTAGCATTGAAATGCAGCGCACATATTCCTGGCACAAAAACATTAAATCAGAAAATAATTATTCCCTTAATATTCGAGAATCCCGCTTGAGGTTCTCTCAAATGAGAAAAAAACAACCAGTAGTATAAAGGAAGAATTGCTGAAAGTTTTTTATAGGAAAATATGAGGTGCGGAGAATTGCACTAATAATAATTTAAGAGTGAAGGAGTTTTTTTAAGAATAAAAAAAGATTCTGGCATCAGCGAAAGTGAAGTCCCTGAAGAAGTTATTAACTTTTGCTACTTCAACGTTGGCTTGTCTGTTATGAGGCATACTCTAATTTAACTTTCAGTTTTAGTTACTTTCTCTATGCACATTTGAGTTCATTCTCCTTAGCGTTTTTCAAACTTAACGTGATATCTTCTCTCTCGCAAGAGTATGGTTGGCAACACCTTGAGGTCGGAACGTATGACATGTGTATGTGTTAGATGAGAACTTGAAGATACACTGGCGGAAAGTGAAAAAATAACGCCAAGAAGGAGACGTCTGATACCAACGAAATTTATACAGCATAATAACGGAATACAGACGATAACGTGATCAAAACATTATGGTAAAATACAGCTGTATTTGCTGGTAAACTGAAAAATAACATTTCCATGTAACATGGTTAGTACGAGGTTGAACCGCCATGAACTGTGTCACACTGTGCAATTCTGGCATGGAGTCTGTCGTACAGATGTTGGATGTAAGTTTGGGGTATTGAGTTCCAAGCATCCTCAACCTGGACGCGTAAATCGGGGATGGTCGTGGCTGGCCGTGGAGACCGGATAAGTCGTTGTCCCATAAAATCCCACACGTGCTCAATGGGGGACAAATCCGGTGAACGTGCAGGCCATGGAAGTTGTCTCACACCCTGAAGTGCATGTTGCGTTGCACGTGCCGTGTGTGGGCGTGCGTTATCTTGCTGGAAAACACCACGATGGACCGATCTTACAAATGACACAACAACGGGCTGAATGATGTTGTTGATGCAGGAGGTGCTGTTTAACGTACCCGGTACAAACACTAGTTGTGTACGAGAGTGATAGCTGATCGCTCCCCACACCAGGGAGCGTCTCCACCCTTCTTGCATGCTGGCGGATGCAAGAAGGGTGGAGACGCTCTCCTGTGCGTCTGCGAACACGCATACAGCCATCGGAGGTTCCCAAGCAGAATCTGCTTTCATCGCTGAACACGACAGATCGCCATTGCGTTCTCCAATGCAGACGTTGGCGACACCACTGCAGCCGTTCCTGACGGTGGGCTGGAGTCAGAAGTACACATGCCAAAGGCACACGGACAGTACACGTAGTCCTGCATCCAGTAGACGGTTGCGGATTGTTTGCACAGTCACCTCAGAGGCAACGGCAGCTCGGATTTGCGTCGCAGTGGATGTTCTGCTTGACAACGCCGCTCTTCTTATGCGTCGATCGGTCTGCTCATCAGTCCGTCTGTGACTCCCGGTTCCACGTCTTCTCATGTGGGAATGTTCCTCGGACCATCTACGCCACCATCGTACCACCACCGATACTTCCCGTCCAATTCGCTCCGCAATACAACGATACGACCACCTGGCCTCGCGGAGTCCGACTAGACGACCTCGCTCAAAGTCCGATAACTGCTGAAATCGTACACGTCTTCCATGTCCAGACATTGTAGCTTCTTCAAGGTTTTCGCACGTGTCCGTACGCCGACGACTGATTACATTCACTTCGCCGTACTCCTTAAATACCACCGACGATAATTTGCATATTATGCCGTGCTGTGGCGTAAATGCTCACCGGTTGGTCACGAAATTAGCATTACACCTACGTTAACTCGACCCCATTAACATATGTAAATTTCATGATCTTCCGCCAATTCCTTCTTGGTGTTCTTTTTTCACTTTCCTCCAGTGTATATAATGTTCAAACAGCGGCAAAAGTGTGGAAGTGGTGGATGTTTTAATGCTATAATCGTGGAAGCAGCTTGGTTTAATTGAAGTTTGATCTGTTTGAAGGCTGTGTGTTATATCTTTAGTGTTTTTCCTTAATCAAGTGTTCTGATTACTAATTCACGTTATTTGGATTAAGTTAATATTATTGAAAAGTGAGTGTAGTTGTGCCTTGTTGAAAGTGTAAAAGGAGTGTTGGCTGAATAAAGACAAACAGTAAGTAACCTCTTCTTGAAGTTTTCTGGGTGACTCATGTTTCACTGCAGCCGAAGTATTTAAGAACTGATTTATGTATTGTTCAATCAGCCATATATACACGAACATTACGTTGTTTGAAAAAGGCACGTTTTGTAGATTTTTTTAGCTCATTATGCCATTTAAAAACAAAAAAGTACAAAAAGAACAACAGGGACCACGTTTATAACATGCCACACGTACACTGAAAATATAATTTATTATAGAAACCCACCTATTAACATGTGGGCCCACCTTTCGCCTTCACAGCAGCAGCAGCAACATGTCATGGTATGGGCACTTCCAGGTACTGGAGAAATTATCATGTATTGTTGCTGCCCATGATTTCAGGACAGCCTTAAATAAAGCGAAAGAATTGCCAATGGTGCATTTCAGGCTCGAATGCATCGCTGCACTTCGTGCTACATATGCCCAATTGGATTCAAAACCGGAGAGTGAGAGGACCATTCGAGGGTAGCGAACTTACTGGAATGCTCGCACAACCAGTCCTCTACGAAACAGAAGAAATGAGACAAGGCGTTGTCTTGTTGAAAGAAGGTATCCTGTTGTGGGAAACAGATAGACACAAACGGATGTTGGTAGCCAGAGAGGACGTCAACATAGCGTTGCGCCGTGATGGGGGTTTCAATAGATAGAAGGACCCCCAACGCAGCTGAAGTGTACACACTGCAGAACATTACACGGCCTCCATTGGCATTTTACATTCTAATTTGTGTGGTCTATGCTACATACGCACCCTCCCGTGGGCGTCTGGCAATTGGAACCTCGATTCGTAGGCCACAGTTACCATTTTCCCCTCCTCCACGGTCTGGTGGCGATGTTTCCTCTCCCACGGCGGCATCATAGCCTGATTACATGCTGTTTACAAGGGTACTCATTGAGGGTGTAGGGTACCATAGCCAGTCGTGTCATCGTACATCGAATGGTCCTTGCATAAACCTTCGTAGGAGTGCCGCCGTTGAATGCCAACGTTATCCACTACACTGTGGTTTTCCACTTCTACGTTACTATATGGGAGAGAGCTCGCTCACATCGAACATCAACCACCAGTTTAAGGCCACGCTTACCCCGGCGGATGCTAGTTTTGATGAAGTCCCTGTACACGTGTGTGAGGGTAACAGGCAAATATCCCAAACGTTCTGCTGTCGTGAAAATAAAGCACCCCATTTTCCTGGCAATGCCTATCTGCTCACGTCCGAACACGCTCAGGTCGCCGAGTTTACTCATCGTCACAGTCGCACGTACGTTTTATAGCATGTAGGTATCTGTCTGATTTGTAGTCCGCCGGTGGTTTCAACTTGCCGCATTATGTGGCAGGGAAAGGCACACGCTCGCGCGCGCGCATTTGTGTGTGCAGCACTGTCTCTATCTGTTCCGCCGTAATTAATCATTGTTCTGAATAGACAAAGTAATCGCGCTTTCCACGTTTTCTTTATTAACACACAGCAACCGAAAAATTGTTATCCGGGCACAGATGGGATCGTACCCCAGATCTCTCGATAACTAGCCGAGTGCGTTCGCCTTACGCTACGGAGGCCAACAATCCACGGCGCAATGTGTGTTTATCTGTCAGCATCTGACTTCACAAATCCTTAGGGATGGGCTCAGCAACTAAGACGTTTCTGATTTGTGAAATCAGATGCCTACAGATAAACACACATAGCGCCGTGGATTGTTGGCCACCGTAGCGTAAGACGAACGCACTCGGCTAGTTACCGAGATATCTGGAGTACGATCCCAGTTGTGTCCAGATAACAATTTTTCGGTTGCTGTGTGTTAATAAAGAAAACGTGGAAAGAGCGATGACTTTGTCTATTCAAACTGTCTCCACGTATTTGGAAGATTTTCACTAATCATTGTTCTGCTTGATCCATGAAGCCAGAGAGCCAAACACCGACATGGCGAGATTACGGTTATGGAGACTCTGCCCCGTGATGTGCTATCCTGGAGTTCTTAACCTTAGACTTTGAGTCCTTGGAACATATTTCCGGGGTGATGAATAGAGAGATCCAGGTGGCTACAGATTGTGGCAATGATGCAGCGAGCATATTGTTTGAGTCAACGGAGATTCCGCAGCATCTTGTGCAGCCCTGGAGCTCTTCATCGTAGTCTCCGAAACAGTGGAACACGTTTCAGAGGTGATTAAGAAAGAACTGCTGGAAGCTGCAGAGGGATACATTCTTTCAACATGTGAAATAGTTTTTTTGGGGGTTTGGATAGAAAGTAATGTCTGCAAATGCAAGGTAACAGAGAAGTGCTAATTACCGTATATACAAGTACCAATCAGTCCAAAATACAGTCGCCATGGTTTGCCACGATATTCTTACATCGTCTGGGAAGCTGTGGGATACAGTCCCTCCTTGGACGTAAAAAAGTGAGTAAGTGCGCTTTCGACATCGTCCCGGTTGGTCAACCGCTGTCGGTCCAGGAAATGCTGCAATAACTAGAAAAGCTGGCAGTAGCTTGAGGCAATGTCCAGGTAATAGGCTAGGTGCGGCAGCAGCTCCCAGCCCAGGCCCCTGATCTCATGTCAGGTCACCCGTTTCGTGTGAGGTCTCGCTCCATCCTGCTGTAGGAGGGACGCCCCTGCGGTTCAGCAGTGCTTGTCGTTTCGACGTGAAAGATTCGTACCGATCGTCAAGCTGACGGCAGTACACATCGGCGGTGATGTTATTGTCCTGCAGCAGCTCAGAAAACACGACACCCTGCATATCCTACCAAACAGACAGCAGGAGCTTACGTGGGTGTTAGCCGGCTTTGGAGTTAGACTAGGGCTTCAGTTTTGGGTCCAACCACTCTTTCTGGGTGCTGACATTTTCATATAAAACCCATTTTTCGTCACCTGCCACAATTTGGTCCAAGAACTGTCCAACTTGGTCTCGTGCAAGCAGTGAAACGCATGCACTCGTGGGATTTGCTTTCTGTTTAACTGTGAGCTGACGGAGTACTCAAACTCTCCTCTAGTGCAACTTTCCAAGTTGACGCAGGTGTATGATAATGATCGTGTGGGTAGTTCTGAGCTGTTCAGCCAGCTCCGCGCCAACTGGAGGAGCGCCTTCGTGTTCTGTGCTGAAAACATCGGCAGTACACATGGCTGTCTTAGCTCATTTGCAACAAGGTCCGATTCGTGGTGCATTTGGAAATGCCTGGCGCACGAATTCTGCAGTGATTTGTCTAGTTGTGCTCCTTGTGTGTGCTTGTCTTGTTTCTGGCGCTCTTCGGCCAACCATGGCCCTTGCGCCATAAAAATCAAACAACCAACCAACCAACCAACCTTGTGTGTGCTTGCACGATACTCTCCAATCTCTTTTGACTCTCTCATCCGATAGCTGTGTTCGTCCACAGAATCGACGATTGCTGGAAATTTGTTGCATGTCGCGCCATTCATAGTACCAGGGTGAGTCATATGTTCGTAGCGTTACGCGGTACAGAGGGAGAAGCTCCGCCGAACAGGTGAGACATGCACATAAAAATGGAATGTATCTGATGCCTCATTGGGTGACGTGCTGCGCTGCTCAGACAGGTAGGCATGCGCCGGGCCCAACAGGTGTGTGCTGCTCATACAAGACGAGAATGTTAGAAGAGAAACGTGTTGTTCGTGTGCTTTTACGCCATTATTGGAAAAAAGGTTTGAGCGCGACAGCTGCCGCGAAGGAAATTTGTAGTGTAGAAGGTGAGGGAACAGTGCACCCTGCAGCAGCAAGAAAATGGTTCCAACGCTACCGGCATGGAGACACAGAGCTCGTTGACAAATCGAGGTGGGGAGACCAGTCACCATCAACACTGAAGTCCTGCGTCTAGCTACTGAACAACACCCAGTAACCAGCACCCGACGATTAGCAGAGGAGGTCCATGAATCACAAACCACGATCATTCGTCACCTACACCAGCTTGGTTTTCACTGCAGACGTCCGCGAATGGTTCCCCATGAGTTAAGCCCAAAGAAACTGAGGAGCGTGTTACTCTGTGTCGAGAAGTGTGCAAGATCCACGTGAAGACCGGTTTTGGCTGGGAATCGTAACGAATGATGAGAAGTGGGTCTTCCTACGTTATCTTGATGCCGGAAACCAATGGCTGCTGCCAAGGGATGAGACTCAAGCAGTGGTTTAAAGAAGGCGTTTTGAAGTTTTGGCGGAGAATCGTAACGAATGATGAGTAGTGGATCTTCCTACGTCATCCTGATACCAGAAACCAATGGCTGCTGCCAGGAAATGAGGCTCAAGCAGTGGTTCAAAGAGGGCGTTTTGAAGTGAAGACAATGTTGTGTGTATGGTGGAATGTCGACGGTTCTGTCAACTGGAAGTTTGTGCCACATGGTCGGCCCGTCGATGGGAAACTGTATGCCGACCAGTTGCAACACGTATACGACGTTCCACGCCAGTGCTACCCCGCAATGGTGAACCGACCGCCCCGGTGGCGCAGTGGTCTAAGCGATGGCCTCTGATCATTCGTCCGAATGGGGTCCGGGTTCGAATCCCGGTGAGGCATGGGTGTTGTGTTTGTCTTACGGCACTGGTTCTCTCCATTCCCTGGAACCAGTGACCCTAAATTAGGGACGGGCGACTGCTTATAGCCCATTGAGTTGCTCACGGTGGTCGTTAAACCTCCAATCAAAAAAAAAAAAATGGTGAACCGAAAGAAGGTCCTCCTGCAATTCGACAACGGCCCATGTTATAGGTCACGGAGTGTCCGCCAGAAAATTCAGGATTTGGATGGCGTCGAAATTCTACCACATCCAGCCTACAGCCCGGGTCTTCACCTGTTTTTTTCCATGGCGTACTTCTTGGCCGGCAGACAGTTCTATTCCTTGGATGTTATGAAAGATGGCATCACTGAGGTTTTTGCATCCAAGCCAGCCGCCTGGTATCGCAACGCCATTGCATCTTTGGCTGTACGTTGGGGAAGGACCATAGACTCTGATGGACTGTATTTTGCCGAATAGCCATTTGTGGTCAACATGTGGCACCGGACCCCAAAACGCTACAAACTTATGACTCACCCTAGTAAATTCTTGGTACGATCGTGCGTAAAAAGCCCAGGAGAACGGCTGTTTAAAAGGTTTTCAGACCGACATGCCTTGCCCCAACTGTCATGCCATGTTCAAAGTCGCTCAGATTGCCTTTTCTGATCCTCAGTCCAACGCTAACAAATGCGCTGAAAGTCCTTAGAAATGTATTCTTTTGTTACATCT
The DNA here is from genome assembly GCA_039090855.1 of Macrothele yani. Classification (NCBI taxonomy): domain Eukaryota; kingdom Metazoa; phylum Arthropoda; class Arachnida; order Araneae; family Macrothelidae; genus Macrothele; species Macrothele yani. The sequence continues at coordinate 703,786 of CM077021.1, read as the reverse complement.
TTAAGTCCTATTAATGGTGAAACTCATTCAGTATTTTTCGCATTTGGAATATAAGCTTTATGTTTCAAGAATAGAACTCAACAGGTTGTTACATGTTAATTTTTTCTTTAGTTTGAGGGTTTAACGAGCACTGTTAACAAGTCAATGGGCTATAAGTAGTGGTCTGCCCCTAATTTAGGGCCATTGGTTACTGGGGAGGAAAAGATCCAGTGCTACGCGTAAGACAAACACACCGTCTGGGTTTTCACCGAGATTCGAACACGGACGCCTCTCGGTCAAATTTGTACAAACCAGCGCCCTGTACTACTCACCCATCGGGGTGGCTACGTTAACTTTAAACGAGGAAGTTTCTTCAAAGTTAGCGTTAAGCGAGGAAGTACTTTCAATTGGCTAAAGTTAATTTGTGGCAGTCTTAAATATTCAGTTCAGCAGTTTGTTGAGCGTCTGCAGCTTTGGATAACAAAGTTGTGAGTTATTGGTTCAATGGTTCAATATAGATTTACTGACTTTCCACTTGAAATTGTAGATAAGGTAAAGTATTTAGGTGTTTGGTTTGATGAATATTTTAATTGGAATTCTCATGTTCAGTTTGTTATTAAAAAGTATCCTTACAGGTTGACCTACTTAGTAAAATTCGGAAGTTTTTCCCTGTTCATGTTCTAAAAACATTTTATTATGCTTTCATTAGAATCTTGGTATTCAAATATAAGTTTAAATAATGTAAGCTGTGTTTGTTTAAATTGCAGAAGAAATCTGCTTGCTATACGTTGAAAACAGATTATATGGCACATTCAGATCCATTGTTTTGGAAATTAAATGTTCTGAAGATTCATGAAATATTTGCCTTGAAATTAGGTATTATGTTTTTTAAAATAATGTATTTTAAATTGCCTATTTTTCAATCTGGCATTAAATATTTAGATTATCCTGTTTTTACTAGATCTATTGCTAATAAGAAATTGTGTCTGTCATCTGTAAGACTTAATTATGGGTTAAACGGTATGACGTATAAAGCTATTAAATTGTGGAATAATCTTCTGGAGTTCATTAAATCTCTGGAGAATACCAGGAAGTTTTCTTTGTCCATACAAAATGATATTGTTAATCATCTGGATGTCTTTAATTAATTTTTAATTTCATTCGTTTTTCATATTTCATAGGGGGAATCGTTTTACAACTAGTATGTTCAGATTCCTCCTGGTATGTTCCATTACTATATGATTATAAGTTTTAAGTGTGTGCAATAAAAGTTTGATTGACTGATTGATTGAAATACCCCCACCCCCTCCGAAAAAAAAAGCAAAGAAGGATGCCATCAAATTTTCGGTCGCAGTGCTGACATTTTACAAACCTTTTACCTTATACAGGATCGAGTCACATTATTGTTATCACCAGCTAATATCCAGTGTAACGGCCGTGTGCAACACGGACAGCAGCTAGACGGGCTGGGAGTGACTCAATAGGGTGCTGGAAGGTATTCACAGGTATGTGGAGCCATGCTGACTGCAGTGCATCTGACAGCTGCTGGAGGGTGCGTGGTGGAGGATCCATAGTGCGGAGTACACGATCGAGGTGGTCCCACATATGCTCAATTGGGTTTAAGTCTGGGTAATTAGGGGGCCAGGGAAGTGCTTTGAAATCTTCATCGTGCTCTTCCAACCGCTCTCGAACATTTCTAGCTGTGTGACACGTCGCATTATCGTTCTGCAAGATCCCATCCTCCCCAGGGAAGACAATTAGCATGTATGGGTGTACGTGGTCTGCAAGGATGGATTCATAACGAATTCGGTCCATAATGCCTTCCACAGGTATGAGTGGACCCAGGGAATGCCACGAAAACATTTCCCAGACCATAACCCTGCCCCCACCAGCTTGTGTTCTTCCAGCAATGGTTGAAGAATGTTTGTTCTCCGATGTTTCTCGCCTTATACGCCAACGTCCATCCGTTTCATGAAGCAGAAAACGTGACTCATTGGAGAATGCAATCCTTTGCCAATCAGCGGAGGTCCAATTCCGATACTGCCGTGCAAATGTAAGCCTGCCGCCCCGTTGGCGCAGTGGTCTAAGCGATGGCCTCTGATCATTCGTCCGAAAGGGGTCCGGGTTCGAATCCCGGTGAGGCATGGATGTTGTGTTTGTCTTACGGCACTGGCTCTCTCCCTTCCCTGAAACCAGTGACCCTAAATTAGGGACGGGCGACTGCTTATAGCCCATTGAGTTGCTCACGGTGGTCGTTAAACCTTCAATAAAAAAAAATGTAAGCCTTTTCTGCCGATGCACGGTCTTTAACATAGGTGCAGTGACCATCCGTGCATCGGAGCCTCATACGTAGCAGGGTTCGCTGAACTGTCGTTTTAGACACACTTCCGGTAGCCGCCTGGTTCATTCGGCCAGTGAGTTGCTCCAATGTAGCGTGTCGATCGGCCCTCTCAAGCATCTTCGCAGCCGACGTTCATCTCACATCAATGGGGCGTAGTGCTCTGCAGTTTCCATGTCGCTTATTCGCAATGGTGCCATTTATCCAATCACGATATACTTTAACCACAGCAGCACGCAAACAGTTCACAAACTGCGCTGTTTCAGAAATACTGCCACCCTTGCCTCGAAAGCCGATAATCATCCCTTTTTGTGAATCTAATTAGGCGCTCCTTTTATCCATGACAGCAATGAGTGATATGTTTTTAGATTGCCTACAGCACACCTTATATACCCTCCAAGTCAGCTCACGACACGTGCCTTCTTTCATTGGCTACTCGCTGTTGACGACAAAAGTACGAGGTGGTCCCAATAATGTGAGTGGACTGTGTATGTATTTGAAGATGGAATTTTTTACTGTAAACAGTTGGCGAAGTGATTTTACTTAAGTAAATTTGAATTTTGCGCCACCTGGGCAAACATTTTAATGAGAACAGCTGAAAAAGGCTTTTTAAATTTTGTTTATACTTTCAGTAATCGGATGAAAAAGGAATTTTAGCAATTTTAGGACTGATATTGTGTTAAGTGTAAACAAATTGCAATTCTTCCTATTGGGAAATAGCTCATCAGAAAAGTCAGAAGCCCTGTGGACAATACTAACTGCGGTTATATCTAGGCAAATTAAAGGAATATATTTTTATTTCGTTATGTAGAAGCAGAGATATCGTCAAATGTAATAAATGAACTTATGCAGCTTAACGGGAAACTAGTTCATCAGAACATTTTGAAAAGGCATTGATAATTGTGGTTATGCTTATAGGGATAGCTATCAGATGAAAACAATAATTTCTTAAATCGAGGTTTCAGTATTGTAGACATGCAAATCTGCCGCGATGCCATCTAAACAAGGAACAGTGCATCTGAAAAATTAGATGGCAAGTGCATTATGTTATTCACGGCTAACCATAGCCGATGTTAACAGACGTTTTCCTGTTCGACCAATAGCAGGGATAGATCTTTGAAATAAAAGCTTAAATTTACGCTTCCAAGTGAGAAAATGTTACATTAAAGAAATGGATAGAAAACGCAAGAAAATGTTTTCCTTAATTGCTGCTATTGGTTTAAAAAATCTACATCGGATTTTTAGAAACAGAAATACAGAGCCAACTGTAATTACACCATTAATCACCTCTCAGTAAAGAGCATTTACGCCATCTAGAAGTAACTTTTCTTTTTCTTTTAAGGTTTGACACACATATGACCATCTGAGGCTGTAAGGAATCGCCCATCCCGAAATTGGGGACATTGTTTTTAGGGAAGGGGCAGAGCCATCGCCGTGTGATATGCACAATGCCTATTCCTCATCCGGGATATGAACCTAGCTCGGACGATTTCCCTCTGACCACTCGGGCAGCCGGTCAATAGTGAAATTATGCTGGCTGCAAAGTAAAGAAAGCATGGGAAAATTTACTCATAATTTCATCTACTAAATGCAAGAACAAACTTTCCAATCCGAATTTTGAAAGTGTAGTATCATGCTAAATACACAACTCTCTTTGTACCATCTAGTGGATAAACTATATATCACAGAATTTTGAAAACGTATAAATGATCACCTTCAAGAAAAACGTTATTCAATGCAAATAGAATTCTTCAAATCTGCATTACAAAGACGAAGAAATAAAAAAACGGACGAACAAAAAGTGATATTACAAGCATGTGCTTTCTTTCCCCCAAAAAAGACATGTTGGTTGGTTGGTTGGTTGGTTTATGTTTATGGCGCAAGGGCCATGTTTGTCCAAAGAGCGCCAGACACAAGCCAAACAAACAGTATTAAAAACGTGAGATAAAACTTAAAATATGGCTGATCAAGTAAAACTGAAAAATGAGAATGATGGAAGGGCTAAAAAGACAATGAAACAAACAGTATTAAAAACATGGCACAATGATTAAAATCTAACTGATTCAATAAAACTGAAAAATGAGTAATGATAGGGCTAAAATCTAGATACGTTTAAAATAGTCAATTTCTTTAAAAAATGAAAGGACAGCAACAGTATCGCAGTGGTCATTGAGGAGCCGCTGCAGTGTAGCGGCGTCCTCGGTCAACAAATGAGAATGAAAGAAATGAAAACGCACATCACGAAAACGAACACAACTACACAAAAGATGATTAACAGTGAGTCGGCAACCGCACGTCTCACACATCGCCGCAGTGTCGCCACACAGCAAAAAGCGGTGAGTGAAACGACAATGCCCAATGCGGAGACGCGCAAGCACCACTTCCTCCCTACGGTTCCGACGAAATGAGGATTTCCAGATTCCAAGAACAGTTTTTACACGATGCAGCTTATTTTCCACTTCTTGGTCCCACAGACCCTGCCACGTTCGCTTGATATGTTCGTGAACAAGAGAGCGGAAATCCCGGTGAAACAGTGGCAAGGGTGTGACGACCAAAGAGGAAGCAGATCTAACAGCCTCATCAGCACACTCGTTACCCGAGATTCCAACATGTCCCAGGAATTCAGCAAAACTGAACATGAAGACCGGCCCCGAGCAAACGACGAAGTAACTGTCTCACATCTAAGAGAACCGGATGGTCACGGCAATCTGCAGATGATAAAGACTGCAGGACACTTAAGGAATCCGTATAGACCATAGCACAATGATGAGAACCCGACTGAACATGGAGAAGGGCGAGATACACAGCATGCATCTCCGCCGAAAACACCGTGGCCTCAGCTGGGATCCGCGCTACTGAAACGTCATCTACACAGACAGCCGCGAATCTAGCGACTCCATGCATCTTGGAGCCATCAGTGAAAATTGAAGTGTAGTCAGAATTGAGGTCACGGTGCTCAGCGAAGAGCTCCTGGTACACTGACGCAGGGGTTGAGGATTTATCCTAAGATGTAAAGGTCGTATCAACCATGACACCAAGTGGGTGCCATGGAGGATCCCCAAAGCCCCTGGTCTCTCCAACAAGTGACAAGTCTAGCCCTACATCACGGGCTACGGCCGCCATACGAAGACCGAAGGTTGAAATGCACGAGGGCCAGTTCTCGAATAAACGAGCATGCTGGGGATGAAAAACTGCATCGTATAAAGGATGGTCTGGAAGAGATCTAAGTTTCAGGTAGAATTGAATAGACAGCTGCAGACGGCGTAACTCAAGCGATGGTTCGTTCGCGTCAGCGTAAAGGCTGGGAATGGGAGATGTCCGAAAAGCTCCCGAACAGAGACGCAGTGCTTGATGGTGAATAGTGTCCAAAGGCCAGAGAACGGAACGACGAGCAGAGCCATACACGATACAACCATAATCCAGTTTTGACCGTACAAAAGAATGGTAAATGCGAAACAGCGACACCCTGTCTGCACCCCACGAGACTCTCGAAAGGTTCTTAAGAATGATAGGGCCCGCAGACAGGAAATCTTGAGCCGCCGAACGTGCGCACGGAATGTAAGCGCACGGTCAACGGTCAAACCAAGGAACTTGGTCTCGGGCAAAACTGGTATGGCTGCCAGGGCTAAATACAGCTCTGGGTCAGGATGGAGGCCGCACCTCCGGCAGAAATGGACACACGCTGTCTTGTCGGGAGAAAGAACGAAACCATTGTTATTCGCCGCTTTAAAGATCTGGTTAATTGCAGACTGCAACTGCCTTTCAATAAAATGCATGCTTGATGACGAGCAGAAAATGTGCAAGTCATCAACATAAACAGTAGCCGAAACCGCAGGAGGAAGATTTATGAAAAGACAATTAATGCGGAGGATGAACAATGTGACAGATAAAATGAAACCTTGAGGAACACCTTGTTCTTGATGGAACAGTGCCGAGAGCGTCGTACCCAGGCGCACCTGGAACACCCGATTGCGAAGGAAATTTACAATGAAAGTTGGAAGATTCCCTCGCAACCCGCATGCGTGGAGATCATGGATAATACCGTGCCGCCACGCTCGATCATAAGCTTTTTCAATATAAAAAAATACAGAAACCAGGTGCTGCCTACGAACGAACGCCTCGCGCACAGATGTCTCAAGGTGCAGGAGATGATCGTGAGGTGAACGATGACGGCGAAAGCCGCTTTGTGTTGGTGAAAGCACTAGATGATGTTCTAAAAAATGAACTAATCGGGAATTAACCATGCGCTCAAGAACTTTAGACAGACAGCTAGTGAGAGCAATTGGACGATAACTAGAGGGAGACTTGGGATCCTTGCCAGGTTTGGGAAAAGGCAGAAGAAAAGCTTTTCGCCAAGATTCCGGGAAACTGTGCTCCGACCAAATACGATTATACAAGATTAAGAGATTCTCGAGAGACGACTGCGAGAGATGACGGAGCATGTCATAGTGGATGCCATCGGGACCGACAGATGTAGCGCTGGACCGATGCAGAGCCACCTTGAGTTCAAACATGCTGAAGGGGGAGTTATAGTCAGTTCTACGAAAAGGCACAAAGGAGATTCTCTGGCGTTCCGCAGTGGATTTAATCCTCAGAAAGGAGGAAGGATACGCCAGATCCCTCGAAACGGAGGCAAACGCGTCCCCCAAACAAACTGCAATTTCCCCGACTTCAGCATATGTGCAGCCGTTACTCTCGAGAATGGCAATCTGGTGTGAACTGTAGTTACCCAGGATCGTACGAATCCTTTCCCACACAGTTTTCGAATTGGCTCGTCAGGTAAGAGATGATACATACTGGAACCAAGACTCCCTCTTGCTACGTCGACGCACCAACCGAGCATAGGATTTAGCACGTTTAAAAGCACGAGATTAGCCTCGGTTGCATAACGCCGAAAAGTAGACCAGGCCTTATGTTGAGCTCTCCTAGCCGCTGCGCATTCAGGGTTCCACCAAGGTTTCGGAATTCTGGGGAGCTTCGTAGATGTTTTTGGAATAGAAAGATCAGCTGCCTGAAGAATACAAGTTGTGACTTCAAGTACAGCTGCGTCGATTGACTCTTGGGTCACCATGTCAGAAGATAGCACCGCGGACGATGTGAAGACCTTCCATCTGGCACGATCCATCCTCCATCGAGGTGGGCGGGAGGCAGAAGATGGCACGTTTGCATGGTGCCAGAGGACGATGGGGTGGTGGTCGCTCCCGCGGAGATCTTTACACACCGTTAACGACCAGTCAGCAATAATTGATGGTGAACTCAAGGTCAAATCGATCGCACTGAAGGATCTTGTCGGCTCATGAAAGTAAGTGTCAGCACCGGTGTTTAAAAGTCTCACAGAAGAGACTCTATGCGACGACCTCTCGCGCTGGTGCTGACACTACCCCACAAAGGATGATGAGCATTAAAGTCACCCAAAAGAAGGAAGGGTGAAGGCAGCTGATCAATCAAGCTCTCCAGAACAGAGACGCTAACATCCTCATCCGGTGGCAGATAGACACTGCAAACAGTAAAAGGCACAGGCATAGAAATACTAACCGCCACGGCCTGCACAGTTGTGGAAACCGCGACGGAAGATACTGGAACCCTGTGAGGGACGAGAATAGCGACTCCCCCACAGGCTATATTTCGAGACGAGTTATCTGTCCGAAATGCACTGTAGCCGCGAACTGAAAGCAGGTCAGATGGTTTAAGCTTTGTCTCCTGGAGACCAAGGCACACCGGAGAGTACAAAGAAAGCAGATGTTTCACGTCATCAAAACTGGTGCGAAAACCTCGGCAGTTCCACTGAATTATTGAACACATGGGTTAAAATGAAATGAAAAAGGAGACGGTTAAACTTTGGTCAGCCTCCACTTCCTCTGATGAGTGTTCCCCCAGATTTGGGGGTGTGACCAGGGGCCAAGATTGGGGAATGCTTTGTCCCAAGTGTCTTAGTGGGATTCGCTCGCCGTTGAGTGTTGGGCTGAGACTTTGGAGGAGAAGAAACGTTCTTCTTATGCTTGGCTTTGGTGTTGATGTTTTTGCCAGAAGAAGTGGCCTGAGTTCCCTTGCTGGTGTTGGGGTGAGTCTGCTTCGGTGAAGTGGCGGGTGCCGCTTTCAGACCCCTAGCTCGCTACGGGAGTGCCTCCAGTCCGGCTGCGATGATTTCGTCTACATTGTATGGACATTTAGGGGGATCTGAATGTCGGTCTGAATGGCAACCGTAGATTTGGTAACCACCACTGAAGCGTATGATCGCCGATCAGATGTAACAGGAACAACTCTTCTTCTGGCCTCAGAATAGGAAATATTTTCCACCGTTTTGAACCTTTGGATTTCCTCCTCCTCCTTCCACTTGGGACAATCTTTGGCTGATGCTGGGTGTGAACACTTGCAGTTCACACATGCAGTTCACACAAAACTCGGCCTCGGCCACACATTCTGAAAGTAGATGCTCTGTGGCACCACAGCGTCCACACCTAGGAGTACTCCTACATGACTGCTGAGAGTGGCCGTACGACTGGCACCTAAAATATCTCAACGGGTTAGGAATGTACGGTCGTACCTCGAGGTAGAGATACCCTGCCTTGATGGATGTAGGCAGGGAAGGGCTGTTGAATGTCAAGATAATGTTCCAGGATGGGACAAACTGCCCATTCCTCCTGAAAGAAATACGCCGCACACCCGTAACATGTTGGCTCCTCAGTTCTTCGAGAAGTTCTTCCTCAGTACATTCAATAAGATCCCGAGAAGAGACAACACCTCGAGATGAATTTAGGTAACCGTGTGGTGTTATTTTGACCGGAGTTTCAAGCAGCATGCTGGTGTCGATAAGTGTGGAACTGTAAGCCACAGTAGACATCTCAACAAGAAGATCTCCAGACTGGAGCTTCTTGACACTCTTAGGAGAGCTTGCGATTGATTGAAGTGCTTTATGGATCCAAAATGGACTTTTGGCACTCAAAGGCTTTGAAGGGTCCAATGAGTGCACAAAAAAGAATCTAGCATTGGAAACATCAGCGACAAATGTTTTGGCGGAAGGACCTGAACCTTCCTCCATACCTCTTTTAGTTTCGGGTTCGTGGGAAATTTAGTGTCTGCCATGAAAAAAATAAAGGATTCATCTGCCGACGTCCCCACCCACTACCGAGCCCAACAGGGGAGAGCCGAAGGTCCGCAAGCCCAAGTGGACGCAGGACACGACTCTAGGGATAGCAAGCGGATATAGCAAGTTGATAGGGCTGACATCCGCTCGGCGTGCACCCAGACTTTCCCATGCCTGGGGAACACCCCTTTGGCATGCCCACCCTATCCCCAGACTCACCCTGTCGTACGAAATGACAAGCCGTTAGAGGTCTGGGCTCCACTCGGCCACAGACCTCATTGACAAGGAGTGGGTTAGTTCCGAGCCGCCCGTTTAGGGTGAAGCAGGGGGCAAAGAGGAGTGTTGGCAACTGGCGACAACAACACCCAGGCTACCAGAAACCTCAGCCTCCAGCATCCCCTTTTCCACCTAACGGGTCACCGCACACGGCAAACGTGCAGGTAGGTCTAGCTAACCAGCTCGGAAAAACAAAAGGAACATAAAATGGAGAAGACAGGATAGAAAACGAGAAACTATAATCCAGAGCTGGCGCATACTCACAACCTCAGCAGCCTACAACTGAGGCGGGAGCGTGTCAAGTGAAAAAAAAACCCATAAAAAATGTGAAAATCATCACATATAGCACATGTCGGCTCGGGCCGTGGGGAGGCCATCCCCCGCAGCTGGATGAACAGCTGTCCCTTCGGTGATGTAATCGTACAAGACGAAATGACAAACGATCTGTCACAAGGTCAGTTCGGGCAGTGGGGGCGCCGCTCCCTAAATAACTGGAAAACCAGTTATCCCCGTGCGGGGAAAAAGACATGTTAAGAAAATGTTTGTTTCAACTGGAAGCTTTTACTCTCAGTTTCGTGCCAGGAGCGTCACTGTCTGTTAGAAGTTTGAACAATACCACCGCTTCTAAAAGTCCCATCCCGAAAATTAATTCTTTCTGCGTGCGGTTTAATTTTTCGTTAGGTGGTGAAAATTTCGATATGCTCGACGATACTTCAGTTATAAAGATCGATTTGGAAAAGTTTTCTATTTCTAACCTTCATCAGGATCAGATTAGGGTGGCGGCTAACTGGGCCGTGGCCTAGGTGCCCACGTCACCAAGGATTCAGGAGGCATGCCGTTACACAAAAATACACAACTTATACACCGATGAGCCATTACATCATGACTACCGCCAGACTAGAAAAATGAGCGCGCATGAAGACCGAACGGTGGGGCAGGTGAAGTTCACAGAGCAGTATATATACAAACTGAGGGCCGGCTTTCTGTTAGTAGAGTGTTCGGAGTCAGAATGGAAAAAGCTGCCAAGTTATCGGAAATTGATAAAGGATAAATTCGGAACTACGATCTCGGAAACGGTGCGGCTTGTGGGTTGTTCACGTGCCGCTGTAGTGAGTACGTGTCAAAAGTGGTGCACAGATGGCCAAACGACGAACCGTCGTCCAGCCGTGTGCCGTCCGCAACTTATTGATGCCAGAGGGGAGCTGAGATTGTCGCGCATTGTTCACATGGCCCCAGTACGACGAATCACCCTTAGCTATAACAGCGGTGATCAGGGCAATGTGTTCCTGCAGCACACAGTTCATCGCAGTCTTCTGCGCAAGGGTCTGCGTAGTCGAAGACCCACCCGGGTTCCCATGTTCACTGCACGTCATCGCCAACAACGCATAACATTGGCCCAAGATCATCGAGATTGGACCGTGGGTGATTGAAAGAAAGTAGCCTGGTCTGACGAATCAAGATTCCTATTGCATCACGTAGACGGCAGAATGTGGATACGCCGATTACCAACGGAGGTTACGGCACCTGAATGCACTGTTGGGAGGAAACAGGCCGGCGGTGTTATACTGTGGGCGATGTTTTCTTGGGGCACTTTAGGCCCCATCATCCCAATAGCACAATTCCTGGTAGCTGTCAGGTATCAGAACATCGCTGCGGACCAAGTTCACTTATTCATGGCAACTGTGTTCCTTGCTGGTGATGGCCATTAACAACAGGATAAAGCGCCATGCCACACTGCCAGAATAGTCAAGGAGTGGTTCGAAGAATATGCTGGTGACTTTCTGTTAATGCCCTGGCCTCCACATTTACCTGACATGAACCCGATCGAACATTTGTGATTCTACTTGGAAAAGCGGGTTCACGCTAAATCCCCATCACCCTGAAATGTGCGGGAACTGGAGGACCTGCTGTTGACATTATGGTACCAGATACGCCAGGATACCTATCGCTACCTCATCGAATCGATGCCTCACCGAGTGGCCGCTGTTTTGCGGGCTAAAGAGGGTCCTACAGCTCATTAGGTAGGTGGTCATAATGTAATGGCTAATCGATGTATACAGTGTTAAATCATAAAAAAGTCCAAGACAAAATCTAGAAATCCGAAGCTTTTATGCAACATCCTCATGAGAACAGTGAAAAATACAGTGGATTGTTAGCATGAAAACTATGCACATAATTTATTAATTTAAAGAACGCACAACGTATTAATTATCAGAAATCCAATGCCTATTGCTAGAGTTTTGTGTTTTACCGGACTTATAATGGTTCTGCATCATCAGTTTAATGGGAGCCCACTCAGACGTCTTAGCCTAGGGGCCCACGAAGGCGTTACTCAGTCCATGACCTTCATCAATATTCTCCTGCTTCTGACTTGCTAAAGGTATTATTTTCGCACTAGGGGACGTAACAATGTAATTGTATTTGTCCCTGTATCTGCTCTTCTAAAAGTTATATTTTAAAATTTCTTTACGGCAACTGATTGCTGTAACCCCGACCAAAATTTATCTTGCATTTTCTAGGTATTGTAATATGAAATTTGCTTACTTGGTGGCTTAAAATGTAATTTTAGTTTTGGTAGAATTTTTTTTTGTAAATTTAGAAAAAAACAAAGACATACTTTGAAATTGGCATGGTGGCTGTGAGACTTATCAGAAGACCTGCTTTTTAGACCTCAGTATTTGATATTTCCTTACCTTCTTTTTTCGTTTGCTCTGCCAAGTAAATCTACTTGTCGAAAAGGTGAAATGTATGCTGGAATTCCTAAAAATTCTTGACAGTCCTCCTCTGTGGTTTTTTGACAGGAAATTATCAAAAATCTTTGACCAGGCCACGATGCTGAAGCTACTTGTAGTATCGATAGTTAAAATGAGGGTGAATGATATCTACAGTAGAAATTCTCTATAACACTACTCTGGGGGCTAACAATATTTATGTCGTCACATCAGAGTGTTTTTTTAAGCAAGGATGACTTTAGTGAGAGTACGTTGCAATGATGTACACTAGTGGCGAAAAATTGTGGAAATCTATAGGAAAAGTTGTATTTCTAAGGTTTAATAGCCCATAACATCAGTTTTTTTTAAATAATACCATAAAATTATATATCTTTGAAAGAAAATCTAATGCAGAATTATAATGAATAAAGTTCTCCGCTGGACGTGTAGTGCAGGGAAGTTTACGTTAAGTCACGTTAGGGTTATTGGAAGGTTACTTGACGTAGCTAAAGTGTACCTAATCTTCAAAGTGCTAGAGTTTGTTTAGATAAGACTCGCACGTGCAATAAATTCATTGAATATGGAACTTCTTTTTACTCAGCGTTCCTCATTATCTTGACCATCAGTAAACTTTGGTTTTAGTACATTAGTACCTTGAAGGCTCCTTATTAGAGCAGAAAACACAATATACCCTGGACTTAATGGAGACACTTAATGAAAGAGACTTAACGGCCAGACAGAGGTCTGACAATAATTTGAACTGAGAAAACGTACTCACTTTAAACCTTTTATTGGAGAACTCCTGGTATTATCAAACACACTCTCAACAAATCACACTACTACTGAATATCCGAACTTTCGTAGAATGGCATAACAATAATTAAGAAGAACCTATCACATAAAACGAAGCTCTTGGTATAGTTGAGCGCGCCTATATATACTGCATACCACCACGTCATGACTTACACTCGTTGCCACATATCATTCAGCGGGAGAAATAACATCTCGTTAAGTGAGAAGATAATTTGCATAGGAAAATAAAATAACAAGAGATAGTAAAATCAAAAGGAAACTGAATCTAGAGTATACGTTACATCATCTCCCCCTTAATTTTTTTTTTTTTTTCGAAAAACCTATCAAATTTTGAGTTTAGTCTTACTTTCGCTGACTGACGTTTATCGTCCTCTATTTTTTTTTTTGGTGGCAACAGTATGTACAACATCAAACTTGGCACAACAAATTCAGTAAACCTGTGTCCGCAGCAATTGTCGTCTGTGAAGCAGGAAACACTTTTTATACTTGAACAGAACAAACCTGCATCGGCATACCTTATTTTTATTCTGCCTAGCAGGAATCACTTTTTTGATTTCAAATTACTTCCTCATATTATCGTTGATTACAAACCAACTGTATCAGCAGCGAAGATTGCCTGTAGCTGCCTAACAGTAACAATTTTCACTATTTTACCCCTAACACATATATATATATATAAAAAATTGGATTAGTAGACGGACATAGAAGATATATATATAAAAAACCCACATATATACACAAAAAGAATGCGTAGGCCCACACGGAAAAAAAAATTCTGACACTCCAACTGGTCGTGCAGGAAAAACAACATAATGAGAAAATAATCTGTCCACGAGAACTTACTTATCTCGAGGACGCATAAAAAACCCTAGTACGATAACGTTTTCCAGGCCTAATCGGACTGGCAAATTCAGGTGGCGTCGATCTTTTCTGAGACTTGAACGGATCTGGAACATCTGTAGTCTGTCGGTCAAGAAATCCCTGCGGCTGACAGGAGCGGTCAGGAACGGCTGAAGTCCGTCGGTCAGGAACGGCTGAAGTCTGTCGGTCAGGAAATCCCTGCGTCTGACAGGAACGGCTGAAGTCTGTCCGTCAGGAACGGCTGAAGTCTGTCGGTCAGGAACGGCTGAAGTCTGTCGGTCAGGAAATCCCTGCGTCTGATAGGAACGGGCTCCCCCAGGCTTTCGATATGTTGTCCCTTTGTGCTGGGGCCCGTGTTGTCCTTCCAGCATTCTTTTGAAGGGACGTGGCTCCGGCCACATCGCTTGTTTTCGCTTTCTACCTCTTGGCATGACAGTAGAAGCAGACATCGGCCCTGTTTGCCCTGAGCGTAAGTTCCAGGGGCGAAACCCGGGCGGATGCAAGGATCTCTGCCTTCGTCGCTGTTGCGGCGAAGCAGATTGGGGAGACAAGTTGCGTTTTCGACCAGCTTTTGGTGTTGCTGGACGGTTTGTAATTTGTGTCTGACGTTTAGGAATCGTCAAACTATTGTCTATATCTGATAAATCAGAAATATGTTATGACTCTGAGTCGCTGCTGTAAGTTAGTGGTCGTGCAGGGCGATGTTTATTTCTGCCTATAGGAATACTCTCTGACGAGGTATTCAAGGAAGTAGGAGCTTGTGTTGATGCAGAGTTATTAGGGAATGGGGCAGCAATAGTCTCGGCAATGGTTGGAGGGAAGGGAATGATACTAAAATTTGAAGAACTGGATTCGAGCCTTCGTCTGATGGTAGAATCAGGTTGCGTTCTTGGAAACCAGTCTTGTGGAGGGGAGGGTGAAGAAAAAATCACTGGAGATTCTTCAAAAAGGTTTGTCGGTTTGTCCAAAATTTCTGGAGGTTGATCGTGTGATATAGACTCTTGAGTCTGTGGAACAGAAGGTTGAGTAGGGTTGATTATAAAATCTATATTTCGTTCATGATACTTGCGACACTGAGCAACGTGTACGTATTGAAATTGATTGTCAGGTTTTTCAAGGATAATGTTATTTTCAAACACATTTGCCACCCGATATGGACCTTCGTAGCTAGGTGCAAATTTCTTTACTAAAGTATGAGAAACAGAAGACTGGAAGTGTGTCTCCACGAGAGTTAGATCTCCAACGACAAGATCTGGTTCCCTACGCCTAGTATTATAGTATCTTGCTTGAGCCGCTTGTGCTCCTATCATTGCAACACGAGCTTTCTCTGCCATGATTCGTACTGATTGCGGAGTTGGTCGCTGGTTTAGTTCGTCGATAATCCCCGTTAAATTTTCAAAAGGAGTCTCAATTTTTCGACCCAAAAAAAGTTCCGCGGGAGTAAATTTAGTAGATTCGTGAACAGACGAGCGGAGGGCGAACGAAAAAAGCTCAAGATGTTCGTCCCACCGCTCGTGATGATCCATGACAAATGTAGCAATCATTTTAACTAGCGTGCGGTTTACTCGTTCCGCGGGATTACTCTGGGGATGATATGGGAAAATGAATTTATGCTTTATGTGTAGTCTCGCACACATTCTTTCAAAAATGGCAGAAATAAATTGGGGACCATTATCCGAAACTACTTGATTAGGTGCACCATATCTAGAGAATACTTCATTAATTAATACATTACAAATAACTTCCGCCGTAGCGGCTTTAATGGGAAAAACTTCGACCCATTTAGAGAAATTATCAGTTAATGCTAAAACGTAACGAGCTTTGTTTTTAACAGATAAAGGATAAGGTCCCAATAAATCTATTGAAATAATGTCAAAATCACGAGAACTTGAACTAGATTTCAAGTGACCGGCCGGTCTTACATTACGGTAATTATAAATCTGACACAAGTGACATGATTGAACGTATGCGAGCACACTTTGGTACATGCCAGGCCAATAGGCAACATCCCGCAATTTACAACGGGTCTTGCGAATACCTAAATGGCCTGCAATAGGTTTGTCATGAAATTCGTTTAAAAGGGCCATTCTAAGGGTTCGCGGAATACATGGGCGAAACTCTGCCCTAGTAGTCCTAGATTTCGTATAGTAAAGAAGACCCTCTATGACTTCAAAATGCT
The DNA here is from genome assembly GCA_039090855.1 of Macrothele yani. Taxonomy (NCBI): domain Eukaryota; kingdom Metazoa; phylum Arthropoda; class Arachnida; order Araneae; family Macrothelidae; genus Macrothele; species Macrothele yani. The sequence continues at coordinate 687,545 of CM077021.1, read as the reverse complement.
GTGACCTCCCAGCCAGAGAAGGGTCACTTTGTAGTGGTGAACCCGCAAGTAAAAAATTATAGATTTTCCCGAAATCTGGATCATTTACTAATTCTGCCATTATCTGCTCTCTGGATGTTATATCAGCTATTAAAAGTAAAGGCTGACATCCAGGAGTAGTTTCTGTGGGAACCCCACTAATCGGGACGCGAGACAAAGCATCCGGTAATTGATTCTTATGACCTGGCTGGTACGAAATTTTGATATTGCTCTCTTGTAACTTAAGAGCCCACTTCATAAGTCTTTGAGAGAGGTGCTTAGCAGAATTCAAATACTGAAGGGCAGAATGATCCGTAATTATATTAACTGTCAATTCGTTGAGACAACATTGAAATTTGTCAAGAGCATACACTACAGCAAGACATTCGCGTTCCGTAGCTGAATAATTGCGTTCAGCTATGGCTAAAGTACGGGACGCAAAAGCTATTGGATGCCCAGCTTGTGACAAAAAGCAACCAAGACCAACTCCGGATGCGTCAGTGTAAATATCAAATTCCTTAGTATGATCTGGGAAAGCTAATACAGGAGGCTGAGTCAACGCAGACTTTAGTGCTTCAAACGCAGCGTTAGCCTCAGGTGTCCAAACAAACTTCTTGTATTTACGTTTCAAAGCATACAATGGCTCACAGATTGTAGCATAAGCGGGGACGAACTGCTGATACCATCCGGTCATTCCCAGAAAGCGTGATAGTTTTTTGGCTGTGTTTGGCCGTGGAAAGTCAACAATAGGCCTGATTTTTTCATCATCCGTAAATAAGCCGTGGGGAGTGATTTTCAACCCCAGATATACAATCACGTCCCTCGCTATCTGGCATTTACTAGGTTTTAACGTCAAGCCAGCATTGTATATGAGTTGGAACACCTGTTTGAGCAGAGAAAGGTGCTCGTCAAAAGTCTCGGATGTAATAATAATGTCATCCAAATATACATGCACATGGGGACCTAGAACAGGTCTGAGAACCGTATCCATAAGCTTTTGGAAAGTAGCAGGTGCAGAGGCTAGTCCAAAGGGCATACGCAGGTATTCATAAGCCCCAAAAGGAGTCACAAAGCCTGTTTTATCGACGGAGTCTGGATGTACCGCAACCTGCCAATATCTACTCGCCAAATCCAAGGTTTACATCCATTTATTTGACGACAAGTCATGCAAAATATGCGACATGACAGGTAGTGGATAATTTTTCGCTTTCGTGACTTGGTTTAGCTTGCGGAAATCTGTCACGAAACGAAATTCGTTGGGTTGTTTCTTTGGAACAAGAAAAGCAGGTGCGGCCCAGTCGCTTGTTGATTCCCTTATTATGCCCTGTTTAATCATCTCTGAAATTTGACGTTGCATTTCCTGTTTTTTATGGGGAGCACAAGGGTAAGGTTTCGTCGCTATCGGTTTCGAACCATCAGTGTCAATGACGTGATAAACCACCTGTGTGAAACCAGGTTGATCGGAAAATAAACCAGGTCTTTCATGCAAAAGTAGAGAAAGCTGGTTTCGTTGCCTCTCATTCAGTTGGTTACTCAGTAACAAACTCGTTATGTCTATAGGATCTGTAGGAATCACTTCGACAGGTTCCGGAAAGAAAATAACATGTTATACGAAATTCAGGGTAACTTGAAAAGTATTGATAAAATCGATGCCCATTAGACATTTAACAGGTAGGTCGTCTATGAGCAGGAAAGAATGCGTAAAACGAGCCTTTCCCAGCCATAGAGATAATGTGACAGTTCCTGTGATACTGAATATTTCGTTATTTGCACCTCGCAAATACTGCGTCGCAGGCTGGACGTGTATTGCAGGAAAACCTTCAGTGCAAAACCTCGTATTTAGGGCTGATATTTCAGAACCAGTGTCGAACTTTGTCTCGACAATAATATCTTCAATTGTCAATAACACATCAGGCAACTGAGGAGTTTGGACAGTCAATAATACTATTTTAGGGTCAGAATTCTTGGTATCAGGAAGCAGTACCGACCCTTGGTCTACTTCCTTTGGAAGTTTAAAGGATTCCTGGTTGGATTATCATGCGGTCTGAAACCTCGGCCCTGCCGGGTATCGGGAAAGTTTTCACGCGTAGGAAAACTTCGTGAAAACTGCTGCGGTAACTCCGCATGTCTGTTGAAACTTCCATTTCTATTCCTTCTTCCCTCAGCATGGGCAGAAAAATCATTATTGCCCTTAGCATAAAAACGTTCCGAATTCTGCGGATGGGAACGGGGTCGAGCATACTGTGCATTTGTACTGTACCCAGAAAATTGCTTAGAAACTAGCGGTTGATGTACCACTCTTCTATGCGGTGGGACGTATGATGCTTGGACTTGCACCTGTGTAGGCTTGTGTTGAAAGTCATTAGGCCTATTATGTTGCTGAGGATTTTCGTAATAAGCCTCCCGGGGTACCCGAGCATGTTGAGTTGGACCATGTTTGCCGTGTCGCTCCTCATACGTTCGTGTGAGGCGAAGGCATTCAGGAATTGTAGCAGGGTGTCGGACCTTAAGAAAATCCTGTAGAAATGGATCGAGCTGTTGCAATAGGGTATCCAACATGTCTACATGACTGGCATGTGGATCCCATAATTTATACAAGCGTGTTGTTTTTAAAGCAAACGCAACAGGGCTATCGTTGGGTCCTTGCTTACGAGAAAAAAGTTGTTGTGCAAGGCCAGCTCGACTGAGGCCGAAAGGAAAGACTTCCAAAATTCCGCTCGGAAATTCTCATAACTAGAATCCTGGTTTGATACTCTCCACTGCCGATACCAGGTCTTAGCGGTATCTTTCAAGCAAGTGCCTGCTATTTGCACTTTGCAATCTTGAGGAATATTGTATAAGTCGAAATGATCCTCCAAATCCTCGAGAAATTTCAAGGACCCCTCCAAACCATTGAAAGTAATTGTTCCCTCATGCGGCACGAAATGTGCAAGCATCTTGCTTCCGTGAGAGGATTGAAATACCTCAGGTACGACCCGCGACTCAGAGTGATATGAAGCTGGTGAATGACGAAATTGTGAGGAATGCCTGGGTACTTGCAAATCATTGACATCAAAGTTAGACCCACAGGCTTCTGGCAAATTGTCGAAAACAACCCCACCTCCACCGAAACTTGATTCAAGTTGAAATAGGGAAGTTTTCTCAGGTAATGAAGACATAGTCACTAATTGTCAACACCTCGTGTTCAAGAAATGTTCGGGCGCCAATTATAATGGATAAAGTTCTCCGCTGGACGTGTAGTGCAGGGAAGTTTACGTTAAGTCACGTTAGGGTTATTGGAAGGTTACTTGACGTAGCTAAAGTGTACCTAATCTTCAAAGTGCTAGAGTTTGTTTAGATAAGACTCGCACGTGCAATAAATTCATTGAATATGGAACTTCTTTTTACTCAGCGTTCCTCATTATCTTGACCATCAGTAAACTTTGGTTTTAGTACATTAGTACCTTGAAGGCTCCTTATTAGAGCAGAAAACACAATATACCCTGGACTTAATGGAGACACTTAATGAAAGAGACTTAACGGCCAGACAGAGGTCTGACAATAATTTGAACTGAGAAAACGTACTCACTTTAAACCTTTTATTGGAGAACTCCTGGTATTATCAAACACACTCTCAACAAATCACACTACTACTGAATATCCGAACTTTCGTAGAATGGCATAACAATAATTAAGAAGAACCTATCACATAAAACGAAGCTCTTGGTATAGTTGAGCGCGCCTATATATACTGCATACCACCACGTCATGACTTACACTCGTTGCCACATATCATTCAGCGGGAGAAATAACATCTCGTTAAGTGAGAAGATATTTTGCATAGGAAAATAAAATAACAAGAGATAGTAAAATCAAAAGGAAACTGAATCTAGAGTATACGTTACAGAATGTAATATAGCAAACTGTATTGTATTATCTTTATTCAATCAAAAGTTATTGCCAAATAACCAGAAAAAGAAAACACAACTGCCTTATTTAACAGGAAGTGCATTTCCTTAACTCAAATCTGACCAATGAGACAGATTGTTTCGATAGTCAGTCAGGTGTTAATATGACACAACATGGAACCAGTAAGGTGTTAGTGTACGTCAGCTCTCATTTCCAGGTATCAGAGCTAATATTAGAACTCCTATTCTGTTCTGTGGGTGTCATAAAGTTGGCTACTGGTTTTTTGTCGGATTTTTCTATTCCTTGATAACTTAGTAAGATGCTAAACAGACTGAAAAGGGTTGACTGGTCACCCGGAGAGCGATCGAAAATATTAGCTTTGCGCAAAGAAGGCTACACTTATGGGGAAATAATAAGAAAAGTAGGTGGAAATCTAACCAAAGGTGGTATTTCTAAACTGTCCAAGAGGTATCAGCGAACTTAGTCAATTCAAAACCAAACTGGTAAAGGCAGGAAAAGGTGCACAACAGCATGTGGTGATAGAAGAATTAAAAGACTGTGCTTCAGTGCCAGAAGAAAATCCTCTGAGTCAATTAAAATGAGTTATTTAAATGTGGCTTGAAGATGAGTGCTAAGACTCTTTGTTAGACGCAACTAAAAGACTGATTTAAATTCTAGAATTCCAAGGAAAAAGCCGTTTCTATCTCCCAAACAAGGAACGAAGCAAATAGAAAAGGCAAAAATCCATGTTAATTGGCTTGAGGAACAATGGGACAGAGTCATCTTGAATGATGAGATCAGAACATTCATATTTGGTAGTGATGGAATAACTCATGTAAGAAGAAAAAATGGAGAAGATTTGCTGCCTGAATGCATTACAGCTACCATGAAGAATCTAGTTAGTTATGATATGGGGTTGTATGGCAGCAAAAGGATTCGGCAGAATTTGTGATTTATGGTACTTGAAATGGTAAAAAATACATCACTGATATACTTGAGCCAAAACTGAAGCCTCCGGTACGTGACCTTTTCCAGGATAATGAAGCCTATATATTTCAACAGGATTTAGCTCCTTGTCATGTTGCTGCTGTGGGCAAAAAGTGGTTTCAGGAAAATCATATTACACTGCTAGAATGGCCAGGTAATAAGCCTTGATATGAATTCAATAGAAAATATGTAAAGCTGTTTAAAGAAACTTGTTAATCAGAAGCAAATAAGGAATAAAGTGCAACTGACAGAACCAATCATACAGTCTTGGTTTCGCATTATAGCACCTGATGAAATAAAACGCTGGGTTCATTCCATGGGACGCCTTTGTAAGGCTGTGATTTCGGGAAAAGGTTCCCCGACTAAGTACTAACAGAAATGATGCGAAGTTATGAAATACACTTTATCATGATTTTCTGTGTATAACTACTTTCAAAGTGCAATTTATTTTTTTACCGAAGTGTGCTCTATTACGTTTTCCATTAAATTATCTTTCTAATGATGTACACTGTATTGACAAAAGTCACCGGACACCCCTTCAAAAGCAAATAAACGGATCCGCTGCGTTGTTAAGATGCGCGGAACAGCTGCAAACGGTACGAAAACAAGCCTGCAGCTGACCGCGATCATATCGCACTGTGTGGTTGAATGAAAATGTTGCGGCGGGAGAGAACTGACTGTGAGAAAAGAAAGATTGTTGGGTGTTATATTAGTGGGTTGCCCATAAAAGAAACTGAGAGGCATTTAAACATACCGAAGTCAACTGTTTTGGATGTACTGAATAAGTGAAAGACACATGGCGTGCCTGAAGCAGCAAAACGTACAGGCGGACCAAAGAAAATCAGTGATAGAGGACGTCAAAGCCTCAGGAGAGTCGTTACAGCTAATCGACGGAGTACTGCACAAGACCTCAGTGTACAGGTGAGTAAAAATGCTGTAAACTCTGTATATACACGTACCATTTGCAGAGAACTTCATTTCATGGGCTACCGTGGTCGTGCGGCTGCTCATAAGCCTTTCATCTCTACTAGGAATGCTACTCGCCGTTTAGCATGGTGTAAAGAACATTTATCGTGGACCGTAGATCAATGGAAACGGGTCCGATGGACTAATGAATCCAGATACACGATCTATCAGTCTCATGGCCGTGTATGTGTATGGCGGCAGCCGGGGGAACGCTATTTACCATAGTGTACTTTTCCTACGATCAAGTTTGGAGCTGGCAGTGTACTCGTGTGGAAATATATTTCGCGGTATGGTCCCGGCCCATTGGTTATCGTGGACAAACCTGTTAACCAGCACGTCTACCTCGATATTCTGGACAATTATGCCGTACCAACTCTGTGGCAATGCTACGGAACCGAGCCTTGTTGGTACCAGCAGGATAATACACCGAGACATAAAGCAAGGACTGTTACGGCGTGGTTTGACGATAATTCCGTATCGTGTGTGGACTGGCCAGCACAGAGCCCTGATCGTAATCCCATTGAGTACCTATGGGATGAATTAGGGAGCCGCATAAGAAGTTTGGAACCAAAGCCTACTACTAAGCAACAGTTAGCGACAGCATTATTTACTGAATGGAAGCACATACCTGTCGCTGTGTTCCAAAACCTTGTCGAAAGTATGTCTCGAAGGGTTAGTGCATGCATTAAGGCCAAAGGTGGACCGACACTGTACTAATGTATAAATGCTACGTTGTGTTTCTCTTCTAGGTGTCCAGTGACTTTTGTCAATATAGTGTATAATTTTATAGTATTATTCTAAAAAAAGACTAATGTATTATCAAACCTCAAAAATACAAATTTCCCAAAAGGTTTCCACAGTTTTGTCCACTAGCGTAGATGAATATGTCCTACTTAGAGTTCTATGTACATCCATATTAAACTGCTAGAGTTTTGCGAAGAAAAAAAAAGAAACCCATGCGTACTGACCTGTGTATATTTGACTAACAGTGGAATTGCCGTTATTTACTTGAAAACTGTATTAAAGTATACTGGAAATTTTCTGTAAACAAATAGGAAGTGAATTTGAACTAATTTTCGGGGGCGTACATAATTATGATGAAAACTGCCTCTTTATTTAAGATGGAGCAAAGAAATTTTCATTGATTCTGAAGAACATCATACGGGTTCAAGGTAGCTTTTGATATCAGCGGCTTTTTTTCTGTAATATTCTTCAATCTTCCAGCATTACAGATCGTGAGGGTTCCTTCCCACGGAATGAAGCCTTCATTGAGATTCTCAGCAGGGAATGCCCTAGATTGGGTGCCCAGACAATGTTAGAGGAAAGGTACAAATCTCTGGAGCTCTCAAGTCCAGGGCTGATTAAAGGAATTTATCCACGTATGGTCCTGGACTGGATAGGTGGCAACGGAAGTTGATCCCACAATAGTCGCCGACCACACAGGCACGCGGCTGGCACTTGTCTAGCTGCGCCACGCCAATGGTAATGTTTTATATTAAATTTCCTTTATTTAACAAAATGTCGATAGTATCTTTATAGAATCCGAAGCTCCTTTTGCACTAGGAACATTCTGCTCAGCTTTCGTAGCTTCTTTATCATATTCGCTAGCAATGCTTTCGTCACATTTTTTCATTTATTGGAGAAACTAAAAGCCCTTTGAGTAGCTAAACTTTCGTCCACATCTACGAATTTCTCCAAATGTTCCATAACCGAAGTTTTTTGATTCATGCTTCTAGGCCACTTCCGAAATGTACGGGAACTGGAGGATCTGCTGGTGATATTATGGTACTATATACCCCAGGATACCTATCGCCACCTCATGGAATCGATGCCTCAGCGAGTGGCCGCTGTTTTGCGGGCTAAAGGGGGTCCTACAGCTTATTAGGTAGGTGGTCATAATGTAATGGTTCATCGGTGCATCAAACGTCTCACTTTACATTGATATCAACACACAACTCGAGCTTCACTGACATCCGTCACACGTCTCACTTTACATTGATATCAACACACAACTCGAGCTTCACTGACATCCGTCACTCGTCTCACTTTACATTGATATCAACACACAACTCGAGCTTCACTGACATCCGTCACACGTCTCACTTTACATTGATATCAACACACAACTCGAGCTTCACTGACATCCGTCACACGTCTGAACCCAGATCTGCATTTCATACGCATTATCTTTTTCATATGCAGTTTCCTGAATCTGGCCCTTCCATGATTTCCTTGGGCTTCGCCTAAACTTTCTTACCTGTCAATTGGACTGAATAAATTCTCTAAGTAAGTATTTCACCAAGCATTCTTTCCTTCCTCTTGATCAAAAAACAGCAACAAGCCCTACAAGACAGAGACCACTACTAATTGTTTTTTCTGTTTGTTGTCTTTATGTTTTGTTTAAAGAAGGAATGATGTCTCTGAAACTTATGAGAATTTTTTTAGATATATTGTATAATTTTGATCAAAATTTATTTTGCTGGAATTTTATTTTTAAAGCCCACGTGCAGTAATTTAAGTTAGGTTCCCATGATCTACATTGCAAATATTTAGAGCTGAAAAGAAAACCCAAGTTTTGAACGTCTTTCAAACCGAGATTGACGTTATTAGGAACAGCATTATAAGCAAGGTTGTTAAGTATGACCTCCAACGGTATTTTTAGAACTGAAATATCCACTGATATCTTGACGTTATAAACGAAGTCTTTGGATAAAGGACGTAATAGTCAAGTTCTATTCTGCGCAAATCCATACAGCTGAAATTGGTTGACATCGTTTCACACTAAGATAAAACAAAAGAAACGAAAAGTTAATTTGCTTTTGGGTAATACAGTTGTACATATACCATTTAAATTACATATTTCTACGCTACACTCTAAGTATTACGGATGATAGCGTCATTTGCTGTGTCCAGCTGAACAATCGCAGACTTGTCATTATATCTTTGATAATCAGTATGGAGCTGAACTTGTGAATTCGGTTCTGTGCTTCAAGTAAAAATGCATTTAGCTTGCAGGACAAAACAAAAAACAAATCTTCCTACAAAATGTTCGACTGCGCGTTGTAATGTTATTCAAGGTCCAAATAATTACTGCCGGAACAAGATGATATGGAAAATAAGGATTTACAATTTACACCCAAGACAATACTTTATTCCTTTTCTTTCGGGATTGAACGACCACAATCAGCAAGTTTTAGGGCTATAGGAAGTTGCCCATCCCTAATTTATGATTACTGGTTCCAGAGAGGGGACGGAACCGGATCCATCAGACAAGCACTGCATTCGTGCCTCATCCGGGACTGGAATCCAGGTTCCATCTCACAAGATTGGTCAGAAGTTGGCCCCTCAGACCACTCGGCCACCAGGGCGGCACTTCAGTTCTTCGGGACGGAAGGTGCTTCACAAGCAGAAGACATAACGCTGGTATATATGAAGTACAGTACAATGACGCAAAATTTTACACAGAATTAATAGGAAAACTAAAACTAAAAAACACGTAACACAGTTAACAGTAGGCTCAATTTGTAAAATAAAACTCAGCATTAAAATGAATGTTAGATAATTTGAGTTGACTATTAAGCTTAATGATACCAACTGGTTTGACCACTACAGATCATTAGATTACCTAAGATGTAACAGAACTAGCCTCCTTGACTGGATTACCTGTCAGTGATACCACAAAAAATAAACTATTGGGAGTTGCTACGTGACGTTTAGTACAGAAACGTAAGGAGAGACAACTAAAATTCACATAAGAGAAAGTAAACCAATAAGAAAGATTAAATAGATAGCATGCGCCACAGCATCCACAAAGCAAATGAAAGATTTGCCTGAATCATTAAATAAGGGCCACTACGTTTAGTATCTGTAAGAAGCACTTACCCAGGTCAAATTCGGAAGTGAATTGACCTAGATGATTACCTCAGATGATGATTACCTTAGCATTAATAACAGCATCAACACTGAGGCTCTTAATTAGAAATTGACGAATTTCCTCGCTACATCCGTCAAACACGTATTAAGGAGAACGATGGTGAAGAAGGAAACTTTGTATCATGAAATCTTCTGGCGATGTTCCAGAAACATAAAGGGTCCTCAGAGGTTTCCACTAACCACAAACGACGCTGAATGTTTTAACACAACTTATAAAACACGATAACTGGCTGAAAATGATTGCTGAAACATAAATACAGAACACTATCGGAATGTACAAAAATAAATGTAAAAGACGAGCAGAGATATTTCGAAATGTTCACAGTGGCAGATCGCTCAAATCAGCAATAATGCCTTTATTTATTTACATCTGCATCTTTGTGTTGGTGTATATAACATGCAACATTAAGTTCTGCCTAATCAATAAACACTTAAGGTCAGTTTGGTAGCAAGAATATACACGAACGAAGAAAAATATGCCCATTGGGAATGTTACTTTTTTTATCAATTTTTTTATTTATTAAAATATCCTTTTATTGTATTTTACCATCAAACGATTTTTTATAGCGAATTTATTACGAATTATCATATGTATGACGTAGGAGTTGTATCGCTTTAATATATTTGTTTCAGTTACTGCGTAAGCACTATTCATAGAAATGGTCCACACATTGAAGGAAATCTAGCATGCGTTTTCATGTATGGCGTATACTGTATTCTTCGTAGTCTTCTTGTTGATGATATACAAAATACCCTGAAGTAGGAAATTATTAGGAACATCCAATAGCTTCCAGACACGAGCCATCCTCACTTCCTATATATTGGGTGGGAAAGAAAGCAATGTGTGCAAATGCAAGGCAACAGAAAAGTTCTAATTACCGTATATACAAGTACAAATTAGAGCCAAATTTCGTCGCCATCGTTCGCCACAACCTGCTCCCATCGTCTGGGTAGGTGTTGGATAACGTTCCTCTAGATTTGTAGCGGCTTGGACGCAAAGAAGTGAGTAAGAATGCGTTCGACATCGTCGCGGATGGCGAACCGCTGTCCGTCCAGGAAATAGTACAACGACAGGAAAAGGTGGGTGTCGCTTGGGGCAATGTCCGGGGGATAAGCTGGGTGCGGCAGCAGCTCCCACCCCAAGGTTCCTGATCTTGTGACAGGTCACCCGTGCTGTGTGAGGTCTCGCTCAATCTTGATGTAGGAGGGACGCCCTTGCGGTTCAGCAGTGCTGGTCATTTCAACGTGAGAGATGCGTGCAGATCATCAAGCTGACGACAGTACACATTGGCGGTGGTAGTGGTGTTGTCCAGCAGCATCTCAAAAAACACGACACCCCGCATATCCTTCCACACATAACGTGGGTGTTAGGCTTGGGCTTCAGTTTTGGGTCCAACCACTCTTTCCGGGTGCTGACATTGTCATATAAAACCCATTTCTCGTCACCTATCAAAATACGGTCCAACAACTGTCCAACTTGGTCACGTGAAAGCAGGGAAACGCATGCAGTCATGCGGTTCGCTTTCTTCTCAACTGTGAGTTGATGAGGTATCCAAACTCTCCTCTTGTGCGCCTTCATAAGTTGACGCAGGCAGGTGGGTAATAATGCTTGTGTGTTTTGTCCCAGCTGTTCGGCCAACCCCCACGTGGTCACACGTGGGTCGGCCCACGTGTGACCACGCGGGGTCTTCGGCATGTCCATGTGACCACGCGGGGTCTTCGGCATGTCCTAAGGTCTTCGGCATGTCCACATCCACTGTTTCGGGTCTTCCGGCTTTGGGGCGTTTTGACAGGTCAGTGTTTTCGTCTCGAAACCGGTCGAACCAATGACAGCACTGACGATATGATATGGCATTGGGGTACACACTGGTAATGTTCCTTACAGTACATGCTGGGGTGTTACCGCGACAAAACTCATGCAGCATGCAATAGTGGATGTGCTCCCTGTCCACTCCCATGTTAGCTAGCGCTCGCACGCACACTTCCACCGTCTCACAATTATGGCTAAAGGAACATTCCACGGAGTTTGACATCCACACTTGTTCCTCCTCTTTCGCCGAATTTAAATGCCGTCGAACACATTTGGGATGCTCTCCATCGGCGAATATAACGGAATTATGGGACGATCATCAGGAGGCATGGTGTGTACTCTCTGGACAGTATTACACAGAGCTCATGAAGTCCATGCCCGTCGCATTGCTGCCAATATCCGATCGCGAGGAGGCTCAACGCGGTATTGGAGAGGTATCCCAGTTTTTGTTTGGAACTTCAGTGCAGAGGAGTGACACGGAGGAGAGACTTGCTCAAGACAGACAGTTGTGGGAAAAACTTGGAAATATCTTTATCCAGCAGCGGATTGATAATGTTTACAATGATTGCACACACACACACAATACAAACCGCATCTATAGATATGACACCTGTACAAATAGTATCTGAATTGTTTTCATGAAGCAACGTTTTTTAACATGCAAATTCGTTATTTCAGTTTGGTATGATAAACACTGAAATCTCTGCTCTGCTGAGCTAAGAATTCAATGCAGACTGCAGCGGCAGCACTTTGAATGCAGAACTTGTGCCTGACGCAGAAAGATAGGCATATTTTTATCTAAATTATTTGAGAAATTTATCCTGAGTCTTACTTTGTGACACAGGTAATGTTATAAATTGTATGTACTGCAATTAGGAATATTATTTCATGATTACTGAAGGAGAGGTAAGCGGACTCGGTGGTAGAGTGTGACCCTGAAGATTCCTCTGAGTTGTTCATGGTGGTCATTAAACTCCGAAAAACAAACCAACAGAAACGAGAAGCAACACAAGTGTTACCACGCCTCCGGTAGTGCGGTGGTCGCGGAATACTTATTTCATTGTCTAAATGGATAAACAGTGAGGTTGTGTTCCCATGAATTTAAGGAACCCAATCTCAAAGTTTACGGGTCGCGTTGTGCTTCATATAGGTTCGTTACGAGGTATTCGTAAAAAAAACCATGTGCCGCTAAATTATGATTTAGAAAAACATACACAGCCTAGAAAAGTTTGCTACACCAGATTAAGTAATTAACATGCTTATTATAAGGAAAAGTATGTTGAATCAAGCAATTACAACCTTTAGGTGGAGGCCAAATAAAAGTTTCATTAATTAAAAGGATAAAATTAGCCATGTTGACTGGTTCATCGCTGCGTACGCCTGTACACCCCTGAGCTTAAATTTAAAATAAATCCTTCAATCTATCTAAGAGGATGCATAGCGACCGTTGTGACGTATATTCTAAATTAACTTTCCTTTTTAGTTTCTTTCCCTATGTAAATCTTGAGTTTATTCTGTTATACTCCACTCTTAACGTGATATATTTCCTCTCAAACGAATACTGTTGGCAACATAATTGAAGTTGGATGAACGTGACGTATGCCTGTTTTGATAAGAACAAGAGATAAAAAAGGACGACTAATCTATAAAACTAAAGTTCGGGTAGATTACGTCAAAGAATCAGCATGCAAAGGAAATAAGATATCCGTTTATTGACGTACAAATGTTATGAATAAAGCGTAAGCTTTCAACACCAACGGGTGCCTTCTTCAGACTTGCTCGTGGTTAGGGAAGATAAAAGGAACAAAGAATAGAATTTTTTAAAAATAAAATAAACATGAACATAATTTGAGAACGTGATATTTTGCGTTGGGAGCATGCGACAACGAGAGATGTCAACAGGAACGTGCTAAGCGTGAATAAATGTGCACCATATTTGGGGAAGCTCAAGTGAGAAGTTATCGTTGCAAATCACAGGGTTACTCGAAATTTCCATGGTTTCCCTGACGGCAGTGCCCCTGGCGGTAGTATAAGAAGCGATTCGCTTTATCTGGTCCCATTTCGGGATGGCGGAATGGGTAACCACTTCCCTGGATAAGGCGGTTGTCAGTCTTCCGTGCGAGACGTCCCGCTTGTGTTCGATTAGTCGAAGAGCAAAAGAGCGTTTTGTCATTCCGATGTAGTACTTGGTGGTACCATCCATGTATTCCAATGGTATGGAGTACACTCCCGCATCAGTCAGAGAGTTATGGATGTTCCGGGATGATAGCAGGTGGCGTGATATCGATCTCGATGAGCGTATTCCAAAGCTAAGCCAGAGTTTCTTTAAGGTGCTCTGCAAGAAGTAGGTCAAACCGGGTACATAAGGGCAAGCCCCAATGTATTGCAGCGAAGGCATGGTATGGCGGCTACCTGGGTTGGAGAAAACAGCGTCGGCGTTCTTGATAATGTCCTCGATCACTTGCACACTGTAGCCGGAGGAAGAGGCCAGATCTCTTAGGTTGTTGACTTCTTCAAGTCTGGATGCAGTGTCCGAGGAGAGAATAAAGGCACGCTTAGCCCTATGTCTGAAAATGGCTAATTTGTGCGTAAGTGGTCCCATAGATGTGGGTAGTATTACATTCGGGACATATGTTGGCTTGTAATAAACCTTGGTTTGGAGGGATCCAGAACGAGATTTCTTGACTAGGAAGTCCAAAAACGGGAGACTGCCGTTGTCCTCACACTCCATGGTGAAACATATGTTCCGGTGGAGGGAATTAATAAAAGCGAAAAAAGCGTTCAGTTCATCAGCTCCATGCTGCCAGATAAAAAATACATCGTCGGCGTATCTCAGCCAAATAAGAGGAGCGAGCTTAGCTTCATTACGAATTTTTGATTCCAGCGGTCTAAGGATGGCCTCAGCTAGTACAGCCGATAGCGGTGAGCCCATGGCAACCCCTTTGGACTGCATGTAAATTATGTTATTAAAACAGAAAAAATTTGATTTCGTCACCACATCAATCGCATAGGATATACCCAGTAGTGAGTCCCGTGAGAACATTGAAGAATCAGCAAGTGCTTGCTTCAAAGTGTCCACTGCCTCGTCGACTGGTACTGACGGATAAAGCGACACCACGTCAAAACTACCGATGATGTGGTGTGTAGCCACAGTGAAATTCTTTAGCCTTGTGACGAAGTCACTCGACGATAACAGGACTGTTGTGGTGGCAGGCAGGAAAGCTGTTAGGAATGTTGCAAGTTGACGCTCTAGATTGATTGATGGGGCTGTCCTCCGTGAAACAATAGGCCTAAGCGGGAGTCCTTGCTTGTGATGTTTAATTCTCGCAAATAGCAAGGGTATCTTAGGTCCCGGAGGAAGCCATGCTGCTGATCTGAGAGTGTCCGGGATAGCGGGCATTTTTGCCACTCTCTTAACTTTCGCAACCCACCTATTTAATGGGCTTGAGGCAATCTGGATTGAATCCGACTGTTGTATGAACTCCATGATTTTACGGTTGTACTCATCTGAGTCCATTATCGCAATCTGGCCTGATTTATCAGTGAGTGTGAAGACAACCGATGGATCGTCCTTTAAGCGTAGGACAGCTGTTAGGTCATGTGGTTTAGAGTGCCGAGTATTGGGAAGCTTATTCAATATGTTCAGGCGCTGGAAGCATTGAAGACGGATTGAGTCCCTTTGTGCGTCTGGCACCTTATAGAGAAGGCTTTCAATAGCTGGGATTAGCTCACAGACGGAAGGCTGTGTGTTCAGGCAGAACTTTGGACTCTTTTCCAGTATGCCTGGATCTTTCTGCGACAAGATTTTTGACGAGACATTGATTACTGGAATGGTAAATTTCCGTGAAGGCGCATCTCTTGATTCCCTGAGACGGGAGAGCTTTTCATTGTGGGTGAACACAAGCGATCTTTTCTGGCGGTCGACTAGCATGCTGAGCCGGCGAAGGAAAACATCTAAAATCAGAGGTATGAAATCGGCAGCCAGCTTCAGGTGCAGGTGGAATAAACGGGGCTCCAATGACATAACGCGTTTTCTTTTTAGTTGTACAAGATGGGACAAAGTCTGGCGCTGAAATTTCAGTTTTCTACTGAGAAACCACTGGTCGTAAACTGCAGTCTTGAACTGAAGGAACTTTGGAATGACGTAACGTTTGCAGCCCATAAGGAAATTTAGATGACATCTCTCACTCTCCAGCTTCAGCCTTAAACCACGGAAAACTCTATAACTACCCATAATGCCCGGAAAATAGCGTTAACACATAAAACTTGCTGGCGGAGCGATTATTGCGAGCGTTGAAAGAGTGCGTTGCAAAGCGAGCGTTATGTTAAGAGCTGTGAAGCTGTGTGGTGTGTTTAAATATTGATATCGTTCTGTTAAGGACGTGCTACAACCTTGAATAAAGCATCTTTTCCGTAAGTTTGACTTCTGTTGTTTACATGTTTCGTCTGGCCGTTAAGGTTTCTTTCATTTAGGAACTATTTCTTAGTATGTTGATGTTTTAAATTAACGTAAAAGTACGAAAAGACTTCCACGTTATACCGTGCATATGTATATATACATATAACTTTGGAACTGGAATTGGGGAGAAAACATCATCCTGTCTTACGTCCGGTGAAGTCATTGCCGACGACTGTGATTCCGCGCCGCTAACTAAATCTTTATATCGACATCTACTTCTTTTCTCCCTGTCCGCTTTTTGCTAACCTCCTAAACTCGTATATAAACTTTAAATGACTGCCAACTGTGCCTCATTGGCTTGAACTGCCTACCATCGACTTCTGGACTTCAATTCCCCTATCTCGGCTTTGGATATGACGATCTCAATGGCTGACCATGACTACATTTTAAGACTAATATTATATGCTTAATATTCGAAGGTTACGTTCTTTGTGTGTATACGTATATCTCGGTTCCCTTTAATTTCCCACGTGGTAGGGGCGCACCTTCAGCCCTGTAGGAGTTTTCCGCCTGGGGCCTGAATTGGTCAGCTGAGTTGACCAGCGCTTGGCCCTAGTGATTATTGATCGGCCCATGAGCCGCTCAGCTACCTGCTATAGTAACAGCTAACGTTATGGGCAGGTGATGGTTTCCGTGCTTTAAATGGGACACATTTTCGTGGCCTAGTGAATAGCGAAATATTACGGTGGCTTACTTATTACAGAGTTACTACTTTCTTGTGACACTGCAGTGTATTTTACGACTTTTGCTGGTGCCTATTTCCAGAAGAGATGGTCGTAAAACGTAAACTTGACTATTCATCTGACCGGGATTCGGACTTTGCAATGTACATTCTTAGATAGCAAGGGGTTTTGTTCACCAGCAACGTTAGCACTGGGGACGGACTTTTCATAAATTGCGTGAATACCATGCTTTTTCACACCAGAGTGAAAAGACAAGAAATTCCTTCGTCGTTCCCACGGGTGTCCGAGGGAAACGCCATAAACTGCCTTGACCACCTGGGCTTTATGCTCTAATGGTGGAAATGGGGGTATGAGGCAGGAAAGGAAGCAAAGGAAAACATAATTTAGATTAAATAAAAAAATAAAATAAATTACGCCTGTTACTTGTAATTAATTAAGCTGCACAGCAATGTGGCCCGAAATGCGAAGTAGCTCCACGGCAATACAAGATTTCATTACAAATCACTCAACATTTGTAACGAGCTAACTAATTTAAAATTTCTGTAATCGTGTTGCCCTCCTACAAGTACTTTTCTACCCCAACGATGTCACTAGTGTCGGGTTAATTTTAGAACTGATCGTATCTGTTGCGGTTACGCGCGAAGTGAACGTTAAAAGCAGTAGAAATAGTAAAACTATATTAGTGATCCGATTTATTGGCGTAGGAATATATAAATAAGCGTCTCTAAGCTTTCGCACATCAACCAGATGGCTTTTTCAAGGAAGTTAGACAGAAACTGCTTATTATTTCTTAGTAGTTTCTGTCTAACCTTCTTAGAAAAGCCATCTGGTTGATGTGCGAAACCTTAGAAACGCTTATTTATACAGAATATTCCTACGCCAAGAAATCGGGTCACTAATATAGTTTTACTATCGTCTACATAATTGGTGTATTGTTTCTCGTTATTAATTTGTTAAAAGCAGTGTTTGAGACTTGTATCCATTTGATATTATATCGCATCAAATTTCACCAAAGCAGTTCTGAGTCGCCCCTGTGACGCAGTGGTCTAATCGATGGCTTCTGATCATTTGTCCGAGATGGATCTGGGTTCGAATCCCACTGAGGCATGGATGTTGTGTTTGTCTTATGGCACTAGCTCTCTCTCTTCCCTGGAACCAGTGGCACTAAATTAGGGACGAGCGACTGCTTATAACCCACTGAATTGCTCACGGCGGTCGTTAAACCCACAATCAAAAAAAAAAAAAAGCAGTTCTGAAAGTTTGTTCTGTAAAGAACCTATTTTATACCTATGTGGCCTTGGAATTTTGTGACCCCTAACAAAAATGGTACAGGGAATTTCTTTCCCGAAGTTTCCGAGAAAGACTACGGTTTCTCTAATTCTCCTTGAAAACGGCAAGTGTGTCTTCCAAATTCTTAAGTTCTCCTTTTTGTGCCTTTCCTTCACGAGAGAATTTTTGAACACCGGCACTTCTGGTCAATGTAAGTTTCAGAGGTAA
The DNA here is from genome assembly GCA_039090855.1 of Macrothele yani. Classification (NCBI taxonomy): domain Eukaryota; kingdom Metazoa; phylum Arthropoda; class Arachnida; order Araneae; family Macrothelidae; genus Macrothele; species Macrothele yani. The sequence continues at coordinate 669,304 of CM077021.1, read as the reverse complement.
TACGGATGCAATAAATAGAGGCACCCGTGAGATTGAAGGACGCAAACCATAAAATAGGATGAGACTGTATAAGTATTTCGAATCCGAGACAATAGCTTTCTCAAGCAAGTTATCAAGAAAGAACCCACGACAGTAGGTCGAATATCATAACCGACGAGTGCATGTGGCTTCCATTCAGATAAGCAAAGCTCAGTAAAATTTAATAATTCACTTTCCTTCGAAGTATCAGTACGCGATAATAAAAACCTCATGAAATATTTGTTATGAAGTAAACGAGCTTGTCTTGTTTACGAGGAGAGCAAAGGACAAGCATTGCTTATAAACAGAGAAGGAGAAGCGATAAAACCTTAGTCCTAGTGATGTACATGAATAATGAAAAGTAATGAACTGCATAAATATCGTCCCTACTAAGCGACAGATTTCTTTCTACTTACATTCGGCACAAAGACCAACGTGATTCGGTGAGATCCTGGAGGTGTCAAAGTTCAGAACGTTACCCGCCTTCCGATATCAACCCCCTCTCACAGGTCACTCGGGCCAAGTATATATTTGGGCCGTGATTGACCGTCAGTTCTATCTCGAACGCCGCTGCAGTTGCTATGGCGGGGAGATTACTGGTGCTCGTGTGGCTGTTCGGGATTGTAGCTGCAGGTAAGTTGTTTATATAGCATTCAATTGAATTGGAGATTTCTTTTTTTTTTAATGCAAAAATATTTTTTGCAACGTTATCTTACTTTCACAAGTAATTATCATATAATAATCAGGCGCCAAATGAAGCATGATCACAAGTAAAAATATGTCAAGACACACGCTCGCGAAGTATCAACCGAAATGCACTGCATTAAGTGTATTAAACTCATTACAGGGTCAGGGTCGTATTTGGGTTATAAATCTTTGAACCTAACCTCAGATAGCGCATGTTAATATCTTCTTTTAATTCATTTTAGTAAATGAATTCATTCATTAATTATTCAACACAATCATCGACCTCTAATTAGAGTCCAAGTAAGACGCAAAATGATTTTTTGACTGATTAGATCTAAATATTGTTTGAAGCTCGAAAATTATATTTAATGCACATCTCATATTTTTAGCCTTTTCGATGTCGTTACAGCGATTTCAAAAGGTCTGAATTCCTTTTTTACTAACCCATGATTTAATCAATAGATTTTCACGGAAACTTGACGGTCTTTCTGGTAGTTAATTTGTAGGTATCAGGTTTGAATTTCGATGCTGATAACTGTTCCGTTACTAATGACAAATACATGTCCCTTAAACAAAATCTTTCGTGAATTCAGTTTTCTTTCATAAGCTCTTAATGCCGCTCACTCATATTTAAAAAATGTAAGTTTGAAAATGCGCCAATTAGTACTTGCTATTTCAGTTTCTAATAGTCGAACCTTTGTTCGAAAAGTTTGTATGCCGGAAAAACACATGAGCGTTTCTGGTTTCTTTTACCTTGAAGCTAGATGTTCAGCTGACCTAAATGTCCCGTGAGTATAACTAAAAAGGCTAGATAATGAATTCATTTAATGATTTGCATCTCGGTGAAATCATGCTTTTGTGGCCAAGTGGTTTGAGGCAATAGCTACAGATTAATGCTTCGTGATAGGTCCGGCTTTGAGGCGGTGAGACCTGAGTGACGTGCTTACCGAACGGCATTGTCTCTTCCCTGGAACCAGTGGCCTTAAATAATAGGAATGGACGACTGCTTAAAGCCTTTAGAGTTGCTCATGGTGGTCATTAAACACAATAAAATAAAACATCTTGCTTCGTCTTTTCTAAGAAAGTAACACTTGTTTTTCTCGAATCACAAATTTTTTTGACATGCTTTTGCATAACAACTGGCGCACTTCTGGATTATGTGGTGGAAAGAAATTGCCACCGGGACGAATAGCCTGTATAAGCAAAGTTACCGGCCAGAAAAGTATGCTGATAAAGAAGCAAGCTGATTCGAGGACCTCCAGTTCGACATTCCTGCATTAGATCGAAACCTTTTTCTTACGAGTAACAGGGCGTTTCTTTTATTTTTATTCGTAGATGAGAAAAGTCCAGCAGTATGAAAATAACTCATTGAACAAGTTTTCTAACACAAACAAATAAAGAAGTCTGATGAATTATTAAGAGCTGAGCGTACGTTTATAAGGTACAGGTGATCAAACACATATTTTATATAAGGAATTACCTGACCGTGTGACGCATGTGAGAATGAACTAATAATTGGTTTTACTTAACATAGTGCACATTTCAGCTGTATATTCATATTTTCAAAATAATAACAGTTGATCTCGATTTGTGAAAGAACTTTCAAATATATTTTTTATGAATCACAAAACTTCTGCAGCAAGGAAGCTGTAATTTTAGGAAATATGTAGTGGGAGTGTCATTATTATTTGAATGCGAAGTTTCACCATTATTTGAATTCGAAGTTTCACATCCAATCAATGAAATTCAAGCAATATTTGACCTACCTAAATAATGACTTTTTAAGTATTCAACATTTTGTGACGAGTATCGTTTTCTTGAGTGATGTACTTGGACTTTGGAACTGAATTCAGGGAAGTTTCTAACAAATTTGTGGCATAATGTACAGCTAATTGGTTTTTACAAAACTGTGGATATAACTTCGGAAATCAATTGATAGTTTCTTTTGCATTAATTATTTCATATAAATAACAATAAAGCAGTCACTATGCGGAGCAAAAAACCATCTCATGCTCATTGCAAATTCAGTTGGCCGCCCCGGTGGCCCAGTGGTCTAAGCGCTGGTTTATGACCATTCGTCCGAGTTCGGTCCGGATTCGAATTCCGGTGCGGCATGGATGTTGTATTTGTCTTAAGGCACTGGCTCTTCTCCCTTCTCTAGGACCAGTGGCCCTGAATTAGAGGCGGGCGACTGCTTATAACCCATTGAGTTGCTCACGGTGGTTGTTAAACCCCCAATCATTACACACCCAAAATTAAGTTGGTTTTTAGAGTTTTATGGTTCAAGGACGAGGTTTGGCAATAGAATTCCAAAAACAAGACGAAATACGAAATATTAATCTTCTATCCAATCGGCCTGATTGGGAATAATTCTTTCGTGCTCGTATTTACATGTAAGCAGATAATTTTTCGGACTCTTATCCATTAAGAAATCAAGTAAAATGAAAATGAAAAGCGATCTAGCGAAACTAACAGAAAAAGTGAGAATTTACTGTTCTGTTATGGTATTTAATGTTATTGAGAGAAAGCAAGGGCGGGAGATAACGTCATCATTGGAAAATCCGTTATCATCCCAAATGAACTCGCTCTTCATCCGTAGCAGAATTTCATACCATACCAGAAGATTGCTTGACAATGTAATATGTCAAGATTTTCGATTTTCCTCGGTATTAAAAAACAGCTACTTTTGGGAAATACGTCTTTTTGTGCTTTATACCTCAATGACGATATATATTCAGACCTTCCTAAGAAGAAATAAGATATATTTTGCCTATGAATTTTTCCGAGGTTTAGATATGCATCGGTCACAAAAGCAAATTTCTTTTTATTTCAATAGCCTTCTGAATTTTGTGAACCCATATCCTCCGAAATAAAGCCCCAGTTTTGTAATATAATATTCCTCGCACATCGAAGCATTCTTTTACTGAAACACGGAATGAGCAGAAGTTTTAGGTAAACGAAGATATCTCTATCCTCTCATCGTCATTCTTTCAGATTTTTCTTTGATAGCAATTTAAAGCAAAGAGCATTTGATCTGATCGACATATATCTATATGTATTACCGTGACTTTTGGAAAAGAAGATGGAAACTAAATGCAAATTTTCATCTTATCCACAACCATTCCACGTAATCTTCAGCAGCACTTTTTCAGTAGTACCATTTTAAAAATATCCGGTGAAGTTTTCTTTTTCTTGATGCTCGCGTAGACGTAAAATATGGGGTTGCGACTATGTATTTCCTATCGGGAATGTAAATCCAAAAAAGAAAAAAAAAGTCAGAGAGCTACAGAGTTGTAAACATGTGTTTGAGTAAAGAAATGAGAGTGAAACTTTAATCTGATAAATTAAAAACGATTGTGATCATGCAATCGTCAAAACCTTTTCAATTACGCTGTGAGTTACAGTTCCCTGAGAAAGACAGAATTGCAAAGCCTTAGCTTTATGCTGGAATGAAGGGAAACCAACTGTGTTTTTTGAAATAAAAAATAAATGAAGCCGCTCAGATCATTGTTTTTTTAGGAGCGTATCATCTGGCTGATTGTCTGACTTGGGCCTGACTTATGGAGCTTGTTTTTTCTTTTACCCGGAACCAGTGACCTCAAATTAGCGATGGATGGCTCCCTAAAGCTTTTGATGCTTAAGTGGTCATTTAACTCCGAAACAAATAAAAAACAAAAATTGTTTAAGAATTTTTTTTATTTAATCAGATATAAATTGTATACCGTTCATCTTTCTGTACCCTTGTCAGTACCGCTCTAGTAAAAAGTTACTGGTTTGGACTGAACAAAGTCATAGATCAAACCTTCGACAAAATCGAATGAATTCACTTTTTTTCTACTTAGATGGTTTTTCAAAGAACGATATTAATGATAATTTGGAGGGGCTATGTCTTATTAACACGAGCGGATTGGCCCACCAGGAGATTTCCTGGTGAACCACTTGATACATGGCCCGTTTTCTTGTATTCTTTTTCTGAAAAGTTTGTGACGAATGAAAATTTAATTTGGCACTTATGAATCGCAATCGTAAATTTCATTTGGGCTTTATTCCTGTATGAAAAATTATCTCCTTAAAAAAGATTCCTTTTATCTATGTTGGACGTTTGCTCTGAAATTATATAGCGAAATTCACAGTACGTATGTGAGAAATTTTCCGCGGAACCAAGCACGCTGTTATGAATTAATTGAGCTAAAGCTAACTACAGTTAGACGTAGGTCGTTGCACTTGGAGTCAAGGATCACTGGTATTTCCTATCCTTCTTTTATAATCTTCAAGGAGACGCTAGTACCCATTGTCATGGCCCATCATCACTACGCCATTATCCACAAACTGACGCGGAGCACAAAGCGGTTCTCTCTCAGAGATATTCCGAAATCCACTTCCATAGTTATTAGAGATGAGTTCGGGCTCGGTTTTCGAAGCCCGAAGCCGTCCGAGCCAGAAATGTTTCGGACCGAGCCCGACTTAGCCCCATGAGGTCTGTGTACTGTGGGGCCCCCAGCCCGGCCGAGCCCGACTTTCTCAAGTGCTGATCCTTTTCGTTCTTTCATCTGATTTTTAAATGAAACAGGAAAAAGCATGGAATATGATGCTCATTATTTATGCGTCTCTTTAGGAAGGATATAACTTTGAAAGAAAATTTATATTTTACAGTTTCACAAAAAACTTCGCACTAGCTGATATTTTTTTCTTATCTAAGAAAAAGAAACTGTCTACCTTTTTTGTGCATGGAGAGGAGATGGTCTTCACGCATGTTTTGGCATGACGCAAAAGTTTGCTAGATCCTGAAGAACTTTTATATTTCAAAATGCATTCACATTTCTCACACTGAACATAATCCAATTTTACGCTGGTCGTGCAATCAATAATTTGGAGAAAAAGGTTTCCACACGGTAGATTTCCCCACTTCATTTTTAACTGTTTTACAATCACCAGTATTTAACTTTTTTCGCATAACTTCAGAATAAGGATCATTCATATTGTAATTCGCAAATGGATAACAAGAGTAACTCAACTTAAGGGATGAATGTTGAGTGGAGGCGACAGTAACAGCTATTAGAAAAGCTTTGTTTAATTTGTTGTTTCCTTGTCACCTTCTATACGTTGTTTGGTTTAACGATGCATTCTGAAATACTGGGGACGAACTTCCGTCCCCAGAGCTGAGATCTTATTAAGGCCGGTTCACACAGGCGGAACAAATCCGTCGAAGCAATAAATCTTCCGGCTGGTTTTCAAGCGGACTATTTCCTCTAGGGAATTTACTTTGATTCGCACTTCAACTCTCATCATTCCGCACAGCTATTCTTCACAACATAATCGAACTGCATATCTTTATCCACCCTCTACGTCCTAATTTATAACATAATTTTCTTCTCTTGTGCATTACGTTTCTACGACAAATTTATGTCACTAGCGGCTTTCCCTTTTTCCCTCCCCATCTGTTTTATTGCGGATGGTTCTTTTGAGAATTGAGGTCGTCTTCTCTGATGTGTCAAAGGGCAGTTTTAGCTGACCACAGAACTGACCGTCTTACTGCGTCTGTGCGAAGGTGGAGTTCCTTAATGTCTATTTCCCCTGCCTTAACCCCCTACTTTCCTAGGCTAATTACTCTCTTAAAAAGCACTTAAGCTCTCACACAATGACACATCAATTCCCTTCCCATGCAATCAGGATTCACTGATACACTGCCGGAAAAAAAAACAAAAACTGATTCCTCTTCCTAAAACTCAGAAGAAAAAAACGGAAAAGAAAGACTCTCAGTATTTTAACATAAAAAAGAATCCCGCCCGAGATGTAATTAATATGCTATTCGTAACTCGTCCGAGCACACCCAAGCCCGAGATGAAACTGATGATGCTATTCGTAGCCCGTCCGAGCCCGTCTCATCTCTAATAGCTAGTTATCTTAAAAGATACAACGATTTACTGGTAGTAATGTGTGGGCCAACATAATGGGTAGACAAAGGCGTCTACTCAAGGAGGAGGTACCAACACTAAGCGAATAGTGGCAAAGTAAATGCAAAAAATAATTGCGTAGGAAAATTTCTATTTGGCATGCGCACATTTCAACTTTCAAAATGACCTTCACAGCGATTTAGTTGGAAACGGGTCATCAAGAAATTCGTGATTGTTATTTTTGTCAAAACCTAATTTTTCAAAGGATAATACTGTAATTATGTGGTATGACACTTTTGAGCGTGGTTTGACACTATATTCAATCATGAGCCCATTTTTAAAATTATTTCACTGTTAAACTGTTGGTAAAATTTGTTGACGATTGAATTCGTTTTACAATGCATATTTCAACAGTTCTCTTTCATCCAGGATCTAACAGAATTTTTTCTATGAGGGAATTTATGAAGTATATCCATGTAGATACGTGAGTTTTCATGGTGAACCCTAAGACTAAAATTCCCGGCCTGGTTTGGTCATCCCTATATGCCTCTGCGTGTGAATGTACAGGATGAATAAGAATTTTCCAGCCAAGTTTTCCGAATTTTCTGTGGGTGCTCATTGCAACATGATCTTACCCTGGTGGAACAGTTTCACACTTTCTGTTCATCAAAATTAGCATTTACCTTTCAGTGCCTCATTTAATTCCTCCAGTTGTTAGCAACACGGTTCTCAATTAATTGTTTCACCACGATTTAGCAGCCCTTAAAGCCCAATACCTCCTCAATCCAACCACCAAGAGGGCATAACCTTCTTTGGATAAAAATCAGCTTCTGCAATAGATCAGGGATCTTCTCTACTGTTGAGGCAGTGCCTTTTGTGTACAACGAAAACTCCAGACTTCATTTTCTTTTGCCCCCACAATTATTTTAAAAGCATCCACATAGCTGGATTCCACATCAAATGATAAATATTACAACATAAAAATTGTTGAACGTATCCACTCGTTTGAAACAACTTGTACGAAATTTTTAAAGTGGTAGCGCGGAAACCCCTCACATATTTAGGTATCTTATGACGTCTTGTTCAGCACGTTAAATGTTTGCCAACTCGTACCGACCGCGAAAGTTTCTTTTTTTTAAAGTTGGTTACTTATTGGAAGAATAACATACACTGACGGAAAAAAAAATCCCAACACCAAGAAGGGGTTGTGTTAGATAAACGACAGTTGGTAGGCGGTGAGAGTATATCTGTAAGATGACGTCTATGCAAATTTCGTGCTCGGCGCATACGTGTGGCGCTAGTAGCGCCCCTCGGAACATGCAAAGCAGGTTTGCTGTAAATACGCGCTGTAACGTTCGTGAGCGTTAGTTATCGTTGAGATTCGACGTAGTGTGTTGATGTTACTCAAGAATGCCTTTAAGAAGACGAAGAAACCATTATCAACAGCTCACGGAGTTTGAACGAGGTCGTGTAATAGGGCTACGAGAAGGTGGATTTTCTTTCCGCAATATTGCAGAACGACTTGGCAGGAATGTAGCCACTGTGCATGATTGTTGGCAGCGGTGGTCAAGGGAAGGTACTGCCTCAAGAAGACCGGGTTCCTGCCGGCAACGTGGCACTACTGAGAGGGAAGCCCGCCGTGTACGGCGTATGGCCGTGGCGCATCGTACCGCGTCTGCGGCAGCAATTCGAGCTGCAGTTGCCACCACAGTGACACAACGAACTGTTACAAATCGGTTACTTGAAGGACAGCTCCGAGCCAGACGCCCTGTAGCGCGCATTCCACTTACTCCAAACCACTGCCGTTTGCGACGTCAGTGGTGTCAAGCTAGAGCTCATTGGAGGACGGAGTGGAGATCTGTTGTGTTTTCTGATGAAAGCCGGTTCTTCCTGAGTGCCAGTGATGGCCGTGTGTTGGTTAGAAGGAGGCCAGGTGAGCGCCTGCAACCAACCTGTCTGCGGCCGAGACACACTGGACCTACACCTGGAGTTATTGTCTGGGCAGCAATTTCCTATGATAGCAGGAGCACTCTCGTGGTTATCCCACGCACCCTGACGGCACAGTTGTACGTCGGTCTGGTGATTCAACCTGTTGTGCTGCCATTCATGAACAGCATTCCAGGGGGTGTTTTCCAACAGGATAACGCTCGCCCGCATACCGCTGTTGTAACCCAAAATGCTCTACAGAGTGTCGACTTGTTGCCGTGGCCTGCTAGATCACCAGATCTTTCACCAATCGAGCACGTATGGGACATCATTGGACGACAACTCCAGCGTCACCCCAACCAGCATTAACCGTCCCTGTATTGACCTGTATTGACCGACCAAGTGCAACAGGCATGGTACTCCATCCCACAAACTGACATCCAGCACCTGTACGACACAATGCATGAACGTTTGCGTGCTTGCATTCAACATTCTGGTGGTTACACCGGCTATTAATGTACCAGCATTTCACATTTAAAATGGCTCTTCTCGCGCTTACAATAAGCTGTGATCTTGAAACCTTAATCGATTAAATACGTTACCTATACAAATGTATTGCCGCCATTTCATTCCTCTACAACTATTTTTTCGTGGTGTTGGGATTTTTTTCCGTCAGTGTATATGCTTATATAAAGGACACCTTCGAAACTTAGTGATTTTCATCTACCCCAACTCTCTATTGACACCGTTGCATTGAGCCACGAAACTAATAAAAACTGATGCTTACTTTCCGGTTCCCACTACTTTGGACCACTCTGAAGATTCCACTAAGGATTCGACATTCCTGCAAACTTAAAAAGATTTTGAACTCTTTTATAAGTAATGTCTGTTTTCCGCTACCTTAAGGACGAACATTTTAATTCAGAATTGAAATTTGTGATCTCTCAATTTTTACAAATGTGTCCACTTAATGTCCACGCTGTTGCAATGAACTGCTATCAGATACGCTCATCGCCAAGGACATCCAAGAATTTTCCACTGTTCGCATGCTTTAATTCTAGCTTTAGTGGATGCTTGGCTTCGTTTATACACTCACAGACAATGAAATTTGCGCACCTATACTCCGAGTCAGCCTAAAAGTGTACTGTTGTTAAAGGTAAGAGAGCCTAGTCACGATCCGTCGTGGAACACAAAAACGGAATCCATCCACGTTAATGTGCTCTCCTGCTGTTTCCTTTCTTTCCACCCCCCCCCCCCAAACTCACACATCACACAACATTAGGGATTATGAATGGGGGTCTGGTGGAGTCCGAACCACTTCCCCTACTGCCTGTTTAAGTAACCTACCCTTCCAGTTTCCCCGATCGTCAATTTATTGTCTCTGTGTTGCGAATGTTGGGAGAGGTCTTCTACCGCTTCCCCGCGTTTCTCTGAGTTGTATACGAAATGGACAGAAACAGCCAAGAGTGCGAAGCTCTTGATTGAGGAACTTCTCATATCAAATTTATTTCTAAAAGCGCTCTAACTTCTTTCTGGATTTTTTTCAGATAGCAATTTTGTCTGGTAAACTGCTGAGCAAAGGAAAATGGATTCTAAGCAATAATTCTACTGCTTTTCTATCTAAACTCTAGGGACTATTTTTCATAGCGCAGGTAGCTGTTTCGTACCCTTCATAGTGGTACACTCTTAGGTTGTCTCGGAGTACAGAAGAAAACATGCTACAACCGCGAAACTTGCAAATAGTGAGACTGCGTGCTGGTATGCTAATGATCCACGTTTGGTGTGAGTGCGCATGACCGCACACCCTGTGGTGGCGCTGCAAGCATGAACCGGCAGGCAGCCTTATAAACCGGCGTGTTGTCGATGCCCCATGAAAGCGAAAAGCACCGGACGATACAAGCCCGGCATCCTTGTCACTCTGTACTCTTGTACAGAGTGACAAGGATGCCGGGTAGACGCCAGAGACGTCGATTTACGCAACTTACGGATTTCGAGAGAGGCCTGATCATCGGGCTGAAAAATGCAGAGTGGTCAGTGGGCCTTATAGCCCGTAACGTGGATCGTTCTGACCATACCGTCCGACTGTGTTGGGAGCAGTGGACACGTGACGGCACTGCCACACGGCGGAGCGGCTCCGGACGGACCAGGGGGACCATCGGTAGAGAGGTCGACGGATAGCGCGCCAAGCACGAACGGATCCCACGGATACTTGGTCCACTATATAGGCAGATGTAGCGGCTCCTGTGAGCCCACGAACCATTTCCCGACGTCTCGCGTAAGCGAATCTCCGATCCCAGCGCCCCTTACGTGTGCTGCCCTTAACACCGGAACATCGCCGGCTCCGCGTGCAGTGGTGCTAGGCCACAGCGAGGTGGAACGCCACAGACTGGCGATGTGTGGTGTTTAGCAATGAGTGCCGCTTCGTTTTGGGGACAGATGATCATCATGTCCTGGTGTGCAAATACCCGGGTCAACGGCCCAATCCCAACCTCGCTATCGAGCGCCATACCTCCTCCAGTGCAGGAATTATGATCTGGGGAGCCATTGCTTACGATAGCCGATCAGCTGTAGTAGTGGTACGTGGATCGTTGACGGGCCAGCGGTATGTGGATGAGATCCTACGGCCCCATGTGCTCCCATTCCTGGCCAGTCCAGGTGCGCTATACCAGCAGGAGAATGCCCGCCCGCACACGGCTGGGGTTGCACAGGTCTGCCTATGTCATGTCCAGACACTTCCATGGCTTGCCCGCTCCCCGGACATGTCTCCTATCGAGCATGTGTGGGACCAGTTGAAACCCCGGCTGCCGCCGTGCCGCACTATCTGGGATTTGGAGCACACCGTCCAACCCGTGTATTGCCAGTCTGCTCCAGGACAACATCAGGCATCTGTTCGCCTCCTTGCCGGACCGTATTGCAGCGTGCATCGCCACACGAAGCGGTGCGACGCGCTATTGAAGATGACAGGACTGCGTGCCACAGATCCCTCTGTAATTGTCCTGCAGCTCTGTTTTTGCCATCATGTGTATCATTCATCTGTATCATTACGTCCATAAAATTTCAGTTCAATCCGATGCTTCTTTCTTGGTGCGCAAATTTCACTGTCCGTGAGTGTACTTCTCGTATATGATTTCATTGATAAGAAGATGCTTTTGAAAGACTGATCGAATGTTTTTGATTTAGGAACGCAGTGTGTTACCCCAGGTTTAAAAGAGCTTTTGGAAGTAGAAAGCTGGAGATTTAGGTTACGTAACTTAATAAGAAAGTCACATGTAACGAATTAGGGGATGAAGGAGAGAGTTGGTAGCACCCAACACAGTCTGTCTTCAAGGTGGAAAAGACCCCAGCAAGGCAAGACAAGGGACAATGGGCCCCACGGACATCCAGCAAGAACTCCTTTACACATCAGAATATCAGAACTCCAAGATCGGCAGATTTTTCAGAAGGCAAGAAGGATTGGAAAATCTGTCGCTTTCTCCCTCAATCAATGATCTAAGAAGTCAGCCTCTACTACCATGATGCATAACTTACATCCATCAGATAATTAAGGGGATTCGATTGCTGCTAGACATGCAATCAAACCTTGCATCCTTCTAAGTGGCGTCTTAGGAGAGCAGTAAGTCTGGTTATAATCCACCACTACCCTAGTCAGTTTGTTCGGATGATTGTCGACGCCATAGAAGAATTTTTTAGTGAGTCAACGGATGAACACGTTACCCATTTACCGCTGGAGTCGGTCCCTCAAGTCTCGAGTAAGAGTCCACCTAGAATCTCTAGTGATAACGCTTGGGACTCTGTTGTGTGTTTGTCTTACGCACCAGCTTTCTTCCTTCCCTGGAACCAGTGGCCCTAAATTAGGAGAAGGCGAGTGCTTACATTCCTTAGAGTTACTCATGATGAATCGCTTAACTAAAAAACAAACAAAAATAATCTCATGGGTCACGATTCGGGCTTTTTTGGGCAATCAAAACCTTTAAATTAAATACGGTATGGTCTTTTGTTCTACTCAGAAATGATACTTCTCTCTTAATGTTTTCACCGATGTTTGACACAGTCTGAACTTTCGTGCACCTGGCTTTGATTAATGATGATGCCTTTCTTTCTCTTATCACTCTTAGCTCAATAAATTTACTTTCGTCATTTGATTTAGGATAATGTTTTGTTTAGAAATGTAGTTTATACATGTATCCTAGTATTCAAGACTTGAAAGAATTGATTTACATTGATAAATAGTGGAAAATATTCGTCTTTTAGGGAGTAAAATTAGGTACAGAACACCAATTTTCATTTTCGACTTCATTTTCGTACAATTTTTCCGCTGCATGCTCATTTATTGAGCAAACCAAATGCAAGGTTATGAACTTGAATTATGACCTGAAAGCATTTCTTCTTCCATTTTGTGAAACAGAGCCCTTCGTTATCAAGGAAACGAGGAATAACAAGGTTTTAATTGATGAAGTTATAGTAACATTTTGCCACATGATCCTTATCTTTGATTTGATGGTTGAATGAACCTACCAGAGTTATTAAACTTGTAGTCGTGAACTTTGAAATCTACGCTGAAGGTCTAGAACATGTTCACAAGATTAAGTAAGGAAAGTTGAATTAGCATTTATTTCTCTTCGGTATTCTCTACATTTTCAAAGAAATCTGACACACCAGCTTCTAGGAAATCTCAGATATTGTTGAAAAAAAAACTTCATTGATTTCTCCAAACGTGTATTAGTATGCCAACCGTAGAAACTGGTTTCATCTCTTAGCAGTAAGTCCAAGTATAGTTCAAATCGTAGGAAATAAATCAATCAATGCATATTGGTTTTATATATGAAAATTTGTTTAGTGATGTGCAGTTATCAGAGTGATGTATATTTTAATTAGAAAAGCCTTTCAGCACGATAAGATATATTTATTATTACAGTCTGTACTAAAAAATAGACATTTTTAAGGCACAACAACTTACAAGATCTTTCAAAGCACCAAGTGCTCCATCGTCAGGTATTTCAATATACATAAACAAAACAACGGATATAAGCAAGAAGCATTTTCAAATTACGCGAGCACGTGATAACAATAACGAGGTTTACTTTCAATATAGTAGAAGTTTTGTCATGCGTTAAAGGTTTCAACAAATAATACTATAAATTGCTATTACATATGCGAAGAAAATATATACACAGATGATAATTAATAAGTTGACATTAATCGTCAAACTCTAAGTGAATTATTAGGAATTAAGTGTTGCTGGATAGGATGCTATTCTGGCCGCCTTAACATGGCCCAAGGCACTGGAATAAAAGGTGGAGTTTCTTCATTACAGCAGTCAGAGCTGTGCAATAAAATACATAAACTTTCAGCTAATCGGAACTAGATTAGTAGGAGTTAAGTGTTGTTGAAGAGGAACAAGCTTTTCTGGCTGCATTAACATAACCCAAGGCACTGGAACAAAACGTGGAGTTTCTTCATTACAGAAGTCAGAGCTGTGCGATAAAATACATAAACTTTCAGCGAATCGGAACTAGATTAGTAATAGTTAAGTGTTGTTGAAGAGGAACATGCTTTTATGGCTGCATTAACATGGCTCAAAGCACTGGAACAAAACGTGGAGTTTCTTCATTACAGCAGTCAGAGCTGTGCGATAAAATACATAAACTTTCAGCGAATCGGAACTAGATTAGTAGGAGTTAAGTGTTGTCGAAGAGGAACATGCTTTTCTGGCTGCATTAACATGGCCCAAGGCACTGGAACAAAACGTGCAGTTGTTGGAGAGGAACATGCTTTTCTGGCTGCACTAACAGGGCTTAAGGCACTGGAACAAAACGTGGAGTCTCTTCATTACAGCTGTCAGAGCTGTGCGATAAAATACATAGCCTTTCAGCGAATCGGAAGTAGATTAGTAGGAGTTAAGTGTTGTTGAAGAGGAACATGCTTTCCTGGCTGCATTAACATGGCCCAAGGCACTGGAACAAAAGGTGGAGTTTCTTCATTAGAGAAGTCAGAGCTGTGCGATAAAATACATAAATTTTCAGCGAAACGGAACTAGATTAGTAGCAGTTAAGTGTTGTTGAAGAGGAACATGCCTTTATGGCTGCATTAACATGGCCCAAAACACTGGAACAAAACATGGAGTTTCTTCATTACAGCAGTCAGAGCTGTGCGATAAAGTACATAAACGTTCAGCGAATCGGAACTAGATTAGTAGGAGTTAAGTGTTGTCGAAAAGGAACATGCTGTTCTGGCTGCATTAACAGGGCCCAAGGCACTATAACAAAACGTGGAGTTTCTTCTTTACAGCAGTCAGAGCTGTGCGATAAAATACACAAACTTTCAGCGAATCGGAACTAGATTAGTAGGAGTTAAGTGTTGCTTAATAGGATGCTGTTCTGGCTGCATTAACATGGCCCAAGCCACTGGAACAAAAGGTGGAGTTTCTTCATTACAGCAGTCAGAGCTGTGCGATAAAATACATAAACTTTCAGCGAATCGGAACTAGATTATTAGGAGATAAGTGTAGCTGGATAGGATGCTGTTCTGGTAGCAATAACATGGCCCAAGGCACTGGAACAAAACGTGGAGTTTCTTCATTACAGCAGTCAGAGCTGTGCGATAAAATACATAAACGTTCAGCAAATCGGAACTAGATTAGTAGGACTTAAGTGTTGTTGGAGAGGAACATGCTTTTATGGCTGCATTAACATGGCCCAAGGCCCTGGAACAAAACGTGGAGTTTCTTCATTACAGCAGTCAGAACTGCGCGATAAAATACATAAACTTTCAGCGAATCGGAAATAGATTAGTAGGACGTATGTGTTGTTGAAGAGGAACATGCTTTTATGGCTGCATTAACATGGCTTAAGGCACTGGAACAAAACGCGGAGTTTCTTTATTACAGCAGTCGGAGCTGTGCGATAAATACATACATTTTCAGCTAATAGGAACTAGATTAGTAGGAGTTAAGTGTTGTTGCAGAGGAACATGCTTTTCTGGCTCCATTAACATGGCCCAAGGCACTGGAACAAAACGTGGAGTTTCTTCATTACAGCAGTCAAAGTTGTGCGATAAAATACATAAACGTTCAGCGAATCGGAACTTGATTAGTATGAGTTAAGCGTTGTTGAAGAGGAGCATGCTTGTCTGGCTGCATTTACATGGCCCAAGGAACTGGAAAAAACGTAGAGTTTCTTCATTACAGCAGGCAGAGCTGTGCGACAAAATACATAAACTTTCAGCGAATCGGAACTAGATTAGTAGGAGTAAAGTGTTGTTCAAGAGGAACATGCTTTTATGGCTGCATTAACATGGCCCAAGGCACTGGAACAAAACGTGGAGTTTCTTCATTACAGCAGTCAGAGCTGTGCGATAAATACATAAACTTTTAGCGAATCGGAACTAGATTAGTAGGAGGTAAGTGTTGTTGAAGAGGAACATGCTTTTAGGGCTGCATTAACATGGCCCAAGGCCCTGGAATAAAACGTGGACTTTCTTCATTACAGCAGTCAGAGCTGTGCGACAAAATACATAAACGTTTAGCGAATCGAAACTAGATTAGTAGGAGATAGGTGTTGTTGGAGAGAAACATGCTTTTCTGGCTGCATTAAGATGGCCCAAGGCACTGGAACAAAAGGTGGAGTTTCTTCGTTACAGCAGTCATAGCTGTGCGATAAAATACATAAACGTTCAGCGAACCGGAACTAGATTAGTAGGACTTAAGTGTTGTTGGAGAGGAACATGCTTTTCTGGCTGCATTAACATGGCCCAAGGCACTGGAACAAAAGTTGGAGTTTCTTCATTAGAGCAGTCAGAGCTGTGCGATAAAATACATAAGCTTTCAGCGAATCGGAACTAGATTAGTAGAAGTTAAGTATTGTTGGAGAGGAACACGCTTTTCTGGCTGCATTAACATAACACAAGGCACTGGAAGAAAACGCGAAGTTTCTTTATTACAGCAGTTAGAGCTGTGCGATAAAATACATAAACTTTTAGCGAATCGGAACTAGATTAGTAGGAGTTCAGTAATGTTGAAGAGAAACATGCTTTTCTGGCTGCATTGACATGGCCCAAGGCACTGGAACAAAACGCGGAGTTTCTTTATTACAGCAGTCAGAGCTGTGCGATAAAATACATAAACTTTCAGCGAATCGGAACTAGATTAGTAGGAGTTAAGTGTTGTTGAAGAGGAACATGCTTTTATGGCTGCATTAACATGGCCCAAGGCACTGGATCAAAACTCGGAGTTTCTTTATTACAGCAGTCAGAGCTGTGCGATAAATACATACATTTTCAGCTAATCGGAACTAGATTAGTAGGAGTTAAGTGTTGTTGGAGAGGAACATGTTTTTCTGGCTGCATTAACATGGCCCAAGGCACTGGAACGAAACGTGGAGTTTCTTTATTACAGCAGTCAGAGCTGTGCGATAAAATACATAAACTTTCAGCGAATCGGAACTAGATTAGTAGGAGATAAGTGTTGTCGAAAAGGAACATGATGTTCTGGCTGCATTAACAGAGCCCAAGGCACTATAACAAAACGTGGAGTTTCTTCTTTACAGCAGTCAGAGCTGTGCGATAAAATACACAAACTTTCAGCGAATCGGAACTAGATTAGTAGGAGTTAAGTGTTGTCGAAAAGGAACATGATGTTCTGGCCTCATTAACATGGCCCAAGCCACTGGAACAAAAGGTGGAGTTTCTTCATTCCAGCAGTCACAGCTGTGCGATAAAATACATAAACTTTCAGCGAATCGGAAATAGATTATTAGGAGATAAGTGTAGCTGGATAGGATGCTGTTCTGGCCGCAATAACATGGCCCAAGGCACTGGAACAAAACGTGGAGTTTCTTCATTACAGCAGTCAGAGCTGTGCGATAAAATACATAAACTTTCAGCGAATCGGAACTAGATTAGTAGGACTTAAGTGTTGTTGGAGAGGAACATGCTTTTATGGCTGCATTAACATGGCCCAAGGCCCTGAAACAAAACGTGGAGTTTCTTCATTACAGCAGTCAGAACTGCGCGATAAAATACATAAACTTTCAGCGAATCGGAACTAGATTAGTAGGACTTATGTGTTGTTGAAGAGGAACATGCTTTTATGACTGCATTAACATGGCTTAAGGCACTGGAACAAAACGCGGAGTTTCTTTATTACAGCAGTCAGAGCTGTGCGATAAATACATACATTTTCAGCTAATCGGAACTAGATTAGTAGGAGTTAAGTGTTGTTGGAGAGGAACATGCTTTTCTGGCTGCATTAACATGGCCGAAAGCACTGGAACAAAACGCGGAGTTTCTTCATTACAGCAGTCAGAGCTGCGCGATAAAATACATAAACTTTCAGCGAATCGGAACTAGATTAGTAGGAGTTAAGTGTTGTTGAAGAGGAACATGCTTTTCTGGCTGCATTAACATGGCCCAAGGCACTGGAACAAAAAGTAGAGTTTCATCAATACAGCAGTCAGAGCTGTGCGATAAAATACATAAACGTTCAGCGAATCGGAACCAGATTAGTAGGAGTTAAGTGTTGTTGGAGAGGAACATGCTTTTCTGGCTGCATTAACATGGCCCAAGGCACTGCAATAAAACGTGGAGTTTCTTCATTACAGCAGTCAGAGCTGTGCGATAAAATACATAAACTCTCAGCGTATGGGAACCAGATTAGTAGGAGTTAAGTGTTGTTGAAGAGGAACATGCTTTTCTGGCTGCATTAACATGGCCCAAGGCACTGCAACAAAACGTGGAGTTTCTTCATTACAGCAGTCAGAGCTGTGCGATAAAATACATAAACATTCAGCGAATCGGAACTAGATTAGTGGGAGTTAAGTGTTTTTGAAGAGGAACATGCTTTTATGGCTGCATTAACATGGCACAAAGAACTGGAACAAAAGGTGGAGTTTCTTCAATACAGCAGTCAGAGCTGTGCGATAAAATACATAAACTTTCAGCGAATCGGAACTAGATTAGTAGGAGTTAAGTGTTGCTGGATAGGATGCTGTTCTGGCCTCATTAACATGGCCCAAGCCACTGGAACAAAAGGTGGAGTTTCTTCATTCCAGCAGTCACAGCTGTGCGATAAAATACATAAACTTTCAGCGAATCGGAAATAGATTATTAGGAGTTAAGTGTTGTTGAAGAGGAACATGCTTTTCTGGCTGCATTAACATGGCCCAAGGCACTGCAACAAAACGTGGAGTTTCTTCATTACAGCAGTCAGAGCTGTGCGATAAAATACATAAACATTCAGCGAATCGGAACTAGATTAGTGGGAGTGATGTGTTTTTGAAGAGGAACATGCTTTTATGGCTGCATTAACATGGCCCAAAGAACTGGAACAAAAAGGTGGAGTTTCTTCAATACAGCAGTCAGAGCTGTGCGATAAATAACATAAACTTTCAGCGAATCGGAACTAGATTAGTAGGAGTTAAGTGTTGTTGAAGAGGAACATGCTTTTATGGCTGCATTAACATGTCTCAAGGCACTGGGACAAAACTTGGAGTTTCTTCATTACATCAGTCAGAGCTGTGCAATAAAATACACAAACCTTCAGCGAATCGGAACTAGATTGGTAGGAGTTAAGTGTTGTTGGAGAGGAACATGCTTTTCCGGCTGCATTAACATGGCCGAAGGCACTGGAACAAAAGGTGAAGTTTCTTCATCACAGCAGGCGGAGCTGTGCGATAAAATACATAAACTTTCAGTGAATAGGGACTAGATTATTAGGAGATAAGTGTTGCTGGACAGGATGCTCTTCTGGCCGCAATAACATGGCCCAAGGCAGTGGAACAAAACGTGGAGTTTCTCCATTACAGCAGTCAGAAATGTGTGATAAAATACATAAACTTTCAGCGAATCGGAACCAGATTAGTAGGAGTTAAGAGTTGTTGGAGAGGAACATGCTTTCCTGGCTGCATTAACATAACACAAGGCACTGGAACAAAACGCGGAGTTTCTTTATTACAGCAGCCAGAGCTGTGCGATAAATACATAAACTTTCAGCGAATCGGAACTAGATTAGTAGGAGTTAAGTGTTGTTGAAGAGGATCATGCTTTTCTGGCTGCATTAACGTGGCCCAAGGCATTGGAACAAAACGTGGAGTTTCTTTATTACAGCAGTCAGAGCTGTGCGATAAAATACATAAACATTCAGGGAGTCGGAACTAGATTAGTAGGAGTAAGTGTTGTTGAAGAGGAACATGCTTTTCTGGCTGCATTAACATGGCCCAAGGTACTGGAACAAAAGGTGCAGTTTCGTCATTACAGCAGTCAGAGCTGTGCGATAAAAACATAAACTTTCAGCGAATCGGAACTAGATTAGTAGGAGTTAAGTGTTGTTGGAGAGGAACATGCTTTTCTGGCTGCATTAAAAAGGCCCAATGCACTGGAATAAAACGTGGAGTTTCTTCATTACAGCAGTCATAGCTGTGCGATAAAATACATAAACCTTCAGCGAATCGGAACTAGATTACTAGGAGTTGGGTGTTGTTGACGAGGAACATGCTTTTCTGGCTGCATTAACATGGCCCAAGGCACTGGAACAAAACGTGGAGTTTCTTCATTACAGCAGTCAGAGCTGTGCGATAAAATACATAAACTTTCAGCGAATCGCAACTAGATTAGTAGGAGTTAAGAGTTGTTGGAGAGGAACATGCTTTTCTGGCTGCCTTAACATGGCCCAAGGCACTGGAACAAAATATGGAGTTTCTTCATCACAGCAGTCAGAGCTGTGCGATAAAATACATAAACTTTCAGTGAATCAGGACTAGATTATTAGGAGATAAGTGTTGCTGGATAGGATGCTCTTCTGGCCGCATTAACATGGCCCAAGGCAGTGGAACAAAACGTCAAGTTTCTTCATTACAGCATTCAGAACTGTGCGATAAAATACAAAAACTTTCAGCGAATCGGAACTAGATTAAGAGGAGTTAAGTGTTGTTGAAGAGGATCATGCTTTTCTGGCTGCATTAACGTGGCCCAAGGCACTGAAACAAAACGTGGAGTTTCTTTATTACAGCAGTCAGAGCTGTGCGATAAAATACATAAACATTCAGGGAGTCGGAACTAGATTAGTAGGAGTTACGTGTTGTTGAAGAGGAACATGCATTTCTGGCTGCATTAACATGGCCCAAGGTACTGGAACAAAAGGTGCAGTTTCGTCATTACAGCAGTCAGAGCTGTGCGATAAAAACATAAACTTTCAGCGAATCGGAACTAACTAGATTAGTAGGAGTTAAGTGTTGTTGGAGAGGAACATGCTTTTCTGGCTGCATTAACAAGGCCCAATGCACTGGAATAAAACGTGGAGTTTCTTCATTACAGCAGTCATAGCTGTGCGATAAAATACATAAACTTTCAGAGAATCGGAACTAGATTACTTGGAGTTGGGTGTTGTTGACGAGGAACATGCTTTTCTGGCTGCATTAACATGGCCCAAGGCACTGGAACAAAACGTGGAGTTTCTTCATTACAGCAGTCAGAGCTGTGCGATAAAATACATAAACTTTCAGTGAATCGGGACTAGATTATTAGGAGTTAAGAGTTGTTGGAGAGGAACATGCTTTTCTGGCTGCATTAACATAGCCCAAGGCACTGGAACAAAAGGTGGAGTTTCTTCATCACAGCAGTCAGAGCTGTGCGATAAAATACATAAACTTTCAGTGAATCGGGACTAGATTATTAGGAGATAAGTGTTGCTGGATAGGATGCTCTTCTGGCCGCATTAACATGGCCCAAGGCAGTCGAACAAAACGTCAAGTTTCTTCATTACAGCAGTCAGAACTGTGCGATAAATTACATAAACTTTCAGCGAATCGGAACCAGATTAGTAGAAGTTAAGAGTTGTTGGAGAGGAACATGCTTTTCTGGCTGCATTAATATGGCCCAAGGCACTGGAACCAAAGGTGGAGTTTCTTCATTACAGCAGGCAGAGCTGTGCGATAAAATACAAAAACTTTCAGCGAATCGGAACTAGTTTAGTAGGAGTTAAGTGTTGTTGAAGAGGAACATGCTTTTATGGCTGCATTATAATGGCCCAAGGCACTGGAACAAAACGCGAAGTTTCTTTATTAAAGCAGTCAGAGCTGTGCGATAAAATACATAAACTCTCAGCGTATGGGAACCAGATTAGTAGGAGTTAAGTGTTGTTGAAGAGGAACATGCTTTTCTGGCTGCATTAACATGGCCCAAGGCACTGCAACAAAACGTGGAGTTTCTTCATTACAGCAGTCAGAGCTGTGCGATAAAATACATAAACGTTCAGCGAATCGGAACTAGATTAGTGGGAGTTAAGTGTTGTTGAAGAGGAACATGCTTTTATGGCTGCATTAACATGTCTCAAGGCACTGGAACAAAACTTGGAGTTTCTTCTTTACAGCAGTCAGAGCTGTGCAATAAAATACACAAACCTTCAGCGAATCGGAACTAGATTGGTAGGAGTTAAGTGTTGTTGGAGAGGAACATGCTTTTCCGGCTGCATTAACATGGCCGAAGGCACTGGAACAAAAGGTGGAGTTTCTTCATCACACAGTCGGAGCTGAGCGATAAAATACATAAACTTTCAGTGAATCGGGACTAGATTATTAGGAGATAAGTGTTGCTGGATAGGATGCTCTTCTGGCCGCATTAACATGGCCCAAGGCAGTGGAACAAATCGTGGAGTTTCTTCATTACAGCAGTCAGAACTGTGTGATAAAATACATAAACATTCAGCGAATCGGAACCAGATTAGTAGGAGTTAAGAGTTGTTGGAGAGGAACTTGCTTTTCTACCTGCATTAACATGGCCCAAGGCACTGAAACAAAAGGTGGAGTTTCTTCATTACAGCAGTCAGAGCTGTGCGATAAATACATAAACTTTTAGCGAATCGGAACTAGATTAGTAGGAGTTAAGTGTTGTTGAAGAGGAACATGCTTTTCTGGCTGCATTAACATGGCCCAAGGCACTGCAACAAAACGTGGAGTTTCTTCATTACAGCAGTCAGAGCTGTGCGATAAATACATAAACTTTTAGCGAATCGGAACTAGATTAGTAGGAGTTAAGTGTTGTTGAAGAGGAACATGCTTTTATGGCTGCATTAACATGTCTCAAGGCACTGGGACAAAACTTGGAGTTTCTTCATTACATCAGTCAGAGCTGTGCAATAAAATACACAAACCTTCAGCGAATCGGAACTAGATTGGTAGGAGTTAAGTGTTGTTGGAGAGGAACATGCTTTTCCGGCTGCATTAACATGGCCGAAGGCACTGGAACAAAAGGTGAAGTTTCTTCATCACAGCAGTCGGAGCTGTGCGATAAAATACATAAACTTTCAGTGAATAGGGACTAGATTATTAGGAGATAAGTGTTGCTGGACAGGATGCTCTTCTGGCCGCAATAACATGGCCCAAGGCAGTGGAACAAAACGTGGAGTTTCTTCATTACAGCAGTCAGAACTGTGTGATAAAATACATAAACTTTCAGCGAATCGGAACCAGATTAGTAGGAGTTAAGAGTTGTTGGAGAGGAACATGCTTTCCTGGCTGCATTAACATAACACAAGGCACTGGAACAAAACGCGGAGTTTCTTTATTACAGCAGCCAGAGCTGTGCGATAAATACATAAACTTACAGCGAATCGGAACTAGATTAGTAGGAGTTAAGTGTTGTTGAAGAGGATCATGCTTTTCTGGCTGCATTAACGTGGCCCAAGGCATTGGAACAAAACGTGGAGTTTCTTTATTACAGCAGTCAGAGCTGTGCGATAAAATACATAAACATTCAGGGAGTCGGAACTAGATTAGTAGGAGTAAGTGTTGTTGAAGAGGAACATGCTTTTCTGGCTGCATTAACATGGCCCAAGGTACTGGAACAAAAGGTGCAGTTTCGTCATTACAGCAGTCAGAGCTGTGCGATAAAAACATAAACTTTCAGCGAATCGGAACTAGATTAGTAGGAGTTAAGTGTTGTTGGAGAGGAACATGCTTTTTCTGGCTGCATTAAAAAGGCCCAATGCACTGGAATAAAACGTGGAGTTTCTTCATTACAGCAGTCATAGCTGTGCGATAAAATACATAAACCTTCAGCGAATCGGAACTAGATTACTAGGAGTTGGGTGTTGTTGACGAGGAACATGCTTTTCTGGCTGGATTAACATGGCCCAAGGTACTGGAACAAAACGTGGAGTTTCTTCATTACAGCAGTCAGAGCTGTGCGATAAAATACATAAACTTTCAGCGAATCGCAACTAGATTAGTAGGAGTTAAGAGTTGTTCGAGAGGAACATGCTTTTCTGGCTGCATTAACATGGCCCAAGGCACTGGAACAAAAGGTGGAGTTTCTTCATCACAGCAGTCAGAGCTGTGCGATAAAATACATAAACTTTCAGTGAATCGCAACTAGATTAGTAGGAGTTAAGAGTTGTTGGAGAGGAACATGCTTTTCTGGCTGCCTTAACATGGCCCAAGGCACTGGAACAAAATATGGAGTTTCTTCATCACAGCAGTCAGAGCTGTGCGATAAAATTCATAAACTTTAAGTGAATCAGGACTAGATTATTAGGAGATAAGTGTTGCTGGATAGGATGCTCTTCTGGCCGCATTAACATGGCCCAAGGCAGTGGAACAAAACGTCAAGTTTCTTCATTACAGCAGTCAGAACTGTGCGATAAAATACAAAAACTTTCAGCGAATCGGAACTAGATTAAGAGGAGTTAAGTGTTGTTGAAGAGGATCATGCTTTTCTGGCTGCATTAACGTGGCCCAAGGCACTGAAACAAAACGTGGAGTTTCTTTATTACAGCAGTCAGAGCTGTGCGATAAAATACATAAACATTCAGGGAGTCGGTACTAGATTAGTAGGAGTTACGTGTTGTTGAAGAGGAACATGCATTTCTGGCTGCATTAACATGGCCCAAGGTACTGGAACAAAAGGTGCAGTTTCGTCATTACAGCAGTCAGAGCTGTGCGATAAAAACATAAACTTTCAGCGAATCGGAACTAACTAGATTAGTAGGAGTTAAGTGTTGTTGGAGAGGAACATGCTTTTCTGGCTGCATTAACAAGGCCCAATGCACTGGAATAAAACGTGGAGTTTCTTCATTAAGCAGTCATAGCTGTGCGATAAAATACATAAACGTTTAGAGAATCGGAACTAGATTACTTGGAGTTGGGTGTTGTTGACGAGGAACATGCTTTTCTGGCTGCATTAACATGGCCCAAGGCACTGGAACAAAACGTGGAGTTTCTTCATTACAGCAGTCAGAGCTGTGCGATAAAATACATAAACTTTCAGCGAATCGCAACTAGATTAGTAGGAGTTAAGAGTTGTTCGAGAGGAACATGCTTTTCTGGCTGCATTAACATGGCCCAAGGCACTGGAACAAAAGGTGGAGTTTCTTCATCACAGCAGTCAGAGCTGTGCGATAAAATACATAAACTTTCAGTGAATCGGGACTAGATTATTAGGAGATAAGTGTTGCTGGATAGGATGCTCTTCTGGCCGCATTAACATGGCCCAAGGCAGTCGAACAAAACGTCAAGTTTCTTCATTACAGCAGTCAGAACTGTGCGATAAATTACATAAACTTTCAGCGAATCGGAACCAGATTAGTAGAAGTTAAGAGTTGTTGGAGAGGAACATGCTTTTCTGGCTTCATTAATATGGCCCAAGGCACTGGAACCAAAGGTGGAGTTTCTTCATTACAGCAGGCAGAGCTGTGCGATAAAATACAAAAACTTTCAGCGAATCGGAACTAGATTAGTAGGAGTTAAGTGTTGTTGAAGAGGAACATGCTTTTATGGCTGCATTATAATGGCCCAAGGCACTGGAACAAAACGCGAAGTTTCTTTATTAAAGCAGTCAGAGCTGTGCGATAAAATACATAAACTCTCAGCGTATGGGAACCAGATTAGTAGGAGTTAAGTGTTGTTGAAGAGGAACATGATTTTCTGGCTGCATTAACATGGCCCAAGGCACTGCAACAAAACGTGGAGTTTCTTCATTACAGCAGTCAGAGCTGTGCAATAAAATACACAAACCTTCAGCGAATCGGAACTAGATTGGTAGGAGTTAAGTGTTGTTGGAGAGGAACATGCTTTTCCGGCTGCATTAACATGGCCGAAGGCACTGGAACAAAAGGTGGAGTTTCTTCATCACACAGTCGGAGCTGTGCGATAAAATACATAAACTTTCAGTGAATCGGGACTAGATTATTAGGAGATAAGTGTTGCTGGATAGGATGCTCTTCTGGCCGCATTACCATGGCCCAAGGCAGTGGAACAAATCGTGGAGTTTCTTCATTACAGCAGTCAGAACTGTGTGATAAAATACATAAACTTTCAGCGAATCGGAACCAGATTAGTAGGAGTTAAGAGTTGTTGGAGAGGAACTTGCTTTTCTACCTGCATTAACATGGCCCAAGGCACTGGAACAAAAGGTGGAGTTTCTTCATTACAGCAGTCAGAGCTGTGCGATAAATACATAAACTTTCAGCGAATCGGAACTAGATTAGTAGGAGTTAAGTGTTGTTGAAGAGAAACATGCTTTCCTGGCTGCATTAACATAACCCAAGGCACTGGAACAAAACGCGGAGTTTCTTTATTACAGCAGCCAGAGCTGTGCGATAAATACATACACTTTCAGCGAATCGGAACTAGATTAGTAGGAGTTAAGTGTTGTTGAAGACGATCATGCCTTTCTGGCTGCAATAACGTGGCCCAAGGCACTGGAACAAAACATGTAGTTTCTTTATTACAGCAGTCAGAGCTGTGCGAAAAAATACATAAACTTTCAGCGAATCGGAACTAGATTAGTAGGAGTTAAGTGTTATTGAAGAGGAACATGCTTTTCTGGCTGCATTAACATGGCCCAAGGCACTGGAACAAAAGGTGGAGTTTCTTCATCACAGCAGTCAGAGATGTGCGATAAAATACATAAACTTTCAGTGAATCGGGACTAGATTATTAGGAGATAAGTGTTGCTGGATAGGATGCTCGTCTGGACGCATTAACATGGCCCAAGGCAGTGGAACAAAACGTGGAGTTTCTTCATTACAGCAGTCAGAACTGTGCGATAAAGTACATAAACTTTCAGCGAATCGGAACCAGATTAGTAGAAGTTAAGAGTTGTTGGAGAGGAACATGCTTTTCTGGCTGCATTAACATGGCCCAAGGCACTGGAACCAAAGGTGGAGTTTCTTCATTACAGCAGGCAGAGCTGAGCGATAAAATACAAAAACTTTCAGCGAATCGGAACTAGATTAGTAGGAGTTAAGTGTTGTTGAAGAGGAACATGCTTTTATGGCTGCATTATAATGGCCCAAGGCACTGGAACAAAACGCGAAGTTTCTTTATTAAAGCAGTCAGAGCTGTGCGATAAAATACATAAACTCTCAGCGTATGGGAACCAGATTAGTAGGAGTTAAGTGTTGTTGAAGAGGAACATGCTTTTCTGGCTGCATTAACATGGCCCAAGGCACTGCAACAAAACGTGGAGTTTCTTCATTACAGCAGTCAGAGCTGTGCGATAAAATACATAAACGTTCAGCGAATCGGAACTAGATTAGTGGGAGTTAAGTGTTGTTGAAGAGGAACATGCTTTTCTGGCTGCATTAACATGGCCCAAGGCACTGCAACAAAACGTGGAGTTTCTTCAATACAGCAGTCAGAGCTGTGCGATAAAATACATAAACTTTCAGCCAATTGGAAATAGATTAGTAGGAGTTAAGTGTTGTTGAAGAGGAACATGCTTTTATGGCTGCATTAACATGTCTCAAGGCACTGGAACAAAACTTGGAGTTTCTTCATTACAGCAGTCAGAGCTGTGCAATAAAATACACAAACCTTCAGCGAATCGGAACTAGATTGGTAGGAGTTAAGTGTTGTTGGAGAGGAACATGCTTTTCCGGCTGCATTAACATGGCCGAAGGCACTGGAACAAAAGGTGGAATTTCTTCATTACAGCAGGCAGAGCTGTGCGATAAAATACAAAAACTTTCAGCGAATCGGAACCAGATTAGTAGGAGTTAAGTGTTGTTAGAGAGGAACATGCTTTTCTGGCTGCATTAACATTTCCCAAGGCACTTGAAGAAAACGTGGAGTTTCTTCATTACAGCAGTCAGAGCTGTGCGATAAAATACATAAACTCTCAGCGTATCGGAACCAGATTAGTAGGAGTTAAGTGTTTTTGAAGAGGAACAAGCTTTTATGGCTGCATTAACATGCCCCAAAGAACTGGAACAAAAGGTGGAGTTTCTTCAATACAGCAGTCAGAGCTGTGCGATAAATACATAAACTTTCAGCGAATCGGAACTAGATTACTAGGAGTTGGGTGTTGTTGACGAGGAACATGCTTTTCTGGCTGCATTAACATTACCAAAGGCACTGGAACAAAACGCGGAGTTTCTTTATTACAGCAGTCAGAGCTGTGCGATAAAATACATAAACTTTCAGCGAATCGGAACTAGATTAGTAGGAGTTAAGTGTTATTGAAGAGGAACATGCTTTTCTGGCTGCATTAACATGGCCCAAGGCACTGGAACAAAAGGTGGAGTTTCTTCTTCACAGCAGTCAGAGCTGTGCGATAAAATACATAAACTTTCAGTGAATCGGGACTAGATTATTAGGAGATAAGTGTTGCTGGATAGGATGCTCGTCTGGACGCATTAACGTGGCCCAAGGCAGTGGAACAAAACGTGGAGTTTCTTTATTACAGCAGTCAGAACTGTGCGATAAAGTACATAAACTTTCAGCGAATCGGAACCAGATTAGTAGAAGTTAAGAGTTGTTGGAGAGGAACATGCTTTTCTGGCTGCATAACCATGGCCCAAGGCACTTGAAGAAAACGTGGAGTTTCTTCATTACAGCAGTCAGAGCTGTGCGATAAAATACATAAACTCCCAGCGTATCGGAACCAGATTAGTAGGAGTTAAGTGTTGTTGAAGAGGAACATGCTTTTCTGGCTGCATTAACATGGCCCAAGGCACTGCAACAAAACGTGGAGTTTCCTCATTACAGCAGTCAGAGCTGTGCGATAAAATACATAAACGTTCAGCGAATCGGAACTAGATTGGTGGGAGTTAAGTGTTTTTGAAGAACGAACATGCTTTTATGGCTGCATTAACATGGCCCAAAGAAGTGGAACAAAAGGTGGAGTTTCTTCAATACAGCAGTCAGAGCTGTGCGATAAAATACATAAACTTTCAGGGAGCCGGAACTAGATTAGTAGAAGTTACGTGTTGTTGAAGAGGAACATGCTTTTCTGGCTGCATTAACATGGCCCAAGGTACTGGAACAAAAGGTGCAGTTTCGTAATTACAGTAGTCAGAGCTGTGCGATAAAAACATAAACTTTCAGCGAATCGGAACTGGATTAGTAGGAGTTGGGTGTTGTTGACGAGGAATATGCTTTTCTGGCTGCATTAACATGGCCCAAGGCACTGGAACAAAACGTGGAGTTTCTTCATTACAGCAGTCAGAGCTGTGCGATAAAATACATAAACGTTCAGCGAATCGCAACTAGATTAGTAGGAGTTAAGAGTTGTTGGAGAGGAACATGCTTTTCTGGCTGCATTAACATGGCCCAAGGCACTGGAACAAAAGGTGGAGTTTCTTCATCACAGCAATCAGAGCTGTGCGATAAAATACATAAACTTTCAGTGAATCGGGACTAGATTATTAGGAGATAAGTGTTGCTGGATAGGATGCTCTTCTGGCCGCATTAACATGGCCCAAGGCAGTGAAACAAAACGTCAAGTTTCTTCATTACAGCAGTCAGAACTGTGCGATAAAGTACATAAACTTGCAGCAAATCGGAACTAGATTAGTAGGAGTTAAGTGTTGTTGAAGAGGAACATGCTTTTATGGCTGCATTATAATGGCCCAAGGCACTGGAACAAAACGCGAAGTTTCTTTTTTAAAGCAGTCAGAGCTGTGCGATAAAATACATAAACTCTCAGCGTATGGGAACCAGATTAGTAGGAGTTAAGTGTTGTTGAAGAGGAACATGCTGTTCTGGCTGCATTAACATGGCCCAAGGCACTGCAACAAAACGTGGAGTTTCTTCAATACAGCAGTCAGAGCTGTGCGATAAAATACATAAACTTTCAGCGAATCGGAACTAGATTAGTAGGAGTTAAGTGTTGTTGAAGAGGAACATGCTTTTATGGCTGCATTAACATGTCTCAAGGCACTGGAACAAAACTTGGAGTTTCTTCATTACAGCAGTCAGAGCTGTGCAATAAAATACACAAACCTTCAGCGAATCGGAACTAGATTGGTAGGAGTTAAGAGTTGTTGGAGAGGAACTTGCTTTTCTACCTGCATTAACATGGCCCAAGGCACTGGAACAAAAGGTGGAGTTTCTTCATTACAGCAGTCAGAGCTGTGCGATAAATACATAAACATTCAGCGAATCGGAACTAGATTAGTAGGAGTTAAGTGTTGTTGAAGAGGAACATGCTTTCCTGGCTGCATTAACATAACCCAAGGCACTGGAACAAAACGCGGAGTTTCTTTATTACAGCAGCCAGAGCTGTGCGATAAATACATACACTTTCAGCGAATCGGAACTAGATTAGTAGGAGTTAAGTGTTGTTGAAGAGGATCATGCCTTTCTGGCTGCAATAACGTGGCCCAAGGCACTGGAACAAAACATGGAGTTTCTTTATTACAGCAGTCAGAGCTGTGCGATAAAATACATAAACTTTCAGCGAATCGGAACTAGATTAGTAGGAGTTAAGTGTTATTGAAGAGGAACATGCTTTTCTGGCTGCATTAACATGGCCCTAGGCACTGGAACAAAACGTGGAGTTTCTTCATTACAGCAGTCAGAGATGTGCGATAAAATACATAAACTTTCAGCGAATCGGAACTAGATTAGTAGGAGTTAAGAGTTGATGGAGAGGAACATGCTTTTCTGGCTGCATTAACATGGCCGAAGGCACTGGAACAAAAGGTGGAGTTTCTTCATCACAGCAGTCAGAGCTGTGCGATAAAATACATAAACTTTTAGTGAATCGGGACTAGAATATTAGGAGATAAGTGTTGCTGGATAGGATGCTCGTCTGGCCGCATTAACATGGCCCAAGGCAGTGCAACAAAACGTGGAGTTTCTTCATTACAGCAGTCAGAGCTGTGCGATAAAATACATAAACTTTCAGCGAATCGGAACCAGATTAGTAGAAGTTAAGAGTTGTTAGAGAGGAACATGCTTTTCTGGCTGCATTACCATGGCCCAAGGAACTGGAACCAAAGTTGGAGTTTCTTCATTACAGCAGGCAGAGCTGTGCGATAAAATACAAAAACTTTCAGCGAATCGGAACCAGATTAGTAGGATTTAAGTGTTGTTAGAGAGGAACATGCTTTTCTGGCTGCATTAACATGGCCCAAGGCACTTGAAGAAAACGTGGAGTTTCTTCATTACAGCAGTCAGAGCTGTGCGATAAAATACATAAACTCTCAGCGTATCGGAACCAGATAAGTAGGAGTTAAGTGTTGTTGAAGAGGAACATGCTTTTCTGGCTGCATTAACATGGCCCAAGGCACTGCAACAAAACGTGGAGTTTCTTCATTACAGCAGTCAGAGCTGTGCGATAAAATACATAAACGTTCAGCGAATCGGAACTAGATTAGTAGGAGTTAAGTGTTGTTGGAGAGGAACATGCGTTTCTGGCTGCATTAACATGGCCCAAGGCACTGGAACAAAACGTGGAGTTTCTTCATTACAGCAGTCAGAGCTGTGCGATAAAATACATAAACTTTCAGCGAATCAGAACTAGATTAGTAGGAGTTAAGTGTTGTTGAAGAGGAACATGCTTTTATGGCTGCATTAACATGTCCCACGGCACTGGAACAAAACGTGGAGTTTCGTCATTACAGCAATCAGAGCTGTGCGATAAAATACATAAATTTTCAGCGAATCGGAACTAGATTAGTAGAAGTTAAGTGGTGTTGAAGGAGAACATGGTTTTCTGGATGCATTAACATGGCCCAAGGCACTGGAACAAAACGTGGGGTTTCTTCATTACAGCAGTCAGAGCTGTGCGATAAAATACATAAACTTTCAGCGAATCGGAACCAGATTAGTAGGAGTTAAGAGTTGTTGGAGAGGAACTTGCTTTTCTACCTGCATTAACATGGCCCAAGGCACTGGAACAAAAGGTGGAGTTTCTTCATTACAGCAGTCAGAGCTGTGCGATAAAATACAAAAACTTTCAGCGAATCGGAACTAGATTAGTAGGAGTTAAGTGTTGTTGGAGAGGAATATGCTTTTCTGGCTGCATTAACATGGCCTAAGGCACTGGAACAAAACGTGGAGTTTTTTTATTACAGCAGTCAGAGCTGTGCGATAAAATACATAAACTTTCAGCAAATCGGAACTAGATTAGTAGGACTGAAGTGTTGTTGGAGAGGAACATGCTTTTCTGGCTGCATTAACGTGGCCCAAGGCACTGGAACAAAACGTGGAGTTTCTTCATTACAGCAGTCAGAACTGTGCGATAAAATACATAAACTTTCAGCGAATCGGAACTAGATTAGTAGGACTGAAGTGTTGTTATAGAGGAACATGCTTTTCTGGCTGCATTAACGTGGCCCAAGGCACTGGATCAAAACGTGGAGTTTCTTCATTACAGCAGTCAGAACTGTGCGATAAAATACATAAACTTTCAGCGAATCGGAACTAGATTAGTAGGAGTTAAGTGTTGTTGGAGAGGAATATGCTTTTCTGTCTGCATTAACATGGCCTAAGGCACTGGAACAAAACGTGGAGTTTTTTCATTTATTTTATCATTCGCGACCTTGGAGTGCGACAGTTTTTTTTATAAGGGAGTTTAACGACCACCGCGAGCAACTCAATGGGCTATAAGCAGTCGTCAGTCTCTAATTTAAAGTCACTGGTTCCAGGGAAGGGAGAGAGCCAGCGCCGTAAGACAAACACAACATACATGCCTCACTTAGATTCGAACCTGGACCCATTTCGGACGAATGGTCAGAAGTCAGAGCTTAGACCACTGCGTCCCCGGGGCGGCGACGCTGATTTGCTGCACACGCGCTTGTTTGCATAACGCAGAGATGGTTTATTTGCTTTATCTGATCGGTTTATACATTTATGAACTGTGATTTACGGAAGGGAGGTTAACTCACTGTCAGAAGAAAGGAAACATTCATTTTCTGGGCAATAACTGACAAAAAAATATTCAGCTCTTATATTTTTGATGTTTGGGGATAGCTTGAGTTTCTTAACTACTTTTAGAAAAGTTTAAGCTCATGAAACGGAAATTGCTCTCATTTGACCACCAAATATCTCTGTATTTCGAATTTTGAAATTAAAACGACCCCATGAGCTTCTAAGCCGACGAGGAATCTTCAGGTTCTAATTGAGAGTAAGGGGTTTCAAGGGCAAGAATGAAGCATTACAAACGCAACGCCTATTTGCCAGCTGGGTGCGAATCTACGGTCCTGTTGCTGTTGAAGGAAAACAATAAAAAGTATGTACATTATTTGAGATGATGAAGCTAATAATTTAATAACAGCTTCGTTGTAGCACAGTACATAGAACACAGAAATGGGATTGCCATTAATTTATTCATAGAGCAAAAGTTCTTAGTCGTAACAGGAAAAGCAAAAATTACCAAACTGTTTCTCCTGTTAGTGAATTTGATAAAGCAAGTCGACGACCAGACGCTCAAATTACATGATACTTTTGATTAGGGCTTAATATGTTGTATACATTGGTTAAATGCGTTGGAAAGTAAAATAAGAAAAAAGACGCTTTTTGGCTTAGTGCTTGTTCCATTAAAACAACAGGCAGGGCACAAACCCACCTACTTGTATTGCTTTACGAGAATGGAGAAGAGCAGGTGACTGCATCGCTACAAATCAGATTTTCTAATCACGTGATCTAATTGCGTCATCTGTCTCTCCCTCTGTGTTTTAGTATCTGCTTGGAGAGATGTGAACGACTCCGCAAATTGCAGGACATAGTTTTGAACAGTCCGATTTCAGTTTAGGGCATTTCAGCTACGGTCGAAATAAACAGGCGCTTCAGTAAATGCGAGAAATCAGTATCGTTACCACAACGATTCCATGAAAACCACAAAGGAGTACTATATTTTTCGTCTCTTTGAAAATTTATCAAATTTGGATGCACAAATAATACACGCAGTTAATAAATGCCATATTATAACCATGATTCATGGATTAGAAATGTATCCGAATAACGTAGCCCAGTAATTGAGTGACCTGGGCACGGGCTTTTGACCTTCGTACTTCTGGGTCTGGGTTCGAAACTCCGGGCAAGACACGGATGTTGTGTTTATCCTTCTAGCGCTGGTTCTGTCTATTTCCTAGAACCAACTACTCAAAGTTCGGGACAGGGTTTTCCTTACAGTCCTCGATGATCATGGGGACCACTTAAACAATCCAAGCGATATGGTAATTTTTATTAATCCTCTATTTAGCATGAACCGTGCCTTCATCTATTGCAAATCATGTTCGTTCGCCAGCACGATAAAATGTTTCTCAAGTTTTCTTCTGTCATAAATCTCTGTGAAGAGATATTGTAGAAGGTTTTCGTGCTGATAGGAACTTCTTTAAAAAACAGCCGTCGTAGCACGATCTTTAACAACAGGTTTCATAATACATGATATTTAAAACTTTATTAAGTTAAAAACACATATAGATTACAATGACACATGAGCGCTTTCGGGGTCGCCAGTGACTCCCATCATCAGATGTGTGAATACTGAAGCAATTTGACATGTCATCATCATCATCATTGTCAACCATTATCAATCCACTGCTGGACGAAGGTCTCCCCAAGTTTCCTCCACAACGGTCTGTCTTGTGCCAGTCTCCTCCATGTCACTCCCGCATATTTACGAATTTCATCCACCCATCTCCCATGTGGTCTTTTTCTGGGTCTTTTCCTGTCCCTTGGAATCCAATCTAAAATTTCGGCTGTCCATCTATGGTCTGTCCTTCTGGCAGTATGTCCAGCCCATTGCCATTTCAGGGATTTAACTCTGATCATGATGTCTTCCACTCTCGTCATTTTTCGGATCCACGAGTTCCTCTTCTTATCTCTCCTGGTTATACCAAGCATGCACCTCTCCATGCTTCTTTGAGTTGTCTGCAGCTTTTGTATGTCTCTTTTAGTTAAGGTCCACGTCTCTGCACCATACGTAAGCACTGGAAGGATGCATTGATCAAACACTTTTCTTTTAAGACATAATGGCATATTGCTCTTAAAAATTATGCTGTTTCTTCCAAAAGCTCTCCAGGCAAGTTTTGTACGCCGATTAATTTCTTCATCAATGTGACCCTCACTTGATATCTGCTGTCCAAGATAAACATACGTATCTGTTATCTCCAGTTTTTCTCCATCAATCGATAAATCTTCATTTCTTGTAAAAGCATTGAACATCACTTTTGTCTTCTGAAAGTTCATTTTTAATCCCACTTCTTTACTCTTGTCAGCAAGTTCCTGGATCATACTCTGCAGCTCTGATGGGGTAGTTGCAAAAATGACTACGTCATCAGCAAAACGAAGGTGGGTTAGATAATCTCCATTAATCTTTATCCCTTTGTTTTCCCAGTTCAGTGATTGAAAGACATTTTCCAATGTGGCATTAAAGAGCTTCGGAGATATGGTGTCACCTTGTCTCACTCCCTTTCCAATTTTTATGTGTGTTGTATTTTCAAACAGCCGAATCTTTGCACTTGCATTTTCATAGATGTTATTAATAATATTAATGTATGCATCTTCAATACCGCAGGATTTCAGAGCCGTGGTAACTGCTGATGGTTTCACCGAATCAAAGGCTTTTTCATAATCGATAAAAGCCATGCACAATGGAAGTTCATATTCCCTCGCTCTTTCAATCAGTTCTCTCAGTACGTGGATATGATCTATTGTGCTGTAGCCACTCCTGAATCCAGCTTGTTCTCTCGGTTGAGCCATGTCCAGTGTTACCTTCAAGCGGTGTGAAAGAACTTTAGTGAAGATTTTATAAACCACTGATAGGAGGCTGATAGGTCTGTAGTTCCTGAGATCCTCAATGTCACCTTTTTTATGTAGCAGGATCATTGTAGCATTGTTCCAATCCTCAGGAATCTTCCCTTCATTAAGGCATCGAGTGAAAATTTGGGCGAGTACTGTTTCAATTTCTCCACTTGCTTCTTGTATGATGTCTATAGTAATTCCATCTTCTCCTGGAGCTTTCCCTCGCTTCATGTTCTTGATTGCATGAGCAACTTCTGCTGGGAGGACTGGAAGAACTCTGGTACCTTTCATGATGTCTGGAGTACATGTATCATCCCTTTCATATAATTTGGAGTAGAAATCATTCACTCTTGTCAAAATTTCGCCTCTATTTCTTGTTATAGAACCATCTTCTTTTCTCAGAGCCATAATCTGTTTTCTTCCCTTACTGAGATGTCCCTTTGCTATCTTAAGGCTTTGGTTGTTTTCAATTGCTTTCCTCACTAGCTCACAGTTGAATTTCCTTACGTCTTCAGTGATACTTTTTCGTGTTGTCTTGCATAGCTCTATATATTCCACTTTGGAAGTCACATCTACTTTAGTTGTCCTCATCTCTCTTCTTTTTGCATCAACATTTTGGTTTTTCCTGATAATTTGTTCACATGCAACTTGTTCTTAGACCCAGCTAATTTTGTTGCTGTTTCCATTAGAGCTTTGGTTACTTTTCTGTTAACTTCCGAAATATCCACTTCTTCCGATGTTAGGCCTTCTAAAGCAGAGAATCTGTTCTTCAGTTCCAACTTGAAAGTATTATGGTGTTTTTTAAGGTTGGTTATGTCAATACATTTTGTTTGTCTTATGAGCTTGCCACGTTCCAGTTTAGTGTTGAGGTGCATCTTACATCTCACCAATCTATGGTCACTACCTGTGTTGAACTTGTTCAGCACACTGCAGTCTTCGATGACGAATTTTTTGTTACACATAATAAAATCAATTTCACTTGTCGTCCCAATTGGATGTCTCCATGTCCATTTCCTGTGTGGCTTTTTCTTGAAAAAGGAGTTCAAGATGAAAAATCCTTCTGCCTCTGCAAACTCAACGAGAGTATTTCCACGCTGGTTTCTGTTGCCGTGACCGAATTTACCTACTGAAGTTTCATTCTGTTGCCGTTGCCCTATTTTTGCATTGAAATCTCCCATAATTATCTTCAAGTGCTGCTTACCTTTATTATTTAGATGACGAATTTCCTCATAAAATTCTTCAATTTCTTCTTCAGGATGACTTGTGGTGGGTGCATAAGTTTGAATAATCTGAGCCTGGTATCTTCTCGATAGTTGGATAACGAGTCGTGCAGCTCTGTCAGAGGAACTTTCAACTTCTACCACTTTATCCTTCAGTTTCTTGTTTATTATAAATCCAACACCACTAGTTCTGCCAGTATCTGTCCCACGATAATAGAAGAGATGTCCACTTTTCAGTTCAATGAGATCTTCTCCTTTTCTCCTTACCTCACTTAGCCCGACGATGTCCCACTTGATCCTTTGTAGTTCCTCTTCCAATTCAAGAAGCCTTGAATCAGAAGATAGGGAGCGTCCGTTATAGGTAGCCAAGGTCAGCATCAAATGGCAGCCTAGTCTGGTCCTCCGGGGATTCTTAGCACCCTCTGCCTTCATGTCGCACTGGCCGCTGCCTTGGCCAGGTACATTCCAGCTGCCGGAGACTGAGGGCCAAGATTTAAGTTGTAGAGTCATTTTGGAGGTGTTTGGCCATAACTCACCACGCTGGCCAAGCGGGTTGGTGAGTGTGGGATAGCATTTCCTCTGATCCCGATGGTATAGTTATACCGCTATTGGCGGTCGTCAGAGCCCCTTTAGTGGGAACAGGATGCACCACGAGAAGGCGGGGTTGACATTTGTCAAGGAGAGGCTGTGATGTTACGCATCACCTGACCTTACATCCCTTGACATGTACTGAAGTATATATTTACAACGTTCAGTGACGTAGGAGTTAGAATTATAGCGCAAGCGCAAAGTCTGCGAAATACAATCAACACAATACAATAAGCTTAATAGATTCAACAATAACTATGTATTAGGTTTGTTTTCTATAAGAAGTCTCCAGGGGTGAGGGATATTGTATGGAATATCATCGTTGCATGCAGACTTTTTATGATGAATTATATACAGACTTTCGGTGATTAAAGTCAGAAACGTATTAGGAGGTGATGCAAGGATTGTGACACTATTCCAGTCTGGGTGAAAGTTTCCTGTATGGACCAACATGGCTAATGAGGTATTTTGAGTACCCATTTTAATGCTGTACTTGTGTTCCTTTAAGCGTGTTGACAAGTTGCGCACTGTGGATCCGATATAAGTGCGTATTTCACCAAATTCACCTGTGGGGATCAACGGGACACTGTATATACCACTTTTGTTTGCAATATCCACTGGGTCTCTATCGTTTTTAGGCATTGCCATGATGTTTGTAGTTTTTACTCCAAAGTTTAATTTGTATTTATGGCAAACGCTACGCAATATTGGAGTAAGACTAGGGATATAATCCATGGATGCAATATACTTAAGTTCTGATGAACCAGATATGAGGGCTGTAGAGGATCTTCTAAGTAATTTTTTAAGCTCTGAATTTACTATGTATGCTGGGTAACCATATTGTGTTGCAAGGTTTTTAATATTAACAATTTCATTACGTCGTAATTCAAGGGTTGAACAATGTGAAATAGCTCTGCGAAGCATAAATTGTAATGCCGACAACTTATAATTCTTGGGATGAAACGAATCGTTAAGAATAATACATACAGAGCTAGATGGTTTTCGATAAACGGTAGTTTGGATGGTATTAGTAACCGGGTCTCTGAAAATAGTAAAGTCTAGAAATGAAAGGCTATAATTTGACTCTAGATCCACTGAAAATTTAATAGTGTTGAAATGGCTTGAAAGAACAGAGACGAATGTGTGCAGTTCTTCAACAGAATGTGGCCACAAAACAAGTATATCGTCGACATACCTGAGCTAACATAATGGTTGTAGATGATAGTTACCATGGACAGCAGATTCAAGTTCTTGAAGTATCAGTTCACCAAGAAAAGGAGACAGGGGGAGCCCATGGGGGCACCTTGGGTTTGTTTGTAGATAAGATTATCAAACTTAAAATAGCTGCGATTTGAAACCAAACGAAGAGCTGATAATATATCTTGAGTCTCAGATAAAGGTAAAATATCAGTCAGTTTATTGAAAATAATATCATGGGTTAGTTCAATAGGTATATTGGGGTACATTGAGATAACATCTAAGGATGCCAAAATAAATGGTTGATCTACCAGTGTTAGAGCGTTCAACTGTTGAAGAGCAGCAACAGAACTGGAGACTGAAAATGTATTTGCTATGAGTAGTGGGGTGTGAAATTTAGCTAAGGCACGTTCCAACGGCCTAGTGGGGCTGGCATAACCCGAGACTAAAGGTCGAAGAGGGTGACCATCTTTGTGTAACTTTATTTTACCGAATAGCTCCGGAACACGAGGTGCAATTGGTGGTTTTAGTTGAGATTTTATAATGCCTGGTAAAGAACTATGATTTTTTAATTTGCAAATGGCATTTAATGTAGCACATGTAAGGTCTCGCTGAATTTCGACATGAGAAATTTCCTCTAGGGCAAGCTGCATTTTAGAGTGATAAGAGTTCCTATCCCAGATTACTAATTGCGCTGTTTTATCGGCTGAAAGTAAAGATATAATAGGGTTATTTTTAAGTGCTTTAAGTTCAGCGATATCTTCACTGAATTCGGGTTACTTTGTTGTTTTTCGTTGGTCCGGAGAGTTTTGATTGTTCTTGAAATTTTAAGGCGAGTATAGTCTCTCTCTTCTTCAGGTAAAGATCTAACAATGTTTTCAACCTGAGGGATAGTACGAAAAATGTTCAAGTGTTGCATCGGATAAGCAAACTTAAGTCCCCTTTGTAGAGCACGTTTTTGAGGTGAGTTTAATTCATAGGAACTGGGATTAACATAATTCACATGTTGACTATGTGAAGGTTTATGTACACAATAATTTCCTGAAGAGATTTTCTGTTGTAGATCACGATCGACCAATAAACATAGTTTCTTTACATGGGTTTCCTGGATTTTAAGTACCTCTTTTTCAATAGCAGTTGAGGTTGACATCACTATCAGGTCCATAATTATGGGATGCATTATTTGGTTTAGTCTTTGGTAGGCATCATATGAATCACGAAACAAAGAGTCAATAGATCCTCTTTTAACCTAATTTCAGACAATAGTCTCTTCCTTTCAGCAGTATATATAATCTGTCCATCACGTCTAGACCTGGGTTTGCATCGCAACGACAAAAATCCAGGTATAACACCAAGGTCCCTAGAGTTTAACAGGAATTGTAAATGCGTCTCTTCTACTGCTAACTTTCTACGTATCCTACGAAATGTCGATATAACTTCCTCCATTATGATACACATGAAATAAAATAACATACCAGCGGCACAGGTATAATGTAGAAGGTTTTCGTGCTGATAGGAACTTCTTTAAAAAACAGCCGTCGTAGCACGATCTTTAACAACAGGTTTCATAATACATGATATTTAAAACTTTATTAAGTTAAAAACACATATGGATTACAATGACACATGAGCGCTTTCGGGGTCGTCAGCGACTCCCATCATCAGATGTGTGAATACTGAAGCAATTTGACATGTACTGAAGTATATATTTACAACGTTCAGTGACGTAGGAGTTAGAATTATAGCGCAAGCGCAAAGTCTGCGAAATACAATCAACACAATACAATAAGCTTAATAGATTCCACAATAACTATGTATTAGGTTTGTTTTCTATAAGAAGTCTCCAGGGGTGAGTGATATTGTATGGAATATCATCGTTGCATGCAGACATTTTATGATGAATTATATACAGACTTTCGGTGATTAAAGTCAGAAACGTATTAGGAGGTGATGCAAGGATTGTGACACTATTCCAGTCTGGGTGAAAATTTCCTGTATGGACCAACATATCTAATGAGGTATTTTGAGTACCCATTTTAATGCTGTACTTGTGTTCCTTTAAGCGTGTTGACAAGTTGCACACTGTGGATCCGATATAAGTGCGTTTTTCACCAAATTCATCTGTGGGGATCAACGGGACACTGTATACACCACTTTTGTTTGCAATATCCACTGGGTCTCTTTCGTTTTTAAGCATTGCCATGATGTTTGTAGTTTTTACTCCAAAGTTTAATTTGTATTTATGGCAAACGCTACGCAATATTGGAGTAAGACTAGGGATATAATCCATGGATGCAATATACTTAAGTTCTGATGAACCAGATATGAGGGCTGTAGAGGATCTTCTAAGTAATTTTTTAAGCTCTGAATTTACTATGTATGCTGGGTAACCATATTGTGTTGCAATGTTTTTAATATTAACAATTTCATTACGTCGTAATTCAAGGGTTGAACAATGTGAAATAGCTCTGCGAAGCATAAATTGTAATGCCGACAACTTATAATTCTTGGGATGAAACGAATCGTTAGGAATAATACATACAGAGCTAGTTGGTTTTCGATAAACGGTAGTTTGGATGGTATTAGTAACCGGGTCTCTGAAAATAGTAAAGTCTAGAAATGAAAGGCTATAATTTGACTCTAGATCCACTGAAAATTTAATAGTGTTGAAATGGCTTGAAAGAACAGAGACGAATGTGTGCAGTTCTTCAACAGAATGTGGCCACAAAACAAGTATATCGTCGACATACCTGAGATAACATAACGGTTGTAGATGATAGTTACCAAGGACAGCAGATTCGAGTTCTTGAAGTATCAGTTCACCAAGAAAAGGAGACAGGGGGAGCCCATGGGGGCACCTTGGGTTTGTTTGTAGATAAGATTATCAAATTTAAAATAGCTACGATTTGAAACCAAACGAAGAGCTGATGGTATATCTTGAGTCTCAGATAAAGGTAAAATATCAGTCAGTTTATTGAAAATAATATCATGGGTTAGTTCAATAGGTATATTGGGGTACATTGAGATAACATCTAAGGATGCCAAAATAAATGGTTGATCTCCCAGTGTTAGAGCGTTCAACTGTATTAGAGCAGCAACAGAACTGGAGACGGAAAATGTATTTGCTATGAGTGCTGGTTTGGTTGCTATGAGTGGTCGTTTGGTTGCTATGAGTGGTCGTTTGGTTTCAAATCGCAGCTATTTTAAATTTGATAATCTTATTTACAAACAAACCCAAGGTGCCCCCATGGGCTCTCCCCTGTCTCCTTTTCTTGGTGAACTGATACTTCAAGAACTCGAATCTGCTGTCCTTTTTAACTATCATCTACAACCATTATTTTATCTCAGGTATGTCGACGATATACTCGTTTTGTGGCCACATTCTGTTAAAGAACTGCACACATTCGTCTCTGTTCTTTCAAGCCATTTCAACACTATTAAATTTTCAGTGGATCTAGAGTCAAATTATAGCCTTTCATTTCTAGACTTTACTATTTTCAGAGACCCGGTTACTAATACCATCCAAACTACCGTTTATCGAAAACCAACTAGCTCTGTATGTATTATTCCTAACGATTCGTTTCATCCCAAGAATTATAAGTTGTCGGCATTACAATTTATGCTTTGCAGAACTATTTCACATTGTTCAACCCTTGAATTACGACGTAATGAAACTGTTAATATTAAAAACATTGCAACACAATATGGTTACCCAGCATACATAGTAAATTCAGAGCTTAAAAATTACTTAGAAGATCCTCTACAGCCCTCATATCTGGTTCATCAGAACTTAAGTATATTGCATCCATGGATTATATCCCTAGTCTTACTCCAATATTGCGTAACGTTTGCCATAAATACAAATTAAACTTTGGAGTAAAAACTACAAACATCATTTTAATGCTTAAAAACGAAAGAGACCCAGTGGATATTGCAAAACAAAAGTGGTATATACAGTGTCCTGTTGATCCCCACAGATGAATATGGTGAAATACGCACTTATATCGGATCCACAGTGCGCAACTTGTCAACACGCTTAAAGGAACACAAGTACAGCATTAAAATGGGTACTCAAAATACCTCATTAGCCATGTTGGTCCATACAGGAAACTTTCACCCAGACTGGAATAGTGTCACAATCCTTGCATCACCTCCTAATAAGTTTCTGACTTTAATCACCGAAAGTCTGTATATAATTCATCATAAAAAGTCTGCATGCAACGATGATATTCCATACAATATCCCTCACCCCTGGAGACTTCTTATAGAAAACAAACCTAATACATAGTTATTGTTGAATCTATTAAGCTTATTGTATTGTGTTGATTGTATTTCGCAGACTTTGCGCTTGCGCTATAATTCTAACTCCTACGTCACTGAACGTTGTAAATATATACTTCAGTACATGTCAAATTGCTTCAGTATTCACACATCTGATGATGGGAGTCGCTGGCGACCCCGAAAGCGCTCATGTGTCATTGTAATCCATATGTGTTTTTAACTTAATAAAGTTTTAAATATCATGTATTATGAAACCTGTTGTTAAAGATCGTGCTACGACGGCTGTTCTGTGAAGAGAGTTGTGACTCTAAAGTTTTCCAACTGCTGATGCACTGATTTCATATTGAGAAATCAGGAACTCTCTTGTTCAGAAGACCACTAATTTCATCCTTCCAACTGGCGAATTTTGATTTCTTTTTAGTTAATTTTTTCCAGTATCTTTTTAAGCAACAAAGCTTTTCTTCTGATATTAAATTAGAAATGACCACGTTTTTCTGTGTTAATAAACTGAAGAAAACTTATAAAACCGAGAGTAATATTTTTGAGTTAGCAACAGTGCGAAGGGGGAAAATAACCATGTAGACGACTAACTGAATTAAGGAAGTATCTAAGGCAACAGTTATTAGCTGTGGCAGACGATTCTGGTTTTGCTATTACACAGTTGTTTAAGGTACGTCTGCATTTCATCATACGGCTATGGAGGTGAGTGATTGAGGGGTAAGAGGTGAAATGCGTTGTACGATAAAATTTCGCTATCGTTCGAGTAAAACGGCTCCAGAAACAGTTGATTTAATGAAAAATGCTTAAAAAGATAAATGTTTGGGTGAGTCAACGATTTTTAGATGACACCATGATTTTTAGAAAAGGGCT
This sequence comes from Macrothele yani, assembly GCA_039090855.1. Taxonomy (NCBI): domain Eukaryota; kingdom Metazoa; phylum Arthropoda; class Arachnida; order Araneae; family Macrothelidae; genus Macrothele; species Macrothele yani. The sequence continues at coordinate 625,660 of CM077021.1, read as the reverse complement.
TTTGTCGGCAGAACTCACTCCTAGGCCTAGTCGACCTGAAAGTGTTGTTACGGAGTGTATTACTAACACTGTTTGGGCAATCCTGCAAGAAGATCGACGAATGACGTATGAAGGCATAGCGGCGGCAACTAATATTTCAAAAACGTCTACGTTCCGCATTCTACGCGACAAATTACTGCTGCATCTATAACGAAGTAAATTTCTCCGTCATTTTTGGCCTACGCCGGGATTCGAACCCGAGTGCGCTTATTCCGGAACAAGCCGCTCTACCAACTGAGCTATGCAGACATTTGTTCTGAATCCTATCTGCCTTTATGTCATGTGCGTCCTGCTGGCAGGTACGTCACATCTCCCCCCCGAAAGAGGGCCGGGGGCATGGCCCACGGGTCAGCCGTGACCATGAATCGCTGCAGGCAGACAACCACTGAAGAACGTGCACTTGAGAACTCCCCGTCAATCTGGTGTGTGGAATGCAACGTCGCACACATTTATTTTTCGAAGCACTGGAGAAGGGATTCTCTGATTTTTCCTATCTCGCGGTGTGGAAATAACATCACACCAATGCGAGATTTTGAACGGTCGGGTCATCCGGGTAGTTCGGGCGCCATTATAACGAAGTAAATTTCTCCGTCATTTTTGGCCTACGCCGGGATTCGAACCCGAGTACGCTTATTCCGGAACAAGCCGCTCTACCAACTGAGCTACGCAGACATTTGTTCTGAATCCTATCTGCCTTTATGTCATGTGCGTCCTGCTGGCAGGTACGTCACACATCGTGTGTGTTCCAGATGGGTATCTCATCACCTAACGAGAGAACAATTGTTAGCCAGAGTTCAGGTGTGTCATGAGTGGAAACAAATGATTGCGAAGGATCCAAACTTTCTAAACACAGTAATAACTGCCGATGAAACATGGGCCGACTATTTCGACCCCCTCACGAAGCGTGCAACGAGTGTCTGGAAACACACAGGCTCGCTTCCTCCGAAAAAGTCCTCGAAACCAAATCAGCTGGGAAGGTGATGATGATAATTTTCTTTGATCATAAAGGTGTAGTCTACCAGCATACCGTTCCTCCACAAATTACTATCAATGCTGAGTATTACATTTCAGTCTTGAAGCGTCTGCGACGACACATATCGCTTAAGAGACGGGAACTGGTGGGCAAACTGGTACAGAATGATAACGCCCGCCCACATGTGTCTGCTTGTGTTCAAAAGTTTCTGACGAAATGCAATACTGAAATCATGCCACAGCCTGCCTACAGTCCTGACCTCGCTCCGTGCGATTTCTGGTTGTTTCCAAGAATGAAAGAGAAGTTCCATGCCGCAACATTCAACACGGATGCTGGCGTTATTCAAGCTGTACAGGGGTCGTTAAAGCAGCTTCCAGAAAATGTCTTCGCCACATGCTTTGAAAAGTGGACTGAACGATGGGACCGTTGCATATCATCCGAGGGAGGATACTTTGAGAAAGAAATAACATATATTTTGCTGTACTTATATTTCTTCATTTTGTGTGATTTTAATCTCAGTTTTTATGGTACGGCCGTTGTAACTTCCTTCTAAATGCACTCACTTTTTTTTCCACCGTAGGAAAAAAATTGTACAAATGTATTGTTTCTTGCGACTGAAGCAAATGAATCGAGGTTTTAGTGTCACGTTTTAAGTGCATAGCTTTTGTTCATTACGATCTCATCTTTCCCTCTCGTGTGTGGCTACTGGGAAAATATTTGAATCTTAAACTCACAGTTTTCTGAGTGGGAAGGTGGTTACTGAATATTCCGCACTTTAGCTCAAACCAGCAGCAGGAATTTGGGAAATTAAATGTCGTTCTTGTATTTCAATTGTAAAATTACTGGTCGTAAAGAGAAATATTAATTTTAGTTATAAAACTCATAGCTGTCTCTCACGAAATTTTAACCCAAATTTCTCAAATTCACATGTCTTTTTTATACCAGAGAATTTTATTTTAATGGGCATATTTTCGAAGAAAGCCTTTCTTTTCACCCGGTCCTCATGATTGCAATTTACTGTTGCTGTTATGGTTATGTTATCGTTGACAATTATTTTCTCTCCATTTAAAGCATTTTTTTTTTAATTTCCGATTAAAGATGTCCCGTTGATGACTAATAATTTTAAATCAATCTAGTTAATTTTGTGGCTAGTTTTCGTTTAAATTCTCGAAATTCTAAAATTTAGACTTCCTTTGTCTCAATTGTATTTAAATGCTCGATTTGTTAGTATTTAATATACATACATACATACATACATACATACATACATATCACTAAGCTGTTCTCTGAGATTCAGAGGTTAGCTCCAAAAAGAAATACAAACTTCCAGATATTTTTACTTATTGTTGTCGTATCAAACTTCTCCATTTACAGCGATCTTGACATACAACTCGTGCTTCACTGATATCCATTACACGCCGTACACAAGATCTTTTATAGTTCATACTCATAATCTTTTTCTCATGCAGACACTCCTGAATCTGATATACCCATGTCTTCCTTGGCCTTCCTCTGCCTTTCCTTCCTGCCACTTGGGCTGAAAAGATTTTCTTAGTAAGCATTTCATCACTCATTCTTTCAACATGGCCAAACCACCGAAGCATATTGGTCTCCACCTTGCTAACAACATTTTGCTTCACATCACACAACTGCAATACATCTTCATTCCTCACACAATCAGACCGTGTCTTGGCACAAACCCCACGTAAGCAACGCATTTCTCCAGCACACAAACTTTCAAAAGGTTTTATGCTGAGCGAAATTTACAGGGAATGAAGGTGGTAGGCGGCATGTGCTTTTACAATGCCTGAAATCATAATAAACAGGAGTCAGATATATACAAAGTGTGTGCAATTTATATTATGCAAGGGGTATATACTGCAAGTAAAATAGATGAGCGGACTACAAAACATAATTACCGTAGTAAGCATACAAGAAGTGCGCTATTTACAGTATGAGAGGTGTATATATACAGCGAATGTGCAAGTTACAGTATGAGAAGTGTATATATAATACAGTGCTAGTGAGATAGATGAGCGATGATACAACATAAGTGCAACAGTGCAGGGTGTGATAATGGAAAAGATATACGTGAGACTGAATAAATCTACAATTTAGGCGAAGTATATACAGATGTGCGTGAAGCCATATAGGAACAGGGAACGAACTATGTGCAGCAAGTGAGATATACATACAATGCAATGAGAATAAATACAAATGATGCAGAACATAATGATGCAATTGAAAATGTGTACTATATAGAAGATGTGTACAAAAAGTGCGTGACTGAGATATGCATGATGCAGACAGTAAAGAATGAGCTTGTAGGATGGCTCCGAAACGGAACATACACAGTACCAAGGGATATGTATATGTACAGAATGAACAGCGAACTATATACAGGATGTGTATGTACAATTTACATGAGCAATATGACGAACGAATGAGCAAAAGATATATGACGAAATAAAAACATTGAATATACAGGTACAATGTGAGGCACACAGAAGAAATCACTAAAAGGATCACTTATTCTGAAGAGGGCACCACAAAGTAAGTGCACGCGAATACACTGCAAACACTAACAGTAAAAAGATAAACTGGAGATAGGAATAAGAAGAATGTACAGAAGAACTAAGTCTGACAAGCTTAGGGAGACACTCTCCGGATCCGGTGAGCCAGTCCAGGGTTCATCGCAAAGATCAAAGCGGGGAAGGTCCCGACGTAGAGGATGGAAGTCAAATCAGAAGATGTAGGTCTGCAGAAGGCCTGGAAAACCAGCGGTGTAATGGTGACCATACACTCAGGAACTGCAGGCTCTGGTCAGTGGCCCTGGCAGCGGTAAACGCCAATCGGAGCCTGGAGGTCAGCCGGTTGCGGAATTGCGCACAGAGGGTATCTCCTGCTTGAAGGAGCGTAGGCACATTAGAGGTATGACGGAGTTGCAGATAGAAGCAGTAAATCACATGCTTTGCGAGTACAAAGATGCGTATGCGCAAGGCTCAGATAAAGGCACCGGTGGCGAACAAGAAACCAGCAGCGTAATGTATGAAGAAAAAGGCAGCTCTTTGGAACAGAGACACTTGGCAACGCTAAAGGCTAGGTGTAGTAAAAGAAGGATCGCTGGGCAGTACTGGTAGATGTGTAGAACATCAGCATGCTCAGAACAGAAGATGCAGGTGGGTGCGGCTGCCAGCGTCGTCTGAAATAACGTGGCCGGCACTCGCAGTCGGCGGTGAAGGAAGAGCCAGTGAATATTCCTTTCATCTGGTGTCGAGATGAGTGAAGCTGTTGCCGACCACACACTCGGAAGAGCGGCGGGCGGCACTCCTGAAATGAGCTGGGGTGCGGGTGGCAATGGATCCAGAAGGAGAAAGCGATAGAGAGTACGGACAGTGAAACTGGAGATCGGAAGAAAAGAGCCACGAACAGGAAGAAAAAAAGGAAGGGGAAGAGAAGCAGAAGAAACGATAAAGAGGCCAGACGGAGAGGCGAGAGCAGGAAAAAGAGTAATGATCGAAGAGCGGAGAGAATCGTAGAGTGCAAGAGAGGCAGAGGTGCGTGGAAGGAAAGGAGAGAGGTCAGAAAAGGGTTTCCATGTTAGATCGGAGGAAAGTAAGTCTCGCACGGATATGATCCCAGCGGGGAGCCAGGAAAGGTCAGTGAAATACGGTGCGGTAGGAGGATGGCGGATGGATGAATAGAAGAGGGGTTCAGTTAGAAGTTCTGAGGTGGTAGCGGGTGGGGCACGGAGTAGTGGCAGAGAGCGAAGAAAGGAAAGCGCCTCTGAATAAACGGGGGAAAGACGGGAGCGGAGGAGAGAAAAGCGATCCATCAGTAGAAAAGTTGTGAATTTGAAGCGGGGGTTCCGGGGAGAAATCATCACGTCTCGGAGAAGAGAGGCTGCGGATCTTGGTTCACAGAGTAGACGCAGAAGGGATACTATCCGGTGTGCTTTGTAGAACTGGCGGACATCCAGGAGCGCAATACCACCAGTGGAGATCGGACGACTTAGAGTTGAGACTTGTATCCAATGATGAGCTGACCAGATCATAGTAGAAATGATCCGTGTGACTTCAGCAAGTTAGTAAGCTGGCATGCGAGCAGCTGCCCACACATGAAGACAAGGAGACAGAAGATATGTACGAGCAAGGCGTGCCAGGGTGACGTAAGAGGCGCTGAACTGAGCTTTCCACCAGAAGGCAGCCGATCGAGCAAGGCGATTACGTAGGGCATCCCACGCGTTGTTTCGGGCAGCTATGGGAGCTCCCAGGTGTACACCAAAAATTTCTGAGAAGAGGCAGTCCAGGAGGCGCCCCATGGGGAGTCCGTCTTGGACTCCTAGGCACCACACCACAGGCCGGCACTCTTGGTAGTGTTGAGCATCGCTGAGGAGCAAGAAGAGTAGAATGCATATACATGAGCGAGGGTATTAAATTGGGATTCCATCCGAATGCAGAAAGTCGCGTCGTCGGCGTAGGCGGAGTAGGTTATAGAGAAGTGCCTGGTGCTTGCCGTGGGAGGAGGAAGAGCCGCAAGAAATGCACGATGTACTGTTCGTAGGAAAGGCTCAAACGCCATAGCAAATAATTGCCCAGAAAGTGGACACCCCTGTCGTATTCCACGACGGAAAGAAATGGGTGCTGTCAGAAAGGCGGCTGTCTTGACCTGAAAGACGGCGTCGAGATAAAGAGCAAGAATAGTGGTAACGAAGACAGAAGGAAAGCCAAAAGCGTGTAAAGTGGTTGAGAGAAATGAATGGGAGATATTATCAAAAGTTGCACGTTGGTCTAAATTTAGTAGGGCAAGAGATTCAGAATTAGTTCGGGCAAGATACAGAAGATTGCGAAGGAGGTGAAGGTTAGTAGCGATAGAACGACCAGGTACCGTGTAGGACTGGTCGGAAGAGAGAAGATACGGAAGAACTTGATTTAGGCGGCGAGAGAGAATTTTAGTGAACAGTTTGTAATCAAGATTTATTAGTGAAATCGGACGCCAGTTCCCCAGGTCAAGGAGGTCACCCTTCTTAGGGAAAATTACCATGTGAGCAACAGTGAAGCCCCTCGGAAGGGAGATAGATGCAAAGGCAGAAGAGTAAGCAGCAAGAAGGAAAGGAAGGAGAGAAGGTAAAAAGATAAGATAAAATGATAGAGGGAGGCCGTCAGGACCAGGGACGGCTCGGGGATTGAGAGAGGAAAGTGCAGTCCTAATTTCAGATGGAGAGATAGGCTGCAGAAGAGAAGCTGAGAGGTGAGAGGGGACTTGAGGGAGAGAAGAAAGTAAAGTATTACACGCAGAAGCAGAAGGTGGAGGGGTATCACTGTACTTGTCGGAGAAGTATTGACGAACATGGGAGCAAAGCACATCTGGGTCCGAAGCCACATGACCGTCAGGCAGACGCAGCACACGGAGTCGATGAGAAGAACGGCGCTGATCCTCTAACGAAGACAAGAACTCAAAAGAGCAGTCTTCGGGAGACAAGTGCTGGAGACGAAGTCGTAAAATGGCCTGCCGGGCTCGAGGTTCCAGAAGAGCACGGAGGTCTACCAAATATGCTGGATAAAGGGGGTGAGAGGCTCCAAGCTGGGCGAGAACTTGTCGGAGATTGCTTTCTTCCATGGTGCGCAGATTGGCAACTGTGAACGAGTGGCTCTTGAGAAAGTGGAGCAGGTGTGACTTGACATCCAGCCAGTAACTTAGTGCACACGAAGCAGTGGACAGTCCAGGGTGATAAGAGTGAAGGAGATTCCGGATGTTCGAACACAAAGCCTGGTCATCCAGGAGAGAGGTATCTAATGTCCAGGAGTGATACTCGGAGCGTTGACGGAAAGAAGAGGTGAAGGTGGCCACAACGGCACAATGGTCAGAAGAGGCGGTGGGTAGATGCTGACAGTCCGTGACTACGGGCAGAAGGGCAGTGGTTGCGTAGAAACGGTCAAGTCTAGCGGAAGATGACGAGGTGGCAGCTGAGGACCTCCACGTATGGGAGACCGTTGTAGGATAAATGTGACGAAAGACATCCCGAAGATCAAACTCCGTGATGAGGAGTGTAATTGCTCCACAAGACGTAAGCGAGTTTCCTTATGAATTGGAGCACGATCAAGATAAGGGTCAAGCGTGCAATTAAAATCGCCGCCGATCAACACGGGATCCGACGGCAACGTTGACTGAAGAGCTGAACGGAGCGCCATGAAAAGGAGGGTGTGATGTTGAGGTGTGCACGGAACGTAGATGTTGAAAATGACATAACGACGCTCGTCCAGAACAAAGGTAAGGCGCTGAAGCAAGTCACGGCAGAGAATCTGCACCGTCACTGAAGATAGAACTTGATGGAACTGAGTGCGGATGCCGATGGCCAGACCGCCGATTGTAGAGTGTTGGAAAGCGTGGTGGAACTAATAGTTCCACGTACGCCATCGATTAAAGGGCGTTGTAGACAGGCAATTTGTCTCTTGGAGAAGAAGAATGTCTTCTGTGAGGTGATGGAGATCCTCACGAGCAAGCGAGTTTGCCAGAGGGGACCCCAACCCCCTACAGTTCAGTGTCGTTATCCTGAACGGAAATGTCCGCCGGCGGTTCAAGGAGCTTGTCAGCGGCTCGTTGGAGCCGAGAGAGACGATCGGAGACTTTCTTGAGACAACCGCTTTCGCCGAACGATGTGGATGGTAAGGCTTGGAGGTGAGATTGAACAACCGCCACTTGCGTCATAGTTGCTGCAAGCTCCGTGAGATGGGATTGGAGAAAATCATGAGACATGGTTTTACTACGAGGACCGATGAGATAGGAGTATAACTCCGCACCAGAAATCGGTGTCTGTGGTAGTGAGGAATCTTCCAATTGCTGTATGAAATCCTCTAGAGTAAGTGGGACCAGTGTGCTGTCGTCAGAGTCGGAGATGGAGATGCTACAAGCGTCAGATGCGAGTGAACGTCTTTTCCGAGCGATCACGTCCTCCTTGAAAGGTGGGAGATCTGCGTGTCTTCTTATTGCGACGTCGAGTAGTCCGACGACGGATACTTCCGGAGGAACAGGGGCGAAACTGACTGTAGTTGGTGCTTGTGTGAGTGGGGTCGCAAGGAGATGGCGATCGCCGATGGAAATGCCTTCGGTCAGAACTCGAAGAGCGAAGGCTGGAGCCGCAAGATAAGCAATTACTTGACTGGTTCTTCTACCCACGTGAGTAACAGCTTCTTTTGGAACAATTTGTCGAAGGGAGTGCTGTACGCCGTCAGCTTTGTGTTGGGGAGGCTGCGGAAAAATACACCCAGCCCGATTTTATCAAGAAAGAGCTGACCTTGAGGGCAAGTAGTCGGAACATCCACGTAGATCTGGTCTGTACCATACGTCATCTGATAAGGGCACTTTGAAGAAGGGGGCTGGTGAGAAGAAGAAGAAGAAGTTGACGCACCTTAGTTGATGGCAGCATACGACACACCTGGCGCTCGGCCGCCCCGGTGGCGCAGTGGTCTAAGGCGATGGCCTCTGATCATTCGTCCGAACGGGGTCCGGGTTCGAATCCCGGTGAGGCATGGATGTTGTGTTTGTGTTACGGCACTGGCTCTCTCCCTTCCCTGGAACCAGTGACCCTAAATTAGGGACGGGCGACTGCTTATAGCCCATTGAGTTGCTCACGGTGGTCGTTAAACCTCCAATCACAAAAAAAAAAAAAACACCTGGCGCTCGTTGTGATGACCCGGAAGTGGCTGGTGGAAGTGTGACGTCCATGGCGTCATCAGAAGGCACAGGGGAAGGCAATGGTTCACCACTCTTCGTCAGATGGGAAGGAGATGGCTCCATTGGCAAGGAAACTTTGTCACGCTGCGGAGAGGAGGGGCTTATCAAAGGAAGCCCTCCATTGGCGGATTGCTGCTGAGCAGCTGATAGGGATAAAGAGTCACTTCCGGAAGTGAGGATAAAAGCTCCGCTATCCCCGGAGGTCGCCATTTGCAATGGCGATAAGATTACGAGCTTTGGCCAACTCGACCAAAGCAGGAAAATGAGGAATACAACACAGAAAGGGCACTTACCGACCTGGTAAATGGATCAGAAGTGGACGGCACCTTCACACATGCTGCACACACAAAATTAGGAGCTGTAGACTCGGAAATTATCACAAACGGAACAAAATACGAGCACGAAGTAAACAGCGACTGTCGTCCAGCACACAAACGACTCCTATGTTTCTTCTGCAGTACCCAGGTTTCACTGCCATACATCAGAGTAGGAACAATTACAGTTTCATACACAGCCATGCGGGACTATCTAGAGAACCCATCATTCCTGTGAAAACCTCCCAGAGCAGCTATGACTTTCAAAGAACAATTCACTCGCCTACTGATTTCACCATTCAATTTGTTCTCTCTGTCAAACATGCTTCCTAAATACACAAACTCACTCACCGGGTCAATCACAGTGCCATTTATACTTACATTACATTCAGTGCTACCCGTTCCTCTCTCAAACACCATAACTTTGGTTTTTCCCTTATTTATACTCAGTTTGAATTTCATGCAAACTTCGTGCATCCGAGTCAACATACTCTGCAACTCACTTTTGCTCTCTGACAACAGGACAGTGTCATCAGCATACAGCAATTTGCACACACGGATATCACTAAGACATAACCCACTATTATCTATATTGGCATCTTTTTTTTTTTTTTTTTGATTGGAGGTTTAACGACCACCGTGAGCAACTCAATGGGCTATAAGCAGTCGCCCGTCCCTAATTTAGGGTCACTGGTTCCAGGGAAGGGAGAGAACCAGTGCCGTAAGACAAACACAACATCCATGCTTCACCGGGATTCGAACCCGGACCCCGTTCGGACGAATGATCAGAGGCTATCGCTTAGACCACTGCGCCACCGGGGCGGCTATTTTTTTGTTTTTTTTGCATCACGCATGCATGCGTCCATAAATATATTAAACAGCCATGGTGACATTACACAACCTTGTCTAACTCCTGCACCAATAGAAAACCATTTTGATAAAACACCATTCACTCGTGCACAAGCTCTACTACCCGCATACATGGCTTTTACACTATTAAGTAAATTCCCAGTAACACCATATTCATTCAATACCTCCACAAAAGTGTCCTATTCACTCGGTCGTAAGCTTTCTCTAAATATATGAAGGCAGTAAAAACTTTCTTCCCAACAGCCAGATACTTTTCAATCATCGTGCGTAATGCAAAAATCTGGTTAGTGCAGCCTTTACCAGGCATAAAACCACTATGAACATCCCACACTTTCTCTGATGTGAGACCCCGTACTTCTTCAATAACAACCTTACCAAACACTTTCCCTGGCACACTCAGTAAGCTAATACCACGATAGTTCTTGCATTCAGCCTGATTCCCTTTTCCCTTATACAAGGGAACAATAATAGCCTCCTTTCAATCCCGAGGGACCATTCCTAACTCCCAGCAGAACTGGCAAATTTCAGTTAACCAGTCAATTATAGAGTCACCACCATATTTAAACATGTCTGCAGTTATGCCATCAACTCCCGGAGCCTTACCATTCTGAAGAGATTTTAGAGCTTTACACACTTCTTCTCTCGAGATCCCTCCTGTGCTTCCATCCCTCATTTCGACATCATCTGCGTCTGTCTCAGAATCATCTTTGCTTTCCTGATCTAATTACTCACAGAAGTATTCACCCCATCTGTCACTTAACTCATTGGGCTCCCATATCATTTCCCCAATCTCATTCTTCACACAACTTACAACTTTGCTTCCCCTATTTTTCCTGATTCTCATGTACTTCCAGAAGGACTTCCTATCTTTCCAAAAAGCCAGTTCATGCCTTTCCACTTTCGCCTTCCTATCTTTTGCCTTACTGTGGCGAACCAGCTTAGCAGCTTCACGCTTAGTATTTAATATAACTTACTTAAATTTAGAAATAAACTTCTTTCACCTTTGCTTTACATATTTCATTAGAATTTCTGCCATGTCTCTTTTGGAAGAGCAAATTAAAATTGTTTCGTTAGCATAATCAAAGTTTGCTCTCTCATACATTCTTGCCGTTGTCAACATGACATACTAACAGGAGCTTGACATCTTTATTACACAAATTTAAGATATGACAAATTTCAGATATCAATTCATAAGGTAACCCTTTCCCCTCTTTGAACGCATCTGTATTTTTCACATTTTTAAACATTTCTTCTTCTCACTGATTAGATGTTCGAGTAATTCAGTTACATGCAGAGGAAATACTATAGGAAATCACATTGTATCTCATTAAGTTTGTCATTTTCCACACAATCAAATGTTCTAGCATAATCTGAAAAACAAAGAATATGTTCTGCTGAAAGTTTTTCGTTTCTGAAGAATGAGGTGTTTGCTTAATTTTTAATGATGCACTTTCCATTTCTTTTTCTGCAGCTGGCATGCGTAAACATCTTTCATATTCGTTAAGAATTATTTTTAGAAGAACTTTACTGGTATGAATAACTAAATTTTAAACTCCTTGTTTTATTCTACTGGTATGAATAACTAAAGTTTTGACACTCCTTGTTTTATTGTGTTTCGGTGAAGAAATAAGCATAGGCTTTTTCTACTTAGGTGGTTCTTGAGCAGTTTGCCAGAATTTCAGCCATCTAAAATTGCACAAATCTAAATTGGAAAGTCAACTTAATCAGTACAGCGAGAATATAATGAAACCCTGGTGTCTGTCAAAGTGCAATTGCCGTATTGTCTTTGCGTCTTCTTTCAGTGTGATAATTTCAGATTTATAGTATTCGAAGTCAGGTACAAATTTGAGTTTTGCTCGGAGAAGGTTCTCAAACAATTATTTAAATGTTTGCTTAATCATGTTATATTCTGTTAAAAATCGTTACATCTGGATACCTTAGTAACATAAGTTTTGGGAAACGTTTTACCTTAGGAAACGAATCGCGCATTACAGCTGCTGCCCCTGTGACATAGGGGTCAAAAGTGCGGGCTTCTATTAAGTCATTCTCATTACGCCAAAGTTCTAGTCCCGAATGAAACATGGGAACGCTCATCCTACGAATCGCCCATCCCTAATTTAGGGGTCACTGGTTCCAGGTAACGGGTATATCCAGATTGTTGTGTCCTTTACCTTTATCCTTGTTTGTTATTTTGTTACATTATACATTATTTACACATGAATTTGATAAGCATGAAACGAGTCCGTAAACTTATACACTTATACAATCAACTGTAGTGCAACATAACAGTGAACCAGGGGAAAGACTAGTGTGGGCCTGACGAGTCCCTGGTCCCCTAATAAAAAGCGAAAGTGCCAAGTCAAGAAATTATCCTCCTATAAAACTGCAATTTACATAATCCAATTGCAGATAATGAAACCAGAAACATACATCAAGTATTACCTTAACTCTCTTTTAAATGAAGCATAGTTAAGAATTGATCTAATATAATTCGGCATAAAATATATGTTCCAGGTAACGGATAGATCCAGATTGTTGTATCCTTTACATTTTTCTTTTTAACGGATAAATGCAGATTGTTGTACTCTTTACTTGCAACTATATAGGGACCCTAAATTAGGGGCGGGTCCCTAGTTGCAGGTAGCATCGTAAAAACACGTGACATCGACGTCGACTCTTCTGTTGTGATATTCCCTTCTACAGTATCAAGAAAACATCTTCTGGATATCATTTCTTCACTTTCAGTACATTTGTCGCTGCTGTGATTCTCTGTATCACTCTTCTAGTACTACAAAGTTCCTTGCATTTTTCCCTTCAATAAAGATCTTTTTAAATCCATCACGAGATATTTTCAAGCTGATAAAGTTCTTTGCATTTTCTGAAAATTTTTCAAGCTCATGACGTCTTTAGAATCTAAAACGATTTAGACCGTGAAATTTGATTGAAGTAATAATTGGAAATACGTTTTTGTATTTAACTGTCTGTAAAAGCCCTGATGAGCTTCAGGTTTAGACAGAAATGAAGTCGTACAGTTCCGCAAGATTCTTAGATGAAGTGACGCTCACATGCCCTCCTGATGTAATTAATTTAATTTGTCGTTTTTGATTCCTGAAGTTTAATTTTGAGTTAGTTATGCGCGTTATTCTGAGTTTTTGATCTGAACGACCAGCCATATTTTGTCCTTGATAAATGTGTAATGCTGCTCTAAGATTGAGGTGCAAACCGTATTCGTGCTTAAAAGTCCTTGTGATACCAGTATTCAGGTGAAAGGTCACTTACGTGACCGGAGGTGTGAACAGGAGATAGAGTATCACTTACTGCAACTAAAAGCCAGTACAAAAAATTCTACGATGCAAAATAATCTGTGACTTACACATGAAGCTGCTGAAATACCATCACATAAACGGTATCTAAGGTATCCCTGGGCTGAGCTTTGTGCATCATGATCGTTGTATCCCATTGAGCATCATTCGAAGGTAAAAGTTAAGTTCGATGGAGGCCCGTAGAAATTCTGAAAAGTAGTTATACACAGATTAACATTACAAGCTTGTGGAATCTGAGCAGGAATGGCATGCATTGGCTATAGAAACTATTCTAGAACAGTGGATATGTTGTTAAAGGACATACACTATATTGACAAAAATCACCGGACACCCCTTCAAAAGCAAAGGAATGGATTCGCTACGTTGTTAAGATGCGCGGTACAGCTGCAAACGGTATAAAAACAAGCCTGCAGCTGACCGCGATCATATCGCACTGTGAGGTTGAGTGAAAATGTTGCGGCGGGAGAGAACTGACTTTGAGAAAGGAGAGATTTTTGTGTGTTATATTAGTGGGTTGCCCATGAGAGAAACTGAGAGGCGGTTAAACATAATTAAGTCAAATGTTTTTGGATGTACTGAATAAAAGGAAGACACACATGGCGTGCCTGAAGCAGCAAAACTTACCGGCAGGCCGAAGAAAATCAGCGATAGAGGACGTCGAATCCTCGGGAGAGTCGTTACAGCTAATCGACGGAGTACTGAGCGATACCTCAGTGTACAGGTGAGTAAAAATGCTGGAATCTCGGTATGTATACGTACCATTTGCAGAGAGAACTTCATTCGATGGGTTACGGTGGTCGTGCGGCTGCTCATAAGCCTTTCATCTCCACTCGGAATGGTACTCGTCATTTAGCATGGTGTAAAGAACATTTATCGTGGATCGTAGATCAAAAGAAACGGGTCCTATGGACTGATGAATCCAGATACATGATCCATCAGTCTGATGGCCGTGTGTGAGTATGGCGGCAGCAGGGGGTAAGCTATTTACCACAGTGTACTGTTTCTACGGTCAAGTTTGGAGCTGGCAGTGAACTCATGGGCGGGTGGTTTTGTAGTATAGTCCCTGCCGATTGGTTATCGTGGACAAACTTGTTAACCAGCACGTCTATCTCGATTTTCTGGACAATTACGCCCTACGAACTCTGTGGCAATACTATGGAACCAAGCCTTGTTCGTAGCAGCAGGATAATGCACCGATCCATAAAGCAAGGACTGTAACGGCGTGGTTTGACGATAATTCCGTATTGTGTGTAGACTGGCCAGCACAGAGCCCTGATCTTAATCCCATAGAGCACCTATGGGATGAATTAGAGCTCCGCATAAGAAGTTTGGAACCAAGGCCTACTACTAAGCAACAGTTAGCGGCAGCATTATGTACTGAATGGAAGCGCATACCTATCGCTGTGTTCCAAAACCTTGTCGAAAGCATGTCTCGAAGGGTCAGTGCATGCATTAAGGGCAAAGGTGGACCAACCCCGTACTAATGTATGTCAATAAATGCTATGTTGTATTTATCTTCTAGGTGTCCGGTGACATTTGTCAATATAGTGTATAACTGCAGAGCTACGACCCCAGGAAATGAAAGATTTTAACCTCAAACCAGTACTCGCCAGCTGTTTTTGGACACACCCTCCGCTGGGAGACAAGGTGCATCGCTGTAAATTTTGAGAAGAAGACTACTCGAAAGTAATGTGTACACTATAGGGGCAGTGCTCATTGTCTCGTTAAAAACGTGACACTGGTGGGAAGGTTTGACATAGTGCCAACAACACTGCAACTAGGAACTCAAATACACTCACAGAGAATGAAATTTGCGCACCTGGAAGAAATCATGCTACAACCTCGAAACTTTGCAAATAGCTACAATGTGTGCTGGTATGCAAACGATCCACGTTCGGGCTACTGGTTCCAGGGAAGGGAGAGAGCCAGAGCCGTAAGACAAACACAACATCCTTGCCACACCGGCATTCAAACACGGACCCTTCTCGGACGAATGGCCATAAGCCATCGCTTAGACCACTGCGCCACCGGGGCGGCATATGACTTCAGTGTGTCGCAGTAATGGCAGATTGAACGTTCATTTGCAGCGATGAGAGCTAACCATTCTCCATTCACGGTGAAGAGTCATTCATTGTGAACGGATCATTCACAAATGCTCCATCACTCAATTCGTATAAGCCGCCCCGGTGGCGCAGTGGTCTAAGCGATGGCCTCTGATCATTCGTCCGAAAGGGGTCAGGCATGGATGTTGTGTTTGTTTTACGGCACTGGCTCTCTCCCTTCCCTGGAACCAGTGACCCTAAATTAGGGACGGGCGACTGCTTATAGCCCATTGAGTTGCTCACGGTGGTCGTTAAACCTCCAATAAAAAAAAAACAAAAAAAAACAATTCGTGTAAAGTAAAATACATTTCGAATTTAATAGCATGTGCATTTATTTCGCTTACCGGCGACGTTATGCATCAGAAACAGACTAAAACTGATGGTGCGTCTTTCTGCCTATTGAAGAAGAAAGAGTTTTTTTTAATCGGGCTAATAGTTACAGAGTTATAGTGTCCACAGTCTGACAGACAGGCAAACATAGTGATACCATAAGCGCGTACTTATTTTTTAAAAGACATGCTGAAAACCATTGAAATTAAAATGATACTGTCAAACTGCAGCTATAATACCAGATCATTAAACAGAAAACTTTGTTAGAAAAAGGGAACAGTTAGATAATAATAACTTTATTTTAACAAAACTTATACCGTAATCCATCTGAAGGTCTATCTTAAAGTTCAAATAAAGCAGAGGTTAATAATCCCTAACTGTTCCCTTTCTTTAACACAAAGGTTTTCACATTTTTATATTTAAGGTTGATTCAGGCAGAAGGAACACCAACTCTTACCCTACTGGAAAAGCATCTGACCCTGGAGTTCATGTATGTTCTTTATAAAGAACGCTAAGGAGCAACGTAATTTTCAGGAAAACGCACCTGAAACCAGTGATTCAGATTTTGATGGCAATACCGTGTGTTTGCTTAAATACATTTGTTTTACTTTTCCTGGCACGCACATAAGTGCACAAAGGCTCCAGCTAGCCTATCTATTGGTTTACGTAAAGCTATTGCATGAAAGTTTCTACACAGTCCGTATCCATGTATGGACAGAGTATGTTTAGGCTTTGTCTTCGAGGCGGAACTATTCTACATTTACGAAAGAACCCAAGGCGTCTCATAAAATTTAATTTGACTGATTTCCTGAAAGGAGTTGCAATTTAATAAGTGCAATACTTCAAATAGTTTTCAGTTGTGACACTCCACTAAGCTGACGCATAGGTCAAAACGGCAAATTTCAGCGATAAGCCTTGAAGGCGTAGTTCATTTGGAAGAATATCCCGCTCCGGAGTGGGAGGAGGAGGTTTCGAATTTCAGCACCGACAAAAATGCATTTTCTTCCCTTCGACGAAAAAATGTAAAATTAATCTCCTGTCCGTGAGATTCAAAAACTGTGACGCTTCTTCCACACATCGTTTAGAATTTAAAATTATTCCTTCTTCTATAGTGAGCTCCTTCAAGCATGTTTTGTCGGCGTACCCGAAACCTGCGATTTCGTGCCCCCGCCTTTTTCAAGGGGGATATATGTGACGTAACACTAAGGTTAAGCATGAGTCAAAACGGCAAGTTGCAGCGATAAGCCTTACCGGCATAGGTCGATTGGGACAATTTGTCTCTCCTGAGTGGGAAGACGTGGCTTCGAATGCTACCACAGGCAAAAAGGGTATTTTCTTCACATGATGTGGTATTTAAGACTGGTTTTTATTTATCTGAGATTATTTACTGCAACACAAGAAACAAAAATACATAAACAATACTCAAAAAAGAAACATTTCAGTGAAACTCCATAGGTATTAAAGCCGCTCCGGTGACACCGTGGTCTAAGCGCTGGCTTCTGACCATTGAGTTCGAGATGGGCCCGGGTTCGAGTCCCGGTGAGGCATGGATATTGTGTTTTTCTTACGGTACTGGCTCTCTCCCTTTCCTAAATTAGGAACGGGTGACTGCTTATAGCCCATCTAGTTGCTCACAGTGGTCGTTGAACCCCCAGATAAAATGATAAACAAAGTCAATGACTGAATATCGTTTACCAAAGAGTGTATTATTGCTTGATGCAATAATACACAAAGACGACCGCACGAAACACTTCTAGATTAAAACGCTTTTCAGAAATTGTAGCACCTTTAGGGCCGTTTGATAGCTTAGCATTTAATCCGAAAACCCGAGTTCAATAATTAAAATAGCAAAAAATAGGACATCATTAAATTCGGAATTTTGATTCTGTTCAGCCGTACAGACATATATATTTTCCTTCGCCTGTCACACAGAGCTCATTACGTCACCTGTGTAAAACGTAAAGGCGAAGCAAAAACATTGTAAAAGGCTTCTAACGCATGGAACTCTTCCATCTAATATTTATGCTCTACTAATTCAGGTGCACAGCTATGAGACGTAGAGGCGAAAAGGGTAAGGGCTAACTAACTTTTAATAAAACAAACAGGGAAGCCCCAATTTTTTTCGCCTTTTTGGTTAGTTTTGTATTTTCACTCATGATACAAGAAAACGCTTGTGGTAATTTTGTCCATGAGATAAAAAGGCGACCAAACAGAAAGATAAATATGTACATGTCTGTTTGATTCAAATTTAAATTAATAAAACAATATTTTATAGAAAATAATTATTTCCTTTAGTTACTGCAATGCTTGATAGTATCTCAGTGCAGCGTTCATAAAGTTGCACATGATCATGTGACGAGACAAAGGACTTCAACCTACGTACTAGGTGAAACTTCATGAAAACTAAATGAAATACAGTTAAAGCTCCTTATTCACGGTTCCCTTATTCGCGTTTTCACTATTCGCGGGTTCAAAAATTGTGACCAAGTTCCTGTATTCGCGACTAAACATTTCCTTGTTCGCGGATCCAGTCGGTATATTAAAAGGATTCGGTGTCCTTTATTAACGCATCGACATCTTTTGAGTACTGCTGGCATGTGCCGAGGCGGCTTTTACAAAGAGTGTAACCGAATGGACTAATATCAAAGTAAAACAAACCTTATTGCCACTATGCCTAAAGTACGTTGTCAAATGCCGCCGCCGCCGTATTACACGTTCCACTATGTCCTTTGATAAGAGCCGCCTTAGCCACGGTCGGTGTTTTATTGCTTCAACTTGTCAGTCGTTGCAATAATTTTGATTGAATAACACGTGTCTTTTCTGCTTTGTTCCCAATTTATAATGTCGAGTAAAAGGAAAGAAAAATTAGTTCCGACGCGGAAAAAAATAGTGTTGCCGCTTAAAGTAAAAATAGAAATGCTTGACCGTTTACGCCTTGGTGAGTCGTTTGCATCCATATCACGCTCTTTCAATGTTAATGAATCAACTGTACGATCCATCAAGAAATCCGAAGACAAAGTAAGGAATTTTATAGCTTCAACCTCACTATCAGCAAAAATTGTACGTGATCCAGCAATTGAAAAAATGGAAGCTGCGTTATCATTATGGATTGATGATCGTAACCAGAAAAGAGTGCCCCTAAATGGTCTTATGATCCGCGAGAAGGCAAAGCGTCTTTACGCACATTTTAAAGAACCTGGTGATGAACGTACAGATGGAGGATTTCAAGCATCAGAAGGTTGGTTCAATAAATTCAAGGTGCGACAATCATTGCGTAGCATTAAAATTGTTGGAGAAGCTGCATCTGCAGACACCGCCGCAGCAGAAAGATATCCAGAAGAATTTTCAAACTTAATTGCTCATGGTGGATACAAACCGGAACAAGTGTTTAATGCAGATGAAACTGCCTTGTTTTGGAAAAGAATGCCAAACAAAACTTTCATATCCAAAAGTGAGAAGTCCGCCCCTGGTTTCAAGGCAGCAAAAGATAGAGTTACACTGCTGCTGTGTTCTAATCATCTGGAGATTGAGTCATAAAGCCACTAATGCTTTACAGTTCGTTAAATCCTCGTGCTTTAAAAAATCAAAACAAGGACATCCTGCCAGTGTTTTTGGCGTGCAAATAAGAAAGCGTGAGTTACAAGTGCTATTTTTTGTGGCTGGTTCCGGAATTGTTTTGTTCCTGAAGTTGGGACTTATTTGATAAAAACAATTTAGACTTTAAGGCCGTTCTAGTTTTGGACAATGCTCCAGGTCACCCTCGTGAGCTTGAAACTATGCATCCAAATATAAAGGTGATATTTTTACCTCCTAATACAACGGCTTTACTCCAACCCATGGACCAAAGAATAATCCAGGCGTTCAAGCTCTATTACATTAGACGAACCTTCAAAATCATTCTGGACACCATGGAATGGATCCTGATATGAATGTAATGCAATGCTGGAAAAATTTTGACATAGCAAAATGCATTGTTAACATAAAAGAATCGTTGGAAGAACTGAAACCATACACATTGAAATCATGTTGGAAAAAACTGTGGCCTGTTCTGACTGTCGGAAATGATGAAGAATCCGTGCAAATTCAAACTTTAACTGCAAACATTGCTCAAGTTGCGAATGGAATAGGACGAGATGGCTTTGAACAGATAGAATCAAGTGACATTCAAGAGTTGCTTGAATCGCAAGATGAAGATTTCACCGAAACCGACTTGGAGGAAATGTTAAATCCGCATTCCATTGAAGAAGAGGCTTCAACGAGCACTGAAAAGGTGACCTTTAACTTGAAAAACCTGAGTGAAGGTTTACGGATGGCAAATGAGCTTTGTGATTTCTTCATGAAAATTGATCCATCTACGGAAAGAAGTCTTATTTTTAAAAGGCAAATTGTTAATGCCACAGCTGAATATCAATCTGAATTGAAAGACCTTTTAAAAGCGGCAAAACAAGAAAAAATTACTAAGTTCTTTAAACCCTTGCTTAAGCCTGACAATAATAATTAATAGATATTGTTAAAAACTCTCATTAAATTGATTTAATTTTGATTTCTTTTTTTATTTTGGAACCTTGGAACGTGTCCCTTATAATCCCATACAAATTACCATTCCATATTCACGGTTTCTGTATTCGCGGCATATTTACGGAACATATACCCCGCGAATAAGGAGCTTTTACTGTACACTCTTTTGCAAAAAAAAAAAAAGTAATAAAAAAAAAGCACTCAGAAGGAATCATTGAATCGAGATAAAAATTGGTATGTGTAATGTGCAGATATGTGAAAGGAAATGATCGCAATTCCAAATCAGTTGAGCCATTTATTCGGATAAAACAGTTGCATAAGTGAAGCACGTGACTACGTTGTAGCGCCACCTCTGGCTTTGATGGTATATATACACTATATTGACACAATTCATCGGACACCTAGAAAAGAAACACAACATAGCAATTATCGACATACATTAGTACGGTGTCGGTCTACCTTTGGCCTTAATGCATGCACTGACCCTTCGAGACATGCTTTCGACAAGGTTTTGGAACACAACGATAGGTATGCGCTTCCATTCAGTACATAATGCTGCCGCTAACTGTTGCTCAGTAGTAGGCCTTGGTTCCAAACTTCTTATGCAGCACTCTAATTCGCCCCATATCAGGGCTCTGCGCTGGCTAGTCCACACACGATACAGAATTATTCGCAAACCACGAGGTAACAGTCCTTGCTTTATGGCTCGGTGCATTATCCTGCTGGTACCAACAAGGCTCGGTTCCGTAGTATTGCCACAGAGTTGGTAGGGCATAATTGTCCAGAATATCGAGGTATACTTGCTGGTTAACAGGTTTGTCCATGATAGCCAATGGGCCAGGACCATACCACGAAAAATACTCCCACACGAGTATACTGCCAGCTCCGAACTTGACCGTAGGAACAGTACTCTGTGGTAAATAGCGTTTCCCCGGCTGCCGCCATACCCGCACACGGCCATCAGACTGATGGATCGTGTATCTGGATTCATCAGTCCATAGAACCCGTTTCCATTGATCTACGGTAAACGATAAATGTTCTTTACGCCATGCTAAACGACGAGTAGCATTCCGAGTGGAGATGAAAGGCTTATGAGCGGCCGCACGACCACGGTAACCCATGGAATGAAGTTCTCGGCTAATGGTACGTGTACATACCGAGGTTCCAGCATCTTTACTCACCTGTACACTGAGGTCTTGTGCAGTACTCCGTCGATTAGCTCTAACGACTCTCCTGAGGCTTCGACGTCCTCTATTACTGATTTTCTTTGGTCTGCCGGTACGTTTTGCTGCTTCAGGCACGCCATGTGTCTTCCACTTATTCAGTGCATCCAAAGCAGTTGATTTGGGCATGCTTAAACGGACAACCCACTAATATAACAGCCAACAATCTTTCCTTTCTCAAAGTCAGTTCTCTCCCGCCGCAACATTTTTACTCCACCTCACAGTGCGATATGATCGCGGTCAGCTGCAGGCTTGTTTTTATACCGTTTGCAGCTGTACCGCGCATCTTAACAACGCAGCGGATCCGTTCATTTGCTTTTGAAGGAGTGTCCGGCGACTTTTGTAAATATAGTGTATATTTTGATACCATTTGGCATGCTATACCTCATGACGGATGCTGTCATGAGGTATAGCATGCCAAATGGTATCAAAATTGTAGGCCAGTTCGCTGACATTCTGGGATGGGCTTAAATGGCGTCCCATCATATCCCAAACATGTTCGATCTGTGAGAGGTCGGAAGATCGGTCTGATGATTGAAGGGTGTCGACATTACGGATGCAAGCCAGGGAGCGCCGTGCCGTGTGTGGCCATGCATTATCCTGTTGAATATTTGGTTGGTGATGCTGCGACAGGAATGGCAACACAACAGATCGTAGAATATTGTTGACGTACCGTTTACCGTTGAGCCATTAGCGTGGTACAGAGGACTACCAAGGGTGTCCAACGGTCGTAGGAAATGGCTCCCTAGACAGTCACTCCCGATGTGCGAGTTGTGTGCTGCTCCATGGCAAAGGCAGGATTCGTGCACTGGCCGGGTCGTCTCCAGGCACGAATGCGCTTGTAATCGGCGCCAAGTGCAAACCGTGACTCATCTCTGAAGACAACACGACGCCACTGGTCACTATCTTACGTTGATCGGGCACGACACCACTGCAACGAATCCTGCCGTGGTCAGTGGTAGACAGCGGAGTGGCCTCCTCTAATGTACACTGGTGTGCAAAAATTAAGGACCAAGAGGAGAAATTAGCATGACAGTGGAACGAGCAGGCAGAACGGACCGAAAGACCACTCAGGAGATAGACTAGGGTCCGCTACAGTAGGGCATGCGCATATATGCAGTATGACGGGAGGTGGAGAGGTGGAGTCTCGGAAGGGTATAAAGCACACGGGCGGTGTACGCTCAGCATTTCGGTGAAAGCTATTGCACAGTGTACATCGGTTTAAACGACGTCGAGTTCCTGCCACCGTGTGATATGGCCAACAGGCAATCCAGTAGACGACATCTGGATGACTTTACCCGAAGTCACGTCATTGGGAAGTTGGAAGAAGGTCGAAGTGTGACAAGTGTGACCGAGGAGTTCGGGATTGCTCACAGCAACATTTCACGAGCTTGGAGAGCATTTCAAACGACAGGAACAGCTGTCCGAGAGTTTAGCAGTGGTCGTCCACTAGCAACCACGGCGGCGGACGATCGGTATATTGTCCTACAGGCGAGAAGAGACAGACGGCAGACAGCAGACAGCGGGAGAAATCGCAAGGCACATGCAACTGCAACAGATAACTGGACGTCCGTTATCGCGTTTTACCGTGGCCAGGAGGCTGCACAAAGGTGGTCTATTTGCACGACGACCAGTACGGTGTGTGCCATTAACGCCTGCTCATCGGAGACGGCGGTTTCTCTGATGCCAGGAACACAAGAACTGGACACATCAGCAATGGGGTCGAGTTCTCTTTACGGATGAGAGCCGATTTAGTCTGACGAGCGATTCTGGACGCATACACATCTGGAGAGAGCAGGGAACACGCAATCACACCTCCAACATGATCGAAAGGGACCGGTTTGGAGGTGGCGGAGTTCTCGTTTGGAGCGTTATCATGCTTGGTAGCCGTACTGACATCCACATCTTCCAAGGAGGTTCAGTCACTTGTGTCCGCTATTGTACCGCGGTTCTCCTGCCTCACGCGCGTCTGTTTAGAGGTGCTAAGGGTCCTGAGTTCCTCTTCATGGACGACAACGCTGCACCTCATCGTACAGTAGCTGTCGCAGAGCTGTTGGAGAGTGAAGATATTCAACGCATGGATTGGCCCACAAGCTCCCCGGACCTAAATCCAATCGAATACGTGTGGGACCTTCTCGGGAGACGCTTGGCAGCACGTCACCAGCCGCCAGCAACGATTCCGCAGCTGCGATTGGCGTTACAAGAGGAATGGGCCGTGATGCCTCAACAGCTCCTTGACAACCTCGTCCTCAGCATGGACAGACGTTGTAAATCCTGTAACGCTGTCAGGGGTGATCATATCCACTACTAAAGACTGGATTTTTCTTGGCAGCCGCCTGTCACATGTACCAGTCTTTTGTCCAGTTGTGCTCGAAGCTACCTTTTCAATAAAGTACCTTTGTATGCTTTGGATTCCCTGTTTGGACGGTTTTGCTCACTTCTCCCATATTCGTACATCTTGGGGATCTTATGGTATGATTTGAGTCGATGTGAAGCACTTCTGCACGACGTTACATTCGAAAAACTGTCTCGTCCTTTTTGTTTGCACGCCAGTGTAGTCTCCGTGCCGCAAATCGTCTGGTAACGGTCCGGATGGCCGCTTTCCTATCTGTAGACTACGCAACATGGCCACGGATGGTTGAGAGCGACGAATTCGGTACTATTTGTGTGACTCTCACAATCCCTCAGTTCCTGTGCTCTGTCGTTGCCCTCAACCATCCACTGCCCACGTGCCGCTGGGCTGTGTGCCCTCCACGACCCATTGACGGCAACATCGTCCGATTGCCGTGTCTCTCGGACCCTAATGTCTGGCGATGCTGTTAAAGATAGGGTCAGAAAACAGATCTATGATCGACTGAACCACATGGCTGACATAAGCTTTCTAATAACACCGTTCCTTCATTTGCTGCAAGAGGTTTTTGTTCACTTTGTCGACAGAATTTTAAAACTGATATGTCGCGAACTGCTCCATCTGTAATCAAGATATATGATGCATATTTTTTGGTAGCAAATAAGTCCCGTCCGCGCTGGACGTCAGCTCAAAATCTTAGGTCGTCGTAGTTCAAATAGGATCGGTGGAGGACGGGTGAACGGCCTGTTACTAAAGACGTGAGCCTCAGTATAGTTAATGCGAAACTTAGGGTCCTACTGCAGAAAACGTGTACTGTGTACTGAATAAGCTTTGGAAAATGAATAATGTGAAAACGTCATTTGTTTTGAAAAGGAAAGAAAAAGAAGGAGGAATTTGGATTTCTTTTGTCAGTGAATTAAGAACTAAGCGATCTCTGAGCATGCTGTCTGAAGTCGGAAACTGTATTAATTTTATTTAAATGCCAAAATGGGAACAATTAATATTCTTACTACTTTTTTGGATAACATTACTACTAGTTTTCCCGCAGTTTGTTTACTTTTTCTGAAACAAGCGGAGATGGACTGGGATGTAACTTTTGTTCCACAACAAAAGAAAACCGGCCTTTCACTGAGCAAAGATGCAGCTTGAACGTTCATCGTTTGAACAGCTGTGGTAACAAAAGGAAAGGAAAATCCTGATTTTCACCAACTTCCTTGAATAACTCTTTGTGTAGAACACGCTAGAACCACTCACTGAAAGTATAAAGGCAGCACGAAGCACATTCAGGTGTTTGGTAAAATGAACTTGAAATTTTGCAATGAATGTTATGAAAAATTTGCCTCACTTACTTTTCGCTCTCCTTACATTCTCGGAAAAATCTCGCAGTTTTTCCATAGCGCGCGTGGGCGAAAATGAAATAGGTAAGAAAAGCTTAGATTATTTTTGCGTATTATAACGAAGAAAATTTCTTTGTCATTTTTTTACGCCAGGGACGGGATTCGATCCCCCGACTCTCGAGCTCGGAGTGCTATCCACTATACTACACTGGCATGCGGCTCACTGCTATCTGCCTTTCTCTCATGTGCGTCCTGCTGGGCAGGCACGTCACAGTATCTAAATATATATCAGCTCTGATTGACAAAATTTATTATCTTATGGAAGATGTACACTGTCAGGCTATCGTAAACGCAGCAAGTTCTGATACTAACCACAGCTACAAAAACTTGCTTACGGTTTATAGAAAAGACCAGGATGATTTAGGCTTATACCTCTCTCTAAAGATTTACCCATTTAATTTTTCTTATTTGAAACTTGACACAATATTTTTCTAAATTATACAGTAATCTCAAATCACATTTACTTTCAGCTACTTCCAACGCTTATCAATGATTTAAACCCGTAAATTCATTTAAAGGTATAATAAAGACATTAAAAGTTCTCTCCGATGAATCGGTTTTGAGTATGCACGATCCCAAACACTTTGGATCACTTCCGCACATTCATACTTTTGGTGCCCGTTTAAGTAGTTTATAGAAAAGATATGAGCAGGTGGGTGGCCAATTATATTACGGCAGAAAGGATTAACAGGTGTACGCACTGCCTAGAAGTCAGCGCTCATCTCCGCACACCGGCCATTGTTCCCAAGATACGCTTCGCTATTTTTCCTGGTGTAGTACTTTTCTCTACACTGAAGAGCAATTGAATTAGAGATACCTGTCTAGTAACGGGTATCACCACCTTTCGCCCTGATGACGGCGGCGATTCGTCTCGGCATGGACTCGACAAGACACCGGAAGCGTTGGGAAGCCATACGGATCCACGACCCCTGAACAAGCTCCCACAGTTCACGGAGATTTGATGGAGGGGGTCAGAGCCTCGAACATCTCTCACGATGCCATCCCAGATGTGCTCGATGGGATTAAAGTCATGTGACCTAGCTGGCCAAGGAAGCGAGGTCACGTATGTGGAGTTTTCATCCAACCATTCGGATACAATTCGGGAGCGATGGCACGGTGCATTGTCTTGTTGCAGGATGAGGTCCCCAATGGGATGTTGAGGACGCACAAACGGGAGCAAATGCTCGTCCAGGATATCCCGGTAACGTTGACCTGTGAGGGACGACGTCACACGTACCAGGGGTTCAATTTCAGTCCACGTAAACAGTCCGCAGACGAGAATGCCACTCCCACCAGCTTGAAGAGTACCCTGCTGGCAAGAAGGATCCATCGCTTCATGTGGTTTGCGCTGTACTAGTATCCTGCCATCCGTATGCGCCAACGTGAATATCGACTCATCAGTCCAGGCAACATTTTTCCACATGTCTAGGGTCCAGTGGCGATGTTCCCGCGCCCATGCTAATCTTTGCACCCTGTGAAGTGCGGTCAGCAGCGGTACATTCGTGGGGCAATGGCTTCTGTACCCCATAGCGAGGAGATGGTTCTGGATGGTGTGGCTGCTTATACGTTTCTGTGCACCAGCGTTAAATTGCCGAGTGATTTCTTGCACTGTGGCCCTTCTATCAGCTGTTACAATGCGAGCTGGCCGACGATGACCCCGCTCATCCACACGCTGTTGTTCACGGCAGTTGCCCCTTGCAGGGATGGTTTTACCGGATTCGATGTACTCACGGTGCACCCGTGACACAGTGGCTCGTGAAAATCCCAATGCCTGCACGACTTCCGAGATGGAATGATCCATTCGTCGGGCCCCGACAATTTACCCACGATCAAATGCGCTTAGAGCCTCCGTCTTACCCATACTGCGTTCGACTCTTACTGATTCCCGTCGCATCACTCCTTATATTGTCGGATCGCTGCATACGCCATGTCGTTTCCGTTTACAGGGCCGCCCACAGCGCCACATTTGCATAACGCCAGGTGTCTGTAATTCAATTGCTCTTCAGTGTATGTACAAGTCTACCTCTTTCCTTTTGAACTTCGGCAGGGAGAATTTAGCCCTCTGTGCAGCTTGAGTAATGGTCTCTGGGGAGTCAACAATCAACCAAAGGAGTTACATGCCATCAATGTTCTGCCGTGCTCTAAATCAGGAACAGTTCGAGGTGACAGAAGACCTCATTTTAAATTACTCCACTATTTTGGGACTGGAATGTGTCAATGTTTACTTTTAAAAGTAATATACATCTTGGAAATAAACACTGTAGGCATCTTTCTACACACACATGGGGAACTATATTCTTAACAAATTTAGGTTATTTTGTTTTCATGATGTGTAGCATGAAGTCCATAAGCTAAAAAAAGGAACTGCAATAGATGAGTATTCACAAGGAAATAATTTACAAGACATGCTTGAATCCGAATGTTATGGGATGTCCTAATAAACTTTCTGTTGGACGTTACTACTACTTTCAAAATTCCTTATGTTTCGTTTACGGCTGATGATTGAAGGACTGTAATACACTCTTTGCAAAAAAAAAAAACAAAAAAAAAAAAACGAAGCACCCTGAGAAAGTCGTTCGATCCTGATGAAACTCCACATGAAAGCACTTCAGGGACGAATATGCAAATGATTAAAAAATAACAACTAATGACTAAATAGTGGTCCCCCAAGGCCCCGGCGCATGGGAGCTACACATCGAGGAGGGTATATGAAGAGCAAAGCACGTACATAGGAGCAATTGTGACAGCGGATTACGTTTGCTTTAACCTTCACGGACTGTGAGGATGCCTCGACGTCGGATTTCTGCACACTATGAACAGTTGAGCGAGTTTGAGAGAGGACGTATAATTGGTCTGTGAGAGGTCGGTTGATCAAGTCGCCCTATTGCCAGGTTTAGAGTCGGAGCGACGCGGCAATCGGACGATGTTGGCGCTAATGTTTCGAGGAGGGCACAGCCCAGTGGTACGCTGGCAGTGGACAGCC
The DNA here is from genome assembly GCA_039090855.1 of Macrothele yani. Classification (NCBI taxonomy): domain Eukaryota; kingdom Metazoa; phylum Arthropoda; class Arachnida; order Araneae; family Macrothelidae; genus Macrothele; species Macrothele yani. Next base: position 597,504 of record CM077021.1, on the reverse strand, counting down.
GTGGGTAACGACGGAACGCGAGGATGGTGCGATTGTGAGAGTCGCACGAACACAACCGAATTCGTCGCTCTCAACCATCCGTGGCTATGGTGCGTCGTCTACAGGTACGGAAGTGGCCATCCGGACCGTTGCCACATGACCTGCGACACGAGGACTACATTCAAGGAGGCCACTCCTCCGTCCGCCTGTCACTGACCAGAGAGCCTCGCCAGCACCAGTTGCAGTGGTATCGGGCCCGATCAACCTGGGATAGTGTTCCTTGGCGTCGTGTTATCTTTAGTGAAGAGTCACAGTTTGCACTTGAGACGCTGAGTACATTCTATGGTCTGATGTGCTGCTATTGCTGTCGCGGAATCACCGAACAATTTTTCAAGAGGAAAACGCCCGGCTACATACGACACGGCTCACTCAGGCTTACCTCCTTTATGTCGACCCCCTTCCATGGCCAGCAAACCTTTCACCGATTGAGCATGTTTGGAACATGAGACGCCGCCTACGCCCATCCCAGAAAGGCCCAATTCGGCACGCAGTTTGCAAACCATCTGACATGCTATACCTCAGGACAGTATCCCTGAACTGTATGCGTTTATACCACGCCAGCTAACCGCTTGTATCCGAGACAAAGGTGGCACTATACAACGCAATGACTTGTTCCGCTCATGTAGCTGCTTTATCCGAAAAAATGTCACAACTGCTCTGGAATTGCAAGCATTTCCTTTCCTATGCATACACAACATACAAACCTATTTTCATCTTGATTGGATGCTTCCTTCTGGGTGCTTCGTTTTTTTTTTTTTGTTTTTTTTTTGCGAAGAGTGTATAAGTGATTTTACTTGTCTGGATAATTTTTATTCTGTCACGCTCATTTTTGGTGATTATCCAATCAGAAAGAGCTATGTTACTTATTTACCACGCTAATACTGGAAACTCAGAGCGGGAGAATGTTGAATGTTTTTCAATATCTCTCTGCACGTAAAATCAGCAACAGTACATATTTTATCAACATGCATCTTGTAAACATCTGTAAAGAACATGTTTACAGTACGCTATGCAGTTTGACCTTGGATAAAAATCCAATCAAAAAGTTTTAGATGTCACTGACACGTTAGAAGGAAATTCATATAGAATGTTCGTCGCTTCCTTTTCTCCATTCCAGAGTCCTTCCCATCCAACCAACAATTTTAACATTTATGAAGGAAATTAATGACACCTCAGATCTGTCCCCGTAATGTTAATTTGACTAAATATGGATCTAGTGTTTATACTACAAAATCGCACCAGAAACGTAGCGAAGGTGACTAATCCCAAGGGAAAGACATCATTCCCTCCCCGTCAGTATAGCAAATTATGCTGGTTTCTGGGTTTTTCTATTTATGCATAATTTGAAGTCACTTGTCCCAGTAACGGGGAAGAACTAAAATTCTAAGTGCAAGCACAACGTTCATGTCTCACCCGGGGTTCGAGATCAGGCACAGTAGTCAGGTGTACGTGCACAAGCCCACTCAAGTACCGGGCGACTTGTGGATTATACAGAGCACGCTTTCAGGAAGCCATTTGAAAAGCATCTCTCTGCAAAATCATCGCGAAAGTTCAAGAAGTATGATATGTGAATCTCAGATCACAACGAAATGATGGAGCTATTTATTTGATGTGCTCTACAAAGTACGCAAGCTTCCTACTGCAACCAAAAGTCGGTGTTTCTTAATTTTTTTCAGAACAGGAACCTCAAGCAATATATATATTTACACGGTCGTACCAGAATAATATGACCACCCCCGGAATCACAGTGTACCCGCCCAGGTGCGTCACAGAGTGCACGTGACAAGGTCGATCACGCGGAGATATAAGCGGCCGGCCAATACAGATGAGCCATAGCGCTTTACGCGATCACAATGGGCAGAGGTAGTGATTTGACGGACATTCATAAAGGAATGATCATCGGCTACCGTGCCAAGGGTGGAATCATCTCAGAAACAGCAGATTTCGTGGACTATTCTCGAGGTGCTGTAGTAAGGGTGTACCAAGAATAGACCGCTGGCACACCGAGTACCTTCCGACGTCATAACTGTGGAGCCACAAAAGCCATTAATCCCAGAGGAGAACGTCACCTCCATCGAACTTGGTAAAGGGCAATAGACGGGCAACAGTGCAACAATTGACCACGCAAATGAACGCTGGGGCACCCAGGTACGTGTCCCCGATAACAGTAGAGAGAACCCTGTTACACATTGGTCTCCGGAGTCGACGCTGCGTCAAAGCGCCCATGTTAACCGAGGTCCAACAGCAACGACGCCTGCAGTTTGCACAGGACTACCGTCATGAGACAGTGGAAGAGTGGGAAAAATTTGCCTTCTCCGACGAATCGAGATTTCCGCATACAGAAGTGACAGGCGGTGGCAGATACGGCGTCAGGCACATGAAAACAAACACCCGAACACGCTTGTCGGTCAAGCACAGGCCGGCGATAGCAGTGTGCATGTCTGGGGGATATTTTCTGGTATGACTTGGGACTGGTACCACTGGATGGGTCTCTGAATATCAATGGCTACCTCTCTGTCCTTGCTGACCACATGTATCTCTTCATGTTGGACGTTTACCCTGGTGGTGATGGTGTCTACCAACAGGACAGTGCATTCTGCCATGTCGCTTAGGGTGTGCGTGACTGGTTCCAGAAACACGACAGCGATGTGTCCGTTCTCTCTTGCCGGGCGAAATTGCCCGATCTCAATCTCTTAGAGCACTTGTGGGACTATTTGGATCGACAGGTTTGACATGCCGACCCACAACCACGTCATCTCCAAAACCTCCGTGCTCTGCTTCAGTCCGAATGGGCACGTGTGCCTTAGGCAACCTTCCAGGGCCTCATTGCGTCCTTGCCACGCCGCCTCGCCGCCTCGCTGCTGTCATCCGGGCCAAGGGCTGTTATTCTCATTATTATGTTGATGGTCATATTATTCTGATACGACTGTGTACATATTTTGTGGAACCACAAGAAATATTCATTTTTTTATCTAAAAAAAAGGCAGACAAACCATGGTAACAAACGGAAAAGCAATTCCATAAGAATGAGGCTCGGTGACTAAGGCGTTGCACTGCGATAGTGTGTCCAATTGAAATGTTTTTCATTACTGATGCCGTGAAATAGATAGTTACTGTAGATTTTTCAAAGGTTTTGCGTAACCTCAACAAGTCCGCACTGGAACCCTGATGCTCAGCGGAACACAGTTTAAGAAACTTTGCTTTAGAAGAAGGATATGGAGTGTTGAAAAAAAGCTACTGATTGAAGTTACAGCAGAAGCGCGAAATTAGGGAAAAGACATGGTGGTCCAATAGTCTTACCCTATTCTTAGTAAATTGTTAAAAAAATAACTACACCACTTACAGACATAACATTTGCTGCGTTTGAAAGGAAGGCATTTAAAGATTTTTTATGATACACACCAATAGTCTTTTATATGTGACCCCCCTAGTTTCACGAAGGATCTCCAACCTGTATTCAATTTCTCACATCACGGTCTTAATAAATTTACATCAGTAGCAGCAATGGAGTTCAAGATCCGTTCTCTCTCTCTCTCCTTTAAGTCGTTTTAATCCATCACCTTTGTTCTCTGTACTCAGCCTTTTACAAATTCCACAAAAAAGTAATTCAGGTTATAATCAGGTGAACGCCCTGGTCATCGAATTGGACTACTTCGGATAATCCAACGTCCTGGGAACACAGTATCCAGTTAGTCGCGAACATTTTTCCCCAGTGGAGAGGGGCTTCTTGTTGAAACATGACATCTAGCTGAGGTTCTTCAACTTGTGGTACAGCAAAAGTTTGCAGCATATCTAAGTAGACGTTTGCGTTGATATCTTTTTCCATCAAGAAAGAACCAATAATGCGGTTATGGATAAGCCTGCATCAAACATTAACTCTGGGGCTATTACGAATATGAATTTGCGAGACTTGGGTATTGCAAAGCCCTTATGCGCAAATTATGTCTTTTAACTGCTTCTTATTCGTGTAAAATCGACTCATCACAATAGAAAAGCACAGGATCAAGGAAGTTCTCGTTATTATCTAAGCGATCCATTAAGATACAGCTGAATTTGAAACTGTGAGCCTTATCGTTCTTCTCCAACGGTTGAACAATCTGAACTTTGCGTGCATCTAATCGCAGTCTTTCATGCAAAATTCGCATCATTGTTTTGTGTGGTAATCCAAATCGTTTATCAGCTTGTCGGGTTGAATTCCTCAGACCCCAGGAAAATGCTTTCCGTACTCGTTCCACGTCGTCATCAGAAACACTGGGACGTCCACTTAACGTGTTCAACCCATCCTAGTTTCGAGAAATTTATTTTTCTAATGCTAATTCTCTTAGCATCACGAGGATTTCTGCCGAAACTTGTACGAAAATTTCTTTGCACTTGAATTACCAATTCCGTTTCAAAAAAATGCGCCACACAAATCGCTTCCTTTTGCACTTTCATCATTGCAGCTATGAGCAGAAAGAACATCTAGTGTCATCTACAAACAATGGAAGGCAGCACAAGCTTTAGATGTTTCCCTTTCAGACGCTGCAATCCTTATTTCTGTAAGTGGTGTACGGGGGTCCTAAAAACGTTCTGCACACTCTCCAGTTTTGAGAAAAGTGTGAAGCAATGGAGAAAATTAACTTATTGGCATTCAATGTACTCCCCTCCGCTGCTAATGACAGCTTGCCAGCGGTGAGGTAGGTCCTGGATGCCCCGTAGTACGCCATCTTTATTCAGCTGTCGTATTACTCGGGCCACGTCCAATGACAGTTCGTCCAGCGATTCGTAGCGGATGCCACGGAGCCGATTTTTTAACTTTGGGAAAAGATCAAAGTCGGGTGGACTGAAATCAGGGCTGTGTGGCGGGTGGGATAAAGTTTCCCAGCCATATTTCGGCAAGTCCTCTTACCGTCGCTGCACCATGACACGATGCGTTGTCATGCAGCAAGATCGGTCCCGCTTCCAACAAGTTGGAGCGATTTTGACGAATTTTCAGTCTCAACTTTGTCCTCCGAAAGTCACGATAATATTGTGCGTTGACATTTTGCCCTACCGACACTCGATCAGAGACCACAACCCCTGAGCATCGTATGCAAAAATCATCATTTACTTCACATTGGATTGTTGCCGACGACGCTTTGAGGGGCGTGGGGTGACTTGGATGCCTCCATTCCACTGATTGTGACTTCAGTTCCGGCTCAAAATTACGGGTCCAAGCCTCATCAATTGCAGCAATTCTGTTGAGGAAGGTGTCGCTTTCTCTTTCGAACCTGTGGAAGTGATCCTGTGCGATGCTCACTCTGGCTACCTTCTGCTCGGGGGCGAGTTGATGGGGCACTCAGCTCGCGGCGATTTTTCTTTTTCCCAGTGAGTCGGTCAAAATTCACTGAACAGACATGGTGAACAAATTTTCCTGATGAGCAAGCTCCTCGATTGTCAAACGGCGATTCTCTTCGAGAAGCGTTGCAACAATGGTAACAGATGTTGTGTCTGTCGTCGTTTGAGGTCGGCCTGAGTGGTGATCATCTTCGATGCTTCTTCGGCTCTACCGAAAGCGCGATGCCCAGCGAGATATTGTGCTTCGATCAATAGTTCCTTCACCACAAACTTCTTGCAAGGCAGTCTGGATCTATGTCGGAGTTTGTCCCCGCAGAGTTTCTGTTTTCACGTACGAGCGCTGGTCTAACGCTGTGACTCGACCTGAGGCGCTATACGCTTCCATTTTCAAACCCTTCTACGTCCACACAACAAATGATAGCGCGTCTCTGACACCACTGCGTTGTTGAGAGTCTGACCTTGAGACGACGCAATCATTTTTCCGATTACATCATCCGCTTCCGTTTTAGATTAACGTATGCAGAACCTTTGTTATGACCCTCGTAATAATGCGGTTGTGGATAAGGCTGCATCAAACATTAACTTTAGGGATATTAGGAATATGAATTTTTAAGACGTGGGTTTCGCGAAGCCCTTATGCGCAAGTTATGTCTATTAACTGTTCCTGATACGTGAAATGTTGACTGATCAATGAAAAAGCACGTGTTCGTGGAAGTGTTCGTCATGATCTAAGCGATCCTTTAAGATACAGCCAGATTCAAAACTGTGAGACTTATCGCTCTTCTCCAACTGTTGAACAATCTAGACTTTGTATGCATATAACCGCAATCTTTCATGCAAAATTCGCATCATTGTTGTGCGTGGCAATCCCAATTGTGTATCAGCTTGTCGGGTTGAATTCTTCAGACTCCGAGAAAATGTTTTCCGTACTCGTTCCACGTCGTCATCAAAAACACTGGGACGTCAACTTCTTAGCGTGTTCAACACACTCCCGGTTTCTAGAAATTTGTCTTTCTAATGATTAATTCTTTTAGCAACACGAGGATTCCTACGAAGCGTGTACAAAAATTTCTTTGCACTTGAATTACCAATTTCATTTCATAAAACAGCGCCATACAAATCTCTTTCTTTTGCACTTTCACCATTTTAGCTATGAACAGAAAGAATAGTGCTATCTACATACAATAGCAGGCAGCACAAGCTTCAGATGTTTGCCTTTCAGACGCTGCGAACCTTATTTCTGCAAGTGTTGCTCCAGCAGAGAGTCAGATTATTTGATTGATTCAATGTCTGAAAAATAACTGAAATTTTGAGAACTAATTCATGCCTTCAATAAGAAACCATTGGTCTAACAATCAGAGTGTCACGGTTTGGTTAAGATATTTTGAGCACTTCTAAATCTGCGTGTGTTATATTAGGTACTGCTAGTTCAATTTTACTACTCCAAATTAGTACTAGATTCAGGAACTACACACAATGTATTCTTTCTCATGCAGTGTGAGAGAAACCTGAAACAGAATGAAGAAATGGTATACAGAATTTAGTTACAGATTATTCGATGTAATTAATCAACTTTAGTCAAGTGCATTTTCTTAGAAGTGTATTGTCGACCACATATGTTAACCTTTGCGAATTTAATCGGACTTCCGACATAGATGAATGTCAAGGATGCGTTTTATCACCACTTTATTGTTTATTATGACTCTTCTAAAAGCATTTCTTCCTCGTATAAGGCCGAATACGTAGCGCAACTAATCTCAAATATCTGGTCAAGTACGAAAACCCTATCGGTAACTTCATAAATATTTACTTACTGTTTCTTCACGAGAGTAAGCAATTTCGAGATTGCAGATCCAGAAAGCAAAAAAATATATGCTAAACAGTAATCTAAATTAAATAGGAAGCAGCTGGGTATTAACAGAAATATGCCTAGAAACGAGTTTATATTTCAGTGTTTACTACACTAAAAGTTTTTCTGGAAAGTTTCTAGGTTAACTAGGGAAAAAAATAAATAGCATTATCAGCGAGGAAAATGATAGATAACTGTACAACATAAAGGAATTCTTTTTGGTCAAAATAGGAAATTGGACTGTTTAGTTCGATAGAAAATTGATTTTTCTCAGCACAATGGTCAGTTTTTCCTGCTCCATTATGAGAAAAGCAGTGGAAGTAGTGAGGCAAGAGAAATAACTCTCTTTGTTTCGTGCAAACGATGTGAACCACAGCACTGAAAAAGATAAAGTTTTCGCTTAGGTTAGAAACACGTTCCCTTCGAGGCACATGTTTTGCAAATTTAAAAATATGTGAGGCAGCAGCATGGGATGCGATGATTTGTAGTTTATGGCTTGCCTCCTAGTAGTGTATTATTAGTATTGGTCATCCCAGGGCCGGCCTTAGAGTTCGTGGCGCCCAGTGCGACAATATTTGTTGAGCGCCCACCTCAAGCTTTTTTTCTTTTTTTTTTTTTTTTTGTGTGCGTGTGCGTGTGTGTGTGTGTGTGTGTGTTGAATTGTATGGTGTTTCTGACACAATAGAAAGACATACAATGTAAATTAATATGTAAAGGATTTTGTTCAAATACTGTATAAATTGAATATACAATGTATATGGGGAATGGAGATTGAAACACAATCAATCAAATACAACTGTGTTACTAGGTCTTTTAGAAAATAATGGTCGATTTGGAGAGTACAAATGCAAGAGACATACCTCATAGCAAACAACCGTGTTTTATTCAAAATAGGCGCCTTCAGCAGTTACATACCTCTGCCATCGAGTGACAAGTGATTCAATGTCAGTCCAGAAGAAATTCGGATCCCTGTATGCAAGACAGTTCCGGAATGCAACTTCGGCCTCCTCTTAGTTTCTGATGGACCTGTCCTTGAGGTAATTGCTAAAATGCATAAACAGGTCGAAATCGGCAGGTACCAGGTCAGGCGAGTAGGCTGAATGTGGAAGGATTTCGAACCTCAGTTCGTGTAGTTTCTGTTTCGTCATTTGTGACACGTGTAATCTCACGTTATCGTGTAGAAAGATAGGACCCTTCCTGTTTACCAAAGATAGCTGTTCGGAGCATAATGGTCAATTTCTTCACAGTATGCGACTGAGGTAATGCTTTCACCAGCATTCAAGAACCTGTCGTGTATGACATCGTGAACAGTCCACCACAATATCAACAAAACCTTCTTTGGAGTCAACCTCAGTTTAAGATGTTCTTTCGGTGGTTCAGTATGATTCAGCCATTGTCCAGATTTCTTACGGTTTTCGTATATCACCCACTTTTCATCACAGGTTACAATGCGAGCAAGTAGGGGCTCATTTTAGTTGCGAAACAGAAGGGTACTGCACATCTCAAACCTTTGTTGTTTCTGATGCTCCGTCAGTTCGTCTGAGACCCACGTATCGAGCTTCTTGACCTTACCAATTTGGTGGAGATGTTCGGAAATGGTTGATACTGACACATTGTACTGTTTGGCGAGTGCTCTGATTGTGACGGGAGGATTTGATCCCACATTTGCCTTCAGAACGTCGTTATCAACGACCGAATGTCATCCTCGGCCCTTCTCATCTTGTAGGCTCGTGTCACCGGAGCGAAAATTTGAAACCACCGACGAACGGTACGTTTAGATGTTGCCTCCTCGTCCTACACCTCGACCACTTTACGGTAGGTTTGTGCCGCATTACAACCCTATTTTAACTCATGAAGCAGAATCATCAGCAACTCACTCAAACCTAACATGTTTTACAGATGACTCTAACATGAGTAGCAATGACTGCAACTCAACAGATTATGGCGTGTAGGTAGCGTCTGAGTCGCCTTTCAACTCATACGAATGGTGCTGCGAGTGGGTTGGTCTGCAAGCATTGAGGGCGAGTTGAATGTGGCACCTCAGAAAATCAGCCATTACTTTCCGAACGACCTGATGACCTGATGTTTTATACCCTGAAATTATATACACATTTTTTAGCTAATTATTGTTGGGTAGCTAGGTCGCACGGTTTTTACCATCATCTTATTTCTTAGCCCTATGCCTCGATCCAACCGAAGCGGCCGGGTCCGATCGTTAAAGAAAGAAAAACAGCTGAAAGACATCCAGAACACAGAGAGAAGTTTCAATACAAATAAGCGCCAATATTTTCTTGAACTGATTAAATGGCGGTTGAATTTAGACACATTACGCACACCACAAAATGAGTCGTTTTTTGCCTGTTGATACTCGGAGGTCAACATGTTACACCTGAACAACCAGTGCTATGCCTCTTTGACAAGCATGATTCGGATCAACACTCAAGTTTAGTTATGAAAACTGCTATAGCACACATTCTATATATCCGTTGTTAGGGTCCCTACATTTCGATAGAACTTTCGAGAAGCGCCGCTTCCATTTCAGGTCAGAAACCAGCTGGATTTCTGTTGACTGAACTGACGGAAGGCGAAAGACGAAATTTCTGGAAGAGTCGAAAGCGCGCGAAGGTGTACGTTGAATCCGAGGTCAACGCCAAAAGCAAAGCTCCTTTTTGTGCTTAATTGTAAAAACACTCTACCGAATTCCAGCGAACAATTTTAAAGAAACTTCACTCACGACATAGTTAGGCGAAACAAATTTAAGCACACCTTCGGAAAAACATACGATGAATTGGGGGAATAATGAGGAAAAATTTAATACAATACTGAAAGTAGAGTGATGTTAATGTAGATTGGATTCAAACCACACGTATCTGTTACACTGTGAAGCAACCGAACAGCAGAAAATAATTATATTGAAAAGACATCTAAATTAATGAACTATAACAGGAATAACTAAAAAGAACTATAGAATGCTTGGTTGGAGAAAGCTAATTGAAAGAGAACAAAGCATTCAAGATAGTAACAAAAATCACAACTCAACTGAATATCAAGCCAGCAAACAGAAACAGATAGAGGCTCAAAGAGAACAACGAAATCCAAGCTACCATACTAAAAATGTCTTTGTCATTTTAAATGTAACGCTAAATAGTTAGCAGGTGCATGATGATGGTCAGTGGTTAGTAATGCAATGTATAGCGAAATTTTGCACCTCTTTATCAATTCGTCGAAGAGGGTGATCTTAACAGAAGACAAAATACACTGGTCACAAAAAGTTAGGGATATTAAATGAAATAAAGAATATGTGACGTGCCTGCGCCGCAGGACAGCACATGAGATAAAGGCAGATAGCAATGAGAGCAGAGGTCCACGTAGCTCAGTTGGGAGAGCGACTTACTCCTGAATGAGGGGACCCAAATTCGATACCCTGCGTGAACAAACTTCTGTTTTCACAGATGTATATACCTGACTCAAGTAACACACATTGAAATAGCATCAGTGAGACTACGTAACACAAACGATAAACAGTGCGTTTGAAAAAACAATTTATTGTGCAATTTCTGCGCACAACAAAGTAGCACTGCAATATAGACGAAATGGTAAATTCGGAGAATGTCCATACATCTGGATTTCAGTAACTGGTAACACCACCTCTGTGTCGAAGAAGGTCTTGGCATCCATGAGGCATACTTGCAATGACTTTATTCAGAAGTGTCTAGGGCAGCTGGTCCCATATCGCAGGCAACACGTTATGAAGGTATGCCAGTGTGCTGTGATATGAAACGTTACCCAGACGTCGTTGTAGAGCGTCCCAAATATTCTCAATAGGATAAAGTCTGAAGACCTCCAAGATAATTGTAACAATTTAATCCCATAATTTTCCAGCAACTCAAGCACGCTCTATGCACGGTGTCTGTTTGCATTGTCATCCAGAGAACGAAATGCAAGTCCAACAGCAGCGTGAAACAATGCCACAATGGGCACAATGACCTCGTTTCGGTACAATGAGGCATTCATTTTGCTTTGGCAAACATACAAGGAAGTACGGCCATTAAAACACACTCCTGCCCAGAGCAGAACTGACTGCCGCTGGTAAGAGTGCACTGACTGCACATAGTATGGTTGCACTTGTGTGCCCGATCTTCTCCACACGTGTCCTCGTCGAATACCAGGATAAAGAGCGAAATGGGATTCGCCTGGGAAAAGTGCATCCTACCACTCTGTATTCCATGACATGTACTATTGGACTCAGGTACATCTTTGACGGCAGGCTAATGCTATACATCTCAGTGGACACCTTACTTTGAGTCAGTAGTCGTGAAGACAATTTAGTACCATTTGTGTACATACTGTTACACGAGAAGCATCCGGAAGAGATTCTCGGATTTGGCTAATGGTGATACTAGGCCTTCTCCGAGCACTTACTGTCAGGTAGGGATTTTGCCTCCTGGTGGTCATCCTAGGGCGACCACTCCTGGGTCGAACTGCAACATTTCCGTGCAGTAGAAATCTTGTGTGTGTAACCGAATTACTGTACTTTGCGAAACTCCTAAAACAGCATTCACACCGATCTGCCGTACGCCTGCCTGTATTAGGGGTATGCAAAAGTTTCCGCCGTTTTACGGAGAGAGGAGACAGGAATAATCAGGTAACTAGTGCACATTTATTCAACGAAATATTGGCTGTTAGCATCAATGACCTTTTGCCATTTTCCAGGCAACAAATGAATGCCCCTCTGATAGAAGGGCTCTGGTTTTGAGCTGAAGAACACAGTGACGAAATTTTCCAACTCTGGAACTGTGGTGAACCGCTGTTAGGCTAGGGCATGTTGCATAGAGCGAAACAGATGAAAGTCTGAGGGTGCAATGTCCGAGGAGTAAGCCGAGTGCGGTAAAACCTCCCAGTGTAACTGTTCAAGGGTTGTTTCATGGTGGCACCAACATGTGATGTGATCTGGCATTATCGTTTAACAGGATGACTGGGAGGCGTCCTATACCTGTCCATGGGCGTTTTTGCATGATTGCGGCGTTCAGATTCATCAACTGATCGCTATATCGTTGCGCAGTGATTGTTTCGTCCGGCTTCAACAGTTCGAAGTACAGCACTCCATGAATATCCCCCCCCCACACACACACACAACAGCACCTTTTCCCCGTGGATATCCTGTTTTGCAGTAGATGTTTATGGCTGGCCTGGGTCGACCCAGGATCGCTTGCACACGATAGTTGTCCCAATGGATTCATGCTTCAACCCCGGTGACAACCTTCCACAAGAAATTCTCCCCTTGAAACTTTTTCAGCAACGACATGCAGATGTCCTATCGTTGACAAATATTACGCTCCGTTAAAGTATGCGGAACCTACTTAAGAATATTTTGGATCTTTCCCAAGGCCTGTAGACACCGTACTACCGTCGATTGAGCTACATTCAAAAGTTTCGCCAGTTGCGTGGTCGATTGTGTGGCATCCTTTTGCAACAGCGATTCCAGCTCCTCGTCTGCGAGTTCCTGCGGTCTATCTGCACGTGGCTTACTTTCCAAGCTTAGATCATCTTTCTTAAACCTGGCAAACCATTCTCGACACTTCTTTCACCTATAAGCGTTTCGCCATACGCCTGACATATTGAGCCGTATGCTTCACTCGCACTTTTACAAAAATTAAACATGAATAACAAACAGTGCCGAAAATAAACTTTATCGACCGCCATGCTTGGCTTCATGTACGAACTGATAACACGGGTCGCCGGCCGGTTAGATCCCTGCAGCGCCCGCTAGCGGGGGCGGTGGAAATTTTGCGTACCCCTAATAACATACCAACAACCCTATTTCTGTAGTCAATGCTTAAACATCTTCTGGACATCATTTCAGGTTAATTCCACACTGAAGGCAATACATTCAGCAAACAACTAGACTAAGCGATGAAATGACCCGATTTCCATTTCTCGCAAGGTATTTTTTATCGGAGCTCGCATGCCAAGTGCTGTGTTGTCATGATGCTAATTCACATATGATGTGGCTACCCACGCTGATAATCGATCTCCAGTAGTAGCTAAATTTGCATGTCATCACGTTCTCTCTTCGAAATCGTAATATTCCTAACTTTTTTGTGACCAGTGTATGTCAGCAAAGGAAGATAAAAAATTGCATTTTAAATTCGTTAGGCAACCTCCTTGTAAGAACATCGAAACGGATACCAAAGCGAGTGTTAATGAAAGAATACATATAAACAACAACAAAAGAACCCCTGAAGAATCGCGTTTCGCAACGTAAAAAACTTTGATGTTTTGATTGATGTTATTATATAAACCAACTACGCAGAAATTACATAATATTGTAATGTTGAGATTGTTTTACTCTTACGTGTATGCGATGATATTCTATAGATAGCTATTTCATTGCACTATCGTATTTTATATTTGGCTGGTACACGCTGAATTATTACTGCGAACAATCCATATTTTTAGCTGACTGGGAAAAGGAATGCATATAATAGTTATGAAACGTAAATATCTATTTTCTTCTTTTTCTTCTTCTTGGCTGTATAGTTCAGTGCGAACCTTGGCCTCCTCAACAAGTTTTTGCCATTGTTCTATATTTTGGGCCATTATTTTCTAGTTCTGACAGCCCAGGCTTTTTGTGTCCTCCACTACTCTATTTACACACCTGGACGTTGGTCACTCTATAACGAAGTAAATTTCTTCGTCATTTTTGGTCTACGCCGGGATTCGAACCCGAGGCCACTTATTCCGGAACAAGTCGCTCTACCAACTGAGCTACGCAGACGTTTATTCTGATTCCTATCTGCCTTTATGTCGTGTGCGTCCTGCTAGCAGGTACGTCACAACTCTCGTCTTCTGTGCCTTTTAAGTTGTTCAAACAATACTTTCTTAGGAGCTTCATTTTCCTCCATTCGCAGTACATGGCCAGTCCACCACAATCTTCATGACCTAATCATGTTAGTAACAGTAGGGTCTTTATAAATGAAGTATAATTCTTTATTGTAGCATTTCCTCCAGAGTCCACCGTCACATATTGGGCCAATTATTTTTCAGAGCATTTTTCTTTCAAATGCATACAAGACTCGTTTATTTTTTTCTAGTTAGTAAATATCTATTTTACTATGTCTTAAAAAATGAGTTCTATCTAAAAAATCTGAGATCGACTGAAATTTTTTTCCCCCAAGTGTTTCTCAATTTCTGGTCTTCTTAGTGTTTTTAAAATTTATTTTAGTATGTAAACTAACTTTACTCAGTATAAAATTCTGTCATGCTTTTCTTTTTATCTTAGGACCCATAACCTGGGATGATTCCAAATGTTCCACAGAATGCTCAGAAGGTAAGATAAAGCTTGTAAATGATTCTTAAACTATTGAAAGCTGTTTTGTTTAGTTTCTTGCATGTGTTCAATATACTCCTAAAGTTTTACTGGGCATGTGATTTTAGTGTCAAACTCCTTAGGAATGTCCCACTTTCTTTAAGCTCTGCAGGTGAAGGAAATAAGTTTTGCTACCAACTGTACTCTTCAAGCTTCTCAGTATTTTAGAAAAAATAATCTTCTTTTATCGTCAACTGCAATTTCCATTTTCAATGCAAGTAAAGTCCTCCGTCACATTATTAATCAAATTGAATCCCTTAAGAAACAACTTATTCTAGCCGAACAGGCAGGGGCTTTCCAGAAAAAAAATTGCGTTTCTGATATAGAAATATACTTACTCAAAACCTTATAACAGTCAATCCTTATATTTCAAAGCATGAACCATCGTACTCAAGAGTTTGTACGTATCTTTCTGCAAGGTGTTTGATCCCGGTACTGTGCCTGCCTTCTGCTAAGAGGCGAGGAACTGTTGACACCAACATTCGACGTAGTCCGATTCAGCGAAGTGCCTGCAACGAAGAAACTGGGCCATTGCCTGAGACACGTGATAATTAGAACAGGCGAAGTTGGTGTTCTACGCTGGATGTGGCAGGAGCTCGACTCCATCAAGTTCGATAAGCTTTACCTGGTTTCAAATGACGATATGAGGCTTATCATTGATTGTCCTGTTAAAGGAGCGCTCTCATTTGGTTGGCAAAAGCAGTATACAGTTGCTTCAGTTTGTCACACATCCGATCCATCTGCTCGGAATATACACTATCTACCAACAAGTAATCGGTCACTCCTACAATCAACGATATCTGAGTTCCTGATACACGTCACGGCCGCCGCCGTTAAATATCGTGTGGGAAACAACAACGCAATCAGTCGCATGCAAGATGCCACGCAGTTCGGAGCTCTATGATTTCGAGAAAGGTGTAATCGTCGGGTATCACAGAACTGGACGATCCATACGTGACATATCCAGCAAGTTAAAGTACCCAAAATTGACAGTGGCCTACGTGATTGGCAAGTAGAAGATGAGAGGTGACTGTCGGAATGTGCCGCGACCCGGCAGACCCACAAAACTGGGAGTTAGAGACCGACGGGTGCTGGCCAGAGAAATTCGGAATAACCGCACCAAATCGATAGGCCACATCCGCGAGAAGTTTCAATAGGCATCCGGGAGTGTTCTTTCGATGAATACCATCCGTAAGGAAGCCCATCTGCTCGGTTATCATGGACGTGCTGCCACCTACAGGCCTTTGATCACCAAGTCCAATAGCTCTGCTCGGCTAACGTGGTGCAAAGAACGTCGACAGTGGACCGTTGAACAGTGGAAACAGGTTCTCTGGAGCGACGAATCAAGATTCACCCTCTACCGTTCGGATGGTAGGGTCTGGGTTTGGCGTCTGCCTTTAGAACGCCTCCTGCCGGAATGTATTGTGCCAACTGTGAAGTTCGGCGGCGGTGGAATTATGCTATGGGGGTGTTTCTCCTGGTATGGCACGGGACCCTTGGTCGCAATTCCTGGTAGACTCAACGCCAAGACCTACTGCACCATTTTGGATGCCCATGCGCTTCCTACGTTGTGGCAGTCTTACGGGGTGGACCCATGTTACTCTCAGGATGACAATGCCACTTGTCATGTTGCGAGGTCCACCATTGCTTGGTATGGTGCCAATGGGGTTAATCGAATGGAGTGGCCTGCGCAGAACCCGGACATTTACCCTATCGAGCACCCGTGGGACGAGTTGGAGCGTCGACTTATGGGGTGCCCCCACCGTCCGAAATCGGTGAAGGAACTGACCTGTCTTCTCCAAGCCGAGTGGAAGAAAATACCGCTAGCCGTCGTACAACGCCTGGTTGAGAGTATGCCCCGGAGGGTCGCAGCTGTAATCGCCGCTCGGGGAGGCTCCACCAACTATTGAAAATGAATAAACTTCGTTTTCCTTTGCTATCACAGGTGTCCAATTACTTGTTGGTAGACAGTGTAGCTTGGTCAAAGAATATAAACGTACGCGGTGAAGAAGCTCAACTCTCGTAGAGATAACGTAAAACAGGCGACAGCAGCGCCACCATGTAATGCGGCCGTAGATGCTCTGCGGGAAAGTTAACATTCAGGAGTAAAAAGCGTAGGGGATACGGGATGGGAAGCCTATTTCACGGAAAGGAAGCGAAGCTTTGATCTGCGATTGTTTCCTTCGGTCTCATTGGGTCTGATTACTAAAGCATTTGTTTTTGTTGTTCTTTTCTGAGTATCCCTCCAGTCCCTTCTTTTGGTGAAACAAATATATACATTAGCAATTAATATTATTTTAACGAAATTTTAGCAGTTTTATTCTCACTTTAAGCACCAACTTTTTCAGTCTTGATATTGAATACGTAGGTACCAAAATGCCTCAAAATTAATGTCATGGGAAAATAAAACTGCTTACAACTTTTAAATTCTGAACTGGAAGTCGTTTTAAACAAAGAAACACCTTATATTTTTGCGGAAATCAAAAAATATACTACCTCTAAAAAAATAAAATGACACGAACTTCACGTAAACATGCTAAACGAAATGTAGCTGCAGCTTAACATTTTAACGAAAAAAGTTGTAATAAAGTGACGCATAAAACGATCTTGCCAAAACGTTTTTAGATAAAAAATCTATTTTTTTGTTTGCAAGTTATTTTTTTTTTTTTAAACTGCAAACAAATTTTTACTGATCAAAAATGATTTAAAACAGACTTCAAAAATACAGCTAGAGGCTCCAATGCTGTCAGGTGGTTTGTTTGGTTTCTATTATATCCCCTATCCAGTTTCTATTTATTCTGCACATACACCATTAGGCTTTAGATCCCAAAGTAAAATGAAGCAATAACTTACCTTGATTTCCGATTTGTTGTGAATATCTAAGTTATCGGTAAAAAAATATATTAAGTCAAAAAAGATTGAAAAAAAAGACAATGCTCTTAAAATTATTTCTATAATAAAACAGATACATATTGATTATTAAACGATTTTATTACTACATTGATCACAGATGTTACATGCATTGCAATTTTCCACACCAATAAAGAATACAGGGCATCAACAATAAGTGTCGCTAATAGGTACACTGCAAAATTACATTTTTCGAGAATCAGCTGGTGTTAAATTATACATTTTTCAACACAAGTAGTAATGCAAAACCATGAAATAATTTTATAATTACTCTGACTAAACACTTGTGACACATGTGCTTCTTTTTTCCCTTACGAATAAAGCGTACATGGTGTCAATTATAAGTACAGACAATAGATACATCTCAAAACGATATTTTTAAAAAATTAGGTGCCGCTAGGTAAAGTATGCGTTTTACAACACATTAATTACTCTGATGCAACACTTGGTACACATGTGCTTCTTTTTTCCTATACAAATAAAGCGAACATGGCGTCAACTATAAGTACAGGTAATAGATACATCTCAAAATATTTTTAGAAAAATGAGCTGCCGTTAGGTAAAGTATGTATTTTACAACACATTAATCTGATGCAACACTTGGTACACATGTGTTTCTTTTTTCCCGTACAAATAAAGCGTCATGGCGTCAATTATAAGTACAGATAATAGATACATCTCAAATTGGTAAGGTAGGTATTTTACAACACATTACTCTGATGCAACACTTGGTAAACATGTGCTTCTTTTTTCCCATACAAATAAAGCGTACATGGGGTCAATTATAAGTACAGACAATAGAAACATCTCAAAATGATATTTTAAAAAAATTAGGTGCCGCTAGGTAAAGTATGCGTTTTACAACCCATTAATTACTCTGATGCAACACTTGGTAAACACGTGCTTCTTTTTTCCCGTACAAATAAAGCGTACATGGTGTCAATTATAAGTACAGATAATAGATACATCTCAAAATGGTAAGGTAGGTATTTTTCAACACATTACTCTGATGCAACACTTGGTAAACATGTGCTTCGTTTTTCCCATACAAATAAAGCGTACATGGCGTCAATTATAAATACAGATAATAGATACATCTCAAAATGATATTTTTAAAAAATAAGGTGCCGCTAGGTAACGTATGCGTTTTACAACACATTAATTACTCTGATGCAACACTTGGTAGACATGTGCTTCTTTTTTCCTATACAAATAAAGCGTACATGGCGTCAATTATAAGTACAGGTAATAGATACATCTCAAAATATTTTTAGAAAAGTGAGCTGCCGTTAGGTAAAGTATGTATTTTACAACACATTACTCTGATGCAACACTTCGTACACATGTGCTTCTTTTTCCTGTACAAATAAAGCGTACATGGCGTCAATTATAAGTACAGATAATAGATACATCTCAAAATGATATTTTAAAAAAATTAGGTGCGGCTAGGTAACGTATGCGTTTTACAACACATTAATTACTCTGATGCAACACTTGGTACACATGTGCTTCTTTTTTCCCATACAAATAAAGCGTACATGGCGTCAATTATAGGTACAGACAATAGATACATCTCAAAATGTTATTTTAAAAAAATTAGGTGCCGCTAGGTAACGTATGCGTTTTACAACACATTAATTACTCTGATGCAACACTTGGTACACATGTGCTTCTTTTTTCCTATACAAATAAAGCGTACATGGCGTCAATTACAAGTACAGACAATAGATACATCTCAAAATGATATTTGTAAAAAATTAGGTGCCGCTGGGTAACGTATGCGTTTTACAACACATTAATTACTCTGATGCAACACTTGGTATACATGTGCTTCTTTTTTCCCATACAAATAAAGCGTACATGGCGTCAATCATAAGTACAGGTAATAGATACATCTCAAAATATTTTTAGAAAAGTGAGCTGCCGTTAGGTAAAGTATGTATTTTACAACACATTACTCTGATGCAACACTTCGACTTCGTACACATGTGCTTCTTTTTTCCTGTATAAATAAAGCGTACATGGCGTCAATTATAAGAACAGATAATAGATACATCTCAAAATGGTAAGGTAGGTATTTTACAACACATTACTCTGATGCAACACTTGGTAAACATGTGCTTCTTTTTCCCATACAAATAAAACGTACATGGCATCAATTATAAGTACAGACAATAGATACATCTTAAAATGATATTTAAAAAAATTAGCTGCCTCTAGGTAAAGTATGCGTTTTACAGCACATTACTCTGATGCAACACTTGGTAGACATGTGCTTCTTTTTTCCTATACAAATAAAGCGTACATGCGGTCAATTACAAGTACAGACAATAGATACATCTCAAAATGATATTTTTAAAAAATTAGGTGCCGCTAGGTAACGTATGCGTTTTACAACACATTAATTACTCTGATGCAACACTTGGTACACATGTGCTTCTTTTTTCCCATACAAATAAAGCGTACATGGCGTCAATTATAAGTACAGGTAATAGATACATCTCAAAATATTTTTAGAAAAGTGAGCTGCCGTTAGGTAAAGTATGTATTTTACAACACATTACTCTGATGCAACACTTCGTACACATGTGCTTCTTTTTTCCTGTACAAATAAAGCGTACATGGCGTCAATTATAAGTACAGATAATAGACACATCTCAAAATGAAATTAAAAAAAAATTAGGTGCCGCTAGGTAAAGTATGCGTTTTACAACACATTAATTACTCTGATGCAACACTTGGTACACACGCGCTTCTTCTTCCCGTACAAATAAAGTATGCATGTGGTCAATAAATAAGTACACAAAATGCATACACTGCAAAATGAAATTTTTAAAATATCAGCTGCTGGTAGGTAAATTATGCGTTTTATAACACCATTAGGAATGCAAAACAATTAAATAGTTTTATCATTACTCTGACTAAACACTTGTGACACATGGGCTTCTTTTTTCCCATACAAATAAAGTATACATGCGTTCAATAAGTACAGACAATATGTATGCCCTGCAAATTATTAAGTGTGCAAATTAATTCTCGGCCACAGCCATGATACATTGAGTGCAAATTATAGCAAATCGAATGCACACCTAATTGAGAAAATAATCCCAGTCAGTCTCTTGAAAAAAGAAAAAAACCTTCACATGTACAGTTGCTAATTGGTAAAGTTAGAATTTTTTTCAAAGTTGCCTCAACATTTGGAAATGTTCTCGTATTTATTTTACATAAATTTCGCTGACTGTGTAATATTTTGAGGTTTCTGTTTAATGAGCAAAAACTGCTGATATCTTTCAGCAACATCATTATAATGCTCCTTCACAAGAAACTTCATTTGTTTCACAGTATATTATGAAAGAAAATTTGTCTACAATGTTTTTATATGAATTGTGATATTAATGTATCACATAAAGCATAGTGAAGTGTCACTCACAAATTATCCAGAGGTGTTTGCAAGGCAAGGCACGAAACCCTGAAATCATCGGCGTCTCCCAACGGTGAAAATGCATAAACTCGAGACATGAATGAACATATGGGGAACCCCCCCCTTCAGCACAACAAAAGTATTTCCGTTACTATTAGTACCTCTAATTATTATACTTATCAGCAAAGCTGTTACCAATACTTCGAAAGATAAAATGGTTTCACTTTGGGAATTACTTACTACCTACCTAAACCTTTTGCTCACAACAGTAAATTATTTTGGGGTTGAGCTTGCAGTATTAATTTGTTGCTAAAAAAAATAATTCCTTCAGTGAAATTTAAGTAACTTTGATTTCGACAACTACATGATATTGTCTTTAACATATCATCATCATCATCATCATTGTCAACCATTATCAATCCACTGCTGGACGAAGGTCTCCCCAAGTTTCCTCCACAACGGTCTGTCTTGTGCCAGTCTCCTCCATGTCACCCCTGCATACTTTCGAATTTCATCCACCCATCTCCCATGTGGTCTTCTTCTGGGTCTTTTCCTGTCCCTTGGAATCCAATCTAAAATTTCGGCTGTCCATCGATGATCTGTCCTTCTGGCAGTATGTCCAGCCCATTGCCATTTCAGGGATTTAACTCTGATCATGATGTCTTCCACTCTTGTCATTTTTCGGATCCACGAGTTCCTCTTCTTATCTCTCCTGGTTACACCAAGCATGCACCTCTCCATGCTTCTTTGAGTTGTCTGCAGCCTTTGTATGTCTCTTTTAGTTAAGGTCCACGTCTCCGCACCATACGTAAGCACTGGAAGGATGCATTGATCAAACACTTTTCTTTTAAGACATAATGGCATATTGCTCTTGAAAATTATGCTGTTTCTTCCAAAAGCTCTCCAGGCAAGTTTTGTACGCCGATTAATTTCTTCATCAATGCGACCCTCACTTGATATCTGCTGTCCAAGATAAACGTACGTGTCTGTTATCTCCAGCTTTTCTCCATCAATCGATAAATCTTCATTTCTTGTAAAAGCATTGAACATCACTTTTGTCTTCTGAAAGTTCATTTTTAATCCCACTTCTTTACTCTTGTCAGCAAGTTCCTGGATCATACTCTGCAGCTCTGATGGGGTAGTTGCAAAAATGACTACGTCATCAGCAAAACGAAGGTGGGTTAGATAATCTCCATTAATCTTTATCCCCTTGTTTTCCCAGCTCAGTGACTGAAAAACACCCTCCAATGTGGCATTAAAGAGCTTCGGAGATATGGTGTCACCTTGTCTCACTCCCTTCCCAATTTTTACGTGTGTTGTATTTTCAAATAGCCTAATCTTTGCACTTGCATTTTCATAGATGTTATTAATAATATTAATGTATGCATCTTCAATACCGCAGGTTTTCAGAGCCATTGTAACTGCTGATGGTTTCACCGAATCAAAGGCTTTTTCATAATCGATAAAAGCCATGCACAATGGAAGTTCATATTCCCTCGCTCTTTCAATTAGTTCTCTCAGCACGTGGATATGATCTATTGTGCTGTAGCCACTCCTGAATCCAGCTTGTTCTCTCGGTTGAGCCATGTCCAGTGTTACCTTCAAGCGGTGTGAAAGAACTTTAGTGAAGATTTTATAAACTACTGATAGGAGGCTGATAGGTCTGTAGTTTCCGAGATCCTCAATGTCACCTTTCTTATGTAGCAGGATCATTGTAGCGGTGTTCCAATCCTCAGGAATCTTTCCTTCATTAAGGCATCGAGTGAAAATTTGGGCGAGTACTGTTTCGATTTCTCCACTTGCTTCTTGTATGATGTCTACAGTAATTCCATCTTCTCCTGGAGCTTTTCCTCGCTTCATGTTCTTGATTGCATGTGCAACTTCTGCTGGAAGGACTGGAGGAACTCTGGTACTGGTATCTTTCATGATGTCTGGAGTGCATGTATCATCCCTTTCATATAATTTGGAGTAGAAATCTTTCACTCTTGTCAAAATTTCGCCTCTATTTCTTGTTATAGAACCATCTTCTTTTCTCAGTGCCATAATCTGTTTTCTTCCCTTACTGAGATGTCCCTTTGCTATCTTTAGGCTTTGGTTGTTTTCAATTGCTTTCCTCACTAGTTCACAGTTGAATTTCCTTACGTCTTCAGTGATACTTTTTCTTACTGTCTTGCATAGCTCTATATATTCCACTTTGGAAGTCACATCTTCTTTAGTTGTCCTCATCTCTCTTCTTTTTTGCATCAACATTTTGGTTTTTCCTGATAATTTGTTCACATGCAACTTGTTCTTAGACCCAGCTAATTTTGTTGCTGTTTCCATAAGAGCTTTGGTTACTTTTCTGTTTAACTTCAGAGATGTCCACTTCTTCCGATGTTAGGCCTTCTAAAGCAGAGAACCTGTTCTTCAGTTCTAACTTGAAGGTATTATGGTGTTTTTTAAGGTTGGTTATGTCAATAGATTTTGTTTGTCCTATGAGCTTGCCACGTTCAAGTTTAGTGTTGAGGTGCATCTTACATCTCACCAATCTATGGTCACTACCTGTGTTGAACTTGTTTAGCACACTGCAGTCTTCTATGACGAATTTTTTGTTACACATAATAAAATCAATTTCACTTGTCGTCCCATTTGGATGTCTCCATGTCCATTTCCTGTGTGGCTTTTTCTTGAAAAAGGAGTTCAAGATGAAAAACCCTTCTGCCTCTGCAAACTCAACGAGAGTATTTCCACGCTGGTTTCTGTTGCCATGACCGAATTTACCTACTGAAGTTTCATTCTGTTGCCGTTGCCCTATTTTTGCATTGAAATCTCCCATAATTATCTTCAAATGCTGCTTACCTTTATTATTTAGATGACAAATTTCCTCATAAAATTCTTCAATTTCTTCTTCAGGATGACTTGTGGTGGGTGCATAAGTTTGAATAATCTGAGCCTGGTATCTTTTCGAGAGTTGGATAACAAGTCGTGCAGCTCTGTCAGAGGAACTTTCAACTTCTACAACTTTGTCCTTCAGTTTCTTGTTTATTATAAATCCAACACCACTAGTTCTGCCAGTATCTGTCCCACGATAGTAGAAGAGATGTCCACTTTTCAGTTCGATGAGATCTTCTCCTTTTCTCCTTACCTCACTTAGCCCCACGATGTCCCACTTGATCCTTTGTAGTTCCTCTTCCAATTCAAGAAGCCTTGAATCAGAAGATAGGGAGCGTCCATTGTAAGTAGCCAAGGTCAGCATCAGATGGCAGCCTAGTCCGGTCCTCCGGGGATTCTTAGCACCCTCTGCCTTCATGTCGCACTGGCCGCTGCCTTGGCCAGGTACATTCCAGCTGCCGGGAGACTGAGGGCCAAGATTTAAGTTGTGGAATCATTTTGGAGGGGTTTGGCCATAACTCACCACGCTGGCCAAGCGGGTTGGTGAGTGTGGGATAGCATTTCCTCTGATCCCGATGGTATAGTTATACCGCTATGGGCGGTCGTCAGAGCCCCTTTAGTGGGAACAGGATGCACCACGAGAAGGCGGGGTTGACATTTGTCAAGGAGAGGCTGTGATGTTACGCATCACCTGACCTTACATCCCATATACCACACTAAACATATACCACACTAAAAATGTTAATAAAAATTTTGCATTTGTATAAAATAAACCAATTACACACATAGCATACCTTTTAAAAAATGTTTGCCTTTCTTTCCAATTGCAAAATTACCCATTTGGCAAATAAATAAAAGAAAATCTGCAGTCAAGTTTTTATGTTACTAGACGGGCAACTCCTCTTTTTCATAGGATATTGATCTTTTTTTAACAGAAATTTTAGTCGTTAAATTTCAGTCAGGTGGTATTAACCTAAAGTTCTATTTACTAATAAAATAACAGTATGTTTAGAAAATTGGATGTTGATCTAAAGTCCCATTTATTAATAAAAAAAATCAGTCTGGTGTGGTGTTAATCTAAAGTTATATTTACTAATAAAATAACACTATTTCCAAAAAAAATGTGCAATCTTCATTTGTTTTTTAGCGGAGACGCTATCAGGCTGATGCTTACGTTTACAACATCCTTCATTTGCAGTGTTTTGCTTGTGTACCGAAATAGAAGAACCTTTACTATTACAAGTAGCCGTTATAATTGCTTCAACAGGTTTTGGAGGCAGAACTGTAGCATGTACTCCATTTATATATGCAGAAACATGACCCAGCTGTATCAATTTTCCGACACCATACCCCAGCTTTCTCCTTCTGGGTGTCTTTTTTTCCTATCCAATCCCACCGGAATTTATTTTTGACTGAGGCCTCTAACGTTTTGAGATCGTCAGTTTTGGTTAAAAATTTCATCGTTGATGACGAACTTAACAAACTGAAATCGTGTAAACTTTCAAATCTCTAAAAACATTCCCACACACACACTTTTGCCTAAACAAAAAAACCACAAACGTTTCATCAGGGAAACAAAGACACCTCCTCCAAAGACACCTGATGTTGCTAAAGCTAAAGACATGTATTTCATGTACAAATAATTAAAAAAGTTCTCCTACAAGGGGCGAGAAATCTGGGCTTGCAACCAGACATCAAATGCCCTAGGTGCACCCCTGAATAAAGATAACATGCTTGTTTTCCAAACAAATTGCTAAACATGTTTTCAATTTTTATGACAATTTTTGTATTTTTTTCAGTGGTTTTTTTCTGTTTTTCAGATCCCTACACATTTGTTTAACTTTGTACGTAACCATTAAATGAACATAATACGTAACAAGATGTTCCCACATTTTATCCTTATGAATGCTGCAGGATAACCAATTGTGGTCCACTTCACTAAGTATGCCAACCAATTCTTTTTATGTGTCTGTGGTGGCAAATCTCATGAAACTGTGAAGCAAACAGTTCACCAAGTTGACATACAGTCTGTACCAATGCTTCAGTAGGATAAGTCAACCCTTTTTTGACATCATCGAATTCTTTGAAGTGTATGAACAATGAATTCTCAGTTAAGGTTTTGTCACCAATTAAATCAGCAGTGCAAACTTCACACAAAAAATTGCCTGCTACATTCTTGGCTACAAAACCTGCTACATATGCAGCTGCATTTGTATCTAACTTAGAAAATATCCTATCTGAAGCAATCAAACTGTTTAATGAACTGTTCACATCACTGCTGTTTATCAGCTAAGGGTTTTCAGACACATTTATTGTATGCATGGGAATTAAAATTGTGTCATCACCAGGCTCACAATTTACCATTCCACAAGTGTTAATAGGTGGATGGTCATTATTACCTCGTTGCGTCTGACAACAGAATTTTCTTTTCCCAAGGCATCTTGGTTAAACCTGCACATTAAAATGAAAGGAACATCATTTAACAGTGTAGGGATCATATCCAGAAAGGCAGAAAAAGTAATTTTGAGGCCTAATATGCATGGAAATGAGATTTTTCTACCTTTGGTGTCAAAGGATAACGATTTCATAAATTCCAACTGTTTCTTCCAGAATTCTATGTGAGAAGAATTTTTTGTAACAGTAGACAACAAAGGTCGAGTTTTATCTTTCAAAACTCGACTGTTCAAACTGTCAAATAGATCATTGACAGATGAACAAAAGTCAGCTGTATGGGCGGCAGAAGAAGATAGACGATCCAGTGCAGTCAGCCAACACAAACCTGATGCCACTGACTGGCTTAGCACCTGAGTGGCAAGCTTGACATTCATGGCACTTAGCCCATCCACCTCTATGTGCCGTCTTGATAATTTAGGAACAACTCTATGTTTCTGCTTTGAATCAAATTCATACAAGGCAACTATATCGTCCCAGGAAGCAATTTTGTTACCTGAAAACTTAACCTTGTATTTCCTAAAGTTGTTCCTTACACATTTAATCAAATGTGGAACGTCACACAATGTGAAGATCTTTTGACCTTCAAATACAAAAAAAGGGCCTCTCCTCAGTAACACCAAATTCCACACCATACAACCTTTGGTTGTTT
Source organism: Macrothele yani (assembly GCA_039090855.1). Classification (NCBI taxonomy): domain Eukaryota; kingdom Metazoa; phylum Arthropoda; class Arachnida; order Araneae; family Macrothelidae; genus Macrothele; species Macrothele yani. The sequence continues at coordinate 570,626 of CM077021.1, read as the reverse complement.
GCTCCTTGATCACAGACAACTGCAATAGGTGTTAACCCGGAAGCAAACAATTTTCTGAGTGCTTCCAGGACTAACACCTTCAGAGTTGCTGCTGGTGTGGTATCGGCTGAGACGAAGTACCCAACAACCTGTTTCCACTTTTTGCAAAGCCCACGAACCATAATAGCAAGCACGTGTGTTGCAATACGAGGAGTATAAGTTATGTAGGAACCATAATTTTCAAAACCATCAACACAATCCTTTTTTCTATTATACACTAAACCTTTCTTCAGCCTCATTTCGTCTAATGATATAAAACATTTTTTGTCATGTGGTTTCAACTTGCTGGCTACTAAACGGATGGAATCCAGCACAGCAGCTGAAAATCCTGGCTCCATTTCAATACCTGATACACATTTCAAGAGAGTTTGTTTACTTGGTAAATGTAAAAAACTCTTGAGCGTGCAATATGCTTTAGGACTTGCAAGGTACAGCTGAAGACATAAAAATTTGTCATCTACCGACCACCTACGCCCATGGCGGGAAACACTTTCAGCAGAGATCTGACATTTTATGAAATGGAATATATTTCGAGACACTAGAGGCTGAATTACTTCCAAAACACTTTTAATACTGCACTTGATGTTCTTCTTTGCATATTTTCTTTTAAGATAATAAAGCTTAGTAGATAAAGATTTAATTTTTGCCGTTTTAGGCGTTATCATTCTACGCTGAGAAAGTAACTGCCTTCTTGGCATATGCACACCACCAGGAGTGCTTGGGGCTACAGGAGTATCCATTGGGACTTCTGGCTCTGGGCTCCTGCTGACTCCAGAAACACAAGCTGGCAAATTTTCAGCAATGTCAGCATTTGTGGTTTCAGTTTGCAGCTTCTTCAGCATGGCCTCTCTCATATTTCTTAGGCTAAGGCCCCCTGCCGGGACTGAAGTATTAGCTGAAATAAGACAAGGCATTAAAAACTCACATTTTCAATTATATGAAATAATGACAATAATAATTTTTTTCTACAAATTTTTTTTAACAATACTTGACTTATACAGTACAACATGAAGCATACATGAAGCATAAGGGTGATCATCAGTTGAAGAACACATTCCACGAATACGCAAAGAATGTCACATAGCAGGTACAAGGAAATTGTCTTTCTTTCACACCCCTGTATAGCTTTATAAGTTGCCAAACTGAACATATCATCCTGGGAGGGGAATTCCCAAGTAGATATCATGAACCCAGACCTAATTGTCACGTTTCGGCCAAAAATCAAAATCTCAGGAAATGCTACACTACAGCAATAGACCGAGCACTTGAAGCAAATGGCCACCCAACAACAACTACAGAAAAAATAAAATAAATCTATACAGGGTGTTCACAAATTAGTTGGGCATCCATGTCTCATTGAACGGTAGGTTGCGGTTTTTCATCATTCGTTCTGTGTTCGCGTAAGGAAGGACACGTACACCGGAAAACTAACTGTGACAGGACAAAACCTAAACATTAGGTAGGAGAATCTGTGAGATTCACATGTAGCTTGTAACCTTAATTATCTGTGAATCCTTAGAAAACAGAATATTGAGAATGATTGTAGGTAAAGGCGGGGAAATTATTTAACCTCCTCTTCATGTCAACATGCATATAATGGAACAATCTTGTAAGGCTCAAAAGATTCCTTTAAAAACACTTAAAGCGGAATGAAAAAAAACCCCGTAGTTACTCACCTGGTAGATTTATCATTTTCTTCCATCAAAGACATGCTTGTTTGATACAGACGGTACAATTGCAGATCACTGAAACCAAATATGTATTCTTTCCTGAAACGACTGATAGCTATAAACGCAGATCTAGAAGAGAACAACAAAACCTTTGAACAAAACGCCAACACAAATAAGCGTTTATATTCTTTGAACACAAACACGCATGTTCAGTTCAACTCAGTCTGCTCCGGCATCCTGCGGCATCAGCCTGTAATGTTGGCTTCTGTGTAATACTTTCGTCAATTTTTTGCCGCATAATATAGTGGCGCTAGTTACGTCTCGCTGAGCCTTACCTTCTTATCAGTTAGGTATTCTTTGGCTTGGTATTGATAGCTCGACTATCGGAGCGAGCTGAAAGTGGATTTTTTTCTTTGATTGGAGGTTTAACGACCACCGTGAGCAACTCAATGGGCTATAAGCAGTCGCCCGTCCCTAATTTAGGGTCGCTGGTTCCAGGGAAGGGAGAGAGCCAGTGCCGTAAGACAAACACAACATCCATGCCTCACCGGGATTCGAACCCGGACCCCTTCGGACGAATGATCAGAGGCCATCGCGTAGACCACTGCGCCACCGGGGCGGCCTGAAAGTGGATCACGGCCTTTTAATCTTATCAAACATACAGAACGACATTTTCCTCGGAACTTCTGCATTTGGAACAAGTAAAGCTGGTGCACCTGGATCTAACCACCGATTGAGTAACTATTCGTTTGATGAACCATTCACGCTGATTCTTGAGAAATTATTTGCAGATCGCGATGCGTCTTTGAACCAGAGCTGGCGAAGCTCAAATTCGTACGGCACCTCACGCCATCGTCTATAAACATTTTGCAGCTTGTGCAGGTGTTTAGGAATTGCCTATTTTGAAACTCGCACTTCAGCCACCAGTTTGCGGTTATCAGTTTTGGGATTTGCTTCAGCAGCGGTAAGCGGGCGTCGAATCAACAACAAAGTACCTTCTCAGATCTTTCATCCTCTCCAAGCTCATATCGACAATCTCATACGACTTTAAAAAGTGTGACGTGCCTGCCCCGCAGGACGCACATGAGATAAAGATAGATAGCAGTGAAAGAACATGCCAGTGTTGCACAGTGGAAAGCACTCGGAGCTTCGGAGCCGAGAGTTGAGGGTTCGAATCCCTCCCCTGGTATAAAAATTATGGAGAAATTTACTTCATCATATTGGCACCCGAACTTCAAGGATGACCTGGCTGATAGGTTTCTCGCAATGGTGTGGTGTTCTTTCCACACCGCGAGATAGGAAAAATGAGAATCCCTTCTTCAATGTTTCGAAAAAAGTAAATCAGTGTGATGTTACCTTCCACCCACCAAAAACTTGTGTGGGATTTCTCAAATGCACGTTCTTCATAGGATGTTTCAAATCGGTTTTATTGTCAAGGTTGGGTTCAGGAGGCGAACTACTTAGGACATCCTGATACATGTAAAATACGGTAAAATAGGCAAACTGCAAAATCTATGTACAGTTATATACAGCACGGGGCTATGACTGACAACTGAGCATCGTGGTAAGGAATGCAGTCATATTTTGCACGAGAACAAAAGACGCTGACGTGACAGTGCGTCTCTGAGAAGAGGTACAAATTTAGTGCAAACAGGTAGCTGAACATGTGTACAATAAAGGAGTACTATGCGAAAAAGGCAACTACAGTCAAAAGTACAAAAGTGTAAGAACTTGAGACAGACAGAATTACAATCTCTCAGTACTAGGGAATTTGATACATATCATAATAAAGACCAGAACTATTTACATATGTACCTCATTGTGCAATTTAGAAATTCATTTGATATAAGACCTATTTTTAATTAAAGTTGAAGTTAGAAGACAAGCCGTCTAGTTTAGCTGGATGCAAGTAGAGTACAGTAAACATGTAGCAAATTTCGAAATGTTGTGCAATTTATGTATAGCACGGTACAATGAGCAAAATACGCAAGAGAATGAAGAGGGCACTCATAGTGATGATCTACGAGATGGACGAGCATAGCAATTCATGAGACAGGTGAAAAATTGTGATAACATACAACAGAAAACGTATTAACAAGATATGTACAACTTTGTGCAAATCACAACTGAAATAAAAATAGCGATAATGTAAAAGCATGAGATCGACACATCTTGATCGTCTCAACGCATAAGAAATTCACATAGCTGTATAATAACCTGAGACTAACGGAGTTAAAAATCTCAGTTCTGGGGATCACATATCAATTGTAGTAAAGACCAGAAACATTTACACATATACAGCATTGTGCAGTTTAGAGAAATATGTGTTAAACGGGATCAACTGGATGTTAAAATTTAATTTAAGAAACCAATCCAACATGTAATGCTGGATACAAGTAAGATTCGGTAGAGAGGTAACGAGATTCTAGACATTGTACAATTGAGTTACAGCACAATGCAATGGTCAAAATAAACATAAGAATGAAGCGGGCGCACATATTGATGAACTAGTAGAGGATACGGACAAACGGACCGTCTCAAAATGAAAATGTAACCTGGTGATAACACACAACAAAACGTAATATTAAAATATGTACAACATTGTGCAATTCACAATGAAAACAATAAAGCATTAATGTGAAAAGAATGAGACAGACAGGATTTTATCGTCTTAACAAATAAAAAATTCATGTGAATTGTAGTGACTACAATTAGGATCACCACAAAAAACAGTATTATAAGAGTTACATAAAATTCAAATTGATGAGAAACGACACGGAAGGTCAAGAACAAGGGTGATCGTGAGTATGTAAACAAAGCTCATCGAAAGCAAGTAGAATCAAAGTCATGGTCTGCCAACCGTCAGTTGCAGTGACGTCGACAAGCCGGTGAACCAGGAGGCAGCCAGTGAACCAGGAGGCAGCCGGTGAGCAGGTGGAGAGGAACTGATTCTCGCAGCGCTAAGCAACAGCTACTTGGTTCCCGAGGCGTAGCCGGGAAAGAAGACATTCTCTGAAGTGGCACAGTAATGCCACCAAAGCTTGAGGCACTGTATATGGAGTGGTAATGTCTCTGCAGCGTTGGTGAAAAACGTAGATTACGTGCTTCACTAAAACAAAAATATATGAACAAACAGGTGGTAGCTTGACTGGAGGAGAAACTTGAAGAAGGAACGTCTTGTAGGCGTCGGAAGACAGATCAACTGTAACTGAGCGTTGAGCAATGGAAAATGCGAGATTCAGGAGTGGCAGTAAAATGGCGCAATGGAGGTTTACATGAGAGACATCAGCCTCTTGAGCACAGAAAGGGCAAAGAGGTGAGTCAAGAAGTGTCATGCGGTGGAGGATGGAGCGGACGAGAAGACAGCGGCGAAGAAAAATCCAATGAGTGTTAATCTCAAATGGAGTGAAAAAAAGAGAGAGGGCGGCGGACCACACAGCGGTGGTGGAGAATGGAGGGACATCAGGGATGGGGAGGGAAGAAGACGAATGGAACTTGGAAATGAACCGATAGAGAACTGGTGTGGACAGGGAGGAAAGTGGAAGTGTTGAGCTACCAACAGACAGAAAAAAATGGAATAAAAAGGAAAGCTGAAGGAACGAAGGTAAGGCCAGAAGTAGTAGCAAGGTGAGGGAACTGGGAGATGATGGTGGAGAGTAGGGAGTCATAGACAGAGCGAGAGGAGGAGGATGGCGTAGGGTCGCCAGGAAAGGTCAGAGTTTACGAGGTCTTGGACTGTTTCGACTCCAACACGGAGCCAGGAGGGATAGGCAAAGCACGAAAGATGAGAGGGGTGGAGGATAAAAGAGAAAATAAGGGTTCGGGAAGGAGTTCTCTGGTAGAATCGGGTGGGAAGCGGGAGAGTGGAAGAGATCGGAGTAAAGTGAGAGCCTCCTGGGAGGCAGGAGGAAAGCGAGAGCGAGTAAGGGAGCCAAGGTCCATGAGTATTAAGGAAGTAAAAGTAAAGCTGGTGTTAATCGAAGAGGCGATGAAATTCCATGCAGAGATGGCATAAGATACAAGTGATGTGAAGAGACGTATGGACGAAATGATCCTGTGAGTCTTGTAACACAGCTGTGCATCAATTAGACCAATGCCACCTCGGTCTGGAGGGAGGCAGAGCTTGGGGGCACTTACCCAATGATGTCCAGTCCAGATCACTGATGTGAAACATCGGGTGAGATCATTGAGACGTAGGAGTGGGGATTTGACAGCAAGCCAGGAATGAGTACACATAGAGAGAAGGTAAGTTTGAGTGAGACGTGTTCGTTGGAAGTAGGATGAGCAGAACTGAGCTTTGCGCCAAAAAGCAGTGAACCTGTGTAAACGTCTATGAATGGCATTCCACGTGGTGAGAGAAGCATCGCTCGGGATTCCAAGGTGGACACCAAGGAAGCGCTGGGAGATTGAAGACCTATTTGCACTCCATGGGGAATCCATTCGATTGACCTAAGAGCCGGACCACAGGCCTGTGCTTTTTGAAGAATTGATCGAAGCACCAAAACAGGAGGCATAATCTGCGAAAAGACTTTGTAGTTAAGTAAAATGGGAGTCGTGACAAATGCAAAACGTAACATCGTCTGAAGTCGGAAGTAGTAGCGTGATGTCTCTTACGGGCGATAAGTGGTGGCTTGGAAAGAGCGATGAACGGATCGTAGAAATGGTTCAATGGCTATAGCAAAGAGTTGGCAGGAGAGTGGGCAGCCCTGCCTCACTCCACGGCGGAAGGATAACGGTGCAGTGAGAAAGGTGGGCAACTTGACCTCAAAACTGGCGTCTTGATAGAGAGAGGTGAGGAGGGAGATGAAAGGAGAAGGAAAGCCAAAGTGGAGGAGTGTGGCTGAAAGATAAGAGTGGGAAATATTATCAAAAGCAGACTGTTGATCAAGAGAGAGGAGGGCGAGGGATTCAGAGTGAAAACGAGCAAGATGAATAAGATCGTTAAGGAGGTAGATGTTATGAGAAGAGAACGGCCGGGGACTGTGTAGGTTTGGTTGGGGGAGAGGATGTGAGTAAGGATGGGATTTAGTCGTTGAGAAAGAACTTTGGTATAAAGTTTATAGTCGAGGTTAAGTAGGGAAATAGAGCGCCAGTTCGCCAAGTCAAGGAGATCACCTTTCTTGGGGAATAGGACTACATATGCTGCTGTGAACATCCTTAGGAGGGGAAGAGTGAGTAAAGGCAGCTCAAAATGCAGAGAGGAGAAACAGAAGAAGAAGAGGCAGGAAAGTTTGATAAAAACAGAAGGAGAGGCCGTTTGGACCCGGAGCGGCACTGGAATTCAGAGATGAGAAAGTGATGGATAGCTCAGAGAGTGTGGGGGAAGAAGGAGAGTGGAAGCAAGATGGGGAGAGACTTGATGTTGATTCGGAAGGAGAGATGCCATAGCTGCAGAGGATGGCGGAGGAGGTTCACAGAACTTAGTATATTGCTGACGGAAGTGAGAACACAGAATGATCGGATCATCTGTCACTTCACCAAAAGAAAGGTGGAGATGTTGAAGTGTATTCGATGCTCGTCGTGTGCGCTCCACTGATGGGAGAAACTCATAATTATGCGCGTCTGGCGTTAGATGTTGAAGACGGAGTCGACGCAGAGCCTGTTGAGCCAGTGGAAGAAGATCGAAGTTATTCTCTATAGCGAGAGAAGAGAGGATCACTTAGACTGAAAAGAGAGAGCCTGGAGTGAACATGGTCAAATTACATGTTCTGAATCGTCTTTTCTTTGAAGGAAAGGTTGCGGACATGAAGTACAAGTTGTTTGATCTCCATCCAGAAAGTTAGACCACAGGAGGCAGATTGAAGTTGTGGTCGTCTTTCCTCGAGGAATGATCGGACTGAAGGGCAGAAATCGGGGTCTGAGAGAAGAGCATCGTCAAAAGTCCAAGGACGAGTTGTCCTGAGTTTTTCCGGAACAGCGTGGACGGTGAGAGTAATAGAGCAGTGATCGGAAGAGGCTGTGGGGTGAATGCACGATTCAGTCACAACCGGAATGAGCGCCAGGTATGTAGAGTCGTAGTCGGATGGAAGTGGCGATAAAATCAGTGAGTGAGTTGTTGAAAACAACTGACTGTAGAAGATTCACTAAGGAGACTCGGTGCTCTCTAATAGAAGGAGACCGATTAAGTAGAGGATTGAGTGTGCAGTTAAAATCTCCTCCTATTAGAACGTGATCTGTAGTAGGGATGCGAGAAGGAGCACGACGTAGACGAGTGAATAATATTGACTAGAAGGTTGTAGTGTATGGTATATAGATATTCAGAACATGATAACAAGTTGTCGCAATTGCGGATGCTAATGGCGAGGCCACTATGAGAGGAGAAACCAAATTCATGGTGAAACGTATAGTTCCACTGGCGCCATCTAGAGAATACTGTGGTGGATTTGTAGTTTGTTTCTTGAAGTAGAAGAATATCGGCCCCCAACGGGTTGAGGTCTTCATAAGCCAAGGCATTGTTGAGGGGGACGCAAACCTCTGCAATTAAGTGATACGACCTTGAAGGCGGTGTTCGGTTAAACCTTGCTGAAGATCTTTGAAGACTGGTGGAAACGACTTTAGGCGATTAAAAAAGGTTTTCGCCCACGGTTGGGTAGGCCTGCGCTGGCTGCAGAATTGTGACACAGTACAGATCTGGTCTGGCACAAGATGAGTAAGTACTGGATTGTTCAAGGCTAAAGCTTGTGCGATGGCATAGCCAGTCTTGTCTGTTAGATATGCATGAAGATCCTCATAGGAGAGTGGTATGGGTGGTATGTTGACTTTGTGAAGGGATGAAGCGAAATCTTCAACTGTGGGCAATGAAACTTCCATTGTGGATGGTGAGATGTTGCGGGTAGCGCTCCCGGAGCGTGGTGAGGTTGAGTTCTGCTTCTTCGCGGATCGCCTGCGGGAAGAACCGCGGCGTTTCAACTGAGGCTCAGTCGAATCTTCGTCACACGGAGACTCTTGGCTAAAGGGACCTGTGTCTGCTGTGTCGGAGATTCCAGTAGGAGAGGCTTGATGGGGAGCCTCTGAGGGGGACTCAGAGGCAGAATGACGACGCTAAGGAAGTGCTGAGGCAATTATAGGAAAATTCTCTTGTAAATGATAGGAAACAGCCATGGGAGCCTCTCGTTGACCAACGCCTGTAAGTGAACTATTTTTGTCAAATCTCGGCTCTGAAGCTCACTGCGCTGAGGTGGATGGCACAGTACTCTTCGGAGGAGGTACTGTAGCTGATGTAGCGCTGATTGAAGTCGGTGGAACTTGATGGGGGCAGTGCACGCGTAGATGGTTTTCACCATGACATAGCGTGCAGTGCAAGGAGGTAGTAACGTCGATATGCCTACGCTGTTGTCCGCAGCGCACAGTGAGGATCTTCGGGCACGCAAGCAGATGTTCATCAGACGGGAAAATGATGCCGGCACTGCGATGAAACCCTCTAATGGTTTTGTCGTCTGGATCTCTTGGTGCCGCAGAAAGAGTTGTCACTGGTCCCACTACTCGGGCGAATTTGCTAAGCAGAGTACACAGTGCAACATCCGAGACTGGATGAAAAGTGACTTGGATAAGCCGCTGCGGAACAGGCTCAGGTAAAAAATGGACAAACCGTCGGTCATGACAAGGCCAACGTGTTCCTTGCGAGCAAAGTACACTAACACGGCCCGAGGTTTTCGGGCCATATATGTTATGTGGGCTCCAGCTGGCAGCATCTTCTTAAGCGCTAGACTGTACTCCTTGAGCTTAGTATCTGGTAGGGCGTCGAAGCAGACGCCGAAGTCCATAGTGGAGAAAAAGTGTTTTCCTGCTTGGGAGTCCTCTGGGATATCAATGGTCGCAGAATTGCCATCGACACTAACATAAGAGTCTGGAAAGACCGTTGCTACAAACATAGAAGGAGCTGTCGCTTCGGAGGTAACTTTGGAATATGTGCGAGGAACTGAACTGATGGGAGAGGGATGTGATGCAGCGTTAGTTGCTGGAAGCGGCTTTTTGAACTGAGTTGAGATGGAAGGTAGCGGATCTGCGCTATCGGTCACATCCATGGCTTCGTCCGAAGTACCAGAGACATGCGTCAAGGCGACGTCACTATCCTGGGCAGGGAGAGCAGCTTTAGTTTTTGCAGAGGAGTCGCGCGCCACATCCTGTGTACGTATGACGTCTCCGACAAGCTTGGAAGGTAATTGGTCTTCTAAGAGTGAGGAGGAGGCTAAAAGAGCCTTGCTAATATGGGCGGGGCCATCACCCTTATCAGCTGCCGCCACTGTTAATGGCGAGAGCTAACTGAAGAATCGATCAGCTCCATCGAAAATAAAAATGCAAGATACAGAAATAATATCGTACTCACCACCTTGTGAGACGAACCAAAAAGTAGCTCAAACCTTCGTCTTCAAGGGACACACAACAAAAACGGACGACACACTCTGGAAATGCACTAAATCAGGCACACACTCGGAGCTCAAAACAACGTAACATAGGATGACTGCCTACAGCGACCCATGGTCCTGGCTGACCCGTGGGCCATGCCTCCGGCCCTCTTTGAGGAGGGATGACATGAAGTGCCTGCCCCGCAGGACTTCATATCTCTACCCCCTCCCGAGGGGCACTTCATATCATGAGATATGAAGTGCCTGCTCCAATTCCGACCCTGGCATAAAAATGATGGGTAAATTTACTTCGTCATAGTGCTCTCACTGCTATCTGCCACCATCTCATGTGCGTCCTGTGGGCAGGCACATCACATCACATCTCCCCTCCCCCGAAAGAGGGCCACGGGCATGGCCCACGGGTCAGCCGGGACCATGTGTCGCTGTAGGCAGTCATCCTAAGTCACGTTATCTTGAGCTCCAAGTGTGTGCCCAAATTTGTGCGTTTCTAGAGTGTGTCGTCCATATCTGTTGTGTGTCCCTTCAAGAAGAAGATTTGTGCTCTCTTTTGATTCATCCCAGAAGGTGGTGAGTATTATATTACTTCTGTATTCAGCATTTTTATTTTTGATCAAGCTGATCGATTCTTCTGTTAGCCCTCGCCATTAACAATGGCGGCAGCTGATAAGGACGTTGCCCCCGTCCATATCAGCGATTCTCCTCCAGCCTCCTTCTCCTCCTCTTCAACCTCAGGAGACCAATCATCTCCAATGCTTGTCAGAGACGTCATACGTACACAGGATGTAGCACGTGACTCCTCTTCTTCGGCTCAAGCTGCTCGCCCTGCCCAGGAACATGACGTCGTTGCGACGCAGATCTCTAGTACTTCCGATGCAGCCGTGGATGTGTCTGACGGCGCAGCTCCTCTACCCTCCACATCTGCTCAGTTTAAGAAGCCGCTTCTAGCAAATAACACTGCGTCGCTGCCTTCTCCCATCGGTCCTGCTTCTCGATCATATTCCACTGTTACCTTCGGAGCGAAAGTTCCTTCTAAGTTTGTAGCGACGGTCTTTCCAGACTCTTACGTCATTGTCGACGGCAATTCCGCTACCATTGACATCCCAGAAGATTCCCCAGCAGGAAAATAATTTTTCTCTACCAGGTCACTTTTCACTCAGCGTCTGCTTTGATGTCCTCCCCGACATGAAGCTCAAAGAGTACAATCTTGCACTTAAGCAGATGCTTCCAGCTGGAGCCCACATTACTCATATGGCCCGTAAACCTCGGGCCGTTTTAGTGTACTCCGCCCGTAAGGAATATGCCGACCTTGTAATGACTGAGGCCTTTTCTATCAATGATGTTTATCTTCTACCTGAGCCTGTTGCGCAGCGGCCTATCCAGGTCACTTTTCACCCAGTTCCACTTGAAGTCTCCGACGTTGCACTGTGTACCTTACTTAGCAAGTTTGGCCCAATTGTCGGACCTGTGACGACTTATTCCTCAGCACCCTGAGATTCAGACGACAAAACCATTGGAGGATTTCGTCTCAGTGCCCGAGTCATTTTCCCGTCCGATGAACATTTGCTTGCCTGCCCGAAGATCCGCACTGTCCGCTGCGAACAGCAGCGTCGACGTATCGACGTGATCACTTCTTTTCATTGCACGTTATGTCATGGAGAGAATCATCTACTAGCGCATTGCCCTCATCAAGTTCCACGGGCTCGGATCAGCACTTCTTTAGCTTCTGCACCTCCTTCGAGGCGTACAACACTTTCTTCCTCTTCGTAGCCAGCCCAAGAGCCGAGCTTTGATAACAGTTCGCTTCCAGCCGTTGGTCAACATGATGCTTCAACGGCCGCTTCCTATGATTTACAACTGGATTTTCCTACGGTAGCCTCCACACTTCCCCAACGTCGTCATTCTGCCTCTGAGTCTCTCTCATAGGGTTTCTCTCGATATTTCACTACTGGCACCTACGACACAGCAGACAAAGAGCCCTATGGCCAGGAGTCTCAGCGTGATGATGATTTGACTGAGCCTCCATTGAAACGCCGTGAATCCTCCAGCAGGCGACCACCAAAAAAGCAGAATTCAACCTCGCCTCGTTCTACTCCCCGTTCCGGCAGCGTCACCCGTCGTAACCTACCATCCAAGGGCTGAAGTCTCTTACCCCAAATCTGAAGACTTTGTTGCATATCTTCAGACAGCCAACATTCCTCCCGTACCACTCTCTTGTGAAGATCTTTATGCATATTTAACGAACAAGACTAGATATACCATTGCACATGCCTTAGCCACCAAGAATGCCATGCTTCTCCATCTTGTGCCACAACAGATCTATAATGTGTCCCAATTCTGCTGCCAGAACATGAACTCCCAACAGTGGGCAAGAATCTTTTTCAATCGCCTTAAGTCTTTTCCTCCAGTCTTGAAAGATCTTCCGCTAACCTCAACTGACTACAATCTTTAAGATCGTGTCACTTAATTGCAGGGGATTTGCGTCCCCCTCAATAATGTCTTGGCTTATGAAGACCTCAACCCGTTGGGAGCCGATCTTCTCCTACTTCAAGAAACGATTAGTCATTCTACTACTGTCTTCTCTAGATGACGCCCATGGAACTATACGTTTCACCACGCATTCCGATTATCCTCTCATAGTGGCCTCGCTATAGGCATTTGCAATACCTTTAACTCTACTGTCACCTCCCTCACAGTTCGCAACTTATGCCGTGATCTCCTACAGCTAGTAACCTTCACCATTGCGTCAACTTGTTACCACATCTTCAATATCTACATACCATGCTCTACAAACTTCCTGTCAATATTATTCACCCATCTTCGTCGTGCCCTCTCCAGCATCCCTCCTACAGATCACGTTCTAATAGGAGAAGACTTCAACTGCACCCTCTATCCTCTACCTGATCGGTCTCCTTCCACCAAAGAGCACCGAGTTGCATTGGTGAATCTCCTACTGTCAGTTGTTTCCGAAAACTCACTCAATGATGTTCACCGTCACTTTCACGCGACGTCGACTCTTCACACCTGGCGCTCATCCCATAATCAAAATCCTTCCGCAGCCCGCCTCGACAGGTTTTATGCCTCAAATACCCTTCTTCCAGCTGTGACTGAATCTCGCATCCATCCCACAGCTTCTTCAGATCACTGTGCTATTACTCTCACGGTCCATGCTGTTCCGGGGAAACTCCGGAGAGTTTGTCCTTGGACTTTTGATGATGCACTCCAGTTAGACTCAGATTTTTGCTCTTCAGTACGTTCATTCTTCGATGAAAGACGACCACAACTTCAATCTGATTCTTGTGGTCTCAAGTTATGGATGGAGATCAAACAACAACTCGTTCTTCATATCCGTAACCTCTCTTTTACGGCAAAGACGCTTCCGAACATGCTACTAGACCATGTTCGTTCAATGCTCTCTCTTCTCAGCCTGAGTGATCCTCTCTTCTCCCCATATCGAGAAGAACTTCGTTCACTCTTCCTTCCACTGGCTCAACAAGCCCTGCGTCGACTTCTTCTTCAACACCTGGCACCAGACGCTAACAATTATGAATTCCTTACATCAATGGAACTCACACGACGAGCAGCATCGACTTCACTCCATCACCTCCGTCTTTCGTCTGGTAAGGTGTCCGATGATCCGATCACTCTTTGTTCTCACGTCCGCAAGCGCTTTACTGACAAGTTCTGTGAGTCCTCAACCATCCTCTGTAGCTATAGCTTCTCTTCTTTCCAATTTCCCCCAAGTTCCCCCTCATCTTGCTTCCAACCTTCTTCTTCCTCCGACGTTATCTGAACTTTCCACTACATTCTCATCTCTAAATTCTAGCGCCACTCCGGGTTCGGACGGCCTCTCTTTCTGCTTTTATCAAACTTCTCTGCCTCTTCTTCTTCCGTTTCTCCTATCTGCTTTTTCAGCTGCCTTTACTAACTCCACCCTACCGAGGAGATTCACAGCTGCTTATGTAGTCCTCTTCCCCAAGAAGGGTGATCTCCTTAACTTGGCGAACTGGTGCCCTATATCCCTATTAAATCTCGATTATAAACTCTACACCAAGCTTCTGTCTCAACGACTAAATTCCATCCTCACTCACACCATCTCCCCCAACCAAACCTACACAGTCCCCGGCCGTTCTCTTTCTCATAACATCCACCTCCTTAACGATCTTATCCATCTTGCTCGAATCTCCTATGAACCGCTTGCCCTCCTCTCTCTTGACCAACAGTCCGCCTTTAATAACATTTCCCACTCCTATCACTCAGCTACACTCCTCCACTTTGGGTTTCCTCCTCGTTTCATTTCCTTCCTTATCTCTCTCTATCAGGACGCCAGTTTTCAGGTTAAGTTGCCCACCTTTCATACAGCACCGATCCCCTTCCACCGTGGAGTGAGGCCAGGTTGCCCACTCTTCGGACAACCTTTTGCAATATCCATTGAACCATTTATCCGCTCAGTGCAGTGTAACGTTCTTTTCAAGCTACTTTACCACCACTCACCGCCCGCACGAGACATCATGCTACCACTTCCGTCGGATGTTATTTCCTTATACCCAAATATTCCTGTTCCAACCGTCCATAACCTCATAATCGATAAAATGCAAGCAGCTTTATACTCCGATTCTGAAATACAAGCTATTCTATGTGCACTTCGTCTTGTCTATAATAGATCATTCTTCCGTTTTAATGAGACCATTTACCGTCAAACTGACGGAGCACCCATGGGATCCCCACTCTCCCCAATTCTTGCAGAAATACTAATGCAGCACCTTGAAAACGATGTTCTTTCAAACTTCTGCACCAAACCATTATTATACATTCGTTACCTTGACGATATCTTATTATTTTGGTCTTCTTCTATTATTGATTTGAATACTTTAATTGATACTATGTCGTCTAAATTCCCTTCTATAAATTTTACCATTGAACATGAATCTGATCTAACATTACCTTTCCTCGATATTTTGATTAGACGTGAAGCTAATAACTACAATATTATCACTTCAGTATATCGAAAACCTACTGCTTCATTCTCTATGATCCCTGAAGCATCTTCTCACCCCATATCTCAAAAACTTTCCTCACTTCGTTTTATGTTAAATCGTGCAAAAACACACTCTTCAACCCTCGAGCTATACAATGCAGAAATTGGAAAAATCAGGGACCTTACTACAGCCTTTGGATATACACCACATACTGTCAATAGGATCCTACAAAAAATTCAAGAACGTACCACCTGCTCCTTAATTAACATTAATAAACGTAACATTCGTTACGTGGGATCTGTACCTTATATCCCGATTGTTATAAACAACCTGAAAAATATTTGTAAACCTTTTGATCTTAATTTTGGAATAAAAACACGCAATATTTACTCCATCATCAAAAAAGACAGAGATCCTGTACAGCTATCAGACCAACATGGAATCAATGCAATACCTCTCAGAGCTATCGAACCTGGAGCGAAGGACTTACTCTATATCGGTTCAACAACTCGTAATCTGAGTACTCGCCTTAAAGCACACAAATATAATGTAAAAACTTGTTCTTCCAAAACAGCAATGTCACGTTTACTCCTTAACGAACCTTTTCAACCATTGTGGGAAAAAACCAAAATTCTCACCACTCCCAAATCTAAGCATCTAACCCTACTTACTGAGAGTCTGCAGATTTTCGCTCATCGCCACCTATGCTGTAACGACGATTACCAAAGTTTCATTCATAATCTATGGAGATTTTTGCTACAGATAGCAGCCTCTAAAACATTTTTATAAACTTTGAATAATAACACACTCACCTGTTTGAACTTTTACGTCTCTGTAGTGCGCATGCCTTCATTACATCCTACGTCATTTGTGTATCTCACCCCACGGTGTATATATCCTGCTGATCTAACCATCAGACTTACACCTGAGGATGGATCCGTTGCGGATTTGAAAGATTCTAGTGTGCCTTTTATGTGAATGCTTTTATGACTAAGGTGTTTTTACATTGAAGATTTTTAAACTATTTTATCGTGCATAGACGGCAATGTACTTACATTAATTTTTCCGTCGCATATGCAGACGATGTCACCTTTTGCGTTCGTCTGGACTCATAGTTTAGTCATCTTCAAAGTCTCTTCGCGGAGTACGCCTTCTGTTCCGGCGCAGCGATCAGTTCTTCCAAAAGCACGGGCCTGTGGTGTGGCTCTTGGGCCGATCGTATGGATTTTCCTTGGGGTGCGAATTGGTCTTCCATCTCCCAACGCTTCCCTTGTGTCCATCTTGGTATCCCTAGCGATGCCTCCCTCACCATATGGAATGTCGTTCATCCACCCTTGCACCGGTCAACTGCTTTATGGCGTAGAGCTCAGTTCTGCTCATCCTTTTTCCAACGAGCACGACTCACTCAAACTTACCTCCTTTCCACGTGCACTAATTCCTGGCTGGCTGTCAAATCCCCGCTCCTTCGTCTTCATGACATCCCCCGATGTCTCACTTCAGTTATCTGGACCGGACATCACTGGGTCATTGCCCCAAAGCTCTGCCTTCCTCCCGACTAAGGCGGCATTGGCCTCATCGATACGAAGTTGTATTACCAGGCTTACAGGATCACTTCGTTCCTTCGTCTCTTCACGTCAGCCGAGACCGATGCTGTTTCTGCACGGAACGTCATCGCCTCTTCGAGCAATACTAACTTTACTTTTCTTTCCTTACTCCTAATGGACCATCGGCCCCTTACTCGAGCTTGCTTTCCCCCTGCTTACCAAGAGTCTCTCACTTTTCTCTGCTCTCTCCCTTTCTCTCGCCCCTCGCCTGATTCTACCACTGAGCTCCTTGCTGAACCCTTGCTTTTCTCATCGATTCTACACCCCTCTCATCTCTCGTGCTTCGCCTATCCTTCCTGGCTTCGTGTTGGAGTCGTAACTATCAAAGACCTCACTACTTCCGACCTCTCCTGGCGCCCCTACGAAAGACTCCCCCTCTTCTTCTTTCCTCCTCTCGCTCTGTCTATGATCCCCTCCTCTCTACTATCATCTCTCGGTTCCCTCACCTCGCCACCCACTCTGGCGTTACCTTCGTTCCTTCTGCCTGCCTCCCTCTTCCTTTCTTTCTGTCTGTTGGCAGCTCAACCCTTCCACTTTCCTCCCTGACGACATCACCTCTTTATCGGTTCCTTTCTAAGAAGTCCCACTCTTCTTCTCCCCTCCCCATCCCTGATGTCCCCCTATCCTCTACCACCGCCGTGTAGTCCGCCGCCCTCTCTCCCCTTTCAGCTCCGCTAGAAGTCAATACTCATTGGCTTTTTCTTCATCGCCGTCTTCCCGTCCCCTCTATCCTCCACCGAATGACTCTTCTTGATTCGCCCTCATTCTGATTTTGTGCTCAAGAGGCTGATGTCTCCCACGTGTACGTACACTGTGTCTTCTTATTACCACTCCAAAATCTTGCATTCTATATCGCCCAACGTTCCGTTACAACAGATCTCACTTTTGACGCCTACAAGACACTCCTTCTCCAGGTCTCTCCACCAGTGAAGCTACCACCCGTCTGTACCTACATTTTCGTTTTAGTAAAATACGTTATTTGCGTGTTTCACTAACGCTGTCGAGATACTACTGCTCCATATACAGTACATCAAGCTTCTGTGGCATTGTTATGTCACTTCCGAGAGTGCCTTCTTTCTCGACTTCGTCTGGAGAATCATGTAGCTGTTACCCAGCGACGAGAGCACCAATTCCTTTCCACCTGGTCTCCGGCTGCCTCCTGGTTCACCGGCTCCCCGGAGTCACTACAGGTGACAGTTGGCCGACTTTGACCTCTACCATCCTCGTATAAGAAGTGCTTCGTTGAAGTACGCACGAACTCTTTATTACGAGGACTTTTTGATTTGTCACTCACCACTCTGAATGCAATTTACTTTGAGCAATGCCGTACCAGCGTACATTATTCTCGTCGTTACTACAATTAATGGGATATTACCTCAGGTTAAGACGCTTTTGTCTCGTCTGTCTCTACTTTGTTGATAGTTTTGTTTGCGTTGTTATTCACTCAGTGCTGTATATAGACTGTACTACAGACACTCTCTTATGGAAACAGCAACAAAATTAGCTGGGTCTAAGAACAAATTGCATGTGAACAAATTATCAGGAAAAACCAAAATGTTGATGCAAAAAAGAAGAGTGATGAGGACAACTAAAAAAGATGTGACTTCCAAAGTGGAATATATAGAGCTATGCAAGACAGTACGAAAAAGTATCACTGAAGACGTAAGGAAATTCAACTGTGAACTAGTAAGGAAAGCAATTGAAAACAATCAAAGCCTAAAGATAGCAAAGGGACATCTCAGTAAGGGAAAAAAACAGATTATGGCACTGAGAAAAGAAGATGGTCCTGTAACAAGAAATAGAGGCGAAATTTTGACAAGAGTGAAAGATTTCTACTCCAAATTATATGAAAGGGATGATACATGTACTCCAGACATCATGAAAGGTACCAGTACCAGAGTTCTTCCAGTCCTTCCAGCAGAAGTTGCACATGCAATCAAGAACATGAAGCGGGGAAAAGCTCCAGGAGAAGATGGAATTACTGTAGACATCATACAAGAAGCAAGTGGAGAAATCGAAACAGTACTCGCCCAAATTTTCACTCGATGCCTTAATGAAGGGAAGATTCCTGAGGATTGGAACAACGCTACAATGATATTGCTACATAAAAAAGGTGACATTGAGGATCTCAGGAACTACAGACCTATCAGCCTCCTATCAGTGGTTTATAAAATCTTTACTAAAGTTCTTTCACACCGCTTGAAGGTGACACTGGACATGGCTCAACCGAGAGAACAAGCTGGATTCAGGAGTGGCTACAGCACAATAGATCATATCCACGTACTGAGAGAACTAATTGAAAGAGCGAGGGAATATGAACTTCCATTGTGCATGGCTTTTATCGATTATGAAAAAGCCTTTGATTCGGTGAAACCATCAGCAGTTGCAATGGCTCTGAAATCCTGCGGTATTGAAGATGCATACATTAATATTATTAATAACATCTATGAAAATGCAAGTGCAAAGATTCGGCTGTTTGAAAATACAACACACATAAAAATTGGAAAAGGAGTGAGACAAGGTGTTTTGTTTTTGTTTGTTGTTGAGGTTTAACGACCACCGTGAGCAACTCAATGGGCTATAAGCAGTCGCCCGTCCCTAATTTAGGATCACTGGTTCCAGGGAAGGGAGAGAGCCAGTGCCGTAAGACAATCACAACATCCATGCCTGACCGGGATTCGAACCCGGACCCCTTACGGACGAATGATCAGAGGCCAGCGCCTTAGACCACTGCGCCACCGGGGCGGCTGAGACAAGGTGATACCATATCTCCGAAGCTCTTTAATGCCACATTGGAAAATGTCTTTCAATCACTGAACTGGGAAAACAAAGGGATACAGATTAATGGAGATTATCTAACCCACCTTCGTTTTGCTGATGACATAGTCATTTTTGCAACTACCCCATCAGAGCTACAGAGTATGATCCAGGAACTTGCTGACAAGAGTAAAGAAGTGGGATTAAAAATGAACTTTCAAAAGACAAAAGTGATGTACAATGCTTTTACAAGAAATGAAGATTTATCGATTGATGGAGAAAAGCTGGAGATAACAGACACATACGTTTATCTTGGACAGCAGATATCAAGTGAGGGTCACATTGATGAAGAAATTAATCGGCGTACAAAACTTGCCTGGAGAGCTTTTGGAAGAAACAGCATAATTTTCAAGAGCAATATGCCATTATGTCTTAAAAGAAAAGTGTTTGATCAATGCATCCTTCCAGTGCTTACATATGGTGCAGAGACGTGGACCTTAGCTAAAAGAGACATACAAAGGCTGCAGACAACTCAAAGAAGCATGGAGAGGTGTATGCGTGGTGTATGCGTGGTGTAACCGGGAGAGATAAGAAGAGGAACACGTGGATCCGAAAAATGACAAGAGTGGAAGACATCATGATCAGAGTTAAATCCCTGAAATGGCAATGGGCTGGACATACTGCCAGAAGGACAGACCATCGATGGACAACCGAAATTTTAGATTGGATTCTGAGGGACAGGAAAAGACCCAGAAGAAGACCACATGGAAGATGGGTGGATGAAATTCGAAAGTATGCGGGAGTGACATGGAGGAGACTGGCACAAGACAGACCGTTGTGGAGGAAACTTGGGGAGACCTTCGTCCAGCAGTGGATTGATAATGGTTGACAATGATGATGATGATGACATACACTGAAGAGCAATTGAATTAGAGATACCTGTCTAGTAACGTGTAGCACCACCTTTCGCCCTGATGACGGTGGCGATTCGTCTCGGCATGGACTCGACAAGACACCGGAAGCGTTGGGAAGTCATATAGATCCACGACCCCTGAACAAGCTCCCACAGTTCACGAAGATTTGATGGAGGGGGTCAGAGCCTCAAACATGTCTCTCGATGGCATCCCAGATGCGCTCGATGGGATTGAGGTCACGTGACCTAGCTGGCCAAGGAAGCAAGGTCACGTCGGTGGAGTGTTCATTCAATCATTCGGATACAATTCGGGAGCGATGGCACGGTGCATTGTCTTGTTTCAGGATGAGGTCACCAGTGGGATGTTGAAGACGCACAAACGGCAGCAAATGGTCGTCCAGGATATCCGGATAACGTTGACCTGTGAGCTAAGATGTCACACGTACCAAAGGTCCCATTTCAGTCCACGTAAACAGTCCCCAGACGAGAATGCCGCCCCCACCAGCTTGAAGAGTACACTGCTGGCAAGAAGAATCCATCGCTTCATGTGGTTTGCGCCGTACTCGTATCTTGCCATCCGCATGTACCAACACGAATCTCGACTCATCAGTCCAGGCAACATTTTCCCACATGTCTAGGGTCCATTGGCGATGTTCCCGCGCCCATGCTAATCTTTGCACCCTGTGATGTGCGGTCAGCAGCTGTACCCTCGTGGGACGATGGCTTCTGTACCCCATTGCGAGGAGATGGTTCTGGATGGTGTGGCTGCTTACACGTTTTTGTGCACCAGCGTTAAATTGCCGAGTGATTTCTTGCACTGTGGCCCGTCTACCCTCTGTTACAATGCGAGCTAGCCGACGATGACGACGCTGATCCACACGCTGTTGTCCACGGCATTTGGCCCTTGCAGCGATTGTTTTACCGGATTCAATGTACTCACGGTGCACCCGTGACACAGTGCCTCCTGAAAATCCCAGTGCCTGCACGACTTCTGAGATTGAGTGACCTATTCATCGGGCCCCGACAATTTGCCCATGATCAAATGCGCTTAGATCCTTCGTCTTACCCATACTGCGACCGAATGTTATTCATTCCCGTTGCATCACTCCTTATATTGTCGGATCGCTGCATACGTCATGTCGTTTCCGTTTACAGGGCCGCCAAAAGCGCCACATTTGCATAACGCCAGCTGTCTCTAATTCAATTGCTCTTCAGTGTATATTATGCTGCACATGTGTACATAGTTCTCGTCTTTACTACACTTACTGTGAAAATTTCTTTGTGCTGAGACGTTCTAGAGTTGTCTGTCTCATCGTTTTATTTTACTGATCTCTTAGTTTATGTTGTTATGTGCACAGTGCTGTAAAGACATTGTAGATCTTCTGTTACTTCTTATAACCATCTTGCATCATTTACTTTGAGACGTCCTGTTTCGTCCGTCTCTTGCCTTCACCTCATACTATGTGTACCCTCCTCAAAATCACGCTCAACTTGCCATTTGTATGATGCTGAAATTGACTGTACATAGTTTTGTGAAGTTTTTCCTTGTGTCGCGATGTTTTAGTTTTCGTGTGTTGCATATATCGACTCTCTTGAATTCTTTGTATCAGTTATTTTTCGCATAGTACTGCATTTAAATCGCAGATGTGTTCTATAATTTGTTATTACCTTTTTGCACATTTTACTTTGAGACGTTCTGTTGCGACCGTCTTTCTGGATTTTGAACTCAATATGTTTGCTCTATTGACTTGTATCAGGACGCTCGATTGCTCGTATCCTGAATCTAACCTTACAGTAAACTTGTGTTGAAACATCCCATGAAGACCGTGCATTTGATAGTGTGTGGAACGTAACATCACACTGATTTATTTTTCGAAGCACGGAAGAAGGGATACTCATTTTTCTTATCTCGCGGTGTGGAAAGAACATCACACCATTGCGAGAAACCTATCAGCCAGGTGATCCTTGAAGTTCGGCGCCAATATGACGAAGTAAATTTCTCCATCATTTTTATGCCAGAGGCGGGATTCGAACCAACAACTCTCGGCTCCGGAGCTCAGAGTGCTATCCACTATATTACACGGGCATGAGCTCTCACTGCTATCTGCCTTTATCTCACGTGCGTCCTACGGGGCAGGCACGTCACATCACATGCCAGTGTTGTATAGTGGATAGCACTCGGAGCTCCGGAGCCGAGAGTTGGGGGTTCGAATCCCTCCTGACATAAAAATGATGGAAAACTTTACTTCGTCATACAAGATTTGCGCAGTCTGAGTGACGGCTTCGCCTTCGTTCATTATTTGGATAGCTCCAGCTTCTTTAAATCGTTGCTTCTAGTAATGGCGTAACAGAACCAAGATTGTAAACTCCGTGACCATTATGTACAGTACGATAAACGTTCAATGCACGTTTTGAAAGAAGTGTATCATACATGAAAAGGTTTAACACACACAACGGGTGTTTATACGACCTATCAGCATGATCGACAACCCTTTTCGCTAAAACTCTGCAAATTAGGGACATGAAAGACCACAGTTCGAAAATGCAGACGTGAGGACTTGGACTTTGACTTCTTCCGAAAATTAAATGGAGCGTTTCAAGGTGTACGGTTTGGAAACATGAACGATGGACATAAGTCAGCCTGATGGTGATATTGAAGCCCTTTGAAATAAATTCTGCACAAATGTGCTTGACCTTGGGTAACACAGAGCCTACGCAGCATACTAGGATTGCAACGCAGATATAAACCAATACTGAATTAATGAAGCTGGGAAAATGTGTGCTTGCGGACGTCAACGCAGAGGGACCGACAAAATGACAAAAAGTGATTTTGCTTTTATTGCAACTCATCAAAACCGTACCATTACAAAGGGGATTTAAGATGTAAGGTTGTAAATGAAAACTTTCATGCCAAACAAAGATCTTGCACAAATTGCTTGTTATATTAAAGAAAGAAATCTCTTACACAGACTACGGATTAGAGTGTATAAAGAATGGTTGAATGGTGGCGTGATGGCCTTGGTTTCTGAAGAGCAGGAAATCATTGAATAAGCACTGTATAAAAAGGAAGTATAGAGAAATAAAAGGATAATTGTGTTGCAACAAGGATGCGCCATTATATTCTGAAGTGCTCACGTGTTTCGAAATACCGGTGAGATGGTTAGAAAAACAAAAACATGATTCTATTCTGACACTTTTCCAATGTATCGATTATCATGTATAAAAATGCATTTTGCCTCATTTCTAGATAGTCTTTGGTATTTTATTTGTGTCTTGCAATCAAGATATTGTAAGGTTGCTGTTCGTTTCGCGCTGGTGTAATAGTTCTTAAACTTCAAAACAAACTCCACGCAATCAAGGTGCCGAAAGCATGACCGAATGCCAGCCATCTAGAAAGCCCGCCACAAGATGATGATAATCCTAACAATTCCATTAATAATAATATTATCACAGAAGACAGAATTAGATCTCAGGTATTTGCTTTGCTTTTCATATTGTTTTTTGACTCCCTTTATTCAAATACTAGAAAATCCACATCACAAAAAATTGGCGTGGAGATCGTCAGCGCAAACATACAATCTACCGAAAAAAATGGCACCAAATGTTATTAAAAACATTGTTTTTTTCCAAATGAGTTTTGCGTTGCGTTTCTATAATAAAGGACCTCATCACGATAGAGTCTCAATTGCCTTAGTATTAGTGCCACGAAAGGCACTCGTTATGCCAAAGATGTCTCTGAGGAAACAGTAAGTAGCTCATTGGTCTCTTTTTTAATAAATATGGACTTAACTACCCAGTAAAGATAGAGTACCAACTGTATTCTGGCTATAGGACAGCTTGTGGGTCTTAGTACGAATCGGAGAAAAATATACGCATCGTATCTAAAGTGACGTGCAAAAATACTGCGTAAATAATTTCTCGATCATCAACAACAAATTTTTTGTGTTTCCGTATCATGCACAGTTGCTCCGTCGTATTCACTAGCTTTCTCTTCTTAGGCGATTTATTGCCGCTCTTAGACTCGTAGAATACACGAGCCGCTAATTTGAGGTAGGCGTTCAAACATTACAATAAACCGCTGGATTACTCCAGAACGCAAGAAAATCCTCATTTAATGGATATCCATATTTTTACATGGGTTTCACTCACAGTCACCGCTTTGAACACAATCTGTATTTTGCAAAACACTTGAAACCATGATTACTTTTTTTAATAAGCTTTTAAAATCAGGTACAACTCAGCCTACCTTCTCGTTTAAAATATTTTAGTTGAATTCATCTCAGGGGTTGTGTGCTTATCTCATACGATGTGTGATGCGAATGACTTTACGATCTATTGTAAAATACTGTGTATCTATTTATACTATAATTACAAAGGACAATACATAGTAACGGTTTAAATGTTTCAGTCTTATTTTATTGCCAACCACACAAAACTGGCGTGGAAGCGACCAGACAAAAACATTTGCCAGTACATTTTGTTTTCTAGGTAGAGGTACTAAAACTGTACTACTATGTTAATTACCTTCATTGGGAATACAAGCTAAAGTAAAAACTTAAGTTCAGGATAATCATTGCTAAAGTAAAAACTTAGTTCAGGATAATCACACTGTATGCTAAAGTAAAAGCTTAGTTCAGGATAATCACACTGTATGCTAAAGTAAAAACTTAGTTCAGGATAATCATTAGGAACTGATTACCCTAAATTAAGTTTTACTTTAGGCTCAGATATACAGTTTTTATACTGAATATTGAATTACGTAAAGAGTTCATATCACCACTTACTATTTTCCTACCTGAGTTACTTTTTAAAAGTAGGTAGGAAGTTTACTTGATAAGTCTAAGATTCCATTTTTGCGATTATTTTATTAAACGATGATAATTATCGATATTTCGAATTAATTTCGTCACATTTAACTTGTCCTCAATGTAGTTTCCCGTGAAAGTTGTTTGGTTTAAGAAAAACATGAAACATCGAAAGAGTTCTTGCGTTTTCACAGCTGATGCACAGTGCTAGCGTATGCCTACGGTAAATGTAGGCATCAGTTGCCTCTAGATTTTGCCCATCAATCACTAAATCTTCAATACTTGCAAAAGCATTGTACATCAATTTTGTTTTCCGAAAGTTCATTTTTAATCCCTCTTCCTTGTCAGCGAGGTCCTGGATCGTACTCTGCAGCTCTGAAAGGATACTTGATAAGTTGATAATATGTGTACTATGAAGTGATTTCTAAATTCCAGGCGGTGTTTGCAACTGAAAAATTTAGTTGTTTTTTATAGGAAACCTCCATTGACTGTAACTATATCGTCCTTAGTTTTATTTCGTTAAATTTATGATTTGCCGAAAGAGAGATTGCATTTCGCATTCATTAGAGCAACACGCACATTCGTTATGCTTCACTGTCGTATCTCTTGCTAAGCTGCTGGCGTCTTGGTATTAACTGTATTGGTCAAATGTATCCCGAAGTTTTTGAGATAATGATAAAAGCGGGTATAAACGTTCATAAGTTTTAACTAGGTAAAATATTCTTGAAGAATAAAATGCTTTAAAAATCTGACGCCACGAGGTGCTTCCATAGTCTATTAAATATTAACACATCAGTTCCAGTTAACGTAGGTCATCGTGACTAGTTAGGTTTTAATTCCATTTCCGTGTTTCCGTCAATATTTCGACATGAAATGTCCGAATATTGACGGAAACTTCAAACACCACAAATACTGTGCAAAATAAACTTTGTTAATCGAAATAATCACAGCTAGCAGCAACACACTTTTGCCAACGAAATTCAATCTTTTTGTTTGTTTGTTTCCGAGTTTAACGACCACCACGAGCAACTCGATGGACTATGAGCAGTCGCCCGTCCCTAAAGTAGGGTCACTGCTTCCAAGAAAGGGAGAGAACCAGTGCTGCAAAACAACCACATCCTCCATACCTCACCGGGATTCGAACCCGGGGCATTTCAGACGAATAATCAGAGGCCAGCGCTTAGACCACTGCACCAACGGGGCAGCTATTCAAGCTTTTGTATGTCGTTGTGGAAAAAATGTCGAGCTTCGGGATGCGACAAACTCATGGATGAGGTTTCAACTGATGTTTGATTGAGAAACGTTTCACCCCGTGGAAAGGTGTCCAAGTGCTTGAAGAACTAATAGTACGTAGGGGACAGATCAGGTTCATAAGGAGGATGAGATAAGATTTCGTATCTCAACTGGTGTAGCGTTTGAATCGTCTAGCGTTCAACGTGGAACTTGCATTATTATGGAGAAGTATAGGACCGTGGTGATTGACCAATGCCGGCTTTTTGGTGGACAGTTTTTCATGCATAAAGGCGGCCACAGAAGCACATGTTTGAATGACACAAAGTGTGAGTGTCAGGGTAGCAAATGGGGGAGCTTTGTGCCTGAGGCGGCATGTAGCGTGGAGTGAAGAGGATTTCAGAGAGGCGTTGAAGAGCTTCACTACTGCTTCACTCCACACTGTAATTCCGCCTCAGGCACAAAACTCCCCCATTTGCGGGCGTGACACTCAAACGTGTCATTCAATCTTGTGTGTCTGTGGCCGCGTTAATGTTCTTTACAATACTTATTCGCCGTGAGGTTCTTAACCGACTTTAAGAAGAAAGAGTGGATCGTACTAGCTGCGGACCTACAAAAACTGACCATCGTCTTCTTGAGAGGAAGCACGGGCTTCGGAGTGTGTTTCAAGTCTTCACTGCTGTCGAGCCATTGCGTTGAACGTCGATGACTGTCACACAACACCCATTTCTCAACACACGTGACGAGGCGCCTCAAAATGTCGTTCGTTTGGTTGCGGATAATCAGAGAAATGCAGACATCCAATCGTCATGTTTTGCGTCGTTCCATCAACTCGTGTGGGACCTATTTATCCATCTTCACTTTGTCTATGTCGGGAAATGGTTGCATAATGTACTCCACGCTTCTTGCCACAGTCTCGTACCATTTGACGTGGATTAGATTCAATCAAGACTTCCAACTCGGCATCACCACTAGCTCCTAGGTTTTTATTCTCACAGTTCGTTTGTTTTTATCGCCATCAAGATTTCCCATACATTTTCCAGGTTTTCTAATGATAACGTTTTCAACTAGGTGGCATAAAATCCATCTTTTTTATGATATTACGGGTTACACTGTTTAAAATAAAGAGTACTTAAAATTAGGGCGGAAATCTTGACAATGTGTTAAAGAATGCTCATCACACCCGATAATTCGGTGTTATCTTCTCACTGACTGCTAAATTTAAAATTTAAAAATACCTTTAAATTGGCATAGGAGTTTTCAGACTTTCGTGGAAAGACGTGCTCATTACACATGAGAACTTGGTGTTGTCACAACATAATAGAATGATACCTCGAAACTGGCGTAAGAATTTTGAGACGTTTTTAAAAGACCTGCTCATAAGAAAATTCAGTTTTGTACTTCTTTTTCATAATTGACAGAGGTATTCTTACGGGTAGCTTATAAATTGTGTTTTGATGTTATTATCTTTTGTTCCATCATATTTAATCACCTATAAGATTTGTTTATATTTGACATTACTGATATCAACATAATTAATTTTTATTTATTTACTTGCTTCTACATAAAAAACAGGTTAATCTTACCATCATTGTATGGCTCTGTTAAAATTGGTGCTTGTTTGCCACCCATTGCGCAATGAGATAGATTTCATAGACAATCTTCACTTCAATATGTACTTTAAGGATAGTGTAATAATGTATTCAGCCCAGTTTTACTTCAATTTAACATAAGACTAAAAAATTAATACCACATACTTTTTTTCTTTCAGGTTCCAAATTTCTTTATGATGACGGAAAAACTTACGTTTACAACTATGAAGCATCGAACACACTTCATATGGAAGGAAACCCAGAGATTTTGTCTACAATTAAGGCATCTGTGGAAATAACGAAAACATCTTCATGTGAAATGATTCTACAAGTACGGTATTTCATTCAATCAACTTCTTACGCACCCCATAACGCGATGCCGTGTTGATCATACGTACTTCCACGATTAATTTTTTGATTAATTTGGAAACACATTTAGGCGCTGTATTAAGTGTAAACATTATGACATTGGAGAAAGGATGATATTAAAACGCACTAACATAAAAGGGAATTTGTTAAAAATCTGGCTGATATACAATGTTATTTTCAGTTGAAATGTGCAATTCAAACGATAAGAACATGAGGATCAAACAATTCCATATTGTAACAGCTATACATTTTTGCTGCGGAGCAGCTCTTCATGCGAGACATCTCTCATCACGTGATTATCGAGAGAATGCCCTGTTTTGAAAGCAATATCCTGCTTTTTTCCACGTCCGGTACTATCATTTTTCTCTCCATGAAAACTATTTTGAAACACGAATATATCACCAAACTCTAAGAGTTTTCGGCGTCCCGTATCTTATTATTCGCCACTGTACCTATTGCAGTGATTAAGGGATTTTCGTAAACTGCTTGCAACATTGCAAGAATATGATGAGGTGCTGCGATTAAATTAAAGGAAGGAAAAAAAGGGGGATTACAATTGTCCAGCTACTGTATCATGCGAGATGTGAACTCCTGTTGGGATGCCTAACATTGAAAAGATATTTTGTACGCAATTATATTAACCAAGACTTGCCTATTTATTTATTTATTGCATCTCATGGGAATTTGGCGTGATTTCACAGCTGTCTGAAACGGACTCTGAAAGTTCTTGCATTGTGCGTATTGTAGAAGAATCGAAAGGAAAGTTACAGTACGTTCCATATTGAAATTTGCCTATCCACCTGAAAACATCGCATTTTTTCCTCCTGCAGAATGCAATTTTACTCATGAATGTTTTCCTGGAGTTCAAAATTCCGTCCCCACTGTATTTGTCTTTCTCTGTTAGCAAAGCTAGCTCTACGTTTTCTTTCGTGTGATGTTTACGCAGCATTCGCTTTAGTTCATTGCTGAAAAATGCGCAAAAATATTTTGGATTTTGAATTTCCTGATGTCTTTAGGATAATTTTAACAGAAAACTTTCTGGTACGTAAGCGTCAGAATTTTTAGGTGTGCTCAAATGTAAATAAGCTAGGGGAGGTCAGAAATTTTGTTTATTTATTTATTTATTCGTAAGCATATCCCTACAGATGGTATATCTAATTACAGGAATTGCTTTGTGATATTTACTGTGATATTTATATTGCCAAGTGATACTTACAGTCTTACAAAACGTGCTTTACGAAACAAAAATGACTTACATTAAAAATATCGGAACATTCTTCAAGTGAGTTGTGAAGTCTATACATTTTGCATAGCGGATAATTTTTTCCGGCATCAGTCCTGTAGAATGGCACTGTAGTTCACATTTTTTCCTTAGTAAACGTGGTACTCGGAAACTTTATTGGTTTGCAATTTGAGTATCATCTATCTCTCCATTAATTATACCGTACAGGAACTTGAGTTGGAGAGCTTTCCTTCTCGATTGTAAAGAGGACATCTTGAAGAATGACAGAAGGTCAGACTTCGAGATGTCCGCGATATAAACACCAGTCGAATAGTAAAAAATGTGTCGAAGAAATATTTTCTGAACTTTTTCGATTTCATTTACTAGAGTTACGAGCCTAGGTTTACAAATGATCGCCGCATACTCCAGTGAGGATCTGATCATAGTCTCAAAAATGCGTATCAGTGTCTGAGGATTCGAAAAAATACTTGGAATGTCGCATGATAAACCCAAGATTTCTATACGCTGTACCTACAATTCTTTTGATATGACTTTTAAAGCCCATGTTCGAATCAAATGCGACTCCTAAGTCCTGCACATCGTTCGTCCGGTTAAGAGAAGAGTCGCCAGCTTTGTAGTAAAACAGTTTCTTTTCCGCGGAAAGAAAACGACATGACAATTACAGATGTTGAGGTATAGATGGTTTATTGACGTCAGTTTGAAGAGCAAGGCAGTCATCAGGAGCCTGCACATTGCGATACACCTTGAGATCATCAGCGAAGATATAAGCCTATCATCCTTGTGCCTTGCAATCGTCCGTTTGCGTTTCTTGTCAACAGCGTAGCATTTTTGTACTAACTTTATTTAGCACATCTTTTTTCCCATTGTGTTACCTCTTGGTAATAAAAACCTTTTTCATCTCCAACAAGCCACGCCTCCGTCTTTGCTTGCCTTGAACTCTTTCTTCATTGTCTCTGGCGTCGGTGGAACTTGTTTCGTAATGGACTTGCTTCAAATTTCGAAATAATCACTATGATGAAAGACCTGGGGAAGACGGAATGTGGAAAAGTAAATTAAATCAATATTTACAGGACACCAGCCTGAAAAACACTAGCTGTCTCACTGGATAGTTGGCATGGAGAAGTTGTACTCCTCCATTAAACTTCCCACAACGCTGTTTTCTATGTTGCTGGTATTAGTTGAGGTCACAGACCGGCATGCTACTACCCAGTGATAATAACCTTATGCCGTACATATTTATTCCGAAGCAGCTTCTTGGTGTTCAAGAATTTTTGTGTCTTGAATGTGAGGCGTGAATGTGAGTACTTCTGCTTCCATTTGTACTTTGTTTCAGGACCCCATCAGTGGAACCGCGTTTTAACACCTGCGTCTGTTTGCGCAAATACCTCTTTTACATCTTCAATACAGGAACAATCTTGACCACTATAACCCACTTCGTTTTTCTTTATTTCTGGCCTCAACATTCTTGATACTCAAATCACTCATACATTTACGGGCACTTCAGTTTGTCGACCCAGACGAGGCTCTTAATTCCGTGACTCTCAAAATTGGGGTTTAAATTCAACACACACACACACACTATAACGAAGTAAATTTCTCCTCATTTCTGTCCACGCCAGGATTCGAACCCGGGTCCCCTCATTCCGGAATAAGTTGCTCTACCAATTGAGCTACGCGGACGTTTTTTTTATTCTGATTCCTATCTGCCTTTATGTCGTGTGCGTCCTTCGGGCAGGTACGTCACATCTCCTGGTACATTACAACACACACACACACACACACACACACACACACACACACACACACACACACACACACACACACACACACACACATTCACATAAAACGATTCTGTCTCTCTACCAGGCATGCTTTCCAAGAGATTCGGTAGGACAGCACTGGAATTCCACCCCCACCACCACCACCACCATTCCTTCTACAAAGCTTCCTAAGATCTTCCCCTACTGCAGTTCTTCTTCTGCCAGAACTGCCGTAGAGGAAGATCTTACCGACCGAGATGGGATTCAGCATTTCAGCTCGTTCCGCAGATGTTCTGTTACATTTTGATCAGATATTTGCGCACTAAACCAACACCTGGACGGCCTGACTCTCAAATCATGCCTGCGCTGACCTTGCACTGTGGCAAGAAATTGCCAGGAACATATCTTACTGAAACAGGCAGGAATCTGTGCCGAAGTATTGCCACAGCGTATGTATTACGGTATTCTTCAGAATATTTCCGTACCTGGCGGACGTTAGGTTTCAGGGCACCACAATCAAAGTACTGAATCCTTCCTAGCAGAAAAAGCTCCACATCATAACGAATTTTCCTCCGAACTCAACTGTAGGGACAACGCAGTCCGCCGTACAGTGTTTTTAGGGCAAACGCGGCACTCAAATGTGTCCATACCAACGAAAGGGTGAGTAGCGTGATTTGTTACTTCACACGTCACTCCTCCACTTTTTGTTGTACAGGAAAAGCGAGCGAAACACCACTGCAACAGTCATCTGTATTGCAAGCAGGGATGCAGAGTTTGTGCACAGCTGAACTAGCATAGTAACTGTGGGCACGTATCTTCCGACAGACTGTTATGGTGCAAATAACTGTTCCAGTGGTTTATGCGACGCCGACTGCCAGATGTGTGGAAGAGGACGTGAGTGCCTCTTTCATGTTCCGCAGTCAGCTTCGTTTGGCACCATCACCGAGGTTGTGTGGTCTCCCAGAGCGTGGTCTCGCATTTGTGGCACCATCTGCTCTCCACCTACAAAGGACATCAGCGACAATGGATTTTGGGAATCCCAGAAGAACAGCCATGCTACGCACTGATTTCTTATTCAGATGGCATTCAACACAAGACTCTTTCAAAGTCCGCCGCCAGTTCAGGTGTGCTCTGCTTTATGTGCAGCACCCAATAAACCTTGCTTGTGCATATCTGGGTCTGCAGATTCATATTTGTTTGCATATGCGGAAGTGTCCTAATCCTTGGCGTACACTGTCTATATATTGCAATAACAATCCAGTACTCATGAGTGCTTCATATAGTACTATGTACCAATGAGCCATTACATTATGACCACCTCCAGCCTAGAGAAATGAACGCGCCTCGAGACCGAACGGTGGCGTAGGGGAAGTTCATAGAGCAGTGTATGTACAATCCGAGGACAGGCTTTTTGTTAGTACAGTGGTCGGACTTAGAATGGAAAAAGCTGCCGATTTATCAGTTTGATAAAGGACAAATTGTGATGGCACGGCACCTCGGAACTACCATCTCAGAAACGGAGCGGCTTGTGGGTTATTCACGTACCGCTGTAGTGAGTACGTATCAAAAATGGTGCATAGATGGCCAAACGACGAACCGTCGTCCAGCCGTGGGTCGTCCGCAGCTCACTGATGCCAGAGGGGAACGGAGACTGTCGCGCATTTTTCACAGCGACCGCAGGGCCACAGTGTGACAAATCACCCACAGCTACAACAGTGGTGATCAGGTAAATGTGTCACAGCACACAGTTCATCGCAGCCTTCTGCGCATGGGCTTGCGTAGCCAAAGACCCAGCCGAGTCCCCATGCTCACTGCACGTCATCGCCAACAACGCATGAAATGGGCCCAAGATAATCGAGACTGGACCGTGGATGATTGAAAGAAAGTGGCCTGATCTGACGAATCAATATTGCTGGTACATCACGTAGACGGCCGAGCGCGAATACGCCGATCACCAACGGTGGCTATGGCACCTGGATGCACTATTGTGCGGAAACAGGCCGGCGCGGGCGGTGGTGTTACGTTATGGGCGATGTTTTCTTGGGACACTTTTGGCCCCATTATCTCAATAGCGCAATCCCTGACGGCTGTCAGGCATCTGAATATCGTTGCGGACCAAATTTTCCCATTCATGGCAACTGTGTTTACTGCTGGTGATGGACATGACCATCAGGATAATGCGCCATGCCACACTGCCAGAATTGTCAAGAAATGGTTCGAAGAACATGCTGGTGACTTTCTGTTAATGCTCGGGCCTACAAATTCACCTGACATGAACCGAATCGAACATTTGTGGTTCGACTTGGAAAAGCGAGTTCGCTCTAAATCCCCACCACCCCGAAATGTAAGGGAACTGGAGGAGTTCGACAATTTATTCAGAAAATGATGATACAAGCGCACCTCGGGCGATGAAAACATAAACAAGAACAATGAATGACAATATCTACAGATGAATGCATGTAACAAGATAAAACCACTGATGCAGATATAGAACAGAAAATGACATACGTACAAAAATGGCCCGGAGACGATCCGGGATAAATTACATACAATGACATACTATAAAGCCCGATAAGGAAGGAAAGGAAAGTCCAGAGAAGCTGTAAAAACGCAGGACTAGTCCAGGAGCAAGTAATAAGTCAGGAGAAGTCCTACTCATCAGCAGGGGAATGACGAAGAAATGAAGCAGAAAGTTGAGCGGTGTCCTCCATTTCACAGAGCCGTTGATAACAAGAAAGGAACGTACAGTCAGTCTTGCAAAGAGCCTCAAGGTCAGCTCTTATACACGTCAGTCGACGATGAACATCATCCGGAGGAAAAGTGGAGTGAGAAAGGTAAGAGGCCATATCGAACGATGGATCTTGGAAGAGCGAAAATAGGCGAAACAGTTGTCTATGGGTAAAGGGTCGAGTGAGCACAACGGTATCCTGACAAAACTATTCAAATTGCGCTTGGAGCGCAACCTCAGCGAGTTCCTCTGGATTTTCCGTAAGGCTACACCCCCTGGGGGACGCTGGAGGAGAACGAGTGCTAGAAGATGAGCGAGAGCGACACACTCGTGGACGTCCACGTTTAGCTGGAGCACTAGGAGCTTTGAAGATGGTGCGTTTTGCGTATCGGCCACTGGAATCAACAACAGTCTCATCAGTAATGGCCAAGTCATCCACAATGGTAGGATCTGCAGTAGGAGTAATAGGAAGATGAAACAGTCCAGCAGTGTCCGGAGCAGTCATTAAAGCATCGCGGTAATCATCAAGATCAGTTGCCGATGAATCAGTGGCAACCATGGCCACCTCCGTAGAGGGAGCCTCACCAGGAGAAGTAGAAAGCACCACCTGAGCAGAAGCGTCCTGCTCAGAAATCGAGCAAGGAGGTGAAAACGGTTCGGGTGAAGTTGAAGAACCAAGGAGATTAGGAAAGTGAGCTTCAGTAAAATCAGGAGCATGCAAGTCAGGCTCTGCACGAGAACCAGACGGGGGCGTATCAACAGGCACTGATGTAGACAACAATTCAGAAGAGGGTCCAGAAGAAGAGGAAGGTCCAGGACACTCTTTATAAAAATGCCCTAGGACTTTACACTGGCTGCAGTGGAACTCAGTTAAGAGATCGATGTGTTTCCGTTGACCGTGACAATGGACAGTAAGTTGTGTAGGTAAAGTTGCAATATCGTCCTGAGAAGAAAAAATGACAGGCACCATGCGACGAGCACCATAAATATGGTGATCCTCGAAGTCGTTGGGCGCTGCCGAGTAGGTTACGACGTCCCCGGCAACGCGACCAAGAGATGAGATAATTGAAAGGAGCATGACATTTGTGACTTCAGGTGGCACCGGGTAAAACGACACGTTAACCGGGCGCTGTATCACGGGTTTGGGCATCAAGAGGTTATTATTAACAGTAATACCTTTCTGCAAAAGAGAGGTCACATGGTCAGGTTGAGAAAAATAAACAACAATAGTCCGAGCCCGACGATAGAAATGAGTAATAGCAGACGGAGATAAAAGCTGCTTAACTGCCGTAGCATAAACTTTCAACTTGGTATCGGGAAGGGCTTTAAAAAAACTCCTAAACCCATATGCGAGGTGAACCTTTGAGCTTGAACAGATGACGCCGGAATATGAAGATGAATAGAGTTGCCGGTGCGACGAACATGAGGTTTCAAAGCATCGACTTGCTGTAACACAATCGAGGATTGGCGATCAGACGCAGAGGTCGCTGCAACAGAATAAGACGATGGCAATCGAGCTGCTGTGGAAGGTGGAGGAGTGACGTCATCGTGAGTATGCATTGCATCAGTAAAAGTCACAGTAGAAGCTGAATCAGAGGAGCTGTCTGACTGGGCAGCAGCAGGAGAAGAGGTGCCGAATAACGCACCGGAAGAGGGCAGTTGAACAGCGCCATGAGGAGAAATCAGTGTAGCAGCGTCGCCGGTTACAGCAAGAGTGGAAGTAGGGCTACCAAACATGACATCTCCACCGGAAGACGTCATTACTAATGGCGGCGCTCAGCAGTTCTTCTGGCCAGCTCGACCAGAAGGTAAATAAAGCTTGGAATGAAGAAAATATCGTACATACGAATCGGAAAGTAGAACAAAACGATGCACTAGACCTTTAGATACACGAAAAACACAAAATTAGAACTGGGAGGGCACTCTAAACGGAACTTTAGACTCGAAAATATCGGAGCTGATGCCGAGCACGGGAGGACCTGCTATTGGCATTATAGTACCATATACCCCAGGATACATATCGCCACCACGCCGAGTGGTAGCTGCCTTGCGGGCTAAAGGGGATCCTTTAGCTTATTAGGTTGGTGTAATGGCTCATCGGTGTAGTTCTACATGAATTCATCTACGTTTTCCCAGGCGGTGTAGTTCTACATGAATTCATCTACGTTTTCCCAGGCGGTGTAGTTCTACATGAATTCATCTACGTTTTCCCAGGCGGTGTAGTTCTACATGAATTCATCTACGTTTTCCCAGGCGGTGTAGTTCTACATGAATTCATCTACGTTTTCCCAGGCGGTGTAGTTCTACATGAATTCATCTACGTTTTCCCAGGCGGTGTAGTTCTACATGAATTCATCTACGTTTTCCCAGGCGGTGTAGTTCTACATGAATTCATCTACGTTTTCCCAGGAATATATCAATAGATGTCCTTGAAAATTCATACATGCCAATGTGTGCTATTTGTGTTTGTTCACATTATTGTATTGACAAAATATTTTAGAACCATACTTATACAACTCATGCTTTGTCCTTGTTTACAAATCAACTTGTATATTAGAGAAATACTGGATATGATCTTTAGTATAGTGAAAAAGCTATGCCGTTATTTTGTTTGCTTTTAATGATTCTTTAATTTTTTTAAACTTCATAGATCAAAGACCTGAGTGTGGAACATGGTTCACGTGTTGAGACATCTTCTACCTATATAGATGACATCAAAAGAAATCCTCTTCCATTTTCATGGGATGACGGTCGTATCAAGAACATTTGTCCAAGTCCAGAAGACAAGTCAGACGTAGTCAATGTCAAAAGAGCAATTCTATCAGCTCTTCAGAATTCCATGAAAAGCACATGGCATGATTTATTTCTCAGAGAAGTAAGTCATACGTGTTGATTTTAGTCATCCAGAAAATTTGTTTAATTTGCCATAGACCGCAAAAGAGGTTCAGTGTCTAAATACACTGACGGAAAAAAAATCCCAACACCAAGAAGGGGTTGTGTTAGATAAACGACAGTTGGTAGGCGGTAAGAGTACATCTGTAAGATGACTTCTATGTAAATTTCGCGCTCGGCGCATGCGTGTGGCGCTGGTAGCGCCCCTCGGAACATGCAAAGCAGGTTTGCTGTAAATATGCACTGTAACGTTCGTGAGCGTTAGTTATCGTTGAGATTCGACCTAGTGTGTTGATGTTAGTCAAGAATGCCTTTAAGAAGACGAAGAAGCCATTATCAACAGCTCACGGAGTTTGAACGTTGTCGTGTAATAGGGCTACGAGAAGGTGGATTTTCTTTCCGCAATATTGCAGAACGACTTGGCAGGAATGTAGCCACTATGCATGATTGTTGGCAGCGGTTGTCAAGGGAAGGTACTGCCTCAAGAAGACCGGGTTCCAGGCCGGCCACGTGGCACTACTGAGAGGGAAGCCCGCCGTGTATGGCGTATGGCCGTGACGCATCGTACCGCGTCTGCGGCAGCAATTCGAGCTGCAGTTGCCACCACAGTGACACAACGAACTGTTACAAATCGGTTACTTAAAGGACAGCTTCGAGCCAGACGCCCTGTATCGTGCATTCCACTTACTCCAAACCATTGCCGTTTGCGACGTCAGTGGTGTCAAGCTAGAGCTCATTGGAGGACGGAGTGGAGATCTGTTGTGTTTTCTGATGAAAGCCGATTCTGCCTGGTTGCCGGTGATGGCCGTGTGTTGGTTAGAAGGATGCCAGGTGAGCGCCTGGAACCAACCTGTCTGCAGCCGAGACACACTGAACCTACACCTGGAGTTATGGTCTAGGGAGCAATTTCCTATGACAGCAGGAGAACTCTCGTGGTTATCTCCCGCACCCTGACGGCACAGTTGTACGTCGGTCTGGTGATTCAACCTGTTGTG
This sequence comes from Macrothele yani, assembly GCA_039090855.1. Lineage (NCBI taxonomy): Eukaryota > Metazoa > Arthropoda > Arachnida > Araneae > Macrothelidae > Macrothele > Macrothele yani. The sequence goes on along the minus strand of CM077021.1, from coordinate 532,687 downwards.
CTGCCATTCATGAACAGCATTCCAGGGGTGTTTTCCAACAGGATAACGCTCGCCCGCATACCGCTGTTGTAACCCAACATGCTCTACAGAGTGTCGACATGTTCCCGTGGCCTGCTAGATCGCCAGATCTTTCACCAATCAAGCATGTATGGGACATCATTGGACGAAAACTCCAGCGTCATCCCCAAACAGCATTAACCGTCCCTGTATTGACCGACCAAGTGCAACAGGCATGGAACTCCATCCCACAAACTGACATCCAGCACCTGTACGACACAATGCATGAACGTTTGCGTGCTTGCATTCAACATTCTGGCGGTTACACCGGTTATTAATGTACCAGCATTTCCCATTTAAAATGGCTCTTCTCGCGTTTACATTAAGCTGTGATCTTGAAACCTTAATCGATTAAATATGTTACCTATACAACTGTATTGCCGCCATTTCATTCCTCTACAACTATTTTTTCGTGGTGTTGGGATTTTTTTTCCGTCAGTGTAGTTTTGGTTCTCAATATAAAGAGAAAATGGCACGTTTTTGTGATTACAACACTTGTTTTATAGATACAAAGTGCTTTTGAAGCATACGCTACTCACACTTCAAAATGTAAATACTGTATAAACAAAGCAGCAAACTTTAAAATGTTGGATTTTTAAACACTAATAGACAGCAAGTCCGAAGGAAAACAGCAAAAATGAAAAGAAAGTTTCATTCAAATATCGGAATGACTTCACTGCAAATCAACAAAAGTAGTCGAACAGCACCTTCTCCTGGAAACTGCTTCAGTTAAACGAATTTCCAAATTGCAGTGAAACAAATTTTTGGTCGGAATCTTGTAGTTTATACAACGCACGCAAAAGTATTTGACACGCCTTGCACGTGTGATACTTTCGTAATCGTTTAGAGATTGCGTTTTCCAGTGCTACCCCTTCCGCCTTACTCCTCAGACTTGGCTCCGTGTGATTTCCGCCTTCTTGGCGTATTGAAAGAGGCATTACGAGGGAAAACTTTCATTTCCTACTGCGAAGGGTAAATAGGGGTGCACGAGTGGCTGAAATCTAAGTGGTTTCTCTCTGGTACAACCAATGCATTTGTAACGTACCACTGAGAGACGCAATGGTCAAAAAGGCAGGTTGCAGCGATAAGCCAGGGTCTATGTAGTTCAGTCGGGAGAATAATGGTCTTCGGAGCAAGTAAACGTGGTTTCGAATTCCACAATCGGCAAAAAAGGACTTATTTTCACATATTGGTTTCGCGATGCCGAGCGTGCACTGCAAGAAGTTGTTATAAGGTAATGTCTTTTTCGTGAGAGATATTGTCGTTACGTAATGTCTAAACCATTAGATAAGAATACGATGCAATAGTTCCTAATTAAATTTTTACGCCAGACGAATCATAAACAGAAGTCAATTTACGGGATTTTTTTCTTTATTCCAGCACTAAGTCAATAGAACGTCACACATAGTACTAAAATTGTTAATTTCACATTTTATTTTAACAATCGACGTTTACCACACACATCCACTCAGCTATCTACACCAGCAACTGTTATCTCGTCCTTTTATCTATCGTTCTTATCTCATACATTCATACGTCACATTCACTCTGACCTCAATTGTTGCCAACCTCATTCTCGTTTGAGAGAGAAGATGTCACGTTAAGTTTGGAAGTATAACGGTGAACTAACTCAAATTTACATAGGAAAAGGAACTAAAAATGAAAGTTTATTTAGAATACACGTCACAAGGTCACTGAGTTATTTCCATGTTTAGGCCTAATCGAAGTGCTGACCTTCTCACAGTACCCATCAGACGCTTCCAACTGTACGGGGTGCGTTTTGAAGGGCTATCCAATCCTCGTTACTCCCGGTATGTGGCTCCGAGTGACTTCCTACATTTTTGGACCACCGAAAAAGGTATTATGAGGGGAACATTTTCGTTCTGGCTGCGAAGCGGAGCAGTGCAATAATGGCTGTAACCTGAGAAGTTTATCTCTGGCGGAATACACACCATGTTTTCCGATGGAGAACGTGCTTTGTAAAGGCATTGAAGTATTTCCATCTTATTCCAAACCCAAATTTGAGGCCGTATTTCAAGCAACTTTCCAGGCTGGTAAGTACTGTTGTACGATGCACCTGTTGCCTCTTGTTCTGATGAATGAAAGAAACCCTGAGTGACGGGAACCGTTACAGAGTGTTTTTCATGTGGCTTGCTTCCAGGACTTGATTAAAGAAGGAATTGGGCGTGGCAAGCGTATAACGCAACATTTTTTCATTTCTCCATGCATTACATAATTTTTTATTGGAACTAAATGTGTTTCAAACTTCAAATGGCTTCCCGACCAAAGAGTAGTAATTAATAATTAGGAATGCACAACTGCCTGCCGAAAGGGCGAAGTGTTTTATTTTAAGTTTATAGTTTACCAAGAGTTAGTCTCATTTGACGAGAATTGAAAGGAAAACAAAAGTCATGAACAACGTTAAACTCAATGTTCTCATTTTTATCTATAGTATTATGAATAAAGCTCTCAATTATTATCTCTGACGACAGTCTCTCAGAAACTGATATACAAGGGTTGGACAGAATAATGTGAACACCACGCTCAGAGACTTTTTTAATGCAGCTGCGTACGCCGCAATACTCAAAGGCATCCACCACTTTTTGGTTGTAATAGCTTTGTTTAGAACCTTAAGGTCTTGTTCAAGTGAATTTAAAGTGTCTTGTTGAAAAATTCCTTTCAGAGTGACGACGAAATGAGCGACCTAACGGACTTCTAAGGAGGGCTAATTATTGGTGGCCAGCTAGTTGGGGGCTCCGGAACAACAGTCTCCATGGTAGTGGGGGTATCAAGAGCTACTGTGTCCAGCGTCACGACAGCATACCGTGTTTGTGGCAAAACCTCGTCTGCGAAACACAACCCTGACTGATAAAGTTAGGAGAGCATTACGGAGGATTTTTAACCGTAATAAGAAGACCACGGTGCCGAAAATTAAATTAGTGCGGAGCTCAATCTGCATCTCTAGACCCCAGTATCAACGAAAACTGTGCGCAGGGAACTGTATAAACAAGATATTCATGGCAGTGCTGCAATTTAAAAACCTCTGGGGACCCGGGTGAATGCTCAACGGTGACAGCAGTGGTGCCAAGAGCATACAACGTGGACTGCCGATGCATGGAAGCGTGTAATGTGGTCAGATGAAGCCACATTCACAATATTCCCCACAGCAGGACGTGTTTGTGCGTGGAGTATACCGTTAGAAGCGTACAACCCAGACGGTCTGCTCCAAACAGTGCAGCATGGTGGTGGTTCCGTCGTGCTCTGGGCAACCATAGCGTGGTTTTCAGCAGGTCACCTTGAGAAAACGGGGAACTGGCAGAGCGTATGAAACCATTTTGGCCGACCAAGTCCATCCAATGGCTCAGGCATTGTTTCCTGTAAGGGATGTCATCTCTCAAGATGATAACGCCCAATTAACATAGTTCGGAATGCCCAATCATGGTCTGAGGAACATGAGGACGAACGTTCCCACTTTCCTTGGCCTCCCCAATCACTAGACTTAAACATCATTGAGGCACTGTAGTCTGTGTTGGAAAGCAGAGTAAGATCCCGTTGTCCTCCTTCTGCCTATCTCACGGACCTAGAGAAGTTTCTGCATAAGGAATGGTGTAACATCCCACTAACCACCATCCAGCATTTATATCGTCCATTCCAAGAAGGAGTCAGGCGGTTTTAAATGCCAAAGGTGGTCCTACACCCTATTAGGCACTTAAAACCTTCCTTTTCTAAGTGTTCACATTATTCTGTCCGACCCCTGCATGTACTGATTTTTTGACGTTATAAATGAGCTGTCGTCTAAAGCGAGCGAGCGCGTTGTTGCCGAGTTGTGCTGTTGCTTTTGTATGTGAGATTGTTGGTAAGCCTATAGGATAATGTGCTTTTAAATTCTAGGAAAGATTTTTACATTCTGTGAAATACCTGAACATTCATGAGATTGGCTGGAGCTGTTTTCAGTTCAATGTGTAAATTTAGCTGCTATTATAATTTTGCTGACTGCTATAATGCTGAATGTAAATTTCTTATTTAGACTGATGTTCTTGGAAGTTGTGATACGGATTACAGAATCATATCATGTCCCCCGGGCCACCCAAAGACATTAATTCGGAAAACTAAAAATTTAGCCTCCTGCTCTCCCCATCTACAAGGAAAGACTGCCTTCCTGTCTACTCCGTACGATTCACATGCTTCGGTAAGTACAAACTTCACCTTTCGATAAATTAATTTTACTTCTAGTGTTAAACACGTGTGTATCTGTAGGAATATACGTAATTTCTTTACATTAAAAGCCAGAATTGTTTATCACGCTTTCTTTCACGTGCGAGGTAACAACTCAGCTGGGCGTCATGTTACATAACATAACACTGCACTCGGACAGAAATAGTAGCAGTAATGTTGCATTCGCCGCCCCGGTGGCACCGTGGTCTAAGCGCTGGCTTGCGACTATTCGTCCGAGATGGGCCCGGGTTCGAACCCCGGTGGGGCATGGACGTTTGTGTTTGTCTTACGGCCCTGGCTCTCTCCCTTTACCTGGAACCAGCGGCTCTAAATTAGGGATGGGCAGACTGCTTATAACCTACTGAGTTGCCCACTGTCGGCGTTAAACCCCTAGTCAAAATAACATTGTACAGGGTGTCCATAAATGAAGTATACAACTTCAGTATGCTATTGAAAAAGAAAAAAACTACAATAAATAACAACTTACTTTTAATGTCAAAACACATGGTAACTGTGAAATGTTTTTTTAAATGTCAGTTGGTCTCCACGTGTGCTCCGTTGGTTGCTCACAGGATGTCTAAGCGATAGTCCAGTTTCATCCACGTACACTGCATAATGTCAGGTGTAACAAGGAAGAAGGTTGCAGTAATGCGTTGTTTTTTATTGGAGGTTTAAAGATCACCGTGAGCAACTCAGTGGGCAATAAGCAGTCGCCCGTCCCAAATGTAGGGATACTGGTTCCAGAAAAGAGAGAGAGAGAGAGAGAGAGAGCCAGTGCCGTAAGACAAACACAACATCCATGCCTCACGGGATTCGAACCCATACCCATCTCTGACGAATGATCAGAAGCCATCGCTTAGACCATTGCGCCACTGGGGCGGCAATGCGTTCTTTGAGCTCAGTGATAGATGTAATCTTTTTCTTGTACAGAATGCCCTTAATAAAGCTCTAAAGAAAAAAATCGCATGGGGTAATATCAGAAGAACGGGGTGGCCATTTCGTCAGACCCCCACGTCCAATCCAACGCCCTAGAAAATGGTTGTCTAAAGATCTGCGTACATCCAAAGACCAGTGCGGAGGCGTTCCGTCTTACTAGTAAATGATGTCTTTAACATCCCAGAGTTACGGAATTGCGAATTGCTCTAACATGTCCAGGTACGTTATGCCAGTAACTGTTGGTTCAACGAAGAAAAAGGGCCCTATCACTCGGTCTTCCATTAGGCCAGCCCAGACATTAACCTTCGGGCTGTGTCCCTCGTGTGCTACGACCACATGGGGATTTTCCGTGCCCCAGATTCGGCAGTTATGTTTATTCACTCTGCCAGAAATATGGAATGTCGACTCATCGCTGAAACAGATCCGTGAAAGGAGTGTGGAGTCTTCGTCAGTGCGATTAAGCATGTCAACCGCAAATGTTTTTCGACGTGGTTGATCATTTGGTCGAAGTTTTTGCACTAACTGCACTTTATATGCATATAGGCGTAGACGTTTATGCAGAACCTTGTGAACCGTTGCTCACAGTATTTCGAGTTCACGACTGGCGACGCGGACCGACTTCTTCGGACTCTTTAGATAAATCGTACGCACGCCTTCCAACTTTTCGTTCGAAATGGAAGGTATCAGAGAGAAGCGAGACAGGGTGTTTTGATAGGAAAGATTTAAAGAAAAGCGCTAGAAAAACTAGACTCATGGGAGTATTCGATTTTACTTCAGGAAACGAAGTTATAAGCTACTTACATACTTTCCTCTACATCAAACTGGCAAACCCTCACACCTCTTCCCACGCCAGGCGAAGAAAACGCAGAAACCCCAAGGAGAGGAAAGCAAGATACCGAAAATCCAACTAGGCGTCCAGAATAAACTCTGTAAGTAGCTATTCCGTTATGTTCTTGACGAAGATTTTCCCTTCTTATTGGAGAAATTAGTTTTTTGTCTGATTCACACTTCACAGGTACTTTCAAATCCATTTGGCAGAGAACCCGAATTATTATTGCTTTTGAATAATTAACAGCGTTTGGTCCTCAAGCACAAAGACTGGCTAAAAACAAATTATGTTCCAAATTGATTAATTTAGTGCCATTCCTTGGCTTCTGCAGTTATTAAATGAAATATATTTAGGAAAAGGGAATGATAAGTGAGCACGAAAGCTTTAATAGGAAAGGTATGTTTTTAGAATTTACGAGGAAAGAAGAAGTTGTCAGCTGAATTCAAGAATAGAAATTGATGATAGACTTGCTCTGATTTACAAAACAGGGAAGAAATTTCTGATAGAAATGCAGTTTAGGGAACCAGTAAATGAAATAAAAATAAAAATTATTAGATTTCATGTATTGGGGATTTATTAATTTTTTTCAACTTCGGATTACTCTTTTTTTGTTTCTACTGTTTTTTAGGTTTTTTTCCCGGAATGTAGCTTATATTTTGACCTTTGATACCTTTTCTTTGCACTAGTATTTTGTAGTTTATCACTTACTTCACGAGTGGGAAGGAATATCTTTCGGCTTTTCATAATAATTCGTAACTTGTTAGTACATGTTATGTTGTATTCTAACGAGTTTATCTGTATGCATGACTCGTGATTTATTTGTCTTCATGATTTGTAGTGTCCTAGGGAAACCCCTGAACATTGCCGAAAAACGTGCTTTTCAGTAGGAAAATAATATTTTCTTGCAAGTTTCAGCATGTGCTGCCCAGACAACGCAACCATAAGTTATTAAGATGGACGTCTAGTAGTTTTGCACCCTATACTTCCAATGGGAAAAAATTCGACCCTATTTCCTCATTAAAGAAATATTTCCATCATCAAAATTGGCTCACTAATAAAAAACATTCTAACTTAGATTGTACAATTGGTGCTTTTTACGAAAACCTTTCCTGAACCATATTAAAAACCAATAACTGTACTTCGATGTATTTATGATACTTGCTTACAGGTGGCACCAGTCTTCCTTACCGCTACATCGAAGTGAAGTTATTGATTTTTAATATACACTATCTACCAACAAGTAATTGGACACCTGTGATAGCAACGGAAAACGAAGTTTATTCACCTTCAATAGTTGATGGAGCCTCCACGAGCGGCGATCACAGCTGCGACCCTCCGGGGCATACTCTCAACCAGGCGTTGTACGACGGCTAGCGGTATTTTCTTCCACTCGGCATGGAGAAGACAGGTCAGTTCCTCCACCGATTTCAGACGGTGGGGGCACCCCTTAAGTCGACGCTCCAAGTCGTCCCAAAGGTGCTCGATAGGGTTAAGGTCCGGGCTCTGCGCAGACCAGTCCATTCGATTAACCCAATTGTCATCATACCAAGCCATGGTGGATCTCGCAACATGACAGGTGGCATTGTCATCCTGAAAGTAACATGGGTCCACCCCGTAAAACTGCCACAACGTAGAAAGCGCATGGTCATCCAAAATGGTGCAGTAGGTCTTGGCGTTGAGTCTACCAGGAATTGCGACCAAGGGTCCCGTGACATACCAGGAGAAACACCCCCATAGCATAATTCCACCGCCGCCGAACTTCACAGATGGCACAATACATTCCGGCAGGAGGCGTTCTCCAGGCAGACGCCAAACCCAGACCCCGCCATCCGAACGGTAGAGGGTGAACCTTGTTTCGTCGCTCCAGAGAACCTGTTTCCACTGTCTAACGGTCCACTGTCGACGTTCTTTGCACCACGTTAGCCGAGCAGCGCTATTGGACTTGGTGATCAAAGGCCTGTAGGTGGCAGCACGTCCATGATAACCGAGCAGATGGGCTTCCTTACGGATGGTATTCATCGAAAGAACAATCCCGGATGCCTGTTGAAACTCCTCGCGGATGTGGCCCATCGATATGGTGCAGTTCTTCCGAATTTCTCTGGCCAGCACCCGTCGGTCTCTAACTCCCAGTTTTGTGGGTCTGCCGGGTCGGGTCACATTCCGACAGTCACCTCTCATCTTCCACTTGCCAATCACGTAGGCCACTATCAATTTTGGGTACTTCAATTAGCTGGATATGTCACGTATGGATCGGCCATTTCTGTGATACCCGACGATTACACCTTTCTCGAAATCAGAGAGCTCCGAACTGCGTGGCATCTTGCATGCGACTGGTTGCGTTGTTGTTTCCTACACGATATTTAACGGCAGCGGCCGTGACTTGTATCAGGACCGCAGATATCGTCGATTGCAGGGGTGTCCAATTACTTGTTGGTAGATAGTGTAGTTCGGGAAAGGGATTTGCAAAAAACACCTATTGTACAATTTAAGTTACGTTGTTTTTTTATCAGTGGGACAATTTTGATGTAAGGGAAATCTTTCTTCGCTGAACAAATAGGGTCAAACATTTTTCCATTGATGGTATAGGGAGCAAAACCACTAGACGTACATCTTAATAGCGAAAAATAAACCTTTCCAGTGGAGTTTAGTATTCTTGAGACTTAGTGTTTTTACTTTTAAGGTGGACGTCAAGTAATTTTGCTTCCTATACTTCCAATGGAAAAACATTTGTACACATTTCCTTCACAATTAGTGTGTTCCCAAGGATGAAAATTTGAACATCGATTAAAATAACTTCATACTATAACTTGGAATACTTAATATTTTCTAAAACATAACCATAATTATATTAAAAATCAATAACTTCTCCTTTGGTGGTGTTGAAACCAGAAAAAAGATGGCGCGACCTATGCTTTGATGACGTCAGTAGACAAACAAATGTTGGACTGCATAATTATGGGTATGTTTTAGAAAATATTAAGTATTCCAAGTTATAAAATGAAGCCGTTTTAATCGATGTTCAAATTTTCATCCTTGGGAACGCATTAATTGTGAAGAAAATGTGTACAGAAGTTTTTCCATTGGAAGTATAGGAAGCAAAATTACTTGACGTCCACCTTAATGATGAGACAAATGCTGCCCTTTATTTCATCGTTTTTCCTAACACTTGACTTATGCGCACATCCGATCTTAGGCTTTTGTCAATAATCAGGCTTAAATATGTTATCCTGTGATGCGATGGAGTTTATTTGGTAATATTATTTATTTTGGGGATTATTATTATTAATCTTTCTAGTTTAAAAAAATGTTTGCGAGAGTTTATATAACTTTTCCACTTCGTGAAGTACGTTTTAACTTTCGTAGAAGGTATTGGAGATTAATGTGCAGCTTGCAGCATTTTAATAGAGCTACGGCTGATTGCTGTATCGTCTCCATATAACGCTACTAATAAAGGTGTATTGAAGGAAGAGTAGAAGCTAAAACATTTCTGCTGCCCCAGTGGATAACAGATTTTAGGCGTGGACTTCTAACCAATCGTCCGAGAGGGGTCCAGGCACGAATCTCGGATGAGACATTGGTGGTTACTTGTCCGATGGCGCTAGCTCTGCCCTTCTCCACGAGCGCCAGTGGCCCTAAATTAGGGACGGGCAACTGTCTGTAGCTCTAACAGTTGCTCATGATGGTCGTTAAACCCCGAAACGAAAATGAAATTATCATAAAAAGAAAAAAGGAAAGTTCTTCTCTACAGCTTCCGCTGCGACGTTACTGTTGACTGCTTCGCTTATTTTGCTGCTTATTTGTCACAGAGTTTGCTAATTTCTCGCTGAAATTCTACGCTTTCTAACGCACTGTGAATTTCTTATAACTTATCAAGAATTATTAACTCCTGTGCTCTAAATTTTTTCTCTGGCAGCATTTTCTCTGTTTCAGCTTTATTTTCATTCTACTCGTAAATTCATTCCTATAGTACCTACTACTCTGAAAAGGGTATTGGACCTTTTTCGTGGGAATTTTTCTTTTGTTCACTAGTTTACTTTCCAAAAATTATATATCGAATCCTCATTCGTAGTCGATCAATATTGTTGGTTAGATCATGGCCCGGGCAGCGATATTTATTTTTCTGGGAGAGTTATTAGATCATTTTCAAATTTCAGAATTTTTTTGTAACAGTAGCCGAATACCGTAACTTAGGTTTAGTTTCATCGAACTGTTGGTCAAAGAGCTTTTTGTGCGGAAGAAAAAGAAAATTAAGATGCAGATGCAGAATGTACAGTTTTTTAATTTTGCAGTCCGTGACATTATTCCCAAGATCTAAATGTACATTACTGTTTGGGAAAATTGCAACACCAAGAAGTAACCATGCGATTCGAATGAAATTTGTACCACACATTACTGATATGACTGTACAAAAGTGATTTAATTTTCAGAGCAATACAACAATTTTTACCTGCAAAAAGTAGTATCTTGTGAAGCCTCCGCGAGCTGCAATAAGAGCTTCTAGACGGCGTGGCATTGAATCGAAAAAGCGTTAGATGGTGTTCTGGGTATTTGCTTGCCGGGCGGCGGCATGTATGCGAGTTCACAGATCATTGGTACTGACCGCTGGATGACTTTGATGGGCCAGTTGCCTTGTGACCATAACCCAGACATGTTCAATAGGCGACATGTCTGGCGAACGTGCAGGCCAGGGAAAAAGTAGTATCTGTTGTGCTATGAAGAGGGCTTGAAGATTCCTGGCAACACTTGGTCGGGCATCGTCCTGCTGGAATATAGTGCTGGGAGTGCTCTGAAATAAGTGTATGACTTCTGCCTGTACAACTTCCCAGATGTAGCGGTCGGCGTTGAGATTGCCCTGAAGTCGTAGCAGCCGAGATCGCGAATGGTACGCAGTTGCACCCCACACCATTACACTTGACGTTAGGTCGTATGACTATCGACAATGCATGCTGGAAGAAGGCGCTCACAACAATACTGTCTAATGTGCATGCAGCCATCATGGTAATACAAGTTGAATCGGGACTTGTCCGAAAACACGAGCATTTTGCCAATCAGCACGCCATTGTCTGTATTGAAAACTCCATTCCACCCTGAGGTGTCCATGGTTCAGGGTCAAAGGAATCCGCCGCAGAGGGATGCGTGCAACCAGTCCTCTGTACAGCAGACGGCGTCGAACTGTGGAGGCAGACAATGCCACATCTGTTGCAGTGCTCCACTGCTGTACTAACACTTGCGAAGATGCGGAAGGGTTCGTAACTGCTATGCGGATGAGGTGTCGGTCATCCCGCGGTGTCGTCACATTTCTCGGTCCACTGCCGAATTGTTGATGCACCTGGTTCTCCTCGGTCCACTGCCGCTACACGCTCATCACTGTCGTGGCGTTATGTCTCGTCCGAGCAGCAATGTCGCGGCACGAAAATGCACCTTCACGCAGACCGATAATTCATCCCCGTTCGAACTCTGTCGTATGGTGATAAAGCGCCTTTCATCGTCGCCAAGGCATTATTGAATCCTGGAGACCCTTTTACAACTGGCTGTCCGCGATGCACTACTTGTGTGTATCCTAAACAGCCCTTTCGTTATACCCCTCACTCGACCGTTGAGAGGGCGCTTCCGGGCCCAAACATGCGCAATGACTCTGCACTTCTAATAATTTGCATGTCCTACACTGCTCTGCATATCCTATAAGTTTCACGTGATTACCATCATTCCTTCATGGTGTTGAAATGTTCACAAACAGTAGTTTATAATGGTTGCACTTTGAACAATTTTCCCTCTTCTGAGAAACATAATTTTCTTTCTGAATTTGCTTTTGTGTTACCATTTTCGTGTGTGTGCGCTGTCACTAGTAATTTTTCTTTTTTTGTTCCTGCTTCAGTGAACTGATTCTTACTGTTTCTGATCTTTCTATTCTATTGTATGAATGCTGAGTCCTATTTTGCCGCTTTTTTTGCTCTATTATCTCCTTTTTTTCTTACATATTCTATACTAGCTTTCGTTAATTCCCTATTGAAAAGTTTACTCCTTAGCACTGAAAAGAGCCTTGTTTTCGGAGTACGACTGCTTCCTGCTAGAGAATTCCTGAAATGGAATTGTCCAGAAGGAAACAATCATAGTAGGAAAAACGTTTTGTAAAGTTTTAGAAAACAATGTGCAGTATATTATCCACGAAGATAAGATTTGGAGTTAAAAAAATTCTGACTAAGTGATTACAATTTCTTTAAAGCCGATGCAAGACCTGCCTTTTCTTACAAAGCGGGAATTGACTTGTGACCAAGTGTTGAGCAATGGCCTCATGGAAAAAATTGTGTGTCAGGAGGAAGGGGGCTTCACGCCACTTTCGGAATTTGGATATGCTGTGAAAGTTAAAGGCCAGCTGAAAATGCACCTCGCCTCGACCCGGAGTGCCGATGCAACATCGCCATGTAAGTATTCTTCGCATTTTATGGTTTTTTATTTAAACAAGTCTATTAAATACAACTATGTTTAAAAATAAAAATTAGGAAGCCCCGAAACAAAGTAACCTTTGTTTTCTGGTGTGTACAAACGAAAGGATACACTGCTGCATCACGTCTTATAATAACAGAGTACTTAGTATAAATGAAACCATAGAGTATAAATAAACCATATTCTTTGATGTATGTACATCTATCGATGAATCTGCGAGAAGGTGCTCGGATTCAGTGCTGTTTTTGTATTCATCATATTAAGACACCACGCAAGGAGCTTGACATATAGACTCTCCCGCCCAATGAGTCATTTTCACTTTGCAAGACCTTTGCAGTGATTTAAGCTACGTAATAATCTTCCTAGAGTATACTGAACTTTGTCGTTGGGGATTATCGTTGAATTTCTTAAGACTGTTTTTATTTCTGGGTTAATTATTTGTATGATGTGGGAATGTCATGTATGAACATCAACAACGAAAAGACAACCTGTTAACGTAAAAGGATAAAAAGATCCCACTCTGCTACTCGAGGTTTAGTGATTGAAAACTTGTAACAAGTCACTTTCGTCGAAGGTGTTGTCCCTTCAGACGTACGAACCAATACTAGTATATTGAAGTAGATCCAACTTCACAGAAACAAAACGTAAAGCTTTATGTAAAAAAATCGGTCTCCATCATTAATTGCACTTAATTTGTTTTCAATGCGCATAGATAATCATCGCGTCGGTTCATTCGTTGCAAAAGTGAGTGTCGCAAAACAGCCGGGTTAAGGGTGTCTCATTTCTCCCGATATACTTTCCACAATTCATCAATTGTACAAGGACGAAGGTTTCCAACAACCTTTCCAGCTGTCCAAAAGCACAAAAGTCCATAGCTCTTGCGTCACGTAATTTCGTTTTAATCTCACTGAAAAGGATAGCACTGATACCCGTTTTTATTTCCATTTCTCGTACAATTACACAATGACTCACCAGAACAAACGTACGTTTTGTTCTGGTGAATTCTGATCCTTGCGGCATCATCACCGTAAAAGGTAGGGATTTTTTTCTGTACGGTACCAAAATGTAACTCTGATAATACGCAGAGTTTATTTCAATGTTCGAAACTACGCTGAATAGTTTCATCTTTTCATTATAAGTAAAACTGAGAATCACCATGAACTTATATCTAAAATGTTCGATGCATTCGCGGACCGAAGTTAGGTAGCCCCGTAAGCCATGTAGACAAGAATAATTGATTCGAATGTTAGCTTAACAGGTACATCGATAGGTACTTCATCAAGAGGGACCACATTTCTCATAGAGCTTCTGAGGGAAGATCTTGCGTCCTACATGCGATGTAATAAGGGGTGTGTTACTGTTCTAGACACAAATCTTACGAGATGAAATGACTTACCATGCTTGCGGTGCACCTATACGTGATGACTCATTGCTTTGTCAGGTTCTCACTATTTGCCACGTGCTGTACTCTTCGAACTACATTAGGGCATCTTCTAGGTTGTCGTTTTCGTGTACCCTGATCACCCTCAGGACTTATTTTCCTTTGCCACTCAACACGCAATGGATACCATCTTCGGCATGTCGTAACCTTTATTTTTATATACATCGCTGCGTTATTGCTTTTGCAGATACATTCTTATTTATATTACTTATAAAGTGCGGTTGTGTATTCTTCGTATCATCGATCAGTCTTCGAAACCATGATTCAAGGTGTAGTTCTGCCCGTTACTTGTGCTATAGATTTAATCTTAAATGTTTAATCTTTGTGTGTGTGTGCGTGTGTGTGTGTGTGTGTGTGTGTATTTTCCAAATTTTTTTTTATCTTTACAGACAAGGTCCAAGACCGAAAAAGCCTCACCTTCGAGTATCAACCAAAATATCGCCACTTTGATGATTCAGAAGCTGAAGCTGCTTTAAGAGATTTCTGTCCAAAAGTCAGTGGATTACTGCAGAATGATGTCGGGGATTTGGTCCACAAAACTGTAAATATTATTAGGGGACTGTCACCGCAATCTGTGGAATATTTCTACAATTCTTTAAAAAATAATGATCTTTGTGATTCTTCAAAATTGCTGTAAGTAATCAATTTACAGTTTTCTTAATATATTTCATATTTCGCTCATTTATCAAAAGGCCTATGAACACCATACTAGCTAGACATGCCAAATAAAATTTAATCTTGTCTGACACATACAGTCAGTGATGAGGATTTATGTTATAACTCTGATGCGATCAAGAGTTATAACATAAATCCTTATACACTGAGTGACCACTTTATTATGACCACCTGACAGTTTTAAGCAAATGAGCTATGGCTGCACGCTGTTTGCCGCCAGAGGGCGAGGCTAGTGTAAAAACAGAAAGCTTAGTGCTTGCGACAGTAGTAGAAGTGTTTTTTGGGTGACGAGATGGGTAAAAATTGTGATTTGGTAGACTTTAAACGTGGGATGATTGTAGGAGTTCGGAGCTATGGAGCGAGTATCACCGAAACCGCCGTATTCGTGAAATGTTCCAGAGCAGCTGTTGTTAAAGTGTTTAAAGACTTGACTGTCAGCCAAAAAACTGGGTCTCTACGTGCAACGTGTGGTCGTCATCGACTAGTGACTGCTCGGGCGGAACGGAGAGTGTCCAGACTGGTAACAGACAAAAGAAGGGCAACAGAGCAGCAAATTACAGACCATCTTAATCAAGGATCCCCTAAAATGATCTCTGCATGCACTGCTTGCCGTACACTGCATCGGATGGGATATGGCAGCCGAAGGCCTGTTCGAACACTTTTGCTGTCTGCAGTTAACAAGAGAAAACGTCACCAATTCGCACAGGAGCACAAGGATTGGACAGTCGATAATTGGAAACAAATTATCTGGTCCGATGAATCACGTTTTCAGTTGCACCATGCCGATGGCCGAGTGAGAATTTGGCGGAAACAGCACGAAAGCATGAACCCCAAATGCATTGCTACAACCCTTCAAGCTGGGAGTGGCAACGTTATGGTTTGGGGAATGTTTTCCTGGCATACTTTGGGCCCTTTAATTCGTGTTGATCAATGTCTGACTGGCACATCATATCTAAACATCGTTGCGGGCCAAGTGCATCCTGTTATGTGGATAGTTTATCTCAATGGCGATGGCTACTTTCAACAAGATAATGCGTCCTGTCATAGTGCTCGTGTTGTACAAGATTGGTATCAGGAACATGCCGGTGAGTTCACTTTGCTTAGGTCGCTCCCCACAATCTCCAGATCTCAACCCCATGGAGAATTTGTGGGATGAAGTTGAACGAGCCATCAGACAGCTGGATCCACAACCCTGCAATCTCACACTCCTGGAAAGTGCTATTCATCAAGCATGGTCTCAGATTCCACAAACCACCTATCAACATCTCGTGGAGTCCATGACACGAAGAATCGACGCAGTATTAAAGGCAAAATGTGGCCCAACGAAGTACTGAGGGGGTGGTCATAATAAAGTGGCCACTCAGTGTATATACAACCCGAGGACCGGCTTTCGGTTACTAGAATCTTCGGAGTCACAAACATTTTTGAGAAATTTTTATGCAAAGTATCTTTCAAGCTACTAGTGCAAATGATGATTTCTCTAAATGGGCCATACTGGTGGTATCGCAGATTTTTACAGAACAGTGGAGTTTCAAAGGCACCACTAGAAATACACAAAATTTCACAGAATTTGTTTGGGAGAATCATATGCTTATATACACCGATGATCCATTACATTATGACCACCCTCAGCCTAGAAAAACGCGCGCGCCTAGAGACCGAATGGTGGCGCAGGTGAAGTTCACAGAACAGTATATATATAACCCGAGGACCGGCTTTTGGTTACTAGAGTGTTCCGAGTCCCAGTGGGAAAGCAGCCGATTTATCGGAGTCACAGTGGGAAAGCTGCCGATTTATCGGAGTTTGATAAAGGACACATTGTGATGGCACGGCGCATCGGAACTACCATCTCTGAAACGGCACGACTTGTGGGTTGTTCACGTGCCGCTGTAGTGAGTACATATCAAAAGTGGTGCACAGATGGCCGAATGACGAACCATCCTCCAGCCGTGTGTCATTCGCAGCTCACGGATGCCAGAGGGGAGCGGAGAATGTCGCGCATTGTTCACAGCGACCGCAGGGCCACAGTGCGACAAATCACCCGCAGCTACAATAGTGGTGATCAGGGCAATGTATCACAGCACACAGTTCATCGCAGCCTTCTACGCATGGGACTACGTAGCCGGAGATCCAGATGGGTCCCCATACTCACTGTACGTCACCGCCAGCAACGTATGAAAGGTTCCCAAGATCATCGAGATCGGACCATGGATGATTGGAAGAAAGTGGCCTGGTCTGACGAATCAAGAATCCTGGTGCATCACGTAGACGGCAGAGCGCGGATACGCAGATTTTCAACGGAGGCTATAGAACCTGGATGCACTGTTGGGAGGAAACAGGCCGACGGCGGCGGTGTTATGTTGTGGGCGGTGATTTCTTTGGACACTTAAGGCCCCATTATCCGAATAGCACAATCCCTGACTGCTGTGAGGCATCTGAACATCGTTGTGAACCACAAGTTCACCCATTCATGGCAACTGTATTCCCTGCTGGTGATGGCCATTACCAGCAGAATAATGAGCCATGGCATACTGCTAGAATCGCCAAGCAGTGGTTTGAGGAACATGCTGGCAACTTTCTGTTAATGTCCGGGCCTCCAAATTCACCTGATATGAACCCAATCGAACATTTGTGGTTCGACTTGGAAAAGCGGATTCGCGCTAAATCACCCCCTCCCCCGAAATGTACGAGAACTGTAGGACCTGCTGTTGACATTATGGCACCAAATACCTCAGAATAGCTGTCGCCACCTCATTGAAAAGATGTGTCGCCGAGTGGCTGCTGTTTGGGAAGGGTTGTGCGTGCTGCCTGCCCCGCAGGACGCACATGAGATAACGGCAGATAGCAGTGAGAGCACATGCCCGCGTAGCTCAGTTGGGAGAGTGACTTACTCCGGAGTGAGGGTACGCGGATTCGATGCCATGGTGCGGACAAACGTGTTCGTTATATTGGCGCCCGGACTTCCAGAATAACACTGCTGTTAAGTTTCTCGCAATGATGTGATGTTCTTTCCACACGGCAAGACAGGAAAAATGAGTGTCACTTCTTCAGTGTTTTGAAAAAATAAATCAATGTGATGTTACGTTCCACACACCCAATTGTCTGGGATTTTTCAAATGCACGTTCTTCATGGGATGACTGCCTACAGCGACACAAGGTCCCGGCCCTCTTTCGGGAGGGGGGGTAGAGATGTGACGTGCTTGCCCCGCAGGACACACATGAGATAAAGGCAGATAGCAGTGAGTGCACATGTCCGCGTAGCTCAGTTGTGAGACCGACTTACTCCAGAGTGAGGGAACAGGATTCGATGTCCGGCACGGAGAAACTTGTTCGTCATAAGGTGGTCATAATGTAATGGCTCGTCGGTGTACTCTAGAATGTTTAATATAGCACCTGCGATCATGTCCGGTTTCTGAGATGAAATCAGACATTTGTACAAAAGAAAAATAGTGTAATGCTTTGTCCCTTAGTTTCATTATGGATTCACTGTTTAAAGGGTGATTCGTAGCTCACAGAAATACAGCGATAGGTGGTTTTGTGTGCTCTTGATGGGAAACTTAGGAGTAGGCTACGATTAATAAATTAAAAGAAAAGTTTAAAATAGTGGATTTTTTGGTAGGCTCAATTTCGATACTAAATGAGTGTAGTGACGCCACAGATTAAAATTCCCCTTTAACTGTCTGTAGCTAGCAGCAGTTTGATGAGTGAATGATCAATAATACCATTTTCCAAAACCACCAGATGAGATGTTCATTACTGAACGTCATTCCTCACTGCGGTCTTGAGCACCAGTTTGAAAGACGTTTCAGCAAAGATAGAACCAAAGAAAGTTTGAACAAAGACAAATCCGAGTGCGTAAGCGTTTTTGCCATCTCTTTAATTATGGAAAAAATTAACGATGCACTGATATGGTTGTAACAGTCACTAAGAAAAGGTCTGAGGAAATATGCATTACAGCTACAGACGTCCTAGTGCAGTGCGGATGAAGATGGATATAAATTACATTTGCTGCGGTGCTTACCCTTTTTCGGGTAGACCACGGATTGTGAAATTAGGACTCAGAAAAATGCTCCCAGTATTGCAGGTGGTGTAACGTACCAGGAGATGTGACGTACCTGCCCGAAGGACGCACACGACATAAAGGCAGATAGGAATCAGAATAAAAAAAAAAAAAAAAAACGTCCGCGTAGCTCAATTGGTAGAGTGACTTATTCCGGAATGAGGGGATCCGGGTTCGAATCCTGGCGTGGACAGAAATGACGGAGAAATTTACTTCGTTATAGTGGGTTTGGTCATTCAAAAAAGGAAATAAAATGAACGTACTCAGTGTATTGCATTTTTCCTTATTCTCTCTCTCTCTCTCTCTCTCTCTCTTCCATTTTTTTCTTTTTTTTTTTTTTTTCGGAGAGGGGGGGATGAAATGTGGTTTCATCGGGATGACAGCGTTAAGGAATATAACTTTTCAATCCGACGATTGAAAGTTTTCTTCTTTATGTGCCACTTCCAACTAAGAAGTTGGAGGTTAACGAATGACGACTTTTCTGGGTTTTTTTATTCGTGTGTTATACCACCAACTGTCAGTCCGGTGCATTGTTTTATATCATCTGTGAAAACACAAATTTGCCTGTGGTGGGGCTCTAACTGGCATCCTTCTGCTCCGGGACTGAATGCTTTCTCAGTTAAGCAACACAGACGAAATTTATTGCTGTAAATTTGATGTCTTGTCGTGTGATTCACTTCTCTAGTAAACCACACTATCCCCCCTTGAGAAAGGGCTGCAACAGAGTAAGGAGCTTCCCGGTCAGCCGGCAAACCACATCTGAAGGAGCTCACTCTAGAAGAAGGAATTCTCACTTAATTCCAGACGATGTGTAGAACAAACATCACACATTTTTCGAAGAACCCAGCGGCCAGTAGATTTATTTTTCACAATCGGGTGCCAATTGGAAAACACAAATTTGTCGGTGACGGAGGTCGAAATCCCACCTCCTCGCTCCGGAGCCATTTATTCTAACCGAACAAACTACACCGACGGAATGTAGCGCTGCAAATTTTTTGTCTTGACACGGGCTTCACCTCTGTAGTTTGTCACATTATCTACTCCGTAGTTTTTTCTGAAGCAAAGAAGGCATTTT
Source organism: Macrothele yani (assembly GCA_039090855.1). NCBI lineage: Eukaryota > Metazoa > Arthropoda > Arachnida > Araneae > Macrothelidae > Macrothele > Macrothele yani. The sequence continues at coordinate 512,955 of CM077021.1, read as the reverse complement.
CATTAATTCCAGCCGATGTGTGGAACAAACATCACACATTTTTCGAAGAACCTAACTGCCAGTAGATCAATTTCCACAATCGGTCGCCAATGTGAAAACACACAAATTGCCGGTGACGAAGCTCGAAGAGCATCATTCTGCTCCGGAGCCGAATGCTTTCTCAATTAAGCTACACAGACAGAGCTTATCGCAGCAACTTTGTCGTCTTGACATGTGCTTCACCTTTGTAGTACGTCATCAATCTATCCAACCCTTTCGTCTGCTCTACTTTGCTCTTTCCCCCTCTGTCTTATCTTCTAGAACCAGTTGGAGAATATTGCATGTTTTCCTTACCTCAGAGTATGATCAAATGTCCAGATTTGAGCCTTTCAGCTCTCTTTACAAGTTGTTTTTTCTGCTATGAATATACGAAAAACTTCATTCAATATCTAACTGATCCAATTAAACCTCGTCATGCTTCTTATGCGCCCACATTTCGAACGGCTTATGCCTTCTGACAGCATCCTTCTCTAGAACCTAAGTCTCACAACAACGTAGAAATATTGGCTATATATAGCATTTCAGGATCCTAAATCTAAAACTAAAATCTAAATTTTTTCGCACAATATTTTCCTGCCCAAATTGAATATTGCTTTCCAATTCCGTTTTTGCGTGCTTTATTTCTTGTTTATCTCAGCAAAAACTAGTTAACAAATAAATGGAGATATTAGCTTTTCTTAGATTTTATTACTGCATTTGACATTTGCTGGAAATCACTTTCTACCAATGCATATTTTAATTGTGAGTTCCATCTCTTCACTGTTCCTTTCCACTATCAAGGGTAGTTCTTCATCTGAGGTTGCTATGTGTAACGTACCAGGAGATGTGACGTACCTGCTAGAAGGACGCACACGACATAAAGGCAGATAGGAATCAGAATAAAACGTCCGCGTAGCTCAATTGATAGAGTGACTTATTCCGGAATGAGGGGATCCGGGTTCGAATCCTGGCGTGGACAGAAATGACGGAGAAATTTACTTCGTTATAATGGCGCCCGAACTATCCGGATGACCCGACCGTTCAAAATCTCGCAATGGTGTGATGTTATTTCCACACCGCGAGATAGGAAAAATAAGAGAATCCCTTCTCCAGCACTTCGAAAAAAAAAAAAAAAAAAAAAAAAATAAGGGGAGATGATGTAACGTACCAGGAAATGTGACGTACCTGCCAGAAGGACGCACACGACATAAAGGCAGATAGGAATCAGAATAAAACGTCCGCGTAGCTCAATTGGTAGAGTGACTTATTCCGGAATGAGGGGATCCGGGTTCGAATCCTGGCGTGGACAGAAATGACGGAGAAATTTACTTCATTATATATGTAATGTTCGTGTATGTATAGCTGACTGAACACTACATAAATCAGTTCTCAAAAACTTCACCTACAGTGAAACAGGAGTCATTCAAGAGAACGTCGAAAAAAGTTACTTACGATTAGTTATTCAGCCACTAATAATTTGACACTCAACAAGGCGTAACTACAACTCTTTTTTTTAATATTACTATCTTAATCAAACGAACATGAGCTAATAATAATAACACTTGGTTAGGAAAACAACACCAACAGCAGAATACAACACGCAGCCTTCAAATAGCTTGAATTAGACAACGTCTCTTCCACAATTAACATTACGCTGAAGAGCAATTGAGTTAGAGACAGCTGGCGTTATGCAAATGTGGCGCTGTGGGTGGCCCAGTAAACGGAAACGACATGACGTATGCAGCGATCCGACAATATAAGGAGTTATGCGACGGGAATCAGTAAGAGTGGGACGCAGTATGGGTAAGACGAAGGATCTAAGCGCATTTGATCGTTGACAAATTGTCGGTGCCCAACGAATGGATCACTCCATCTCGGAAGTCTTGCAGGCACTGGGATTTTCAGGAGGCACTGTGTCACGGGTGCACCGTGAGTACATCGAATCCGGTAAAACAATCCCTGCAAAGGCCAACTGACGTGAACAACAGCGTGTGGATGAGCGGCGTCATCGTCGGCTAGCTCGCATTGTAACAGCGGATAGAAGGGCCATAGTGCAAGAAATCACTCGGCAACTTAACGCTGGTGCACAAAAACGTGTAAGCAGCCACACCATCCAGAACCATCTCCTCGCAATGGGGTACAGAAGCCATCGTCCCACGAGGGTACAGCTGCTGACCGCACATCACAGGGTGCAAAGATTAGCATGGGCGCGGAAACATCGCCACTGGACCCTAGATATGTGGAAAAATGTTGCCCGGACTGATGAGTCGAGATTCACGTTGGTACATGCGGATGGCAGGATACGAGTACGGCGCAAACTACAGGAAGCGATGGATCCTTCTTGCCAGCAGGGTACTCTTCAAGCTGGTAGGGGTGGCATTTTCGTCAGGGGACTGCTTACGTGGACTGAAATGGGACCCCTGGTACGTGTGACATCGTCCCTCACAGGTCAACGTTACCGGGATATCCCGGGCGACCATTTGCTCTCGTTTGTGCGTCTTCAACATTCCACTGGGGACCTCATCCTGCAACAAGACAATGCACCGTGCCATCGCTCCCGAATTGTATCCAAATGGTTGGATGAACACTCCATTGACGTGACCTCGCTTTCTTGGCCAGCTAGGTCACCTGATCTCAGTCCCATCGAGCACATCTCGGATGCCATCGAGAGAGATGTTCGAGGCTCTAACCCCCTCTATCAGACCTTCGTGAACTGTGGGAGCTTGTTCAGGGGTCGTGGATCCGTATGGCTTCCCAACGCTTCCGGTGTCTTGTCGAGTCCATGCCGAGACGAATCGCCGCCGTCATTAGGGCGAAAGGTGATGCTACACGTTACTAGACAGGTATCTCTAATTCAATTGCTCTTCAGTGTATAACTCCCACCATCTCTCTCCATACTTTTGCTGCTGCTGAAACATTATATAGCATTCAGTTCTCATCGGACACATACAGACGTCATACGTTCCGACCTCAAGGTGTTGCCAACCATACTCTTGCGAGAGAGAAGATATCACGGTAAGTTTGAAAAACGCTAAAGGAGGATGAACTAAAATTTACATAAAAATTATCTTTTCTACGTAAATGTGAGTTCATTCTTCTTTAACTAACTAAAAGTTAAAGTTAAATTAAAGTATACGTCACAGCTATTAGGATTGTACGATCTTCATGCTTCAGGTTGTTTATTAAAGTTTCCATAATCTTAATACCATCTCTTCTGTTTTCCAAAGACTCATGCATTCTGGTTTTAGCAAAGATACTGTCGAGAACGGGTGATATAACACTCCATTGTCGGACTCCTTTTCTTATATCTGCTCATTCAGTTTTGTATAATAACCCCAGCTTTCTGATTCCAGTAGGCATTTGTTATAGTAACCCTAACTTTCCGATTCCAGTAGGCATCTTGAACTTTAACCATTCTATTATCCTGAATGTCAACTTCAGCAACTTGTAGAATCTCCATAAGCTTGTCATAATTTATTTAACCAAACGCTTTTTCATAAACCAAAGCACACACAAACAATGGGATTTTCATGTCTGTTCTCTTTTTAGTTATCTTTGACAGTAAAAAAATTGCTTTTCTTGTTCTAACTCATGATATAAGCCCAAACTGTGTGTGTCACCAGTTCCTCTGTCCACTTCCGAATATATAAACTATATTATGAATGATTCTTAATAAAATTTTACTTACATGAGTAGACTAATAATCTTTTGCCCTGGTAGTTTTTTAGTCTTGGTCTTTTCAAGAATTCGGATTATAAAGGAATTGTTCTACCTTCTGGGACCTCTCTTATTCTGTACATGTCCTTTAGAACATTTTTGATTCTTCTGATATCTAAGAAATTTATTAATTTCTTTGAGATTACATCTGAACCTGTCGTTTCTCCGTATTTAACAGGTTGTAATGCATATTTTTCTCCATCTTTTATTATATTCCGTCTCTGTCCAGTATCTTCTGCTAGCTGGAAATTTCTCACATCATCGTACAATGCTCCAAAGTAGTTTAATCATTCTTTTTTAACTTGTCCTGCATCAGTGCTTACTTTCTCGCCTTTCTTTGTAATACGGTCTGCTCTTCATGAGAGTTCATTAATCTCTTTACAAAGTTCTTTTGCGTTATGCCTGATTCGTCGTTGTTGCACCTCTTCACATTTCTTCGTCAGGCACTCTTTTTTTATTTTCATAATTTCTCTTTGGGTCTTTTTAGTCCATTCTTCGTATTTCTCCAAATTTTGGCCTTTGCATTTTTCCCTCTCATCTACAAAGGAAGATAAACATCGTTGTTGGTTTTCTCGAAAGAAAATGAACGTCGTTGCTAGTTTTCTCGAAATAAGGTAAACATCGTTGCTATTTTTCTTAAGGCGATATCACTAACCATATATTTATATTCATATGTATATGACGAAGCCATTGATTTCTTGAGAGAGTTTTTCTGCTGCAAAACGTTGTGGCCCAAGAACCAATTTCTTTCTGTCTGGCTGCTTCAAGGAAGGCGTGTATAAAATGAACACACATGTGCTGGGGGAACTTCAAACCATCATTGAGCTGCAGTTGCAAGTTTTACAGACGCGTAGCAAAAAGTCTAAAGACGTGGTGAACAGAGTACCACCATCCTTTTACAAATATAGATCACATTTCAAGCAAAAACTGCGTTCCGTAAATATTTGGGTAAAAAGAATATTAAATGAGAAATTTGTGCAATAAATGTAATGTACCATCTGGGCAATGCAACTAAAGAATCGTCCTGTAAACTTGAAATTCAAAATCCTGCGTTTCGCATTAAAAACTTTTTTCTAACAACGTTACCACTTTTGGGGTCCTGAAAATTTTCCTGGATATGCTTTTATTAGTGTAATGAGAAAATCTTTTGTTTGATGTGTTCCTCCAATTAAGTATTGTTTTCGCTGATTGTTTGGGTTTTAGTCTTTACGATATTCCTTAATCCTTCATTTTAAATAATAGTACATCGACATTTGGAAATTCATGACACATTTCAAACAAAATGAAATCACGTCCATATGCCAAAGACTTGCAAATATCATTAAACCACAGTAGCCTTACACGTGGTCAACCATCATGACGGGTAATTCAAAATGGAGTTTCCTTGATCAGAACAAATTCTATAGATAATTTCCAAGATTTCTCTTAACCTTACGACCTCGTCCTGGGCGTGACTGTATTAAAGCATTTACCTCTCGAAAAAGGCCCATTACTCACTCAATTAACTGCGATACATTTCTTGCACCTGGAATATTAATACATTCCAGAAGTTTGAAAAATGCGTAATTGGTTTTACAACCATCCGAATGTAAACTAACATTTTAGATATACAGGGTGTTACAAAAATGTGCATAATAACCCCCCGGGGGATTCCTTGGACAAATGCAAGCAAAAAGTGTTCAGGGACATTTTGTCATTTAGGGCTTATTTACTGAGATATGGCCACTAAAGTTTCGTGGCGTCGTATCCGCAACTACCATAAAGCGCGTTTCCCAACAAGACAGCAAAACACAAATGAAGCCACAAACAGGTCAAGGGACATTTTTTTTTTTTGTTTAATCGGCTGGGAAAGATAAACAAGTGCATCAGAACGACATTACATCACTACATTCTTACAGAAAGCACAGAAAACGAACGTAATTCCATTCAAATGATTATTTCTCATATGTCTCTGTGGCCTTTGTTACGGAGGTAGTTACGTCGAGTAAGCTTCATTTGCATACGTCTGCGAGGTGTTTGACGCTTCATTTGTGTTTGCCTGTCTTTATGGTAGTTGCAGATATGAAGTCACCAAACTTTAGGGAACGATATCTCAGTAAATAAGCCCTAAATGACAAAATGTCCCTCAACACCTTTTCCTTGTATTTCCCCAAGGAATCACCCCTTGGGGTTATTATGCGCCATTTGGCAACACCCTTGTGACGTGCCTACCCCACAGGACGCACACGACATAAAGGCAGATAGCAGCGAGAACGAACGTCTGCGTAGCTCAGTTGGTAGAGCGACTTGTTCCGGAATAAGAGGACTCGGGCTCGATCCCCGGCGTGGACCAAAAAGGACGGAGAAATTTACTTCGTTACAATGGTGCCCGAACTTTCCGGATGACCCGGCCGTTAAAGATCTCGCAATGGTGTGATATTCTTTCCACACCGCGAGACGGAAAAAATAAGAGAATCCCTTCTTCAGCGTTTCGAAAAATAAATGTGTGTGATGATGCATTCCACACACCAGATTGACTGGGAGTTCTCAAGTGCACGTTCTTCAGCGGATGACTGCCTCCAGCGACACATGGTCCCGGCTGACCTGTGGACCATGCCCCCGGCCCCCTTTCTGGGGGGGATGTGACGTGCCTGCCCCACAGGAAGCACACGACATAAAGGCAGATAGCTGCGAGAACGAACGTCTGCGTAGCTCAGTTGGTAGAGCGACTTGTTCCGGAATAAGAGGACTCGGGCTCGATCCCCGGCGTGGACCAAAAAGGACGGAGAAATTTACTTCGTTACAATGGTGCCCGAACTTTCCGGATGACCCGGCCGTTAAAGATCTCGCAATGGTGTGATATTCTTTCCACACCGCGAGACAGAAAAAAATAAGAGAATCCCTTCTCCAGCGCTTCGAAAAATAAATGTGTGTGATGTTGCATTCCACACACCAGATTGACTGGGAGTTCTCAAGTGCACGTTCTTCAGCGGATGACTGCCTCCAGCGACACATGGTCCCGGCTAACCTGTGGGCCATGCCCCCGGCCCCTTTCGGGAGGGGATGTGTGAGGTGCCTGCCCCACAGGACGCACACGACATAAAGGCAGATAGTAGCGAGAACGAACGACTGCGTACCTCAGTTGGTAGAGCGACTTGTTCCGGAATAAGAGGACTCGGGCTCGATCCCCGGCGTGGACCAAAAAGGACGGAGAAATTTACTTCGTTACAATGGTGCCCGTACTTTCCGGATGACCCGGCCGTTAAAGATCTCGCAATGGTGTGATATTCTTTCCACACCGCGAGACGGAAAAAATAAGAGAATCCCTTCTTCAGCGCTTCGAAAAATAAATGTGTGTGATGTTGCATTCCACACACCAGATTGACTGGGAGTTCTCAAGTGCACGTTCTTCAGCGGATGACTGCCTCCAGCGACACATGGTCCCGGCTGACCTATGGACCATGCCCCCGGCCCCATTTCAGGGGAGGGGGTGTGTGACGTGCCTGCCCCACAGGACGCACACGACATAAAGGCAGATAGCTGCGAGACGAACGTCTGCGTAGCTCAGTTGGTAGAGCGACTTGTTCCGGAATAAGAGGACTCGGGCTCGATCCACGGCGTGGACCAAAAAGGACGGAGAAATTTACTTCGTTACAATGGTGCCCGAACTTTCCGGATGACCCGGCCGTTAAAGATCTCGCAATGGTGTGATATTCTTTCCACACCGCGAGACGGAAAAAAATAAGAGAATCCCTTCTCCAGCGCTTCGAAAAATAAATGTGTGTGATGTTGCATTCCACACACCAGATTGACTGGGAGTTCTCAAGTGCACGTTCTTCAGCGGATGACTGCCTCCAGCGACACATGGTCCCGGCTAACCTGTGGGCCATGCCCCTGGCCCTTTCGGGAAGGATGTGAGGTGCCTGCCCCACAGGACGCACACGACATAAAGGCAGATAGTAGCAAGAACGAACGACTGCGTAGCTCAGTTGGTAGAGCGACTTGTTCCGGAATAAGAGGACTCGGGCTCGATCCCCGGCGTGGACCAAAAAGGACGGAGAAATTTACTTCGTTACAATGGTGCCCGTACTTTCCGGATGACCCGGCCGTTAAAGATCTCGCAATGGTGTGATATTCTTTCCACACCGCGAGACGGAAAAAATAAGAGAATCCCTTCTTCAGCGCTTCGAAAAATAAATATGTGTGATGTTGCATTCCACACACCAGATTGACTGGGAGTTCTCTAGTGCACGTTCTTCAGCGGATGACTGCCTCCAGCGACACATGGTCCCGGCTGACCTGTGGGCCATGCCCCTGGCCATCTTTCGGGGGGGATGACATAAAGGCAGATAGCAGCGAGAACGAACGTCTGCGTAGCTGAGTTGGTAGAGCGACTTGTTCCGGAATAAGAGGACTCGGGCTGGATCCCCGGCGTGGACCAAAAAGGACGGAGAAGTTTACTTCGTTACAATGGTGCCCGAACTTTTCGGATGACCCGGCCGTTAAAGATCTCGCAATGGTGTGATATTCTTTCCACACCGCGAGACGGAAAATATAGGAGAATCCCTTCTTCAGCGTTTCGAAAAATAAAGGTGTGTGATGTTGCATTCCACACACGAGATTGACTGGGAGTTCTTAAGTGCACGTTCTTCAGCGGATGACTGCCTCCAGCGACACATGGTCCCGGCTGACCTGTGGGCCATGCCCCCGGCCTTCTTTCGGGGGGGGGGGTGACGTGCCTGCCCCACAGGACGCACACGACATAAAGGCAGATAGCAGCGAGAACGAACGTTTGCGTAGCTCAGTTGGTAGAGCGACTTGTTCTGGAATAAGAGGACTTGGGTTCGATCCCAGACGTGGACCAAAAATGACGGAGAAATTTACTTCGTTATACCCTATATACAGGAAAGTGCGAGAAGGTTAGCTCCTTTTCGGATGCTTTAGGGAATTTCTCTTCGAACAAACTTCATTTCTACTACATCATAACGTTTGTTTATGTGTTTATACCACCAAATATCTTCAAAGTAATGATAACAATTTTTTTCCAGGGGAATTTACTTGGATTCTTTGAAAATGTCGTCTACCGAAGGAGCGGTTCAGCTTTTGACTAAGCTGACAGTTAATCATGAAATATCTGAAACTGAAGTAATGTTATGGCTCTTATCAATGACCGCAAACAGTAGACCAGATGAAGGAGCAATTAGAGCAGCTCTGGTAAGCAACAATTTCATTTGCTTTTGTTCACTATCTTCCTTGAATTGCCGCTTTCTGTGAGGTAAATATAGTAAATGAGAATAGTTTTAGAATACAACTGTAATAAGTACACAGTCGTCGGAAAAACAAAACCAGGAGTATGACACCGAATGTTTGGGTAGAAAGGCAGGTATTTCTACTAAAGTTTCAAATGTAAAACTCCAGAGACTTTCCAAAACGTTTTGAAAAGCATGAAATCAGTAGTTCTCTCGCAAAAATTTTAATTTCTGCTTCGTCCTGCGCGAAAAGTTTTTTTATTAGAGAATTTATGAAGAATCGTGATCGTAGTTACAGCAATCAGATGAAAGAAAGAGCTTCAAAAAAGAACTTAGAGAAGCGCATATATGGTGTTAAACCCTAATATTCTAACACCCTCTCTAGAGGAAAATAATAAATTTGGACATGTAGAAAGTATATTGATAATTATGTTAAAAGAGTTTTTTCTAATTTGATGTGAAAAAGACCAATTATCTTCTCATGTAAAGTCTGAAATTAAGCCACCGATCGTAGAGATTTGCTATCATATATGCAGGAGAAATGGGAAATTGTATTCGGGCGTACAGAAATGAGATGAAAAAAGAATGTTTCATGTGGAGCTCACACAGGATCAGATACAGTTCGAAATGCATCGACGTTCACTAGCGTGAAAATACGGTATCCGCAAAAAAGGATGGTATGTAGGTGATATGACCATGGGTAAAGTTAGGGTGTGCTAAATGAAGTTTTCTAATCCGCAGTTCGAACTGGACATATCGTTAAACTAAAGATCAAAAAATTAACCCGGCCTAAACGGGAATATTTTGCATCAGAAACTTGTGAAAAAGTTTGATCGTGATTAGAACTTTCGTGGGTAAAAAGTACTTTTCTCATTACACTTTTAGACCTGAGACAGGATGCCAACTGTAAAGAGGAATTTACTTCACCTGATGGAATTATGCATTTGTGCTACTTATCAGTGAAACTTTGCAAAGGGAAAGTAAAAGAATACGTGGAAAGTTTTGCATCAGCCTAATATATGCGGCGACAGAGTGTCTGCAGGAGAACGGACAGATGGGCGCACTGACAAATACACAGACAAATGGCGAAGTAATACCTACTGTAAACACATTTTCTTTGTTGTTCTTATCTCTAAGGATGTACCAAAAAGAATTCAGTGCCGCTAGGTGGCCGAGTATTAAGAGTCTAGTCATCCTAGTTGGACCCAAGTTTGAATCCCAAATGCGGCATAGGTGGTGTGTTTGTCTTACGACGCTGGCTCTCTTCCTTTTCTGGAATCAGTGACCTAAAATAAGGACGTGCAGGTGTTTATGGGCGAAAGAGTTGTTCATGATATCATTCACTCCGAAACAAACAAAGAGAAAATCAGAAGGTGAAGCAGTTGCTGGAACCTTTTGTGACGTATATTCTAAATTAACTTTCCTTTTTAGTTTCTTTCCCTATGTAAATCTTGAGTTTGTTCTCGGTTATACTTCACACTTAACGTGATATCTTTTCTTTCAAATGAATACTGTTGGCAACATAATTGCGGTGGAATGAACGTGACGTATGCCTGCTATTAGATAAGAACAAGAGATATAAACTACGATACAACTGTTGATTGTGGAGCGTTGTGGAACGTAGCGTTGTTGGTGTGTGGTGCGTTTAATGTGGAGTGCTATGTTATGTTACGATGTGTTGGAGAAAACATCTTGAATAAAGCATCATTTCTGTAAGTTTGACTTCTGTTTTTAAATGTTTCGTCTGTCCGTTAAGGTTTAATTTAGGAACTCTTTCATCGTATGGTGATGTTTTAAAATAATGTAGCAGCACGAAAAGACATCTACGTTATATTGGCAGCCGAACAGACTCATAGTAGAAGTCACGGAAAATGGCAAACCTCACGGATCCTATCGGTCTCTTCTATGACTCTTATAGACATGATCACGAGGCTCATAATTCTACAACAGACAATCTACGCACTCAGCGTTATAGAGCACCAAATAACTCTCCAAGTGCTTTGTACGCAGCCTGCGGTTCCGACTTACCAGACAGCGAATACGCGAGGTACGGAACTTATGTACCGCGTACTTCGACTGCAGTGCCTCAACAGCAATTTACCCCACCACCCCCCGTGAGAAGGAGCAACATTCTTGCTCATTGCGTACCCCATGTGGGTTCTATTGCATTCAGGGGAGACGGCGGATCGCTTAGGTTTTGAGAGGATCTTGACGATCATTTTGATTTTTATAATGTTCCTGAAGACTGTCAAATACCTATTGCGGGCACATGTTTGCAAGACACTGCAAAGGTCTGGTACAGACAGTGGCGTCGGATAAATCCAGAGGGCTCCTATCAGCAATTTCGAGCTGACGTTTTGAATGTCTTTCATTTTGGCACCAATAAAGCCGGCCTTGCCCAGCAACTGTTTTTCAGGCAACAGCAAGCGTCAGATAGTCCAGTCTCGTTCGCTCTGGAAACAGTTCGACTGTATAAATTATGGGATTCCGCTGCAGTCGAGTTTGATATTTGTGATACTTTGCTACAGCAGCTGGATTCCTTCCTGCAGGATTTTTGGAAGTTCGACGTCCTGTCTCCCTTCACGAGTCCCTAAAACTCATTCGAGTGTTTCAAGAACGACACAGCAAAGGGCAATCTTCACAGGGCCAAGAGTACCGCCAACCTACGCAGTACCATGAACCTCCCATTCAGGCTAATAGATATCAGCAGCCAAAACAGAACTTTCGTCAAGGACAATTTTTCAAGCAGCCTCGGCAGGCTGCTTATCAGTCAAGGGTGGGGAACGCCTATCAGCAGTCTAGATACGTGCCGCCGCATCGTCGGGCACCACAGGTGCGACATCCTGACTATTATGGGAACCAGGATAACAACCAAGTTTCTCGTCCCCGGGATAATTACTACCCGGTTGTCAAGACATATCCAAAACACCGTGCTGAAGGGCAAGGCAAGCCTAATGATATTAATGCTGACTCTCCTGCACGTTACTACAACTCCGCACGTTCTGGTGCTTCGGCAAATTTCCAAAATCAATTAAGACATACTACTCAGTTTCACGACAATTTAAACTTCAGCAGAAGGTAGATGGGTCGAGTCTATCTCCTCCTTTTTCTGAAGACCTCAAATCTCTTTTTTTGACCATTTAAGCTCCGCAATTGCCTGATATTCTTGTCACCTTGAGTAAAGTAGTGGTGTCCACTAAAATTGATTCTGGATCTGACATTTCTGCATTAAACTTTGATTTCTGTGCTGCTACCTTTCCAAATGCTTGTGTCGAGCCCTCCCAGCAATGTCTGCGAGGTGCCAAAAATAATGTCTTTTCCATCTCGGGTTCAGTTTATTTACCTGTCAAGATTGGCAAAGTTCAAGTTTCTTATACTTTCTTCTTGATCCAAGAGTTACCCGTGGATTGCCTTCTCGGGGTGGATTTCAGTAAAATGTTTAAGCTTACACTTGATTTCGAGCATGGCCTAATCCTAATGCTTGAGGTTAGTCCTTCCACCCCAGAAGAGCCTATTGATTTTTCTGCAGTTCTTGCGAGTTACAGATTATTGCCTGAGCACAAGAGCCAACTTGGTCAGGTTTTAAACAGCAGAGCATGGTTATTTTCTGACAAGCCAGGGTTTACATAGGTGGTGTATCATACCATTGATACGGAAGGGGTAATCCCATAGCATGTAAGCCTTATCCATGTCCGAACCAGAAAAAAGCTGAGTTCCAAAAATAAATTCAGGACATGCTCCATTCGGAGATTATTAAGGAATCACTTAGTCCTTGGGCAGCGCCTGCTTTTCTTGTTCCAAAAAACAATCTGGAGAGTATCGCTTTGAGATAGATTATCGTAAACTGAATACGGTGACTAAAACTATCAATTATCCGTTGCCTATAATTAGCGATATTCTCCAGGACTTATCGACAACAAACTGGCTGTCAACTTTGGATTTAGCTAGCGGCAGGTTGCTGTCCACCCAAATTCTGTAGAAAAAACTGGATTTATTACCCCGTTTGGAGCATATGAGTTCCTGCAAATGCCCTTTGGATTGACATATGCTCCCGCAACGTTTCAGCACCTAATAGACTCAGTCTTACGTCTTGTGCTCGGACCCAATGTCCATGTCTATCTGGATGATATAATTGTCTCTTCTGAGACTTTTGAGGAACATCTGTCTCTGTTGGACCAGGTTTTCGAACTGCTACATAATGCGGGTTTAACTTTAAAGCCTGCCAAATGTCAAATTGGACGGGACGAACTAGTATATCTGGGATTAAAAATTACCCCTAATGGCCTTCTAACTGACGACTCAAAGGTCAAGCCAATTTCTGACTTTCCTAGGCCTAAGTCGGCAAAAGAATTGTCTAGATTCTTAAGCATGACCGGGTGGTATCAACAGTTCGTTCCGGGGTACGCTACTCTATGCGAACCTTTATTTGCATTAAAACGAAAGTATAGACACTTTGTTTGGTCCACGGAGGCAGAAACTGCTTTTAATGCTCTTAAACATGCCTTGGTTTCGTCACCTGTGTTGGCCTTTTCTAACCATGCAGAAATGTTTAATATTTTTACTGATGCGTCAGGTGTTGGTCTAGGAGCTGTTTTATCTCAACGAGGGCATCCTATTGCATATGCCTCTCGAACTCTTAACAAAGCAGAACGTAATTACTCTGCTACTGAGCGAGAATGCTTAGCTATTTTGTTTGCAGTTACCAAATTTAAATGCTATCTCAATCACTTAACTGTCAATGTCATCACGGATCATTCGGCACTACAATTTTTAACCACTGCTAAGAATCTGTCTCGAAGATTGTTAAAATGGACACTTCGACTTCAGGAATTTAATGTCCGAATTCAGTATCGCCCTGGTAGGTCAAACCAACTGCCTGACGCACTGTCTCGCTGTCCAGTCAGTTCTGGTGGCCAGGCGGATACTGAACCTCCTTCCCTATTTCTAATTTCGGAAATCACTTCAAGGGAGCAGATAATTTTTGAACTGCCGAATGATCCAGATTTTGGGGAAATCTATAATTTCTTACTCGCTGGTTCTTCTGCTCCTAGTGAACCTTCTTTAGCGGGTCGTAGTCAAAATTATGAGACCATCGACGGTATTTTGTATTATAAAAAATTGTGAATTCAAGACCTGAGTACCGCCCTGCAATACCTCAGTCTGTCCGCATGGCCTTACTATATGAATATCATGATAATCCTCTTGCCGGCCACTTAGGCATACGAAAAACTCGGCCACCCCGATGGCGCAGTGGTCTAAGGCGTTGGCCTCTGATCATTCGCCCGAAAGGGGTCCGGGTTCGAATCCCGGTGAGGCATGGATGTTGTGTTTGTCTTACGGCACTGGCTCTCTCCCTACCCTGGAACCAGTGACCCTAAATTAGGGACGGGCGACTGCTTATAGCCCATTGAGTTGCTCACGGTGGTCGTTAAACCTCCAATCAAAAAAAAACTCATACTAATCTTCGAGACGTAGCCTACTGGCCGGGCATGTACAATAGTATACTCGCATACGTTCGCTCATGTGAGTACTGTCAAAAGTACAATTATGATAATAAACGACCGGTCGGTCACCTTATTTGTAGTTCAAATAATTATGTATTTGAAACCATCTCTATAGATTTATTGCGCCCTTATCCATTATCAACTAAAACTAAGTCTCGTTATATTTCAGTTGTTACAGATAACTTTTCTAAATGGATGGAAGCATTCCTCATTAAAGCAGCTACGGCTGATGTAATATGTGATACTTAAATACATAATGTTTTTACTCGTTTTGGTTGTCCCCGTACCGTAGTCTCGGATCACGGGGTTCAGTTCATTTCGGAGTCATTCGAGCGAATGTGCGCGAGGCTTGAAATCAAACACAAATTTATCAGTCCATATCATCCTAAAGCCAATCCGGCTGAGTGTGTTAATCGAACCTTACTAAAGATGATCTCAACTTTCATTGGCAATAATCATGAGCGTTGGGACGAACACGTTGAAAGGTTTTGCTTCGCTCTTCGCTCATCATTTCATGAATCAACGCGGCTTACGCCCGCTAAACTTTTTCTAGGGCGCAAAATCCGCACCCCTTTTGAGAATTTAACTGGCATTATCGATGAAATCAACCAAAGACCAACGCCTGAATCTGTAAAACTCCTTGCGCAAAAGGCACGGGCTGCTATCAGTCGAGCTCAATTAAGCCAAGCTAGGCACTATAATGAGAAAAGGAGAGAACCAGATCTCGCAGTTGGAGATCTGGTATTGTTAGAAACTCACTTTCAATCCTCCGTTGCACATACGTTCGTAAAAAAATGTGCACCCTTATATGAAGGCCCCTTTGAATTGGTGGAATTGCACAATAATAATGTCGTATTAAATAAGCCAGATGGCTCCCTACATTCTGCCTATGTGCAGCAATGTAGGAAATGGGTTATTAGCAGTAATGATGCAATTATTGACCCTAAATCTAGTAGGAATCCTCAGGCAGAGGGTGGAACTGCTTCACAAGTATGTATAGTTGATGATGAAATTACACTGACGGAAAAAAATCCCAACACCAAGAAGGGGTTGTGTTAGATAAACGACAATTGGTAGGCGGTGAGAGTATATCTGTAAGATGACGTCTATGCAAATTTCGCGCTCGGCGCATACGTGTGGCGCTAGTAGCGCCCCTCCGAACATGCAAAGCAGGTTTGCTGTAAATACGCGCTGTAACGTTCGTGAGCGTTAGTTATCGTTGAGATTCGACGTAGTGTGTTGATGTTAGTCAAGAATTCCTTTAAGGAGACGAAGAAGCCATTATCAACAGTTCACGGAGTTTGAACGAGGTCGTGTAATAGGGCTACGAGAAGGTGGATTTTCTTTCCGCAATATTGCAGAACGACTTGGCAGGAATGTAGCCACTATGCATGATTGTTGGCAGCGGTGGTCAAAGGACGGTACTGCCGCAAGAAGACCGGGTTCCGGACGGCCACGTGGCACTACTAAGAAAGAAGACCGCCGTGTACGACGTATGGCCGTGGCGCATCGTACCGCGTCTGCGGCAGCAATTCGAGCTGCAGTTGCCACCACAGTGACACAACGAACTGTTACAAATCGGTTACTTGAAGGACAGCTCCGAGCCAGAAGCCCTGTAGCGTGCATTCCACTTACTCCAAACCACTGCCGTTTGCGACGTCAGTGGTGTCAAGCAAGAGCTCATTGGAGGACGGAGTGGAGATCAATTGTGTTTTCTGATGAAAGCTGGTTCTTCCTGGGTGCCAGTGATGGCCGTGTGTTGGTTAGAAGGAGGCCAGGTGAGCGCCTGCAACCAACCTGTCTGCAGCCGAGACACACTGGACCTACACCTGGAATTATGGTCTGGGGAGCAATTTCCTATGACAGCAGGAGCACTCTCGTGGTTATCCCACGCACCCTGACGGCACAGTTGTACTTCGGTCTGGTGATTCAACCTGTTGTGCTACCATTCATGAAAAGCATTCCAGGGGGTGTTTTCCAACAGGATAACGCTCGCCCGCATACCGCTGTTGTAACCCAACATGCTCTACAGAGTGTCGACATGTTGCCGTGGCCTGCTAGATCACCAGATCTTTCACCAATCGAGAACGTATGGGACATCATTGGACGACAACTCCAGCATCACCATCAACTAGCATTAACCGTCCCTGTATTGACCGACCAAATGCAACAGGCATGGAACTCCATCCCACAAACTGACATCCAGCACCTGTACGACACAATGCATGAACGTTTGCGTGCTTGCATTTAACATTCTGGCGGTTACACCGGTTATTAATGTACCAGCATTTCCCATTTAAAATGGCTCTTCTCGCGCTTACAATAAGCTGTGATCTTGAAAATTTAATCGATTAAATATGTTACCTATACGAATGTATTGCCGCCATTTCATTCCTCTACAACTATTTTTTCGCGGTGTTGGGTTTTTTTCCGTCAGTGTATTAACCCCAAACCTGTCCTGTACGATTCTCTACCTTCGTCTGAGCGGGTCTTTGCTTCCCCTTTCCACGATTCTCATTCTGACATTATCCCATTCACTCGGGGTGCTGCAATTATTTCAACTCCTCCGTCTCCTGCCTTGGCAAAAGACGAGAGTTCAAGTACTTCCAGTTCCTCTGGATATTCTTGTCATGTGCAACGAGGTTCATTTTCATCTGCTTCTCATAATCCAATCGCTCTATTTACTTCTTCACGCATGGTGCCTCCGTTTGTTTCTAAGTCTAAAAGGTTAAAAAGGACAAGAACTGACATTTCATCTTCAGGTGTTTCTATATCTCCTGTGCCTAAAAGAGTCGTACCTCTTGCTGAATCTGAATCATCAGACAATATTGTTGAGATTCTTCAGTCTCCAAGTAAAAAAATCCCTCCTTCTGTTTCTACTGAGCAGTTGCCTACTTTAGGAACATTTAATCAATCTGCAGTAGGGCCAAAACGTCCTTTTTCGCCATCTTTGCCATCTAAACCTACCAAGCGTCCGCCGCCTGAATTTTCCCCTCCTGTTCCACAGTCTCCTAGTGCAACTTCTAGTGTTGGGCTACAATCCAGACATAGAGTCCAGCATTTGCATCCGCCTGGATTTCGTCCTTGGAATCTTCGCTCGGGACGGACGGAGCCCATACCTTCCTCCACTATTCCTCGTCGTCCACGGAAGCGCCCTTCTACCTTCACGCCGCTTCTTCGACTGCCAAAGAAACGACCGGATCTACACTCTTCTCAGATTTCGGGTTCGTCTCCAAGTCATCCTGGAGCCTCCTTGCTTCAGCCTGGGACCTCCTTGCTTCAGCCTGGACCTTCCTTGCGACAGCCTGATGACCCTGCTTCTTCTGGTCAACTTGCCTTGTCCACGAGAAATCTTGAGACATCCCGGCGATCCAGTGACCTGCAACCTAAGCCTGTGAAGCGTGAAGCTTCGAGAGTGCCGTTGTCGCCCCGACAGCAAAGGGTCTTCTTTGCCAGGAAATGGTATTGTTAAAACATTTTTTGTTGTTGCTACAATTGACCTTCAAGCTCAAAGGAACTTTTTGCTACA
This sequence comes from Macrothele yani, assembly GCA_039090855.1. NCBI lineage: Eukaryota > Metazoa > Arthropoda > Arachnida > Araneae > Macrothelidae > Macrothele > Macrothele yani. The sequence goes on along the minus strand of CM077021.1, from coordinate 494,959 downwards.
TAGAGCTTTGCTCTATAAAGACTATTTGAATCTTTCTGTATACTCCAAATGTATCACAGAGCGTTGCTCTATAAAAAGACTGTTTATTTGAACTTTTCTCTGTACTCAAAGTATCACAGAACTTTTATGACAGACTTGAGGACAAAATATCGCATACAATATCTCCTTGTCAGTATGTAATGTTTTTTTTTTTTTTTGGTGTGGCGCCACATTAATTTTTTTTTTAGTACTAAAATGCTTGTCACTTCAATTTTGTAAATGTTGCCTTTTCGGCATAACATGAATATCAGCTATTGCCTTTGTTGATATCTATAGATGTTTCACTCCCAGGGTAGGTTTTTCCAGGGTTTCCCCTATCCCATCAAACAATTCGATGTGCGAATGCATGGGAGTAGTTCGAGGTCGGCCCTGGCCGCCAAATGTTCAGTTAAAGATTTTTGTGTTGTTGTTCTATAATTAACCTTTTTTTTTTGTGTGTGCTTGACACTTGTTGTGTTTTGTGTTGAATTTTTTCCTGCAAGCGCAGTTTTTTTTCAGCTAACTTAATTTACACCATGTTGCCTGTGCTAAAATGTTCAACTATTCAATTAACTTGGTCTGAATGTTTTGTCTTCCCTGAGAAGCTATCAGGTGTGAACGAATGTGTAAATTAACTCCACGTTAAAAATATTGTAGATTTTTTCACTGCAATACGCAGTTTTTTTACTACTATGCTACTTCTTACATGTATATTGATGACAGTTCTCCGCACGTATTGTGACGAAATATTTATCACGACTTATAATATAAAGATTTCATATCGTACAGAAAGTTTCTTTTTTCAATGAATGTTGGTGATATTGAACTATTGATGTTAAAGACTGTGTACTGATATAAAGTCGGCTACAGCAACTGGTCAACAAATCTCTTCATCCATTTTGTAAGTTCTTATCTGAAAGAGATGAATGAATGATCAGATTATTTTGAAAGGATACCTTTACAAAATTGATAGGTTCTTGGCAAAAAAAATAAAATAAAAAAAAATACGAGGGAGATGATGTGACGTATATTCTGAATTAACTTTCCATTTTAGTTTGTTTCCCTATGTAAATCTTGAGTTTGTTCTCAGTTATACTTCACACTTAACGTGATGTCTTTTCTCTCAAATGAATACTGTCGGCAACATAATTGAGGTGGAATGAACGTGACGTATGCCTGTTATTAGATAAGAACAAGTGATATAAACTACGATACAACTGTTGCTTGTGGAGCGTTGTGGAACGTAGCGTTGTTGGTGTGTGGTGCGTTTAATGTGGAGTGCTATGTTATGTTACGATGTGTTGGAGAAAATATCTTGAATAAAGCATCATTTCCGTAAATTTGACTTCTGTTTTTTAATGTTTCGTCTGGCCGTTAAGGTTTAATTTAGGAACTCTTTCATCGTATGGTGATGTTTTAAAATAACGTAGCAGTACGAAAAGACATCTACGTTATACTTTGCCATCTGAAATTCACTGCGCTGTGATGTAGTTTGTTGAGCACTTTTCACAGATGAGAACAGCTTGTAACGTATACTCTCGATTCACTTTCCTTTTGATTTTTACTATCTCTGGTTATTTTATTTTACTATGTAAATTATCTTCTTACTGAACGAGCTGTTATATCTCCCGCTGAATGAGATCTGGCGCCGCCCCGGTGGCGCAGTGGTCTAAGGCGTTGGCCTCTGATCATTCGTCCGAAGGGGTCCGGGTTCGAATCCCGGTGAGGCATGGATGTTGTGTTTGTCTTACGGCACTGGATCTCTCCCTTCCCTGGAACCAGTGACCCTAAATTAGGGACGGGCGACTGCTTATAGCCCATTGAGTTGCTCACGGTGGTCGTTAAACCTCCAATCAAAAAAAAAAAAAAAAAAAAAAAAAAATGAGATCTGGCAATGAGTGTAAGTCATGACGTGGTGGTAGCCAGTATAAATAGGCGCGTTCAACGATACGTGAGAGAGCGTTTGTTGTTGTATAGAGAGAGCGTTTGTTGTTGTATAGAGAGAGCGTTTGTTTATGTGAGAGAGCTTTTTGTTGATGTGCGTAGAGTGAGCTGTGGTTTATGTGTCAGAAAGCTGTTGTTGTATAAAGAGATCTTCGTTTATGTGAGAGCCAGAAGTTTCACTAATAAAGAATTTGTTGTACGTTTTTCTCAGTTCATAGTTTTGTCAGATCTCTGTCTGGCTGTTAGGTTTATTTCATTAGGTGATTATTATTAACAACCAGCATAAGACTTTATTCATCTTAATTACTACTACAACATTACTAGCAGTTAAAAGCTTGTTCATTATTATTACTACACTACTAGCACGAAAGTTTATTCATGATATAATTAACAAACAACAACCATTACTAGAAGAAACTAGTAGCAGAAGCATTTATTCCTTATAAAGCATTAGAAGAAGCTGAATTCATTATTATTAGCTTAGTAGTTAAAAGCTATATTCATTATAAGCTGACAATGTATTTACTTGGATTTTAATCTGAAATTACGTTAAAAATTAAAATTATCCCAATTATACAGAGTAGTACAAGACATCTTGAACAAGCGTTGGAAGAGGATAGTTTTTCTATGGAAAGTCATCGAATGAGAATACATTTGGAAAATTAAGTGACATATTGTAAAACAACATCCCGTTTCTCTCAAAACAAAGAATTTCAATTAGTGCGTACTCCCAGTCTTAACATATGCTGGAGAAAAACATGGTCACAAAAAAAAAAAAAATAAATTAAAACTCTACAAAGAAGGATGGAAAGAATAATGCTGTGTGTAACTTCGAAGAATAGAAAAGGAAATATGTGGTAGTGATGGCATAAATCATTCATTCGTGGGAGTTCACTCGTAATTCATCATTCACGCAAAAGTAATTCACGAATGATCATTTAGTTTCCAGGTTATCACTACGCTTACCGAGTAAATCATTTGCTGCATGGATCCCGTGTTTACGACCAAAGCGCTTACAAGGCCATAGCCCTGTTTGGCAAACTGTCGAAAAGAGTGCGAGCTCTTCACCATTCACGCTGAATGATTCGCCACGAGAACGATTCAGCACACCATTTTAATGAATGGAACTTACGTATCATTCCTATTCTTAAGTTTTACCATAATTTCCTAGCTGACTGTTGATTGCTCACTAGCATAACTGTTATCACTTATTAATTCTCGACATCCCTTTCCTTATTGTGAATTCGTATCCGAACTCATGAAAGTGAAACGTGCTGCGACTTGAGTGTGTGTCGCAGTAATGGCGGATTGAACGATCATTGACATCAGTGAGAGCCAGCCATTCACCATTCACGATGAAGAGTCACCAACTGTGAACGAATCGTTTTCCATCACTAACATCTGGGTATGACCACAAGATAACATAGACGTGTTAATGCACGTCAGACTTATATAATGGAAATGGGACAGGTCTCCTAGACAGAATAGAGGATGAGAACTGATGTAGTAAAATGACATTGCGGAATCCTACATGTTACATACCTAGCAGCAAAGACTACCGCACTCCACTATGTTTAAGGATTCGTTTTTACCTATTGGCGCTTCTTGGTATTTTTTGTTCAGAAATGAAGATAGGACAGCAGTTATTAAAGCGTCAACGCAAAGTATAATATAAATATAAGGACACTCAATTTTCATTCTAGCCTCCGCATCGTCTGACAAAGAAATCAGAGAAACGTGATCGAGGTTTAGGATGTAACGAACATGTCTTCTAACAGAAAAGAAATAGTGATGATTCCAGACGTAGTGACGTATGAAATCTTGTAATTAAGCTTTTATCATAACTAACAAAATGCAGGACGATGTTTTTCAATTAGCCCTTTAGTAGCACAGAAAGAGAAATATACGTTTGCGCCTCGTAGCGGGAAAACTGTGCTTCGATAGAAAATGAAAATCTACGCGAATGTGTGTTGTAGTGACAGGTACCTGATGTAAATACAGTATCTCAGTTTGTGCTTTAGAAAGGCAGACATGACTTCAAAAAGTATTACACATTCACTCCCTCTATCAGGAGAACTTTTGGAAACGCATAAAATGTACACGTAATGGTTCTCACTGTGGAAAAGCAGAAAGTGTGCTGGTAATATAGTACTCAGAGTGTTCATTGCCGAACACGAAAATAATTCTTGTAATAGGAGTTCTAGAAGTAAACACAATAAAGGAAATGAAATGTATATTTACGACCCCTAGCGGGCAAACAGTGCATTACTTGAAGCAGAAAATATACCCAAAATATTCACCATGGTCAATGATATTCAGTGCGAAAAGGAATTTTATCAGTTGGTCTTTTAGAAGTGAAAACGCTGCTGCCGATAAAGATCTATCCTTACGCCACATATCGGGCAAAATGTGATTTACGAAAAAGTAGAAAATGTACTCAAAACATTCCACAAAGTGGAAGCTATCCGAAGAAAACGAAAGAATATTTTAAAATCGAACTTTTGGACTAAGGGAAGTATAGAGTGTACAATTAACCAATCTCCCCTTGACAGAAAACTGCGCATTATTTGAAGAACAAAACATGACAAAAACGTTCGATAAGTTTAAAGGTATCATAAAATAAAATAAAATCAGTAATATTTCTGACATAGACACGGAATGAAGTACACATTGGGGTAAATCTCCGCGTGGATTTATGTCCCCTGAAGTACAGATTGTACATCAGAAAAACAGCAAAGCAAAAGGTATAGGTCATTGTTCTCATAGTTCAAGTTATATAACAAACATGCATTTTCAGATTTGACTTATAGGTGCAAAGGTACCTATTCTAATAGTACGAATTTTTACATATTTCAATGTCAAACGTTTTCTAAAAAAAAAAAGGTGGATGATTGTTTTTTCAATCGTTTACCTCAAATATGCAAATTTCTACGAGGCACATCAACAAATTTGAATGGAACGTTTATGTTTTATAATTCTTCATAACTGTTCTTACATTTTCGGAACATTCTTTAACTTTAATGCGGAGCTGATGTTTTACAACAGCAAAAATTCAAAATGTTTTATGCGTGTCTTATAAAACTTAAAACGTATCATAGGGGTATCTTTCATATGAGTTATCGTTTTACTAATATTTTGCTTTAAGTTTGTTTGATTGTTTAGACAATTTTTTTCTATGCAATGCTCTTTAGTCCTTTTGCTTTTTTTTTTTTTTTTTTGTCTTTTAAAACGTCCACTACAATTTTTATTCTGGCAAAGGCAGTAGAGGTTTCCTTGCTTTTGTTCAGGAAACGGTAGTAAAAATAATCAAATGATTTGGAAATTAAAATGTTTCCTTTAGAATTAGGTCGTCTATAAGCTTGCAAGGAATTCCTGAGCTTTCAATTCGAAACATATAGTTTATTTAAAATACGATATTTTTTTCAGATTTTTCCGAACAGGTTTTATTTATCTGCTTCATGTTGTTGTATTTGCTACATTTAGATTCGCAAACTGGTTAATTGCCTTTGCGATCTACAGTATATACGTATGTACTTCTTCAGTTGCAATATCATTAAGGAACCAACCTTTATATTTTGAAAGAAATGTGCTTGAAACTGCTTTTCCAATTGCCTTGCAGCCTCTTTTAGAGAAAGAAGTCGGAAGCCAACAAGCTTTTCTAAGTGTCTCTGCGATGGCTCATAAATTCTGTTTGCATCATCCTGATTGTGAATCTGTTCCTGCAGTCAAGGAATTAATGTCGACTTTAGACAAACACCTTGGAGTCAAATGCCATTCGTCAACTGATTCAACAAATGATGAGGTAATGCATTTTTTAAACTTGTTTTTAAGGCAGAATTTTTTAAATGTAATCATATGCAACATATTAGCATCGCTAATACATTCGTCAGAAATTAGTGTGCCGATGTCTTGAATGACTTTTTCTCAGTTTTGAAAAAAAGAGCTATTTCTATTGCATTTATTTTTAATTTCCGCTTTAACTGTAATTCTGACAAAGCTAGCAGTGATAATGAAATGGGTTAGATGTTTACTGGACTGAGTAAAGGAATGAACCGCATAAAAAAACCTTGTCATCAGCTGGCGTTGGTTTTATCTAGTGCCTGGAACTTCCTAATGATGAACTCATGTACTACATCTACTTAGTTCTTTTTAAAAAGAAAACTGTTTAGGTAAAAAAAAAGGTTCGAAAAAATACCGTTTCACTTCTTTAATATATTTCCAGATTGGTTGTTGCTTAGTATCTTATACAGCCTTCGACCACTTTCGAAAAAACAACTTAAGACTACCCGTGACGAGACATGGTACCAGGGCCCGACTTTGGTCAGTCGAGGCCCTGTGCATATCCTATGTCCGTGGCCCCTCGATCAAAAATTTTTGGTCAACAGTTGAAAATAATATTTTCTGGTAAATATTTTGTTGCAAGCAGTTTTTCTACGAGTAGTGGTAAAAGCATTAAAACACATCCCACAGGCTAGTCAACTTTATGGCCAATGTGTCTTGTAATACACGAGCATTCACACCAATTGTATTTCCCCGCACCCGCAGAAGCTTACAGCTGTAACATTAATTGCTCGGGAAATTTTTTCTTTTATAATATCATTTACGGAAACAAATAACTATCCTCCCAGGGTTATAATTTGAAACCTCTAGTTTACTATAAATTTAATGGAAATGATGAACTGATAGTAGTTTAAGCTGTAAGAAGTAATCCCTCACAAAGTGTTACAGCTGACCACATAAATTGTGGGATAAATTATTGCAACAGTCCATGTAAAATATCACAACAGCAGCGTTCGAATTACCTGGTCTACTGGTCAGTAAACATTTCAACGGGCCAGTGAATTATTTATGCTACTGGCCCAGATGGCCACTATTTTTTTGTCCGGATTGTTTTGGAATTTACAGGTTTATAAAGAACTGAACCAAATTTCAAAATATTGAGTTTGTTTATGGCAGTTTTCAAATTTTTTGAACTCAAAATCTGAATATCGGAATTGCAGATCATACTTCAGTTTTATGAAAATTTTGGACTGTAGGAAACCGAGTTCCAAATCAAAATATTTGGATTAAGACAGCACCACTTTTTGCCCAAGTAGTGATCCCAGAGTCTTTTATTATGCTTTCCAACTAGAGGATGAAGACCCATTTGCGCGCTGGCTTTGCCCATCCGTCTGAATTCTGCCCACTTGGAAGAACCTCCTGCCTTTCACACAGAAGCAAAGTATTCTATGAAGGAGGCTTTTGGTATGTTGCAAAGTGCTTCATAATCAATCAATGCATTGTACTCACTGTACTGTATATGCATATACAGTATATACAGGGTGATTCCTAAAGTCCTACGTCACCTCAATAACTAGGGAACAGAGACAGCTAGAGCTATGGAAGTAAGGTATGGTATAGTAAAACAACCATGCGCTTTTGGATGAGAGTGACTGCAGCGCCCCTAGTGGCGAAATGTGGAAGTTAGCACTCCTATATCGGAAACCATGAGAGATACGGGAAAGAGATCCATTAGAAACTTGTAGAGCATCAACTAATTAGTAATAAACGACATATGGTAGAAACGGCTAGAGTAAGTAGAAGGCTGGAAACGCGAACTGTGCGAAGCCGGTTCGTGTCGTTGTCGCGGTAAGAGTCTAGCAGAGAAAAATGCATGACGTATGCGACCGGACGCCTGTGAGTGTTGTATGCAAATTCTGGTGCGACATAACGCCTCACCTGCCGTATCAGGCGTGGCGTGGCAATGTATAAATGATCGTCGGTCAGGAGCTATGTCATTCGTAACGTGAGTATCATGTAAAGAACGAGCACGGCAGGCTATTTAAATGAACAGTATTGAAAGATGGTACTGCTATATGGAGAATTCGGACGCAACGCGAGGAAAGCGTCACGCCAGTATGGCCTACGATTTTCTACTCATCCATCGCCGACAGTGTGGACCATCAGTTGCGCAGTTCGACGGCTACGAGTGACAGGCAGTATTGCAGCGCGTCACATTTCGGACCGACCCACCGGAATGGGTAGGGATGTGCAACCAGTCGATGTTCTGGCATACGTTTTGGCCAATCCACACACCAGTACGAGGGAAGTCAGTATGGCATGTGGCTTATCACAATTCCGTGTGTGGAACATTTTGCATCAGCATGATTCCCACCCGTACCGTAAAGTACTGCTGCACATACTGATGCCAGGGGATAACCAACGACGTCTAGATTGGTGCAATTTGGAATGAACATAGTAGAAGTAAATGCTGCCTTGCTATCAAACATCCTTTGGACTGACGAGGCGCATTTCACACACTACGGGGTGCTGAACAAACAAAACACCCATTTCTGGGCAGTTCAGAATCCATTTTATTACACGGGAAATGAGGCATCAGGTGCTCTGGTCGATCAATGTCTATTGTGGCATCTGGAAGGACCGACTTGTTGGGCCTGTGTTCTACGAGGGCGGCGATTAAATGGACGAAGGTACCTGCAGCTGTTACAAAGCACATTACCTGAGTGGTTAGATGATCTGTCTCTGCAAGATGTACGCTCATTATGGATTCAGCCTGACTGCGCTCCGGCACATCAACCAACAGCGGTACAGCAAAAACAGATCATCGGTTATGGTGGTCCCGTGGCGTGGCCTCCACAATCCCCGGATCTAACTCCCATGAATTTCTTCCTCTTGGGTTACCTAAAGGATCGCGTGTACAGGGTGGAACGGACGAGTCTCCACGATTTCCAACTGCGTATCATTGCTGCGTGTTAGAGCGTGACACCTGTTATGCTGGCGAACGTACAACGGGAAGTTCTGTCTCGCGTTCAAATGGGTATTGTGGCAGATTATGGCCATATTGAACCCTATTTACGTTAAACGCAACGTTATATAAGTACCGCTGTTGCATTAAATACGACCAATGTACTCCATTTGTATTCATGCCTGAGTATAATAAACCTTGTGTTTCCCTCACGTTTCCAGCCTTCTACATACCCAGCCATTTCTACCATATGCCATTTCCTACTGATTCGTCGATGCTCTACAAGTTTCTAATTGATCTCTTTCCCATATCTCTCATGGTTTCCGAGATAGGAGTGATAACTTCCACATTTTGCCACTAGGGACGCTGCAGTCACTCTCATCCGATAGCGCACGGTTGTTTTACTGTACCATACCTGACTTCCATAGCTCTAGTTGTCTTTGTTCCCAAGTTATTGAGGTAACCTACTATTTTAGGAATCCCCCTGTATATACACTATCTACCAACAAGTAATTGGACACATGTGATAGCAAAGGAAAACGAAGTTTATTCACTTCAATAGTTGGTGGAGCCTCCACGAGCGACGATTACAGCTGCGACCCTCCGGGGCACACTCTCAACCAGGCGTTGTACGACGGCTAGCGGTATTTTCTTCCACTCGGCTTGGAGAAGAGAGGATAGTTCCTTCACCGATTTCAGACGGTGAGGGCACCCCTTAAGTCGACGCTCCAACTCGTCCCAGAGGTGCTCGATAGGGTTAAGGTCCGGGCTCTGCGCAGGGCAGTCCATTCGATTAACCCCATTGTCACCATACCAAGCCATGGTGGACCTCGCAACATGACAGGTGTCATTGTCATCCTGAAAGTAACATGGGTCCACCCCGTAACACTGCCACAACGTAGGAAGCGCATGGGCATCCAAAATGGTGCAGTAGGTCTCGGTGTTGAGTCTACCAGGAGTTGCGACCAAGGGTCCCATGCCATACCAGGAGAAACACCCCCATAGCATAATTCCACCGCCGCCGAACTTCACAGTTGGCACAATACATTCCGGCAGGAGCCGTTCTCCAGGCAGACGCCAAACCCAGACCCTGCCATCCGAACAGTAGAGGGTGAACCTTGATTCGTCACTCCAGAGAACCTGTTTCTATTGTTCAACGGTCCACTGTCGACGTTCTTTGCACCACGTTAGCCGAGCAGCGCTATTGGACTTGGTTATCAAAGGCTTGTGGGCGGCAGCATGTCCATGATAACCGAGCAGATGGGCTTCCTTACAGATGGTATTCATCGAAAGAACACTCCCGGATGCCTGTTGAAACTCCTCGCCGATGTGGCCCATCGATATGGTGCAGTTCTTCCGAATTTCTCTGGCCAGCACCCGTCGGTCTCTAACTCCCAGTTTTGTGGGTCTGCCGGGTCGGTGCACATTCCGACAGTCACCTCTCATCTTCCACTTGCCAATCACGTAGGCCACTGTCGATTTTGGGTACTTCAACTCGCTGGATATGTCCCATATGGATCGGCAATTTCTGTGATACCCGACGATTACACCTTTTCGAAAAAGAGAGCTCCGAACTGCGTGGCATCTTGCATGCGACTGGTTGCGTTGTTGTTTCCCACACGATATTTAACGGCGGCGGCCGTGACATGTATCAGGACCGCAGATATCGTCGATTGCAGGGGTGTCCAATTACTTGTTGGTAGGTAGTGTATATATTCAATTTGATGACTTAAAAAAGAAACCTTTTGATTGTTTTATCAACTTTTTTCAAAGAAGTTTGGAGCCCCCCCCCCCAAATTCTGAGGCCCTGTGCAGGTGCACCGCGTACACGTGCAGAAGTCATTCAGCTTTGTTTAGAGCCTGGTTTGATGTGCAGTTGGTTGCATTTCAACACAAAGCGAATGTCTCAGTTAAAATAACTCTAATGTTCATTCATACTTAAAGCACTGTAAAAAGCTTGTTATTTTAGCAGTAGTGACAGATCGTTACAAACGAGCAATAACGTGCAAGTTGTGACGTATATTCTAAATTAACTTTCCTTTTTAGTTTCTTTCCCTATGTGAATTTTAAGTTTATTCTCAGTTATTCTTCACTCTTAACGTAATATCTTTTCTCTCAAACGAATACTGTTGGCAATATAATTGAGGTTGAATGAACGTGACGTATGCCTGATTTGATAAGAACGATAGATAAAAGCGACGACTAAACTGTTGTAGGAGAGCGATTATTGCGAGCGTTGAAAGAGTGCGTTGTAAATCGAGCGTTGTGTTAAGAGCTGTGAAGCTGTGTGGTGTGTTTAAATATTGATATCGTTCTGTTAAGGACGTGCTACAACCTTGAATAAAGCATCTTTTCCGTAAGTTTGATTTCTGTTGTTTACATGTTTCGTCTGGCCGTTAAGGTTTCTTTCATTTAGGAACTTTTTCTTAGTATGTTGATGTTTTAAATTAACGTAGAAGTACGAAAAGACTTCTACGTCATAAAGCACAAACTGGAGACCTTCAGGTAGTTTCGAAAGAGCAAGAAGAAAGTATTTTCAGGGAGCCAAGGACAAAATCAGCAGACTATCGCTTGACGCGATAGTCTGCTGATTTTGTGATGGCTGATTTTTTTAGAATTACGTCACAACTTGCACGTTGACTTTCACTTGACGCGGACGAACCAACAATGAACTTTTGAGTCACACAACTGATAAAAAGTTTTTTTCAGAAGTTCTTGAACTAATTCTAACATGTAACGAAGAAAATCTTAATGTTTATTTAAATTCTCAACAGACATAACGCTCAATAATTTACTGGATCATGTAGAGCCAGTATTCCCCAACCGGAGATCCGGGAGAAATGGAAAAAATAAATGAAATTTTGAAACGGAAAATTCCAAATATTCATCGAAATAACGAAATAATTTATTTCGTTCTGCAATTGTGGGTAACTAGAGTAAAATAAGTGCTTCAACAATTTGTTTTGTTCATTTCGTATTTAGGGCTATATATAGTTGTATTGTGCCCATGCTTGTTCCGTTGTTACAGAGCAGCCTCTTTTATGGCGGCATAAACACCAGCACCGTGCAGCCATCAGAAAAAGAGGCCGCCCCGGTGGCGCAGTGGTCTAAGGCGCTGGCCTCTGATCCTTCGTCCGTAAGGGGTTCGGGTTCGAATCCCGGTCAGGCATGGATGTTGTGTTTGTCTTACGGCACTGGCTCTCTCCCTTCCCTGGAACCAGTGACCCTAAATTAGGGACGCGCGACTGCTTATAGCCCATTGAGTTGCTCACGGTGGTCGTTAAACCTCCAAAAAAAAAAAAAAAAAAAAAAAAAAGAAAAAGAGCGGAGTGACGAACCCTTTCACTGAAAGCGCCGTCTGCGACGGCAGGTCAAGTTCCGACAATCCCTTTCGATTGCAATCCAGAATTCTCAACGTTTCTAGTCTTTCGACGATCTCTGTTACAAACTGTTCGAGGAGGATATATTTCTTTACACGAGCGAGCGAGACAGTCTTGAGCAGATACTGATATTGGGGATTCCACGGATTCCAGCAACAGTGATACTCAAAGGATTTATGCCATAGAAGATTCATCCAGATGTAGTGCTTTTACGGGTGGTTTTTAGAACGCGTTATGCTATTTTGTAGGTGAACAAGCTATCTTATGCCTGACAAACATTAAAAGCAAGGGGGAAAATCGTGTGTTGTATGTGAAGGAAGAACGGTGAGTGTGTTATCGAAAAGTCAGCCAACAATTTAACAATTGTGCAAAAAGAAACAAGCCCAACTTTAACACTGAGAGTAAACCTTAAGCATATATTGAGTTTAGATGTGTTTTTATGTTTAAATAAACTTCGTTTTGATTTTATATTTTGATATTTGGCAAAAGATGATTAGATAACGCAAATAAAGACACGACAAAAGTTTCAATGTTACAATTTTATCTTCTTACAATGTCAACGCTGACATATAGCCGATTGCCCAAAGTTTTTTGCAAATCATATCATTCACGGTATACCTTTCCGATGGCTGTGTGTGTAAAGCCCAGGAGAACAGCAGTTTAGGAAATGCTCGAACTAGCACTCCTTGCGCTAACTATCGGGCTACGTTCGAAGTCGCTCAGATCACTCGTTTTGCCCGTTCTAACAGTCAATCGAGTGCTAACTGACGCTCGAGGAGCTGCTTTACCTGATTTAGATCGCACATGGCGTTCAAGTGCTGTCTTACGTGTTCAAGTGTGTCTTTTATATAACGAGAGCAGATATACACCGGTGAGCCATTACATTATGACCACCTACCTAATAAGCTGTATAACCCCCTGTAGCCCTCAAAACAGCGGCCACTCGGCGAGGCATCGATTCGCTAAGGTGGCGATAGGTATTCTGGGATATATGGTACCATAATGCAACAACAGGTTCTCCAGTTCTCGTACATTTCGGGGTGGTGGAGATTTAGCGCGAACCCACTTTTCCAAGTCGAACCGCAAATGTTCGATTGGGTTCATTTCAGGTGAATTGAGGCCAGGGCATTAACAGAAAGTCACCAGCATGTTCCTCGAACCATTCCTTGACGATTCTGGCAGTGTAGCATGGCGTATTATCCTGTTGGCAATGGCCATCACCAGCAAGAACACAGTTGCCATGAATGGGTGAACTTGGTTCGCAACGATATTCAGATACCTGACAGCAGTCAAAGATTGTGCTATTCGGATAATGGGGCCTAAAGTGTCCAAAGAAATCACCGCCCACAACATAACACCGCCGACCGCGCCGGCCTGTTTCCGCACAACAGTGCATCCAGGTGCCATAGCCAGTGTTCGTGATCGGCGTATCCGCGCTCGGCTATCTACGTGATGCACCAAGAATCTTGATTTGTCAGACCAGGCCACTTTCTTTTAATCATCCACGGTCGAATCTCGATTATCTTGGGCACATTTCATGTGTTTTTGGCGGTGACGTGCAGTGATCATGGGACCCGGCTGGGTCTTCAGCTACGCAGGCCCTTGCACAGAAGGCTGCGATGAACTGTGTGTTGTGACACCTTGCCCTGATCACTACTATTGTAGCTGCGGGTGATTTGTCGCACTGTGGCCCTGCGGTCGCTGTGAACAATGTGCGACAGTCTCCCCTCCCCTCTGGCATCCGTGAGCTGCGGACGACACACGTCTGGAGGACGGCTCGTCATTTGTCCATTTGTCTACCACTTTTGATACGTACTCACTACAACAGCATGTGAACAACCAGCAAGCTGTGCCGTTTCCGAGATCGTAGTTCGGAGGCGCCGTACCATCACAAAATTTTCTTTATCAAACTGCGATGAATCGGCAGCTTTTCCAATTCTGACTTCCAAACTCTAGTAACCGAAAGCCGGTCCTCGGGTTGTATAGATACTGCTCTGTGAACTTCACCTGCGCCACCGTTCGGTCTCCAGGCGCGCTCGTTCCTCTAGACTGGGGCTGGTCATAAGGTAATGGCTCATCGGTGTACTTAATAACCTAGCATCTCAGTATAAATATATTTCCGTGAAACCAGCAGCAGTTATAATGTGTTTAAAATCCTCCGGTATACAAAATTGTGGCGTACATTGAGGTGAAGCTCGTGCTAAGACGACACATTTGCAGCAATACATTGAGTCGGTGTAGCTTAGTCGGCTAGAGCAACTCACTCCGGAGTGAGGAAACGCGGATCACCGACAAATGTCTGTTTTCACAAGATGCGCAGATTAACATTATTAATAACATCTGTGAAAATCCAAGTGAAGCGATTCCACTGTTCACGGAGGCAGCGCCAATGAAAATTGGGAAGGGAATGGCACAAGATGACGCCGTATCTCCCAAGCTCTTCAATGTCACGTTGCACACTGTTTTTCAGTCATTGAACTGGGGAGATAAGGAAATAAATATTGATAATGTGTTTTTAACTCACATTTGTTTTGCTGACGAAGAAGTTACATTTTTTCTAAAGTTTAGGTACATTCTATTGCTAACATGATACCAAATAATTATGAGGATTAGGATTTGAACACTTATTTGTACATGAACTCCATTCTTCTTTCTTTTTGTGTGGACTTGAGTTTTAGGTATTCACAAAAACGTTTCTTCCGAGTACTTTTTCATATTTAAAAAGAATGTTTTTTTCTATTAACAAACCAGCCAAGTTGCTCGAATGTGCATGTCCTTGTGTGGCTTTAAGATATATCTTGATTCTTTTTAATACGGAAAAACTTCTTTCGGCAGTTGCAGTTGTTGATGAAAAGTTTAATATTAGATATGCTAAGTACACCTCATTAAACACTATGTCCAATTATTCAACTTTATGGAACATGTAATGTCTCTTACTGATTTGTTTTGTATTCATCAAGGGAATAAAACACCTTCAGTTCATTTTTTGATCCAGCTGTATCAAAATTTGAAGCATAGAGTTCTTTAAGCTCTGATAGTAGATGTTCAGGGAAGCTTTCAAAAAATTTATCAAAACAGTTTGAATCCAACAAAGCCACGAATTTACGATATAATATAACTGATTTTTAATTCATTGACACTTCACACAAACTGAAACAACTCTCGCGAAACACGCGCTGGAAGCATGGAGGGACTGAGGTAGTCCGAAGGCTTCGTTTTTTTGAGCGAACCCTTTGCGCCAAGCAATGGTCCACTCACCTCCGTAGCTCATTCATGTTTTCATGGAAACGCTAGCAGGCGATAGTATGGAAGCTCTTTGCATCAGAACAGCGAAGGTTCTCGAAGACATAATGCGTTATGCCGTTGATCATCGCTCGCCAGACTGATTCTCATAATCGAAAGAAGCAAATCCGCTCGGGTTTTTTTCCGCACCGAAAGCATCGACATATCTTAATACCGTTGATAATTGACTTGTATTTGTGTATACTTAATTGACTTTTATTTGTGCATTCTCTGGTCTTCGCAGCTAGCCTAGCAGGCCTCGAATGTACGCCACTAGCTCAACTATTTACAAATGTCCTTTGAGAGCGACTAGGGATAGAACACGCCCCCTAAAAATTAAGCAGTTCTAAAAATCAGTTCTGTGCTCCCTTAACATGAATCCCTACCATTCAGCGCACGGTTCTGTTCAAATGAGTTCAGGTAGAGAGCTGGCATGCAAGAGTAAAAAGAATTACTTAAAATCTTGATGTCTTTTTTTGTTGAAACGCTAGATAATTCACCAGAAATCGAATCTCGCATTTTGAAGAGCTGGCATAATTTTACAGCCAACCATCCAATTATTCACACGCACAAACACATGTTTCGTCCAAAATCGCACCACTTCCTCCGAGAGAAATGGGCTTGCCGCATTTATACCCTGTTCACCTACTTTCCAGTAGCCAGACATTGCCCATTTCCGAGTTCGGTGTGAGTGCTTTTATTCGGCCATAATCGTCACTGGATACCGTCGATTCTTTTAGTGTAGGCCTGTCGAAGTACTGCAGGGCCTCAGCAGTTCAATACCGGCAAGTGGAACGAAATCACAGAGCCTATTCTCACAGCCCCCGAATCACAGTTGCCAACAGAAATAGAACAGAAGTTTCCCCATGATTGACTTGTCGTACCCTCTTCGTTTTCTTCTGTCAATTTTGATTTCTGTTGTAACTTCTTGATCGCAACCATTTTCTAAGGTGGCACGAATCCCACACAGTCGCAAAAGTGCTTTTTCTTCGATATTGTTGTAAATACAGAAATTTTAATGCTCTTTTTCATTAATAGCACGTATGCAGTGTTCTCAGCCAGAGACACTTGAAGGCCATAACGAGGAGCCCAATTGGGAAGTTTCTGGTCTCCATGATGCTAACGTATGCCAAAGCAACCTCTAAAACACAATGCGAATATTCGCAAACATTCTCTTTCTCTCTCTCTTTCGAGGTCTCTTCGTAACATTTTTATTCTCTTTCTTACTTCATTTGATGAAACTGCCATTGGTTACAGGTAAATTACACTATATACCAACAAGTAATTGGACACCTGTGATAGCAAAGGAAAACGAAGTTTATTCACCTTCAATAGTTGGTGGAGCCTCCACAAGCGGCGATTACAGCTGCGACCCTCCAGGGCATACTCTCAACCAGGCGATGTACGACGGCTAGCGGTATTTTCTTCCACTCTGCTTGGAGAAGACAGGTCAGTTCATTCCAGGGCTAGAGAATAAGGAAGGGCTGGCTCATCCTTTTGTCTAGCGGTCTCAGTTTCGTGCTCCGACCGAAAGGGAATTGGAAGGCGCTGTGACGTCACTGCGAGGACACTCGGTGACCCCTGGGCCAACTCAGGACCGGAGTATGGTGACATTCCAGTCGTTCTGTGCAGCTTATTTCTGTTGCCCTCCATTTACTGGTAGTGGTTTATGTAGTTGTTTATTAACGTCTATTTTTTACTGATGTAAATTTTATTTTAACTAAAATTCAGCGCCTATTTTTTTTTATTCAAAGTAATACGCAACATGCCTTCATCCTGTGCTGTCGCTAACTGTACAAATACGCATAAGAAAACAAAAGAACGTGGCGTGATTTACCATGTTTTCCCTTCAAATGTTAATGCGATAAAAGAATGGATTGTTAAGTGTAAGCGTGCTGACAAGTTTAAAGTTGGAAGTGCAAGAATATGTAGTGATCATTTCCAAAATTCAGACTACAAAGATGGCATGCGAAATCGCCTGCTTGGGCTTCCCGAAAAAAAATAAAAATTCTGAAACCCACAGCTGTTCCCAGTTTGAATTTATCGAATGAAAAATCAACGCTACATACAAATCGAGAACATAGAAGAATTAAGAGAGATATTCGTATAAGGGCATTGAATCGAACTCCGGAGCCAAGTCCTGAAAAGTTACACATCGATGAAGTTGCTTGCAATTCTGACAATGGATATTCAGAAGAAAAGTGTGCATCAGTTCAGTGCATGTCTTGCTCAGAGGTTAGAAGTCAGAACAAAATTCTCACCGAAAAGCTTGACGTACTGGAACGAGAAATACGTAGCTTGAAAAGCAAACACAAAAATACTGTTCGAGTTTTGCGTCAAAAAAATATCAGCATACGAAATAAGAGAGCAGAAATTGTGCTAGTACGAAATGCCCTGTCAAAAGCTAATATGAAAAATAAAATACTTGAACAGATGGAAATGAACCTCAGGAAAATTGTTACACCAACACAGATAAAGTTCTTCGCAACACAAAAAAATATTAACAAATGGACAGAAGATATATCTAGAGGAATAGTAACTATAGCTATTTCAAAAAAAGCTTACGAATTTTGGAAGTGTAAAATTGGGATTCCTTTGCCAAGTGCTAGCACGTTAAAGCGATGGTGTTTTAAATTTAGGTGTCATCCCGGAATTCTGCATAATGTTTTCTTCCTTATGCGGAAAAATAGGGAAACCCTTTCCGAAAATGACGAAGTCTGCGTCTTATGCTTTGATGAAGTACACGTTGATAGTAAAGTGTGTTACGATACAGGAATGGACCAGATTTTAGTTCCGTATTCAAAGGTGCTAGTTGTTTTGGCTAGAGGAATATTGTCTTTCTGGAAACAACCCGTGTATTTTGACTTTCAACGTACAATGAATAAAAGGCTTGTGTTTGAAATAATTGTAAACCTTGAAAAAACAGGAATTACAATAAAGGCGATTGTTTCAGATTTAGGTGGTTGTATGACATTGTGGAAGGAACTATTATTTTCTCCCGAAAAATCATTTTTTAATCATCCGCTGGACGACAGTTCTAAGATTTGGGTTTTTGGCAGACCCTTCTCACTATTTAAAAATTTTACGCAATCATTTCATACACCATGGACTTGTCTTGCCGAACGGATCTGTGCTCTAAACTGGCATTATCAAAGAAGTTTTCGAGAAATATTCTGGGGAGATAAAGTTGTGTCCTGAATTGCTGCCGTGCTATATAGCAATCAAAGGGAACGAGAGGCAAAAAGTAGGCCCAGCAAAAACTTTGTTTTTAGTCACCGCTGCCAAGGATATTGAATATCAAACAGAGCATAAAAGCGCTGGTTTTCTTCAATTTAGTAAATTCATTTTTTTGACATTATGAATAGCAGTTACCCACACCCTGACAAAAGCAAACCTTTAAAAGCAGGTTTTGGTATTAACCCCCTTTTTATACAACAAAAGGAAATTCTGAACAAAATGAAGTCAGAAATACTGAATCTCAGAGTAATGGAGAGAAAACATATGCTACCTTTCCAAAAAGGCATTCTTGTCTCAATTTCTTCTCTTCTCGGTCTCTACGAGGATTTAACGCTTCGTGTAGTCTGTTACATTTTAACTACTCGTTTGACTCGAGATGCCCTAGAGAGTTTGTTCTGTCAAATAAGAGGCATAGGCGCTTTTTATGACCACCCTTCACTTACGGAATTTATTAGTAGTTTAAAACACATATTGCTGGCAAATAAATTGCCTAATATGTCCAAAAAAGTTAATACAGATTTTCAAGAAGGTAAAACGCCCCAAACATATTTGACAGCAAAGCTACTAAAAGAAGCTTTCACTACAGCAGATAATCAAGAAATTATTGATGAAGTATCTGGAGAAATAAACGCAAATGACTTAGAAGCTTTAGAAAAAAATTGTAATGAGCCATGGCCGCAAAATTGGGACGACGACATACTTAAAACAGTTCAAAATGAGCAATGTAATGCTGAGAAATAAGCTGTGAGTTATGTCGCAGGTTATATTTCCTATCGCTTACGTGATAAAGATCCCTCCCTCGGAACAATTTCTAGAAATGCCGAAGATTTTCCACCTGCTCAATGGATTAAAACTTTATCACTCGGGGGATTAACGGTGTCTTCTCCAAAGTGGATGAGAAAGTGGAAAATTTTTAAGTCAATTCACGGGACAGAGAGTTCCCGAGAGAAAGGAATAATTCGAAAATTATAAACTGTAAGAGAAGAAAGATTTCCTGGCACCTGAAAAGAAGATGTGAGAATTTATTGGCGCATACGAACATTTATCAGAATTTGGCATATTAATCACAACAAAGATTTAGTGTCGGAAAGAAAATCAAATCAAGAGAAAACCAAATGGATAAACGTTTTTTTGACTGCCATTAAAAAACGTAGCACGACGATGTCAATATCTAAACCTGGTGAATATCTTCCTCCTTTTTAACTATACAGGTATGTTAATAAATTTTTCTTTTTCTATTATTTACGCCTTCCGATAAAATAAACAAAAACGTTACTTGCTACTCTATATACGTATATAACGTTCTGAGTTGTGTAAAAAAAATATAATACCTGTAAAGGTGCACAGCTTACTCCGACAGCTATGACTTCAGCCCTCGAAGACAGCATCCCAAATTGTCAGTGTACTCGCAGTGACGTCACGTCCTCCCCAGCAAACCGACTTGTTTTTGACTGCCTGGTGGGCCAGCTTTTCTCTATTCTCTAGCCCTGAGTTCATTCACCGATTTCGGACGGTGGGGGCACCCCTTAAGTCGACGCTCCAACTCGTACCAGAGGTGCTCGACAGGATTAAGGTCCGAACTCTGCGCAGGCCAGTCCATTCGATTAACCACATTATCACCATACCAAGCCAGGGTGGACCTCGCAACATGACAGGTGGCATTGTCATCCTGAAAGTAACATGGGTCCACCCCGTAAAACTGCCACAACGTAGGAAGCGCATGGGCATCCAAAATGGTGCAGTAGGTCTTGGCGTTGAGTCTACCAGGAATTGCGACCAAGGGTCCCGTGCCATACCAGGAGAAACACCCCATAGCATAATTCCACCGCCGCCGAACTTCACAGTTGGCACAATACATTATGGCAGGAGGCGTTCTCCAGGCAGACGCCAAACACAGACCCTGCCATACGAACGGTAGAAGGTGAACCTTGATTCGTCGCTCCAGAGAATCTGTTTCCATTGTTCAACGGTCCACTATCGACGTTGTTTGCACCACGCTAGCCGAGCAGCGCTATTGGACTTGGTGATCAAACGCTTGTGGGCGGCAGCACGTCCATGATAACCGAGCAGATGGGCTTCCTTGCGGATGGTATTCATCGAAAGAACACTCCCGGATGCCTGTTGAAACTCCTCGCGGATGTGGCCCATAGATTTGGTGCAGTTCTTCCGAATTTCTCTGGCCAGCACCCGTCGGTCTCTAACTCCCAGTTTTGTGGGTCTGCCAGGTCGGGGCACATTCCGGCAGTCACCTCTCATCTTCTACTTGCCAATCACGTAGGCCACTGTCGATTTTGCGTAAACACCCCATAGCATAGTTCCCCCATAGCATAATTCCACCGATAATTCCTTCAATTAGCTGGATATGTCACGTATGGATCGGCCATTTCTGTGATACCCGACGATTACACCTTTATCAAAATCAGAGAGCTCCGAACTGCGAGGCATCTTGCATGCGACTGGTTGCGTTGTTGTTTCCCACACGATATTTAACGGCGGCGGCCGTGACGTGTATCAGGACCGCAGATATCGTCGATTGCAGGGGTGTCCAATTACTTGTTGGTAGATAATGCATAACAACGCGTAATGAAATCTAAGAACAGTACGTTACTATCATAACGACTAAACTTTGTCGTACAAACAAGTAACACATGATGACTAAATTGTACTCAGCTGCACAAAGAAGTGACCTTCACGAGCACCTGCTCAATACTGACACACACTACAGTGAGTTAGCTTTGCATTAGGAACAACCCTGTTTTACATATTCCGAGCGATAACAAAGTATTACGTGATATGAACGTCACCTGCGGCTACTACACTGAGTGGCCACTTGATTATGACTACCTAACAGTTTTAAGCAAATGAGCTATGGCTTCACGCTGTTGCCGCCAGAGGGCGAGGCTAGTATAAAAAGGGGAAGCTTAGTGCATGCGACAGTAATAGAACTGATTTCTGGGTGACGAGATGGGTAAAAAATGCGATTTGACGGACTTTCAACGTGGGATAATTTTAGGAGCTCGGAGCCATGGTGCGGGTATCACCGAAACCGCCGCATTCATGAAATGTTCCAGAGCAGCTGTTGTTAAAGTGTTTAAAGACTAGACTGTCAGCCAAAAAACTGGGTCTCTACGTGCAACGTGTGTTCGTCATCGACTAGTGACTGCTCGGGCGGAACGGAGAGTGTCCAGACTGGTAACAGACAACAGAAGGGCAACAGTGCAGCAAATTACAGACCATCTTAATCAAGGATCCCTTCGAATGATCTCGGCACGCACTGTTCGACGTACACTGCATCGGATGGGATATGGCAGCCGAAGGCCTGTTCGAACACCTTTGCTGTCTGCAGTTAACAAGAGAAAAAGTCTCCAGTTCGCACAGGAGCACAAGGATTGGACAGTCGATAATTGGAAACAAATTATGTGGTCCGATGAATCACGTTTTCAGTTGCACCATGCCGATGGCCGAGTGAGAATTTGGCGGAAACAACACGGAAGCATGGACCCCAAATGCATTGCTACCACCCTTCAAGCTGGTGGAGGCAACGTAATGGTTTGGAGAATGTTTTCCTGGCATGCTTTGTGCCCTTTAATTTGTGTCGGACTGGCACATGATATCTAAATATCGTTGCGGACCAAGTGCATCCTGTCATGTGGATGGTTTATCCCAATGGCGATGGCCACTTTCAACAAGATAATGCGTCCTGCCATAGTGCTCGTATTGTACAGGATTGGTTTCAGGAATATGCCGATGAGTTTACTTTGCTTAGGTGGCCCCCACAATCTCCAGATCTCAACCCCATTGAGAATTTGTGGGCTGAAGTTGAACGAGCCATCAGGCAGCTGGATCCACAACCCTGCAATCTCACACTCCTGGAAATTTCTATTCAAGCATGGTCTCAGATTCCACAAACCACCTATCAACATCTCGTGGAGTCCATGCCACGAAGAATTGACGCAGTATTAACCCTTTAAGCGGCTGGTGTACCTGAATCAAATGGTGCCAAAAATTTTCTGCCCTCCTCAAACAGAACTTTTGACATAGTGACCGGGTCATACGAAAGCTATGGCAAAACTATTCCTTTCCCACTCTCATCTCAGCAGAATCGACTATATGTCTGCCGCTGCTAGTAAGCGCTGCCTAATGATCCTTAGTTTTATAGCCTAATTTCCCTATGGCACTACATTCTCTGCTCCCACACGGACATCATGCTACTGGGTAGAGCCAACTTACTCAATCTTTTCTCTCTTTCTTAGATTCTTCTCCATTTTTGTAGTATTTTCGGAAGAAAAGGTAATATGATAGGAAGGGTTAAGAAAAATCATTCCCATTAAATGTCCGCTTTGAATGACAAACCGAAGGGGAAAACAACGCTTTCTGGTGTGCAGGTTCATTGATTCGTGTCGAGTTCGGCCAACTTGTTAGACAAGGAATATATATATTCGTTTGAGCGGATTTCAAACCATTTTGCTAACTCCGAGTTAATTCATTCCAGCCGGTTAAAGCTTTAAAGGCAAAAAGGTGGCCCAACGAAGCACTGAGGGGGTGGTCATAATAAAGTGGCCACTCAGTGTATAAATTGTGCACACTTATCTTCTGTGCGGAATCAGTAATCGCTTGCTAGTAATGGGGAAACGTGGCAACGCAAGCCAATTTGACCTCGCTCAGATAGCTTTAGCCCGGAGGGCAGCTGCCAGTATTTCTGAAAGAGAGACACTTGTTTTTTCCGTACTACTGTATTGAGAGTGTACCAGGACTGGATTAACCATGTAAAGACATCTACGAGGTAGCAGAACGGCTCACACTGTGCAGCCATGCGCGGTTGATTTTAGAGGTGAGCGCATGGTATAACCACTCTCAGCACCCACCAGTACTGCATCGGTGCAGTTCGACCTATTTTCAGATGCGCCGTACCTTGCTTCCTCTGTGGTTCTACTGCCGAAGACCAACGAAGGTACCCAAAATGACGTTTAGTCATCGCAAACAACACCTAGCACGGGCCAAGGAACGTCGGCAATGGACCCTCGACAGATGGAAGAAGGCCGTCTAGAGCAGTGGTCTGAAACTCGTGGTCCGCGGGGCGCATACGGCCCGCATGAATGATAACAAAAAAAAGGAAATCACTTTTTTTCAAGTGTATTAGAATATATTAATTATAATATAACCATAGTAATGCTTAGCAAAGCCATTCCCTTTATAAGTACCAAGTTTATTTACGAAGAACATAACTATATTAAGCAAAATACATATTGTCAATATATTCAATTCTCCATATTGTCAATATATTCAAGTCTCCGCACCCGAAGAACTTTAGTTTTAATTAATAGACTTTCAGTGTGATTCTTTCCTAAAAGAAGAATTCAACAGATGCAATCTTTAAAGACATCGCTCTTTCCACGTTTAGCAACACACAACAACCGAAAAATTGTTATTCGGTCACCGCTGGAGAATTGAATCCCAGATTTCTCGATACCTAGCCGAGCGCGTTAGCCTTACACCATATCTAGCCGAGCACGTTAGCCTTACAATATATCTGATCGGCCGTTTGTCAGAGGCCGGTTGAGTGAGTACTGTGCTATTGATTGCGAATCAAATCGACTGCTGTTCCAAAAGACTCTGCTAGCAGAGCGAGGGGAGTGAATCGCTCCCCTCAGAAAATTTTTTTTAAATCGGATCCCTAATATACAATAAGGGTTCGAGGCAGTGGGTTTGGACTTAGTTAAAACTGCCCTTGTGAGGGCAAAGTCCAAGCCACGGTCATAGCAAAGTGCGCAACTCTGACATACGAGCGGGTACGTCGTCGTCGTGCCGATCCCCTGATCTACGGATCAGGCCAAATCCCGCACTCAACCGGGGTCAGGTGCAGGTTACAGCGGAACGAACCCCAGGGTACCGCTGAGCACCTGACTTTCGAACGTTCTAAGTCTGACCGACCAGGGACACAGGTTCCAGGGCTTACACTCGGTTAGCAACCCGAGTAGAGAGATGGCAGAGGACGCGGGGGCTTCAACCCCCGGTCCAAGTGAGCCCGTTGAGGCAGACTGCGACTTAGAAATTCCGTCGGAATTCGCAAGCGCAGTCAACTCCTTCTTCCAAGAGTTGGAGAGGATTCTAGAGAATCCTTCAAACAAGGTTCTGGTTAACACCAGAACCAAGATAAGGAAAGTAGCGAACTCGCTACAAGCAGCTTGCACCAAGCAAGTGATAGAGATGAGTCTCATCCAAGGGAGACTCCAGGAAAGAAGTGAGCACGCAAGCGCGGCTCCAAAGACATATGCCGAAGCGGCTCGAGCGAAGCCCGGCAAGGGGAATACGGCCCCTAAGCAAAAAACGGGTAAGAAGGAGGTAGCCAAGAAGGTGGCACCCAAGAGGGTCGAGAAGAGGCACGTGCTTCTCGTTTACCCCGCAACAGACAAGGGTTCTCCCTCGTCAGAAGACGTAAAGGCGGTTCTGCAAACACAGATTTGCCCCGCCAAACTCCAGATTGGGGTTAAGGGAGTTAGAAAGGTGAATGGGGAGGAGTAATGGTGGAATGCTCCTCCGCCAAAGAAATAGAGAAACTGGATTCAGAGCTAAAGAGCAATGCAGTGACGAAGGAGAACCTTCGGTCCCGATTGCCAGCTAAGAGGAATCCAAGGTTTATCGTCTACGGGATAGACGGAAACCTGTCGAGGGAAGAGGTCGAGCAATGTCTCGCGGAACAGAACCCAGAGTTGGAGGAGAGCAGCCTCCAGCTCAAGTTCTCGTTGAAGGTGAAGGGTGGGAAACGCCACTGGGTAGCAGAGGCGGACCCACTGACCTTCAAAAAAGTAATGAAGCGAGGCAAGCTCGGAGTGGGATGGACCGTCCACTCAGTAAGGGAATATCTGAGGGAGGTCCGTTGCTACAGGTGTAACGGGTTCGGGCACTTTAGGTCAAGGTGCACCGAAGAGCAGGATAGATGTGCCCGGTGTGGGGAAACCGGGCACAAGCGCCAGGAGTGCAGCAATAGCCCGGTCTGCACTAACTGCTTGGCAAATAACAAGAGATTCAGGCGTCGAGTGGATGTAGGCCACTCGAGCCTAGACAAGGAATGCCCAAGCCTTGTCAGAGAACTGGCTCTGCTAAAAGAACGCACTCATTATGGATAATAAACCAAAGAGAGGCGTTAAGGTGCTTCAAATCAATCTGCACCACGCACGGGCAGCAACAACACAGACCCTGGTGACAGCCACTGAGCAAAAAGCTCATATTCTGCTATTGCAGGAACCATTCGAACAGGGGGGAAGAGTGGTGGGCTTCCCTAACTCCTACCGGATCTACCACCCTAGGGTGGCAAAGCCCAGGGTGGCCACGGTCGTGAAAGACCCGTCCCTAGCGGTTCTCGAGATAAAATGCTCCGAGAACGTGGTCGCCCTCGGCGTGGAATGTGGTGATGCAAAATTTTTAATGGTGAACGTATACAGTTCTCCGCAGGCAATTTGAGAGAAACGCTGAATGAGCTAATGGCTCTATTAGGGAATTCCCCAGTCATGAGATAATAATAGCAGGCGACTTCAACGCGAAGAGTCCTCTCTGGGGCAATCAGAACGAGGACGAACGCGGCCAGCTACTAGTGGACTTTGCCAACGCGGCAGACCTGAGTTTCTTGAACGATCCAGAGAGCACCCCGACCTTCCAAGGGGCGAGGGGCTCCTCTTGGATCGACGTGACTCTCGTCAGAGTCTCAAAGCGCAGCCTTGTCCAGGATTGGCAAGTACTGGACGACGAGAGCTGCAGTGACCACCTAGCGCTATCTTTCGTTTTGGGATCGGAAAAGCCCATCCGACCCAAGCGCAAAAGATTCTTAATGAAGAATCTAGACTGGTGGGCTTTTAAAGCCAAGTTAACTACCTTGTTGGGAGGTAGGAGGGAAGAAGAGGCCGCAGAAGTGTCGGACCTCAACTCCCTCTTTGAAGAACTAACCAGTCAAATAACAACGCTATGCGAGAGTAGTAGGGAAAATAAAAGGGGAGCCAAGGACCCCCACCCCTGGTGGTCGGAGAAACTAAAAGCTCTAAGGGCGAGAGCTAGGCGGAGTAGGAAAGCTCTGCAAAGAGCAAAAGCTACTCCGCAAGACAGGGAGTGCACAGAAGTGCATAAAAAGGCTCGTTCAGCATACAGGAGAGAACTGAATCTCTCGAAAATCTCCTACTGGAGAAAACTGTGTGAGTTTCAAACTCCGGCTGACCCTTTCGGGATCCCCTATAAGATCTCGAGGGGATCCATAACCGAACCGCTAAAACTAGCAGCGGTAGAAAGGGCAGACGGTAGCCTATCAAAGACTCTTGATAGTACCGTAGAAAGTCTCTTGGATTACCACTTCCAAGGAGACGAGGGAGAAGGGGACTCCCTCAACAAAAAGAAATAAGGGAAGAAAGTCGGATCCCGCCGGACACTGGTGAGGACCCCCTTCACGAGAGACGAAGTGGAGAATGCCCTCTCCAGTCTAAATACGGGCAAAGCACCAGGCAAGGATGGGTTCGACCTCAGCATAGTCAGAGAAATCTACTATGCAAATCCCGGGTATTTTGTGGCGCTCCTAAACGAATGCCTCGGGAGGGAATCTTCCCAGACTTGTGGAAAACAGCGGTGCTAGTTCTTTTCAACAAGACCGGAAAGAACAAAATGACCCCGCAGCCTATAGGCCCATCTGCCTCCTCTCGGCGTGGAGCAAGGTGCTGGACAAGCTCATAACGAACAGAGCGCTTGGCTTCCTCATGGAGCAGGGAAAGCTAAACAGGAACCAATTTGGTTTCCTTCCGGGAGCGTTGCGCAACGCAGGCAATTCTGCAGCCTCCGAGAGAGGGCAGAGAGGAACAAAGCGGAGGGGCTCCATACCTGCTTCATCTCACTAGACGTGAGGGGGCATTCAACAGTGTCTGGTGGCCAATGGTTTTAACCAGACTTAAAGAACTTGGCTGTCCAAGGAACCTGTTCAAACTGATCAGCAGCTACCTGTCTGATAGAAGAGTCGAGTTCGAAGCGGGGAATGGGCAATCCTCGCGTTCGTACCATAGAGGGTGTCCGCAAGGATCCAACTCCAGGCCGCTCTGGTGGAATATAGTTGCTGATTCAGCACTGAACCTAGACCTGGGGCCCGCAGTGGAGATTCAAGCCTATGCGGACGATTTCGTTCTCGTGGTCTCCGCCTCAGGGAGACACGTGATCGAAAGAGAAGCACATAGGGCCTTGGATGTGCTAGAAAATTGGAGCAGAGAAAGCAAACTGTGCTTCGCTCCTGAGAAGACCACTCTGCTAGCAATAGCTAAGAGAGGAGTAATGAAAACACCACCCCAGTGCAGATTCCAAGGGTGCACTATCAAGGCGGTGCGTGAAATGAAATACTTGGGTGTGGTCCTGGATCAGAGTCTATCAGGGCTGCCACACCTGAGGCACCTTAGAACAAGGTGCACGATGATTCTCAATAGATTGAATGGCATGAGGTTAACGGGCAAAACCAAGAAGGCCATCTATCAGAGAGGAATTGAAAGAATTCTGACGTATGCAAGTGGGGCATGGTGGAACCCCACAGTCAGAATGAAGAAGGGGATAAACCAAATCCAAAGGTTGGCCCTACTGGGGATAACCGGTTGTTTTCGCACAACGTCAACCCTAGCACTCCAAGTGCTGGCGGGGTGCGAGCCGGCAGACCTAGTAGTGGAAAGGGAGGCAGCAATGCACTGCCTAAGGTCAGGCGAGGACGCCTACCTTCTCGGTGCGCCGCATCGAGCCTCCGACATGGAGATGGAAAGTGTGGACTGGCAGATCCACCCTGCCGAGGAAATTTGCCCACCGTGGGATAAGGAGAAACCCACGGGAGTTGGGCATGAGCTGTTCACGGACGGCTCAAAGTTGAAGGGACAAGTGGGGGCAGGCTTCTGTGCGTTCTCGGACGGGAACGAAGCCACTGCAGGAAGCGTGAAATTGTCGCAGAATGCTTCGGTCTTTCAGGCTGAACTTCTGGCGATAGAGATGGCACTCACCTGGGCACTCCCCAGGCGTAGTGACGAAAGAATAAAACCCTACTCGGACAGTGAGGCAGCACTGCAGGCTCTGAGTAGATTCAGGGGAAGAAACCCCATCGTCCAGAGGATCAAAACCCTCTTGAGGGCAGAGGGAGATGGGGCAGTTAGTTTCCACTGGGTACGAAGCCATGTCGGAACCCTAGGAAACGAAAGGGCAGATCAGCTGGCGAAGGCAGCCACGCTGAAAGAGACGGTCGACGTGCAATGCAGAACGCCGCGAAGGTGCATTCGCGCAGCACTAGCACGTCGGACCATGACCGAATGGCAGGTCAGATGGGACACGGGAGAGACAGGGCGGAAGACACACAGAGTGTTTCCGAAAGTCTCGACCAAACGAGCACAGACAAATAAGTTCCTGAATCAAGTACTCAGTGGCCATGGCATCAGCCCTGAATACCTAGGCAGATTTGCCATCAGGAACTGCACTTGTCCCTGTGGAAAGAGAACGGCAAGCATAGAACACTGCGTACTTGAATGCAGTGGCTTCGCCGAATGGAGAAACACACTGATCCCAGGTGTGCAAAGAACGCGAAGATTGGATCTGCTCATCCAATCTTCCGTTAACAGGAGGGGATAATAGCCTTGGTTGAAAGGCTAACCCTCCAACAACATACCATCTTCCCCAATCAAACGGGGACCGAAACGCAGGAGGTGAACGTGCACACCGAAAGCGAATCGGAAGATGAATGAGGGTAGAAGTCTGTGGGAAAGCAGACGAAGAAACCACCAATGTAAATATTCTGTAAATAAATTTTGCTATCTCTTGATGTTGTAAGTCCTAAGCATGAGGACAGTGTATACATGTGTGTAGGTGTTTGAAAAAGAAAATAAAGGGAAATTATTCCCCAAAAAAAGTTCGAGGGCAAGGAATCTTCCAGTCAGCGAAAAAGTAAAGAAACGACCTATCCCGCCAGACAGAGCGGGAACCCAGACAAGGTATTCTAGGTCGCCTGCCAGCACGTCACCACGGGCTGGTCTCTGGGCCATTGGGGTGGCCAGGGTCCGAACCGCGTCTCAAGGCAGGATAATTGTCGCAACATTTCAAAATAACATCCAAGGTGCTCAACAAGTCCCCGTGGAGCCAAGACAGATTGGCGGAACGGGACAATGAAATCAGTATATTACAATATATCTAGCCGAGCGCGTTAGCTTTACACCATCTGACAGAAAAAACCCACGTAGAGCCGTGGATTGTTGGCCACAGTGGTGTAAGGCTAACGCGCTCGGCTAGATATCGAGAGATCTGGGATTCAATTCCCCAGCGATGACCGAATAACAATTTTTCGGTTGCTGTATGTTGCTAAACGTGGAAAGAGCCATGTCTTTGTTTATTCACTGACGCCACGTATTTGGAGGATTTTCAGCTGCAATCTAACAGAGTTTTACCAGTTAGGTTCAAAGGACAAGTATGTAAACATTCGTAACCTAGCTGCAATGGTTCTGTCTATGTTCGGAACAACATACTCATGTAAACAGTTGCTTTCAAGGATGAACTAAGTAAAATGTCTTGAAAGGAATAGGTTAAGTGCCAGTCACTTATGCTCACTTTTAAAAGTAGCATGTTCAAATGACATTATTCCAAATATCGATAAGTCAGTGGCAGAAAAGTGAGCCCAAGTTTCTGGTCAGAACATGTAATATCGTCTGTACTGTGTACCGTGTTCAGTTGGTAAAATGTGATTGTTTTAATATTTAAGTGAAAGTAATTGTTATGTAAAGTGATTGTTTTCAGTGATTGATGAAGCATTTGTTTTTACTATATACCAATAATTACACTGCTGGACACCCAAAATGCAACACCAAGAAGGAAGTATCCGATTGGCCTGAAATTCGTAGCATGTGCCGCCCGCGAGAGGACATGCAAACGATTAGCATTGCAGGGTATATGCAAATCATGTGCGCCCGGCACGACACCGAGAAGCACCATAAAAAGGGTGCACAGAGCACAGAAGGCGGGGTGCAAGTTGTGGAAGTGTGTTGGGATGCCGGACCTGTGCGTGGGAAGCTTCCTGATGCCTCGTCGCAGAATACGGCAGTCATTCCAGCACGTTTCGGAGTTCGACAGAGGACGAATAATGGATTATCGCGACAGCGGTTTATCGTACCGAGACATCGGCGCCCGTGTGGGACGACATCCAGCCACAGTGAGGCGAGTATGGATTCGGTGGGTGCAGGAGGGACGAACAGACCGACGTGAGCTATTGCCGCAGCTGCGGCACACCACCGAACGAGAGGACCGGCATGTTGTGCGGCGCGCATTGACGGCTCGTACCGCCACATCACGAACGTTAGTGCAGGAATTAGGGTGTGTTGCGCAACAACCTGTGTTAGCACGTACCGTTCGACGTTGTCTGCAGGAGCGGGGACTTGTCGCACAGCGCCCATTGCTCCGATTACCATTGACGTTACACCACCGGTGAATGCGGAGACAGTGGGTCGTTGCACGCCGCACCTGGATTACGGAATGGCAAGACATTGTCTTCTCCGTCACCTGGCGTTATGGTTTGGGGCGCAATTGTATATGACACCCGCATTCCTCTGGTACGCATCGCCGGTACACTCAACAGCCATCGCTACATATCCGACGTTTTGGAGCCTGTAGTCCTCCCTTACCTGCAGGACCTACCAGCGGCCACGTTTCAACAGGACAATGCGCGCCCGCACGTGGCACGCAACGTGCAACAATACTTCAAGGGCCACCAGGTGTCACTGCTGCCGTGGCCCGCCTGTTCTCCCGATATGTCACCCATCGAACACGTCTGGTCGCTGATCGGCAACCGAGTGGCCCGGCAAGAACCACCCGTGGCTACGCCTGATGAAATGTGGCAACGTGTAGAAGCAGCCTGGACCGACATACCCCACGCCCATATCCGAAGCCTCTTTCGTTCGATGCCGCGGCGTGTAGCGGCCGTTTTTGCCAGCCATGGGCGCCACACGAACTATTGATGTCTGCGTGTTCCGCAAGTCGCACGGGCCTGTAAGCTCAGTCGTTACATCGTTGCATCTGTTGTTATGTGTCCAGTAAATCTGGCTTTGCTATCTCGTATCCTTCTTGGTGTTGCAGTTTGAGTGGCCAGCAGTGTAGAAATAATATTCTACTCTAGTGCCAAGCCATTGGTGTAGTTTTGTAATGTGGATATTTATTCATAAAATTTTTTTTAATATTTATGCGGCCCCCTAAATTCTTTCAAAACTGGAAAGTTGCCCTTCCAAGGGTCTCGGTTTGAGGCCACTGGTCTAGAGTGATGAGTCCCGTTTCCTGCTGCACCATGCTGCT
Organism: Macrothele yani; assembly: GCA_039090855.1. NCBI lineage: Eukaryota > Metazoa > Arthropoda > Arachnida > Araneae > Macrothelidae > Macrothele > Macrothele yani. The sequence goes on along the minus strand of CM077021.1, from coordinate 463,033 downwards.
GGCCGGGTTCGTACATGGAGTAAACAGCACGGAGGCCTATACCCTATTTGCACAGTTTGAATTCAGCAAGCCGGTGGATATAGTGTTCTGATCTGAGGAGCTTTTTCCTGGCGAGCCCTAGGTCCGTTGGCTATCATCATCCAACAAACATTGAATGGTGGATCTTTTAGCCGACCATCTCCATCCATATCTGCAGGAGGTTTACCCTGACTTTAGTTTGGGTGGGCGGTATACATACATGCGTGGATGCATAGGTACATACTCATACATATGCTAACGCTCTAATATTAGGTAGTTAGAAATTTCTTTTAGGAGGCATTATATATACACACACACTGTCTTTCCCACTGATAAACAAAAGACTGGCTGCAGAATTCCAGGGAGATAGCGATTATTTTAGTGCACCGTATTTCCTTAAAATATCTGAAAGATGTAGCAAAATAGTCTGTTAGCTCCGCACCAGAACTGTAACATATATCCCTTTTTCAAATGTGAACTTACAATTTAAATCCTTTACATTTCATGCTTAAACATAATCGAACCATAAGAAGAAAACAATCTTCGTGCAAAATAACTATACTAATAAACTAAATGACGTCTATGCACGATATAAACCAGGGCTCACCGTGGAACCTCCGTTTACGTTTAATTAAAATACACAGAGTATAAAAGCAAAACGTATAAGATCTTTCGGATACCCCGCACCGGGTTCCATCATCAGATACATAAAAAAAGGTAGTATGGGCTGGATACAGACAATTTATAATTTCAACTAGTGTCGCAATTTGCGAACTGCCATCTGGTGTGTAAACGAAAACAAATCGATTACAATAAAAATAATGATTAAGTCAAGCAGCAACATATTAAATTGGACGGTCATGTGCACTGTAATCAGTAAACATAAATGTCCACGGTCTAAGTATGACGTATGGAACAGAGTCATTACAACACATATGCCCCTTCCATGCAATAAATAAACTTTCAGTAAATGTTAATCGAGACTTCTTACTTGGTGTGGAGAGGATCTCCGCTTCTGTCCAGATTGGTACATGGGTTCCAGAGTAAACTAATCGGGAGAGAGCGGTTGTTTGGGCACCCACTCGGACATTGTACATGGGTTCCTTCACTCTGGTATTCAAAGTTCTTGAAGTGGAACCGATGTACACTTGGTCAACCGCAGACGGGTCTGTCGCTTTGAGTGGGATGCTATATACACCAAATTTATTGTTCTTATGTACTGAGTTTCGATCTTTCCTAATGCTCTGAAAAATATTTCTTGTTTTGACACCAAAACCGATTCCATGTGTTTTACACACATTCTTTAAAATGGTGATCAAACATGGTACAAAACCAATCGATCCCACATACCTACTACTTCTGGGCTCTCTCGATAAGGTGATGTCATGTACATGCAATAATTGACGAAAAATGCTATGTACAAGGGAGTCAGTATAGCCATAAGTCCTGGCTATTTCACACACCTTTTTAAGTTCCAATTTCCTAATTTTGGTATTTGACGAGTGAGTAATGGCCCTACGCACAAGGAATCTTATGGCAGCTAATTTATGTGACATTGGAGGGAACGACTTGGCCGGGAGGATATCATTAGTGGAAGTCGATTTTCGGTATACCGAAGTTTGCAAACACTGAGTTGTCGGGTTTCTTACTAAGGTGAAATCCAGAAATGAGATGCAGTAATTCTTTTTGCATTCCAAAGTAAATTTTATGGAGGGGAACACCGATGACATAGATTCCGTGAATGAGTGGAGTTCATCCAAAACAAATGTCCAGAACAACAAAATGTCATCCACATACCTCACATAAAAACTTGGTACTCTGGGTAATACTGACAACAATTTTTCTTCAAGTCGTTGCAAGATAATCTCAGCAAGGATTGGTGACAGTGGAGAGCCCATAGGCGCCCCACTGCATTGGCGATAGAAAACATCTTCAAACTTAAAGTAAGTACGTTTTTGGACCAATTTTAACGCTGACATGGTGCCCCGTATCTCTTCTGGTGAAAAGAGATCACTATCAGTTAACTTGGTCTCTATAATCTCATGAGCCGAATCAACAGGTATATTGGGGAACAATGAGACTACATCTAAAGATGCCATAATAAAATGTGTCCCGAAATGTTCATAGGCCTTAATCATGTATAGCGCCTGTATTGAGCTAGCAATTGAGTATTGGGAACTGGTAGTAAAAGGCTTCAAAAAGGTAGCCAAATTCTTTTCTAATGGACGGGTAGCACTCGAATGTCCTGAAACCAAGGGTCTTACAGGGAAACCTTCTTTGTGGGTTTTCAGTGTCCCGAATAGTTCTGGCACTCTGGGCCCACATTTTGGGTATAAGCTGTCAGTTATGCCCTTCGGTAGCACACATCCACTTCTAAGTTTGGCAATAACTGCCACAGTGGCTGAGGTAGGGTCAGATTTAATAACCATATGTGGAATCTTGGCTATAGCTTCTATCATTTTAGCTTGATAATCGACCTTATCAATAATAACGATTTGATGTGACTTATCCACTTTAATAATAGCGAGTTGGGGATTGTCATGTAGCTGCCTAAGTAATTTAATTTCTTCCTGAAACTTAATATTATGCGATGAGTCCAAAGAATTTGTCCGATTCAGGATTCTGACAAGCTTGGGTCTTGTGCCGTCTTATTCCTCCAACGGAAGAGCTTTAATTATATTAATTATAGCCTCAGCCTGTGGAACAAACTTAAATTTACTAACTCTCTGAACAGAGTAAGCAAACTTGACACCCCTTTGTAAGGCTCCACTCTGGCTTTGACTAAGGTGTACATTACTAAAATTGATGTATGGCTGTTGTTGGCAGCTGGGATTACCAGCTTTCTTCTCTCTAAAGTAATGTCCCTCTAAACTACAAGCGAAAAGTCCTCGCAGTTTATTAATATGCCGCTCTTGACACCTCAGAACATAAGTGGAAATGATAGCCAAGGTAACAATTAAATACCTGTCAAAAATAATTCGATGGGAAACCATTGTCAACAAAGTGTATGCCAAATAAGTGCGTCTTTGTAGTTGATCAATGAAACGGCGTTTTAGCCTAATTTCAGTTGCAAGTCGACGTCTCTCAGCATTTCTCAAAACATGGTCATCTTTACGAGATCTCGGTTGGCAGGTCAATTTTAAAAACCTAGGTATCACATTCAAATCTCTGGAGTTGATTAAGAAGGCGAGATGTGTTTGTTCAACCGCAAGTTTGCGTCTAAGTGAAAAATATGTCTTCTGAGCCAGCTCCATATAACCGAAATAAAAAGGAAGGCATAAAAACACATACCATCAGTGGCGGCAGGTAAGTAAGAAAACAATCTTCGTGCAAAATAACTATACTAATAAACTGAATGCCGTCTATGCACGATATAAACCAGGGCTCACCGTGGAACCTCCGATTACGTTTAATTAAAATACACAGAGTATAAAAGCAAAACGTATAAGATCTTTCGGATACCCCGCACCGGGTTCCATAATTAGATACATAAAAAAGAGGTAGTATGGGCTGGATACAGACAATTTATAATTTCAACTAGTGACGCAATTTGCGAACTGCCATCTGGTGTGTAAACGAAAACAAATCGATTACAATAAAAATAATGATTAAGTCAAGGAGCAACATATTAAATTGGACGACCATGTGCACTGTAATCAGTAAACATAAATGTCCACGGTCTAGGTATGACGTATGGAACAGAATCATTACAACACATATGCCCCTTCCATGCAATACATTTCGGAACACATTTTATTATGGCATCTTTAGATGTAGTCTTGTTGTTCCCCAATATACCTGTTGATTCGGCTCATGAGATTTTAGAGACCAAGTTAACTGATAGTGATCTCTTTTCGCCAGAAGAGATACGGGGCACCATGTCTAGTTGAAATTATAAATTGTCTGTATCCAGCCCACACTACCTCTTTTGTTTATGTATTTGATGATGGTACCCGGTGTGGGGTATCCGAAAGATCTTATACGTTTTGCTTTTATACTCTGTGTATTTTAATTAAACGTAACCGGAGGTTCCACGGTGAGCCCTGGTTTATATCGTGCAAGACGGCATTCAGTTTATTAGTGTAATCGTACCATATTTTATGAACTAGAGCTGAAACAAATTGGTGGCGTGGCGATCTAATACCGTAAACATAATGTACCATCAGCGTGCTGTACTCGTTTGGTCGGCACGCTCTGTACACAGTACTTAAGCTCCGAGAATCAGTGCGCTTAGTCAGCCTTGGTGGCCGAGTGGTCTGAGGCCTGGCTTCTGATCATTCCTACGAGACAGACCTAAGTCCGTGTCCCGGATGAAGCATAGGTAGTGGCGTGTCTAATTTTGGTAGCTCAATTCCCTCTCTGAAATCAATGGACCCAAATTGGACACAGGATACTAATTATAACCTTATAAATTGCAAAAGATGTGTGTGCGTTAAACCCCGAAACAAATGTTCGTTTAGTCAGTGTTTTGACGGAAAATTGTGAGAGTGATGGGAACCACTTAAAAATAAAAATTGTCTCATAGGATTATTTCTAATGATGTCACGAAGTAATCCTCATTTCTGCCAGCCGAAATCGTTTTCGTTAATTCAGAAGCAAAATGCTGAATACAATATCCAGCACATGCCCGATTCACTTTTAGAAATAATAGACCGACCACAGGTCATTTCTTTAACGTAACAAAGTAAAATATTGCGGCACATGTAGACCTCTGCTTATTTTTTTAGATCTTCCGTTGTGTTTTTATAAGATTGTGGAACAAGTAGTTTTGTAGATACTTCATTAGAGAGTATTTGAAGCATTGCTCTACTCTTTCTTATTTTGATTTAAATATTGCTGAATCTGTTATGTATTCCTTAGTGTTGTGATTTCCAAGATGATTTCTAATGTTTTTACTGGTTTTTGAAGATTCATATGTTAAAAGTAATTATTTCATATTTGCAATCAGTAAAAATACCTGTTTTCATGTCTTTCAGATCATTACGACTCTAAAATCGTACGGAAATTTGGGTCGTGTTGGAGACAGCAGAGACAAAATATTGGACTGTGCACTGAACACAGAGAATAAGTCACCAGTCCGTATCGCAGCAATAGAGGCTTTCCGGAGAACACCGTGCTCAGAAACGGTAACACTTTCAAATTTAATGAACGAATATGTTCAAAATTTGATATTAAAAACTAATTTGAGCTGCTTATTTAAAACTATGTATATTTGACTATTAATTAATTTAAAATGCAATCTACACCGATGGACCATTTATGACCACCGCCAGACTAGAGAAATGAGCGTGCATGAAGACAAAACGGTAGCGCAGGTGAAATACACAGAGCAGTATATATACAACCCGAGGACCGAATTTCGGTTAGTAGAGTGTTCGGAATCCCAGTGGGAAAAGCTTCCGATTTATCGGAGTTAGATAAAAGACAAATTGTGATGGCACGGCGCATCGGAACTACGATCTCGGAAACGGAGCGGCTTGTGGGTTGTTCACGTGCCGTTGTAGTGAGTACGTATCAAAAGTGGCGCACAGATGGCCAAACGACGAACCGTCCTCCAGCTGTGTGTCGTCCGCAGCTCAATGATGCCAGAGAGGACGCAGACTGCCGCGCATTGTTCACAGCAACCGCAGGGCCACAGTGCGTCAAATCACCCGCAGCTACAACAGTGGTGATCAGGGAAATGTCTCACAGCACATAGTTCATCGCAGCCTTCTACACATGGGCCTGCGTAGCCGAAGACCCAGCTGGGTCTCCATACTCACCGCACGCCATCACAAACAACGCATGAAATGTTCCCAAGATCATCGAGATTGGATCACGGGTGATTGGAAGAAAGTGGCCTGGTCGGACGAATCAAGATTTCTGGTGCATCACGTAGACGGCCGAGCGCGGATACGCAGATTTCTAACGGAGGCTATGGCATCTGGATGCACTGCTGAGAGGAAACAAGCCGACGGCGGTGGTGTTATGTTGGGGGGGGGGGGGTTCTTGGGACACGTTAAGCCCTATTATCCGAATAGCACAATTCCTGACTGCTATCAGGTATCTGAACATCGTTGCGCACCAAGTTCACCCATTCATGGCAACTGTGTTCCCTGCTGGTGATGGCCATTACCCATTACCAACCGGATAATGCGCCGTGCCATACGGCCAGAATCGTCAAGGAGTGATTCGTGGAACACGCTGGTGGCTTTCTGTTAATGCCAGGCCTCCAAATTCACCTGAAATGAACCCAATCGAACATTTGTGGTTCGACTTGGAAAAACGGGTTCACGCTAAATCACTGCCACCTCGAAATGTACGGGAACTGGAGGACCTGTTGTTGACATTATGGTACCAGATACCCCAGGATACCTTTCGCCACCTCATCGAATCGATGCCTCGCCGAGTGGCCGCTGTTTTTCGGGCTAAAGGGGTTCCTACAGCTTATTAGGTAGGTGGTCGTAATGTAATGGCTCATCGGTGTATATGTTATGGTAAAACTGAAGAATCAGAAATTATGAATCATTTTCAGCTATTATACACTCGCTTGCAAAACTGGTAAATGCGATGAATCAGAATGGAAGTAATTTATTTCAATTGCTGGATATTTTATATATTCTCCAACAGCCGTTGGCAAGTATGATAACCTATAACTAGATACATTCTTTCTGTTATAAAAATAATGAAGCAGTCAGCTTTGGCATACCAAGAACAACATCAGCTACCACTGACTGGTGAAAGTGCTAACGAATACACTGTGCTTGGTAATATGTGCTATCAGGGGAGCAACAAGTGTGCAAAATCAGCCCCAAACTGAACATGGGGTGCATCAACGGCAAGGCAAATACACTTCGAGATGCACGGGGAGGAAGTAACTCAGAATACTTTTTGCCACTTTAACGGAGTAAATATCTCTAACAGCGAAGTAGCGGGTGAACTGCGAACTGAACACTGAGTAAAAAGCTTGGTAATGCAGATGAGCGCGACAGGAAGTCTACATCATGCTCCAATGAGAACAGCTCAGAACGAAAGCACAAGTTCACCACATGCTACATGGAGAGGAAACAGTTTAAATCTAAAGAGAAAGTGCACTTCAAGTTACATCGGAGAAGTTAGTCAGAATCTGAGGGAAAGTCAGTATCATGATACAAGGGAGGAAGGCAACTCAGAACATGAGGACGTGTCCACTTCATGGTAGGGGGTAGCACAGAATATTTCCTGCCACTCAAAAGAGCTGATATATGTTCCATTTACTGATGGTTTCTAATATTTATTACATTTACACAGTTTCTGATATTTATTCATAGTGACCCGTAAAAATAATTTTTACTGTGAAATTTATCATTTGCAAGTTTTGTTGGTACATATGTGTAATAGCCATTAATTACTCATTTTGTATATAGCCACTTTTAGACGATCTAGATTCAGTGCCATGCGTAGAGTTATTTAAAACGAATCTAATTCAATTGTTAATGGTAATGATTTAATAATCGTCCATGTTCTATAATCTTTGCGAGACAGAATTTCTGACATGAAGATTACGTGATAAAGATTGAAGACGCATTGATGAACTTTAAGCATCAAGATCCCTTGATGAATGTAACATAAAATTTTCTTGGAGAACATTGTACATTCAGACAATTTTGTGAGCAAATGCAGATTGCGGGACGAATACTTCACACAGAGTCCGCTTGTAAGGCATTATGTTTATGAAGATTGTTCGGCCGCTCCGGTGGCGCTGTGGTATAAGGAATGGCTCCTGACCATTCGTTCGAGATGGGTGCGGGTTCGAATCCCGGTGAGGCATGGATGTTGTGTTTGTCTTACGGTGCTGGATCTCTCCCTTCCCTGGAGCCAGTGGCCCTAAATTAGGGATAGGCCACTGCTCATAGCCCATTGAATTACTCACGGTGGTCGTTAAACCTCCAATCAAAAAAAAAAAAAAAAGATTGTTCACCGAATACTGCCAGTGAAAGCATTTTGCCAGACATTATACTCAAAGTTTACTTGACGAGCATTGTACATGGTCTAAGTTCACACTAAACTATGAAGTGCAATGAATTAATTATATGTTGGACAAACGCGAATAAATGTTTCTATTCATCTAAATGAACATAAGCGAGTTGTACAAGCTCTAAAACAGCGGAATACCAGATCAATCTGGATCATGTGAACTGGAAGGACGCGGAATTAAGTTTTTATGAACTCTTGCCTTTCTCATTTGAATGTGAGAGAGTAATTAGAGATTTTCAAACTTGAGCATTATGTTGTAAAGCGAGATTTATGCCCTATTGCTAATGTTTTGGAAGCCCAAGGAGCCATATTCGAAAACCGCTAAACGTGGATGATTACCTACATTCGGCGTAAATAATTTCAAAGACTTTTCATTGTTGCGAACCAGTTTCGAACAATTCCCTAATTTGCTCCTTGTACATATTCTGTGTGTCATCATTGCTTCTGCCGAAATGAAATATTTAGAGCTATCTAAAGCTATTATATCTTGTGTAAATAATAAATCGTCTTGATTCTACCTATCATAGTTAAGGTTTTAGTTGACTTTCTTAGCAACTTTTACGAGAGTCAATCAGAATAAAATCTGTGGAAAAAAATTAAAACAAAGATTACTTTCCCCATTCTATACATATGCTGCTTCATGTTTCCCACTGTAATACAAATAGCTGTACTGCTTCATAAAATACTTTTGGCTTCAACAGAACCAAGAACTAAATCTACACTTTGTTATCCTACCTAAAATGTTTTCCCTAGATCGACAATTCGTTTTCAGAGAAACAGCGAAATGACTTCAGGTAAGTGCCAGAAAGCTATACAGCAAACCATATGTAAAGAGTAGGCTTTCAACTATATTTGGTAGTAAAAGATACTTCTGATTTACAGGATGAAAAGGAAAGTCACGGACCAGGCTAATATCTGGAGTTCTACTTTTTGTGTGTGCAGGTGTATTGGAAACTTCTATGGGGCGCTATATGATGAAACAACGTTGGACCATCTTGCTCCCAATGGAAAGAAAAATGAGCTCTCTCTGCCTTGGAGACAGAACAACAAATTCATTTTCTGAAATGTTGAGCGTGTCAAAAATAGCCCATAATGCGTTTGTACCGAAACAATGGATAGAAAGTAACACTTCAAAACACACACACCAACTAGGCAGCTCAGTAATTCCCTTTGTTCGCAGTAAATTTGCATGCATATCTACTTTTGCAAGACCTGCTCCTTTATATTTAACAAAAGCCCTGTGCGTTTGTCTTTTCCTTGCGAACTATGTCTGCATTTTCGAAGGAAGAATTTTGCGAAATGGTTTTGATTAATGGTGAAAGTAGACAGAATGCTCATGTGGCGGAGCGGGTGTACGTACAGCGTTACCTAAAGACAATCATCTAAATCATAGAACCATCCGAAATGCAGTTCGTCGATTGCGTGATACTGGCAGTTCACTTTGCTGCTCACGTACAGGCCGGTCATGGCACGATCATACCGATGTTCTCGAATACGTGTTTGAAAATACCCTGCGTATATGTTTGAAAATCCCCTGTGTAGCTCATGGGGAGCTGGCGAGGAGAGTGCATTTAGTTACCAGCGGTGTTGCAAATTTTGCAGCGGCACCACGTGCGTTTTAGTCTGTGTCATTTTCAGCAGGCACTACATCCTCGAGAGCCAGAGAAATTGCTGTAATTTTATTACTTCATGTTGAATACGTTACGAGAATCAAATTTCTTGTTGAATATCTTATGGACAAAGGAGTCGCAGCAAGCGCACGTTTGTGTTGGGAACAGACATAATGAGCACTACTGGTCACCGGAGAATCCGTACTGGACGAAGGATGCACATCATCAAGTCAGGGGATTCACTAACATATGGTGGGGCCTGTGAAGAAATCACATAGTAGTATTCTTCACCGAGGCCATCTGAACGCTGAACAATATTTGCATCTGCTAAGAACGGTTGTAGCACATTTATTAGACATTATTTCATTACTGCTGTTGAACAACATGTTGAACCAGCATGATGGAGCACAAGCGCATTGGAGTCAAGTAACACAGTGATTAGACTGTGTTTTTCATCAGCACTGGAACAGGTCACAGAGGCCCAGTAGGTCACCCCGTTGGTCACCAGAGCTTACTCTTTTGGGAGCACCTGAAATGACAGTTCTATACAACAGTCCCGTTGAATGTACTGGGTTTTCAACAGCGGATCACAGCTGCATGTGCCAATGTTGATGAGGATGTGTTGAACAGCATACGGGTCTAGCTGGTTGAACGTGTGCAAGCGTACATAGTTGCTGATGATGGACACTATGGGTATACGAACATGCACGTTCAGTTTTGTACGCTATAAAGTCCGTTTCATTCAATAACATGTTGCAGCATTGTCTAAATTATCGGATGTTACTTCTCTGTGGTTAGAGTATACTGTCGGGGGGCTTCGAGGTTTCTTTCCATCATTTGATCCGATATAAACTCACTATGTACTATTTTTGCCAAGCTCTACAATGTTGTATTTGACTTTGTTGTCCATTCTCCAGAGAAGGGCAAGACAGCCCCATTATACCCCGATTGGTCGCGAGGGTCTCCCCATTGTTTCACTATGTAGTTCCATAGGGGGTTTCTATACATCTGCACAAAAAAAGGAGAATGCTAGATAAAGTAATTCTCGAGATATTGGCCTGATTTATAACTTTGTTGCCACCCTGTTTAGCATAGCGAGACGTTTCAGGCCGCACAACGATATGCAGGAAGCATACTTTATTGAAAAGGCAATATAACTTCCTACTGATATCACAGTAGCATAAGTGTTTTACAATAACTGTTTTGTGTTTCATAAGTCTTAACATCTATATTTTTATATGTATCTAATACTTGTAAATGCAAAATGATTTGAAACCTTGCTAAATTTCCCAGGGAAGGGCAAAACTTCTAGAACTGTTTGGAACAACAACAGAAGAAACTGAGGAACGAATCGCTGCTTTTCTAACTCTGGTACAATGCCCCTCGCCTGAGTTTATGAAGAAAGTAATGAAAATTTACGAAGAGGACGTTAGCAATCAAGGTAAATGCCTTTGATTTGTAGAAAATAATTATTGTGTAAATACATAAATATTTCATAATAAAAGCAATATTGGCTCGTTTAAAGCAGTTGGCTGACAAATCTTTCAACTACACTGCAGGCCACCCAAAATGCAACACCAAGAAGGAAGCATCCGATTGGCCTGAAATTCGCAGCATGCGTCGCCCGCTATAGAACATGCAAACGATTAGCATTGCACGGCATATGCAAATCATGTGCGCCCAGCACGCAACCGAGAAGCACTATAAGAAGGGTGCACAAAAGGCGGGGTGCAAGTTGTGGAAGTGTGTTGGGATGCCGGACCTGTGCGTGGGAAGCTTCCTGATGCCTCGTCGCAAAATACGGCAGTCATTCCAGCACGCCCGGAGTTTGACAGAAGAAGAATAGTGGCTTATTGCGACAGCTGTTTATCGTGCCGAGATATCGGCGCCTGTGTGGGACGACATCCAGCCACAGTGAGGCGAGTATGGATTCGGTGGGTGCAGGAGGGACGGACGGACCGACGTGAGCGATTGCCGCAGCCGTGGGACACCCCCGAATGAGAGGACCGGCATGTTGTGGGGCGGGCATTGACGGCTCGCACCGCCACATCGCGAACGTTAGCGCAGGAATTAGGGTGTGTTGCGCAACAACCTCTGTCAGCACGTACCGTTCGACGTCGTCTGCAGGAGCGGGGACTAGTCTCACGGCGCCCATTGCTCCGATTACCATTGACGTTACACCACCGGCGAGTCCGGCGGCAGTGGGCTATTGAGCGCCGCACCTGGATTACGGAATGGAACGACATTTTCTTCTCCAACGAATCCAGCTTCGTCCTGGAACACCAAGGTGGTCGTATCAGCGTGTGGCGGCACCGCAGCGAGAGACTGTATGACGCCTGCAATATGCAACGCCATACCGGTCCGTCGCCTGGCGTTATGGTTTGGGGAACAATTGGATATGACACCCGCACCCCTCTGGTACACATCGCCAGTACACTCAACAGCCATCGCTACATATCCGACGTTTTGGAGCCTGCAGTCCTCCCTTACCTGCAGGACCTGCCAGCGGCCACGTTTCAACAGGACAATGCACGCCCGCACGAGGCACGCATCGTGCAACAATTCTTCACGGCCCACCAGGTGTCACTGCTGCCGTGGCCCTTCTGTTCTCCCGATATGTCACCCATCGAACACGTCTGGTCGCTGATCGGCAACCGAGTGGCCCAGCCAGCACCACCAGCGGCTACGCCTGATGAACTGTGGCAACGTGTGGAAGCATCCTGGATCGACATACCCCAAGCCCACATCCAAAGCCTCTTTCGTTCGATGCCGCGGCATGTAGCGGCCGTTATTGCCAGCCATGGGGGCCACACGAACTATTGATGTCTGCATGTTCCGCAAGTCGCACGGGCCTGTAAGCTCAATCGTTTCACCTTTGTATCTGTTGTTATGTGTCCAGTAAATCTGGCTTTGCTATTTCGTGTCCTTTTTGGTGTTGCATTTTGGGTGGCTAGCAGTGTAATTAAAAGAACGAGTTTCGTTTCCTCCCCAACAGACATCCATACAGGCTATTACTAAATACTTAAAAAAGAAGCAGAAGAGATCTTTCTTTTTTTAAGTGTGTCCTGGTTGGCATAACGTGCGGAAATCGTGAAACTCCGCAGTACAATGCAATTTGCAAGTTTTATGAGTTGGCTGCATGAAAAGAAATAAATTCTGGCATTTCAGAAAAGTGTTACCTGGTTTATCTGCTTTCTCTGGAAATTATAGATTACTTCCCCATGGCTCTGTGCTATATGAATGCCTAGTATGCTCTTGTATTCAGCTTGAGTCTCTGGTCCATGGATCTGCGTTCATGAACAGTTCACTAAACTTTCGCCAGATCTCGATGCCCTACAATCCTTTGAGACCAGTTCAGAAACTGAAGCATTCAGTTTCTGAACTGGTCTCAAAATATCGATTAGTATAATGTGAATCTCATGAAGCGATATACTTGGCATGCCTTATGAACACAATCTAAGCATATGGAGATGGCATCGTGCAGTGGGGGATGTTCTGTTGAAACAGATTGGATCCGCTGATTCCAGTGGAAGGTGAGATGAAATTCGTTAATACCTGGTTTTTGTAGCTGACCAAGTAGACTCTGCAATCTAACGCTTTTCCTCTGCAAGTGATGGTATTGTTATGAATGACAATGCAACAATATATTGTGCAAGAAATGGTTTGATAATCACGATGAGAACTTCTATGATCTTCTCTTGCCGCTAGGGTCAACTGCTCTCAACCCTGTTTAAAATGCCTGGGACATAATGAAAAGAGCTGTTTGGCGTCGATGTTCTTTTTCTTCAACACTGACAGAGTTGCGCGATAATTGCTGCAGGGTTGGCTATCTTTGGACGAAACGAACTCAAGAACCTCATTGAATCCATACCGCGTCACATACTTACTGTCATTTGCACCAGGTTTGGTTGCATTATTAAATAAACATTCGTACTTTTTTGCCTATGCATGTACATATACGGAAAGGAACACTCATAGTCACTGTAACGTTTTTGATAATAGTTTTGGGGGAAGGAATGCACTTTAGGCAAGTTTTACTTAGCAACAGAATTGAAATATGACTCATCGGTTATTCATTAAATTGGAATGCCCTAGCCCAAACTTTTGACACCCATTCCTCTAGGTTAGGGATTTACTCTCCTTTTGGGTAAAACTAAAGGACGATGTTCAACTATGTATTCACATATTTTAGATAGTTACAGGCACTGACTTCGGTGTCTTTCACGTATTTTAATCGAATAGAGGAACAGAACATGTAAGACAGAGAACTTGTTTAGCATATTTAAGTTCCTATATTTCCGAAATGAGATAATCACCGGTGAAAAATTTGAATGTTTCACGTAAATTTCTTCTGGGTCGGCATTCCTTAAACACATTTCTTACATGCAACTAAAATTTCATTAACTACACCACCTGTGAGTGGTGCATAGCAAAGGTATAGACATGGCACCTAATGAAGATATGAAAGTGTACCTAATAAAATGACAACTCAGTGTATCTACGAGGCTTGATCAAAAGATAAGTTACAAGGCTGCTTATTCCACGGGAGCACCTGTAAGAAGTGTAACACCCGTGAGAATGGACTGAACGTACTGCGAAGTCGGAAGAATAAGGACACTGCAGCTGTGTTATGGCAGTTCAAAATGGCGATCCGTCTGGAACGTTGGTCCCTCGAGGAAGTCCGGGGTGCCATTCGATTTGTGTAGACAAAGGAAGGTTCATCCATCGACGGCTTGTTGAAGTGTCTGTGAGAAAGTTGTAATGTCAATATGTTGCTAAATGGTATGTGGCTGATAGGCATACAAGTCCTCAACGGAAATCAACATCAAATCAAAATTGCTGTGATCCAGCAGTTATAACAATGAAGAAGTGAAGAAAAAGAATTCTACGCTGAGGTAACAAACAAGTTCATAATACGTACCAACGAGTGACTGAATGTTTTTACAAGCTATGCTGAAAAAACAATGTATTAATGAATGCTTTATTTTGTATATCCTATTCAAAGCATTAAATGCGCTGGTACACTCGAAACACAGACTTGTAACCTCACCTTTTGATCAACCTACGTATGTACGTACGAAACCCATCCAAACAGTAAAGAACGTTTGGTTGTTAACGCATGTAAATAAAAGAAAAAGTAAAAACTTTGTAGACAATTGTTGATACATACCTTATTCTTCGACCTAGTCACCACTGCTATTGGGACGCTTGTCATATCTTGTGACGAGCTTTTGCATCCCCTCGTATCAGAATTCGTCCGCCTGTGCATTTAACCAGTCCGTAACCATCTTCTTTTGTTGGTCATTACCCTCAAACCGTGTGTCAGCCAGATAGTCTTTCATGGGTGGAAACAAGTGGTAGTCACTCGAAGCAAAGGTTCTGGCTGTTAAAAGGGTGCTCAAAAACTTCCCGTAGAAAGTCCTTGAGCAACGCCTGTGTCTTGGCGGCAGCATGCAGGTCGGAGAAGAACTCCGTTGGATAGTAGGCTGCTAAGACGGTTATGAATTGTGCGTCGTAGCCTTAGAAGAATGTTGCAATAAGCATCGGCATTAACAGTTGTTTCCTGAGGCGGCACAAATTGCATCAGTAGGATATCTTTACTGTTCCAAAAGATTGCAGCCATGACTCTTCGGGTACGCAAAATCTGCTATAATTTATTCGGTTTTTTTGGAGGGTGTTTATACTGCCATTCCAGAGATTGGAGTTTGCTCTCCGGGGTATAGTGTGGGACCTAGGTTTCATCCCCGGTAAAAATGTGGTCCAAAAACTGATCGCCATCTTGTATATAACGTACCGAAAATGTCAATGCAGTTCCCATTCTCCGACTCTTGTTGTCATTCGTCACCTTTTGTAGACAGATAGTGCACAAATTTTGCTGTAATCGGAATGTTTGCTTTCAGTTTCATGAATTACATATAGGGAAACTTCACGACACTTTTCATGTAATTCCTCAAACGAATAGCATCTGCTCTGTCGAATGTGTGCGTCAATCGTTTCCATCAGCTCGTTAGCGATGAGAGAGGGGCCCCAGATAGCTCCACATTATGAAAGTTTGTTCTTCCATTGTCAAACATTAGACACCATTTCCTCGCACTTGACTCGTTCATTACTCCCTAGTGTGATATATACCTCTAATTCAACTTTCTTCTTGAGTTCCTGTGTTCTTCTGTAAATTTGTTTTTTTCTCGTTAAATATTTTCCAAACTTAACGCCACAGAGTTTCTCCCGATGAATTTCATGTTGATAATCCTGACAGAGATCAAAGGGCAAGCAACGTATTTAAAGACCCATGAGATAAATTATAAAAGTGTAATGAGCAATGTTCAATGAGTGATTTACGAAAGCGAAATGTCAAAGGAGCTGCATTCATGTTGAAAGAGAGATTCACGAATGTGCAGATGTTGGTATAAAATATATTTTATGACTACAATACTTGTAAAGTTGAGATAGAATAAATCAGCAGCGTTTATTCACAATTAAATATCTTATTTTAAGATGCACTATAGTTTCGCTGAGCTTCTGGCTCGGCTTCATCAAGACAAAAGGAGCGTAAACATTCAATTCATTGTGACATGATCATCAGCGCTCTGACAGTCACGGATATTAGTGAGTTGTTTCGAGGCGCTTAAAAGAAATAGAGTAGATGACAAGTCGTGAAGAGCTGTGTTATATGTGGGAAATTTCTAATGTATTAAGCTTGATAGTTGAATCAGTTTATCAATAAGTTTAGCGTTTTAAAACAAAAATGTGTGGTTATTTTCGAGACAATTTTGGTCTATAGACAACTTCTTCAGTTCACAGTTCTGTACTATCTAAATATCAGCAACTTACAGTCGGTAAGATTTTTGCATTGAGCGAGCAGTATCACATACTGTACGAAATTGTTGATTAAAGTTCGATCCAGTGTGTTGTTACCAGCAAAGTAATTCATTTCTACTGGTGACATGCTTCGATGCTAATGAAGATAATGCTTTGTGATACTGTTTTTTTGCTTTCAAAGTATACAGATAATTTCATGAAGATAAGCTGCTGAAGTTGAAAATTACCTTGATTTAAACTTTTGATAACATTAAACATTCACTTAACAGGCGTTTCATAACATCTATTTTATTTCCTAAAATTTCCTTGTTTAACACTTTTAAATATTCAGAACTACAAAAAAGAATGGCTGGCATTTGGTTTCATTGTTGTATGAGAGATGCAGAAGCTCCGGCCATATACATACACTGATGTGCAAAAATTAAGGACGAAGAGGAGAAATTAGCATAACAGCGAAACGAGCAGGCAGAACGGACCGAAAGACCACTCAGGAGATAGACTAGCGGTAGGGCATGGGCTTATATGCAGCATGACGTAGGGCATGCGCATGTATGCAGCATGACGTAGGGGTGTGTCGGAAGGGTATAAAGCACACGGGAGGTGTACGCTCAGCAATTCGGTGAAAGCTATTGCACGGTGCACATCGGTTTGAACGACGTCGAGTTGCTGCCACCGTGTGATATGGCCAACAGGCAATATAGTAAACGACATCTGGATGACTTTACCCGAAGTCGCGTCATTGGGAAGTTGGAAGAAGGTCGAAGTGTGACTAGTGTGGCCGAGGAGTTCGGGATCGCTCACAACATCGTTTCACAAGCTTGGAGAGCATTTCAAACGACAGGAACAGCTGTCCGAGAGTTTAGCAGTGGTCCTCCACGAGCACCCACGGCGGCGGACGACCGGTATATTGTCCTACAGGCGAGAACAGACATACGGCAGACAGTGGGAAAAATCGCAAGGCACATGCAACAGACAAGTGGATGTCAGTTATCGCATTTTACCTTGTTCAGGAGGCTGCACAAAGGTTAGTCTATTTGCACGACGACCAGTACGGTGTGTGTTATTAACGCCTGCTCATCGGATATGGCGGTTTCTGTGGTGCCGGGAACACAAGAACTGGACACATCAGCAATGGGGTCGAGTTCTCTTTACGGATGAGAGCCGATTTAGTCTGACGAGCGATTCTGGATGTATACACATCTGGAGAGAGCAAGGAACACGCAATCACACCTCCAACATCATCGAAAGGGACCGGTTTGGAGGTGGCGGAGTTCTCGTTTGGGACGGTATCATGCTTGGTAGTCGTACTGACTTCCACATCTTCCAAGGAGGTTCAGTCACTGGTGTCCGCTATTGTACCGAAGTTCTCCTGCCTCACGTGCGGCTGTTTAGAGGTGCTGTGGGTCCTGAGTTCCTCTTCATGGACGACAACTCTACACCTCATCGTACAGTGGCTGTCGCAGATCTGTTGGAGAGTGAAGATATTCAACGCATGGATTGGCCCGCAAGGTACCCGGACCTAAATACAATCAAACACGTGTGGGACCTTCTTGGGAGACGCTTGGCAGCACGTCACCAGCCGATAGCAACGATTCCGCTGCTGCGATTGGCGCTACAAGAGGAATGGGCCTCGATTCCTCAACAGCTCCTTGACAACCTCGTCCTCAGCATGGACAGACGTTGTAAATCCTGCCACGCAGTCAGGGGTGATCATATCCCCTACTAAAGACTGGGGTTTTCTTGGCAGCCGTCTGTAACATGGACGTTTCTGTCTTCTGTCCAGTTGTGCTCGAAGCTACCTTTTCAATAAAGTGCCTTTGTATCCTTTGGATTCCTTGTTTGGACGGTTTTGCTCACTTGTCCCATATTCTTACATCTTGGGGATCTTATGGTATGGTTTGAGTCGATGTGGAGCCCTTCTGCACGACGTTACATTCGAAAAACCGTCTCGTTCTTAATTTTTGCACGCCAGTGTATATGAAAGACTGAAAAAATGATATCCAAGTTTTCGTTATTAATGCTCAGTTCATTCATTTTAAGTATTACATATGATCATATCATAGATGCTGTTGGTGTCCGTGAGTGGTGGCATATACCATCAGTGCTGTTGGTGTCAGTGAGTTTTCTGAGTCAGTAACAATAGTTGAAGAATTGCACGAATTTGTGTGTTATGCACTCTAAAAGGTGTGCACAATAAACAAATCTTTCAATTCTTCAACTGCATTTTAGGTGAAACCTAAATTTTATTTCGTAGCATCCAAGAGAACAATATACATCATAGAATATTAAAAACAGTGGATGCTAAATCTTAAAGAAAAAAATCCCATATGTGTGTGGAGACTGGAAAGGTATATGTGAACCCCTAACCGAATTCACCTAAAGATTTGTTAGGCTTTGCTTGGTGTCCGTTTTTATGAATAATTCATCGATTACAATCATTATGCTTTCAATGAATTGCAATTCGGATATGGGTAACATTGAGTGCTGTCAATTCATCACATTTCACATTTCATTTTCGTTATGCAGAAAAAAGCAAGAACATTTTAGATTTCTCATCAAATCATGTGAATGTTATCATATTAAATTGTATTACTTCATTTTAGCAACGGAACGTTTCAGAGCTTTTCGCCTTCTTCTTTTTAATTTGCTCCAAAGACTTCAGACTCAATGCAATTTTAATTATTTAGGTACTTTATTTTAGCAACGTCTTTCCTTTTCATTTGGTTCAACAGCCTGTTTTTAAGCTAATTCTTATCTTGAAATTCTGCAGAGTTACTTTATTAATGCTTTTTTCAGTACCACTTTATTCTATATTTATTTAAATATAAATTTCTCATTAATTTACAGTTTTTTAATCCTTGTCAAGATTTTAAACACCACCCTCCTTGTTTCAGCACGACTCTTCTATGAAAAGTCACTTTTTTTTCATTTTGGGACTTTCATTATTATTATCATTACGAATCAGACCCTGTCATTTTTTATTTCATTTTAATGTTATGTTTTCAACCGCCCCCCCCCTCCTCCTGCTTATTATTTCAGCTGCTTACGGATGGATTCAAGATATTTCCCACAGCAAATCCACAATGATTAGTTTCGTGGGCAGTCAGATTTTAGCACAGAAACTATATTAAAGATGGTGTTGAGCAGATGGTGTTTCTTGAATGCTATTACTGTTATGAATTAACCATACTGATAAAATTTCATAAGTAAAGCCTGCCTTTATTTATGAAAAGCTGCTCTCCGATTGCAGCACAAATTCCAATTCCACAAATAATAGTTTTCTGTATGACAAACATTTGTTTGATCAACATTTTTGTGAAAATAGTATGTATAAATACATAAATTTTAATTTTCCTTTTTTTATTTGCTAATTTATTTATATATCTACTGAAAAAAGTTATAATGCTAAGAAAATAAATCATGTGAATAAACATTTTTAAACAATCCGATGCAAACAAGTCACAGAGTCTAAAACATTTTTCTTTCTTTCAAATTAGTGAAATCTTTTGTCTGGAGTTATTTCGAAAATTTGAAAACAAGTTCCGATCCTTCCAAACGTCAGCAAAAGTACCTGGCCAATCGACACCTTTTACTGGAAAGGCCTAGCTCATTTGATATCACCAAGTTTTCCAGAAATTTCCAACACTCTTTGTTTTCTGAGATATTAAATATGGGTGGAGGTTTAGAGTCCAGTTTGATTTTTACGAAACATTCGTTTCTGCCACGATCTCTTAACACGGACTTAAGCGTCAATTTCTTTGGACACAAGCTGAATTTACTTGAGGTTAGTGGTAAGTTTGTTTTCTTATGAATTTTAATAATTGTTTTTTCATGAAGTGTATAAATTGCTAGTGTGGAGATTCGATGGATCAAACGACACTGCACGGTTATTGAAGAAGCAGATGTACATATTTACATGGATCTATTACCTACACATTCACGCATTACAACAGCACACTGTAACGTATACTCTAGATTCACTTTCCTTTTGATTTTTACTATCTCTGGTTATTTTATTTTACTATGTAAATTATCTTCTTACTGAACGAGATGTTATTTCTCCCGCTGAATGAGATCTGGCAATGAGTGTAAGTCATGACGTGGTGGTAGCCAGTTCTAAATAGGGAGAGTTGTTGTTGTACGAAGTGAGCTGTTGTTTATGTGTCAGAGAGCTGTTGTTTATAGAGAGAGCGGTTGTTTATGTGCGTGAGAGCTTTGTTTCGTGTGTAAAGAGATCTTCGTTTATGTGAGAGCCAGAAGTTTACCAAATAAAAGATTGTCTTAGTAAGTACGTCTTTCTCAGTTCATAGTTTTGTCAGATCTCTGTCTGGCTGTTAGGTTAATTTCATTAGTTGATTATTATTAACAACCAGCATAAGACGTTATTCATCTTAATTACTACTACAACATTACTAGCAGTTAAAAGCTTGTTCATTATTATTACTACACTACTAGCAGGAAAGTTTATTCATGATATAATTAACAAACAACAAGCATTAGAAGAAGCATTAGCTTAGAAGAAGCTGAATTCATTATAATTCAGTAGCAGAAGCGATATATTCATTATAATTGGCGCCCAAACTTTTCTCGAACACGAGATCTTGACAATAATTACCCATGTCTTCCTTACCTGAGACAACTTCAATTTTTCACCCTAAATCAGACTTCGATGGTGATGGTGTTTTTTGACAATTTGCAAGAAGCCTGTGGGTCTCACTTTGATATGAATGATTTACAAGTCGCCAGGCATTCTTCACAATTTCGTAATTCACCAGCTTCCTATTACTCTGAGTCGCGGGTCGTACCTGAGGGAGTTCAATCCTCTCAGCGAAGCAGAATGCTTGCCCATTTCGTGCCGCATGCAGGAACAATTAATTTCAATGGTTTGGAGGGATCCTTAAAGTTCCTCGAAGATTTGGAAGATCATTTTGATCTCTACAATATTCCTCAAGACTGCAAAGTACAAATCGCAGGCACTTGCTTGAAGGATACCGCTAAGACCTGGTATCGGCAGTGGAGAGTGTCGAACCCGGATTCTCATTATGAGAATTTCCGTGCAGATGTTTTGGAAGTCTTTCCTTTCGGCCTCAGTCGAGCTAGCCTTGCACAACAACTTTTTCTCGTCAGCAAGGACCCAACGATAGCCCTGTTGCATTTGCGTTGGAAACAACACGCTTATATAACTTATGGGATCCACATGCCAGTCATGTCGACATGTTGGACACCCTATTGCAACAGCTCGACCCATTTTTACAAGATTTTCTTGAGGTTCGACACCCTGCTACAATTCATGAATGCCTTCGCCTCATACGAAAGTATGAAGAGCGACACGGCAAACATTGGTTCAACTCACCATGCTCGGGCACCCCGCGAGGCTTATTACGAAAACCCTCAGAGGCATAATAGGCCTAATAACTTTCAGCGAGAGCATACACAAGTGCACGCCCAAGCTTCATACGTTCCACCATACAGAAGAGTGGCAAACCAACCGCGAGTTTCTGAACAATCTTCGGGATATCGTACAAATGCACAGTATGCTCGACCTCGTTCCAATCCGCAGCATTCGGAACGTTTTCATGCTGAGGGCAATGATGATTTTTCTGCCCGTGCTGAGGGAAGAGGTAATAGATATGAAAATGTCAGCAGACACGCGGAGTTCCCGACGCAGGTTTCACGCAGTTTTCCTCATCGTGAAAATTTTCCCGATACCCGGCAGGGTCGAGGTTTCAGACCGCATGATAATCCAACCAGGAATCCTTTAAACTTCCAAAGGAAGTAGACCAAGGGTCGGTCCTGCTTCCTGATACCAAGAATTCTGACCCTAAAACAGCATTAGTGACTGTTCAAACTCCTCAGTTGCCTGATGTGTTCTTGACAATTGAAGATATTATTGTCGAAACAAAGTTCGACACTGGTTCTGAAATATCAGCCCTAAATACGAAGTTTTGCACTGACAATTTTCCTGCAATACTCGTTCAGCCTGCGACGCAGTATTTGCGAGGTGCAAATAACGAAATCTTCAGTATCACAGGAACTGTCACATTATCTCTAGGGCTGGGAAAGGCTCGTTTTACGCATTCTTTCCTGCTTATAGACGAACAACCTGTTAAATGTCTAATGGGAATGAACTTTATTATTACTTTTCAAGTTACTTTGAATTCCGTACAACATGTGATTTCCTTTCCGGAACCTATCGAAGTGATTCCTACGGTTCCTATAGATATAACGAGTTTGTTATTGAGTAACCAATTGAATGAGAGGCAACGAAACCAGCTTTCTCTACTTTTGCAGGAAAGCCCTGGTTTATTTTCTGATCAACCTGGTTTCACACAGGTGGTTTATCATGTCACTGACACTGAGGGTTCGAAACCGATAGCGACGAAACCTTACCCTTGTGCTCCCCATAAGAAACAGGAAATGCAACGTCAAATTTCTGAAATGATTAAACAGGGCATAATAAGGGAATCAACAAGCGCCTGGTCTGCTCCTGCCTTTTTGGTTCCAAAGAAACAACCCAATGAATTTCGTTTCGTGACAGATTTCCGCAAGCTCAACCAAGTCACAAAAACGATCAATTATCCACTACCTGTCATGTCGCATATTTTGCATGACCTGTCATCAACTAAATGGATGTCAACCTTTGATTTGGCGAGTGGATATTGGCAGGTGGCGGTACATCCGGACTCTGTCGATAAAACCGGCTTTGTGACTCCTTTTGGGGCTTATGAATACCTACGTATGCCCTTTGGATTAGCTTCTGCACCTGCTACTTTCCAAAAGCTTATGGATACGGTTCTCAGACCTGTTCTGGGTCCCCATGTGCATGTATATTTGGATGACATTATTATTACATCAGAGACTTTTGACGAGCACCTTTCTCTGCTCAAACAGGTGTTCCAACTCATATACAATGCTGGCTTGACGTTAAAACCTAGTAAATGCCAGATAGCGAGGGACGAGATTGTATATCTGGGGTTGAAAATCACTCCCCACGGCTTATTTACGGATAATGAAAAAATTAAGCCTATTGTTGACTTTCCTCGGCCTAAAACAGCAAAAGAACTATCACGCTTTATGGGAATGACCGGATGGTATCAGCAGTTCGTCTCCGCTTATGCTACAATCTGTGAGCCATTGTATGCTTTGAAACGTAAATACAAGAAGTTTGTTTGGACACCTGAAGCTAACGCTGCATTTGAAACACTGAAGTCTGCGTTGACTCAGCCTCCTGTGTTGGCTTTCCCAGATCATACTAAGGAATTTGATATTTATACTGACGCATCCGGAGTTGGTCTTGGTTGCGTTTTGTCACAAGCTGGGCATCCAATAGCTTTTGCGTCTCGTACTTTAGCCAAAGCTGAACGCAATAATTCAGCTACGGAACGTGAATGTCTTGCTGTTGTGTATGCTCTTGACAAATGTCAATGCTATCTTAACGAATTGACAGTTAACATAATTACGGATCATTCTGCCCTTCAGTATTTGAATTCTGCTAAGCATCTCTCTCAAAGACTTATGAAGTGGGCTCTTAAGTTACAAGAGAGCAATATCAAAATTTCGTATCAGCCAGGTCATAAGAATCAATTACCGGACGCATTGTCTCGCGTTCCGATTAGTGGGGTCCCCACAGAAACTACTCCTGGATGTCAGCCTTTACTTCTAATAGCTGATATAACATCCAGAGAGCAGATAATGGCAGTATTAATAAATGATCCAGATTTTGGGGATATCTATAATTTTTTGCTTGCGGGTTCGCCCCTACAAAGTGATCCTTCTCGGCTGGAAGGTCACAGCATTTTGAAGTCATAGAGGGTCTGCTTTACTATATGAAATCTAGGACTACTAGGGCAGAGTTTCGCCCATGTATTCCGCGAACCCTTAGAATGGCTCTTTTAAACGAATTTCATGACAAACCTCTTGCAGACCATTTAGGTATTCGCAAGACCCGTTGTAAATTGCGGGATGTTGCCTATTGGCCTGGCATGTACCAAAGGGTGCTCGCATACGTTCAATCATGTCACTTGTGTCAGATTAATAATTACCGTAATGTAAGACCGGCCGGTCACTTGAAATCTAGTTCAAGTTCTCATGTTTTTGATATTATTTCAATGGATTTATTGGAACCTTATCCTTTATCTGTTAAAAACAAAGCTCGTTACGTTCTAGTATTAACTGATAATTTTTCTAAGTGGGTTAAAGTTTTTCCCATTAAAGCCGCTACGGCAGAAGTTATTTGTAATGTATTAATTAATGAAGTATTCTCTAGATATGGTGCACCTAATAAAGTAGTTTCGGATAATGGTCCACAATTTATTTCTGACATTTTTGAAAGAATGTGTGCGAGACTACACATTAAGCATAAATTCATTTCCCCATATCATCCCCAGAGTAATCCTGCGGAACGAGTAAACCGCACGCTAGTGAAAATGATTGCTACATTTGTCATGGATCATCACGGGCGATGGGATGACCATCTTGAGCTTTTTTCGTTCGCCCTCCGCTCGTCTGTTCACGAATCTACTAAAATTACTCCTGCAGAACTTTTTCTGGGTCGCAAAATTAAAACCCCGTTTGAAAATTTAACGGGGATTATCGACGAACTAAACCAGCGACCAACTCCGCAATCAGTACGAATCATGGCAGAAAAAGCTCGTGTGTCAATGCTAGGAGCACAAGCGGCTCAAGCAAGATATTATAATACTAGGCGTAGGGAACCAGATCTTGTCGTTGGAGATCTCACTCTCGTGGAAACGCACTTCCAGTCTTCTGTTTCTCATACTTTAGTGAAGAAATTTGCACCCAGCTACGAAGGTCCATATCGGGTGGCAAATGTGTTTGAAAATAACATTATTCTTGAAAAACCTGACAATCAATTTCAATACGTACACGTTGCTCAGTGTCGCAAGTATCATGAACGAAATATCGATTTTATAATCAACCCTACTCAACCTTCTGTTCCACAGACTCAAGAGTCTATATCTCCCGATCAACCTCCAGAAATTTTGGACGAACCAACAAACATTTTTGAGGAATCTCCAGTGATTTTTTCTTCACTCTCCCCTCCTCAAGACGGGTTTCCAAACACGCAACCTGATTCTCCCATGAGACGAAGGCTCGAATCAAGTTCTTCAAATACTAGTATCGTTCCTTTCCCTCCAACCATTGCCAAGACTATTGCTGCACCATTTCC
The DNA here is from genome assembly GCA_039090855.1 of Macrothele yani. Taxonomy (NCBI): domain Eukaryota; kingdom Metazoa; phylum Arthropoda; class Arachnida; order Araneae; family Macrothelidae; genus Macrothele; species Macrothele yani. Next base: position 437,401 of record CM077021.1, on the reverse strand, counting down.
TGATAACTCTGCACCAACACAAGCTCCTACTTCCTTGAATACCTCGTCAGAGAGTATTCCTATAGGCAGAAATAAACATCGCCCTGCACGACCACTAAATTACAGCAGCGACTCAGAGTCTTCGGATATTTCTGATTTATCAGTTATGAACAATAATTTGACTATTCCTAAACGTCAAACACCAATTACAAACCGTCCAGTAACACCAAAAGCTGGGCGAAAACGTAGCTTGTCTCCCCAATCTGCTTCGCCGCAACAGCGACGAAGGCAGAGATCCTTGCATCCGCCCGGGTTTCGCCCCTGGAACCTACGCTCAGGGCAAACAGGTCCGATGCCTGCTTCTACTCTCATGCCACGAGGGAGAAAGCGAAAACAAACGATGTGGCCGGAGCCGCGTCCGTCCAAAAGAATGCTGGAAGGACAACACGGGCCCCAGCCCAAAGGGACTACATATCAAAAGCCTGGGGGAGCCCGTTCCTGTCAGCCGCAGGGATTTCCGGACCGACGGACTTCAGCCGTTCCTGTCAGCCGCAGGGATTTCCGGACTGACAGACTTCAACCGTTTCTGACCGTTCCTATCAGCCGCAGGGATTTCCGGACCGACAGACTTCAGCCGTTCCTGACCGACGGACGTCAGCCGTTCCTGACCGTTCCTGTCAGCCGCCGGGATTTCTTGACCGACAGATTATCGATGATCCAGTCACGTCCTTAAAGAGATCTACGCCACCTGAATTTACCAGTCCGATTAGGCCTGGAAAACGTTATCGTACTAGAGTTTTTTATGCGTCCTCGGGATAAGTAAGTTCTCGTGGACAGGTTCTTTTCTCCGTTTGTTGCTTTTCCTGCACGACCAGTTGGCATGTCAGAATTTCTTTTTTCCGTGTGGGCCTATAGATTCTTTTTTGTGTATATATGTGTTTTTTTTTATATTTCTTCTATGTCCATCTACTAATCCAAAATTTATTTTTATATATATATATATGCTTAGGGGTAAAATAATAAAAATTGTTACTGTTAGGCAGCTCCAGGCAATCTTCGCTGCTGATACAGTTGGTGTGTATTCAACGAATAATGAGAACGTAATTTGAAATTAAAAAAGTGATTCCTGCTAGGCAGAATAAAAGGAAGGTATGCCGATGCAGGTTTGTTTTGTTCAAGTATACAAAGTGTTTCACAGACGAATACAGATTTCTTGATTTTGGCATGCCAAGTTTGAGATTGTACATACTGCTGCCACCAAACAACAAAACAAAAAAGAGGTCGATAAACGTCAATCAACGAAGTGTAAGACTTACACTCCAAAATTGATAGGTTTTTCGAACAAAAAAAAAATTAAGGGGGAGATGATGTAACGTATACTCTCGATTCACTTTCCTTTTGATTTTTACTATCTCTGGTTATTTTATTTTACTATGTAAATTATCTTCTTACTGAACGAGATGTTATTTCTCCCGCTGAATGAGATCTGAGATCTGGCAATGAGTGTAAGTCATGACGTGGTGGTAGCCAGTATAAATAGGCGCGTTCAACGATACGTAGAGAGAGCTTTTTGTTGATGTGCGTAGAGAGAGTTGTTGTTATACGAAGTGAGCTGTTGTTTATGTGTCAGAGAGCTGTTGTTGTATAGAGAGAGCGGTTGTTTATGTGCGTGAGAGCTTTGTTTCGTGTGTAAAGAGATCTTCGTTTATGTGAGAGCCAGAAGTTTACCAAATAAAAGATTGTCTTAGTAAGTACGTCTTTCTCAGTTCATAGTTTTGTCAGATCTCTGTCTGGCTGTTAGGTTAATTTCATTAGTTGATTATTATTAACAACCAGCATAAGACTTTATTCATCTTAATTACTACTACAACATTACTAGCAGTTAAAAGCTTGTTCATTATTATTACTACACTACTAGCAGGAAAGTTTATTCATGATATAATTAACAAACAACAAGCATTAGAAGAAGCATTAGCTTAGAAGAAGCTGAATTCATTATAATTCAGTAGCAGAAGCGATATATTCATTATAACACGATAATCCCACTTCGATGACTTGACACATGAGGCTAGTGTTGCCAGCCAGCTCGAATGGGAGAGTAATTCTGCGCCTGCATTGTGGCGCCCTCTCACGATACTGAGAGGAGACAGTGCGATATGCCACAGAGTATGCCCCCAGTGAGGGACGAACGATAAAATTTTACAATGAATGTATACGTGTGAACAGTATATAATGACAATGGTACAAGCTGTGATATATATATACAATATGATTAGAGTTTCTGTGTGTGTGTCCACATGTCGCATGACTGTCACTAGTCTTTTAGGAAAATGGACTTGTCGTCCGGATCTGATGGTCATTGGACGAATAAGTTTCTCCGAAGCCTTACCTGTTGTTGGATGAACATTGGTAGCAGTTGCTACTGGCTCCGAACACAAAGAATCCTGTAAAAGGAAAGCAGGTTTGACACGATCAATGGAAACCTTAGTTTTATGAAAATTTAGTTCGATTAAGACAGTTTTCTCATTTCTCTCAAAAACCTTATGTGGTCCTGTGTATGGTTGAGATAATGATGGGCGAGTTGCGTCAACTCTAAGAAACACATGGGAACAGTTATGTAAGGATGGCTGCACAAACATCACTGTGTCACCATGAGCAGATGTTGCCGATGGTTTCATTTTGTTCATATAATCACGAAGATAAGAAACAAAGTTAGTTTTATCTGGGGGTGGATATTTCACACTAGAGCACATGTCTGCAGGTAGTCGCAGAGAAGTGCCATAGACGAGTTCAGCAAAAGATGTTTGTATGTCGGGTTTCATAGCAGAGCGAATGCCAAGAAGAACTATCGGCTGTGCTTTTGTCCATTTGATTTATTCATGAGCTGTTATGGAAGCTTTGAAATGCCTGTGGAACCGTTTTATCAACCCATTAGCACTTGGGTGATAGGCGGTGGTTAGAATCCGATTAGTTCCAAGCATATCAGTAAGCTGTCTGAATAGGGATGATTCATATTTTCTCCCTTGGTCCGTGGTGATGGTTGATGGACATTCAAAGCGAGAAATCCAGGAATGAAATAAGGCACGACAAACTGTGTCAGCAGTGATGTTTGGTATGGGAACTATCTCAGGCTATCGAGTATATCGATCATTGATGGTGAGGCAGTAACGTTTTCCATCAGACATTGGTAATGGACCAATGATGTCTACGTGGATGTGTGAAAAACGTGCATCGGGTGTAGCAAAAGTTCCCAAGGGAGCTTTTGTATGGCGCTGGACTTCGAAGCGTTGACAGGCCTGACAGCTTCGAACCCATTCCTTGATCCTTCTATTCATATTCGGCCACAGGTAACGAGAGCTAATGAGTTTCTTTGTGCTTGCAGTACCAGGATGCGAAATACCATGGAAATCGTCGAAGAGACATCTTCGAAAGGCATGTGGAACAAATGGACGAGGAGTTTCAGTTGATATGTCACAATATAGTTCTGTGTCTGTAAGTGGACAGGGTTGCTTTTTTAACTGGAGTGAAGAATTCTTTTGAATAATATCTTGAATCTCACTATCTGTTGATTGCAGTCTGGCAAACTCTTGGAAATCAAGGAAAGTGGCTGTAGTAATAAAATCAATCTCAATGCCTGAGAGAGAATCGGCAACTATGTTACCTGTGCCAGAGATGTGTCTTATGTCGGCAGAAAATTGTGAAATAAAATCCAAGTGTCGTAGTTGTCTCGGACTACCCTTGTCAGGCTTCTGTTTAAATGCATAAATGAGAGGCTTCTGATCTGTAAAAATGAAAAACTCACGACCTTCAAGCATGTGACTGAAATGTTTGATTGCTGTGTAGATTGCCAGTAACTCTCGATCATATGCTGACCATTTATGTTGACTGGCACTTAGTTTGACTGACATGAAAGCTATGGGTTGCCAACCTTTTTCTACAAACTGCATTAAGGAACCTCCCAATGCTACTTCTGATGCATCAACAAAGATACTCAAATTAGCACCAGGTATTGGATGGTTAGCAGAGTGGCTTGAGCTAGTGCTTCTTTGGCATCAGTGAACGATTTTTCAACCGTATCAGACCACTGTAGAGTGTCCTTTGGCTGACCAGATGTAACACAAGATTTTTTTTATTCTTGCGTCCTTCAAGAAGTTTCATTAATGGTGCAAGGATGTCAGCTGTTCTGGGAATGAAGCTTCTGTAGAAGTTGAATAGACCGAGAAATCGTCTAAGTTGGGTTATAGTGGTTGGTCGTGGAAAGTCTCTGATGACTTTGATCCGAACTGGAAGTTGTTCAATGCCAGCTTTAGAAACTTTGAATCCCAAGAATTCAATGGAGAGAACTCCAAAGACACATTTGGAAGGTTTCAAGCTAAGACTATACTGATGGAGGCGTTCGAACAATGTTCTCAAATGCGCCAAGTGTTCTTCCGGTGAATTAGATGCCACTAGGATATCATCCGCGAAGGCGTATACAAAGAGCAGACCACGAATAACTTCATCTATGCAGCGTTGAAAGGTAGATGAGGCATTTCATGGTCCAAACTGCATTCGAGTACTTTCAAACAAACCAAATGGAGTAGTGATTGCTGTTTTATGTATGTCAGCAGAATTAATGGGAAACTGGTGATAAGCCTTGACCAGATCTATATGTGAAAAGATGTTTTTTCCATGAAGTTCGGAAGTGAAATCCAAAATGTTGGGTACTCCATATCGATTCTTAACTGTTTGTGCATTTAGTGCACGATAGTCTCCGACTGGCTTCCAATCAGTGCAGTTTTTCTTTGGAACCATGTGAAGTGGTGATGCATAATTGCTTTTTGATGAGCGAATGTGTCCAAGATCTAACATGTGTTCAAATTCTGTTTTAGCGATGCGAAGTCGGTCTGGAGCCAATCTTCGTGGTTTCGCTGTTACTGGCGGACCAGTGGTCTCTATATGGTGTCGAACACTATGTCTGACTGGTTGATCATGGCGAGGTGGCTCTGTTACACCTGGAAACTCACATAGCAATTTATGATAAATAGCTATCACCTGTTACCAGTTTTACTGAATGAAATTTGGCTGGCAACAACTTCCCATGCGAAATTATTTTTGTTTTCGTGTCTACTAGACATCTCCTTCGTAGATCAGGAACTAAACCGAAATGGTAAAGAAAATCAGCAGCAATTATTGGTGTGGAAACATTACCTACAAGAAATGGCCACTTAAATATCCGACGGAGATTGAAATCAAGAGTGTGTAGCTTTTGGGCATACACCGTTATCTCTGAAGCATTAGCAGCAGATAATGTCATCATAGGTTCCTTTTGCCTGTGCAAGGAAGAAATAGGCAAAATAGAAACGTCGGAACCAGTGTCTACTAGGAAACTAGTGTTTGAGGTTTTGTCGCAAACAAAAAGACAACAAGATTTGGTTGGCAAAGCGCACGTCGCCTCTACGCATTGCTTTTCTCATTTTTGTTTTTTTGGAAATTGCATGGTTGTTTACATTTCTGTGCTTTTTCTCCATATTGGTTGTGATACCAGCAAATGCTCCCATCCTGAGCTCGTGATACGCTACGAGTGCGATGCCTAGTGCCATGGTTGCGATTTGGACTACGACTACGAACCAAATCATCGATTCGTTTGTTCAATCTTTTGATTTTCCTCAAGTAGTCGTGTTTCCACATGGCTATTCACAAGTGATGGGGAAGAAACTGCACTAACTCGTGGTGGAGCTACTTCTATAACACAGTCATCTATTTCTGCTGCCTTGTCTAGAGTTAGGGGAGTTATTGCCGCCAATATAGTTTGGACAGAAGTGGGTAGATGCTGCATAAAAAGTTCTAACATGAGCTCATCAGGAATTTCATAAGCTTCGGCTCGCCTTTGCATTACCCGAAGTAATTCATTGGCTTCCTATCATCCAATTGCTCACCTGAGAGGAGTTTACGAATTTCTTGCTGCGATGATTCACCTGAGCGTTTGATCAATTCAGTTTTGATGTGTTCATATGGATCAGTAGCATCAGGAACGGAAATCACATCACGAACTATTGAGGCAGCTTCAGGTGGGAGGTGTGATACAATGTAGTTATATTTAGTAACACTTTCCGTCACAGGTTTTGGAACACCTAATGCAAATGTTGCCTCACACATTAAGAACCACAGAGAAGGGTCGGAAAAATTATACTGCGGAATTTTAACAGCTGATATTTCAGACATGGTGATAATTCTGATTCAACGATCTCTCAAATAATGCCGAAGAATTTTATTCGGAAATGGAACTTACTTTTTGTCACACTTGGCAGACGTAGTTAGAATTTGTTAGAGCACGTGGCGAGTCCGTGCCGGAGGATCATGTTTCCGTAAGCCTAACGTGGCTTCTGCGTTGCACCCCGTGTCGTAATCCTTGCTGCTTAGTTATCAATAAATCACATGCACTTACACAGCACGTCCAGGGTCACCACTGTGGATATTCGATGGATCAAACGACACTGCACGGTTATTGAAGAAGCAGATGTACATATTTACATGGATTTATTATCTACACATTCACGCATTACAACAGCACACGAGATCTCACTTCGAACACTTTCGATGACTTGACAGATGAAGCTAGTGTTAGTGTTGCCAGCCAGCTCGAATGGGAGAGTAATTCTGCGCCTTCATTGTGGCGCCCTCTCACGACACTGAGAGTAGACAGTGTGATATGCCCCACTAGCATAACTGACGAGACTAGACCGCAAATAATAAATAATATAATAATGTCATTACAACAACAAGAAGAATTCCATCAAACTCTTGAATGTACGAGAGGTGTCCGATAAGTATCTGGATTTTTATTCCTATCTATACAAAACCGTGTGTATTATCGTATGTATGCGTCAAACTATTACTACTACTTTCATTGAAGGGCTGTAAAAGCAGAGCGTCTTGATACTAAAGTTAGGTGGCGCTGTTGATCAAAAACAATGGCGGTAGCCGTCATTGTTTTTGAGCAGTAGTGAAACTTTTAACAAAAGAATGAGTAAAGGCCGTGAACGTAGAATATTATAAACAGTGGATGCTAAATCAATAAGAAAAAAATTCCATATGTGTGTGGAGACTGGAGAGGCATATGTGAGCCCCTAACCGAATTTAACTAAAGACTTGTTAGGTTTTGCTTGGTGTCCGTTTCTATGAATAATTCATCGATTACAATCATTATGCTTTCAATGAATTGCAATTTTGATATGGGTAACATTGAGTGCTGTCAATTCATCACATTTCACATTTCATTTTCGTTATGTAGAAAAAAGCAAGAATATTTTAGATTTCTCATCTAATCATAGAATATTATCATATTAAATTGTATTACTTCATTTTAGCAAAGAACTTTTCAGAGCTTTTCGCCTTCTTCTTTTTAATTTGCCCCAAAGACTTCAGACCCACTACAGTTTTAATTATTTAGGTACTTTATTTTAGCAACCGTCTTTCCTTTTCATTTGATTCAACAGCTCTTTTTTGAGCCAATTTTTATCTTGCAATTCTGAAGAGTTACTTTGTTAATATTTTGAGTTACAGCAATGAATATTTTGAGTTTCAATTCTGAAGAGTTACGTTATTAATATTTTGAGGTACTTTATTAATATTAATGGGTTACGAAGTTCAAAGCTGGCAACTAGAGCCTTGAAGTTGAGGCACGGTCAAGTAGGCCTAACACGGTGATGACTAATGAAACAATTAAACGCGTTGACAACTTGATTAAAAGTGACAGACGCATTCGTATTCGAGATATTTCCATGGAATTGGATATCAGTTAAGATTCTGTTGGATGAATTATTAATGAACATCTCAACTATAGGAAGATCTGTGCCAGATGGGTACCCCGAATGCTTACAGCGGTGAGTAAACGCTAAAGGCTAGACGTTTGCAATGAACTGGTGCAGAGCTACGATGGGGAGGGTGACGTATTCCTGGATGCATAATCACAGGCGATGAAACGTGCATTCACCATTTTGAACCGGAGACAAAACTTCAAAGTATGAAATGGCGTCATCCGAATTCGCCACCATCAAAGAAGTTAAAAGCTAGTTTGACGGCGTCCAAGGTCATAGCTACTGTCTTCTGGGACAAGCACGGTATCCTTTTGGTTAAGTACTTGGCAAAAAATGAAACAATAAATGCGAAGACCTGTGTGAAGACACTGAAAAAACTTGCGCAGCGTACCCGGACCAAACGGCCAACATTAAAAAAACAATCAAGTGTTGCATCATCATGATAACGCTCGCCCTCATATTGCTAAACCAGTGCAAGCAGAAATCGTAAAACAGAGGCGGACCGTTCTTTCGCACCCTGCTTATAGTCCGGACTTGGCACCTTCCAATTTTCATGTTTTCGGTTCCTTGAAGGATAGTCTTCGTTGCCACCACTACGAGAGCATGGACGATCTGCGAGCGGCTGTCCGTTAATCGATTTGCAACACCCTTGCTGATTTCTTCGCTACCGGAATGAATCGACTTGTTGGTCGGTGCAGAAAATGCATTGTGCTGAACGGAGAATACGTGGAAAAGTGACTTTTACTGTTCGTACCCCTGCATTACATATGTGAGTATCATATTTATGCATTGTGTATTTTTTATTTCTTCCCTGTAATTAATAGGAATAAAAATCCGGGTATTTATTGGACACCCCTCATAATAACAGATGAGACATAGGAGCAAATTCGCACACGAGGAATGTCGGAAAATCTGTATTTCTATGGTTCCATACGTGGGGAGTACAAAAAGAGAATTTTTATAATCCTGTAGAAAATATGCCATATCCTTGGGGATGTTTACATCCATCCGATGCAAAAGAGAATTTTTACTAGTCCGTCTTATATTTTTCGAGGTCTCGTGTCAAATACAAATATACGAGAGTGGGGAAAAAGTAATGCTTGCTTGTTAATAAACAATCTTTACGTGGGAGCTAAAAACCTCGAATTTGAAACACATAAATTATAGGAAATTGTGAAAACACAAATTTGTCGGTGACAGGGATCGAGTTCGCGCCTTTGCTGCGGAGCCAGTTGTTCTAACCGAATAAACTACAAGGGGCGGAATGTATCACTGCAGATTTGTCGTCTTCACACGTGCTACACTTCTGCAGTACGTCACAATAAATGAAACAGATGCAAATTATTGTACATTGCCGCTAACACAATTTATGCACTTTTCGTCCATCACCCAACTTAGGAGACGCATTATACGATTGTTGGGTAAGTGCAGTTTCTGCCCCTTGAAAAGATGTATCACAGTCCTTTGGTATTCAACATCGTCATTACACTTGTTACACTTCAGGCGTCCAAATCAAAAGATTAGTGAGAGGGGGACCCGGATACAATTCAGTTCACATGCTGGCTCAAATAATGTTGTCCACCGAAGAAAGCAATTTTCTGTATGCCGCCCTTTTAACCTAATAGTCGGGGCACAGGCTTCTGAATAATCGCCCTAATTGGTACCGAACCCGTAACTCGAATGAGACATTTATACCATAGCGCTGGCTCTATTAACTTCCTGGCGCTAGTTCCTTAAATTAGGGATGTGCGACTCCATATAGCTGTAGATGCATAGAGACCCATAAGTGGGTTGTTAGCCCCCAAAAATTCCCGATAGTGAGATGTGATGCATGAGATCTCACATACAGTGCAATGTCACACTTGTGTACGGTCTTTACGTTTCATCGATTTTCTGACAATTTCAGGGTGGTTGTATATTCTTTGGTTTTGTTTATGAACTCTCCTGGAGGAAGAAAATCAAACAAGCACACTTACTTTATTCTTAAGACTCGATGAAACAAATATTTTTCAGTTGATTTGGTCAACCTATTATTTTTGAAGGCAGGGTAAACTCTTATGATGACATTTTAAATATTTTCTTTTTTTTTCTGTGTTGCAATGAAATAGCCAAATCTCATCATCGGTTAGTACTCTGTAAAAAAGTCGTGAGGGATTGTTTTGATATGATTCAAAAAAGCTTTCCAGACGTCCAGCCTATGTTCTTTCATCTCTTGTACCAAGAACCGTGGGACCGATTCAGATTGCTCTGACGTACAGCAATAACATGATACAGGACACCAAGCATTACGATTTTAACACCCCGCTTTTGGCTAAGATATCATCTGTCCGTTTCTCAGAAGAGCTTTTCAAAAGGAACTTCTTCAATAGGAGATAGAGAACCAAATACATGCTCATGCATCACCTGAAATGAAACTTTTGAAACTAGAAATTATGCTGATTATGTGGGTCATAGTTGGAGCAATTACAATGCGCAACTCGTTGAGCTATAAGCAGTTGCCCATCCCTAATTTAAGGCCACTCGCTCCAGGGAAGTGAGAGAGCCAGTTTTGTAAGACAAATAGACCACCAATGATGATCCGGGATTCGAATGCAGGCCCACTCAGGTGAACGGTAAAAAACCTGCCCCACCGGGGAGGCAATTTGTCAGTTAAAGAGTATTCAACGAAGGAAATTAATGTTTTCATTACTGCTTCTTCCTGCCTTCATTCGAAGTTTATATCATACTCGTATCAGGTGACTTTATCATGGCCTTTTCAGCTCGTCTTTTGACGTAGGAATTCATGTCAATAACTGACATGCTTACAACATCACTTTGGCCGTCCGTTTGTGGACACGGTATAAACACGTCTATAGGTAGCATCTGGAAAAATTAGTCCTGTGTTCAATAACTTAGACATGAAATGATCCTGTCATTTTGCCCAACACACCATTTTCTTGCTAGGCAGCGTAAAAGTGTTTTCGTACAGTTTCGTTCGTTTATTTGTTAAGATTTTATGAAGTAACAAACACATTTGGATAAAGAATGCCACATCAAAATATAGCATTTACGAGGTGGACTTGGACAAAACTGAAATTCTTTTTTTCTTTATTTTTTATCCATTGCACTATGTATTCAATGCCCGGAGATATGAACAAAAGTTTTCACGTATTTCCAGCTTCACATGGTTCTCACGTTTTCCTCTAGTAACGTACATGTACTTTTTGTATGTAATGTTCATGTATTTTACGTACATAAATGCACATTTGCTTTCCAAAATTTGCGTAACGTTAATATGAATTTTGCACCACATTCGTGGTTCTGAGAATTCGATTTGAAAAATTCTTCTTCCATCCCATAGTTATCATTAGGAGCGAAATTCTTTATGCGTTTCAAAACTTTTCCTGATGCAAATATTTCCTTCTAAGTGGCGCAATTGTAGACTATTATATTAACGATATCTCTAATCGCAAATGATACAAAGTTATTTAAAAAATATCTCCCAGGTGTAACTGTGATCAATATTATGTACATATTTTGCAGTTTTCTAGATGAACAAATTTTCGATTAAGTTGTGTAATATAATAATTCTACTTGGCACTATGTTTCGGCTTCTGAATAGCTGATCTGAAAAAATTATGTTTGCATCGGATAAACGTTATCAAGATCACAACAGTAATTTTCCAGCTTTTCGAGTAAACGTTTCCCTCAGAAAGGCGTAAATTCGTTTTTTTCTTATAACGTATCTCCGTTTCAAATTGTCGGATTAAGATATTTTTTTTATTATTGGCCATGATATACACGCACTTTGACAATTTTAACTCAGTTTCCTTGTTAGCTAATGTTCGGCGAAGAGGTTGATTCATTGCGAATTGCCTACTGGGGTGAGTCAGAGGTTTGTCACATTTTGACTGACACATAATTCTCCTTTCCTGTGCAAAACCCTCGCCAACATCTATTGGGTATTGAGATGACGTGGAACACACGAGGCTGATGACGGGATTTAGGCACGGTGGCAGATTGCGTTATCAGGTGAGCAGAGGATGGAGGTCGATAAACGTGTTGTTCGGGTGCTCCTATGCCATTACTTAAAATGAAGTTAGAGAAATTTGTGCAGTTGAAGTGGAGGAAACAGTGGACAGCAGCACTGCACAAAAATGGCTTTGGGGTCTCAATGCTGGAGATAGCAGTCTCGAAGGCAAGTGAGATCAGGACGTCAACACAGCTACTAACACTGACACCCTGGTCGAAGCTCTGACAGGAACTTCAGTACCCGTACAGGACAATTGGCAGCTGAGGTGGGTCTTCCCAATCCGCCATCCTTTGTCATCTTCACTTACTGCGAGAATATGTTTCTCGTGTCAATTTGCATATGTTCTGTAAATATCGTAACATTTCATTGAGTGCTTTGGATTATTTGCCCACTGTTACGTTCCGGACTTCAATTTTGGACATCAGTGCACATAGACGTGGAGTAGATATTGTCACTATGGTGGAAGTTTGACCATGATTGATCAGCTTGTGTTATTGTCATGCACTTAATGTCGCCGCTTCTCTTTCCTAGCATATCAAAGAAGAACAGCGAACAGCGATTCGTTTTTTGGGGGCTAAAAGTTTACCAGAGGTTGAAATTCCTGGAAGGCTAGCAAAACAGTAGGGAAGCAGTGTTTTGTCACAGCAGAGTGCTGCGAATGAATTTCCAAGTTCAAAAATTGTCGCATAGGTATAACGCATGATGAAGCAGGAGGACACGTTGTCACGTTTACTACTGATGACAATTTTGAACAAGCTCGTACTCATGGTTTTGGAAAATAGACGGGTTGCTGTTGATGAAGCAGCAAATCAAACGCAAACTTAGTCATAGTTCTTCCTATAAAATCATCTGCAACAGACAATAACTTTCGCAAAATTTGTGCTAGATGAGCCCCAATGCGTCTCACAGAAGTGCACAAAAGCAGTTGTTTCAACATCCAACTGCGTTTGGACCACTATGGTTACGAAGATGACACATTTTTGAAACAAATTATTACTGGAACAAAACATGAATCCACATTACATACCGAAGATCAACCGTCAGAGTCTGGAATGGAAATATCCGGTATCTCCGCTCAAAAAACTTCAAAACTGAACCAACCGATGGAAAACTGTTGTACGCTGTGTTTTGTGCCAACATTAAAGAATTATCAGAAAAAGAGCTCATCAGGGAACATTGAAATGCAACGTGACAAGCTGAAGCCCAAAATTCCGAGCAAACGCCCATGATTATTGTCGGAAGGCGTTTTGTTGGCGCACGATTGTTCCCGTCCTGTTCTAACACTGCAACCCTCCAACAAAATAAACTTTGAGTTATTGAGCTTCTTTTGCACGTTCTAACCTCGTCTCTTCAAACTTTACCTTTTTTAGTTCATTCAAAGACGCCGCAAGGGTCCTTCGATTTTCCACGGACCAAGAAGTGAAGGATGAAGTGCATGCTTGACTCGTCTTTCACTGAAAGAATTTTTTCTGACGTCATAAAGAAGCTCGTGCAATGAGTGTTTAAGTGTGTTAAAAAATCAGTGGGAACCATGTTCAAAATGATGTCTTGTAAATTCTCACTTGCTGTTCTAACATATTTTATAAACACAAAAGTGAGTCAATAATTACCTGCAATGTAGTTCTAATTTCTCTTGGCCTGGATGTACTGATTTTTGCGCGCACATGAGTAGCCGTGGCGTTGTCGTCGTCGTCACTGCAGCGAAGATCTAACATTGACTCGGTCAGTTGTTGTGTTGTTTTTGTGTTCTTGGTACAGCCACTTTGCTTTACGTAAAAACAGTGAGAAGATATCACCAAAAAACAGTGAGAAAATATCCGTAATTTTATGGGTTGACGTTGTGCCATATACCGGGAGCTGAAATTCATTGACTTCTTTCAGAGAAGTAGAAGACAGTGTTTCGCCATAACAGAGTGCTTACGAATGAATTTCCTAGTTTGAAATGTTTGCACAAGGGAAGTGCATGAAGATGAAGCGGAACGCCTGTCCATGTCCACTTCTGACAGTGTTGAACGAGTTATAAGTCATAGTTTCAGTTACCATGTCACCATGTCTTTGTCTCCTTTCCTGTTGAAACATCATACAGGTCGATAGTGATGTGAGCTTTCCCTCAGTCTCCCTTTCTCCCCTTCTTAAGATAGTTTTGCTTTTGGTTTTCGCTGTGCGTTCGCTCGTAAACAATGGATTCAATGCGAGCCAACTGTAACAGTGATTTTGTCACTATTACAAGCGAGACGGTGACTCAGTGCTCCGTTACTACTCCACCACTCCTATAAACAATGATTTTGTCAATGTTTAAAATAAGATGGTGACTCGCAGTTCCGGCTTCACCGCTGTCGTCAACGATGGTTTTGCCACTGTGACGGGAAAATCACTGCTAAGCCCACCTCTGGTCATTTGTAGCTGAAAATATTAATTAGTTATACTGTATACAGGGTCCAGAGGAAAGTCGATATCCACCCCTGTCATGACGATCCCCGACTATAAACGTTAGGTTTGTCTCTAGTAAATTGGACATGCCCGATCGATTAAAAGCGATTGAAGCACCCCTAGTGGCGAAGTGTGGAAGTTAGCAAATCTAACTCGGCAACGAAGCAACATAGACGCAAAAGGTCAATTATGAAGTTGTAGAGCATCGTCGAATTACGAAGAATCGACACAAAGAAAAGGAAGAACGCGCAAGAATAACTAACTAGACGTCATAGGATATGAATGGATACAGATGCATTTAATCGACACAAAAATGGTTACAGGCGAGTGGCTGACACACATACGACGTAAAACAACACGTCGAAGCTCCGGAAGCTATCGGGTATATTGTTCAAAATGTCCACCATCGGCGGCGATGCAAATCTGAATGCGTATATTACTGCGTACTGTAACGAGCATTGCTGGTGTCACAGTGTTACAAGCACTGATGATAACGCTGTCCAAACTTGTAGACGCTGTAATATACACCTGGTCCTTTAAGTATTCCCAGAGGAAGAAGTCCATAGGGGTCAACTCCGGTGACCCCTATGCATTCCGATGACACTCTCCATACATAATGACCATCGCGCAGTACTGCTCAGACGTGTAGCACGCCATCAGAAGCTCTGTGACGAAGCGCTTATGCCCTCCAGCACAGGCTGCTTTTTATCCCCAGCGGGATCGTACGTCACTATAGTATTTGCATACTCTCGTGCGTCGTTCACCGCCGTTCTACTAGATGGGGCACGGTTAAGCCTCTAGCTTTTGCTGACGTCTAACTGGTCATTTTTGCGCGTTCTTCCGTTTCTTCGTGTCGATTCTTCGTAATTCGACGATGCTCTACAACTTCGTAATTGACTTTTTGCGTCTATCTTGCCGAGTTAGATTTACTAACTTAACTTCCACACTTCGCCACTAGGGGCGCTGCAATCGCTTTTAATCGATCGAGCATGTCCACTTTACTAGAGACAGACCTAACGGTTATAGTCGGAGACCGCTCCTTCAGCCATGATTGGGGTGGATATCGACTTTCTTTTGGACCTTGTACAGTATATGTATATAATCATCATCGTCATTGTCAACCATTATAAATCCACTGCTGGATGAAGGTCTTCTCAAGTTTTTTCCACAACTGTCTGTCTTAAGCCTGTCTCCTCCATATACACTCATGGTCAAAAAAATAGTTGTAGTCAGGAGGACGTGTCGGATTGCAATGCTATTCTGGAGGAAGGTAAAGGTTACCAGGAACAATACATGATTAAACATTGAAGGCAATATTTATAGAGCTACACGGCAATAAGTAGTGTCTCTTAGTATGGTGTCGTGCCGCCATGTCTGCTCACACAGCATGCCAGACGCCTCGGCATGGGGTTGTACAGGTTCCTAATGGTGTCCTGCGATAAGCCATTCCATGCAGCTTGGATCTTCTTACGCAGTTCCTGCAGATTGTGCGGTAGGGGTGGAGGGTGGATAGCGCGTCCAATAGCATACCACACATTTTCAATCGGCGATAGGTCTGGCGATGCGGCTGTCCATTTCAGAGTGTCAGTGCCTTGGAGGCAAGCTCTCGAGACAGCAGCAGCATGCGGACGAGCGCTGTCCTGTGGGAAAATCGCACCGGAGCGAGCGTTCACAAAAGGTAGGGCCACTGGTTGCAGGACCTCATTAACGTAAGTTGCGCTGTCAAAGTGCCTGTAATGAACACCATGGCCAGCCGTATTGCCAGACCTATCGCCGAATGAAAAGGTAATCTGACATCGTAGACAATTGCACCCCACACCATGACACGAGGCCTTCTGGACGTGTGACGCTCGACAATAAACCGTTCATTTTGGTCCTGACCACAGTGCCTCAACTCACGGATTCGTTGGTCGTCTCCTCCAAGACAAAAGCGGGACTCGTCACTGAAGATCACCCTCTGCCATTCTGAGTGGTTCCTTGACAGTATGGCTCGACACAATTGCAGTTTTTGGCGACGATGCAATGGTATTAAGGGCAGTCGTCGTAACGGTCTGCGTGCGTGTAGTCCTAGTCCTACGTCGTGCAGCCGTCTGCCAGCGGTGCTGACATTAATCGGATGATGTATGGAGGGCACTACTGCTCGCTGAATATGCGCAATCGTGTCTGTTGGGTCACTCCGCGCATGTCGAACAACCCGTCGGTCCTTTTTCTCCGTGGTTCGTCTAGGTCTCCCAGAACTTTCCTGTCGCTGCTGCGTGCCTTATTATATCCACTGCGTCCAATAGCATGCTATGGGGATATCCGCACGACCGGTATGGCATGCAATACGGCGATAAGACCATCCCGCTTCCCGGAGCCTGACGATGCGGCCCCTTTCCAACTGCTCCAACTCCCCGAATTGCTTCCGAACTTTTCTCCGAGGCAAAGTTCACTTGCAAAGGATACAACCAACACAACAGCACGAGTAATAATAGCAAGCGCGCGCAACGGGATGACCTTATGTAGCTGGTCAAGCACAGCGCTACGACCCCTCTTTGCAGGCGTCACTTGCGCGGCCAATCGTGATACTTTAATCATTTGCATGTCTCACGATATCAACCCTACCCACCAAGTTTCATTCCTGTCGGTTGCTTCCTTCTGGGTGCAGCTATTTTTTGACGATGAGTGTATATAGGTATTGTTTCTCCCAAGCTTGTAAATGTTCGCAACCTGACAGTTTGACCCCCTACCAGGCTGTCAACATTTATAAGCTCGTCGGGAGAAACTCTGGGTTCGTAAGTGAGAAAATATTTAACGAGAAGAAATCAAATTTACAAACCAACGCAGAAACTCAAAGGTAAGGTTATTAGTTATTAAAGATATACGTCACAAAGTTCGTACCAATGTTCTAACAAACAAACCGGTGACTACTAATCAAGTGGCAAACCATATGCCAATTAGTAATGGTTCTGCCCATGAAATCATCCATTCTGCGTAAGATGCCTCAAGAGGCGGTGGATTTGCTGTAAACCAACAAAGAAAAGAAACAGCCATGCGTGGCTCGTCTTTTAAAAAAGGGATTTTTTTCTCACAGCTTAGAAAAGCTTGCGCAAAGTTGCAACAAGTCAGCAAGAGACTATGTTGAAAAATGATGTCCTTGTAAGTTCCCAATTGTTGCTGCAAATATTTGTATAAATATATTAAGGTAATTATGGCATAACCTCGTAAATCTCGTGGATACATTCTAAAGTTCGATTACTGAAAATGCAAAAATATGGAACACTCAGTTTTCTGCAGTTTGTTTGAATAGGTAAGAACAAAGTCATGTTTAACATCGTATTTCTGTAAAACAAAACAGCAATTAGTTGAAATAGTACTCTATACACATGTAGATAAAAATTTAACAGGGACGGTTTCAAACGAGAATGTTTTAGACCAGGACACACTGTAGTGGCCTGAATCCCTAAAATGGAAAGTCTGACTCAGAATACTCTGGGCATAAAAATTAATAATTAAACTGATAGAGTATAAAGAAGAAACTGTTTTCGCCTAAAACATTATAAGAGTGAAATTGCATTTCATAAATTTGAAAGCCACATTGTTACTAATACGTAAGTATCAGTGAACGAACGGAAAATAGAGTTGAACTATTCTCTGGGACAACCAAGTCAATCATGCCTATGCCTTTTTTTGTGTTGAAGACCATTACACGCGTCCGAGGTTTCTGCGATAACAGCAATTTGTCCCCAATATTTTTTCATTTCATTATGTTTTATAGTGGCCCGATACAATCTTCAGAACTTCAAACGCACCTTTTGCATTTGGGACATCTGAACTTTAGCATCTTCTACAAAATATTCAAAGTTCGATTTTTAACTTTTTGGATGATTTAACAACTTGTTTGCTGTTCTGTCTTAGAAAACAAATTATTTAAACAAAAATGAAATGGATTTAATTTAAAACAAAAACACAACTCGATAAAATGTGCCACAAGCTTCAGTAAGATGTATGCATTAGATGCCCATTTTTTCACTTTATGTCTCTTTACTTGCTACTATTCCTCCTCAGAAAACGTTAATTTTGATTGGTTTGAGGAAATAGGAACTTGTGCATTTGAAGCAAAACACGCTGTGTCTAGGTATCTTCTAAAATTTATTACAAGGAAATACATATACAATAAGATATAGTTTCGGATTTCAGGGTAAAAGGTTCTTAAAAGAATTTTTAAGAAATAATCATCTCCATTTTGCCATTCATGACCAAACACTCCAATGAAGACACTGTTTATAGTGAAATGAGTGTTTGTAAGTACAATACATGACAGAAAATATGAGTGCCATCAGTCGATAACAAGGAGTTTAGAATAATACTTCTGGAGATGCCCTGGTCTCTTAACCGTGAAGACGCAAGGTGTGGGAATTTGCCGTTGTTTACATGATACCTATATAATTTCAACTGTTTGTATTTTGGAATTGCGTGGTTTTGGGTTGCAGAAACCGTGTTAATATCAAACCGGAATGAACTATACTTCTTACACGAGTGAAGTTTACAATTTTAAGCTTAAGTTTTGTTTTGAATTCGCAATAATCATCAAAGAAAGATCTTTGTTTGATGTTCCTGGTCCACGTTAAATATATGTATTAATTATTCGCACTAATATTCGTGTATTTCAATTTAAAATAAAAATGGGGAAAAGCCTCAAAATAAATAAGAATTTCATAAATTCAGCATTTTCTCAAACATTGGCAACCAGTTACAATGCAAAATTGGACAGATTTGCGACTAAAAAAGGTTATTCGGCCAACACAAAATGCATTGGAATAGCCTTGAAAACCATCAGCTTTCCACACTTTGACGGCCGTCGCTCGCGGTTATAGGCTTCAAGCAAAGTGGTACTGCTCCATTAGATAGGGTATCTCCACATATCTTATTCCAACCTCCTTGGTCGATAACGACTTTGGTTCCGACGGGTATTTGCTGCTAAGACGGACTACGGTTCTCGGGAGCTATCCACCATGTCCCCGCAAAAAATATTTCCTGTTCTGAAACCTAAACGAAAATCTGCAAGGGCATCGTTTTCCTGGCAATGATGATTTAAAGTGTGCCGTTTCTAAATACCTCAAGGAGCATGAAAAGGATTTTTTCTGCCGTATTTCCTTTTGTTTACTAACTGGAAAAATGCATCGGACACAAAGCAGGTTGCAGAGAAAAAGAAACACTGAAAAGTGTTTCCAATTTTACTTTTCAGTACCGGTGGCGTATATTGGAAGCTAGCTAACGAAGCCCAGAGAATGCACAAATAAAAGTCAATTAAGTATACACAAATAAAAGTCAATTATCAACGGTATTAAAATATGTCGATGCTTTCGCTGCGAAAAAAAAACAAAAAAAAAAACAAAACACGTGCGGATTCGCTTCTTTGACTCAGCTGGCGAGCGAAGATCAACGGCATAATGCAAGCAGCTATTCCAGAGTCTTCGCTGTTTTCATTCGAAGACCTTCCATACAATCGCCTGCTAGCGTTTCCATTACAACATGAATGAGCGGGTGGAGGGGAATAGACCATTGCTTTGGGCAACGGTTCTCTCAGGAAAGAGAAGACTTCGACTACCTGAGTCACTCGCATGCTTCCGCCTGTAACAGCACGTGTTTCGCGAGAGTTGTTTCAGTTTGTGTGAAGTGTCAATGAATTAAAATCAGGGATATTATATCTTAAATTCGTGGCTTTGTTGGATTCGAAATATTTTCATAAATTTTGCGAAAGCTTCCTGAATATCTACTGTCAGAGCTTAAAGAACTCTACGCTTCAAATTTTGATACAGTTCGACTGAACATGAACTGAAGATTGGAAATATTAACACTATACTAGTGATCCGATTTGTTGGCGTAGGAATATATACATAAGCGTTTCCAAGCTTTTGCACATCAACCAGATGGCTTTTTCAAGGAAGTTCCCTAACTTCCTTGAAAAAGCCATCTGGTTGATGTGCGCAAGCTTGGAAACGCTTATGTATATATTCCTACGCCAACAAATCGGATCACTAGTATAGTGTTACCATTTCCTACATAATTGGTGTGCTGTTCCTCGTTATCAATTTGAACTGAAGGTGTTTTATTCCCTTGATGAATATAAAAACAAATCAGTAAGAGACATTATTTGTTACATAAAGTTGAGTAAATTGGACATAGTGTTTAGTGAGGTGCACAAATTAGCAAACCAAATATTAAAGTTTCCATCAACAACTGCAACTTCCAAAAGAAGTTTTTCTGCGTTAAAAAGAATCAAGATATATTTTAGAGCCACATAAGGACATCTACATTCGAGCAACTTGGCTGATTTGTCAATAGAGAAAAACATTCTTTTTAAATAAGAAAAAGTACTCAGAAGAAACATTTTATGA
Source organism: Macrothele yani (assembly GCA_039090855.1). Taxonomy (NCBI): domain Eukaryota; kingdom Metazoa; phylum Arthropoda; class Arachnida; order Araneae; family Macrothelidae; genus Macrothele; species Macrothele yani. Next base: position 416,801 of record CM077021.1, on the reverse strand, counting down.
AAACGTAACTTTCAAGTTCACACGAAAGGAAAGAAGAATGGAGTTCATGTGCAAATAAAGTAGTCAGAAGAAGAATGGAATTCATGTACAAATAAGTATTCAAATCCTAATCCTCATAATTATTTGGTATCATGTTAGCAATAGCATATACATGTAATAAGCTACTTCTATTATTTAACAATTAAAAATTTAAATTCGCAATTAAAATAAATAAACCAGTACTGTTTGTGTGTGTGGGGGGAGGGGGGAGACAAGTGAGACAGCCCAGGTGTCGGACCCATGATACGCCACTGGTAAGTACTTCGTCTGATACTGTTCGCTTCTGTGTACATAAACACGAAGGGCACCGGATAAATTCTATCTACCTGTCTGAACATCATAAACTCGTGCAAATATTAAACCGATGATTCCTTAGACACAGTTTATTATAAGATTCAAAATTAAGGTATATTTGTTTAAATATGATTTCAGTAGTTGATATTTCAGAAATGTTTTATTTCATGCGATGCTGGGGTACAATATGTATATAGAAGAAGCTTGTACACGTATACGTAATTAACATATTAGAGGAAAAGTTGTAAAACAAAGGTGTTAAATTGGCTGGGAAAATTCCATTGAATGCTAGTAAGATATGCTTCTTTTTACATTAAAACAAATTAAAACCAATGTTTCTGTATTTCCTTTTGTTTCTTTGTAAACAGATGGGTCTAAGGACTGAAGACGTCGAATACTACCTGGAGAAATTATTTGGACCACGTGGTCCTCTCTCAAAGTATAATCTGAATGACATGTACTCCACCATTTCCGGGAATAAAAAACGCAAAACAGCACTAGTTCTTCCAGAAGCAAAAGAGCAACTAATCCTTACCAACAGAAGTTCGATGTTCTAGACGAAAGGGTAAGCTTTATATTTACGAAATTAGTTTCAGTGGAATGATTTTTCTAATATCAAAACTTTTATTTCCTGAAAAATTATCACTTCTTGTGTTCAAAGGTATCAATTAGCACCTTTCATTTTAAATGTGTGTGACATTAACTCGACGTATTGACACTTGGTTTTGATTTCATCCATATCAATCACATTTCTTGAATACCTACAGGAGTACTAAAACACAGCCTTTAGCCTACCACGTGATTAGCCTTTCGCACCTAAGACCATTTATTTTCACGTTTCGTTAAGAACTGAAAATAATATTTTTCTAAGTTGTACTTGATTTGTAGTATCATACATGCACTCACATTAGAATGACATTCATGAAAGTGTAATAAATGCTGAAACTCAGTTACATGGTAGAAGATTAATTTGCAAGTACTTACAAAGTTAATGTTGCAGCACTATCTTCACTTTCTAAGAGGTCTAAAGGTCTTGTGCCGCTTTCGGAGATCGTAACTAATGGAAATCTCACCATCCTAAATTTGCAAATTGTGGCGGATGAGTTGAAACTTCAAATCTAACGTGTTGTTTCATACCCTGTGTGGAACAAGTTTTATGAATGTAGGTAAGCAATCACGACGAAATAACTCTGTACTGGTTTACTACTTTGATTTACGTATTTCTAAGTAACAGTGAATACATACTTTGCACAACGATGCGATTTAGGTAATTTTAAACCCTTGGATATTTTCTGCTATTACTTGCAAGTATTGTATTTTAATTCTCAGTTAAAACATCTTTCTTTTGGTTATTGACATACTTGTGGGCTTGAATTTGTTTTGTCTCAGTATTGGTAGAGCTTTACGTGTTCTAAATATTCTAGCAAGGAATTTAGTTTCTTAATAGCATGCAGCTGTACCACCAGATACACTAAAATAGGAACACCCATACACTTGTTAGAAAACACATATAGATTGAACACCATATACACTTATTAAGAACAACCACCTAATAACGTGTTAGGACGTCCTTGGCCTTCAAAACCGCCCCAGTTTGATGTGGCATGAATTGAAAGACATGTTGATATTGTTCTACAGGTGTGATCGGCCAAGCGGATGTGGTGGAGTCCGTGAATTGCCGGAGGATCTCTGTTGGAAATGGAACTCTCAAGCAAATCCCACAAGCGTACAATTAGGTTTAGATATGGGGGCTGAGGGGCCCATTTTTGCAGTTTGAAATCACTGTTGTGCTCCTGGAAGCACCGTGTGATTATCCGAGTCTTGTTGCATTCCGCATTATTCTGCTAGAAAAAGCCCTCTCCATCAGGAAACACCATGGACAGGTACGGATACGCATGGTCTGCAATGTTAAGATATCTCGTGGCATCCAAATGCTGTTCCAGAGCTATAAAGGAAGCTCAATTCCAGACCTAAAAGTAGACCCAGATCATTACACCGCCTACAGTTGATTTTAGGGTTAATGTTAAGCAGCAGGAATACATTTATTCGTGCCGTTGACTTGAAGCCATACTATGGCATGTCCATCGGCGTGTATTATCTGAAAACGCGATTTTTCGGACCAAGTGACCACCTTCCAGTGTTCAAGAGTCTAGTTTTGCTGCTTATGTGCCTAATGCAGACGAATGTGTCGGTTTTTAGCAGAGACAAGTGGTACACGAGGCATCCTGAAAGTAATGTCTCCTCCTTAACAACTTTTGAAATTTTGAAGTGATTTTAATGAAACTGCACTGACATGATTTTAACGAAACTGCACTGTGGGGAATAGACAGGAATGGCGAACCTTGACTGCCGACAGGATATGAAGTACGTCACGACGCTCGAACCGAGCAACGAAGAGTGAGAGCACTGGCATGTATTATGATATGTTACCAATGTGGGAAACATTTTATTTCAGAATCGAAATAGAGATCATGAACGACAAAGAAGAGCAGCGAGCCGTAATTGAATGCCTGCAAAAAGAGAGATGTAAGGCTCCAAAAATTCACAGAAGATTCCTAGCAGTGTATGGAGCTGCCACAGTCGATATCAGTAATGTCCGAAGATGGAGGAAGAGGTTTCGAGAGGGAGCAAGTTCAGTGTCGGACAAACAACGGAGTGAAAGACCCGCAACAGCAGTGACAGATGCCAACAGACAACGTGTGAAAGAACTCATCACAGCTGATCATCGTTCCACCATCCAAGAGTTGTGTGATGCAAGTCATTGTGATCATAATACTATGGAAACATTAATTAGGGATCTCGGCTACAATTTTTTTTAACAGTGGATCCAACCCTTGAACAATGTAAGCAAAGGGTGGACATGTGCGGGAACCTCTTGGACTGTTATGAGAGGGAGAGTGAGGTGTTTTTATGTAATTTTGTGACGGGGGATAAAACCTGGGTGTTCTTTCAAGACCCAGAAACAAAACGTGCTTCAATGGAATGGCACCGCACATCTTCACCTCGACGGAAAAAGGTGAAAGCAACTCGTTCCACAGGGAAAGTGATGGTGACAATTTTCTGGGAAAAATGTGGTGTCATTTTGACTGATTTTCTTAGACGGAGTGCAACAATAAACAGTGCTCACTATGTGCATACATTGAATAAACAGTGCTCACTAAAGGAAGATATCAGAAGGAAAAGACGTGTCATTCCACTTCATAGTGTTGTTTTACACTATGATACCGCACGTCCCCACGCCTCAGTGAAGATTTTACAGGCTATTGCCAAAATGGGGTGGAAGGTAATCCCCAACCCCCATACAGATCTTAATTTGACTCCTTTAGACTTTTTTGTTTTCCTCTTTGAAAAACACCCTTCGTAGAAAACGTTCTGATGATGTAACAGACGTTAAACTGGCTGTGAACTCATGGGTGAAACGACAGCCTCATGCATTTTTCCAAACTGGATTTTACCAGTGGGTTCAAAGATGGGGAGAATGAATAGAAAGTGATGGACAATACTTTGAATAGGGCTAGCATTATTAACAATATGTCCAAGCATTTTGCCACCAAGTTTCACATTTTTGCTGCAGCAAATAAAAATCTTATGAGAGACGAGCCATTACTTTCAGGATGCCCTTTGTAATTGGAGGACGCGTCTGCTGTTATATCCCATTCGCGGAATGTGCGGTGGGCTGTATATCCTAAAATTCTCTTCCCAATACCGCTGTTGTACTGCGCGCTTACTGAACGTCTGTTACCTTGTACAATGTTCTCCAGCAGCCGTTGCATTCTAATATTGGCCCGTAGTTCCCACCCTCAGGAAGACCCCTGACTGCTTGTTTTGTTGTTGGTGCACCACTCATTGTACACCTTCGACATGATTTTTTCTTCATAGTCGAGAAGGTTTGATGTTTTTGAGTATCTGTCCACCTAATGCCCGTTATCATGCATCTTTCGAAGAGGCTTAAATCAGGAGTCTTCTGTATATTGCCGCTATCTACTCTTCGTACGCATCTGGATCCTCTGCAGTGAGCTGTTTTTAAAGCCATCTTAATGGCATAGTTGCGTGCGTAAGTGAGGATGGCACGTATCTGATTGCTATTGGATGTTCCTAATAATTTGCTATTTCAGTGTGGTAGTCAGATCTGTTCGAAATGAGAAATGAAATTAGCAATTCGAAATAAATGCCAAATGCAATTAGCAATTCGAAATAAATGCCAAATGCAATTAGCAATTCGAAATAAATGCCAAATGCAATTAGCAATTCGAAATAAATGCCAAATGCAATTAGCAATTCGAAATAAATGCCAAATGCAAATAACTAAAACGCTAGGTGTTAATACGCTGCACTTAAAATTTTCATTTTACTATTAGAAATACAGCGAGCGAAATAATTATGGCCTAAGTGTCATTTATTCAGCAAAAAAAAAAAAAAATGTATCTATACACAGTATAAAATAAAGTCCCCGGTAGGCGTTTGTCTGTTTGTTCGGGCTAATCTCGAGAATCGGTGGACGGATTTTGATGTGGTTTTCACCATTCCATAGAGCATTTGTCGAGTAAGGTTTAGGTGTATGAAACATTAATCTATGACAAAAGATGAATGTTTCATACACCTGAACCTTCCTCGACATTAATGTTTCAGACATTTAAACCTTTAATCGAGCAGTAACGATTTTAGTGACCAGTCAAAGAAAAAACCGCCGTTCGCATTCTTTCGAGGCTTCCACTGCCTAAACAACAATGCGTGGCGACCGGTTTACGAAACCTTTTTGTTCATTAGGAAAAAGACGCGGGGGGCATGCCCGGCTGCCGGTCTGACAGCATGTGAGGATACAGACTAAATACGTAGTTACATCGGACGCTGAAAGAGAATTGGTTTATCGGCGCTCTCACAGACTAAATGCGTAGTTGTTTTCGTCCACACGTATGTATCTCTTTGAGTAGCTCTTTAATTAAAATTTAAATATTGTATTAGCATTATTCTGAGACGAAAATCGAATATAGGTCGTAGTACATCGGAAGCTAAAAGAATTTCCTTATCCCGTCATAATGAAACTTTCCAAGAAACAGAATCTTGATTGGCAAATGACAGACAAAAAATGGCTTTACAAAGAGAAAGACAGTCGCCTGTTGAACGTAATAATCCTCTTTCTTTAGATTCGCCATAAATTCTAAATTGCTACCGTGCGAAGCCGGGCCGGGTCGCTAGTTACAATGTAAAGAAAACGGATGACATTGAACAAATTGTACTCCAAATTACGTACAAGAAAGATAAACGGTTCTAATGCTCAAAAACATATTTGTACAGACTTTGTATAAGTTCAAGTGATAAAGAAAGTGTGAAATAATTGTGGCCCTCTGGACTTCTACTCTCACGGACAATGAAATTTGCGCACCTAGAAGAAAACATGCTACAACCGCGAAACTTTGCAAATAGCCAGAGTGCGTGCTGGTATGCAAATGATTCACGTTTTGTGTGACTGCGCATGACCGCACACCCTGCGGTGGCGCTGCAAGCACGAACCTGTGGCTTCATAAACCGGCGTGTAGTCGATGCCACATAAAAGCGAAAAGCACCGCATGACGCAAACAAGAGTGCAGAGTGACAAGAATGCCAGTTAGACGACAGAGACGTCGATTTACGCAACTTGTGGACTTTGAGAGAGGCCTGATCATTGGGCTGAAAACCGCGGGGTAGTCGGGGCGCCGTGTAGTCCACCACGTGAATCGTTGTGACCATACCGTCCGACTGTGTTGGTAGCAGTGGACACGTGACGGTACTGCCACACGGAGGAGTGGCTCTGGACGGACCAGGAGGATCACCGGTAGAGAAGATCGAGGGATTGTGCGCCAGGCACGAACGGATCCCACGGGGACCCAGTCCATTATAGAGGCAGATGTAGCGGCACCTGTGTTCCCACGAACCATTTCCCGACGCCTCGTGGAAGCGAATCTGCGATCATAGCGCCCCTTACGTGTGCTGCCATTAACACTGGAACATCGCTGGCTCTGTGTGCAGTGTTGCCAGGCCAGAGCAACGTGGAACGCCACAGACTGGCGACGTGTGGTGTTTAGAGATGAATGCGGCTTCGCTTTGGGGACAGATGATCATCGTGTCCGGGTGTGGAGGTCCCCGGGTCAACGGCCCAACCCCAACCTCGCTATCGAGCATCACACCTCCCCCACTGCAGGCATTATGGTCTGGGGAGCCGTAGCTTACGATAGCTGATCAGCTCTAGTAGTGGTGCGTAGATCATTGACGGGACAGCGGTATGTGGATAAGATTCTACGCCCCCATGTGCTCCCATTCCTGGCAGGGATTCCAGGAGCACTATACCAGCAGGATTATGCCCAGCCGCACACGGCTCGGGTTGCACAGGTCTGCCTATGTCATGTCCAGACATTTCCATGGCGTGCCCGCTCCCCAGACGTGTCCTCTATCGAGCATGTGTGGGACCAGTTGAAACGCCAGCTGCCGCCGTGTCACACTATTCGGGATTTGGAGCACACCGTTCAAAACGTGTGGGCCAGTCTGCCGCAGGACAACATCAGGCGTCTGCTCTCCTCCATGCCGGAACGTATTACAGCATGTATCGCCGCACGAGACGGTGCCGGATTGTGTGCCCCATATCCCTCTGTAATTGTCCTGCAGCTCTGTTTTTGCCATCATGTGTGTCATTACACCCATAAAATTTCAGTTTAATCCGATGCTTCCTTCTTGGTGCGCAAATTTAATTTTCGGTGACTGTAATTTATATGTGTCACTTTTAGAAGCTGAAGATTTTTAACATTTTGTCCACTCACCTTTAGCATTGTAGAAAGCTTCCATACGACGAGGTAAGTTGTCATACAAGTCCTGAATATAATTCATAACGATGGAATTCCATGATTCAAGAATAGCTGTTATCAAACTGTCCTTATTCATGATAATGGAGGCCATTTTCATACACTTTCCATGCCAGCATATACTGCACATTCTCTATTACAATTAGATCAGGTGATTTTGCCGGCCAAGGTTCAAGTAATTTTATTGTTTTCTACTTAAACCAAATCTGGGACGCTTTCGACACATGAATTTTGCTGTTGTCCTGTTGAAACAACCAATCCAGGAAACTCTTTGCTTAACATTTTTTGGTAACTAGAACTGTTCATTTTTCCGTCCAGGAATGCAATATCGCTTTTCTTTTTCTCAGCCAATTGCACCCCATATCATGACCAAACCACCTCCCTGATGTCTAGTGGAAAACTCCAGTGGTACTTGTTTGTCATCCTTTCAATAACTGTGCATACCATCCGGGACATCCAGATTAAATTTTCTCTCGTCGAAGAAAATAACTTTTCGCCACTCAGAGCTCTAATTTATTTGGCTAGGAGCGAATTCTTTTCTATCGGTTTTGTGGACTGAAGACAGCATTGGTTTCCTGTGGAGTTCTTTAGAACGAAGTTCTGATTGATTCAGCAATTGTTGTGTTCGTCTAGCAGAAACTGGCAAATCTAATTCGTCGCGCTGTTGTCGAGCTGTTACAATTCTGTTGGATGCTATGTGTCTCAAAAGACCAAGATCTCGATTCGTAACTTTGGATGGTCTGCCGGTGCTCTTCTTTTTAGGGTACCCAGCTGGATCTTTCAGGTCTTTTCGCACGACTTTCGAGCTCCTATTGATAGCTCGGACAATATCTATAGCATTCATATCAGTTTGGGCCCTGTGACGTATCTGAGCCGCAGGACGCACATGAGATAAAGGCAGATATCAGCGAGGGCATACGTCCGCGTAGCTCAGTTGGGAGAGCGACTTATTCCGGGGTGCAGGGACCCGGACTCGATGCCTGGCGTGGACAAAAATGACCGAGAAATTTACTTCGTTATAGCCCTTAAGACATTGATTTTCCCCCGATCGATGTCCGACAGTTTAGAGCCTTATTGGTTTTTTAACGTAACACTTTAAACAAAGTTCCGGCGCTGTCTCTATTCCTTCCCTGTAACCAGTGGCTCTAAATTTGGGAGGGTGACTCCTTATAACGTAAATGCTCATGGAGGTTGTTGAGCTTCTGATAAAATCAAAAGCACTCGTTCGTTTGTAACGTACCAGGAGATGTGACGTACCTGCCAGAAGGACGCACACGACGTAAAGGCACATAGGAATCAGAATAAAATGTCCGCGTAGCTTAATTGGTAGAGCAACTCATTCCGGAATGAGTGGACCCGGGTTCGAACCCCGGCGCGGATAAAAATGACCCAGAAATTCACTTCGTTATACGTTCTTTCCCTTTGTTTCAGTCCCTAGTGTCAGATTTTAGATTTTTTCTGTTTGAATTCTCTGTACAATTTGGCCAATGCTACATCAGACATCATGGGGAAGTGTTTTAGTTTTTTACCATTGTAAACGTTTTCACTTGGAGATCCCACACTTTCGGTGTAACTTCATTTCTTATCCTACATGCCTATTATAATTACTTTCAATAAACATCTTCCCAGTTGTGGTGGCTTTTCAAATGTTCCATTTATCAGCTTCCAGAAATTATTCTTCGTTTTCCAAATATAGAGCACTTCGTGGCGCACAAGCATTAAATATTGTTCTTGGTATTTCACTAAATTTAATCAGGTCGGCTTTCAGTCTATCACTTCGCTTCACTTTTAAAATAATATCTTCAACATCTCTTAAGCGTATAATCCTAACTTCATTTCTTTGTTAAGTTCTACAGGAAATTTTGAAATCAACTCCAAGTCATCAGGCTTTGTTATCTTTCTATGTTACTACACGTACAAAGAGAATTTGCATCTTCCTCCTTCCTATCAAGTCAGTTACTTCTCTTCACATTAAGCTTTCAACATTCAGTATTTTTACTCTGTCTTATAAAACGTTAAATTTATATACATTATGTACAAGATATAACGTGAATTAAAGTTATGAGCTCTAAGAATAAGAAGGATGAAACTTACTGTCCGTTTCTTTATTAAGCAAAAATATTCGCACACAGTAGTAGGTTTAAATGACAGTGTCTAGAGCTTATAGGGAAACATTAATCCACCTCACCGCTGCTCCTTCTTCAACTTGGTTTACACGTGGTGTCCCTTGCAGAGGCAGGAATTATGGAGTTTACCTGCAACTTATCCCTCAGAACCGCGAAGCAGTAGAACATAACAAATGGAATAAAAAAAATAGACGATCTGGGGCACGTCCACTTCTCAAAAAACCTCTGTTTTTGAAACCGGATATCATAATACACTGCTGGACAATTGCTAAGGACGGGTCATAAACGGCTATATAGCGCATAAAAAAGGAAGTGTGGTTGGATGCCAAGTGAAATAAAATAATGTCAGAATGCCAGGACATTACAAGAAAGACAATTTATTGTGCTCTGAAATCCAGGAGGCTTTGGAACGTGTTCAAGGGACGAACAGGCCATTTTGTGCAGAATACGTAAACGTGAAAAAAATGCAATTACCGTCCGCAGGCGTTCCGGCGTAAGATGTCAATACGGGATATGGCCACCATGGAGGGCGATGCAAGATTCCACACGTCGTGTCATGCTTTGCACAACATTATCAAGCAGCTGTTAGGGTAATTTATCCAATTCCTCTGTCAGTGCACGGATGAGGGTGTCCTTGTTTATTGGAGGGCATTGGCGACCAACAAGACTCCTAGACTCCTCCCCAAAGCATCCCACACATTTTCAATGGGATTCAGATCTGGAGAACGTGCTGGCCATACGAGGCGTTGAATATCCTCACTCTCAAGACACTCCTGGACAGCGACTGTTCGATGACATGTTGCGTTGTCGTCCATGAAAATGAATCTATCACCGACAGCACCACGGAACATGCGAACATGAGGTAGCAGAACATCATTAATGTATCGTTGTCCAGTTATAGTTCTAGTTGGAAGCACATAGAGGGACGTACGGCCATTGATCATGATGCCAGCCCATACCATGACACTACATGTCGGATATCGGTCCTTTTCCTGTATGTTTGCTGGACAATATGGAGTACCACTTTCACGCCAGATCAGTTGTCGTCGACAATCAGACTATAGACTGTATCTACTCTCATCTGAGAAGAGGACAGCAGACCAGTCGTTATCAGTCCAATTGCGATGTTGATGGCACCATTGCAAACGGGCGGTACGGTGACGTCTGGACAATGGGATGCACACAACAGGACGGCGGGCGTATAGTCCTCCTTCATGCAAACGTCTGGCGACAGTTTTTCTGGAGATCCGCTTGCCAGTAGCAGCCATAAACTGATTTGCTACCTCACTTGCTGTGCTGCGCCGGTGTCTTTTTGTTGATAGCACTATGTATCGATCTTCTGCAGGTGTCGTACTGCGAACACGACCTCCCCCGTGACGTTTGATACACTCTCCATTTGTTTGAAATGATTTCCAAAGCCTTGAACCAACACTGTGGCGGACGTCGAACTCCCTGGCAACATCTGTTATTTTTCGCCCTTCTTCAATCTTGCCAATAATATGGCCACGCGTAAAATCATCTAGGTGATGTTGGGAAGACATACTGAAAATTGCAAGTTCGTCAATTGATTCTTTCCCTTTCAACTTTGCGTTTGAACAACAACGGTCAATACGCGTCAAATCCTCTATATCTCTTATCAGCGCTATGACGTCACGAACAAGTTCGGCAATCCAAAATTTGTATACGCACAACACGTCTTACTGTATCCCGCACTTATGCTAATTTCCACATTTTCCTGCCTTCCATTTTACGGTTGCTATCGTTGCTATTGTCATCCGTCCTTAGCAATTGTCCGGCAGTGTAACTACTGGGTTAAGAAAGGCTAAAAAAGCACTAAATAACAAATTTTGTAGCACAGGCTCATCGTTCAGATAATTGTGAAGATTTCATCTAACTCAGACTGAACAATGTAGGCCTTTCTAAAGGAAATACAATGCTAAATCATTTTACATGATTGAGAAATAATGAAATCAGTGTCTCCTCTTCTGAAGTTAATCGCAATCGAATTTCTGGCAGAAGATAAGCAATTCAGACATGCTCATTTTAATGCTTTCAAGTCCTTTGAGGGTGTACAGCATAAGATCTTCCCAGATCTCGTGCAAAGGTGTTGAACACATGGTCAACGGGAGATTTGTTGGAGTACTTTGGAAAAAATATTTTTTTGATTTCTCTTTTTTTTTTTGTACCTTGACAAGTTTGATTTAACTTGACACCTGCATGTTGTTATCTTTTTAAGATATGTCAAAGCTTTTGCAGAACATAATTAAGAATTAAACAATTGCAGTTTTTCATTTCATTTTTTATTTTCAGTTGTCACATCAAAATACATCTCATATTTATATTATGGTAACAATTAATGATTGTTGATACAACTCGGAAGAAAGAGGAAAAAGGCCATTTGGCCTGACATAGTCCTCTTCTCTCTTGAAGAGAAAATTATAATACATTCAATATAGACAAAACAAAAGAAATTTATTGATAACGTAGGAAATTCATAGACATTTGTCAAACGCATTTATTCTCACTTTACGTAGGTTGATTTCGTTCCTTGGCATCCTCAAGGTTCTTGTTACATAAGAATTTTGGGAAATGAACTAAGATGGAGAAGGTTTGACATAAAAGCAAATGGAGATGTCGGTGATCTTGACATTCAGGGAGTGCTGAAGCGTGTAAGTATTATTAAGCATTTCTATCTTTAGGTGTTGGTTCAAAGAAATCTTTTACAATTTACTACATGTTAATTGACAGTCATTTTCATCTAGATAAGTTACCCTAGACTGGTGTTGTGAATGTCTTTTTTTTCCACAATTCGAAGCCCAAAAACATTGTTAATTCCCTGTCTTGCATGAACGCGCACGCGGTTGTGAATATTAATTCATTGCCAGTTTTTTACGCTAGGTTTCCCCTTAACTGCCTTTCGCAGTTACTGCAATCGTGTGTTTCCAGCTAAATTTCCGTAGCGAATTCTCATAAGGCATGGTTTTAGACCGGATATCATTCGTAAAAGTCAAACTTAGCACGCGTGTAAAATATATCAAATCTACTATAAATTTAAATACTGGCTGTCGTAGCCCAAAAGCGATGGATCAAGAGAAAAAGGAGACAGATTTGTAATGTTAAATCTATTAGAGCAATGCTAATGGAGGAATATTTACCATTCTACTAATTTCTCTTTAATCAAACAGTAAAAAAATGTAGTAATTAACTTGCAATTCGAAAATAATCATTCCTCTGCAAAGTGCTGCAGATAGAGTGTGTCAAGTTCAACATCTTTGCATCTCGCGAAACTATCATTCAAAATGTTACGCCTCCGTGAGTGCTCCTTTTTTAGACACAATATGACAGTTAATTTAATAAAGCATTTACTCAGCGCTGCTACACTTGTGTATAAAAGTTAAGTTACAAACACAAAACTTGACATAGCGACTTGACAGACTTTAAGGAAATTTAGGTGAAAGGTACATAAGCCCACGACACAGTACATATGCTGAAAGAAATGTGGCGTGAACAGTGCTTCGGTAGGCACATACAAAATGTGGCACACATAAGGTACGCTAAAAAAGAGAGCGAAGATATGGCGCTTGTCATATCGTACCTCACACGCTACAAAACACATCAGCCAGCATTTCTTTCTCACTCGCTGGATCACACTATTGAGGAATAGTTCGTTGGTTTTAAACCTGCATTACTTCCAAAGGGAAGTCACATTCCATACTGAAAACACGTTTTGTGTATAAAATGTATGGGGGTTTATCTTTGAGTCATGTGTTTGTCTATTGAAGTGTGTCTTTCTTAATGCCTCATACTTTTAAAGCCTACAACACTCTTTACACCATTACACCACGCTATGAAGTTTAGAGAACGAGATCTATTTTGAGGTCTCGGTGGGCTCAAGGAAGAGACTGGAGGGCAGTGATACCCTTACCAACAGCATGATATATTCAGTGGAAATGAGGTGTGGAGTAAATGCAGGGTACTTCATTCGTAGTGTACTTTGTTTTTCAAGATATACTTCAGTGACGTTAGCTCTCTGCCGACGTGCGTTATCATCAGTTAGGTTAAAGTATAAGTCAGCTGCACCGGCATACAGACTCACATAGGAATCAATCAAGAGATACCGATACTTTACAGAAATCACAAGGTCTTGAAGAAAAACATGGTCGATACGACCATAGGATGAAAAAATCCGTCCGACGAAGGCACATTACCACCACGAAAAACATTTCTTCCGGTGGTGTTTCGCTACATGTAGCGGATTACAGCCTTTCTCCAGAAAAAAATTGTGTGCTAGCCGTCTTATGACGAATTAAATTTCTCCATCATTTTTATGTTAAGGGCGGGATTCGAATCCGCAATTCTTGGCTCCGGTTGCTATCCACTATACTACTCTGGCATGTGCTCTCACTGCTGTCTGCCTTTATCTCATGTGCGACCTGTGGGGCAGGAACGTCACAGTCTTCAATGAGAAACACCAGTCATCCGTGAAAAAAACATCACGCCACTGTTTGTTTGGTTGATTGATTGATTGATTTTTATGGCGCAAGGGCCATATTTGGCCGAAGAACGCTAGACACGAGACCGTCAAATAAAGATAGCCACTGTTGCAAGGCCCATCGATATGTTTTTGTTTCTGGGTTTAACAACTTCCGTGAGCAACTCTACGTAAGTGATATAAGCTGTTGGCAGTCCATAACTTAGGGCCACTGGTTCCAAGGAAGAGAGAAAGCTAGAGTCGTAACTCCGTAACTCAAGCAAATGCTTGATCAAAGACACGAACATGGCCGACTAACCAGAAGCCTAAGCCTCTGACTATTCAGGCACCGGTGCAACCCATCGACGTGAGCATGACACCATCTTAAAATGGCGCACCTATGTTTGGTGGGTAACGGTAGACATACAGCAGATCTACGGAGTCCACAATTACGGAGCCTTCTGGTCACAACAGAGATGGAAACCTGGTTTCCTGTTGTTATTATGACGTCCGATCGCATACTGGGTGTTGTGGCTCTCTAACTCCATCTGGACAATAATGCCATGTTGTGGACATCTCGAGGGATTTCCTTACCCTTGGAAGTCCCAGAACGGATCGCTGGACAACTGCGTCACTTACTTGAGACCGGTTCCAGAGCCTTGACATTACAGAATGGTTGACACTAAAGAACCGAGCTACCTTTGTGATTGATGGCTGGCATCTATCCTCTAAAGGCTTTTTATGGTTCTACAACTTTCCGGGTCTCCCCGGTGGCCAAGCAGTATGAGACGCAGGCTTCGAATCAGTCGTCCGAGATGGGATGGTCGGGTTCGAGTAACGGATCAGGCATGAGGGGGAGAGGACTGCTTGTCTAATGACACTGGCTCTGTCCCTTCTCTAGAACCAGTGGCCATAAATTAAGGACGGACGACTGTTTATAGTCCTTAGAGTTGCTCATGGTGAGCGTTAAGCCTGAAAGAAAAATAAATTTTTCGAAGACCTTGCAACATGACTAGTAAAATTGTTATTCCCGATATACGTTGAGACCTTCCGCATTCTACTGATGGTCTTTGATGTAAAACACCCTTTTGTTCAGGCGTTCTGGTTTGCATATTATTTCCTGAGAGAATCGCCACCCATACGCGTTTTGATTTTGTAGGTTTCAACAAAACAACACAGTGAAAATTTTGCATAAGCATTTACTGCTTCGTTTGCCACACTTTTGTTTTGTGTTTAACTATTTACTGGCACAAAATATAAAGGTAGACACACACATAGAGGGGGAACGAATTTTGGACTTCTTTCAAATGGAATTCCGGCAACGCCACTGCTCGATAGTAAATGTAACATTTATTTCCAGACCTAACAAATTCAGAGGCACAGCCAGAAGATTTAGATGAAACCTTTTCCCTGTAAGTTGAAGTATGTACTTTTCTTTTCTTCTGTTTCTCCACCACGAGTAACTCTAAAGTGTAGTGGCTAGAAGAGATAGTGTGCCGTGCGTTAATACCACACTGTTTAAATTTTAGTTCCCTCTTTTCATGAAACAGCAAGATGGTGCTCCTTAGCATGCTTTTCTATGGCGTGTTTGGTGGATAGCGATTGAAAAGGCGGTTTATTTGTTAGATCGGCCATGAAAATTAATAGTAATAAGTGTAACGTTGAGAACGTGTTTCGTCCCTGGATACAACAGTGGTTACAGGTCCTATAAACAAAAGGTAACTATTTTCTGTGTCGAAAGATGAGGCAAGGCAGACCGAATGTCAAGTTGGCAGCCACTCAGTAATTATTTAGTTAAATATTCCACTTTTTGTTTTTTAGTCTTTTATATATCATTGCACTTTGTCTAAAATGATTGAAATTGGGTGTTTTTTGATGTTGTTGTTTTTGTCCAAAGTACTGTAAACTTTACCATGGGAAGATTGGGCCTAAGTATTGTATCATATGACACCCAGTTAAACATTTTGTGTCCTGTAGAGATAGAAAAAAGTTGCAACAGAATCAGAACAGAATTCAACACGATGATTGGGCAAATATCCCAATAATTATGGAGAAAATTTGCTTAACTAAATGTATTTGTACTAACCAGCCTTGTGTCACGTAGATTCAGTGCGAAATAATGCATTTCCCGAATAAAGTTGACAAAGTTTCTACAAAATATACCATTTGGAAGAATATTCTCTTATACCTGTCCATACATGACATTAATCACTTTTAGTATAACTGCAGGATAAATAAAAAGAGATTCTTTGGTAAAATTTTAGTGAAATTACTATACTACACAGAACGAGAAGCACGTATATCTATGAGCATAGTTTACAGCAATAGCATCGAAGCTGTGTGCAGAGCCTCTCTCGGATTTCATGATTTCAAGACCCCGTCTGCAGAAGCGCACGACACACTATCTCTACTGGTTACCGGGAAGAAAGAGAGGTAGTGCCATGAAACAAACACACCGCCCATGCCTCATCCGGGACTCGAACAAAACGGTCAAAAGAACGGTTAAACTACCAAGCCATGGTGGCGGCATATCAACTTTCCGTTAATTCAACAGTTATACACAAATGTAAGCACCATTAATGCTACCATATTGCAATTCAACTAAGTTGCTTATTGGACCTCCTCAAAATTATGCGGCACCCGTTTCAGCACCACACATAATTTGTTTAGGAACTGGAATTTATACGTATGTGTATAAAGTCTATAAAATTTTCTAACATAAGTTTACGTTGTTCTTGTGAATGCTATGTTTCTTGTTTCCCTGTTATAAAAAACACTATAAAGCAAATTTCTGCATGGAATAATGGAAGTCCGTAAAAAATTTTAGCCTTAAGTGGAAATCTGAACTTCAACTCTAAAACAGGAATATTTTCTGAATACGCGTATGTTTCGCTATTTCACAATTTTTCCTGTTACGATCAGCAACTATCTTGAATTACAAATGCATTCCTTGAAGAAAGTAATTTTTTTTGTGGCTAAAATGTTTGTTAGAATATTGTATTTGGAATTTTGATAAACATTGGAGACTTCTTTTTAAGCTGTCAGAATACAGAAACGTGGATACGGCTCACAGTTTCATGTTTCTGGATACCAACATTCTCGTTCCAAGTGTAACTGGTCGTGCCTACGAGCTTGCAGGAAATGGAAGTGTGACAGTGGGCTTAAAAGCTGAAGGCAAGTTCGATATTCGGCAGCCAAACTTTCCACTACTGAATGCAGATGTTGATGGTACATTTCAACCCAGGTAAGAACGCCCTTAATTATTCTGAATTTACCAGTAGATTGCCTCAACTCATATACTCTTATATTGTACATAATGCGCGATATTTGCAAGCGAAGGATCTATGATAGCATACGTACAGTTAGCGTGTTGATCGTAAGTCCTTCTGAATATTTCTTAATGACATTTTGTTAAAAATTACATCATAGTACTTCGGAATAATAGAAAAAGGGAGGCAGTGATAAGGAAAAATTCCGTGCATCTATAGTGGTGTGCAAAAGTATTGCATCACCTGCAAAAAACCCTGAAGTTTTAAGCTGTACTCTTTTTTTAATTAATTCATTTTTATAGTTATTTCATCATTTATATGCCATTAGATGCAAAATGTAATGGAGATTCCAGAGTGTCTTAGTTTTTCTGGTAGCTACTTGTGTTCTTAAGATATGGGGTTTGACAAGTACATTGAAATTCACGTTAGCTGCGCATCAGTTCTTACAGCCAATCATAAACATTCTTTTACCTGATTGGCTGCTTCCTAATGCTATTCTATTCCTACTCCAGCCTTTATAAGGTTTTTTTTTTTATTGGAGGTTTAACGACCACCGTGAACAACTCAATGGGCTATAAGCAGTCGCCCGTCCCTAATTTAGGGTCACTGGTTCCAGGGAAGGGAGAGAGCCAGTGCCGTAAGACAAACACAACATCCATGCCTCACCGGGATTCGAACCCGGACCCCGTTCGGACGAATGACCAGAGGCCATCACTTAGACCACTGCGTCACCGTGGCGGCTTATAAGGGTTGACGCAGAGCTACTAGAGCATTGTAGTGGTCGCGTCTTGTTGTTATTAGGGTACAATTTGTGAATTCTCAATAATGGCTAAAACTGGGGAATTGTCCACATCGGACAGAGTAAAAATAATTGTTCTGCATGAAGAAAGATATTCTTCAAGGCAAATCGCTGAAAGAGTGGGTTGTCATCAATCTACAGTTATTAGGCTACTGAAGAAAGTAAAAGACACTGCTGATATTAAAAATATGCGTCGCAGAGGAAGGCCCTGATCCACTACAACCAGGCAGGGCAGAGTGCTCAAAAAGCTAATCCTGACAGACAGGAGGCTCAATTCACCTGAATTACTCCAAAGATGGTCTGAAGTGACTGATGTTACTGTTAGTACATCTACTGTTAAGACTAGGCTGTTTTACTATAACCTACGTGACTGCAAAGGCAGACGTAAACCACTATTAACTGCATATCAAAGAGAGCGTAGATTTCAGTGGGCAAAACAGCATGTCTCATGGATAACCAAACAACGGAAAAATGTTCTTTTTAGTGACAAATCAGAATTTCGCCTTTTTTCATGCTTAAATCGCCTTTGTAAGGAGATTTAAGCAGGAAGAATTCCAT
This sequence comes from Macrothele yani, assembly GCA_039090855.1. Classification (NCBI taxonomy): domain Eukaryota; kingdom Metazoa; phylum Arthropoda; class Arachnida; order Araneae; family Macrothelidae; genus Macrothele; species Macrothele yani. Next base: position 398,412 of record CM077021.1, on the reverse strand, counting down.
CCAAGTTGTTTAGTGAGTGCTGTTAAGCACCCGGTGAAGGCCATGGTTTGGAGCTGCATGTGTGCAGATGGCATTGTGAAACTCCATATTGTCAATGTTACGCTAAATGCCCAGAAATATATCTGGATATTAGAAAACAAGATGCTATCATCACCTAGAAGACTTTATGACGGCACTTTTATTTTTCAAGATGACAATGTTCCCTGTCGTCGTGCTAAAGTAGTAAACAAATGGTTTTAGGAAAAACATGTTCAGCATCTTGATTGGTCACCACAGTCACCGTACTTAACCCGATCAAAATTTGTGGTTCAGAGTGTCGTATGAACTATCAAAAAAGAAACCAACAACCAAAATTCAACTCATTGAAGATGCAATTCGAATTTGGAATCGTATTGTTCAACCCAATCTTTTATATTGTAAAACCTTGTTCACAGTGTGCCATCAAGACGTAAAGCTGTGAGCTGTGATTAAACTAAAGCCTGGGCAACAAAATATTTGGTACATTTTATAATTTTCCTTCATTATATTTCTGTATTTAAATGTCATTTCATTCCTTATGAATTACAAAATTATTTATTGCTGTAAACCTAAGTATTGGATAAATGATTCTTTTCATAACAATTTTGACTTGGTCATGATATTTGTAATGTATCTAAAGAACAGAAGTAGCTACAGGAAAATCTAAGAAAGTTTTGAAATCACCATTAAATTTCACATCGAATGACATATAAACGGCAAAATAACTATGAAAATCAGTTAGTTAAACAATTAGTTCACCTTAAAAATTCACGGTTTTTGCAGGTGATGCAATACTTTTGCACATAAAATTCTAACGTTGTATCCCAGGCTGTCTTTCAAGTAGGGTGCAAATGCTCAGTTGATGCTGATATCACAATCTGTGACCATGGCTTCAGATACAGCGGACGTCAACGCTCATTTCGTGACGTCACGATAAGTGGCCAACATTTTCAGATCATTAGTTTGCTCTGATTTCTCTGTGCGAAGAAATTAGAACTAACAGATGATCTACAACCTACATCCAATGAGTTCTAGGACTGACTGCATAACTAATGTAATAATCAGTGGGATGAAAATATCACACGTATGCCGGAAGACAGCAGTCCTTGGCCAATCAGAGAACCGCTGGAAACCGGTTTATAGCGATACCGATAGGCGGCAGATGGACATTAAGGGAGTCACAGCAAGCGTTCTCGTCCCATTTCATTTTCGCCATGGAAGAGCAGAGAGTAAATATCCGTTTTTGTTGGAAACTTGGTAAATCAGCTACTGAAACTTACAGAATGTTAAAAGAAGCGTATGGAGACACAGCATTATCCCGCAGCAGATTTTTCGAATGGTATGCACAGTTTCGTGACGGGCCGGAATCCTTTGATGATGACCCAAGATCTGCGCGACCTTCCAGTGTGCGGACAGTAGAAAAAATCGAAGAGGTGCGGAATCAGTTAAATAAAGATCGCCGAATTGCAGTGAGACTTCTGGCTGAGTCGGTGGGCATTAGTAAGTCTATCAGTCATGCTATTCTCTAGGATCTGAGAAAACGAAAACGTAATGCCAGTTTGGCATACCGCATTCTGAATGATGACCAAACGGAGGCTCGTTCATTGATCTGTTCCGATCTGCTGGGAGCTGCAGCTGAGAATCATGGTTTCTTGCTCTAGAATTATTGCAGGAGATGAAACATGTTGCCCCAGGATAAAACGGGCACCATGCAGACATTACATCTATCCAAGCAGTCGTGACAAAACAACACGCGGACATCCCGAAACGTGCCTTCCAGAACTGTTTTTGGGATCTTCAGAAATGATGGAAACTGTGTGTTGATTCAGAAGGTGAGTATTTTGAAGGAGATCAGCATTAATTGTGAGTATGGTACTTTTTTTCTATTCTTTATTGCGTGAATTCTGGAACTTTTTGGACGTAGGTTGTATAATCATTTCCATATTACTTTGTTGTACTCCCTTTCCATTGATTTCGTTGTCAATTTTTGCTGTTACTTTTAAGTACATCTCTATATTCTGTTCAGGATATTTTGAAGAAATATGCTAGCATGACTTTTGTTGAATATTTAAAAATCCGAAATCATAGCATGACTTTTGTTGAATATTTAAAAATCCGAAGACTAAAAACTTTATTGACAGAAAAAGTTTAAAACCGTGAGATATGATTTTCAGTTAGAAGAATTCAGATATATTAAGTTGTGTTGAATATCTTTCTAAAAAGAAATATTGGTACTAGAAGAGCTATAAACGACGCCTACCGGAAAGGGACACATTTGCTGCTGTATAAGACGTCTGAAATATATGCTTCTGATATGTTCAGATAGTTTGTGCATGAAATAGTCGCTCCCTCTAGAGAGAGGGAGTAGAATGAGCTACGACTCTATCATGCACAAACTGGCTGAACATATGAGAAGTATTTTTTTACCAATTAATAAAATGATAAATTTCAGTTGCTAATTTAGAGAGTTAAAACATATTTACATAATGAGAGGTTAAATGATTAAACAATGAAGTCAAAAAGCGCATAAGATCGGATGACATAAAAAATTTTTTTATGGGGGCACCACTGAAACTCAGGCAGTTAATCGTTAATATCCACCACACAGCAAGAAACCCAACATTGTGACTTTAAAATGCTTTCAACACATTTATTTAAAAATAACTCTCTACTGTGCAAGATGTCGTTAACTCGCACCAAGTTCACAGTGCATTATCTTAAATAGCGGTAGTTTACATACTTTTTAAAGCAGACAGATGGAAATGTGCAGTATCTAGCTAAATGGATGATTCTTTGTGGTTCAATGCTCTATTGCAATTATGTAACTAAAATTTATCAATATGGTTAAAATTTTATTGAAATCATAGACAAGCATTGAAACAGAGACTACTGAGTTCGGTTATTACGCAAGAAACTTCTTTGAGAGCTTCTGATATGTGAAAACACAAGTTTGTCCGCGACGGGCATCGAACTCGTGTCCCCTCACTCCGGAGTAAGTTACTCTCCCAACTGAGTTACGCGGACAGAATGTCTCGCTGAAGATTTGTCGTCTTGACATATGTTTTCACCTCTGTAGTACGTTACAGATAGGTATAAAATATGAACTCCAGTAAGACGTTGAGAGGAAAATGTACTAACTGTCGACCTGAACAAAATCCGATGTCATTTTATTTGCGTATGCGCTCCCAAATAATAAGTGCTTTTTCAAGCAAAATTAATTATGCTGTAAAAACATAATGAATGAAGATAAACTGAACATGGAACATCGCTCGCCTCTTTTGCACTACTTAGTTTCTCTGTTATAAATGCTTACATAGTAGAGAAACAAACTTGAAACTTTTGACCGTGGTAATGAGTAGCGTTAGATCTTTCTGCAGTTTAGTGTACTCCTATTCCGTTTATCTGTAAACATGAAATACAAGCTGAAATATAAAAATTCCTTTCATGTTAAACAAGAACGAGTACTGGATATTTTCGATAATGAAATACCAGATATTTTTTTGAGATTATCAAATTGCAGAAGCTGCTTTTAAAATTCCATACGAAGAGTAAAAAGAAAATGGAAATGTTTATGTTTGTATCCATGTTTTTCTTTCTCTATGTAGTAAATAAAAAAATTCTCATCCGCCGCAAATTAAAAAACATTCTGTTTCCGAAATAGTTGTCATTCTCAAAAAACACAGTTCAATGAACATTTTAAATATTGTTAAAAAATGGCTCACACCTCCTTCCTAAATTTTACAGATTTATTAAAATCCCAAAGTTTCTCTTTGTAGTAACTAACACGAATCCCACAAATCGACGCAGCCAATAAGTATCTCTTTAACTCAGATGTGATCAGCCCGATATCATTTTTGCTTTTTTTAATCTGCGATCTAATTAACAATGAATATATATACCTCTCACTTGTGAGAAAAGGTAAGCCGACAAATTTTCAACAGAAATCCCAAAAAGATGTATTCTGTTTCTTCGTGATCTATGATTGATACTGCCAATTGACAAAACCCGATTTACACTTCGCGTTCTCTAAGTATTTCTTGGTAAGTTCAAGTTTTCAAAAAAAAAAAAAAAACCGATGAAGCGTAAGGATAAAACTGGACGGAAGAACAAGAATCAAGTAGATTGGTTGCAGCGTTGCTGCACAAATCTTCTCCAGCACCAAAAACGTTGCCAGTTCCTTTATAGAAGTACTTTTCCTTATTTCTTCGGTGAAAGGCTAATAAATGTATAAGGCTTTCTTATGATAGCACGTGACACGTCTGATTTGGATTTTTCGGAGAAGTTCATAATTTCCGCGTTGTGAAAGTGAAACAAGTGTGTCAGGACAGAGAAACGAAATGTTTTCCACAATATTGTTGAGGCCCATGAATCGTGTATTTATGTTATTGGCGACTTTATCTGATTGGTAGCCTTATCTGATTGGCGACTTTATCTGTTTGGTAGCCTTATCTGATTGGCGACTTTATCTGGTTATTAGCCTTATCTGATTGGCAACTTTATCTGGTTGGTAGCCTTATCTGATTGGCGACTTTATCTGTTTGGTAGCCTTATCTAACTGGCGACTTTTTCTGGTTATTAGCCTCATCTGATTGGCGACTTTATCTGGTTGGTAGCCTTATCTGATTGGCGACGCTGTAATAAAAAAGGACCTGTAAACGTTGAAGGGAATCTTTTAAGAGAGAACCGAATGTAACTCCATCATCAAATGTCTTTGCAGCTCTGCGACATCTGCTCTTTACGTCGAGACAGATATTCCACAAGTCAGCTACACTAAATATTTCTTATTTCTCAGTTGCGCGAGCTGGTTTTCGCTATCTTCCATAGAAAAGTACTTGTGCTGAACGTTGTCACGTAACATTTTAGAGATTTTATTAAGGCTTTTAAACAATTTCCTCACCAAACCAGCAGTAAAATAAGCTGAAAACTGTTTCTGATAAAAATTGCTTCTGCTCTTGCTGCATCTTTGTGAGTACAATGTTCTTTCAACTATTGCTGAATGCTACTGAGACATATACAGTGACTTTGTAGAGAATTGAAAGCTTATGCATGTTCCTTGATATAATATATCATTGTTAAATATTTCATTTTATGTACTTCCTTCTCAGTGCCGCAGTGGAACTTAGTGCTTCAATGACTCTTCACTCCGAGGATTACGAGCCTGGGTTTAAAGTCAGAACCAGCATGAATGTAGGACAACAATCAGAAATCAAAATTCAGATGGTCAACGGTCGCAAGCTCTACACAAAACTGAACTTTCCTGATGCAACAAGCAAAATTTTTAACTTGAAGTAAGTAGGCTACATTTTGTTTGCGTATATACATGCATTTCAATTATGATGCTAAATTCTTCAGTATAATCGGTTCAACCTGCATGTACTGAAGTACCGATAGCCTTAAGCCATTCAAAAGGAATAAGAATAAGCCAGTGAAATTACATAGGGAGAGTCCTGTTTTTCGTTACTCTTTAGAACTACTATGATGAAAACAAAAACTCCATACATGATTTTCTCAGAATTTCAACTCTAGCCCGAATTCGAATTTAAGATCAGGCATGGGTGACATTTGTTTTACGGCACTGGCTGCCTCCATTTTCTGAAACCAGTGGCCCTACGTTAGGGATGGACGACTGCTTATCGCTGTTAGAACCCCCCCCCCCAAAAAAAATGAGATACTTATATTTTACTACAGGAAATAACGAACCCTTTGTTAAAATTTCGAGTGCTACAGCTATGGTGCAGTAGTTTAATGTGCTGAGGTGGACACATGTTTTTTTTATTGCATTGGAATATTAGGGCTGCTCGGTGACTGAGCGTTCTGACTGAGACGCTGGCCTCTGACCATTAGTCCCAGATGAGCCCTAGTTTGAGTCCCGAATGAGGCATGGACAGTGTTTCAGTCTAATTGCTCTGGTCCCCTCCTCCCGAAACCAGTGGCCCCAAATTAGGGAATGGAGACTGGTTATAGCCTTCAAAGTTGCTCATGGTGGTCGTTAGACCATAAACAAAAGTACATTTGGCGCTGAAACAATGTTTGAGAAAACAATCTTCCGTTTTTAGTTTATATATCACATTATATGATTAGAAAGCTACGTATCTTCATGTACTGCATTTTTAATATAAATTGTGAGACAATTTGTGTTATTTACGCCGGCATCGGAATGATCGTACAGAGGGTGAGTCAAACGTTTTGCAATATTTGGATCACTTTATGTCTTCATACGTACCTTTACGACGAAAGAAGACTAGCATTCAAAATATAGGCCATCGTGTCGCACCATCTTTAGCCATCTGTCTGCCAGTTCTTCGATCCCACGGCGGTACCAGTGCTTGTCCTTCGAAGCGAAGAACTCCTCAGCCCAACTGCAACCTCCTTCTCCTGGTCGTTTAAGTACCGCCCGCGAAGAAAGCAGGCCATGGACCGGAACAAGTAATAATACGACGAAACAAGGTCCGGAATATATACTGGGTGTGGCATCTGTTCGATGCCCTCAAGATCCTGGAGTTTTGCCACAGTTGTTCGCGCGATATGAGGCCGAGCGTTGTCCAGCTGTAGGAGAGCGCGCTTTCTGTTCACCAGTGCTGAGTACTTCTCCTCTAAAGCGGCATACATCCGCTCCATCTGTTCAGAGTAGAGGTTGGCGTTGATGGTACGACCATCTGGAACAAATTCCTAATGGATTATACCCTCCAAATTCCACCAAACGTAGAGGGTCACCTTGTGCGCGAAGCGCCCACGTTTGGCAACCGTTTAAGGAAGCTGGTCAAGGCTCATCCACTGCCGTTGTGTGTTAGAATTTCCGAAATAGACCCAGTTTTCATTGCACGTAAAACTATTCTTGATGAAACGTGCATCGCGCGGTGTTTCTAGGAATTTCGTGCACACTGCCACTCGGCGGTTTGCTTCAGCTGGCGTCAGTTCGTGTGCGACAATGCGGCGTCTCCTGTAGACCTAGCCGAGATACTGAAGGTGACGAACCACGCTGGTCTGGGATGTGCCCGGCTTGCCTGATAATCTCCGAGTGCTAGTTGTCGGATTTCCCTCTACGGCCTGGCGCACGGCCTCAGAATCCACGGTTTGCGGCCTACTTGACCTTGGCTGATCGTCGAGGTTTCTGTCGCCTGAGCGAAATTTCTTGTACTGTCTGGTTTGCGGTGCTGTGGTCAACGGAATTTTCCCCTTTTGCATGACAAATGTTTCGTGTTGCTTAAGCAGCGTTATGGCCGAGTTCAAACTCGTAATGCAAAAGTTCGCTAATTAGCCGGTTGTATCTGTTCATCTTTAAGGCGTCTCAACCACAGACAGAACAATGACATGCAATGTTGTTCACAACAACGACTACCACTTTATATCCCTTTCGACTGAGTGCAGTGTGCTCCTTGAACTAATTTAAACATGTGACGTACCCGCCGCAGTACATGCGCTTATGCAAATATTGTAAAACTTTCGACTCATCCTCTGTATTTGATGCTCCCGTCGCCTGGTGGCAGCTCGTGACCACAGAAATTGGTGAAGTGCTACGAAAAGGAAATCCGTAAAAATGACCTATTATTTCTTGAAAATGCGATCGATTCTTTTATCTTTTAAGATAGAATAGCAGTCAATGACGTCATCGCAAAAAGGTTGTGTTATCACAAGTTCGCAAATAAGTTCTTTTTGTATCGCTATATTAGCTAAAGATGGCAGTCTCTGTCACGAAAAAATAGTTCTTCTTAAGTGATTTTTATTCGTTTTAAACAGACGAAACGTCTACTGAAACTGTGTTTGAGGGTAAGGTAAGAACCCAATAAAATAGTTTACTCACTTATCGAAACATTTCATTATGTACGTTACTTTAATAAGAAGCAGAGCTGTCCTTTGGACATCAACATTGCATGTGGTATATTTCATCTCGATGCAAAACATCTATCTCATCTCTTTAACGCTACGGTTCTTTGAATGTTGACGAATGTCATTCTAACAAAGTGATCAAGGAATCTTGTACATAATTTCATGGAAAGCTTTTCACAACTTTATGAAATTTTGATGTGTCAGGCAAAGGAAAGGAAGTTCATCGATGTTTTGGAATCTTGTGCTGAGTTCCGTCAAAATTCTCTATATGATTTCACAAAACAGTACCTTATATATTTTACAAATATATCATCATTAGACAAGTGACCATATATGCCCATTTTCTGTTGCAAATATTCTCTTTTTTGCCTCGACCAAAATTATCGTGCATAATTTTTCATTTCTTTTACTACATATTACATGTAAGTGCTTTTGACTTTTATATTTCAGTAATTAACAGCAAATATTTTTTCTGGCAAGATGCCAAAAGAAATGTCAGTTGCTTTGAAAATACTGTTTAATATTAGTTCCAAGATAGTGAATTCGTGGTCATTCATGAAGTTTAAAATTCATCTGCAGTGACATACTGATGATGCGTCCGAGTCAAAGTCATTTATTAGTTTCTGGAAAAAGTATTTTAAACCATTGCAGTTTTTCACTATTTTTTCCATCAAAATAGCCCATCTTGTCATCTTGTACCTGTTACAGTAGGTATACTCACTTTTCGACAAAATAGATTTTAACACAGAACTTTTCTTAGATGAGCGTTGGAAGAAATGGGGAATGACACAGGAGCAAAATCTTCTGCATTTGGAAAGTTTGTTCAGACTCAACTGCTAAGTTAGGCTCAAGTGAGTTGCTAAACGACGAACGAAAATGGATTGAGGTGCCTCATTCTTGATTTTCTGTTGACAGCAGTTTAAGTGACCGGACGTTACACTGATGCCATCGCAACACTGAGCTATCATCAATTTGCTGTTACAATTGAACGGATCAAAAATGTTTATAACGAATATGCCGTCCGACCGGAACTAACATCGTGAAAGGTCCACAAACATTTCACTAATTTATCAGGGCACACTAGGATGTTTAAATAATGTCTGCATTATCATCGATTTCAACAGAAAAAAATATCGCACATCAAATTTCTTTCTTTATATGGTCGTAAATGTAATCCTAGATGCATTCAGTAATTGCGTTTTGTACGGTCTTTGAATCATCAGCAAAAACTTTCTTGATCTCTTCGTAGTGCTTTTTATTTTCAAACGGACTTATCGATATTAATATGGTTAACACATTAATATCGATAAGTCCGGTTGAAATTAAACCATCACTTCCTTGTCCCTAAAAAGAAGTACCGGTTCAGACAATATTAATAGCAGAGTCATAAAAGACTCAGTCTCCATTTTGGTACCACTTATAACATATATCATTAATCTGAGTTTTATTTCAGGTCAGTTTCCGGACAGTCTGAAAATTGCTAAGGTTATTCCTCTTTTTAAGAAAGGAGATAGGGAATCTACCTTTAACTACAGACCGATATCTTTGTTACTTATTTTGAGTAAAAGTTTTGAAAAGGCTATTCATAGCAGAATGGTTGATTTTTTATACAACCATAGTATGCTCTCTTTGGATCAGTTCGGTTTTCAGAGAAACAGATCTGCTGAAATGGCTGTTGCTAAGTTGTCAAATTTTATTTCCGAAGCACTAGATGAGTGCTTCCTTTATATGGTCGTTTGTGCTATTTGTACTATTGTGCTATTATTTGTGTTATTTTTACTATTGCGGTCGTTTGTGCTATTTGTACTATTGTGGTATTATTTGTGTTATTTGTACTATTATGGTCGTTTGTGCTATTTGTACTATTGTGCTATTATTTGTGTTATTTGTACTATTATTTGTGTTATTTGTACTATTATGGTCGTTTGTGCTATTTGTACTATTGTGCTATTATTTGTGCTATTTGTACTATTATGGTCGTTTGTGATATTTGTACTATTGTGCTATTATTTGTGTTATTTGTACTATTATGGTCGTTTGTGATATTTGTACTATTTGTGTTATTTGTACTATTATGGTCGTTTGTGATATTTGTACTATTTGTGTTTTATTGATATCCAAAAAGCTTTCGACACGGTAAATCATGATATTCTGCTAACATCGTGAAAGGTCCACAAACATTTCACTGTGCTATTATTACCCAAATGCGGGTTTCGTGGCAAAATAATTTCCCTCTTAATGAGCTACCTCTCTAATCGCAAACAGTATGCCCTTGTGAATAATATAAACTCTGATTTACTTAATATTTCATAGGGAGTGCCTCAAGGTTCGGTATTGGGACCGTTACTGTTCCTGTTATATATTAATGGCTTTCCTATGTGCCTACAATCAACTCAAGCTTTGCTATTCACTGACACCGTCATTTTTCAAAAATGTCATAATTTGCATTAGCTACAGGTAATGGTCAATAATGATCTATCAGATTTATCTGATTGGTTATCCTCTAACAAATTATCACTTAATATTTTAAAAACCAACTCCGTATATTTCCAAAATGTTCATAAAAGAGAGGACATAAATAATTTTCCAGTCAGGATTAATGATCTCCCACTTAAAATTGTGGATAAAGTTCAGTATCTTGGCGTTTGTTTTGATGAATTATTTAACTGGAATACGCATGTAAGATTTTCCTTACAGGTTGGCCTGCTTAGTAAAATTAAGCATCTTTTCCCTATCAATGTCCTAAAAACATTTTACTATGCCTTTATTTATACCCATCTGTCCTATTGTCTGGAATCCTGGTATTCAAATATAAGTGCAAAAAATAATTTATGCTTGCTCAAATTACAGAAGAAATCTGTTCGCTATATACTGAACACAGATTACATGTCACATTCCAAACCATTCTTTATAAAACTAAATACAGCTATATACTAAAAATTGATGAAATTTTTACCTTGAAAAATAATGCATCTTAAACTGCCTATTTTTCAATCTGACATCAAATATCTCGATTATGCTGTCTTCACCAGATCTGTTACTAGCAAGAAATTATATCTACCGTCTGCTAGTCTTAATTATGGTTCAAATAGCATATTGTAAAGCCATTTTCCTATGGAATAATCTCCCAGAAAGCATCAGATCTCTGGAAAATATCAAAAAGGTTTCTTGGTCTTTGCGAAATTACATTGTAAATCATCCTGATCTCCATAATGAATTTCAATCGTGTCATCAAATTATAGACCAAGCTATGCTCCTAACAGTGGCGTTTCTGTTATAACCATCTATGACGAAGTAAATTTCTCCATCATCTTTGTCCCCTCACTCCGGAGTAAGTTGCCCTCCCAACTGAGCTACGCTGACGTATGCTCTCGCAGCTATCTGCCTTTATCTCATGTGCGTTCTGCGGTGCAGGTACGTCACATATCCCCCTCTGAAGGAGGGCCGGGGCATGGCCCACGGGTCAGCCGGGACCATGTGTCGCTGTAGGCAGTCATCCCATGAAGAACGTGTATTTGAGAAATCCCAGACAATTTGGTGTGTGGAACGTAACATCACACACACTTTATTTTTTTCGAAGCGCTGAAGAAGGGATTCTCTTATTTTTCCTATCTCGCGGTGTGGAAAGAACATCACACCATTGCGGGAAATCTAACAGCCCAGTCATCCGGGAAGTTCGGGCGACAATATAACGAAGTGAATTTCTCCATCATATTTGTTCACGCCGGGCATTGAATCCTTCACTCTGGAGTAAGTTACTCTTCCAACTGAGGTACGCGGACGTATGCTCTCGCTGATATCTGCCTTTATCTCATGTGCGTCCTGCGGTGCAGGCACGTCACACATCTTACTTGCCTTTATATATTTTATTCCTCTTCTTACATCTGATAGGGGAAATCGCCTTATAACCAATATATTGAGATTCCTCCTGGTGTATTGCATTTTCACATGACTGTACGTTTTAAAAGTGTGTAATAAAATAATTGTAATTGTAACAATTTCTTATGGTTTCTACGATTTGCTGAAGAAAAACTTTCATCATGTCCACGGAATGGCAATTTTCGTTCGCTTAAATACAACACAGCTCGAACGACAATGCTCATTTAAAAAGCCTTTTTAATGAAATATGTTCATTGAATCCAATAATCACTTTTGAAAGTGGTGTATATTCCGTATTTAAACAACCCCTTAATGCCAAATAATATTTTAAAATTTGACAAAAACGAAGTATTTACCCTCTGGAATCGACTATTGGATGTACTTCGCTCTTCAATATAAGAACACCTTTGAAGGGGGCTGCCAATGGCTTCTATGGTTTTGCTGAGCTTATTGAAAAATTCATTGTTTCGTTATCTACAAGCTTAGCTAGAAAAGATCTCAACGGTACGAACTCCACGAGCTTCTTGGCTGTGTTTGTCTCGAAAAGGCAGATGTTGCGATTTGAAATCTCCTCGAATGTTACTTTATGTTGAGAATTCCTTGAATGGTGTGGCAACCTTCATCTTCACGCAATTTTTCTTAAGCAAGTCTAAAGGTTAAAACTAGAATGAACACTCAAACACGGAAGAACGTGAAGGTTAGATAAGTAGTGAAAACTGATTTGTATTAGTGTCTTTCACTGGTCATCGGTCTAGAGAGATATTCGTTTGTGAGTAACATTTCGCCTGCATACTCTACAGGCATCTTCGGACGGCTGCCCACATCACTGCGAAAGTGATCGAAAAGGCGATCTTTATTTCATTCTTGGTTTTAAGATTTCCCTTATCTCGATTTTAAGCTTTTTCGTTATTGTAAGTGTAACGTACCAGGAGATGTGACGTACCTGCCAGAAGGACGCACACAACATAGAGGCAGATAGGAATCAGAATAAAACGTCCGCGTAGCTCAATTGGTAGAGTGACTTATTTCTGAATGAGGGGATCCGGGTTCGAATCCTGGCGTGGATAGAAATGACGGAGAAATTTACTTCGTTATATAAGCACGAGCGGCATCTACAGAATCAACGAAGTACGTATGATTCCAAACATCCCCCCCCCCCCTCGAATAGCAAGCAAGGCCAACAAATGATTTTTGCAAATAATAAATTTCGCATAGTCACAAATTCTCATAATACCGCGGGATTTTAAAAGCAAATTGATATAAATTTCTGTAAGATTTGCAGATTTGCTTCCTTTTTTCGCAGACACAAATCATGTTGATCAGTAAGTCTCTTTTATCTTCATCTTTCCAAGGAGAAACAGACGTCTAACAGATTCCATCCTAAATCATTTTCCAGATTCATTGTTTACAAAAGCATAGGCACAAAGCTAATACAGAAACGTAATAAAGAGAGAAAGTTTATTCCTGATTTCCACAAAAGAAACTACGCTATACACTCAGCAAAACACCCACAAAGAAGAAGAAGGCCAACAGAGCCAATGACAAAGTAGCACTGAGACAGCACAGTGACATACACCAGTGAGCCGTTACATTATGACCACCCCCAGCCTAAAGAAATGAGCACGCCTGGAGACCAAACGGTAACGCAGGGGAAGTTCACAGAGCAGTATACATACAACCCGAGGGCTGGTTTTCTGTCAGTAAAGTGTTCGGAGTCAGAATGAGAAAAGCTGCTGATTTATCTGAGTTAGATAAAGGACAAATTGTGATGGTACGGTGCTTCGGAACTACGATCTCGGAAACGGCGCAGCTTGTGGGTTGTTCACGTGTCGCTTTAGTGTGTACGTGTCAAAGGTGGTGCATAGATGTCCCAACGACGAACCGTCGTCCAGCCGAGTGTCGTCCGCAGCTCATTGATGCCAGAGGGGAGTGGAGACTGTCACGCATTGTTTAGAGCGACAGCAGGGCCACAGTGGGACAAATCATCAAGAGCTACAACAGTGGTAATCAGGTCAATGTGTCACAGCACACAGTTAATCGCAGCCTTCTGTGCATGGGCCTGCGTATCCGAAGACCCAGCAGGGTCCCATGCTCACTGCACGTCATCGTCAACAACGCATGAAATGTGCCCAAGATCATCGAGGTTGGACTGTGGATGATTTGAAGAAAGTGGCCTGGTCTGACGAATCAAGATTTCTGGTGTATCACGTAGACTGCCGATTGCGGATACGCCGATTACTAACGGAAGCCATGGCACTTGGATGCATTGTTGGGAGGAAACAGGCCGCTGGCGGCGGTGTTATACTGTGGACGATGTTTTCTTGGGACACTTTAGGCCCCATTATCACAATAGCACAACCCCTGATAGCTGTCAGGTATCTGAACACCGTTGCCGACCAAGTTCACCCTTTCATGGCAACTGTGTTCCGTGCTGGTGATGGCCATTACGAACAGGATAATGCGCCATGCCACACTGCCAGAATTGTCAAAGAGTGGTTCGAGGAACATGCTGGTGACTTTCTTTCAATGCCCTGGCCTCCAAGTTCACCTGACATAAATCCAATCGAACATCTGTGGTTCGACTTGGAAAAACTGGTTTTTGCTAAATCACCACCACCCCGAAATGTACGGGAGCTGTAGGAGTTCAACATTTTATTAAAGAAAAAGGTACAGGCGCACCATCTAAGGTGAAAACAGGAGAAGAACAATAAATGATCATATGTACAAGGTAACGCCCACAAAATAACACGAAAAATGCTAAAATCACTGAAAATGGTACACACCGTTCTAAAGTAAACAACACAAATATGTACACAGAAAACTAGAGGGTATTCGGCAAAATCAAAGACAACTGTAGGTGTAATGAACATGGGCAAGAACTCGTGTGATGAAGAAGCTTACAATAGGCATAGCAATCAAGCAGAGGAAAAGTCGGGAAGTTCAACACATCAAGCTTACAGGCAAAGAAACAGGCTATGAAACAGATACAGACTAACACGCTAAGTTGTAAACAGGAGAAGGTGAGGAGTGAATAAATGAAAAAGACAAGCAAACACAGTCCCAAGACAGAGCACAGTACGGTGATGACAATTGATGCACACTTGAGAAGTTGGGACATAGAAGAAAAGAAAATTAGAAGCTTACACAACGATAAAACAAATGCAGGAGACAACACGGTACACTGTAACAAACAGATCAAAGTAGTAAACCATGAGCGAAAACGAACGCAGAAATACAAATCAAACACAGATCAAGAGTGTAGTGAAATAATAGAGATATTAACAAACATATACTATAGTAAGAACATGCCAGAAACAACATGGTGCACTTTTGCAAAATAAAGCACGTATCACACTGCATGCAAAACGTACACAATAAAATATAAAAGCTCACTTCAACCGGCGAAATTAAGATGAAAAGAAGGTAGGGGATATGCAAAGGTATCTAGTAAGCAGACAATTCAATGTTTACAGTAGAACAAAAGCCGTAAGGTAAGTAACTAGGCAGCATTCAAAAACACAAAAGAATAAGTAGAAACTAGAGTCCGATTACCTTAGACTCAACCATAGACCTGTGTAAAGCCATGCAAGACAACAGGAATATAAAACACATTTACAATGCAACGATCGTGAAGGGAAGCGAAATATACAGGTAGAATATGCATAACTATCATGTAGTTAACAACTTAACACTGCTGATTTATCGGACAACATTTTACTCAGGATAACTTGCCTGAAAGTAGGTACAATGTTATAACAAAATGAAAAATTATACACAATACCACACAACGCGTTACACAGATACACGATGCGATATGAGGAAATGGGTCTTTTATCACAAAAGATAAAACGTCGAACCATCAACGTGGAACCACCCTGCATCTTGCGCCCAGGCACACCGGAAAGAAGCCATAGATTGAGGAGTAGACGCTGTGAAGTACTCCAACCGGAGCCGAGCC
Source organism: Macrothele yani (assembly GCA_039090855.1). NCBI lineage: Eukaryota > Metazoa > Arthropoda > Arachnida > Araneae > Macrothelidae > Macrothele > Macrothele yani. The sequence continues at coordinate 382,730 of CM077021.1, read as the reverse complement.
AAGATGCGGTTCTGAAAGATCTTCCGTAAAATCCCTCCACCAGAAACGATGCTGGGTATAGTAGAATTGGAGCGTAGAGAGAGGCGGTAAAGGTGGATCACATGTTTCACGAGAACAAATAAGTAGGCGCAGACATCAGGAAGTTTAAGTGGTGGGTGCTTTGTGAGAAGCAACCAGGAATATGCTTGAAAGGGGAGATCTTGTGAGCAGATAGCGCCAGCAAGTCGAAAGGCAGTATGAAGAAGCGGCCACAAGATCGGGCAAATGACAATATATGTGCTCGATGTCACCTTCGGAATCACAAAAGCAACAGAGTGGAGAAGGAGAGAGGGACATATGGAAGAGAGAAGAAGGAACAGGAAGGCGACGGTGAAGAAACCGCCATTGAATATTACGCTCTAGCGCGGAGGAGAGAGGAGAAAAGGAAGCATTCCAGATAGTCGGAGAAAGCGAAGGAGAAACGTCTGGGAGTGGATGTGGAAGAGCAAAGGGTGTTCGGAGAAAATTGCAGATCAAGCAACAGTTAAAAAAGAAATGGGGACGGTGGAATCTCGAAGAGAAAGGAAGAAAGGGAGAGAAAGGCTAGGGCCAGAAACGGAAATAAGACCAGTTTCAGAAACAAGGGAGGGGAAGAGGAAACGGAGGGTAGAGCGAAGGAGAGCAAAATCTTCCTCCTCGGAAGGAGTAGGATCAGGGAAAAGAGAGGAGAGGGGCTTTCAGGATAAATCGGTATTAACCAGAGCTTGCACAGTTAAAATCCCAGAGTGGACCCAACAGGGGAAGATAAAGTAGGGTTGGTCGGAAGAGTGAATCAGAGTGGAAAAGAAAAGCGGTTCGGCGAGGAGATCGCGGGTAGTAGAAGGAGGTGCACGGAGAAGTGGAAGTGAACGGAGAAACGCTAGAGCTTCAGAAAGAATGGGTGGAAAATGGTAAAAGTAAAAAGGATAGGAATCCATCCGAAGAAAAAGGAGAAAAGAAAAGGATGGATCGTGAAGAGAGATAAGAACATCGAAGGTAGAGGAAAGTGAGGGAGAGGGGGAGATAAGAAGGCGTAAGAATGAAACAATGCGAGAGGCGCGGTAATAAGAGCGAACATCAGGTAGATGAATTCCACCTAAGGAGGCAGGGAGAGTAAGTGTCGTAGCAGCCACCCAATGTTTTGCAGACCAGATGACTGATGTAAAGATGCTATTGATAGTAGACTGACGTCTCAGGTTAAACACCGTTGAGGTCCAGGAAAACAAGCATTGAGAGAGAAGGTATCGCTTGACGATTTGCGCCCGTTGGAAGTAGGACGCAAATGAGTGAGTGAAGCGCCAGAAAGCTGCTGTACGTTGTAGACGAGGAAGAAGATCTTGCCAAGTAAGATTACCTGCAGTACATGAATGACCAATATGGGTGCCAAGGATTTTCTGGGACGTGGAGGACCACAACGCACCCCACGGGGTATCAGTGCGGCCCTTCCACGACCTGCACCACAACCCAGTGCTCTTAAGAACATTCAAAGACGCACCGGAGATAGTTGCGTATTGTTGGTACGTGGAGCGGAGAATATCAAACAGGTCATCTCGGCGGATGCAAAAAGTAACATCATCTGCGTAAGCGGAGACAAAAATTTGGTGATGCCTGGTGCTTGAGACGATCGGTGGCAAGGAAGAAAGAAATGCTGATCGGCAGGCGATCAGAAAAGGTTCGAATGCAAGAGCAAAGAGTTGCCCCGAAAGGGAACAACCTTGCCGAATTCCACGCCGAAAGGGAATAGGTGCCGTCAAAAATGTAGCCGTCCGAATATGAAAATAGGCGCCCCGGTAGAGACTGAGAAGGAGAGTGACAAAAGAAGAGGGTAAGCCGTAGTGGGTTAAAACAGTAGAGAGATAATTATGAGAAACATTATCAAACGCGGATTGTTGATCAAAATTAAACAGGGCGAGAGGTTCTGAATGTTTATGAGCAAGGAAGGTGACATGGAGAAGAAAAGAAATATTGTTAGAAATAGAACGACCAGGCACGGTATATGACTGGTCGGGGGAAAGGAGAAACGGAAGAATAGAATTTAAGCGGCGAGAAAGAAGTTTAGTAAACCATTTGTAATCAATGTTAAGAATAGAAATAGGGCGCCAATTGGTCAGATTCAGGGGGTCTCCCTTCTTCGGCAGGAGGATGACATGAGCAACCGTAAATTCCGGAGGAAACGCAGTGGAAGAAAGAGCGCACGAAAATCCAGCGGAAAGGAAAGGTAGGAGAAACGGAAGGAAAGCACGGTAAAAGGACAGTGGTAGACCATCAGGTCCAGGAAAAGAGTGTGAGTTAGGGGAATCAAAAGCTGCCCTAAGGTCAGACAAAGTGAAGTTAGCAGTAAGAGGAGAACACAGAGAAGGCGGGACCGGAGGAAGAGAAGTGAGAAGGGGAGAGGAGGAAAGGTCCGAATCCTGCGCAACAGCACGGAATTTCTCCTGAAAGAAGAGACGGACTTGAGAGCAAATAAGAGAAGCATCAGAAGTAACATAGCCATTTGGAAGACGAAGATGACGCAGTGATGTCGACTTACGCCACGTGGTTTCCATCTTAGAGAGAATTGGAAAGGTTTGTGGTGTTGGCGAGAAATGAAGAAGCCGCAGTCGACGAACAGCCTGTTGGGCCGATGGTAGGAGATGAGCATGTAGTTCTTCTTGAATCACTGGATACTGCGGGTCTGTCAGCGGCAAGGAAGAAAGAACACCTCGGAGATTGCTGACCACCATCGACCGAGTGGTAGAGATGGAAAACAAGAGTTGGCGTACCAAAAGTAAGAGATCGCGCTTAGTGTCTAATCACAGGCGGAGTGCACTCGGTTTAGTAGCAATTAGGGGTTTCCGGGCAGTAAGAAATTGCTCGACTTCAGCACAAAAAGAGCTATCTTGCAACATGGTATCATCGAAAGTCCATCCACGACGCACAGAAGGCGAAGACGGAAAGACACAAATTGATAAAGACACGGCGCAGTGGTCTGAAGACACAGTTGCGAAATGTCGCGCAGCAGTGTTTGCAGGAAGCAAAGAAGAGGAAACGTAGATACGGTCAAGTCTAGCAGCAACGGAGCCTTGCGCTAGAGGACCGACTCTAGTGAAAGAGATGGCATGCGGGTGTAGCTGGCGGTAGGAATAAACAAACTGGTAATCACTTAGAAACTGAGTTAACTTAGAAACTGAGTTAACTAAGAAACCAGACGTGCACGATGTTCGCCATGCGAGGAACGGTCAATGGATGGTTGCAGAGTACAGTTAAAATCACCCCGAGGATAAAACCCTTTGCAGAGGGGAGCGCATCAAGCGTGGAACGTAAGCTCAGAAAAAGAGGAGTAACATACGAATCATCAGTTGGGATGTACACATTAAACACATGAAAAGTGACAGCAGCAGTACAGAAGGTAAGGCATTGCAATAAATCTAAATGCACATTTGTGACAGAAACAGAAATCAGACGTTGCATAAATCGGCGGTGAACTCCGACGGCAGTTCCACCGGACCGCGACTGTCAGTATGAGTGGGAAAAGGTATAAGGCCATGCTCGCCAACGGTGAGTCGGCGTATCTGAAGAACAATGAGTCTCTTGAAGGAGGACGACATCACTGTCAATGGCTGCAAGGTCCTCGTAAACAAGAGCTTTCACATCGGTTGCCGCAACCCCCGCGACAATTGTAAGTCGTCACTGTGAAAGCGGCAGATCAGAAGCAGGAGTGATTTTCTTAACCAGATGTTCTCGAAGATTATTAACCCGGCGATGAATGTTCTTCACAGCAAGTGTGTCATCAGAGGACGGACTACGGATATTTCGGAAGAGGGTGTCTAGCGCCTGAAACTGCTCAAATGCTGCCGGAAGATGATCCTGATGAGTGGTGATAAATGGAGGGAAACCGCCAGGCAAGCGTCTCCTGCAGGAAATTTCAAATAATTCTTGATACGACAGCGGAGTAGTTATAAAATCTTGTTGTTGCAATTTCGCAACGAAGACATCGTAAGGTAGTAGATAGTCGGCAGAAGATGAAGTCAAATCAAGGTCTTTCAGGACAGGCGGCAACGAGTGGCGTCGAAAAGACGAAGCAGGTGACAGTCCGGGTGGCTTCCGCCGGTTGAACAAGCCACGTGGAGCCTTTGGAGCTTCTCTCTTTTCAGTGCGGGAACAGGAGGTCGCGTCCGACCCCTCACTCAAGGTGTGGTCACTAACACCCAGGTAAGCGGTATCGGTATCCGCGTTAGAGGTCTCAGTATCAGATATATTTCTATCATTAACATCTGGAACGTTGGTAGGAGGGTCAGGAGCCTTGAAAGGGGTGTTTGATGACAGGGCAGGATAATTTTCCTCGGAGGCTAGAGGTAGAGAGGAAGCTGACGGAAAAGTAGCCTCCAGACGGGGAGGATCATCAGTTGTCAAAAGCGTAGAAGAAGCTCCAGTAGGCGGGTATAGAGGACCCACTCGGGCGTCAGGCAGAGCAGAAGTCGCGTGCTCCGTAGGACACTGTGTGTAACGGTGTCCAATCTCCTTGCAGTGACTGCAATGATATTCCGTCAATAGATCAATATGCCGGATCTGGTCTTTGCACTTGACTGTGAATTGTGTTGGGAGCTGTGCAATAGCTTCCTGAGTTGGAAATACGACTCTTGCGACTCGACGAGCACCACGAATAAAGTCATGCTGCGGGTCATTCTTCGCTGCTGAGTGGGTGAAAATTCCACCAACGACTCGCCCCAGAGACGATAGCACAGCATACAACATGAGGTCACTTATCTCTGGGGGAACAGGATAAAACGAGACGTTCACAGATCTTTGGGTGACAGGCTCAGGAGAAAGTTGACGATCACAGACGGTTAGACCGGTCGCCAGGAGAGTCTGTGCATATTCAACTTTGGCAAGATAGACAACAACTGTCCGGCCACGCCGGTACATATGCGAAATGGCTTCAAGTGAAAACCTCTGGATAATGGCGTCCGCGTAAATTCTCATCGGAGTATCCGGGAGATCCTCGAAACTAACTCCCTTCGCCAGGTTTTCACAGAAAGTATTTTCTGCTGAAGAGTCAGCTGGGATTTCAAGAAAAATGGATTTACCATCTCGACGAATATAGTTATGCAACGCCTGAGCGCCCGCATACGGCATCTTGGGCTGCTGACGTGGCGCAGAAGAGGCAGCGATAGCAGAATACGTGGTCAAAGGCTGAAAGGGCATCGAGGAGCTCGTGGAGACTGCAACTCCAGAAGTATCCATGGCGTCATCACTATGAGTAGAAGCTGAAGAATTCATGTGGGCAGAGGAAGGCAACGGGTTAACACCGGGAGGATTGCTGAACACACCACCCGGAGAAGGAAGAGTGCCATAGCGAGCTGAGGAAGACAGCGTAGTAACGCCGACATCAGAAGAAGTAGAAGTAGATAATGATGATGATGATGATTGATGACCGGAAGTGAGGGCTGAAATCTTTCCCTCGCTCCCAGAAGCCGCCATTTGCAATGGCGATGAATCAAGCCACGCCGACCGACGGGGTTGAAACGTAAACAACACAGAAAACTTGACAGGAAAGCAACTCACCCACTTGAAAGCAGACTCAAACGGAGCACTGACCTTTCACGGAATGACGAATGTAGACAGGAACGAGAACACACTCAGGAAATGTACAAAACAAGCCCAATATTAACGGAGCTAACGACACGCACACGACAACCCAACAGGGAGGACCTGCTGTTGACATTATGGTACGACATACCTTAGGATACCTATCGCCACCTCATCGAATCGATGCCTCACCGAGTGGCCGATGTTTTGCCGGCTAAAGGGCGTCCTACGGTTTATTAGGTAGGTGGTCATAGTGTAATGGATCATCGGTGTGCCTTCAGATGCTCATCATCCAGATGATTTGATGTCATTGACTTGCATAACAACCTTCTTTTACGGAAGAGTACACGTTTCGACGTCGTTGCGTTTGCTTACCCAGGGAAGCGATTCTAGCATTCCGATGTCATCACTTCATCTGCAGGCGTTCCTTGCATGTATCATTTAAAACAGATTTCCAACATTTCTGGCTTCCAGAAACACGAGAACTCTCTTATCAAAGCTACTACAGTTTTCAGAAATCATTCATGTAAGTGAAAATGCGGTTAATTTTAACAGTTCTGGCAAATTATTTGAAGATTCGTTTTTGTAAGATTTTGTTGAAGAAACACTTCAGTCACTTGTCAGTCCACTGCCTTTCAAATATTTTAGCAAATCTATGAAGAAATTAATAAAAGTAACTTTGTTTTAACTGAAAAGGTGTTTATAATATCTCTTTTATATGTCATGAGATCTCTACTGATTACTTGTTTTTCCCGTAGGAGAGAGTTCTATGCAATCGATCAAGACGGAGAAAGAAAAATTCAGAGAGGTGACGTTCGTAAACACGAGCATTGTACAGAATCCTTGAACAGTATTTTAGGAGTACAGATATGCGGGAAAATGGAATTTCCTACTGTACTTGGCAAAAACAACAAACCCTTTGTTCCCGTTGGAGGCACGTTATCAACAGAAATCACAATTCGTAAAACTGATGCTTCAATGACGGGTTACGAATTCATTGCTCAGATACCAGAAAAAGAGGTAAGCAAAATGACTAAGATGAACTTTAAATCTTTGTTCCGTTTCACCAGTTTCAGCGCGTGAGTTAGTTATGATGGTTTCACGGAACAAAACATCTGTGTGGGCATACGACGCTAAACACAAAATGAATTAGTTTAGCAGATGGCTCAGGCTAAGGACACTACTGAATTCAGCCGAAGATGATTATGCGCAAGAATGTACAGGATGTCCGTAAGTGAAGTATACAACTTTAGTATGCTATTGAAAAACAAAAACTACCACAAATAACAAATTACTTTTAATGTCAAAACACACGGTAACTGTTAAAGTTTGTTTTAAAAAATGTCAGTAGGTTTTCACGTGTGCTCAGTTGGTTGCTCGCAGGATGTCTAAATGATAGTCCGGTTCCACCCACGTACGCCGCAGGGCGTCAGGTGTAGCAAGGAAGAAGGCTGTAGTAATGCGCTCTTTGAGCTCAGTGATAGATGTAACCTTTTTCTTGTATACGATGTCCTTAATAAAGCCCCAAAGAAAAAATCTCATGGGATAATATCAGGAAAACGGGGTGGCCATGCCGTCGGATCCCCACGTCCAATCCAACACCCTGCAAAATGGTGGTCTGAAGATCGAGATTTTTCATTACATGAGACATCTGGCGCCATCTATTATCTGAATTAACAAACTTTAACACTTGCCACGTCTCTTGACGTTTAAAGTAAGTTTTTTCTATTGTATTTTTTAATAGCAATACTGAAGTTGTATACTTCATTTATAGACACCCTGTAGTTTCAGTAGTTTATGTATGTTTTGAGATTCTAATATGGACCATTGTGTTATTTCTAATATTAAATATCATTAATATGGTTTTAACTAGGGATGAGACAATCGAATCCTCGAATCCCGCGAATTTTGGAAAAGATTCGAGATTCGAAAACTCGAATCTTCGCACTTTTTTCGTCATTCAAATCTTTCGAATCTTAACCTAAAAAACTTGGCGTTTGGTGCTTGTTCTAGAGCGATATCTGTTCGAATTTTTGTCAGAATGACGAGTTCTGACATTAGAAAACAATCAAAGAAGATCGTCTTCAGTGTGTACACAGCTATTTGAAATAGCTCGTTACTTCCAAACCGGATGCAACAGTGAAAGAATTGTTCAGCCAAACACAGAGAGCAACCGCTAAAGCGACTTTCGTCTCCCATTGGACAGTGCCTTACCCACCATACCTCAAGTATAGTGGGAAAAGTGATTTAGCCATATTTTACCTCTTTCCCGGAAGCCGTTACCGTGGTAACGAGCGTGAAAATGGAGGGGAGTGTGACCTTGAGCAGCGTTGCGCATATGGCTTAAGTTACTCTGTCTACAGCTCAGCGTTTCTGGTTCTACTCAACTCTGCGCAGCGTCTCACTTGCACATGCTATCAGTATACGCTCGGCGTTATCCGGTCTGTATTTTTTTGTTTCAATCTCAGCGTTTCTCACGCTTTATGTTTTCATTCCTACGTAGTTTCTATCGCTAACCATATCATTTAGGCATACTTAGGAGCGATTTATCTTGTTCCTGTCTCACAACCATCGCATCTCCTATAACCTGCAACGAATGTCAACCCATGAGATGACATCATCTCAAGCATCTTCTAATATCTGAAACTATTTCCAAATTTCGGATAATGAAAATTATGCGAATTGCAGTCTGTGTTCTGCAAAAACATCCAGAGGAAAAGGGTCACATACTACTTCAGCAATGTGGCAACATTTGAAAACCAAACATTCATCAAAATTTCAAGATCTGAAAGACAGAAGTTCACCATCCCCATTACTGACTCCAGTTTCATCCTTAAGCCCTTTGACTGTCAAAGTTGACTCGATTGGAAGACAATAATGACCCAGATGATCCAGCTGTCATTGGGAGTCTTGTATCAGTTATTTCAACTCCTAGTCCAGGTTAAGCAGCTTCTTTTTATGAAGAACAAAACCCTGTCGAAGAACCCCTAGTAAAACGCTAAGCAGTATCTTCTAACTAACCGACTCTGAAGGCATTTAATAAGGCAAAGCCTAGTTTTAAGCCCTCTCTCTTTCAATTTCTACTTTTTTTTATTCCAAGCTCTTTTCTCGTACCCTTATTTATTTATTTATTTATTTATTTATTTATTTATTTGTTTATTTATTCCATGTTCTTTTCTTGATATCGTTTTTATTCATCTAAGCATCCTCCTTCTATTCTTTCTCGTAATTATTCGTCTTTTTTTCTTGCTTGCCGAAGTTCCTGATTCATATATAATCTAACAGTCATCCTGTATATGCTTGATTTCACTCCTATTGTGACTTTCCTTTCATTGATTACCTACGATATCTCTTTCTATTTATTCTATCATGCTTTTAATCGTCACCTTACTACCTTCTCGCAGCTCAATCCCTTTGTAAGTTTCAGCCTTAGTACTTAAACCGTATACCTGTAACTTCTTTTAGTCGATTACCTTCTCTGTCATTATGTATTCGTACTAACATATCTTCTTGTTGACCTCTTGAATTAACTTTAAAACCTGTTATTTTGACAGTCGCCTTTGGACTAGCCTTTCCAAGGAATTTTTCTTTCTTGGGTCTCTTCGTTTGATCCTTACGTAGTGACTAAATCATCAGGAAACAAAACGTTAGATGGTGTGCTTTTGGCACACACCTTTACCCAGTACATTTAAGATACTGTAGTTACACATATGAAAGGGCTGAAGGTGATTCCAGGCTTTTTTTGTAATGCAAATATAGATGAGTCATTTAGGTACTTTTCTAGTCTGACTGATATGTCTGTTTAAAATTGTTTTTTAAGCTCAAAGTGATTTTTTCATTTCCTTTGTTATTCGTGATATTTTTCCGAATTTCCTTTGTCATTCGGATATTTTTCCGAATTCTGTTGTCATATTTATCAATAAGGAGATGAAAGTAGAATATCTGAACGACTTATTTCACTTAGAGCAAAAATGATTAGAAGTTTTGAAAAAGTATTTCAATATTTGAATCCCTTGCCGATGCGCATGTTTTGCGATAGAATTCATGGAAAACTGCGATTGCTTTAAAGGTGACATTGCCAATAAGAAATATCGATTTCATTTCTTAGTTTCCTCAAATGCATTACTTTCAGAGCCGGCAAACTCTTTTTTGTTTGTTTGTGCCAGAACAAAGAAATCTGAAAACGAGTCGAAAAAAATGCATCTGAAAACGAGTTGAAAAATGACTGAATGACATGGCATTTCATAGTCAGTCATCACGACTGGCAGTTGGTACTAATTGTAAGCCGAAAAAAAACTTCCCGCTTCGTATAGAAAATTCACATGCGCTGAAATAATGATTAAAGCTATTTTTGAATTACATTGCATTTCCTAACATAATGATGGCAAAGTCTTACTCTGATATGTTTGTTTAGAGTACTAGTTCACCTGCATTGACTGACTTAAGGTAAATATTCTCTCTCTCTCTCTCTCTCTCTCTCTCTTTCTCTTAGAACAAAATTCGACTAGCAGAAATCCATTCGTGCTCTGATTGAAACCCGTTAATCTGTTAGGCACCGCGCTATTTGTTTCCTTCCGAATTGTCAAATATTGGCTTATGTTACATGTTGGACCCACGACATTTGTTTGCATAGTACATTTTTCATTCTCGTTAATTGTTTCGTTCTTAAACGTGCTTTTACTGTCCTAAAAACTGTATGGTGAAATACAGCAAAATGATTCCTAAATGAAATTCAGAACTTTCTATTTGAACCTTTTCAGGACTCTGAAAGAATATACAAGATTTCTATTGATACACCTGGCTCCTCTCAAGACAGAAAGTACTCTACAGAAATTAAGGTGACACATCCCGATTCTGAAACATGTAATACCGAAGTGCGGTTCCATACTCCATCCTACACCCTAGATGGTTCAAGTAAGTGTTACTTAAAATCTTCTCTACTACAGTTTATTTAAAATCTAAGAATTTAATCAGAGGTAATCAACCAGGAGTTTTTAAATGTGCCATTACATACATTTCAAACTAAGCTTATAAAGAAGTAAATTTCTCCGTCATTTTTGTCCACGCCGGACATCGAATCCGTGTCCCCTCACTCCGGAGTAAGTCGCTCTCCCAACTGAACTACGCGGACGTATGCTATCGCTGCTATCTACCTTTATTTCATGTGCATCCTGCGGTGCAGGCACGTCACAAGCTGCACTGTAGATAATTCATTTTTTTTCACGTTTTATCATTGAATGAAACATCCTGAGATATGCCAGTAAAATAGACGCTGAAAAAAATAATGTAACGAGGTCATAGTCAAGTGTTATTAATTAAAGATGGGGTGGTTCGAAACTGTGCAAAGAGTTAAACTTCATTTCCAAATAAACGGCCGAGTCACATTATTGTGTCCACCACCTAATATCCAGAGTAACCGCCGTGTGCAACTCGGACAGCAGCTAGACGGGCTGGGAGTGACTCAATAAGGTGCAGGAAGGTGTTCACAGGTATGTGGAGCCATGCTGACTGCAGGGCATCTGACAGCTGCTGGAAGATGCGTGGTGAAGGATCCATAGAACAAACAACACGATCGAGGTGGTCCCACAGATGCTCAATTGGGTTTAAATCTGGATAATTAGGGGGCCAGGGAAGTACTTTGAAGTCTTCATCGTGCTCTTTCAACCACTCTCGGACATTTCTAGCTGTGTGACACGTCACATTGTCGTGTGAAAGATTCTATCCGCCCCAGGGAAGACAATCAGAATGTATGCGTGTACATGGTCTGCAAGGATAGATTCATAACGAATTCGGTCCATAGTGCATTCCACAGGTATGAGTGGACCCAGAGAATGCCACGAAAACATTCTCCAGACTATAACACTGCACCCACCAGCTTGTGTTCTTTCAGCAATGGTGGAAGAGTGTTTGCTCTCCGATGTTTCTTGCCTTATACGCCAACGTCCATCCGTTCGATGATGCAGAAAACATGACTCATCGGATAATGCAATTCTTTTCCAATCAGCGGAGGTCCAACTCCGATACTGCCGTGTAAGTGTAAGCCTTTTCTGCCGATGCACCTTCGTTAGCATAGATGCAATGACCATCCGTCTGCATCGGAGCAACATACGCAGCAGGTTTCGCTGAACTGCCGTTTTAGACACACTTCCAGTAGCTCCCTGGTTCATTCGGTCAGTGAGTTGCTCCACTGTAGCGTGCCGATCGGCCCTCACGCACCTTCGCAGCCGACGTTAACCTGTCACATCAGTGGCACGTGGTGGTCCGGAGTTTCGACGTCGCTCATTCGCAATGATGCTATTTATCCAATTACGATACACTTTAACCACTGCAGCACGCGAACAGTTCACAAACTGCGCTGTTTCAGACATACTGCCACCCTTGGCCCGAAAGCCGATAATCATCCGTTTTTGCAAATCTGATAAATCGCTCCTTTTATCCATGACAGCAACGGGTGATTTGTTTTCAGAAGGCCAACAGCACACCTTATATACCATCCAAGCTAGCTCACGACACGTGCCTTCTTTCATTGGCTACGCGCTGTTGACGTCAAAAGTAGGAGGTGGTCACAATAATGTGACTCGATTGTGTATCTTACAGATATGAACACGTGATATAGAGTATCATCTTCAGAAAGATACAGGACTTTTTCTCGTCAGTACTATATGGCTACACAGATGGGGCGATATTAATCAGGCTTAAAAACAGACAAGTTTTTCCAAAAAGAAAAAAAGCGGAAAATGTAAGTAATTACCTGAATATGATGGAAACTTATGTATTTGATGGGAAAAACTAGTTGTTATACCAGTACCGCAGCTCAGTACTTTGCTTGATGGATATAAACATCGCACGAAAACTTAGAAAAACCCAGCTTAGCACAAACCCTTGTTACATATATACATTAATAGCACTAAGATACACTACTGTTTGTGAAAATTGTAACACTAGAAATAATGGCGCTATTCAAATGAAATTTATATCACAGATTTCTCATATTACAGGAGATAACTGATTGTGTTTGTAGAGATATACAAGATTTTTAGTATCGTGTGAAGCCATCTCGAGCGAAAATAACAGCCTCCACACGGCTGGCATTAAATGGAAGACGTTTTTGATATCGTCCTGGGGAATAGCCTGCCCGGCTGCTTCTATGTGAGACCAGAATTCATTTGTGGTGACTGGAGGAGACGCTTGACAGGCCAGTAGCTTAGCTACCATGTCTGAGACATGTCCTGTCGGGGACATGTCTAGCGAACGTGCAGGCCAAGGAGGTAGCGATATCTCCCGTGCATGGAAGAGGTCTTGGGCATTTCGTAGCACATGTGGCCCAGCATTGTCCTGCTGGAATATAGCTCCAGGACAACTCTGAACGAAGGGTATAACCTCTGCCTCTAAAATGACCCTGATGTATGGCTGGCTGTTGCAACTCGTATTAGGTGAGATCGCAAATAGAATTCCAATGGCGCCCCAGACCATGACGCTTGGCGTAGGGCCGGTATGATGCCCCAAGGTGCCATTAACCACGATGTCTTCTAACACGTATGCGACCATTATGCTGCATCAAGTTGAATCGTGACTCATCAGAAAACACGACCTGTTGCTAATCAGCGCGCCAATGTCTGTGTTCGAGACCCCATTGCTGCCCGACGCGTCTGTGGTTGAGGGTCAAAGAAATGGGCACCAATAGGATGCCAGCGACCAGTCCTCTGTTAAACAGACGACGTCAAATTGTGCTGCAGGACAAAGCCTGACCTCTGACAGTGCTCCACTGCTGCACTAACAGCGTGGATGTCGCCGTGTGATCGGTCACTGCCATGCGGTAGATGTGTCTGTCATCCTGAGCAGTCGCGCGATTTTGCGGAATATTTTCCGGATTTCTGTGCATCATAGTCTGATCTGTCCACTGCCGCCACGCTCGCATCCCTGTACGGGCGTTTCGTCCCGAACGAGCGGCAATTTTGCGGTAGGAATTTCCAGCTTCTCTCACCCCAGCAATCTTTCCTCCCTCAAAGTCCGTCCGGTGTTCATAACGGGACCTTCTTCGGCAACGGGCATATTAAGACACCAAAAACACCCTATCAACTCAATGTCGGCTCTTCACAGATTACAACATCTCTTTATACCCGAGACCGGATAGTTCAGAGGGCGCTGCTCTGAAACCGCATGCGCATTTCACTGACATTTTAATCATTTGCATGTTACAACGTGCTGTATATATTCTGTAAGTTTCAAGCTAATACCAGCAGTCCTTGATGTTGTTGCAATTTTTACAAACGGTAGTGTATTCTGTGAAATTTAAAAAGGCCATTCCATAAAAACTGAGATTAATTTTTTTTGAGTTGGCAACAGCGACAAGGGAAAAAATAACCACGCAGACGACTAACTGAATTAAGGAACTACCTATGGAAATAGTTATTAGCCGTGGCAAACCATTATGACTTTGTTATTGCGCAGTTGCTTAAAGTACGTGAGCATTTCGCCATACAGCTATGAAGGTGAGTGATTCAGAGTTAAGAAGTGAAATGCGTTGTGCGATAAAAGTTTGCTATCAGTTATCAAGATTAATTCAACGTGGCGCTTATTCCCCCCAAGTGGGAAGAAGCATGTGTTCTTTTTACCTTGGGGACTAAAAGACAGACTATTTTTGCAAAAAGTATATATATACACTGAAGAGCAATTGAAGTAGAGACAGCTGGCGTTGTGCAAATGTGGCGCTGTGGGCTGCCCTGTAAACGGAAACGACATGACGTATGCAGCGATACGACAATATAGGGAGTGATGCGACGGGAATCAGTAAGAGTAGGACGCAGTATGGGTAAGACTAAGGATCTAAGCGCATTTGATTCGTGGGAAAATTGTCGGGGCCCGACGAATGAGTCACTCCATCTCGGAAGTAGTGCAGGTACTGAGATTTTCACGAGCCACTGTGTCACGGGTGCACCGTGAGTACATCGAATCCGGTAAAACCATCCCTGCAAGGGCCAACTGCCGTGAACAACAGCGTGTGGATGAGAGGGGTCATCGTCGACCATCTCGCATTGTAACAGCGGATAGACGGGCCAGAGTGCAAGAAATCACTCGGCAATTTAACGCTGGTGCACAAAAACGTGTAAGCAGCCACACCATACAGAACCATCTCCTCGCTATGGGGAACAGAAGCCATCGTCCCACGAGGGTACCGCTGATGACCGCACATCACAGGGTGCAAAGATTAGCATGGGCGCGGTAACATCGCCACTGGACCCTAGATATGTGAGAAAATGTTGCCTGGACTGATGAGTCGAGATTCACGTTTGTACATGCGGATGGCAGGATACGAGTACGGCGCAAACCACATGAAGTGATGGATTCTTCTTGCCAGCAGTGTACTCTTCAAGCTGGTGGGAGTGGCATTCTCGTCTGGGGACTGTTTACGTAGACTGAAATGGGACCCCTGGTACGTGTGACATCGTCCCTCACAGGTCAACGCTACCGGGATATCCTGGACGACCATTTGCTCCCGTTTGTGCGTTTTCAACATCCCACTGGGGACCTCATCCTGCAAAAAGACAATGCACCGTGCCATCGCTCCCGAATTGTATCCGAATGGTTGGATGAAAACTCCACCGACGTGACCTCGCTTCCTTGGCCAGCTAGGTCACCTGATCTCAATCCCATTGAGCACATCTGGGTTGCCATCGAGAGAGATGTTCGAGGCTCTGACCCCCCCCTCCATCAAATCTTCGTGAACTGTGGGAGCTTGTTCAGAGGTCGTGGATACGTATGGCTTCCCAACCCTTCCGGTGTCTTGTCGAGTCCATGCCGAGACGAATCGCCGCCGTCATCAGGGCGAAAGGTGGTGCTACACGTTACTAGACAGGTATCTCTAATTCAATTGCTCTTCAGTGTATATAACTTTCATGATCGCTATTGCAACGATGAACTACCTACGACTATTCCACTGGCCTGGAGACTACTAATCTGCTGAGTACTCTATCGGGCTGTTCGTCACATCCACCCCCACCACCTTTGGACTGTAAAGGTTCAATCATGCGTCTAACTCTAGGAGTCTGCGCAATTGCCAATGCGTATGATCTCACGCACTCTGGCCTGTATATAGACCTTCGTCCGCTTCGTTTATTCTTTTATCGATTTCCTGATGATGAATTTTTCGAGATCTTTCGGACAATCATATTGATTGTCCGAAAGATCTCGAAAAATATATTTTAATTTTTAAATATGTGTTTTTAACTAAAAACCTTTTAACTTTGTGACCAGCTTTATGTTGATCACTGTGTTATTTATTAAGATCGTGCAGCGACAGAAATTCTGAATATTTACCAAGTTTGCTATCGTTGGGGTAAAGCGGCTCCAGAAACAGTTGAGTGAATGAAAAAAGCTTACAAAGATAAATGTTTGGCTGAGTCAACGAATTTTAGATGACACCATTATTTCAAAAAATGGCATTTGTTGTCAGAGCTCGCTCTTAGTCCTGGTCGACGTGAAAGTGTCGTTACGAAGTATATTGTTAACACTGTTTGGTAAATCCTGCAAGATCGACGAATGACGTGTGAAAACATAGCGGTGTCAACTAATAACTTATTGCAAAAACATCGGCATTCCGCATTCTACTCGACAAATTACTGCTGCATCGTGTGTGTTCCAGATGGGTACCTCATCATCTGACGAGAAAACAATTGTCAGCCGAAGTTCAGGTGTGTCATGAGTGGAAACAAATGTTTGCAAAAGATCCAAAGTTTCTAAACACAGTAATAACTGCCGATGAAATATGGGTCCACTAATTCGACCCCCTCACAAAGCGCCCAACGAGTGTCTGGAAACACACAAGCTCGCTTCCTCCGAAAAAAGTCCTCGAAACCAAATTAGCTGCGAAGGTAATAATGATAATTTTCTTTGATCATAAAGGTGTAGTCTACCAGCATGCCGTTCCTCCACAAATTACTGTCAATGGTAATTATTACATTTCAGTCTTGAAGCATCTGCGACGACACATATCGATTAAGCGACAGGAACTGGTGGGCAGAGGTACCCTACACCATAATAACGCCCTGCCACATGTGGCTTCTTGTGTTCAAGAGTTTCTTACGAAATGCAGTATTAAAATCATCATGCTACAGCCTGCCTACAGTCCTGACCTCGCCTCGTGCGGTTTCTGGTTGTTTCCAACAATAAAGGAGAAATTCCGTGGCGCAATATTCAACACAGATGCTGACGCTATTCAAGCTGTACAGGGGTCACCAGAGCAGCTTCCACAAAATGTCTTTGCCACATGCTTCGAAACGTGGACTGAACGATGTCTGTAAAGTAAAAAAGTGGACTGAGCGATGTCTGTAAAGTAAAAAAGTGGACTGAGCGATGTCTGTAAAGTAAAAAAGTGGACTGAACGATGCCTAGTGAACTGAACTATGTCTGTAAAGTAAAAAAGTGGACTGAACGATGTTTAGTGGACTGAACGATGAAAAGTGGACTGAACGATGTCTAGTGGACTGAACGATGAAAAGTGGACTGAACGATGTCTGTAAACGAAAAGTGACTGAACGCTGCATATCATCCGAGGGAAGATACTTTGAAAAAGAATAACATATATTTTTAGTACCTATATTTCTTCATTTTATGTGATTTCAACCTCCTTTTTTATGGAACGGAATGGCGTGTGTAAGACGTGTGAAAGACGTCCGTGCATCTCGAGTTGTAGAAGTTGACTCCTCAAAGAAAGATCGTTTGCCAAATCAAAGTTACTTATGATGCTAGATATTACTTCCAGCTGATGAATCGAACATTTCCATTTACAGCGACCATGACGCGCAATTCGAGATTCACTGACGTCTTTCACACATCTATCACACGTCTCACAGAACACCTTTTGTACTTCATACTCATCATCATATCTGGCCCATTCCTGAATCGGTCCTCCCATGATTTCTTCTGACTTCCTGTACCTTTCTTTCCTGCCACTTGGGCTGAATAAATTCTTTTAGTCAGCACCGCATCACTCATTCTTTCAACATGACCAAATCGTCTGAAACTATTTTTCTCCGTCCTATTAACATCACTTTGTTTTACGTTATATATCTGCAACCCATCTTTCTTCCGCACACGATCTGAATCAGTGCCGCAAAATTCCTTTAAGAAGAGCACCTGTAAAGCACACAAACGACTCCCGTGCCATTTCTGCAGTACCCAAGGTTCACTACCATGTATCAGAATATGAAAGGTACACTTTCATATTCAGCCATTTGAAACTTTTCAGACAATCTGTGACATACTACACTGGTAAAGCACGTGTCAAGACGACAAATCTGCAGCGATACATTCCGTCCCTGCAGCTTAGTCGGTTAGAGCTACTCACTCCGGAGTGAGGGGGTACGAATTCGATCTCCATCACCGACAAAAATGGGTTTTCACAATGGCGCCCCAACGTAACAATGGATGTACTGGCCGTTGGGTTCTTCGAAAAACGTGTGATGTTTTTCCACACATCATCTGGAATTAATGAAAGTTAGTTCTTCGCTTACAAAAAAATAAATAAGAGAGCGATGATGTGACGTAGTACAGAGGTAAAGCACGTGTCAAGACGACAAATCTGCAGCGATACATTCCGTCCGTGTAGCTTAGTTAGGAGAGCAACTTAATCCGGAGTGAGGGGGTCGTGGATTCGATCTCCGTTACTGACAAAAATGTGTTTTTACAAACCCTTCACTGCTGTAAAATCTTCATCGATTTGATCTGCTGTTCTAGCATCAGTAATAGGGCATTTGGAAACTGCTGCCACGCTACTTAGCACAATGAAAAACATCGCACGTCAGAGATCAGAAGCTGTAAATGGAAACTGAGTGAAAAATCCCATGTCTGACACCTTCTTTTCCAAGTTCACATTCCAATCACATCATGCAGTGAGGGACAAATCTGGTCTTTGCCGTTAAATGACCCTGAAAACGGTTGATCAGCTTCTAGAGTTGTGTTAACTACAGCTAAGTATGAACAAAGTATTTTTAATAGCTCGTGATAACGGATATATTAACAGTCTGGCATTCTTTATTACCAGATCATGTTGCTATTTTAGCATACACAAATTAACGGTGCATTCTCAACTGTCATAACGACTGACGTCTTGCTCGAAATTGTACTCGTAATAACGGGCTTTCACTCTATGTGTCAAAAACAAAGTTTTATTTTGCGATTTTATAACTCCGAAAGATGTGCTAGTATTTTTTTTATTAAACTTTTGATTACGACGAATATCTACAAACATAAAAATTATGTAGCTTAACAGCTTATGACTCTGCAGTTAAGTTTCTTAAAGTTTAATGACGTTACTGATTTGAAAATACAGACACATTTATTTGTAGTCTGAAATTTTATGACCCCAGTTAATGAGTTTTACGTAACAGCTTAACATATCTCAAAGATCTCTTGCCAAGTAGTCTGAAGTATGTCATTAAACTGGAAATGGCAGAACTACAATGTTTTATAACAGTAAAAGTTTCATAAAAAACGTTAGCTTTAAAATGTGTCATGTAGAGTAAATTTTTTTTTGCAATTTAATTTCAAAGTTTTTATGCCTTTTTCCTGCAAACACACTGCTCGACATAGAAAACGTCATATAACGAAGTAAATTTCTCCGTCATTTCTGTCCACGCCAGGATTCGAACCCGGATCCCCTCATTCCGGAAGTCACTCTACCAATTGAGCTACGCGGACGTTTTATTCTGATTCCTATCTGCCTTTATGTCGTGTGCGTCCTGCTGGCAGGTACGTCACATCTCCCCCCGAAAGAGGGCCGGGGGCATGGCCCACGGGTCAGCCGTGATCATGAATCGTTGCAGGCAGCCATCCACTGTAGAACGTGCACTTGAGAACTCCCAGTCAAGTTGGTGTGTGGAATGCAACGTCACACACATATATTTTTCGAAGCGCTGAAGAAGGGATTCTCTGATTTTTCCTATCTCACGGTGTGGAAAGAACATCACACCAATGCGAGATTTTGAACGGCCGGGTCATCCGGAAAGTTCGGGTGCCATTATAACGAAGTAAATTTCTCCGTCATTTTTGGTCCACGCCGGGGATCGAACCCGAGTCCGCTTATTCCGGAACAAGTCACTCTACCAATTGAGCTACGCGGACGTTTGTTCTGACTACTATCTGCCTTTATGTCGTGTGCGTCCTGCTGGCAGGTACGTGGAGGTGACGTACCTGGAGGTGACTTACCTGCCAGCAGGACGCACACGACATAAAGGCAGATAGTAGTCAGAACAAACGTCCGCGTAGCTCAATTGGTAGAGTGACTTGTTCCGGAATAAGCGGACTCGGGTTCGATCCCCGGCGTGGACCAAAAATGACGGAGAAATTTACTTCGTTATAGTCACATCAGGAAGTATTTGTCGGGTCGCCACCCAAATTGGTGGGTATGCGTCGGAAGCTGGGTTATGTAAATGTTCACAGTTGCGAACCATTCACATGACAGGTGAGGGAGATACAAAGGAAAAAACGACTCGGCATAAGTACGTTTGGTCATCCTGACCTGGGCATGTGGACAAATACATCGAAGTTATCTCGGTGGCGAAAACGCGTGTAAAGAGTAAGAATTCCAGGGCAATGTCATCGAGAATCCTGCTGTTACACGGACGCCTTCATCAATGGCATCATCATAGAGCTACGTACGACTAGTTAGTTCCGGTGTTGCATCGGGATGCAATAACTGACGGTCAAATGTGGAAACAATATTTGGTAACGTGTACAGACTGCTACGGACATAAGCGTATCGACACGGACTGTGAATCACAGATTGGCTGAGACAGGTTTGTGCTCACATTTGCCATTGCGACGACTGTCACTCACTGCAGCACGTCGTCCTGCAAGGTAGCAGTGGTGCTGTACTAGACATGCGTGGCAGGAAGAATGAAACCATGTCGTATTTAGCGTACAGTATCGCTTCTGTCTCAGATCCGACGACCGCCGATTGAGAGTCTCCTCAGTATGGTGTCACAGTTTGGGGCGCCATCAATGTCAACGTTCACCTCTCGTATGCGCAGTAGGTACAATGACAGCACGGCGATACTTGGGTGAAGTGCTGCAGCCCATTTTGTTGCCATATCTCTGTGGTATCCCTGAAGCCCAGTTTCAACAACATATCGCCCGCATGCACATTGTCAGCATCAACAGACAGTGCCTATGAGGTGTCCATCTGCTTCCCAGGGCAGCGTGATGATCCCCAGATTTCTCCCTAATAGAGAAACATGTAGAACGTCATTGGCGGACGACATAACAGCTCTGCACGACCTCCTCGCAATGTCGAAGAACTGTGAACGCAGGTGAAAGACGCATGGTAAACTATACCTCAGGACATCATTCGGAGGATTCCACTCGATGTAACGCAGTGTTGCCGAATAGATAGCCCTGGATGGAAAGTCGTACGACCTATTGACTGAGGCTACATTACACTCTCTCCTCGCCCATCACATTAATGCAGTCCCTTAGAAATGAAATCACTTCTTTTCCACCTACTTGTCAACATGTGACGTAAGTTTCATCTTATTTCGCGCAATCCTTCATGGTGTGGCATTTTCTATGTAGGACACTGTACTAAATTTATTTTGTGGATATCAGAATCAGTGTAGCTTGTGTGTTCAAACATTTTTTCCTTGATTCTCTTTTTTTTTCGTAGCTACGTATGTATCTCGTTCCGACAACATCCGATTGCGAGCACAGTTAACTGGAAATAAAGTAAGACAATATCAGTTCAGTCTGGATGTGGAAAAGAACATTCGTGGGGCTCGTCTAGCGGAATACAAGCCATCTCTAATGCTATCGTTGCCGAATAGAGATCCTCTACAAATTTCTGGAACTGTAGTTTTTGCCAGAGGAAATAAAGAACAACTTTCCATAGACCTGTCGTCAGATAGTTTCGGATCTCCGTTAAAAGTAAAAGGTACGTGATTGAATTATTCAAAATTTCTGAGACTTGTGTGTCTTCCTATTGTACGGGAAAACATTTTAAACCAATGGACGCCGTCAGTGTAATCAACGTTTTGTGCAATACAGATTTAATTCTTTAATTATTAGAGTGGTCAAAACCAATATAGGAATTTTTCAACATAAATGTAAATTCTGACCATTGCATCGCATGTGTGGGATGCATTGGGTAGACGCATTGCAAGTCGTCAATCTCCTGCCAAAATTCTTTAAGAATTCCGATCTCTTCTTGGTCAGGAATACGATTTGCTGCCACAGAGTCTTCTTGTAACCTTAGTCAACAGCATGAGACATTGGTGTGATACTTTTATCGCTGTAAGTGGTCACCATACGCCTTACTAACTCCGATCTGCTCTTGTTCAGGAGTGGGATTTGCTGCCACCTAGTCTTCTTGTTTCCCTTGTCAACAGCTTGAGACATCGGTGTGACAGTGGTATCGCTGTAAGAGGTCGTCATACACCTTACTAAGTCCGATCTGCTCTTGCTCAGAAGTGGGATTTGCAGCCACAGAGTCTTGTTTCCCTTGTCAACAGCATGAGACATCGGTGTGACACTTGTATCGCTGTAAGATGTCACCATACGCCTTACCAACTCCCATCTGCTCTTGTTCAGGAGTGGAATTTGCTGCCCGAGTCTTTTGTTTCCCTTGTCAACAGCATCAGTGTGTCACTTGTATCACTGTAAGATGTCACCATACGCCTTACTAACTCCGATCTACTCTTGTTCAGGAGTGGAATTTGCTGCCAGAGACTTTTTGTTTCCCTTGTCAACAGCATCGGTGTGCCACTTGTATCGCTCTAAGAGGTCACCATACGCCTTACTAAATCCGATCTGCTCTTGTTCGGGAGTGGGATTTGCTGCCACAGAGCCTTCTTGTTTCCCTTGTCAACAGCATGAGACATCGGTGTGACACTTGTATCGCTGTAAGAGGTCACCATAAGCCTTACTAACTCCGATCTGCTTTTGCTCAGAAGTGGGATTTGCTGCCACAGAGTCTTGTTTTCCTTGTCAACAGCATGAGACATCAGTGTGACCCTTGTATCGCTGTAAGATGTCACCATACGCCTTACCGATTCCCATCTGCTCTTGTTCAGGAGTGGAATTTGCTGCCGCAGTCTTTTTGTTTTCCTTGTCAACAGCATCGGTGTGTCACTTGTATCGCTGTAAGAGGTCATCATACAACTTACTAACTCCGATCTGCTCTTGTTCAGAAGTGGGATGTGCTGCCACAGAGTCTCTTTGTTTCCCTTGTCAACAGCATGAGGCATCGGTGTGACACTTGTATCGCTGTAAGATGTCACCATAAGCCTTACTAAATCCGATCTGCTCTTGTTCGGGAGTGGGATTTGCTGCCACAGGGTCTTCTTGTGTCTCTTGTCAACAGCATGAGGCATCGGTGTGACACTTGTATCGCTGTAAGATGTCACTATACGCCTTACCGACTCCCATCTTCTCTTGTTCAGGAGTGGAATTTTCTGCCCGAGTCTTTTGTTTCCCTAGTCAACAGCATCGGTGTGTCAATTATATCGCTGTAAGAGGTCACCATAAGCCTTACTAAATCGGATATGTTCTTGTTCGGGAGTGGGATTTGCTGCCACAGGGTCTTCTTGTTTCTCTTGTCAACAGCATGAGGCATCGGTGTGACACTTGTATCGCTGTAAGAGGTCACCATAGGCCTTACTAAATCCGATCTGCTCTTGTTCGGGAGTGGGATTTGCTGCTACAGGGTCTTCTTGTTTCTTTTATCGACAGCGTGAGCCATCGGTGTGACACTCGTATTGCTGTAATAAGTCACCATACGTCTTACTAGACCGTTGTACCAAAACAGAAACGTCTCCGAAAGATTCCTGCCTATTTTTGCCATGTACGACGGATAGCTTTTACGAATTATCTGCTTTCTAGTAGCTGTGGGGTTTTTTGTAATGATGGGGGTTAATCTGCGCTCACCTCGAGGGTCATTTGAACGATTATGGCCACGTTTCTCGCTATTAGATATCCTGAATATTCAAAATGCTATTTTGCTTGCGCTGTTTTGACGTCAAGGAAGTTGGTAAAATGCACTTTCTAATGGAAAATACTCTGCTGCTTTAATTTTATCGACTGGTGCAAGCAGTTTGTAGAAATGTACATTAGAGATGCAGTAAATGAAGTATTTGCAAACTACGCTGAAGATAAAATAAAGTTGAAAAATCTGTGAAAAAAGATTGTCGCCCGGCTGCTGCGTGCTCTGAGGCGCTCTTTTGTGACTACTCATCCGAGATAGGTCCAGGTTGGAGTTTTTTTTTTGTTTTTTTTTATTGGAGGTTTTACGATCCCCGTGACTACCTCAGTGGGCTATAAGTAGTCTCCCGTCCCTAATTTAGGGCCACTGACTTCAGGGAAGGAAGAGAGCCAGTGCCCTAAGACAAACACAGCATCCATGCCTCACCGGGATTCGAACCCTTCTCGGACGAATGGTCATAAGGTAGCGCTTAGACCACTGCGCCACCGGGCGGCCCAGGTTGGAGTCCAGATGAGGCATGGGCGGTGCGCTTGTCTGATGACTCTGGCTCTGTCCCCTCCCTGGAACTAGTGGCTCTAAATTTTGAATTGGTGACTGCGTATAGCATGAAAGCCTGTTTAGTTGGCCAAGTCAAGACGTGTAAATTTTTCCCATTCTGTGGCAAGTTGATACTAAGGTGGAACAGGTTGATATAATTAAAACACATTAAAAGTAAACCATCTCTATTAAGCTCAGATAATGATTTTGAGGGTTAACATTACGAAAAAAAACTAGCAGTATGTAATAAATTACTTTGGATTGTTAATACTTTTGTTGGAAACAGCTTATTCCAAATTTTAAGAATTACGCATTTTCACTGTCTTCGGACAAAATTTCAACAACTGATTCATATTCGACGCACAGGGATGTAGAATTGTCATTTCTACAATATACAGTCCGTAGATGAGCCCACTTTCTACAACAAAGGCAATGAATCCACACTTGTTCATGTTGGATTCATAATATGGCTTAAGATACATTAAGCAGAAGGCATCTTCGTCTTCTTCTGACTCTGTTGTGCTTTCTTCTTCATCCAAAGGCTTCTTGGAGCTCTTTATTTTCTTCTTCCCCTTGGATTCCTTTTCAGCCTGATTTTCACTTTTCCAAGTGGTTTCACCGTTAGCCTTATGATTTTTTGTTCGCTTCATTTCTGGTTCTAGTTCTAATGATTCCATCAACCTTTTTGTTCTCTTTCCTTTTGATCACTGTCTTTTGTGTCCTTCCGGTATTTCATTTTCCAATTATTTTTTACTGGGCTGCCCGTAAGAATTGATGAGGTCACTCGTTGTCTATCTTTCCTATTCTTTTCCCGTTCACCTGTATTAGGATAGGGACCATACTACCGTAAACAAATGAAAAAAATTATAAGTGCTTGCCCCATTTAAAATGTACCAGATTGCTCTAAACAACGCCATTACGTTTTATACCCATAATACGCAGAAAGAGAGTACACATAAACAATCAACAACAGCGAAATTATCTTAACTTTCAGTAGGCAAATAGGACCTGTCCGTCCCTGTGGTGCAGTGGTCTATGCGCTGGCTTTTGACCATTCGTCCGAGATGGATTCGGGTACGAATCCCAGTGAGGCATGGATGGTATGTTTGTCTTACGGAATTGGCCCTCTGCCTTCCATGGAACAAGAGACGCTAAATTAGGGACGGACGACTGCTTATAATCCATCGAGTTGCTGACGTTTGTTGTTAACACCCCCCCCCCTGCCCCAAGAAAAGATTTCAATGCCAACGAATGGCAAACGTTTCATCCAAGTATTTAAGGTGATTCCAAATAACGACAACAATTTTGAATTTTCACTATCAATACAGATTTATTTGAATAACTTTCACGCAATTACACCTTCATCGCAAAATACACGTACAGACTAAAGACTCAATGTAAAGCATTCCCCCTTTCCACAGAGACAAATGTGCGCTCGCGGGGTAACTGCAAAATCAATACTGTATTAGCCTGACCCTGTATCAACTTAACCGGGTCTCTTCTACGCCACAATCACATTTCGGTGAGCGGTGCGGAATTGAGGATATTTCTAAGCCATGAATGCATATATGTAGTTTGGAAGTTTAGTTCCCTTACCGTTGTAAGGGACGAGAGAAACACGTCAGCCATGTGCTACCCTATATTTGAACTTAGAGCACTAGGTCCGAGAGTAAGAGTTCTTAGGTGGTGACTAAAAAATGTTTCGAAAATTAATATCATCGTTTCTTTGAATCTGTCATCCTGTAACTTTGGTTTAAATGATATGAGCTATTATACTTATTTTCAGCTCCGCAGAATTTTATGTGGTACTGTCTTTTTCACTGTGCACAAAGTCTACACTGTTTGAAACATGAAGTAAAATATTATAGACTGTTTTCGCTTTAAATATTCTTGAAACATAATCTCAATTTTCTTTTATTTAACAGGAAACTTTGCTAAAGAAGGAGATATATCTACTCCGGAATCCACTTGCCGTTTGGCTACAGATGTAACTGTGAACTACGGATTAGGCACATACAGACTTCAAGGCACAACAGAAAAGCAAGCCCAAGATTATTCTTCGGATATTAGAATTGAATACGAGCCACCAGAAAGCGATCCTCACAACGTCCAGTTAGTGGGAAAATTAATGAATTTCAATTTGTATAATCCCACTAGGTTTTCACTTGAAACCGACGTGCGTATATCTCAGTTTCCAAATTTCAACACTCAGCTAAAGTGGGACTTCAGCATCCAATTGCTGGAGCACATAAAAAATGATATTACATTTCGTTACGGGGGAGATTTTGAGGATGGCACTCATCTCATACATTTGAAGCAGTTGAATAAGCTTCAGGGGGATTTTGAAAGCTATATGAAAATGGACTATGTAAATGAACTGGCTTTTACAGCTCCTTGCATAGATTTTGATAAAGCTGTTGTCTTTACAGTGTCTTGGGACTTCGCGGAAAACCGTAAACTCTTCGTAGAAGTGGGAGCCAGGTCTGACAATGTTAACGAGCTGAAAGTAGAAATTAACCATCACCGACTTTCCATGGATCCGGTTAAGATAACAACAGAAGCTAAATTCATTTATTTTGGACATGAATATGTTTACCGCGATCAGCTCCAACAAATTGCTCCAAAAGAACTCCAGGGAAAAACTGTTATAGAATCCCGCGGAACAGCATTAGTGACGGTCGATTATATTTACAAGCTCAAAAGCGACCAACGCAAACTACATCATGAAATCGACAGTACCATTGTCATACCTGGACGACTGATGCCCATACAACAGAAGGCGCACTGGAAATATACAAGAAGTAGTTTCCAGTTATACAGCCATACTGACACAGGGAGTGAGTCCCCGTATGTAATTGACATCAAACTGAGTAAAATAGGGCAAAGTGAAATATCACTGCAATTCCCAGTCATAGAAGGAAGATTAATTATCGACAGCAAACCAAACTTGCAAACAATTGATGCGAACTTCAAAACAAAAGGAAAAGATGAAAGGAGGATCATAGCAACAGGCGCACTGAGGGCAGCTGCTATCAGTACTCTTGATCTAGAAATCAAGTTTGATGCTGAAAACGACCCCGAAAAAGTAATTGTTGTAAAAGGATCGTGTACTGAAGCAGACACTGGCGACAAGTATGAAATTAATGGTAATATAAACTACATCGGAGCTGTAAGTGTTGATCTGAGTGGATTTTTTGGTAAGAATATTTTCCTGGGACCGCACTATTTCAGAGCTGATTTCTCTGGAAAAATGGAACCAACGTCACTCGTTTTCAGCCACCAAATTGTAGACTTGAATTTAGAAAGTTTCATTCAATATCTTCGTAGCGATGTAGAAAAGTTGAGAGCAGATTTGAAGGGCAAATTCGTTCAAAGAGCATATCACCTAGATATCGAAGGAGGCTTATCTGTGGTTTCTCCTTTCAAAACTTTTGACGGGAAGGAATTATATTATAAATTGTATCTGGACTCCAGCGGATCATCGCGATCCTTTGAGACGGAATACCGCTTTAAATATGCCACAGACTTAGGATACGTGGGAAAAGTAGGTTACAGTCGCAGGCGTGGCTGGCCTGGAAATATTAAAGGTATTGTTCTCTTCACAGTTGATAGCAAGCCTGTTTACGAAGCGAAAACGGAACTCGAGTACGGTAACAGGAGATACTCCTTGACAACAAATCTGATACCTTCACCTAAAAAACGATTCAGTTTGGATACATCATTTGAATATGCTGCAAAGTATGCCGGCTTCCATCATTCCTCTGTGACCTCATTGCAACATTTGCAGTCAGTCAGTTTAAATGCCGTAGCAGATTTGCGTAGAAATGAAGATATGAAAATCCTAACTGATTTCAGTCTGAATAATAACAAGTTGTATGATGTAAATGCAACTTTCTCTAGTCGCAGTATCACCGATTTTGAAGGTCATGCTTTACTGTTCAGCAAAATCACGCCTTCGATTCGTATCAGGACCAAAACGAATAATGCGAATTCGATAACAACATACACTCTCAATGTTCAGAAAAGCGATGAAGATATCGTGGTAGGTAGCGGTGAACTTAAGAAGCGGAAAAAAGGGTATACCTCAGATATCACTTTGAAATACAGAGGAAGCGAAATAATGTCTCTTAGTGTTCACAATGAAGCTAAATCACAGAGAGAACAAAATTATGCAGTTAAGGCAGTTATAGGATCGTCTACGTATACAGCGAATGCACATTATGGTAAGGAAAGGAAAATTACGAAAAACACCTTTAATTTGTGTGCAGTGAATATCAACAAATGCATTGACATTTCAACTGTTCACAAAGGTACTGACACAACAGATGAATGGACGGTTACATATAAGAGGGATGATGTTGAACTACATTTGGAGCGAATCGTCGTCCATACTGGTGACAACTTACGGTATCATGCTTTGATACGTTCAGGAGAAAGAGTCTATGGATACGACATCAAACTCAGGAAAGAAGAAGACACCAGAAAATTCCATCTTGGTCTCATTAGCACTCATAGGAATATGAATTTAGACTTGGAATACAGTTTGAATGTTGAAGATCTGAAATTGAAACTTGGTTTACAGACTGACGCAAAGCGCTTCCCCGATAGGAAATTACTTCTTCAAGTACAGTCAAAGACCACATTTGGAAGACAGAGTTCAACGGAGACTGAAATTAGTCTAAGTCATCCTATTTTTGAAAAGGTACTGTATCAACTAACGTTCTTATTTTTCTTTACTCAAATAACTTTTGTCTATGAATTAAATGAAAAATGCCCAGCAAAGTGTAACAGAAGAGCTAAGCACATACATTTTTAGCCTGTTGTGTGCCAAGAGGAACATAGGCGTAGCGTGACCAAATTATTTGGAGGGGGGGGTGGCACAAATAAGTGAAATCTATTTTTTTCTTCTTGGAGGGTCGGGATTCCCGAAATAGTTTCTCGGAAAATGTTCCTGTTCAATTGCCATTAGTGCCATAACTTCAGTTTTTTACATGCCTAATATATCCAAAACTACGAGGTGTGTGGGCTTCCTTTGATTCACCCTAATGAGGATGAAAA
Source organism: Macrothele yani (assembly GCA_039090855.1). Taxonomy (NCBI): domain Eukaryota; kingdom Metazoa; phylum Arthropoda; class Arachnida; order Araneae; family Macrothelidae; genus Macrothele; species Macrothele yani. Next base: position 353,578 of record CM077021.1, on the reverse strand, counting down.
AAGTATGCCCATCAAAGCACCTCATGCAATTATCTGATGATTAAAACCATCATCAGATGACTGTATGCTACTACTAAAAAGTAGTCATTACAATGTTCACTATTGCGTAGCGTTGTACCCTTGGCTGTATGTCATACTTTATAACATTTAAAAGGCGAACAATCAGTTATTATTTTTTCTACTTTTTAAGTTGGGGGCACGTGCCTTCCTGTGCTCCCCAGACGCTACGCGTATGCACACGAAGTATGAAAACATTTGACCTGTTAGTATCGATATGACCGTCCATCTATTTCTGGATACCATATTTTGGCACCTATAATTCAAATTTGAAAGTTTTGTTTTATATGTCGAATAGCTTTAACTGTGAGAACTATAATGTGTATCTTTATTCTTTTACCAACGTACAACCTTTATTTTTCGCAGTTTAATGATCCCTGAAACATCTATGTCTTTAAAAATTGGCCTGTCCCTAATTTAGGACAATGGTGCTGTAGAAGGAGAGAACCAGCACTGGTCGTCCGGGCAGCCGAGGGATTTGAGCCGCTGGTTTCTGACCACTCATCATAGTAAGGCACGGGTCCCGGATGCGGCATGGATGCAGTGTTTCTCTTACGGTCCTGTCTCGCTTCCTTTCCTGGAACCAGCGGCCCCAAATTGGGAACGGGAGACTGGCTTTTAGAGTTGCTCAAGGTGGCTATTATATCCCCCCTCAAGAAAAGAACCAGCTTCGTATGGGATATATACATACACTACCGATGTCTGACACCAGATTCGGGCTTCTAATCACTCAGCAACTGGGACAGTCTTCAAATCTTGATCCTTAGAGGATGTAAACGCGCATGTCTATTTGCCTAGCTATTTACTGAATGTTCTATTGCTTCTTCTAAATTTCAGACACTTTTACTATGAAGGCCATTTGATACATTTTGTACTTTAGATACTACACAGTTTTCCAGCCAGGGAATAGATTGTATATACAGTTACGGAAAAATTAATAGCAACACTGGAAATTTCTGACGTTTTTGGGTTTTCAGTGTTGCTACAAAAGTAGATATGCAGATAATACAAAATATATATATATAAATATATCATTTTAAAGCACATTTCATGCAGAAGCCAACTCAGTTTACAGAATAGGAATCTCTTTAAAAGAACTCAAGTTATGACTAGAAATGTGCTGCGAAGGAAACACACTTTGTTATGTGAAATGTCATCGTCATTGCTACAAGACGACGGAGCTTGCTTGTACGTCGGCGTACAGGCGATATAAAGGGCAGGCGATGTGCGTGGGGTTATTCCAGACTTTTTTTCGAAGTGGCGTGGGTAGTTCATTTGCATTGGTGAGTGTGTACTCGTTATTCCTGTGGACAGCATTGCAAATCTGAAGTTTAGAGCGCATTTCGTTTATTCTGTGTAAACTGTGTTGCAGTTATCGGAAGATTAGGTGATATTTCACCACGAAAAGCTTCGCGAATAGTGACTTTAAAAGAATTCGGCAAAAGCAATGCAGAAATTGCCCGGATAACAGGGGTGCACAAGAGTACAGTTGGGCGACAGCTGGCGAAGATCCTTGATATGGATGGAATCAAGAATCGCAGGCTAGGTAAATGTGGCCGAAAAGTGAAAACAACTCCTAGAAGTAACAACGCTTTGAAACGGTTATGTCTGCGAAACAGGTTCATTTCGTCAATAGTTCTTGCCGAAGAATTGCGGGACAGCTGTGGTACTGTTGTTTGTCCTCGAACAGTGAGGAACAGGTTACGTTCTATAGGTCTGACGTTTCATAGGGCGGTAAAGAGCCATTATACATAATTTATAACTACTAAGCTTGCGGTGTTAAGATAGAATAATGATAACAACGTTTCGTACAATAAAATGTATAATAAACATTTTATTGTGCGAAACGTTGTTATTCTTCTTCTTCTAAAGAATCCATTGCTAACCAATGTGCAATGCAAGAAACGTTTAGAATGGACAAAGGAACATAAGGAGTGGAACACTGATAGGTGACGTCAAGTGTTATTTAGTGATGAAACAAAATTGAACATCGAGGATAATGAAGCGGGGTGCCGAATATTTCGACGAAATACCGAGGCGTTGCACCCTCTTGCACACTTAAGACAAGAAAGTATCCATGCAGTGTTGTGATATAGGGATGTTTTGCTGCTGCTGGAGTGGGCAGAATCCATGCGTGTGAGAGCACTGTTAATACACAGGTGTACAAAAGCATTCTCCAGGACAAGATGGTGCCTTCAGGACGTGATTTGTTCCAGGGTCAGCCATACATCTTCCAGGACGATTCGGCCTCATGCCATTGTGCAAAAATCCTTAAAGCTTATGTGGCGTCTTTAGGCAATGTTTTGGCTCTTCCTTGGCCTGGTAATTCGCCAGACTTGAACCCGGTTGGGAATTTGTGGCGCATTCTGAAAATAAAAGTGCACGAACGTCACCCCACAAAAAAGTGGAACTGATTAATGCAATTACTGACGTTTGGCACAACTGTATTTCATCCGATATGTTGCGTAAGTTGGTCGACTCCATGCCTAACAGGTGTGCAGCTGTTATTAAATCAAAAGGTCACTCAACGAAATATTAGGTACGTAATTGTATTTGAATTTGAACATGTTACTTTGCCATGATTTATGTTTCGCAGCACATTTCTGTTCAAAACGTTAGTTCCGTTAAAGAAACTCCCATTCTGTAAACTAATTTGGCTTCTGTATGAAATGTGCTTTAAAATAATATCTACATTGTTAGTATTATCTGTATATTTACTTTCGCAGAAACACTGAAAACCCAAAAACGTCAGAAATTTCCAGAGCTGCTATTAATTTTTCCGTAACTGTATCATCATCATCATCATCATTGTCAACCATTATCAATCCACTGCTGGACGAAGGTCTCCCTAAGTTTCCTCCACAACGGTCTGTCTTGTGCCAATATCCTCCATGTCACTCCTGCATACTTTCGAATTTCATCCACCCATCTCCCATGTGGTCTTCTTCTGGGTCTTTTCCTGTCCCTTGGAATCCAATCAAAAATTTCGGCTGTCCATCGATGGTCTGTCCTTCTGGCAGTATGTCCAGCCCATTGCCATTTCAAGGATTTAACTCTGATCATGATGTCTTCCACTCTTGTCATTTTTCGGATCCACGAGTTCCTCTTCTTATTTCTCCTGGTTACACCAAGCATGCATCTCTCCATGCTGCTTTGAGTTGTCTGCAGTCTTTGTATGTCTCTTTTAGTTAAGGTCCACGTCTCTGCACCATACGTAAGCACTGGAAGGATGCATTGATCAAAAATTATTTGAAGAGAAAATCCATCCTTCTCTCTTTCTGTGCAGCGAATTTTTCAATAACTTTCTGGTTAAAGTCGGTAATATCCATGATAAGATCCTTTTTAATAGAAAGCATGGCCAAAGCTGACAACCTTTCCTGTGTCATTGAGTTCCTCAAAAATGTTTTTATTCTTTTTAAAGTGGATAAACACCGTTCTGCTTCTACTGATGTCATAGGAATTGTTAGGATAAGTTTCAGTAACATGTAACATTCACTAAATGTTTTTCTAAATTGTTCCTCGTGATGAACTCGCATAAGTTAACAGCCCCTGAGAGTGATCTGAACTCTTCTACACAGTAGATGTACAAAAGTTCATGGCGGAGTTTTATTTATCTATAAATGGATACACAGCACACACTGTTTTCAATGTCTCCGCTGGGAATTTAGAGGCATGATGAGGGAACATTTGTGGTAAAAATAACAAAGCTGCAACTAGATGCCCTGTGAAAGTAAACCTTTCCTTAGCCTGAGAAATAATGACATCACCTACTTCTTTTGCTTCTCTTATCCACTCAGAGTGGTCAGTTTTCCATTTTTTAAAAGAAGCAGATGTACCATGTGTCGTTGCACTGTCATGAACATCAATTTGTTTCCTAATTATCACTACATTTGTCTCAAAAACAGTAATAGCTTACTTTGCTGTAGAGAGATCAAGGTCACTTTTTTGAAGTTGACCGAACAAAACTTCTACAAGAGGCAGGATTTTAGCGAAAATGGAAGCCAAAAGATGAAGCTGTAACTTGTAATAACCTTTAAATGACCATTAGCCTGGCAAATAGTACTTTCACTTTTAACGTCATTAGACTTGAGAATGGTCATCAGGCGTTCAATAATATCTCTCTTTTTGTCAAATACCGTATTGACACTGCGTGAGAGAAAATTCCATTTTGTAGGGGAAGCTAGGGGTAAAAGTTTTTTCACAACCTGGTCAAGTACTGCAGTTCGTTGTGGGCTATTCGAAAAAAATGTACAGATGCCTTGCAAACTAGAGAAAAAATCGTACATTTCTATTTATAGAAGCAGCTTTCATCATAACTAAATTTATTTGATGAGCATAACAATGTATGTATTCAGCAGCTGGATAAGATTCCTTCTTAACCGCGTGCACGACGTGGGAAGAACTGGCCATAACAGATGCTCCGTCGCACGTTTGTGTAATTAATATTTCGGGATTTTCATTAATTTATGTTTCTTCAGCTCTTCTAGTAAACAAGAAGCCAAGGTTTGTTTGTCATATTGTGGAGGAGAAATAAAATCCCAAAACCTTTAAACTGGTTTTCCTTTTACCACGTACAGGTAGGCCTAAACAATGGCCATTTGAAATGTCACTTGTTTTATCCGCCATGATGGCTAAAAACTGTACTTCTTTCATTTCTTTTGTTATTTCATCATCCCACACTTCCAACATTATTTGCAAAATTTCATTTTGAATTGTTTTCGATGTTCCTTTAAAGACAGTTGCCTTTTCTAAATGAGTTTTTAATACAGCATCTAGTTTCGAACTAAAATTAACCAAACCTTTAAATACTCCACGGTTAGATGATGTTTCAGTTTCATCATGACCTCTCAATGCTAACTCGAAAACCCCGCAAAACCAAACACAATTTATTAAAATATTTAAAACATACCTGTTATGCTTAATCTTTTCATTGCCCTCTAAACCTTTCCATCTATATGCTGTGTCTAACTGTTCAGCTATATTGACAGCACCAAGAAGTGACAATTTTAAAACATTTTTAATGTGCATCTCTGAAGCCTCGTGTTTTTTAATGCGAGTGGTCAAATGATTAATATCTGTCATGCCTGATCTTGTCCACGAATCTTTGCCTCCAAACAATAAACATGGGAAACAAAATAGTGCATTTTTTACATCACACTCACACAACCACTCATTATTAACGTAGAATTATCTTTTAAAAAATATTTTAAATCGTCGCTTACCAGTTGTTATATTTTGGACAATATTTAAGTTAGGTAATGGCCGTCCAAGTTTACGTATATTTTGCTTTTCTTCATAGGAAAGTCCAGGAAAAGGATTTGATAAAAGATTTTAAACACTATTCATTTTAAATTTGCAAAAAATACATTAATTTATTAATAACAAAGCTACTAACGTAAGTTTCATTGGCACAATAAAATAATAACGAATTAGAAAATTAACAAATACTACAAAGCACACACATAAGCTTTCCTCAAACGCAATCGTCCGATGTCAGACTATTTAGTTTGCACGTGTTTACGACTGGGTCTAGCTAGCATTTCGCGTTATACCTAGGACATTGCCGCGCCGATGTTGCAGCTCGTCGGCAACCTCCAGTCAACCGACGGCTAGCTCATACACTACTCCCAACACCGCATCGGTTATTGGATTGTTTGAGTTGACTGCCCTACTTATTTTTGACTGATTTCAAGCTAAATAAACCAATTTCTCATTAAAAAAATGTTTTATTAACAAATTTTCTTTTTCTTTATAATGAAACTGGTCGTTGTGCAACACTGCAACTTGATCACCGGCCACCACTGATATATATACAGTATATATATGATGAAGAAAAGTTTTGCTTATATTTTTAGTTTCCATAAGACACAGTTCGGCTGCTATGTGGTGTAAGAGCGTATTTTAATGTGTAACAGTACCTCCGCTTCTTAGAAACGAATTAAAGAAAATTATTTTTGCATGGGATGCCTTCACCATGACAGATAGGGCCATCCAAGAAGTAAGTACCGTTTGCACATCACTCCCGCGGAAGTATTCGCTTCAGAGTCACGCATGCGCAGTTGTGTCGCCTCATCCATTAGCCTTGTCCTGATACCATTTTTTGAGATTATGCTTATGTTAAAGGCTTGTGCTGGCGTTAATAATGTGTAAGTTCATAGAACTGCTAGCCGACTGTGAAGTCCGGTCTGTGATAAGGTTTCTGAATGCGAGAAATGTCAGCTCAGACCAACTGAAAAACATCATTGAGAACCAAAGCTTCACATCTTCTGATTTTTCAGAACATTTTCTTGAAGTTTCGAAATCATTTCCGCACGAAATCTTCACAGAATATCGTCAGTATAGCAAAGTGTGTGCAGATGGGTTCCAAAGATGTTGACGGGAAAGCACAAAACGAAGCGCAGGGTATCTGCTTTGGAATTTTGGAGGCGGTACGCGGAGGATGGCGATGATTTATTAAGCCGTATAGTGACGGGGGATGAGACTTGGGTCTCTCACATCACACCTGAATTGAAACAACAATCCCTGCTATGGAAACACACGGGCTTTCCTACTGCCAAAAAATTCGAACAGACGATGTCAATGAGGAAAGTAATGTGCACTATCTTTCGGGACAGGAAAGGCATTTCGTTGGTGGAATTCCTGCACAACAATAAACGCGACTGTTTATTTCGTGACACTGAGAAAGTTGCGTCGTGTAATTCAAAACAAACGGCGCAGCATGCTGATCAAGGGAGTGGTTCTTCTCCATGACAATGCAAGGCCTTATGCCGCGAATGTGACGCAAAACCTGGTCCTCAAATTTCGATGGGAGCAGCTGGTCCACCATCCCTACAGCCAGACTTGGCTATCATTTGTTTCTCCACTTGAAACGATTTCTTGCCGGCCAGCAGTTCGATAATGACAATGGTTGAGCGGTGGCTCAAAACCTAGGCGGCAGACTTATATGATGAAGGTATCCAGAAACTTGTGCCATGATTTGACGAATGCCTTGCCATCCACGGGGAATATGTTGAAAAATAGATTGAGGTATTTAGAATCCAGACGGCAGATTTCTATGAGGAAAGTATCCAGAAACTTGTGCCACGACATGACAAATGCCTTATCATCCACTGGGAATATCTTGAAAAGTATGTTAATTTATGTAGAATTAATCGCACATTAAAATTTAGTTATCAGTAGGTTTTTTTTATCGTTTTGTTCTATCTTCATACGGTACTGACTTTCTGGGTGGCCCTAGTATTTTGTGCACATTAACTAATACGAATAATGCAGTTTTCTCGGTGAGGAATAAATGTGTATTGGACGACTTCATTGATTATTTCCGCTTCTGAACTGCCGATTTGAAACCTCTTTTTGTATCTGTGTGCATGAGATAGCGTCCGCTATGAGAAATATTTTATTCATATTTTCTACTTTTCTGTAATGCACAGTTCGTCGCGAGAGACGCTATGCCATATTTATTGGGTTGGTACGAATGAAATGTCCGGCGCGAACGAGTAGTGGAGACAGGCCTTCCACCACAGCGGAATGAAACCACACGCAGGTGTTGCGGGTATTACGTCACAGAGTCACTATAAATAGCTAGCACGTGTGTGAAGAACAAGGTTCAGGCGGGGTTTGTTTGGACGTAACATGGCTTGCAAAGAAAACATGCAGACGCCGGATTTGAGAGTCATCTTCCTGTACGAATTTAAACTGGGCCATTCTGCATGAATTGCCGCTCGAAACGTTAACAAAGTGTTTGGGGAAAATACAGCCAACGAACGAACCATTCGGCGATGGTTTGTGAATTTTCGAAGCGGAGATACGGACCTGCAAAACGAAGCACGTGGTCATCGACCTATTGCTGTTTCTGACGGTGTTCTGTTACGTGTGGTTGAAGCAGACCCAAGAAAACCGTGTCGTAAGATAGCGGTAAAGGTAGGTGCCCACCACACGACAGTTGTTCGGCGTCTGGCTGCGATAGGTAAGGTCAAAAAGCAGGACATGTGGCTGCCGCATGAGTTGACAACTGCCAACAAGACTAGGCGTTAGGAAGTCTGAACGTCGCTGCTTTCCAGGAATAAACAGAGACCTCTACTGCATCAAACCGTCACCTGCGACGAGAAGTGGGTCTTTTATGATAATCGAAAACGATCTGCACAATGGTCAAGCAAGGCACAATCTGCTGGACGGCATCCTAAGCCACCCTTGCACACTAAGAAGATGATGCTCCATGTATGGTGGTCCACAGCCGGAATAATTCATCGGAGTTTCTTGGCAAGAGGCCAAACTATCACTGCAGAACGTTATTGTGCTGAATTACACCAGATGCACCGGAAATATCTGCAGAAACAACTAGCTTTGGTCAACAGACATGGTGCTGTTCTGCTCCAGGACAACGTTCACCCTCATGTCGCACAACGAATGATGCTGACACTAAGTGCCTTGGGCTATTAGGCACTGCCTCATCCTGCCTATTCCCCGGACTTGTCTCCAACAGACTATAATCTGTTTTGTTGCCTGGACAACTAAGTGCCTTGGGCTATGAAGCACTGCCTCATCCTGCCTATTCCCCGGACTTGTCTCCAACAGACTATCATCTGTTTTGTTGCCTGGACAACTAAGTGCCTTGGGCTATGAAGCACTGGCTCATCCTGCCTATTCCTCAGACTTGTCTCCAACAGACTATCATCTGTTTTATTGCTTGGACAACTAAGTGCCTTGAGCTATGAAGCACTGCCTCATCCTGCCTATTCCTCAGACTTGTCTCCAACAGACTATCGTCTGTTTTGTTGCCTGGACAACTAAGTACCTTGGGCTATGAAGCACTGCCTCATCCTGCCTATTCCTCAGACTTGTCTCCAACAGACTATCATCTCTTTTGTTGCCTGGACAACTAAGTGCCTTGGGCTATGAAGCACTGCCTCATCCTGCCTATTCCTCAGACTTGTCTCCAAAAGACTATCATCCGTCACTTGCTGTCAGGAAAACAGTTCACGACAGACAGCGAGATTCAACTTGCACTTCATGACTTCTTCGGGTCCCAGCCACAAGACTTTTTTCGTTCCGGTATCATGGCCTGGCTGGACACATGGCAATTATGTGTCTATGCCGAGGGGGATTATTTTGCCTAGGTAAGTTGTCCTACTTTTCCGTTCTCGCCGTCCACGCGTGCTGGTCCTTTGCTGGACATTTCATTCTTTTTTTATTTTTTTTTATTTTTAATTTTCTTTGCCACACTACACCATTCACCACACAATCAAATCACAGATACAATTTCTGTACAAAAAAGCATGCAAATACAAATATCATACAATAATATTATACATATATTGGAAACTATAAATTAAGTAATAGGAAATACAAAAACACGTATGATAACATGAATAATTTTGTTTTTAGTTTGAGTAAATTGAAGCACCACTACAGGTTCTTAAACAAATCAGTGCGGTGCACTGTGATTGTGGCAAGGGAACCAGGAAAAAAGGCTAACAATAGCCTGACGGGCCCCTAGTCCCCCTCCCCCCCCAAAAAAAAAAGAATCTAAATAGTCAAGCCAAAGAACAATTTAACCATTATGCAGTAAATTAAAGTTTTAATACGTAATATGCAACAAATCGTTAATCAACCATTAATTTTGTAGGTCTTTAGTTGTTTTTTGTAATCGTCTTGATTCGAAGCGGCAACCCATTCCAGACCTAGGGCAGGTCAAGTTAATATTATTAAATAATAAATTAGTGCACGCTCTAGGTATTAAAAAACTAGTATTTCCACGAGTGTCATGATAATGGGAACGGAAATGCAAGGTGATTAGATCTGAATATTTCTTAGTATATATACGTTCATGCATAAACAGTAATAATCGAAAATTGTATAATTTATCAAATGACATTATTTGATAACTGAGAAAAAGAGAATGTACGTGTAAAGACGGATTCACCAAACGTAAACATTTTTTTTGTGAAACATAAATTCTATTAATATTCCCAACAGTTGTGCGACCCCAAGCCAAGAGACAATAAGATAGAAATGGATAAATAAATGAAAAATACAATAGAAACTTAACCCTGGCAGGCAACAAACTTGAAATCCTATAAATGACCCCAATGTGGGATCTGAGCCCAACCGCAATTTCACTAACATGTGCATCCCATCTCAAATAATCTTGTAAATATACACCCAAGAACTTTACAACAGCCTGAAAGTCAAGGGGCACTCCATTAAATAATATCCCATTTGCAATATCCACTCTTCGCCTACATCGCGAAAATAGTACACTAGTAGTTTTGGAAAAAATTATTGTTAAGGAATTACAGCAAAACCAACGAAAGTAAGCCTGAAGTTCCAGATTAACGCGTGGGATCAACTCAGAGTGTCCCCAGAAAAAAATAGGCTTGTGTCATCAGCATGTAAAATAGGAGTAGCACTTGAAGAAATAGTAAATAAATCATTAACATAAATTAAAAATAATAATGGGCCCAAAACCGATCCCTGAGGAACACCATGACGAACCATAAGAGTAGAAGATCGAACACTCTGTATTTGTACAAATTGCTTCCGGCCTGTTAAATAATTTTGGAATAAAGTCTTAACAACCCCCCTGATGCCAATATTTTCTAACTTAGATAACAATGTGTCGTGACAAATGGTATCAAAAGCGCGGGAAAGGTCACAAAAGACCCCCACCGCACTAGTGCCATTATCAGGACTAAAATGTAAATAGTTTAATACATCGAAAATAGCAGTTTCTGTCGAAAACCCCTTACGAAACCCATGTTGGCTTTTATTTAAAATTTTTGTTTTTTATCAATATAAGATAACAACTGTATCAGTATTTATCTGTCCATAATTTTAGCAAACACAGGAATTACAGATACTGGTCGATAATTTGCAACATTTGTTACTGATCCCTTTTTATGTACAACAGTAACACGACTTAATTTCAATGGCAACGGGATACACCCTGTATATAAAATAAGATTAAAAATATGGGTCAACGGAACAAATAGCTCCCCTGAAACAAACTTTATAACCCTAGGATATACGTTATCAGGCCCTGCACTTTTGGACTGGTCCAATTCACTCTTTACCCTCAAGAGGTCATCATCCACTGGTTTAAAAAAGAATGAGGAATCAGACGACGGAGGTAGGTAATCAGAGAAATGGTTAGTATAATGAGGAATTTCAGACAACAGAATGTCCGGGAACTTCAAAAAATATTTATTAAAAATATCAACAACCTCTCCTAAATTAGACGTCCTAATTCCATTATATTCAATTATAGTTGATGATTGGGCATCCCTCGAGGTTGCCAACAGTTCATTAATTGAACGCCAGATTTTCCTACCGTCAGTAGTAGTATTGAAATAATTAAAATAATAGTTTTTTTAGCCAGTCTTAATTTAGAATTATACCAATATCTATACCTACGAAAGTTAGACAAATGAATTGGATTCCTGGAACGGAGGAAAACAGCAAATAATTTATTTTTTCTATTTAAGCAACGTAACAAACTCCGGATAAACCAAGGTTTCCTGCAACGCGACGTACGACGTAAGTTACGAAATGGAAACGCAACATCGTAAGAATTCCAAAAAATTCTCTAGAATTCATTATATGACTCAACTGGATCATCCAACTGAAGTACAGAAGTCCAATCAATTAGTGATAAAGCCCCACGAAACAGAAGTAAATTATCATAACTATAATTTCTTATTAACATAGAACATGAATTAGATATGTGTACTACTGAACAGTCCGCCAAAAGAAAATCGGTAGATGATCACTGATATGAAATGAGAGAACCCCCGAGCATGTACTATAGTTATTTGTTATACACAAATCTAATAAAGAAGTTGAATCTGTAACTCTAGTGGGAATAGTTATTACATGTAACATTCCAGAAGAAATAATTATATCTCTAAATAAGTCAGCACCCGTTCCAGAGGAATTCATATCCACATTAAAGTCACCAAAAGAGTACAATGTCCTACCAGAGAAATTTATGTCATCCAACAAACTTGAATAAAAGTTCAAAAAAGATCCAATATTACCGTGTGGGGGACGGTACATAACACTTATTATTGATTGTTGTAACACAATTGAAAGTATTTCATAATCTTCAGTTATGACAGTGTATTTATCAAGTAATAATGCGGTAATGGAACGCTTAACATATATCGCAACCCCCCCCCCCCGGGACCCAGAACGGGAAGCCGCGAAAACCTGGTAACCAGGTATATCATATTCCTAATCAGCATCATACCAGGTCTCTGAGACACATATAAAATCTAACTGGTAATTTATATCATGCAGCAAGCAAACCAAAGCATCTAACTTACTATATAGACTTCGGGCATTCAAGTGCAAAAATTTCAAACTGCAAGTATTCCATGAAATCAAACCCTGCAATTCTGCAACTGATACATAGTCCGGTGCACAATTCGCCATCAAATATAAAATATATAATCAAAAGAAATACAGTCAATAACAGAAATATTGATACCAATTTAGAGCGCTGAAATCGCTCCAAATTCAAATCCAGCTTACTCTTTATATGAACTGGGTTCGAACCTTCCGCCAATCGGCAGAAGATTTTTCCGTTACTGTTACAACAGAATTTAACATTGTTAGTTTTTGAAAAGTCACGTGCCTGCCAAATGAGCTCTCTATTATGAACAGTTAAATTTTCATTAATATACACCCTGTTGCCGTCCGTACAATTTTTAACAACATCCATCACTCTCAGACCAGTCCTACCATTCGCAAGGAATTCGTTCCTCATTTCTCTACCTTTAAACTGAACAATAATTGGCGACACTTTCCGGGACTCTCTTCCACGCAGCCTGTGAATTACCTCAATGTCAGTCACAGAAAATCCATCAATATTCAACTTACCCTGTAACGTATACTTTAGATTCAGTTTCCTTTTGATTTTACTATCTCTTGTTATTTTATTTTCCTATGCAAATTATCTTCTCACTTAACGAGATGTTATTTCTCCCGCTGAATTATATGTGGCAACGAGTGTAAGTCATGACGTGGTGGTATGCAGTATATATAGGCGCGCTCAACTATACCAAGCAGCTTCGTTTTATATGTGATAGGTTCTTCCATTATTATGGTTATGTGATTTATCTACGATAGTACGAAAGTTCGGGCTATCAGTAGTTGAGTTTGGTTGGAGTGTGTATTTAAGTAATACCAGGAGTTCCCCAATAAAAGGTTAAAAGTGAGTACGTTTTCTTAGTTCATTTTATTGTCAGACCTCTGTCTGGCCGTTAAGTCTATTTCATTGAGTGTCTACGTTAAGTCCAGGGTATATTGTGTTTACCGCTCTAATAAGGAGCCTTCAAGGTACTAATGTACTAAAGCCGAAGTTATATTACTGAAATTCAAGATAATGAGGAACGCTGAGTAAAACGAAGTTCCATATTCAATGAACTTATTGCACGTGCGTGTCTTACCTAAACAAACTCTAGCACTTTGAAGATTAGGCACACTTTAGATACGTCAAGTAACCTTCCAATAACAATAACGTGACTTAACGTAAGCTTTCCTGCACAACACGTCCAGGCGGAGAAATTTACTTCGTTATAATGGCGCCCGAACTATCCGGATGACCCAACCGTTCAAAATCTCGCATTGGTGTGATGTTCTTTCCACACCGCGAGATAGGAAAAATCAGAGAATCCCTTCTCCAGCGCTTCGGAAAAAAATAAAAAAAATTGACTGGGAGTTCTCAAGTGCACGTTCTACAGTGGATGGCTGCCTGCAACGATTCATGGTCACGGCTGACCCGTGGGCCATGCCCCCGGCCCTCTTTCGGGGGGGGAGATGTGACGTACTTGCCAGCAGGACGCACACGACATAAAGGCAGATAGTAGTCAGAACAAACGTCCGCGTAGCTCATTTGGCAGAGTGACTTATTCCGGAATGAGGGGATCCGGGTTCGAATCCTGGCGTGGACAGAAATGACGGAGAAATTTACTTCGTTATAACCCGCGATGCGATGTACCAAGTCCTTGAGATCATCAACTCCCTCTCCCTGCACCTCCTTGATTCCGTAGATCTCCAAGTTTTTATTTCTAACATATTGATCCAAAGTATTCAAGCTTTCCTTTAATGTATTTATATCAGCAACCTGAGTTTGCACTCTCTCCTCCAAAGAAGCATTTTTCTTACATGATTCCTGCAGTAATGCATGCGATTGTCCAATTTTATCCATGACATCGTCATATTTTAATGAAAAAAACTCTACTGACTTACGCAAATCAGATATCTCAGTTTTCAAGCTCACGATCATATCCAACTTCTCATTTAATCGCTCCATAAATTCTTCAGAAACACTTATATCCCGTATAGCTATATCCACGGAGGACTTCATCGGTCGCCCACTGCCATCAGATCCACCCCGGGTCCTCACATCCCCGGGAGAAACGCCCCGCCGACAACTATTACATTGCCATTTCAATTTTCTTTCGTTGCTCATTTTTCGATAGGAAGCCTCGCCAATCAAAGAACAGTCGAAATGGAATCTTCCACCGCATCTTCCATAGCAATGTACACAGTCATCTTCAAGCAATCTGTCAGAACAAGCGGAGCACTTCAACGAAGACATGATATTTCTGATTTTCTGTGTACAAGCAGATCAAGCAACAAGACAGCACAGCAACTCAGTAATGCAGACGAAACAGGCAGCCAAGTCTACCCAGCACAGCAGACGACACGAGCAACAACGTCAACAACAACGTTAGTTGGCAACAGCAAACGAGCTGTAACAGCAGACGATAATTTCTCCTATCAGAAAATCAGTCCAGTCAGTACAAATACGTCACTCGTAGGAAATATTTAACACAAATCTCAACGCCAAATTGATACATGAATTTTTAAATCCAACTTATTGATGTCAACAAACTTGCTGACCCCTGTCTGTGCAGACGGAGCAACTGAACTCTCACGACGAAGCACATCCAAAAAATGGGACAATACGTGACCATAAATAATACAAATAGACGATTTTCTTTGCAGTAACTGAATCACTCACAACATCATTAACGTAACTTGACTTGACCAATCGAATATATTTGAAGTTAAATATGGGCTCCTTAAGTATAGATTAAAAATGTCTTTTTGATGCCAGATATGTTGTGACATACCACTGAGGTGACGCAAGAGTCAAACCAGCAAATTGCAGCGATAAGCCAAGTTCGGTGTAGTTCAGGCGATTGAATAACCGGCTCCGGAGCGGGGTGACGTGACTTTGGATCATATCACCTGCAAGACAGTTTTTCGCTATATTGGCGTCCGACCGTAAGAATGAATCTCCTTCCCGTGAGGTTCTAGGTTCTTCTTTTCCTTCCACGCATCGTCTGGAATTAATGAGAATTCCTACTTCAACGCTCCAAGAAATGTGTGATGCTTGTTTTGCACATCATCTGGAATTAATGAGAATTCCTTCTTCTGCAGCAGGCTACTTTCAACATGGTTTGCGGCCGACCCGAAACCTGCGCATTCGTGTTCCACCTTTCTCAAGGGTGAGAGGATATATGCGACGTACCACTGAGGTGACGCAAGAGTCAAATCGGGTAGTTGCAGGGGTAAGACAAGGTCGGAGTAGTTCAGTCCGGAGAATAACCGACTCTGGAGAAGGAAGACGTGGGTTCGAATGCTACTACTGGCAAAAAAGGTTTTACGTTATAATGTACCAAAATGTTGACGTGTACTTGCGACTTTGAGTATGAAATAATTTTTCTGTTAGGGGGGCACAAATATATATTTTTATTTACGAACACACCAGCACCTCGAAAATTCGATTGGCAACATTTCTTTTGCATAGGATAGTTTTTATATGACGATTATTTTACTTGCATTTTTATGAGTTTTTCGCAAAAGGGCCTCTGTCAGGCCCCGCTGAGTTCAATCTGCCACTAGGGCCTTACTGAATCCGAATCTCTCAAACGGGCCTGACGTAGGTTCTTTCTAGTGCCGTCGAGTTGAACTCGATCGCTGAAATACTGGAACGTGTAGTCGGCAACTACTTAATATCTAAGACAACGAGTAACTCCAATAACAAGTCCTTTGTTAGACGTAATAAAATTTAATAGAAGAGAAAATAAGCTCTGTTCGATTAGCTATCTCCACGTGCCAACATGTTTCCAGATGGAGAACACTTTACTATCTCTCCGATATCTCAGAAGACCCTCCGCCACGTTTCACTCGAGTCGTTCCGTACAAATTCCGGTCGATCTCTTATCGCCGAAAACTCTGACCATTCCGTCAGCGAAAACGTAAATCCCCGAGAGGTCTAACCGACACTCTCTGCTCCAACACGACGTCCTACCACGTCGAAGGCGAAGCACTAAAAGCGTCCTGAGCACGATAACACGATATTTTAAGAAGTTTTAGGAAGGGAGTGTCTGACCCCAGGTCTAAAACTGCCCTTAGAAATAGGAAGCTAGGAGATCTGAGTAAGTGAACTCAATAGGAAAGACAAACAGAAAAATGTAGTGAAAGGAGAGGGTGATATATCTTTTAAATCTGAGCGTCCTGAGCTAATGTGTCGCTCCCTTTTATATCCTTATCCTTCTTTCCCCCCTTCCGCCTCTGGAATCCTATTGGCGAGGAGTTCGCCTCTCTGGCAGTGGTGACCTTTGACCGATACATCAGACCCAGTCGTCCAGGTCAAGGTAAACGGATGCCGCTAGGCACATGCCTCGCTCGGAGCTCCCTAATCCGGCATACGAAAGATATAAGCCACGTGTCTTACACGTACGTTGGAATTTACATTACATTACATTTGAAATGAGAAATTGTTACAGAAAACATTGCTACATGAAAATAATTATTGGGGGCTTGACTCCGTCACCTTATAACCTAGAAGATATATGTTTGCGGGGTCCCCCTAGTTTTTCCGGTACGCCACTAGAAGGCATTCATCATATTCATGCAGCCAATCAGAGACAATGTGGGCAGTATGGAATGGTACATAATTCTTTCGACAGTATTCATCGTCCTGGAGGTAGAAAGTGACTACGGCTAGATGAACATGATCCCCAATGACATTTAAATGCGTTTGGTCGTTTAGGAATAGGTGCACAAGTCAAAGGGCCAAACTTCTTCCGCGAAAACATAGCTCACAGCATTGCACTGCCTCTGCCAGGCTGGAGCATTGTGATGTGCAGAATATATCAATGCTCTCGTGCTGATGTCTCTCCAAATTCTTACCTTTCCATCACCATGGGGCAGTTGATAAAACTATTTGTCCGACTAAATTACCATTTTCCTAACATTTTGGATACACCTCCGGTGCTCCTAAGCCCACTGAACACATCATGCTCGCTGCAAACAGAATGGGTTTACAGGCAAGTCTTCTGCTGTTGAAAGGCAGATTGTGTAATGTACGGCGCTCAGTCTGCTCGAATGCCGTTCGAATTGTCCCTGATTCAGATTTTCTGTTATGTGACTCACTGTTGCGCATCTCTTTGCTCATACAAAATTGGTTTTCTTCTCACCTTGGCCATTAACTAGCTGTTTGAAGCACAAATCATGAGCTGGCTGCCAGTTCTTAGCTGTGTCAACCACTCCCTATGTATCTGCTTTGTTACTGCTGTTACTATTCCGCTTTCCAAAAACGCAGCCCTTTTGTATATGCTTGCACCAGTCCTCCGAGCACCCACTGTCATCTCTCTCAAAATACGTTAGCTCACGTCGCTTTCCTGTCAGGCCTCCTGTTACGTATCGCAGACTACAACTGGTAATGTTCCCATTCAGATGATTGTGTAGGCGTAGTGACATGAAATATTTTCTCCTGGTCCTAATAAATTGGCCTCACAGTGTACAGTATAATCTACCGCACTTATTTACCCCATGTCAAGTACTCTGTCATTTTTAATGAGTACCGATGCTAGTAGTAGTTTTATGCCCCCATTACGAATATGAGCGTGTGACATATTACAGAGGTGAAGCACGTGTCAAGACGACAAATCTGCAGCGATACATTCTGTCTGTGTAGTTCAGTCGGTTAGAACAACTGGCTCCGGAGCGAGGAGGCGCGACTTCGTCACCAATAAATTTGTGAATTTCACAAGCACCAGAAACCGAGAAATGATTACATTGTTTCAACTTTACAGCGTTACATAATCTGGCCTGTATCTTTGCACTTATAGCCCTAAAACCACTTTAAATATAAAAAATATATTCGTAGTAAATACAAGACCTTTGCAATTATTTCTTCTTAGGTGCGAAACTTAGGAGTTACTGACAATCGAAGTTCATCAGAACGGTTTTCAAATGGGAAAATCTCCAGCGTATTTAGCTCTTCTATATTATTATCAAATGCCCTGTCAAATTATGTACTAATTCAACTTTTACAGTATAAAATGAATTTTGCGTATTTCAAAGTATTTTTGTCTTTTCTACAAAACGTTTTGTGCAAATATTATATTTTAAACGTATTGAGTATCGATTCTGGCTTTTTAGCCATATTTACAGTATGTAGCACCGTCAGAACTAACGATTTACGTCCAAAGCAAAATGAAAAAAAATATATAACTAAAGATGTAATTTAGCTTGAAATTTTTATATGCAGACATTGGTTACTATTCGAACCCGTATGGAACCAAATAACGGGCAAATTCTATGTTTTTAGTTATCACATTTTCAATTATTTATTTAGAGTTTCCTCGACTTCGAAGGGAAAAATGTTTTTTACGCAGAATCAAAAATTGTAACGTATACTCTTATTTAGCTTTTTTTTTCTGGTTCCTGTTATACACTGCTGGACAATTGCTAAGGACGGATCATAAACGGCTATATAGCGCATAAAAAAGTAAGTGTGGTTGGATGCGAAGTGAAATAAAATAATGTCAGAACGCCAGGACATTACAAGAAAGACAATTTATTGTGCTCTGAAATCCAGAAGTCTTTGGAACGTGTTCAAGGGACAAACAGGCCATTTTGTGCAGAATACGTAAACGTGAAAAAATGCAATTACCGTCCGCAGGCGTTCCGGCGTAAGATGTCAATACGGGATATGGCCACCATGGAGGGCGATGCAAGATTCCACACGTCGTGTCATGCTTTGCACAACATTATCAAGCAGCTGTTGGGGTAATTTATCCCATTCCTCTGTCAGTGCACGGATGAGGGTGTCCTTGTTTATTGGAGGGCATTGGCGACAAGCAAGACTCCTCCCCAAAGCACCTCACACATTTTCAATGGGATTCAGATCTGGAGAACGTGCTGGCCATACGAGGCGTTGAATATCCTCGCTCTCAAGACACTCCTGGACAGCGACTGTTCGATGACATGCTGCGTTGTTGTCCATGAAAATGAATCTATCACCGACAGCACCACGGAACATGCGAACATGAGGTAGCAGAACATCATTAATGCATCGTTGGCCAGTCATAATCCCAGTTGGAAGCACATAGAGGGACGTACGGCCATTGATCATGATGCCAGCCCATACCATGACACTACATGTCGGATATCGGTCCTTTCCTGTATGTTTGCTGGACAATATGCAGTACCACTATCACGCCAGATCAGTTGTCGTCGACAATCAGACGATAGACTGTATCTACTCTTATCTGAGAAGAGGTCAGCAGACCAGTCGTTATTAGTCCAATTGCGATGTTGATGGCACCATTGCACACGGGCGATACATTGACGTCTGGACAATGGGATGCACACAACAGGACGGCGGGCGTATAGTCCTCCTTCATTCAAACGTCTGGCAACAGTTTTTCGGGAGATCCGCTTGCCAGTAGCAGCCATAAATTGATTTGCTACCTCACTAGCTGTGCTGCGCCGGTGTCTTTTTGTTGATAGCACTATGTACCGATCTTCTGCAGGTGTCGTACTGCGAACACGACCTCCCCCGTGACGTTTGCAACACTCTCCATTTGTTTGAAATGATTTCAAAGCCATGAAACAACACTGTGGCTGACGTCAAACTCCCTGGAAACATCTGTTATTTTTCGCCCTTCTTCAATCTTGCCAATAATACGGCCACGCGTAATATCATCTAGGTGATGTCGGGAAGACATGCTGAAAATTGCAAGTTCGTCAATTGATTCTTTCCCTTTCAACTTTGCGTTTGAACAACAACGGTCAATACGCGTCAGATCCTTTATATCTCTTATCAGCGCTATGACGTCACGAACAAGTTCGGCAATCCAAAATTTGCATACGCACAACACGTCTTACTGTATCCCGTACTTATGCTAATTTCCACACTTTCCTGCCTTCCATTTGATCGTTGCTATCGTTGCTATTGTCATCCGTCCTTAGCAATTGTCCGGCAGTGTATTATGTAAATTTCAGTTCATTTTCTTTGAGCAGTTCTAATCTTAACGCCACATTTTCTCCCTTGCTGAATGTTGGTTTGGCAACTTGACGCTAGGTCAACAGAGAATGACGTATGTGATCGAGGCTGATAACAGTAATGCTTACGATAATACATATCAGAGTGAGTTTTCGTGATTATTAGATTAGAGCTCTCGTTAGAAGTCGGCTAGAGCGTGAGCTCGATGTTATTGCCTTGGAGAAAGACTGTCCTTCAGACTTCTTGTTGTTATGCGATTAGCATTTGATCTTATATAATTTGATTAATTATATAAGATCAAACGCTAATACACTTTCATTCTTTTGCTTTCCCGTTTTTTAAGGAAAAGCAAAAGAATGAAAAGTATTTTATGGGTTTTATCTATTTAGAAAACTTATTGCTGAGGTAAAATGCTCATGAGGCAGTTGAATCTTCTTTCATATCCACAATACATGCATTTGCTGAAGTTGTTCTCGTCACGTGGTCCGTTTTCTTCAGCTGCGAAAGATTCAAAGTCCCTGATGTTTGTTCCTGTCGTGTTCAGTTTGGTGACTCCGATGCTGAACTACTGAATCGAGAACGTGGAGTTCCGAAAGCTGGCACTTTTCATTGAACGGTTCAATAATCCAGCGAGGGTATTCGGCTGCAGAGATCTTCCACACCCCCTTTCAATAATCCAAAGACTCGATGTACCAGTCGCCTTCACGAAAATATCCTCGAAGGAGATATGTGTGTTCCGGATTCCTTCTGCACCATATGGAGGTAGATTCGAATTACCAACAACGCACAGCTTGAGTCACTTCCCTGGTGCTTCCATAGAATTTCTGTATCGGCATCTTAAAAGATAGGGATCTTTTTCCGACAAAGAGAGGTAAGAGTAATATGACAGTAGAACAAACTGCCCTTAGCGATTTTCTAGAATTCGGGGGTCTGCAGTTTATGTTAAGTAGTAGTACACTCTCTGCCAGAAAAACCAAAAAAAAAACCGAAGCACCCCGAGAAAGTTATTCGATCCTGATGAAACTCCTCATGCAAGTACCTGAGGGCCGAATATGAAAATGATTAAAAAAATAACGACCAATGAAGAAATAGTGGCCCACCATTGCGCATGGGAACCGCGCATCGAGGAGGGTATATCAAAAGCAAAGCTCGCACTCAGGGATAATTGTGACAGCGGATTGCGATAGGATTAACCTCCACGGACTGTGGGGATACCTCGACGTCGGATCCGTGCATAATATGAGCAGTTGAGCGAGTTTGAGAGAGGATGTATAATTGGGTTGCGAGAGGCCGCTTGGTCAAGTCGCCGTATCGCCAGGCATTTGGGTCGGAGCAACATGGCAATCGGACGATGTTGGCGCCATTGTGTCGAGAAGGGCACAACTCAGCGGCACATGGACAGTGGACGGCCGAGGGCAACGACAGAAAGCGAGGATCGAGCGAATGTGAGATCCGCACGAACACAACCGAGTTCGTCGCTCTCAACCATTCGTGGCCATGTTGCGACGCCTACAGGTACGGAAGTGGCCATCCGGACCATTGCTAGACGACGTACGGCCCGGGTAGTTCATTCGAGTACCACTCCGCTGCTTACCATATACCAGCGAGCATCGCCTGCACCGGTTGCGGTGGTGTTGGGCCCGATCAACGTGGATAGTGTCCAATGTCGTCGTGTTGTCTTCAGTGATGAGTCACGGTTTGCACTTGGCGCCGATGACTAGCGCATACGTGTGTGTAGACGAGTCGGTTAGTGCACGAATCCTGCCTTTACCGGGGAACGGCATACGGCTCGCACACCGGAAGTGACTGTCTGGGGAGCCATTTCCTAAGATATCCGAACAGCCTTGGTAGTCCTCCGTACCACCCTCACGGCTCAACAGTACGTCGACGACATTTTACGACCTGTAGTGTTGTCATTCCTATCGCAGCATTACTGAGCAATATTTAACAGGATAATGCCCGACCACACAGCGCATGGCTCTCCCAGGCCTGCCAACGTAATGTCGACATACCTTTCCATGGCCAGCCCGATCGCCCGACCTCTCACGGATCGAACATGTTTGGGGCATGATGGAACGCTACCTACACCCATCCCGAAATGTCGGCCAACTGGCCAGCAATTTGGACACCATCTGGCATGGGCAGTATCTGTGAACTGTATGCGTCCATGCCACGCCGGGTAATTGTTTGTATCCGAACCAGAGGTGGCGCTACAACGTACTGACTTGTACTACTTGTGTACTGTTTTATTCGAATAAATGGCCCAACTGCTCTGGAATTGCAGTCAATTCTTTTCCTATACATGTACATTTCACAAAAAAAAATTTCATCGCTATTGGAGTATTCCTCTTGGATGCTTCCTTTTTTTTTTTTTTTTTTTTTTTTTTCGTTGTTTTTTTTTTTTTTTTTGCAAAGTGTATTTTGCAATTATCGCAAACCCTGCTAAAAACGTTCACGACAATCTGTGTAGCATTTCTGGTAAGGTGCATAACCTGTAACATGTAAGAAACGATAAGGCCAAAGCCTTCTCGTAGTTGTCGATTTCGATGCACGCTTCATCCTGAGTGATTTGTCGGCCTTCAATTGTGTAAACGTTCAACGCCCATAAGGTAAGCGAATTGCATTTCTTATGTATTTGTACGATGGGATGATGTTTGCGTTGTGTTGTACAATGGGATGATGTTTGCGTTGGGTTGTACGATGAGATGATGTTTGCGTTGTGTTGTACGATGAGATGATGTTTGCGTTGTGTTGCACGATGGATGATGTTTGCGTTGTCCGATGACAATCATGTTCATTTATTTTTTTGGATATTCCACGTTTCAATTCCTAAAGACTGTTGTACTTACTTAGCACATTTATGTGCTAAAAAAGGATCATGGTCCTTTTATTCGGTGCTCAAAATTTAATCCATTATAATCAAGGGATTCACTTCATATCGCTTCACTTAAATTATATACACTGACGGAAAAAAATCCCAACACCAAGAAGGGGTTGTGTTAGATAAACGACAGTTGGTAGGCGGTGAGAGTACATCTGTAAGATGACGTCTATGCAAATTTAGCGCTCGGCGCATACGTGTGGCGCTAGTAGCGCCTCGGAACATGCAAAGCAGGTTTGCTGTAAATACGCGCTGTAACGTTCGTGAGCGTTAGTTATCGTTGAGATTCGACGTAGTGTGTTGATGTTAGTCAAGAATGCCTTTAAGAAGATGAAAAAGCCATTATCAACAGCTCACGGAGTTAAACGAGGTCGTGTAATAGGGCTACGAGAAGGTGGATTTTCGTTCCGCAATATTGCAGAAAGACTTGGCAGGAATGTAGCCACTGTGCATGATTGTTGGCACCGGTGGTCAAAGGAAGGTACTGCCTCAAGAAGACCGGGTTCCGGCCGGCCACGTGGCACTACTGAGAGGGAAGACCGCCGTGTACGGCGTATGGCCGTGGCACATCGTACCGCGTCTGCGGCAGCAATTCGAGCTGCAGTTGCCACCACAGAGACACAACGAACTGTTACAAATCGGTTACTTGAAGGACAGCTCCGAGCCAGACGCCCTGTAGCGTGCATTCCACTTACTCCAAACCACTGCCGTTTGCGTCGTCAGTGGTGTCAAGCTAGAGCTCATTGGAGGACGGAGTTGAGATCTGTTGTGTTTCCTGATGAAAGCCGGTTCTGCCTGGGTGCCAGTGATGGCCGTGTGTTGGTTAGAAAGAGGACAGGTGAGCGCCTACAACCAACCTGTCTGCGGCCGAGACACACTGGACCTACACCTGGAGTTATGGTCTGGGGAGCAATTTCCTATGACAGCAGGAGCACTCTCGTGGTTATCCCACGCACCCTGACGGCACAGTTGTACGTCGGTCTGGTGATTCAACCTGTTGTGCTGCCATTCATGAACAGCATTCCAGGGGGTGTTTTCCAACAGGATAACGCTCGCCCGCATATCGCTGTTGTAACCCAACATGCTCTACAGAGTGTCGACATGTTGCCGTCGCCTGCTAGATCACCAGATCTTTCACCAATCGAGAACGTATGGGACATCATTGGATGACAACTCCAGCGTCACCCCCAACCAGCATTAACCGTCCCTGTATTGACCGACCAAGTGCAACAGGCATGGAACTCTATCATACAAACTGACATCCAGCACCTGTACGACACAATGCATGAACGTTTGCGTGCTTGCATTCAACATTCTGGCGGTTACACCGGTTATTAATGTACCAGCATTTCACATTTAAAATGGCTCTTCTCGCGCTTACAATAATCTGTGATCTTGAAACCTTAATCGATTAAATATGTTACCTATACAAATGTATTGCCGCCATTTCATTCCTCTACAACTATTTTTTCGTGGTGTTGGGATTTTTTTCCCGTCAGTGTATTATGTATCCCGACAGCAAATATTTACGTGGTTTTTCGTCAACTCATATTTAGCCACAACTCGGAAGCTCGTGGAGAATTTTTTGATTAGGGGTTTGTAGTGTTCGCAGATTTAGCTGTGCACAATAATCTTTCTAAATGCTTTCTCTTGACTTTCGTTATGAAAAACAGCTTTTTCTTTCATCTTTCCTAGAAAATCGAAGTGAAGCTGTTGGGAAATTTGGAGATCGAAAGCTCAAGACCATTCAGTGCCGAACTTTCTGCTGATTATTCGACGAATCCTGACCACAAACTGATTACTAAAATTCGTACTGAAACTTTGGAAGATGGAAGAGGAGCAAGTCTTTACGTAGACATATATCATAAAGGTATGTTTCAAGCATAAGTTTTAGCCAACCATTCACTTGCTTTCATTGAATGATTATCAAACTCCTTCGTTCTAAGAGTATGGAATGTAGTTGCAGAAATTTGAAAATACGGTTATTCATTTTACATTGCTAGCAACCCAAAATGCAAAACCAAAAAGGACACGAGATAGCAAAGCCAGATTTACTGGACACATAACACTAGATACAAAGATGAAACGATTGAGCTTACAGGTCCATGCGACTTGCGGAACACGCAGACATTAATAGTTCGTGTGGCCCCCATGGCTGGCAATAACGGCCGCTACACGCCGCGGCATCGAACGAAAGAGGCTTTGGATGTCGGCTTGGGGTATGTCGGTCCAGGCTACTTCCACACGTTGCCACAGTTCATCAGGCGTAGCCGCGGGTGGTGCTTGTCGGGCCACTCGGTTACCGATCAGCGACCAGACGTGTTCGATGGGCGTCATATCAGGAGAACAGGCGGGCCACGGCAGCAGTGACACCTGGTGGGCCGTGAAGAATTGTTGCACGATGCGTGCCATGTGCGGGCGCGCATTGTACTGTTGAAACGTGGCCGCTGGCAGATACTGCAGGTAAGGGAGGACTACAGGCTCCAAAACGTCGGAGTTGGTGCGGTGGGTGTTGAGTGTACCTGCGATGTGTACCAGAGGGGTGCGGGTGTCATATCCAATTGAGCCCCAAACCATAACGCCAGGCAACGGACCGGTATGGCGATGCATAATGCAGGCGTCATACAGTCTCTCGCCGCTGTGCCGCCACACGCGGATCCGACCATCGTGGTGTTGCAGGCAGAAGCGGGATTCGTTGGAGAAGACAATGTCGTGCCATTTCGTAGTCTAGGTACGGCGTTCAACGGCCCACTGCCGCCGCACTCGCCGGTGGTGTACCGTCAATGGTAATCGGAGCAATGGGCGCTGTGCGACAAGTCCCCGCTCCTGCAGACGACGTCGAACGGTACGTGCTGACACAGGTTTTTGCGCAACACACCGTAATTCCTGCGCTAACGTTCGTGATGTGGCGGTGCGAGCCGTCAATGCCCGCCGCACAACATGCCGGTCCTCTCGTTCGGAGGTGTGCCGTGGCTGCGGCAATCGCTCACGTCGGTCCGTCCGTTCCTCCTGCACACACCGAATCCATACTCGCCTCACTGTGGCTGGATGTTGTCCCGCACGGGCGCCGATGTCTCGGTACGATAAACCGCTGTCACGATAAGCCACTATTCGTCCTATGTCGAACTCCGAAACGTGCTGGAATGACTGCCGTATTCTGCGACGAGGCATCAGGAAGCTTCCCACGCACAGGTCCGGCAGCACAACACACTTCCATTACTTACACTCCGCCTTCTGTGCACTCTTCTTATAGTGTTTCTCGGTGGTGTGCCGGGCGCACATGATTTGCATATGCCCTGCAATGCTAATCGCTTGCATGTCCTCTCGCGGACGACGCATGCTGCGAATATCAGGCCAATCGGATGCTTCCTGCTTGGTGTTGGATTTTGGGTGGCCAGCAGTATATAATTGCTCAGTTCATCAATTATCTCCTACAAAACAGATGAATTGCGAGAACTTTTTGATTCGTGCGTTATACAAAAATGGGTGTGCTCGATGTGCAGAGTGTCTGAAAAATAATGGCACAAAATGGGAATTCAATCCTGTTAAACAGTGTATATACCTTCATTTTTCTTTGTAATATATAGTATATACATAGTAAATTGGAGCTTTTTTCAATCCAATATAATTTTACAAATGCGTTTTCAGTTGCACGAACTAAAGACATCTCAACAATACCGAATTCAGTCCATGCTCTTCGTAATCGTGTGAATGGTACTCGAGATACTGATGGGAAGTTTCTGAAGACCCTTAACTAGAACATCATTTACAATGTCTTTCATATGGCTACATAAGAAAAAGAGATTAAATATGGAAAGAGTGCCGTGGTGGTCTATACTGTACTGCATTGGTAATTGCAGAATTTGGTACACAGATAAAAGAAAATCATTTTCTTAGTGATTTATTTTTTACCCGCTTTTCAAACGAAAACTTATGACCCGAAACATATACTTCTTAACTGCTAACGCCCCCTGAGATCCGAATACTTTCGCCTAGCAGATATATTCTAGAAGTTGAGAGCCACTGATTTAGAAACTTTCAAAAACCGACGTTTTGTGCTGCCGTTTTAAATGGTGTTAAACGGCCCTCATGAGAATCCGATGCCAAAAATAAGGTAACATCTCCAGTCCTAAACAATTCGGTGGGAGGACTACATCGATGAGAGGGAAAAAGATCCATAAGAACGAACTGTTATTCAATTTTATTATTCCTGGAAGTGAACGTAGCCTCAGAAGAAGTAACGGCCGCCCCGGTGGCGCAGTGGTCTAAGCGATGGCCTCTGATCATTCGTCCGAACGGGGTCCGGGTTCGAATCCCGGTGAGGCATGGATGTTGTGTTTGTCTTAGGGCACTGGCTCTCTCCCTTCCCTGGATCCAGTGACCCTAAATTAGGGACGGGCGACTGCTTATAGCCCATTGAGTTGCTCACGGTGGTCGTTAAACCTCCAATCAAAAAAAAAAAAAAGAAGTAAGGGATAGGCACCAGAGTACTAGATCATTCGACCGCAGGTGTCTTTTCTTGAGCAAAGTTTTGGTGTAAACTTCTGGGTTAGTGTCATGTATGCGTATAATGCTCAGTTCAAAGGTACGATATTCAAAATACTGCAGCTGTAGTATGAATCAGAACCTGTTTTCCTCTAGGATAAATAAGCATAGCATTAGATTGATAATTTTGAATGCGGGATACTGTTAATGACAGTGTCAAAGTTTGACTGCCCTGCGTCGTTCCGTGAGAAAATAGTGGAAAGCCTTCTACCTGGCCAGAAGCCAAACAAGCCGCAATGAGTATAGGCATTATGGAGCGGGATGTTTCAGTGCGGTCATGAGAGTAAAAAAGAAAAATATCTGGTTTAGCTTCTGAGGAGCATTTGCAGTTGAGATTAGCCCATGATCATGTGTATAGAACCTATACAATGGGCTACGTCTATCCCTAACGTTCTGACGTCATTCAGTACTTGCAGCGCCGTCTGCTTTTATGCGGTGACCGAAATCGGAATTTAGCTCATCGCTTTCGCACGACACGTAAAATCAAGGGAAATACCGGAAAATAAAAAAATAAAAATTTGGAAGATAAACGACTCCATCTGTGGCAACACGGACGTGCTCGAAGAACAGTCTACAACGTTTGTTCTGTTACGTAGTGTTTCATTTCATTTTCTTTGCATTGCTGAGTAATTTCCTAAAAAGGAATTAAATTGCAGAGTAGTTTCATAAAAAGGAATCAGCGTTATTTTATTTCATAAAAAGGAGCAAGTAAAATTGTAACAAAGTAACTCGTAGTTTTGATTCACTGTGATGGAAATTTAAAAAAATTGTTGGTTCCGTGGAATTTTTTCTTTGTAGTACAAAATGGAAGAAAATAAAGCTGAAAGAAAACAACGCTTAAATAGAGAACGACAACGGCGATGGCGTGCAAACCAGTCTTCATAAAACCTATGAAACTTTTGAAGAAACACAAGCCACACATATTACAGACGTAGCCTATTATTTAGGTTTTATGTATATGTATTTAATGATTCGTTTTATAAAAATTTCAGTCACAGCTTTTTCACCCGCGCATGGCACGCGCTATGAGATAGTGTATAGATGTTAGTTTATTTTTAATTTTATCAGTGTATATTGTGCCTGTATATTAAAATGTGAACTCCGAAAATTGATTAAAGTAACACGGGTGCGCTCTGCGTTTTAAGGGTAATATTTACTAAAATATTTCTTTTTCAACTTGCATAAATACGAAATAGAACCCCTTATCAGTGTCTTTTATCACGTGATATTGAGACAAATTCCCTTTCTTTTATCGTATTATGTATGTAAGATACCTCACTAACTCAATAAACAATACAGTAAATAATGTAACAGGCTTTAGAAAGTTTCTGTTCGCAAAATTTTCCCGGACAATAGATTTAAGAAGTAATGGATCCGTTTAATAGCAATAGATGAAAAAAAGAATTTCTTTAATGTCCCACAATATGCTCAATTTACCGTTAGATAAAGAAAAATACTGTAGGATTGCGCATGCGTTGAACTGATTTAGTCACTCTACTACCATCTGCACTTAACAATGGAGTAAAAGACTCACTTTTCGTCATTACCTTGACGAATCTGCCACGAGAGTCAGACGCTGACTCACTGAATGTCGTTTTAAGATTGCAGTTCATGTGGCACTCACTCCCCGACTCAACTCAAGATGAAGATACACGGTTGAAAGAAAGAGTCGATCACAGTTGGACGGAAATTTCTTCCACTGATAAATGAATTTCGCTTCTTTCATGCCTTTATCGAGCTCTGACGACCTACTCGTCTTTTTATCGTAGAGGTCCAGAAGCCTCTCAGATGAAGTTTTATCGGATTTTTTTAATTAGTTGCGACAGGTTCTTTCCAACAAACAGGCTTTTCCCAGACGATAACGGCGTTTCTTCAAGTTTATGGCGCATTAACCCTTCCCAAAGCTCATACAGATAATTTGTCGAATGTACATACACAGTGCGTCAAAGAATTTTTAAGACTGGCGCTAGATTTCAGCTTATGGTGGCGCCACCAGTGTAATCGCGAATGCGTTATAAACCGTGACCATCTGCTTGCTTTCTGCCAAAAGTACTGCGCAATTGTTAAAGTAACTCAAACGAAACGGCCGTTCATTAGAGAAGTAAAATTTGTTTTATGTTGAATTATTAAGATGGAACAAAGGGCTGTTATTAAATTTAACGCAAAACTTGGTAAAAGTGCCTCGGAAACGTACCTAATAATGAAACAAGTTTACGGTGAGTTTTGTTTAAGTAGATAAAATGTTTTCCTGGGGCACAAAAGGTTTTTTGGGCGGAAGAGAGATGCTAGAAGATGATAAGCATACCGGAAGACCAAGTTCATCTAGGACACCTGAGGTTATTGAAAAAGTGCGTGATTTCGTGGCAGACAATCGATGTGCGTAACTAAGAATGATGGAAGAGTCTTTAAACATTAACAAAGAAACGATTTGAACCATCCTGCATGAAGATTTGGGCAAAACAAAAGTCTGTGCTAAATTTGTTCCACACACCTTAACCATTGAACAAAAATCAAGGAGAAGTGCACATTGCAGAGACATCATTTCAGCCGCTGAAAATGATCAGAACTTCTTAAAATCGATTGTTACAGGTGATGAAACATGGTGTTTTCAATATGATCCTAAAACAAAGCGACAAACTGCGGAATGGAAGTCAAAAAACTCACCACAAACCAAAAAATTAAGAAAAGTTCCATCGAAAATCAAAACAATGCTCATTACATTCTTCGATAATAAGGGTATTATCCACAAAGAATTCGTTCCAAGTGGACAAACAATTACTGGTGAGTTTTATTTAAATGTTTTGAGGCGTTTGATGGGCAGAATTCGTCGTATTCGTCCAGAATATCGGGATGAAACAGTTGGTGTTTGTTGCACGATAATGCGCCCAGTCACACCTCACTTCTTGTTCGTAGATTTTTGGCGAAAAATAACGTCTGTGTGTTGAATCATCCACCGTATTCGCCTGATTTAACACCCTGCGACTTTTCTTTATTCCCCAAACTTAAAATGACGTTAAAAGGGTGTTATTTTGATGATATTTCGACCATACAAACAACTTCTACGCGTGCTTTGAAGGCAATTCCGCAAAGTGAACTATAGCAGGCATTCTAATCATTATTAAATCGCTGTAGCAAGTGTATTGATGCCGGAGGGACTTATTTTGAATAACAAACCAAAACAAATTACAATTTCTTGTTTCTGTTTCATTTTACAGACCCAGTCTTAAAAATTCTTTGCCACACTGTGTATATGCTATTGGCTTCCAGCTCTCACTACAGACGGAATTTTGGCACCGAGGGTGTGACTGTGTTCGAGGCTATGGATATCTAACCTACCATAGTATGGTTATATGTCAATTCGTCGCCTGCGTCAATTCGTCGAATGCGACGATTCGTTGCGCGTCATTTCGTCAACAACGACGATTCGTCGAGCGTCAATTCGTCTCGTACAAATTCGTCGACTACGTCAATTCGTCGCGTTTACAAATTTTGGTTACATACAAAACGAATGCAGGAAAACGTACGATTTCGAACGTCTTCCGCCCTGATCATATTTATAAGGTTTGGGCACTCAGACAGGATAGGAATATTACACTTTTTCTTTGGCACTAAAAATAAATTAATATGTCTATGCCTAACGCCTAAGCTTGGGCCTTTTTAACAAGTTTTATTCCATCGTGCTCATATTCAAAAAGTTTACACACGAAGTCAAGTTAGTATTATTGCGATTTTGCTTAGGCATCAAATATTAATACCTTGGCCAAGGCCTTGGCCTTTTTAACAGTTTTTATTCCATCGTGTTCATATCCGGTGGTGGTCATAATGTCGACGGTCAAAATGTCGACAATCAAAATGCCGACAGTTCAAAATGTCGACAATCAAAATGCCGACAGTTCAAGATGTCGACAGTTCAAAATGTCGACACGGTCATAATGGCGACAGTCAAAATGTCGACACGATCATAATGGTGACAGTCAAAATGACGACACGGTCATAATGGCGACATGGTTCAGAAAATGTCCTCATGGTACTCTAACTTAAACCGTAGACGGTTTTTGGAAGGGGTCGGGGCACGGGGTCAAGAAGCCCCCATAAAATGTTTTCCTAAAATCCACAGTTTTCAATTTAAAACCACCAAATTTGGTGTAATATCTCACGGTACTCTAACTTAGACGGTAGATGGTTTTTTGGAAGGGGTTGGAGCCCGGGGACAAGGGGACCCCCTTACAAAATTCTCCTAAAATCAACAAATTTCAATTTACAACCACCAGATTTGGTATACTATCTCATGAAATTCTTACTTAGACTGTAGAGGGTTTTTGGAAGGGGTCGGTGCCCGGGGGGTCAGACAGCCCCAATTTTTGTAAAATCTACAGTTTTCAATTTAGAACCACTAAATTTAGTATATTATTTCAATTTTTCGGTTGCTATGTGTTTCTGAAACGTGGAAAGCTCGATGTATTTATTCATTTATTTATATACTATCTCATGAAACTCTAACTTAGACTGTAGACGGTTTTTGGAAAAGGTCGGAGCCCTGGGTCAGAGCCCCCACCCCCAAATTTTTCGTAAAATCTACAGTTTTCAATTTAGAACCACCAAATTTGGTATAATATCTCATGAAACTCTAACGGAAAGGGTCAGAGGCCCCCCCCCCCATGCAAAATTTTCGTAAAAATCTACAGTTTTCAATTTAGAACCACCAAATTTGGTATACTATCTCATGAAACTCTAACTTAGACTGTAGACGGTATTTGTAAAGAGTCGGGGTCAGAGCCCAATATAAAATGTTCGTAACAATCTACAGTTTTCAATTTAGAACCACCAAATTTGGTATACTATCTTATGGTTCTCTAACTTAGACTGAAGACGGTTTTCGGAAAGGGTCGGGGGCTTGGGCTCATGGTGCCCGTACACAAAATTTTCGTGAAATCTACAGTTTTTCATTTAGAACCACCAAATTTGTTATACTATCTCATGAAACTCTGACTTAGATTGTACATGGTTTTTGGAAGGGGTCGGGGCCAAGTGGCCCCCATACAAAATTTTCGTAAAATCTACAGTTTTCGTTTTAGAACATCCAAATTTGGTATACTATCTCATGAAACTGTAACTTAGACTTCATATGGTTTTTGGAAGGGGTCGGTGCCCCCATACGAAATTTTCGTAAAATCTACAGTTTTCAATTTAGAACTACCAAATTTGGTAAACTATCTCATAGTTATCTAACTTAGACGGTAGACGGTTTGTGGAAGGGATCGGGGCCCTGGGTCAAGGGGGCCCCATACAAAAATTTTGTAAAAAGTTCCATTTTTTACTCTTAAGATCTGCAACACAATTCAGCACTCCATAACCCTTTCTACGTTCTAAGACGCTCGCCATAAACCACCAACTAACCAACCAACTAACTAACTAACCAACCAACTAACCAACCAACCTACGGTCCCTTTCTACGTTCTAAGGCGCTCGCATAACCCTTTCTACGTTCTAAGGCGCTCGCCATAAACCACCAACTAACCAACCAACTAACTAACCAACCAACCAACTATCAAACCAACCAACTAACCAACCAACCTACGGTCTAAGTTAGGGACCGTACATAACAATAAAGTGTAAAAATATGCGGTTAATGATGTATCGAAAACACAAATCAATATATTTCAGCTTTCATTACCAACGGGGCGGCTTATCAGGTAGGAATGTAATGTAATGCAAATAGAGTTCCAGATATTCAAAACGGTAAGAAAAATATGATCAATGCCAATGTCAAGTCGTATGCATGCGACATCACATAGGTACATTGCATTTCTGTGTCGCGGGATTCTCAGAAGCACACGCCAGATGTACGGCAGTTCTTATAGATGTCTTCTCGAAAGTAAGTATTCCCATTCCTTTTTCTGTTTTTCTATTTTTGTTTCGTAAAGTTAAATTAACTAAATCAAAGAAATTAAAACACGTTTACTGGAAAGTTACAGGAATACCTTTTTCATTCATTAACTTTCACCCGCTGAACTTGGTGATTCCACAAATAGTACTATGTACCTGGCAAATACCCGGTATCCCTGCTAGTACAAATTATATTAATTATTTCTTTGCGTCCAGTTCAATCTAGTATGTTCATAAGAGCGTTTGGGGCCGTATGAAAAATACATTTCAACGTGTGCCGCTACGGTGGCGGAGTGATTAGGCGCTGGCTTCTGACAACTCGTCGAGAAGGATCCTGGCTCCAATCCCGGTGAGTCATGGATGTTGTGATTGACTTCTGGCACTGGCTGTCCCCATTCCCAGGAACTAGTGGCCCAAAATTAGGAACGGCCGACTGCTTATAGCCCACTGAATTGATCACGGTGGTCGTTAAACCCCAACTAAAAAAAAAAAAAGATTGCGACGTGTTCATTGCTATTTGTTATGGAGCCGTATGAAAAGTACGTTTTTGATATCAACGTGTCCACTTCCATGTAGGCTGGCCATAAAATGTTAGGGGACCGTACAAAATTTCACTTTTGTTTTCACCTTGTCAGCGCTTCGGTATATGGTTGAAGTATACGTATATATAGTTGGGCCATTTCAGCACGTAGTTTGGTTTATATAGAAAATAAAGGTATTGTTGCATTTTTACTCAGTTACAACACATTAATCCAAAGGCTATTTCTGGAAATCATTAATCCGCCGTGCTCATGTTCACAACGTTAACATAACATGTCAAGTTATTAATGTTGCAGTTTTACTCTGTCACAAAACTTTAATTACAAGACCTTAGGCGTAACCTTTTTTTAGGAATTTTTAGTCCGACGTATTCATAAGGTTTCGATAACATGCCAAGGTTATGGTACTGCGTTTTGACAGAGGCACAAAAATTAATAAACAGGCCTTAAGCCTTTTTATCAGTTTTCAATCAACCGTGCTCATATACATAAAATTTTCAGAGAAAGTCAAGTTTATTGTGTTGCGCTTTTACTCGAGTACAAAACTATAAACAGCCATTAACTTTCACCCGCTGAACTTGGTGATTCCTCAATACATCCATTAACAAGTCTTTTAAGTAACTGTATGCCATGATAATGTTTGATGACAAGTCAGGTTAATGATGTTGCGCTTATTAAAGATTTTTAAAAAGGTATAGAGGCTAATAATTATTGTTTGGAGCCTAAGTAAAAGCTCATTTTTAACTTGACTTGTCACGCAATCCTTATGAATATGGCATTTATTTTATTTTGTACATTTTACGTAGCGTGTGCATTTTTTTTAATGTTTTGGCATTTGTTTTATTTTGTGTTGTATTTGTTACATAGCGTTTTGCATTTTTGTTGTGCTTGTGACTTGTGATTGCATTTTAAATTTTTATTTGTTTCACATTTTGGATTACTTTTTGACATTTTATGTTTTTGACATGCTATTTTGAAAATTTTGTCTTTTTTAATTTTGCGTTGTGTTTTACATTCTTGCATCTTCGGCAGATTACATTCTTGAAAAATTCAAATACAAGTTAGTAAAAGGTATAATTCAATTAGTGAAAAATACCAGCATATTTTAGTAAAGGGTAGAATTATAAGAAATTCCTCTTTAAAAGTCTAGCACGTTAACATTTTCTCTGTGCGCCAAAGAAGTTCGAATTCCTTTTTATCTTGCCAGCGTTTTTCTTCTGGGTCGATTTGTTGGAATCTGTGCTATCACTCTTTCGATTTTAGCCATAGTTGTTCTCTGATCTTTCGCAATTTCACTGATTATTTTGTACAGTCACAGTTTTTTTCTCCCAGAATTGTATTCCAGCGTCTGTCCCATTTTTCAAGTTTGTTTTGTGTTCTGGGAAAGATAAGTAAATTGTTTTCACTTACTGACCAAATTGTTGGTGGGAAAAGCGGAGGACTTCTGCTCGGATTGTTCCTTCTGCTTCCACGAAATTTTCCAAGAACATAATTTTCCCCAAACCACTGAATTACAGAATCTGCATATTCTAGTAAAATTGATTTCACTTCTACAAAAGCAGCTGGAATTTCATCAGATGAAAGAAATGCGAGTGCTTGCAAATGTCTGACTTTGAGAACAAACTCACACCCATATTCTTAGGCTATGCCAGAGGATGGATATTACTCCGCACATTTTTTCCGAGATAAAACCAACAACATTTGTGTGTGCTGCTTCCAAATTCCTTTTTAGCAGCATTAAATGGTAGCTA
This sequence comes from Macrothele yani, assembly GCA_039090855.1. Classification (NCBI taxonomy): domain Eukaryota; kingdom Metazoa; phylum Arthropoda; class Arachnida; order Araneae; family Macrothelidae; genus Macrothele; species Macrothele yani. The sequence goes on along the minus strand of CM077021.1, from coordinate 317,608 downwards.
TTTTAAAATCTATCATTTTACGTATATTGTGGTGCAAGCTGAATATCATAGTCTGATGCATAATCTTGTAAATCCTGCACGAATCTTGTATAATAGTATAATCTTCATTCTTTTTGGAAAGTAACCCATAAACTAGTGGGACAAATCTTTGCATCTCTGGATTCGTTCCAACCATAGCATGAATGGTATGTAATTGCCTAAAAAGGGTTGGACAAGTTTCAAATGTCTCATACATAATCCAGAGGGGTGCTTCTTCAAGCTTTCGTAAATTATTTTTTGTTAAAAATAAAATAATTCCTTGATCTCCAAGTGCGCTATCTCTGCCAAGAAATTTTACACCATCTCTTTCCTATAAATTTATTGGGGCATCGATCCCTTCTGAAGTCGTGGCTCCACAGTCATGTCTTCTCTTCGTATTCGTTTTACAACTTGCCTTAGTGCATCCATATTAGGCATGTAAGCTGCATTCACTGTAGCCATTGACGTTGTCACGGTTTGAATAATTTGTGCAGGGGCTTCGTCCGTATTTCTCGCTCGTTCTTTTACTTGCGCTTTTGCAACAGCAACATCACTTTTCTCCGGTCTTGAAGCATGATTATGTGGTTTCTCATTGCGCACCCTGTGTTCATCTCCAATAAGAATAGTACTAGCAAAGCCAGTACAGTTTCCATAATTTCTTTCAATACAGTGCCAATACCGTAAATCACCCCGCACTCTGTTATGGCAAAATAGATACCCTTTCCATTTTAGCAAATCATTTCCTTTTTATGAGTTAACTATGTTGCATACTTCATCTGCATAGTGCCTTCGGAAAACAGTGCACTTTTTCTTTCCAAAATATTTAGAATGATATATTTCCATTATTATCACTTGACAACGCACAACAAAGGTTTCAACAAGCAAGTTCTCTGTTCGCCAGTCAACTACGAACTGATGAGCAACCATTCAATAAAACACTCAGAATATAGACGATCACGCGAGGCCTGTTCCTCCAGTTAGGTTTTAGGCGAAGTTCAAGATTTTCGTACCTGCGATCACAAGAAGAGGTTAAGTTTAGGGATCGGCATCTTATATTTTGTTTTTCCAAAACGCAGAGGTACATGTATTTTATAGCAAGGACGCTGCAAGCGGGGGATCAACGGATGCGAAGCACCCGGGCGCCAGGTCCCGGGGGCTGCAGCTGGCGCTGACTGGGCCGCTGTACTCTAGGCCGGTAGGCGTCATGCTAATTCTCAAAAATAAATTCACATTTTTTTCTGTGCTGCACCATGCGTATGAAAGAAAATTGTTATACTGAAAAGACAATTTTTTTACCCCGTAACGTATTAAAAAAATGACCTACGTCCCTACGTGCCAAATGGTCTGTAAGCCAAACACAGTTTTTCATGCAACACCCTCCCGCGACTTCAGATCCGTCTCGTTCGACTTATTTCCTGTACCGCACCTATCTTTCGCTAATTGTAGTTAATTGCCGTGAAACGGGTGTTTTACGTTGGGGTGTATTCCCGTGTGTCATGAAGAATATACTGAAAGCGGTGAACCCCAGGGGAAAAATATTCCATCAAAAGCAACAGAAATCCAATGCCAGAGCAAAACTTTGTTCGTTGGCATTACACCCAAGCAATTTAGGTGAAGTAGGAAGTGTGTTTTTCTACTACGATACCAGAAGATTGTCACGGGTTCTCAGGCAATTACGATACAGATGTGTTCTTAGCTCTTCTCTTTCAAGACGTCCAAAGGCCGGCACTAGGGGATGGGGAGGGATACAGTGCGGTTATTCTTTTTTGTTGGAGTTAGAAATTCCTAAGCTCATTCTTCTTCAAACCTTGGCCTGATTACTAGTAAGTACTGTCTCATGCCTCAACCATTGCCCAGATTTGTTGTTTTTGTTTTCATTCTTAGAGTTAACAGCGGGGAAATATCTGAACTGCGTTGTTTCAGTCGGAAATATTTTTTTACTTCAGCAACAGGGCTTCACGTGTAATTGCAGAATCCTTCGATAGAATAGACATACCATACATAAAGAATTTACATGAGAAAATAGAGTATTAATAAGGAAAATATTCTAAAACCAAGAAAAGAAATTGCGGAGCCGAAAACGCTAGTTAGAGGAAACAGAAGGCTCTGAGAAAAAGTTCATATTTAAAGAAACCTGTAGTCGCCTAATGAGTAAGTGGTATAAATCAATACAAAATCATGTGCTGTATTAAAAAAAATTGTAAGCAAGTGGCATCGTGACTTTCCACAGATTCCCCTTTTCATCCTGTTGACATTACAACCACCACAGAAAATAAAATAACCAAAACATAACAAAATACCCCTACAAAGTAACATGCCCAAAACATGAAAACAAGTAACCACACAAAATAAAATGCCCACAATATTAAGAACCTCAAGCCACACAAAATAAAATGCCCAAAACATGGTAAGAAATTCTGTTAAAAGCACAATGAAGATAAAAAATAGGAGAAATATATGTTTTTAGAACTTAATACAAGTGCAAAACTGAAATAAAAAGAAAGAAAAAAAGAATTATTCCAAATTTCATTGTTACTTTAGATATTTTAACCTGTCGACATTTCGTAAATTGCACTTGCACTCAGTCAAAAAATATTACTTACAAGGACTCTACAGTAACTCTAAATCACTGTGCTCATATTTATAAGGTTTGCATAACAAATCAATTTAATAATGTTGCGCTTTCACTTAGGCACCAAATATTAGTTATTTCCCGCTAGGCCTAGACCTTTTAAAGAATTTTTAATAAGCGTAACACTCTTAAATTGATTTGTCATGCAAACCTCAAATGATCACAGCATTATAAAAATTACTAAAAATGCATATGCCTAGGCATCGGGCGTATCTATTAATGCTTTGTGCTCGAGTAACATTTCAGCAGAATTAATTTGATTTTCTATGAAAACTATATGAATATCAGCTCGGAGGACTGAAAATTATCAAAAAGCCCCGGCCTAAGGTCTGCTTAATAGTTTCAACCTCAGTAAAGCTCATTGCTAAAATCCTGGACTTCTATGCAAACCTAATGAAAATTAGCACGGCGGACTGAAAATTGCTAAAAAGGCCCAGGCCTAGGGCTTTATTATTATTTTTTTGTACCTGACTAAAAGTGCAACATTATCTTTAGTTCTTACTAGCAGGGGTACTCGGTATTTCCCGGGTAAATATTACTATTTGTAAAATCACCAAGTTCAGAGGGTGAAAGTTAATGAATGAAAAAGGTATGTCCGTAAATTTCTAGTAAACTTATTTTAAATTTTTTGATTTAGTTAATTTAATTACACGAAAGAAAAAAGAATTTGCATTATTTAAATTCTTTGTATTTCTGCCTGATTAGGAACCCGTTGGTGGTGAAAGCTAACATTAATTAATTTGTGTTTTTAATACATCATTAACCGGATATTTTTGCACTTTAATGTTATCTACGGCCTCTAACTTAGACCGTAGGTGGGGTATTGGAGTGCTGTATTGGGCTGCAGTTCTTAAGAGTAAAACATGTAATTTTTACGAAAATTTTGAATGGGGCCCCTTCACACCGGGCACCGACCCTTTCCGTCTGCGGTCTAAGTTAGAATACAATGAGGTAGTATACCAAATTTGGTTGTTCTAAATTGGAAACTGTAGATTTTACGAAAATTTTGTATGGGGGCCCATAGACCACGGGCCCCGACCCCTTCCAAAAAAGGTCTACCGTCTAAGTTAGAGTACCATGAGGTAGTATACCAAATTTGGTGGTTCTAAATTATAAACGGTAGATTTTAGGAAACTTTTGTGAGAGGGCCCTTTGACCCCGGGCCCCGACCTCTTCCAAAAACAGTCTACCGTCTAAATTAGAGAACTATGAAATAGTATACTAAATTTGGTGGTTCTAAATTGAAAACTGTAGGTTTTACGAAAATTTTGTATGAGGGGGCTCTGACCCCCGGGTTCCGCCCTCTTCCCAAAACCATCTACAGTCTAAGTTAGGGTTTCATGCGATAGTATACTAAATTTGGTTGTACTAAATTTAAAACTGAAATTTTACCAAAATTTTCTATGGGATCTACTTAACCCCGTGCCACGACTCGTTCCAAAAACCATGTACCATCTAAGTTAAAGTACCATGAGATAGTATACCAATTTTGGTAGTTTTTAATTGAAAGCAGTACTTTACGAAAATTTTGTATGGCGGCACCTTGACTCTTGGCCCCGACCCCATCCAAAAACCATCTACAGTTTAAGTTAGAGTACAATGAGACAGTATATTAAATTTGGTGGTTCTAAATTGAAAACCGTAGATTTTACGAAAGTTTTGTATGGGGTCTCTTTGACCCCTGGCTGCGACCCCTTACAAAAACCACATATGGTCTAAATAAGAGTTCCATGAGATAGTATAACAAATTTGGTGGTTCTAAATTGAAAACTGTAGATTGTACGAAACTTCTGTATGGGGGCTCTTTGGACCCCGCCTCCCCTTCCAAAAACTATCTACAGTCTGAGTTAGAGTACAGTGAGATAGTATAGGATATTTGGTGGTTCTAAATTAAAAGTGTGGATCTTACGCAAATTTTGTATCGGACTCCTGTCCCCGGGCCCCGACCCCTTCCAAAAACCGCCTACGGTCTAATTTAGAGTTCAACGAGATAGTATACCAAATTTGGTGGTTCTGAATTAAAAATAGCAAATTTTAGGAAACATTTATGTGTAAGCCTCTTGATCCCGGGCTCCGACCCCTTCCAAAAACCGTCTAACGTCTAAGTTAGAGTACCATGAGATAGTATACCAAATTCGGATGTTCTAAAACGAAAACTGTAGATTATACGAAAATTCTGTTTGGGAGGGGCTGTGACCCCCGGGATCCAACCCCTTCCAAAAACCGTCTACAGTCAAAGTTAGAGTTTCGTGAGATAGTATACCAAATTTGGTGGTTCTAAATTGAAAACTGTAGATTTTACGAAAATTTTGTATGGGGGAAGGGGGCTCTGACCCCGTGCCCCGACCCGTTCCCAAAACCATCTACCGTCTAAGTTAGAGTACCATGAGATGGTACACCAAATTTGTTGATTCTAAATTGAAAGCTGTACATTTCACGAAAATTTTGTATGGGGGCCCCTTGACCCAGGGTCCCGACCCCTTACAAAACCCATATATGTGATGGCACGGCGCCTCGGAACTACGATCCAGGAAACGGAGTGGCTTGTGGGTTGTTTACGTGCCGCTGTAGTGAGTACGTATCAGAAGTGGTGCACAGATGGCCAAACGACGAACCGTCGTCCAGCGGTGTCTCACCCGCAGCTCACTGATGCCAGAGGGAAGCGGAGTTTGTCGCGCATTGTTCACAGCGACCGCAGTGCCACAATGCGACAAATCACCGCAGCTAAAACAGTGGTGATCAGGGAAATATATCACAGCACACAGTCCATCGCAGCCTTCTGCGTATGGGCCTATGTAGCGAAAGACCCTGCCGGGTCCCCATGCTCACTGCACGTCATCGCCAACAACGCATTTAATGGGCCAACGATCATCGAGACTGGACTGTGAATGATTGGAAGAAAGTGGCCTGGTCTGACGAATGAAGATTGCTGGTACATCACGTAGACGGCCGAGCGCGGATACGCCGGTTACCAACGGAGGCCATGGCACATGGATGCACTGTTGGAAGGAAAGAGGCCCGCGTCGGCGGCGGTGTTATGCTGTAGGCCATGTTTTCTTGGGACACTTTAGGTCCCATTATCCCAATAGCATAATCCCTGACAGCTGCTATGTATCTGAACATCGTTGCGGACCAAGTTCCCCCATTCATGGCAACTGTGTTCACTGCTGGTGATGGCCATTACCAACAGAATAATGCGCCATGCCACACTGCCAGAATTGTCAAGGTGTGGTTTGAGGAACATGCGGGTGACTTTCTGTTAATGTCCTGGCCTCCAAATTCACTTGACATGAACCCAGTCAAACATTTGGGGTTCGACTTGGAAAAGCGGGTTCGCGCTAAATCACCACCACCCCGAAATGTACTGGAACTGGATGACCTGCTGTTGACATTATGGTACCAGATACCCCTAGATACCTATCGCCACCTCATCGAATCGATGCCTTGCGTAGTGGCCGCTGTTTTGCGGGCTAAATGGGGTCCTACAGCTTATTTGTTTGGTGGTCGTAATGTAATGGCTCACCGATGTATAGGATATCTAACCTACCAGCACGTGCCATCGACATATACAAATATTACTCTATGTGCGCTTATGACGCGATAGCTGCAGATATCGGCGTCTACTGTGCCTGCTGGCAATTTGCTTGACAGAAATAATAAACCTTTGTAAAAAAGGAAAGAATGAAAGAAACCCCAAAAGAAATTTACGGGACGGATTAAATGCAGTGATACTGAGATAAATTCTAAAGAATGTCTCACCATTGAAAATTGATTGACGTGCGATCATAAGACAAATTTTAAATTCAGTGGATTTTTAAACTGTATCCTTTGTGTATCACTGAAGATTTTAAATAAGATTTCTATAATCCCAGATCCTTTGTTTCTGATGAACATATTTTTTATTCTTAATTGGTGCTTATTTGCTTATTAGATGACCAGCATTTGCTTGTGGCATTTGAGACAGGTGGGAAGCTAACTTCGGATGACCTCTCTCTCCAAACTAGACTGAGACTGCCGACGCCAAGTGGAGAAGATAAACAAGTTAATATCAAAGCAGACTGGATCTTCCAGGAACACAAAGTGCAAGCTGTGGTTAGTACACTTTGCATGTGAATAAACACTTATTAATTGAAATACGCATTCATTTCTGAAAGAAATGGGATTGATATTAATAACAGAATGAAGGCCATATACGTATTTTAGTGCTTATCGTTTTACCACGGAGATTAATGTCTGTGCGTATTACTGCATGTTTAAGAAACGAGTATTAAAATATAAATAATTTTCCTCATTTAGCGAAATACAAGCTATCGTTTTAGCTATCTGCGGCATGTTTTTCAATTATGGTCCTTTTTCCTTAAAAGCAAAACGCTCCCCACCCCCACTTTCGATTTAATAACGAGGAACTATACACCAATTATGTAAAAAATAGTAGAAATATCCTAGTAATCCGATTTATTGGCATAGGAATATATAAACAATCGTTTCCAAGCTTTAGCACATCAACTAGGTGGCTTTCTCAAGATAGATAAACAGAAACTGCCAGAAACCGCAGTTTCTGTCTATCTTCCTTGAGAAAGCCATCTGGTTGATGTGCACAAGCTTGGAAACGATTGTTTATATTGGGTTGATGCATAAGTTAATGCCGTTTTTTCCACGCACTACAGGAATGCATTACATCGGAAGGGAAAACGGAATCAATCAACTATATATCCCCCCCTCTTGTTTACGATGGTGTCCCAACGTCTGGATAATTCTGCAATTCCATTCTTGAAAAATCGTCCTGGTTTTGCAGCGAAGAAATCATCAAGGAAATTCTGGAGATCAACATCATTGTTGAACGTTTTGCCACGGAGTGCATTCGACAGAGATCGGAACAGGTGATAGTCTGAAGGGGCGACATTTGGGGAATAAGCACGATGTGGAAGGGTCTCCCATTTCATGTCCTGAATGACCATTTTGGTCATGTTTACACTGCGAGAGCGTGCGTTATCATGTTGGAGAAGGACACCATGGCGCCGATGTGGCCGTTTCTGCTAAATTGCACCCTCCGCACGGCGGAGTTGTTCACAGTAGAGTGCAACGTTGATGGTCCGATTCCTCGGCAGCATTTCCCAGTGAATAATGCTTTCCATATCCTACCAGACACACAACATGACCTCCGCAGGATGAAGGTCATGTTTTGGACGAGGTGTGGGCATCTTGTTTGGGATTAACCATTCCCTCCGATGCCTGAAATTCACATACAGGCACCACTTTTCATCTCCAGCAACAATACGTGACAGAAAGGGTTTGTGTTGCTGAGAACATTCGCGATAACAGGCGAGCAAGGAACCACATATGGCAACACGCTGATTCTTGTTGTCATCTGTGAGAGTGTGAGGCACCCAAGACCCCAATTTCTGGACCTTTCCCATAGATTCCAGGTGTCGCACCACTGTGGCCTAATCACAGTTCATCTCAGTGGCCAATTCGCATATGGTTTGACGCGTATCCAAGTGGATGAGATGGTTCAAACGATCCTCGTCAAAGTGAAATGGACGACCTGAGCTTGGACAGTCGTTGAGGTCAAAATTGCCACCTCGGAACTGCTCAAACCATTTGTGGGCTGTCTTCGGAGCAATAGCATTCTCCCCATACTCAGCTCAAATTTGTCGAGTAGCCTCGGTGGCTGAGAATCCTTTGTTAAACTAGTAGAGGAGCAGATGCGGAAATGTTCATTCCCTCTACTTGACACTCCATACTTCCGGACCTGAAAACCAAAAAAACATTAACCACAATCACACAACGCAATATGATTTAGATACACGATATTACTGGCTACATTTTGATATACAACTGGCCATCTGCACCGTCACTACTGACCTGAGAAACACTCGTGAAATAAAACGGCATGAACTTATACATCAACTCTATATATTCTTATGCCAATGAATCGGATTACTGGCATAGTTTCGCAATCCACTTTCGACTTCGTTCAATGTTCTAAACAGCCTGCTTCGAAGAAAATTAGTAGGTTCCTACTGATCATTGGAGGAAGCAGCAGCGCAAACGACACTCTATTATTCCCACCTGCGATTTGCAGTTTCGAGTTGTCTTGTTGGAGGGATACATACCGTCTCTGTACGAATCCTAGGTAGCACTGAAGCATCACACAATCCCCGCACTCCAGTTGTATCGAGCAAAGTTTTGCATTGATGACATACCCATCGGAAACTAGTTCGAGGTTCACTACATCCTCAAAATTTCGACCCACGACATTGTCTTCGTTTTGAATCAGTCACTATTTAGTACAGAAAGTGCAGGCTGATTTGGTTCAAGTTCCTGCTGTTTGACGTTGGGATCTTTGAAGTAGATCCAATTTTCTTCGCACCCGACTATCTTGATAAAAAGGTGATGAAGTGTATTCGCGAGGAGTTTCCTGCACACCTCGGTGGCATGTTCATTTCTCAGTTCATCTTTTGCAGAGCATTTGAACTACTCCTGGATACCTTACCAGTGCGTGGCATTTGCCGAATTGCAGTTTCTTATGATAAGCCAAGCTCGGCGCGAGTGCCTAGTGGCGTAGGGAGTTACCCTCTCCTGGTATTAGAGATTCCGATTTCCTTGAACTGAACTTGCCGCACAAATCACGAATGGGGACTGTCCCTCAACTTCAGCTTCACATATTTCTCGGACCGCTTGAATAGTTTTTAATCCTTTCTTCCAGTAATAATGTAGAATTGCACGAATTTGAACCTTAACTCATTCACTGAAACCATTTCGAAAACTGAATGTTACGAACCGGGTACTTGTCATAGGAATGAACTCACGCAATGACTTTTTACTTTCTCTTGGTCCTACCTACGTGCAGAAGTACGCAAATTCAACAAACCGGGGTGCCAATGTACAACTTTTGCATAGTGAAAAACTTAGACGTGTAAAAATCCCCGTATTAAAACAAAAATTCACATATTAGTACAAGCTGAGAATGCATTATAGCAATGCCAAAGAAATTCAAAACATTTGAGCAAATCCGAAAATTGAATATCGTTCTGAGGGTAATATTACTTTATACTACATTACAACTGCGTTTAGAAATTGGGGTGTTATTTCTGCCTAATTTTCTTAGAGTGTAATGAACATTCAGTTTTTTAGTTCGGTGTATTATATGACTCCCCATCTTTCTCTTAAAATTCCTCCCCCCCCCCCCCGTCAGGTTCCTTTCCATCCCACTGACAGTTAGGTCCCTTACAGACAGTTCGAACATGGATGAAATCTATTCCTGTGCCTCGTAATACAGGTTTTCCAGTGGCATTTTACTCGTACGATAACAGCCTAGTGATCACCTCTTAAACTAAACTCAAGGGGGGAAAAGGAATTTAAAGGGAAAGATGGGGAATCATAATCACACCGGACAAACAATTAGTCACCGCTAACAGAAATGACAGTAGGAAGTTACCGGTTGCACAGAGGGCACTGTGATATCATTTTTGGGAGATAAATAGCCCTGACGTGGTATACAGGATCATTTCTGTCTCGTGCAGGGGTGAAGGGCAACGTGTGTGGGAGAAAATCGTTTTCATAATTTAGCTGCATGAAGTTGAGTTGCGTCTTGATTCATCCCTGAGTGATTCTCGTATAATTTGTGGACGTCAAGGATTTGACTGTGAGTTATTTTTATTTTTATTTCTTGTTCTTTACCTTCAAGTTCGAAGCTTTCTTTTTGTTTTCCGGTTCCAGGCCAACCGGGACTCCGTGCCTCCGGCATGGCGAACTTAATGATCCGACCTGAAACCATAAAGGTCACTCACAATGGGAAGTATCCCAATGTTAACATTTTGAAGGAGTTATTCGACAAACTTGACCATCCGGAACATTTGCACACAGTCCAGCGACTTAACAATGGACTTTTCACACTGCGGTTCCAAACTGCTGCACAAGCACTGCCATACCTTGAGCACCCCTTGACAGCCTACAAGGACGCTGCGGTGCACATTTCGCCAGTAGATGACGGCATTCGTACCGTCTATGTCAAACTCGTGCTCATCGACGTCCCTAATGAGAATATCTCTGCGGCACTTACTGGATATGGGGAGATTGTCACCCCCATTCAGAATGAGCAGCACACGCTCAACGGTCTGGAACACGTATATACAGGCACAAGAATTGTTCACCTGCGTATGACAAAACCGGTCCCAAGTTTCCTTCAGGTGGACCGTTGGAAAGCCATGGTTACATATGCTGGCATGATACGCACATGCCGTAGATGTGGTCAAGCTGACCACTTTGTTCCTCAGTGCCCGTCCCGAGCTTGCCCCTACTGTGGTACATTGGGGCACTTAGAGATCTCGTGCGAGCAAGTCTGCTCTAAGTGCGGTGCGGATTCCCACACCAAATCCAAATGCACCCAGTCATTCTTCGCAGATGTTGTAGCCGGGCCTTCAACAGCTCCCCTTGTTTCCAATGAGGAGTTTCCAGAGCTACCCTCCACTGGTACTATTGTTGTTCCCTGGGACTCTGCTGTTCCTGGTGCAGTTGTTACCATAGACACGGAACATGTTGCTTCTATGGAATTACCGGTTGTCATACCTGTCGATCCAACTACAAAGAATGTCGTGATTTCTGTTGTTCAAGAGACCTTGGTTGCAGACTGCCACGTAGATCCTGGAGCCTCTCCTGCTGTCTCATCAGTGCAAGATCTTGAGGTTCTTGATACCCCATCTATAGAGGTCACCTCACTGCCTCTCGCCGTTGAATCGGCTGTTGTTGTTAAGTCTGAGCCTCCCATGGACGCCGACGTATGTACGGAGGTCCCTGTGCCTAATTCACCTGCTTCTCCTGACGCACAAGTCGGATTTGTTTCCACTGTTGCACTTACCGAGGTTATTTCGGATGATAACAACGTTTTAATAAATTCCATTGATGATGTTGCTTTCACCTCTCCCGTCGGAACTGTCTCCATTACTTCCCCCTCCGGGGACAAGGTTGTACCTGTCGTCCATTCCAGCGGACCGCCGGGACGTGTTGCTGTTACTACCCACGATGTTGCTCCTACCAGAGACTCTCGTCCTGCTGACCGATCCTTCCGTCAACAACGACAGCCCTCTCCATCATCGGAGGGCCGAACTCACGGCAGCCGTTCGGCAAGTGTCCATCCTGGCCGTCGGACTGATCTCCCGTCCAACTGGAGGAGGGGGAACTTCACCCAAGTAGCCGCCGACGGAACCGCCACCGGTATCACAACCGTTCCACCTCTGGAGGTTTGCATCGTTAGTTCTAAATGCCGGTTCACGTTTTTAAAATGGGTGGGTTAATTTGAATCTACCCTTTTTTCCTTACGGACCTTTGTTTAGTGTATTCTTTGTGTTTCACTCATATGCTTTACCTTCAACCTTAAAGTTTTAACTTTAAATATTCACGGACTTCGGTCCCGGTCAGTAAGGCGTTGGCTCATCGGCTGGATTATGACCCAGGATATTGATATCCTGTGTGTCTAGGAAACATATTTTCAGAGTTTTAGGCATGTTTCGGATTTTCGTCATTACACTAATGCCCCGTGCTGGTTTAGTCTTTCTCCGACTAGTCAGAGGGGCGTCGGAATTATTGTCAACCCTAACTTCCAGGGTCGACAACTAAAATTTCAATATGATGATGAGGGTCGAGTGACTGCTGTCAGCTTCGCCCTCGCTGAGTTTAAAATTCGCGTTATTTCAGTCTATGAGCCAACGGTACCCGCCCAAAGGGGTAGATTCCTCAGGAGTCTTCCTTTATTTGGGGGTGAAGGCTTCCTCATTTTGGGGGTGACTATAAACTTGTAACGGAGCCTCTTGATAAAGAGGGGCGTACCTGGAAGAAGGGCCCGTCCCGGGCTGTCTTCTCCGGGTTCATGTCGGGGACGGGGCTGGTGGACGCTTGGCGTTCTACTCACCCTGGTGTCTTTGACTGGACTTGGATGGATGGCTCGGTTCGGACCCGCCTGGACAGGATTCTTGTGGGGGCCCTGGGTATTGTGACCTTGTGTCTTTTGTTCATTGTGATGTTAATTCAGTGTTTCTCCTTCTGAGTGATCATCGTGCCGTTTCTAGTTACATCGTTCTAACAGGGGCACGAACTCAGGACCCGTGGAGGATGAATCTGAATCTTCTCGAAGATTAAGACATCATTCAGGGCCTTGAGAGGTTACTTCGGCGCGAAATTCAGTCTGAGATTCATCACACTGGTGAGTGGTAGAAGGGGGTTAAACTTAAAGTGAAGTCTTATTTACAACTTCAGGGGAAACTTTTGGCTCGTCAGCGGCTTTTGGAACGAACTCGCCTTGTCTGTATGTTGCGTGCATGCAAAGCCGGGCAGCAAATGGGAGCGCAGAATGATAGTATGATTGCTGAACTTCAAGCTCAGTTGACAGATTTATATTGTAAAACCGGCCAAATATGCACACAGGACTCTATTTCACAAAATTTGGAAAACGAGATTTCACTTGCAAGTTTATTTGCGAAATTTTGCAGAAAAAAAATTGCTTCCCAGGTCATTCTTGCCTTACAGCATGAGTCACGCTTCGTGACCTCTCAACAAGACATTCACAATTTGTTTTTTTCGCATTTCAGAGACCTGTTTGCATCTGATGACGTGCAGCAGTCGTCCGTCGACTCTTGGGTCGCTGACGTGACCCAACTCGACGCCGCGGCTTCTGTGCTTACATCGGGACCTGTCCGTGTTTCTGAGGTAAGGCAAGCCATTGCCGGCTTGTGTAAGGGTCGCAGTCCGGGTACTGATGGTATCCGTGTCGAATTTTATAAAAGTTTTGTTGATTTGCTTGCTGAACCTCTATGTGATGTTTTAACCATGTTCTGGCCGCCCCGGTGACGCAGTGGTCTGAGGCGCTGGCCTCTGATCGTTCGTCCGTAAGGGGTCCGGGTTCGAATCCCGGTCAGGCATGGATGTTGTGCTTGTCTTACGGCACTGGCTCTCTCCCTTCCCTGGAACCAGTGACCCTAAATTAGGGACGGGCGACTGCTTATAGCCCATTGAGTTGCTCACGGTGGTCGTTAAACCTCCAACCAAAAAAAAAAAAAAAAAAAAAAAAACATGTTCTGTCAACTGAGCAGTTAACTACGACGATGCGGCCTGGTCAGATCGGTTTGGTTAACAAGCGGCCTAATGGTCCTGGTCGTCATTTGGGAGAGTGGAGACCAATCACTTTTCTCAATTACGATTATAAGATTTTGGCTAAAGTCCTTACTAACCGACTGATTAGGGTTATTTCTGGCCTAGTAGGCGTGTGCTAGGTTTCTGGAATCCCGGGGAGAAGAATTTTTCAAAATTTAGTCCTCGTGCTGGACGGTATTCACTACCTCGACCGCAAGAGGTTGAAGTGCTATATCCTTTCTTTGGATCAGAGCAAAGCCTTTGACAGGGTCTCTCACAAGAACCTTGTGACCCTGCTGAAGGCTTGCAACTTTACCCCAGATTTTGTTCACATGGTGAAGGTCTTGTATACTAATACCTTTAGCTTTATCCGAGTCACCGGTCAGCCTACAGACTGCTTTCCCGTCCGGAAAGGGGTCCGCCAGGGCTGCCCGTTGTCTGCTGCACTTTTCGTACTGAGCATTGAAACTCTCCTCAGGAGGATTCAATCTGCGCCGAATATCTCTGGCATCCCTGTTCAGGGTTCGAGCTATACAACAGCTGAGCTGAAATACCTTGCGTATGCAAATGACGTTGTTCTTTTCCTTCGGGATAAGATTTCCTTGAGAAATTTGTTTCATGTTTATGATGTTTATGCGGACAGTGCAGGCGCTGCGTTGAATGTGGATAAAACTAAAGACTTGTGTTTTGGGGATTGATCACCTGACGTTTTGCCGTTTGTAGGCTCAACCGATGATCCCATAAGGATCCTCGGTGTTTACTTTGATAAAAGGGGGTTCCCCGCGAAACGGGGCGCTCTGTCCAACAGAAGCTCACATCGGAATGTGCTTGGTAGGAGGGTTGCCAAATTTCTGTTTTTAATAGGGCTAAATTGGCTAACAGTCTCTTGGTTTCCAAAATTGCTTTTTGCGGTACCCTACATCCCCCGACGTATAGGGTCCTTTTGGCTCTCAATTCTCTCATTTTTTGATTTATTTGGAAAACTAAAGCTCTCCTTTCTCGGGTTGCCTGGTTCAACCAGTCCATCGGAGGGGACTGGGTGTTCGGCACATTCTTGCGTGGTGTCGCGCGTTGATGTTTTTTAATATGGCCTACTTCCTGAAGAACGATTCTTTTCCTACATTTAATTTTGCGTGTTATTTTATTTCCTATAATCTTAGGTTATTTCCTTTTGCTTGTAACTACCTTGGGCCTAGAGCTCCCAGGGCCGGTGGACCACATGGCACTACCATTTGGGAGGCTAGATTGTTAACTAGCCAGAACATCAGGTGTTCCTCTTGGCATCAACCCGATGCCATCTATAATGTATTATTGCCATCCTTTGCTCCTCGCATTCAGCGCAGGTTTCTTGCCTTGGGGATGAACTGGAGTGTCGCATGGGCCAATGTTGCGTTTGCGGGTGTGGAAGGTCGTTTGCGGGTGTGGAAGGTCGTTTGCGGGACCTGCAGTGGCGCTTGGCCCATGGGGTGATTTTCACCCATGATTCCCTTTTTCGTTGGGGAGTCACCGACTCTCCAGGCTGTCCCCACTGCGGACAGCCGGAGTTTTTATTCCACCGATTTGTGGAATGTCATTTTGTTCGCAAAGTTTGGCAACTTTTGTCTATATGGATTTCTGTTAATATGTGTAATTTTAAAATTATTGTATTTAAGCACCCGCTACCTGTCTCCGGTCAGCGTGCTTATGGTTTAAAGGTGATCCTTGCTACTACTTGTTATGTGTTACATGATACTGCTTTGTCTGACCACGTTAGGCTTTATACTCATAGGCCTGATGTGGTCGCTCTCATTGTCAAGATCCGATTGCGTGAGAGGGTGATTTCCGACTTTCACCACTGGCCGGAAGACGTTTTTCGCGTCCGATGGCTTTGTTGGTCTCGGCTAGTTTCTCTTCGCAATAATGCGCTCTGTTTTCGGTTCTGAATGTGTTTTCTGTTCGAGCATGTCGCATACCTGATGACCGCTGCTCTTTTTACCATGTTTCCTGTTTGTTTATCTTGATCCTGTGTTTGCATCATTAATTGTATTTACATGCTTTTCTACTGTGTATATGTTGTCTCTTCTTTGTCTGCATTTGTCTATGGTTGGCCCGCTCTTTTGTTCTGTCTGTTGTCTGTGGCAGGTGTTGTGCCTTTCGGACGGCAGTTTAGACCACCTCCTGCGTCTTTGTCACGCCTTTCGGGCTGGGAGGGTGTGACAAATGACTTTTCATGTTTTTTTTTTGTTGTTGTTGTGGTTGGAGGAGTTTAGATGTGGGTCCACTTTTTCTCTAAGCACTTCTACCCTGTTTTCAGGGATGCTTCTTCTTTGGAATTGTTTTTGCGTGTGTTTCGTCTTACGTGTTTGGTAAGTAAGGTAATTAGTTTCTTTTCTTTTTGTTGTTTATATGTGAGATTGCGAGAGTGTTTGTGTGTGTGTTGCAACTCGATGATGATAGTGCATTCATTGGCTGACCCATATTATGGGTTTCAGCGGAACAGTGTACAGCCTTGTGCTGTACCACAGTTCACTAACTGAGCGTGTGTGCTGAATTTAGTCTGTAATGTTGGTCGTAAGACAGACTTTACTAAGTGGCAAAAAGGAATCATCGTGTTTGGCCATGCTCACGGACACAAAGTGAATGAAGTCGCCCAATTTGTTGGTGCGTCGGAGCGTACTGTCTTGCTGGTCTACAAACACTGGTGTAGTTCGCAGTAAACTGAAAATCAGCGACGTAACTGTGGCCGGAAAACGATTCTCACAAAGAGGGGCCGCTGCCATGTTTCACGCCTAGTAACTGCAAATCGGTGTCAAAACAGGTAACAATTGCTTCAAACAGTCAATGAAAGTCCACTCCAACCAATTTCCGAAAGGACATTGCGACGAGAACTGCGTGCGATGGACATCTGGAGCAGAGTACCACGGAAGAGGCCTCTTTTAACAGCAAGTGAGGAAGTTGCACGTTATCAATGGGATCAGAGGCACCAAAACTTTACTGTGCAGCATTCGAAACGAGTAATTTGGTCTGACGTGTCTCGGTTTTGTTTATAATCAAAGAGGGTATTTATTAAAAATGATGAGATTGTACAAAATGAAAACATGAATACAAAACAATATTTACAAACCTGTTTTAAAAACATGATGACCAGGTAATGAAAAGTAAAATAAAGGAGGTTAAATCTCCTACGTAACAAAAAGAATTATGTGAAAGCCTGATGATAAACAATAGTTTGAAGTGTTCGTAAATAACAAAGCAGTCCAACAAGTAAGGAGGTAGAAAGTAATGGAGAACCGTAGGTCTCCCAACATGTATGAAGTCTATGTAAATCGTTCATAAGTTCGTTATGACAGTTTTGTGAATAACAGAAAAAGTCAGCTTGCAGCTACTGGTGAACGAAGTGAAAAGATGAAAAGTACGTAAAAATTAAAATATAGCTGAGTTATGAAACAATTTCAGTTGATTGACGAGTCTATTATAATTGAGCGATGAGTCAATTATAGTTTTCCAAAAATTTAGAGAAAAAATATGAATTATATAATTGGTACATAAGAAACAAAAGAAAATTCATCTTAGTTTTGTGTACAAAAAGAAAGTGAGCTTGTAGCTATTGGTAAACGAAGTGAAAAGATGAAATGTTCGTAAATAATAAAACAAAATTGAGCGATGAAACTATTTGAGTTGAGCGACGAGTAAATTAAAGTTGAACAATGAGTCAATTTGTAGTTTTCCAGTAATGTATTAGGTGCTTGAATTAATTCCCGCTGTTTTTTGCCACACAAAAACATGTGTGCTGCCACAGAACGGTACAGGATAGTCTATTCTAAGTAGTGTCCGTTGGCAGCTACGACCCTTTCCCACCGGTGGGGTAACAAATGGATTCCACGGTAGAAAAATGCAGGTTCTTTCGAGGCGGACTATTTATCCAGCCATTTTTGGATATTCACGACAGAAAGGAAGTGCTACTCTGACAGGCAATGTTGTAGCGACCGCAACAAATGGAAGTCCGAGGGAGCAATGTCCTGGGATTAAAGCGGGTGGGGTAAGAAGTCCCAGCCAAGTGCCTCAAAGAGTTCCTTCACGGAATTGGCGACATTAGGTCTAGCGTTGTCGTAGAGAACAATAACCTTGTCATGTGGTATCCAGTTTCCGAGCTTCTGGATCATTCCCATTGCCTTTAAACGTTTGCTAACCGTTGACTCATCGACCCGTAGTGTTTCTGACAACTCGTGGTGCATCTGACACGAATCCTCTTCCAATAAGGCCTCCAATGTGCCATCTTCGAACTTTTTCGGATGTCCATAGCGCTCTTTGTCCTTCGCGTCATATTCGTTGGTTTTGAAGCGTCGGAACAACTCTCTGCATGTTGTTTCCGACAGGGCATGTTCCCCATAGGCCTACACTAGCAAACGATAACTTTCCGCTGCAGATTTCTTGAGATAAAAGCAGAAGAGTAATGCTTCCCGCAAATGCTCCTTTTTTGGTATGAAACTCGACATCGTGAATGCGATACAAACTCGTGTTCTGTGCCCTCCGATCGTGTGTCACACACTGCTTCTCCCAGACTACGGACAATACGTGCGTGCGCAAGGGAGGTCACGTGTGGCCCGGGTCACAGCGCACCACTGCTGCGCTCTATTGGGCAACAGCGGGAATTAATTCAAGCACCTAATAGGTGAAAAAATGAGTTTTAAGATTCGTTCAAAGAAACGCACAAAAAAGTTCGTGATCACAGTTTTGTGTATAAAAAGAAAAAGTCAGCTTGTAGCTATTGGCGAACTAAGTGAAAAGAATAAAAGTACATAAAACTTAAATTATAGTTGATCGTGAAACTATTTTAGTTGAGCGACGAGTCTATAATAGTTGGGCAATGAGTCTTTTTGTAGTTTTCCAGTAATGTAGGTAAAGAAATGAATTTAATACAGATGTCAGAAAATAAAAATTAGCTAATAAATAATGTAAAATTAGTAGAATTGTGAGGAATGTGCGAAAGCTGGAACTGTAATTTGTTGCGGTCAATTAACTATGATGTTTTGTAGTAAAAAAAACGGAGAGCTAGTAACTGGACGGTATTCTTCGAGAAAAACTTCAAGTTCCAGACAGAACAGGGCTGAAGAAGCCTATTTCATCTTCGGTAATATGGAGTTTATCAGCATATGCTTGTAAGCGTCGAATATGACACCGTCGATTGGAGTCTTTTTAAATTTCGGAGAGTTGACAAGCTACTATTTTAAGCTGCGAGACCAATTTGGGAAATTGATGAAGATTGTTGGAGTACACAGGAAAGTTTTTAAAACTGGTTTTGGGGGGAAGTAGAAGGAGACGTACCAGGTCGTCGTGAGGAAATGGTGAATTTGGAGCAGAAATAGATGAAATCATGACTGTGACTTCAGCAATAGATAAAGGTGCACGTTCTATCGAAGTTTTTCATAAACCTCCGCGGAAGGAGTGGAATGTCAGCTGGCAGCTGTGCATCAACGAAGGTATCTGAGCCAGGAGCCAGTGAAGTAGGTAGGTTATCATCAGTATCAAGTAGCATAGGGGTAGAAACAGTTATTATCTTCAGAAGAATTCAGGTTAGAAGCGAGAGTCTCCCTCTCGTGTGACACACTAGGGGTGAGGGGGGGTTGTGATGGTATCGGTTTTACTTCTGTTAGAAGTTAGTGAGTTTTTGAAACTTTGTTGCTGCGCTTCTGTGATTGACGAGCTGCAAGTAATTCTTGTGGGGATATATCTGAGGAACTGTCACCTGCGTCCGAATGGTTGGCATCATCACCATCGTTAGGAAAATCGGTATCATCCTGTAAAGCAGTAAAACTATTTGTAGTAGCAAGGGTGGTTGAATAAGTACAAGTAGTAGTAGGAGGAGGAATAAATAAAGCGAGAGTCGCTGGTTGTGGGCTTGAAAGCAGGAGGCTTGGCGCACTGTGTGTTTCATCATCCGGCAACTCTTGGTCAACGAACGTCTTTGAAGGTTGGGTAGTGGTTGAAATGTTGGAAGTCGTAGTAGGGGGAGCAGATTGAGGAACATTATGAACATCAGTACAAAAAGGTGTAGCAGGAGTTTTATGGTGGGGGGCAGGCCGAGATTACGTGACCCATGGCCTTGCACCCAAAACACTGGACGCCAACAAATAAATCACATGTGTAACGGTGAGAATTGGAGAACACTGTCAATGATGCAGGGCGGTTCTGGATGACTGCATCAAATGGAAAGATGACTCCACAGTGCCGCCGGAAAATCCGCGCGGCAGTAAAAGTATATGTAGCCGGAGCTGCTGGTAAACATTTCGTCTGACCGACGACTTTGCTCAGTGTAGAAAGAAGGTAAAGCAAAAGTTCGTCTGGAACTTTCGGTGGCACAGGTGACAAGGTGACAGTAACAGGCCGTTGAGTCAACGGTATTAGATTCAAGTGGGACGACTACTTCAAGTCAGTACCAGTTGCAAGAACTGTATCTATCATTTCTTGTGTAGCAAAAAACAACAACAATATCCCTTTGAAAACTGTAAAAAATCAGTTACTGCAATTAATGGTAACACTTTTTGAAGTCCTGCAGTATAGTGATTAATGTAAGTGTTGGAAAAGAAAAGTCCAAGTTTAAGCTTGTCAACAAGCTGCTTACCGTAAATTGATTCATCAGAGAATTTCAGTCGGAGGTCGGAATCCACACGTATGATAACCATGAAGTTGATGTGAGCAGATGAGATAGGACTAGAAAACGTTGAGGCAGATGAAGCACTGGGAACCTTCCCGGCATATGCCTTTGTAGAAGTAGAAGGTATAGGATTGCTTACTGAAGTTTTTGTTAATGGTGGAAAATCCTGGTTGGGAGGCGTATAGCTACAAGTAGCGTGCACAGATGCAGTAGACATAGCTGAGGTTGATGTAACTTGAGTGGAGGCCAGTGTCGAAGAACTTGAAAAAGTATAATCCATGGCAGCCAAATCACAGACACTCGGTGGGGCGCCAGACTTAGAAGCATAATAACTAAAACAAAGATGTACAACTTGTACACTGACGAAGAAAATCCAGAAAATAAAAATAAACTAACGTTGCAAGCAAACTATCAGCACGTGAACAAGTACCTTAACTTAAGGCACAAGCTCAAATTCCCGAACTCCAGGAGTACGGTGACCTAGAAATGGCGCAGCGGGGTCACGTCTCTATAAGCTGGGCGACACGGAAAGCGGTTTTACCAGAACACCGACTAAATTCGTTTTTGTTTGTACTCCAATGACGGGAAGCGACGAGTGCATCGCAGGCCCAATGAAGCCTTTAATCCTGATCGTGTCGAAGGTGTTGTTCAGGCTGGAGGGGGTTCTGTGCTGTTTTGGGGATGTTTTTCGTACCACGAAGTGGGCGTTCTTGTTGCAGAGACGATGAATTTGAACCAGCATGCGTACCTCCGCATTCTGAGTGACGAAGTGTTGCCCTTTGCCCTGCATATCCAGGAGCAGCATTACAGTGCCACTCCTGTCTTCCAAGACAACAGTTGCCATGTGCAGAGGGCTAAAACTGTGTATGAGTGGCACGACAAACAATCAGCAATACTGTCTCACCTCGATTGCCCCTCCCCCAAATCCCCAGATTTAAATTCTATTGAAAATCTGTGGGGCCATTTGGAACAGAAGGTGAAACGCCGGAATAGGCACTCACTTACTTTGGCGGAACTGCGGGACCAATTGATGCACGAGTGGCTTAAAATCGATGTTCAATACATCCACAACTTTACGAAGTATCTACCACACCAGATTCTTGCTGTTATCAAGGCAAGAGGCGTCGTCACCCATTATTAGGTAAGTTCTGACAGGAGTAACTAATTTTTTGTGCGGTGTACTTATAATACACCGAACTAAAGAACTGAATGTTCATTACATTATAAGAAAATTGGCTAGAAATAACACCCCAATTTCTAAACTCAGTTGTAATGTAGTATAAAGTAATGTTACCCTCAAAACGATATTTAGTGAGTCTGCATTTAAGTTAGTAAATTCATACTTTTAGATAACGTACTTCGATTTCGGAGAGGGAGAATTATGCCTCCAAATCTTCTCAAATCCAGAACAGCGAATCTATTCCTCACTCAGACTTTTCTCGTTTTTTAGAAGCAAAATTTTACAAAATTATAAATAATTATTTTTGAGGCCCTCCAACATCGCGGGTCGGTCATCGCGCCTTATCTTCATTGGCTTCCCTGTAAACCCGCCCATGGCCATCAGGAAAGGCAACACACCTAAGTATTACTCGGGACTCAAACCCTGGTCCAGTGGTAAGTAAAACGAAGGTCCGTGCCCTAGACTGCACTCGACCAAGGTGTACAATCATCATTTCCTTTTACCTTTTACACGAAACATGAGGTTGTTCGGTCACAGAAGTGAAAAGGTCTGTTCACGGCAGCAAGCATCTAGCAGTAACAAACTATGCGTTTTCAGAATAGCACATTTCAATTGAGGCGCGTAATTGCTTCAATTTTCTCATTCCAGAGAATCAGAATCTGCCTGCCCCCTCAGCATCCAATGTTCATGAACCGCAGGGAAAGATTATTTTTTCATTAGTCTACATGCATTCACGGAACACCTCGGGGAGAAATTAGTTTCTTTTAGAAGCAAGGCCTGGACATCTGTATACTAGATGTTTCAAGTTTGCCTCTTGCATTCCGCATGGTCATTTACAGGGCCTAAGCTGAATCTGTTAAAGTACGGAGGACTTGTTCCGTGCTCCGTAAAAATTTTATTAAAGAATTTGTTAGTTTTGCTTCTTCCCTATGAAACTCTTGAGAAGAATCTGTGGACTGGTCTACCTTCGTCTTCGCCATCCCATCTCTTTTGCCATTGCTGTATTTTTCTCTTGAAAAGCTTTGTTTTCACACTCTGAAGTGGTTCTTTCACCATTAATTCTACTGTCGGTTGCTTGCTTGTCCGCAGGTTTCAATTCCTTCTATACCTCGAGGGCTTCTTGTCCAATGAAAGAACACGTGCGCATTTAAATCCAAAAGTACTTGTCTGATATCTCTAACAATTTCATTAGATGTACCAAATTTTCTCAATACCAACAGAACAGCCTGGTTATGAGAGTAAAGATTTATGTCTTCGGTTCTCTTGTTAGTTGATGACCTATGCAATGCCTCCTTAGTAGCAATTAGCTCCACCTGGAATACGGAAGCTTCATCTGATAGACGAATGCATTTAGACATGGATACTTTTCCATCTGAGTAGTCGCAGAAACCTGCTCCTACTTTTCCTTCCGATTTTGACCCATCAGTAACGATTTCTTTTCCAACTTGCTGAGGCTCCCTTTTATCACAAGTCGGACAGAGAAGTTTAGCCGGCTGCGTTAACCAAGATCTTCTTTCTATTTTAGATGCGAGGAATTCGACATCAAATTTTGTGTCTTCCCTGAAAACGTTTAGCCTAAAAATACGGGCTTCTCTTTCGATAAGAATATCCAATGATTCATACCCAGTCAAAACCTGCAGGGCCGATGTCGAAACTGTTCTTAAGCAGCTGGAGTTGCTCACAAGAACTTTGCGTTGCATTTGAAGGATCTTCCTCTTTACTTTCGAGGTATCCTTCCACCATGCTCCACATCCGTAGGCGACTAAGCGCCCTATATTTCACACTTATAGATAATTTCTTAGTTTCTCCAGGTATTCCCATACTCGAAATTCGATGAATGAGTTTTAAACAACGTTGGTTTATTTTGTCCAGGTGTGGGATACCCGAGAGCGTTGCGTCTAAGGTCACACCCACAGATATGGAAATTCCTTTGCTGCTTTAATTGTTACTCCCTTAAATTTACAAAGTGGTTGTGATTTCATTTTTTCCGATTTGGGAAAGGCAAGCAATGATGTCTTTTCAGGTGCAAATTCCAACTTGAATTGTTTGCTCCACTCATTTCCTCAAGTGCTATGTGGATTTTTATGTATATGGACGCCACCCGCAGTTGGTCTTCAAGAGCGTACACCAGTCTTTTCCAAATTGGGAATCCCTGAAGCTTAGAAGCATAGGAGTAGGGTTCTTCGATAAAAACAACATTTATCCTTTTTTCTTCCGCAGTCAGTTGAATGAAGTCGGTTGCTGCTCTTGCATGATGGTTTTGTTGGCGCACCTTTAAACACTTAGGTGAAGAATCAGCCATAGTTTATTTTGTTTCACGCTGATCAATCTCCTTCACCAAGCATGGATAAGTTTGCTCTAGACGTGAGTGGTTTTTTTTGTAATTTCAATTTAAACTTCTTCATTGGCTTTGACACTTCGAACACTTTGCTTCTTTTCACAGGCCCAGCGTTTGTGTCCTGATTCGCCACACTTGGCACATCGGTCAAAGACCTTCTGACATCGGTTCTCGAAATGGCCGAACCCGTTGCATTTAAAGCAACAAACTTCTTTTATGTACTTGTTAAAAGGAAGTACACTCCACTCTCAAGTTTAGTCAACATTTCTTCTGAATAACTTTGAAAACATTTGGGTTGACTTCGGCCACCAAATATTTTCTTTCATTTTCCCCAAGAAATAGAGAATTTTATCTTGAGATCCTGTTTTCCAAGTTCTCGATTTTGTTCAATTAAGCTGCTGTGGATCTCTGCCTTTGAGAGTTCTTTGTCCACCCCGTAGGTAAAAATTGTGGGGTTTTTCCTTTGAAGTTTCTTTGAAAACAAAACCTCATTTGTTAGAGGGTTTGATTTAATTTCATCTTCTAACTTGGTTATTTCTTCTTGATTGCAACATCCTGCCACAACACCACCTTTGTTTACTTTTTAAATTCCCTTGACTTCTATCTGGAGTTTAGAAGGATTTATGCCATTTTGCAATTTCTTTTTCACTTTCTCTGAAGTTTTATCTTCTTTAGGGAAAGCTAATAGAACATACTTCTGCTCTTTCATTTTGTACACCTTAGAGGGACTTAACAGCATCCGCATACGAACTGGGATGCATGTTAGGTTGGAGTTTGTTTTTCAGTAAATCTGCTCTGTATAACGAAGTAAATTTCTCCGTCATTTTTGTCCACGCCGGGGTTCGAACCCGGGTCCCCTCATTCCGGAATAAGTCGCTCTACTAATTGAGCTGCGCGGACGTTCGTTATCGCTGCTATCTGCCTTTATGTCGTGTGCGTCCTGCTGGGCCGGCACGCCACATCTGTCTTCAAGTTTTCCCCGAAGTTTTGCAATTTTATCAAGCTGGGCTTGAAACACGTTCTGCATCTTCAAGACAATGGCTCTGATCTTTGCCTTAGCTGGGTTGGTCACTTTGTTTGAAGAATTCTCGAGAATAACCTCCAGCTCATGGTAACACTCATAGTACTGAGGTGTAGGTTCTCCTCCACAATCCTTCTCGGCCTTCGCGGCCGATGATCCGGCTATGCCGTTTACGGCGACTCGGCCAGCAAACAGCTATCAAGTATCAGTTACTAGCTTCCTTGCGGATAGCTAGTTCCCTAATTTCACTCTTCCTTAGAAGGGGGACGGACCTGCACCACAACGAGGTACTGGGGCTGGATCAGGCTTTGCAAAATCTCAAAATTAGCTCTGAGAAGAGCTGTTTTGAATGATTTGGCAAAAATGACACCTCGACGGTAGTAGCGCACAATCAATAGCGAAAGGTTTCACAAAAAGACGCTTGACTCGCAGGTCACCAGTGTGGTAACACTAGCTGATGACACTACCTGCACCGTCAAAGTGCTGACTTCGCAGGGAAATGCGGAACTCTCTCGAATAGTTTTTGGGATAGATGGTATCCCTAGCCGGCGTTCCGACAGCCAGCCTGTCAGTCACCGGAAACCACGGTCTTCTACTCGGACAGATTCGGTCTAGAGACCTGTGGGGATCTGCCTCCCCCACGGGACTGGTACCTTACACCCCCCTGTCACAACCCGTGTGTGCGACGTGCTATGGGCAGTCGGGGCAAGCAACTTTTTTCAAAAATATCTCATCTCGTGGCCGGGAGATCGCCCGCCAACGCGAGTTTTTTTGGGACTACTGTCCTTTATTTAGAACTCAGCACAACTACAAAAATTTTTCACTATGAGGGTCGCATGCACCCTCTCACAATAGTCAAACAATCACATTACAACATTGAATTATTTACATTGTTCACAGCTCTAGGGCCAGAGCTGTGTTGTTGACCCCGGGCCAGGGTCTAATCAAACACTTTGGTCAGTCGACCGAGAAACTCATTATTGAGAGTTACGTACCTCCGAGGGTACTTCCATTTGTCAACGGTAGTTGACCCGACTCTTTCTTTGCTCAAGTTCCCTAACAAGACTAGGACATGTCTTGCTGAAGCTGGAGTGAGCAACGTCCAACTTCAGTCGGAACTTGGCATTTGCAGCGGAGCAGTTGCTGCAGTTCGGTGCGGCTGCACACCGATGGTGCTGGTGCCCAACTTCACCACAATTGCCGCACCTTGCATCAGTCTCGGGGCAGTTGCCTCGGAAATGGCCGAAACCATTACACCGAAAGCACCTGACTTCCCTCAAAAATTCCTTTAGACGGAGCACTGACCAACCCAAGTTCAGTGACTTCCGCCTCACCAGGTGCTTGAAGGCCTTGGGTTCCACGTCTGCCACCCAGTGGACCCTACCTCCCTTGCACCTAATGGGAAAACAGGCTTTGAACCCGTTCTCGAGCTCTGGGTTCTGCCCACAAACCATCCGCTCGAACTCTTTCCCGGAGAGTCCCTCGTCGACACCGTACACAATCAACCGAGGGTTTCTCTTCCGTGGGGCCGTGGGAAGTGTGCAATCCTTGGTCAGTGGATTGCTTCTCAACTCCTGGGCAAGGCGGTCGAGCTCCCCGGGATGGGAACACTCCACGGCGACCCCTCCTTTCCTTATACTCCGTAAGCTCTTGACCCCTATCTGCAGTTTTGTTGGGTTCACTGCCGATTTTAGGGTTTTCTTTGTGTCCTCTGAGGACGCACTCTCAACTGTCGGGTAGACCAAGAGCACGTGTCTCCTGTCCACCGACTTACCCTTCTTCTTTCTACTCTCAATCGGGGCGGGCGAAGGCCCTTTCGCCTTGATAGCCCCCTTCCTAGCCGCTTCGGCGTAGGAAACCACTTTCACATCGGCCTTAGCGCCCGATTCCTCCCTCACGGATAGCATGCCCTCGACATGGGCCACCCGTGCTGCTTGCCCAAAACAAGCATCGCTAATGCTCCTCAAGGCAGCAAACACCTTCTCCCTCACTGAGGAAGTGACCCGCAAGTCCAAGATCACGGACTGTACTTCCGAGGTGAGTTGGGTGATGCGTTTCAAGAACAACTCCTCGGGTGAAAGCACCGGGGGTGTCCCGGGATGCGTACCTCCCACCGAAGGTACCTCTGGGCACCCCGCGGACGACCCCTTAGGAGCCCGAGATTCGGGCTGGGGTGTTGTTTTCCCTTCCTTGCCATGGGCGGAACTGGCAAGGGGGTGCTTACACCCTTCGTGGGCGTAACGGCTTTAGAGCCCCTTGCCTGGGGAATCGTCTTCGACGGTTTTTCCCCAGCAATGGGCTCTACCTTCCGGCTGCTCTCGGAAGAGGGGCTAACCCCTTTAGCACTGCCGACAGGGCATGGTAGTGCTTCTGCCGCTACCTTCTGCGTCCGGGTTGTCCCGGACGATTTGGGGACGGGCCCCTTTGACTTCACTCTACCCTTCTGGGTAGAAGGCATCTCTGAGAGAGATGGGAAAAAAAAAAAAAAAAAAAAAAAAACTCTTCTAAGTACTGAGTGGGCACCCGCAGGTTCTCCCACCTCAAGTCTAACCTTAGAAACCGGGCGCTCGGGCTTTGGGCGGGCGAGGGACCCTCGTCCGCGGGACCAGTACGGCGACGACGTACCCGATGACTGATGCCAGAGTCTCTATGCGAGCTGATCGGAACTTCGCCCTCACAAGGGCGTTTTTACTAAGTCCCGTCACTGCTCTATTCGACGGGCAAAATATTATACCCAGATCGAAAAAAAAACAAAAATCGCGAGATCGGGATTGAAACCCGTCTCGCGGTTGGAAATCGTCAGTTCTGCTCAGTAGCGCAGTTCAGCTCTTAAAAACACACACGGAAACTCTCACCCGGTCGGCATCAGACTGACCGGTCCACCAGTGTGGTAATCAGATCACGCCCCGTACCATCCAAATTGAAGAGGTTGATTGATATATCTACTTCGGATGTCAAAACAATATGACTAACAAAATGCAATGGGACATAAATTGAATTCAATTTGGTTGGGTTACTTATGGTATATTATATAAAACATTTAAAAGCAACATCCTTTCTGTCTGAAAAAAAAAAGACTTTGGAGCAGTGTATTCTCCCTGTTTTCTTGTATGGCTGTGAGACTTGGAATCAACTAGGATTTAGTATTGAAACTTAGAGTAACCCGAATGAAAATTGAGAGATCCAAGCTGAGTTTTGCACTGAAAGACAAGAAAGGAACTCCTGGATAAGATCAAACACATCAGGTAAGGACATAGTAAAGCATATAAAATTAATGAAGTGGAAATGGGACGGACATGGGGCAAGAATGGATGAAGGCAAATGGACGGAGGCCATTACTCAATGTTGTCTCATAAAAAGCAAAAAACCAAGGAGTGTACTCAAGATACGGTGGGCGGACGAACTGAAGAATGAAGGGAATATCGACAAAACTTGCAGGAGACCGTCATATGTGAAAGGAACTTGAAAAGGCTTTCCTCCAGAAGTGAGCAGAAAATAGCTGAGTGAAGAAATGATAATTTATGAATTTCTTGTAAACGTTGGCAGGCACACTCATTATCGCTGAGAATAGAAGAGTGCCCAAACCCAACATGATTTTTGACATTTTGTTATCTATTGTATTATTATGAAACCGTGACCACAATAGTGATGCATTTCCATAAGCCTGTTGTATTCTGTCATTGACCTTGGTGGTACTTTTACCAGTTTGTTAGAATTAATTTATACTCTTCCATCCTGATGCAATGACTGGGGTCTGCAGGTTTTTACAAAAGTGCTGACGTCAAAAACTTTGACACACATAGGCAAATCCAATTAGGTTGCTAAAACGTCCTTGTTTATTTTGTACTGTATGAAACACTTAAACACTTCACAGCAATTTCTCTATTTAATAAGTTATGGGACTTTTCGGACATAAGTTGCACATTTTCTTTCATTTGCATTTGTTTTGAAGCATATTTTTTTTTGTTGAAAAGCAATAAATGCAAAATTTAAAATGAACGCAAGAAAGCTGAACTTCCTTCTCTACAAATCTGTTTTATTTTGAGCTTATAATGCTTGAACAAATGTTATGCCATTTGTGTTATTTAATTATAAAGTCCTCACACATTCGAAACTACATTTCCACCTCGTTTCTAGGTGATCGTGTCAATTTGAGTTTGGAGTCTTAAGACCACATGCCAATCATCAAAATACCAGATTTGTGCAGTCCTCATGCTGTGTGATTGGGTTGTGTGCTTTAGGCCCACCCTCCATGTTTGGTAAAAGTTTGTATATGTCTGCAACTTACCATCGTCTCCTAGTTGGGTTCTGTGTCGTTTTCTACAAATAGCAGTGCAATGAATTTTTTCTGTCTGCGCTTTTGAATAAACGGAGACTTTCACACTTCATATGCACAGATGCCCAGGCAGAATGATCAAAGCTAATATTTCGAATTTCATCGAATGCATATAAATTTGTTGAGTTGAGTTGAGTTGATGTTGGAAGAAGAATCGAACATGTTTGTGGCACAAGGAAGGCTGGAGGTCAATACACTCGACGATGCGGCTATATCTCAAGTGAAACAGATGTTATACAAAAATGTTTACTTTGTTGAGTATTACTTAGTTACCCATATTTTTCATATGAAAAAATTAACACAACTGGGCTGGATGAACACTTGTGTAAAAACGTCTTGTTTTTATTGATGAAAGAATGAGTAACATTTCTTTTTTCCCCTAGTATAACAGACCAGGTATGGACAGTAGCCTTACTGCAGTGGCAGCTTACCCACCTGAACGTAAAACAGTCGAAGTTGATATAGAATACATTGTAAACGGAGAAACTACACATTCAAAACTCGTGTATTACATAACTGGAGATTGCATGAATATTGATTTCACCGTTCCTGAAAGTAAGTTCCACCAATCAATGGTTTGTTACTTTTGTACTTTCTGTAATTTTAATACGTGTCGCACCTATTGTGTTTAAGTATTGCTAAATTTGGAACGATCAAAGGGATGTGTAGAATATGGTTATTCACAAAAAAGTATGTTGTTGCGTCGAATTGATGCTTGCGTTTCCAACTCGTAGTTATATTCAAATCGGATGGAAAAAAAGTATGTTATTCCGGTGATATCTCTCGTTCCGTCTTTGTCTGCAAAAACAATATTTCCTCTTCTAAAAATCGGACTCATTCCTTTTTGTAGTGTATAAATAAAAAAGATGTGCACATGATCTGAGACGTGTCGCCCCATCTATAAAATCCTCAGTCACATTTTTTTCTCTATCTACCTCTACATAAAATACTCCAGACTTTAATGATAAGTGCGACGAAATTTTTTGTGTACTTGATTGAAAAGGAAACTGAATAGATTGGCTGACAAACAAATGGAAGGGCAGGTGTATTTAAAATTTGCGTAGATACTTTCCTCTATCAGACCCAGAAAGAAATTCATGAATCCGATTCTAGAAGAGGAGATATAATATCTGCGGACGCATCAATTGATAGATCAATGAACTGACGGAGAGGCATGTCTCAAATCTTACGCACATATTTTCCGACAAA
This sequence comes from Macrothele yani, assembly GCA_039090855.1. NCBI lineage: Eukaryota > Metazoa > Arthropoda > Arachnida > Araneae > Macrothelidae > Macrothele > Macrothele yani. Next base: position 287,113 of record CM077021.1, on the reverse strand, counting down.
ATATATAATTTTCTAAACTTCTGATGTATACACATTGTTTATGCAGATAAATACTGAAGAATAGATGTATTTAAAGTTACATCTCTTCTATACCTTTTTTGTACGTAATTAAGAGATGGAAACGCAGAGAATTCGTCATGGAGAAATTGACGTAGGCCACGAATTCCCGCCGAATGAATTCTTCTTTGAAACTCATATCTGCTTTAGGAGGTTTTCCCAGGAATGGTGGGTTCTCAAGAGTCCCGAATGGCTGTTTATGAAAGTCTAATTGTGCCTAGTCTGATGGATGGCAGTGAAACCGGGGTATTGCAGAAGACACATGAGTCGTTTGTGTGCTGGGGAGATGCGTTACTTACAGGGAGTTTGGGGCAAGGCACTCTCTGATCGTGTGAGAAATGAAAATGTGCTGCAGTTGCGTAATGTGAAGCAAAATGTTGTTAGTAAGGTGGAGACTAATATTCTTAGGTGGTTTAGCCATGTTGAAAGAATGAGTGATGGGGTGCTGACTGAGAGAATTTTTTCAGCCCAAGTGGCAGGAAAGAAAGGTAAAGGAAGACCAAGGATATCGTAGGAAGACAAGATTCAGGAGTGTCTGCATGAGACAAAGATTATGAGTATGAAGTACAGATCTTGTGTACGTCGTGTTATGAATGTCAGTGAAGCCCGAGTTGAAGATCTTGTGTACGTCGTGTAATTGATGTCAGTGAAGCCCTAAGATCGCCGAAGTTTGATACAGCAACAGTAAGTAAATAATCAGTTAAAATTTTATTTGGTGGCTTACATTTCTTTGTGGAACTAATCTCCGAATCTCGTAGAACAGCTTAGTGATATTAAACGAATTTCCGAAACACCAGAAGAAAAGAGGAGAGTCATGAATTGTAAGCAATCATTTTTTTTCAGTGAAATTGTCCCTAAAATTTAATTCAAATGTTTTGTGATCCTAGAAATTTTAAGAACTAAACAGCTCTGTGTTTTTTTATTTGGAGCCGCTTTCTTTTAAATCAGAAACATCAAGAAAATTGCTCTCATATAGCAAAGAATAATTCAAAGGACACAGTGATGGAATAATGGGATAACTCCCAGTTTTATATCATAAAATGATGACAAGGACGATGACATCTTTTCATCTTCCTAAATTTCATTTTATGCTGCGAAGGTTTGACCAAAGTTACTTCAAAGTATTGTTTAAAACAAGAAAGACTACGCCGAATTCTCCGGGGTAATGAACAAGTCATTTGCTAAAAGTCTGAAATCTGATATGCTGAAAGTATTTCAAAGAATTTTTATAAAATAAAAAGGTGTGATACCACACTTTCTCAAGTGACATTTATCGAAACCGCATCCTTCTGCTCCGGAGCCTAATGCTTTCCCTATTAAGCTGCACTGACGGAATATTTCGCTGCAACCTTGCTGTCATGACATGTGCTTCACCTCTGTAGTACGTCTCATATATCCCCCCTTGGAAAGGCGGTGGCAGAAAATCGCAGATTTCGGGTCTGCCGCAAACCATGCTTGGAGTAACTCTCCGTAGAAAAAGGAATTCTCACTAATTCCAGATGATGTGCAGAAGAAGTATAACACATTTTTCAAAGTACCTAAGGGCCAATAGACCCATTTCCACAATCAGACGCTAGTGTGATAACCCACTTTTGCCGGGGACCGGCATCGAACCAGCATCCTTCGACTCCGGAGCCGAATGCTCTCACAATTAAGCTACACTGACGGAATTTATCGCTGCAACTTTACTGTTTTGACGCATGCTTCGCCTCTGTAGTACGTCACAAAGAATAACATCAAATTCTCGAGCTTAATCAGCATGTTTCTCAACAAAATCTCAAGGTGATATTTTTATAAAACAAAAAGGATGAAACCTAATTCTTACGTCTTTTGACAACGGTTTCAAACGTGCCACGCTAAAGGTATTTTGAGGTATTATTTTTTTTAAATTAAGTTGTGCAACTAGTTGTTTAATGAACATGAAACTGAATTAGTTCCCACTTTTTCGAATAATTTTGCATTAAAAAACTGGAAACGTCATGGAAAATTTCATCGGACAGAACACCGCAGGCGAATGAAAGAAGGTATTTAAAATCAGGATTTCCAAAGAACAGACTCAAGGCATGTGGATAATATTGGTCCCTAATTCTCGTCACAATATACCGCATTTATTTTGCTTATTCCTTTCAGACCCACAACAGTATGCAAATGTTCTCCGCAAAGGACTTTTCACATTTTGAAAAGTCGTTAGTTGTTAATCAGCAAACAGGCTTTGCTCAGGAACTTTTCTTGCAAAATAAGCAGTGTTGTTCATCAGATAGACAAAACATAGTATCAGTATATAAATCCTATTGCTATATATTTCTTGTAGTACTGATCCGAAAACCTCATTGTTTCCCCATTTTTTCACTAAGGAATCCTTCTGGTCTTTTTTCTTTAAGATTCTGATTTCTGTAATTACACTCACAGACATTAAAATTGCAACACCGATCAGTGATGAACTCTGCGACGCCATATTATTGCCATCTACGTAGCAGTGGCAGTGACGCTACTGGGATGTAGATGGCAATATCACCAATGACACCCTTATTTAACGTACCTCGACTATTTTTGAAATTCTTAGCCAAATAACTCTAGAAACATATCCTTACGTTATAAATATGTTTTGCACTTTAAAATATTGCGAAGAACGCCGCAATAACACTTGTGACTACAGAGGTGAAGCGCGTGTCAAGACGACAAATCTGAAGCGATACATTCCGTCGGTGTAGTTTAGTCGCTTAGAAAAAAATTAGGAAGATGATGATGTGACGTACTACAGGGGAGAACAAACTGTAATTCGTGCTGAAGGTAAAAATCGAGGAACACAAGTCAGCTGAACTTGTTGCACGATTATAAAGAAAAACATCCTACCACTGATGACTAGTTAAAAACCATCGTCAGTTATTAAAAGGATTTATTGATGGTAAAAATAAAACATTAAAATCATGAGATCTTTCGGGCTTCCTAGAAGCCCATCATCAGATGATGGGCTTCCTAGAAGCCCATCATCAGATGATACAAAAACCTAGCCCTGGTGGAAGTGACATATATATATATAGTCACCCCGTCAGTGATAATGACATTACGGTCATCCAGATTCTCGCAAATTTAAGGCCAAAGAAAATCAGCTGAAGTTGCTACGTAACAACCCTCAACTAGCAATTGTGTTGCGGACAAAACCTCGCAAGTCATTATTATGAACAGGTCTGAGTATATCCCAAAAATGATGGAGGCTATTGAAAGCATTCCGTACCTTACAGTAGCAAAGGAGCCTACGAATGCATCCCTGATGCCCATTAGCAGGTTTGAAAAACCATTCCGCCTTACCGGACGTTATCAAGGAGAATGCGTGACCTGCCTTTGGCCCCCGAGTGCCGGAATTATTTGGGAAGGCTAAGATTCACAAAACCGGGCATCCTATGCTCCCATTAGTTTCTGGGTTCGTCTCACCAACGAGACCCCTTGAGAAGGCTCTTACAGCATTTCTTACTCCTCTGACTAACGAGTCTCGCTATTCGGTTAAGGGGACTGTACAAGCAATCAATAAGATTAGATTATTCAAAAATTAAAGTGGACGGACATATATTTTAGCGTCGCTAGATGTCGTTTCATTATTTCCCAATCTTCCTGTGGCGGTTGTACATGATATTATTCAAGATAAATTGCACTTTTTAGGACATAATCCTCAAGAAGTTCAATCTATAATTCCTGCATTAAAATTGGTTCAACAACGTTCTTTCTTCAAGTTCAATAAGACAATTTACAGGCAAACGGAGGGGGGCCCTATGGAATTCCCCTATCTGTTATTCTCACCGAGATCCGACTTCAACATATTGAGGATAAAGTATTTAGTGACTTTGAACCACGTCCAGCCGCTCCGGTAGCGCAATGGTCTAAGCGATAGCCTCTGATCATTCGTCCGTAAGGGGTCCGGGTTCGAATGCCGGTGAGCCATGGATGTTGCGTTTGTCTTACGGCACTAGCTCTCTCCCTTTCCTGGAACCAGTGGCCCTAAATTAGGGACGGGAGACTGCTTATAGCCCATTGAGTTGCTCACGGTGGTCGTTAAACCTCCAATCAAAAAGAAAACCACGTCCATGTTTCTATATTAGATACGTGTACGATGTCCTGCTATTCAAGGACCACGACCCAGCAGAATTAAGTACTTTTGCTGAACACCTGTCATCGCAGTTCCCTTCCATAACATTCACTGTTGAACTTGAACAGAAAGCCACCCTCCCTTATTTGGACATCAAGCTTGAAAGATATATCAACACTGGCAAAATACACTACTCCGTACATCGAAAACCTACAGCCCTTCCAGCTATTATACCAGAGTCGTCCGCACACCCTATTAACTACAAACTTTCTTCGATGAACTTTATGATACTACATGCTTACACCCATTTGTCAAATACCCGAAGACGTAATGACGAGCTTTCAAGGATTTTTAGCATTGCAATGGATCATGGGTTTTCTAGGTTTAATATTAACAAAATCCTTAGAAACATTCAAAGCAGTTCTTTAACGACCCTTACTAAGGAAACACCTCAACGAAAATTCGTGGGCTCAATGGCTTATCATCCAATCATCACACCTCTTTTAAACATTTATGCTGATGATTTGGAATTGACTTTGGCATAAGAACAATTAATCTAGCAACATTACTTAGAAACGATCGCGACCTTGTGCAGAATTCACTTAGGGTGAGAGTGTATTGTATCCCACTCAGAGGTATTAACGATGAGGTATACATAAGTGTTTATATAGGCTCCACTTAGCGTAATTTACTATCACGATTGAATGAGCACCAATCTGACGTTAAAAATGAGTTACTCAAGACTTCACTGGCACGCTTAGTAAGCAAGGGTATGCATTCCCCCATCTGGGGGACGAAGCAAGTATATTGATAACCCCAACTACCAAATCTTCTTTATTGGTTACTGAAAGTTTGGTTATTCTCGACAAAGGAAATCTGTGTTGCAATGACAACACACCAACCTACGTCCCACTACCGTAGAAACAACTACTTTCATTTAACCAACCACGAGGTTTTAACCAGGAATCGTAAAAGACATAGTTCTTCCAGGTGAACTGTTAAAAGTGACTCATTCTTCTATGCCTCCATACCGAAAATAAGTGGCTTCACTAGGTATGTACATAAATTCCATATCAAGTAAAGTTTGTGGTTGACTGAACTGCATCGACTTCACAGAAATATTGTACATGTTTCATTTTAACTCTTATCACCGATTCTTTGTATTCTTCTTTGTTTCCAGGACATTTTATTTGTCTTTCATTTCTACATTGGCCTGTGTATATTATGGATGATTATAACGGATTTTACTTGTAATTGTTCCCTTTTTATCATTTGTATTTTTTAAATTTCACCCTGTTTAATTTTGTGTAAGACACCTTAGTTGCTTTGCCGAATTGTTACCTCCAAGTGCGGCGCTGTCTCTGCCTGCTCATGTGTAAAGTCAGTATCACTGACTGGCTGACTATTATGCCACCTCCACCAGGGCTAGGTTTTTATGTCATCTGATGATGGGCTTCTAGGAAGCCCGAAAGATCTCATGACTTTAATGTTTTATTTTTACCACCAATAAATCCTTTTAGTAACTGACGACGGTTTTTAACTAATCATCAGTGGTAAGATGTTTTTCTTTATAATCGTGCAACAAGTTCAGCTGACTTGTGTTCCTCGAGTTTTACAGAAGTGAAGCACGTGTTAAGACGACAAATCTGCAGCGACGTATTCCGTCAGTGTAGTTTAGTCGGTTACAACAAACTTCTGATGAGCGCGTTTGATCTACATCACTGATAAATTTGTGTTTTTACATTGGCGCCCGATTATGGTAAATGGATCTATTAGCCGTTGGGTTCTTTGAAGAATGTGTTGTATTTGTTCCACACATCGTCTGGAATTAATGAAAATTCCTTCTTCGCTTCAAAAAAAAATAAGGAAAAAATAAGACTGAGATGATGTGACGTACTACAGAGGTGAAGCACGTATGAAGACTACAAATCAGCAGGGATACCTTCCGTCGATTAGAACAACTGGCTCTGGAGCGAGGAGACGCTGCTTCCATCTCCGACAAATTTTTATTCTCACACACTAACCATTATTTTTTGCAGAAATTGATTCAATTCTAATCCCTAATTAAAGTAATTGACGAACAAGTCCCCTCAAGTCCCCTGTGCCAATAAGTTAACTGTTATACATACATGGGAAACGAATTTCCCCGAACAAATAATTCTTCTCAAATACATGGAAGGTGATACAAATGTAGTCATTACCACTGATGTGCCGTATTTTCATTGTTGTCCATGAGGCCATTCTTTCAGAAAACTTGAAAATTACATTGCCCTGGAGCGGGAATTGAACCGGCACCTCCCGATTACGCGTCGAGCATGCTGTCCGTTACACCACCTATTATTTCTTCTGGTAAACTAATTTCCCATTTATGTATGATGTTCTATGAAGCACTGGACTTAAAAGACCTACATCCGACCCAGGATGTGAGAAAAGGTCGTTGGAAAGCCACGATGGAGCTTATAGTTGTTTCGACTAGCGCAAATTTGAAATGTTCTCAGATTTCTAAATTACATCTGCTTAGCTTCAGTTGCTTGGAACTTCCTTGTCCTGGGTGGTGTAACGTATAGCATGCTCGACTGGTAATCGGTAGGTTCGATTCCCGCTCCAGGACAATGTAATTTTCAAGTGTCCTGAAAGAGCGGCTACATGGACAACAGTGAAAATACGGCACATCAGTGCCAATGACTACAAGCTAACTGTTATGGAAATACGCTTCTTCTGGAATCCCCACTTTTATTATGTTACACGCAAAGTCAAGATTTTAAAAAAATCCCACAGATTCTTCATATGTAGGAATTTCGAACTCTCCTTAAAAGAAATCCCCCTTTGTAAAACTTTTACTTTTGTGCGATATCAGTCTATGGCATATGAACAGAAACCCATTATAGAAAATTACAGCCTTTCAAAAACATTATGCTTCTCTAACTGTAGGCTGCCCTCTTCCGTGAAACCAACAGAAATATTTTCAAAAAGTTACAACTTACCCTTGTTGAACAGATTGCTAATGCTCACTCTGAAAATTCTCCGAAAAATTTAAAACCTACCCAAACTATCATCTTACAGAAATTACTGTGTATAGCACAACATTTATTCAAATCTGCAAGTGATCTGAACGTAGCCTAAAGTTTTAAATTTAGAATAAATAACAAACTAACATGAAAACCGTGTAATTATTAAAATTAGGCAACTTAAAAGAGAGCTAAAACCTGTATTTTTTCAAGAGACTAAGTACTAAAAAGAAGCTCACTTTACAAAAAACTGGCTTCATGCCCATTTTCATTTATGCGTGCTCAGTCTGGGAATATATTGCTCAAAAAGTTATACTGAAACGCTAAAAACCTGCACTATTCAAGGATTTTAAGAAAAATTCTTAATTCACCCAGAAGCATCAAAAGAGTTGTGCTTCTAAAAAAATACATAAACTTCCAAGGAATTCCAGAATTTACATATACTTTTTATGAAAAAGTGTTTATTATTTGCTCTCTATTTATTTATTATTTGTTCTCTATTTAAGCAAAGCTTAGATAGAGAGCAAATAATAAATAAATAATGCATGTTAAATGCGTAATAGAAGCCAAGTAGCTGCTTGCACAAGACCAAGGACTGAATTGGCTTTTATGTTGCCTTTGTTTTTGCTGTCTTTCCTCTGCCAGATTGGTGGCTGTGTGTATGAATTTCTGTCCTGATAGCTGGTTGAGCTGATCCTCCTTATCTGATTCTGATCTTCCTTAGGAGGCGCCTTAGTCTTTGCACATCTTTTTTTCTATTTCCAGACAGTGGAAACATCTAGATGCATGACATACCTCACTAACTCGCAATCGTCTGAATCATTGTCATTCTCTCAAATTACGTGCCAGTTGTTTGAGTTATACAAATTGATATGTTCGTCACTCAGTAATGCGGAGAAATGTGTAAATAACACAAAGTAAAAACTGGGCCAGCTAATAATCACTAAAGTGTGATTAGGAGTAAGTGCAGATTGTCTCTGTATTTTGCACTATTTGATAAAGCATGGTCAGTAAAATTCTATATGATGTTCTACAAACCCGTAGGATTTAGAGGATTTGATCATGATTTTTATTAACAAACTCTAATACAGCCAGAACAGAGATGTGCTAAGTGTTTTAAAGTCCCTACGTCGAGAAGCAGTGGTACAATATTGCCAAAATACACTCACGGACAATGGAATTTGCACACCAAGAAGGAAGTACCGGATTGAACTGAAATTTTATGGACGTAATGATACAGATGAATGATACACATGATGGCAAAAACAGAGCTGCATGACAATTACAGAGGGATCTGTGGCACGCATTCCTGCCATCTTCCATAGAGCGTCGCACCGCCTCGTGCGGCGATACATGCTGCAATACGGTCCAGTATGTAGGCGAACAGACGCCTGATGTTGTCCTGCGGTAGATTAGCCCACACGTGTTGGACGGTGTGCTCCAAATCCCGGAGAGTGTGACATGGCAGCAGCCGGCGTTTCAACTGGTCCCACACATGTTCGATAAGGGACATGCCCGGCGAGCGGGCAGGCCATGGAAGTGTCTGGACATGACATAAGTAGTCCTGGGCAATCCGAGCCTTGTGCGGGCGGGCATTATACTGCTGGTATAGCGCACCTGGAATGCCGGCCAGGAATGGGAGCACATGGGGTCATAGGATCTCATCCGCATACCGCTGGCCCGTTAATGATCCACGGCCACTATTAGAGCTGATTGGCTATCGTAGGAAATGGCTCCCCAGACCATAATGCATGCAGTGGAGGAGCTGTGGCGCTCGATAGATACCCGGATGCGATGATCATCTGTCCTCAAAACGAAGCGGCACTCATCGCTAAACACCACCCGTCGCCAGTCTGTGGCGTTCCACGTCGCTCTGGCCTGGCACCACTGCACACGGAGCCAACGATGTTCCGGTGTTAATGACAGCACACGTAAGGGGCGCTATGATTGAAGAATCGATTACGAGAGGCGTCGGAAAATGGTTTGTGGGCACACAGGAGCTGCTACATCTGTATAGTGGACCGGGTCCCCGTGGGATCCGTTCGTTCCTCGCGCATGATCCGTCGATCCTCTTTTCCGGTGGTCCTCCTGGTCTGTCCGGAGCCGCTTAGCCGCGTGGCAGTGCCGTCACGTGTCCATTGCTTCCAACACAGTCTGACGGTATGGTCAGAACGATCCACGTGGCGGGCTATACGGCGAGCCGACCACCCTGCGGTTTTCAGCCCGATGATCAGGCCTCTCTCAAAGTCCGAAAGTTACGTAAATCGACGTCTGTGGCTACTACCAGGCATTCTTGTCACTCTGTACTTTTGCTTTTCGCTTTCCTGGGGCATCGACTACACGTCGGTTTATAAGGCTGTCGGTTCGTGCTTGCAGCGCACCGCAGGGTGTGAGGTCATGCGCACTCGCACCAATCGTAGATCATTTGCATACCAGCACGTACTCTTGCTGTTTGCAAAGTTTCGCCGATGTAGCATGTTTTCTTCTAGGTGCGCAAATTTCATTGTCCGTGAGTGCATAATGTTTCGCTTGATTATTTTCTATTGGGTATTTAACGACCACCGTGCCGCCCCGGTGGCGCAGTGGTCTAAGCGATGGCCTCTGATCATTCGTCCGAACGGGGTCCGGGTTCGAATCCCGGTGAGGCATGGATGTTGTGTTTGTCTTACGGCACTGGCTCTCTCCCTTCCCTGGAACCAGTGACCCTAAATTAGGGACGGGCGACTGCTCATAGCCCATTGAGTTGCTCACGGTGGTCGTTAAAAATCCAATAAAAAAAAAACAAAAAAAACAAAAACGACCACCGTGAGCAACTGAATGGATTATAAGAAGTCGCCCGTCCTTAATTTAGGGATACTGGTTCCACGGAAGGGAAAAAGATAAACAAATATCCGCCGTAAGATAAACAAAATATCCATGCCTCACCGGGATTCGAGCCCAGACCCATCTCGGACGAATGATCAGAAGCCATCGCTTAGACCACAGCGCCACAGGGGTGGCAGTGTCTGGCTTGAACGTACGGAACGCTTTTCGTCAGTTTTGCAGTTTAATGATTTTTTAAAGATGGGAATGTGAACACGGGTTACGTTTGCATATCTTTGAAAATGACCGATGTTTCTTCGGTCTGCATTTCTAAAGTGTTCCAAGAAAGTTTTCAAGGAAAACTTCCTTGAGAAAAAATTTAAAAAAGTTTGGGATTGCAAGGATGAAGGAGCGGCCTCATTGACCAAGCGTTCAAAGGCGCTGAATTATTGCTTATTGCCAATAAGGCTCTGGCGCGAAGCCCGAATGGGGCAGAGGCGGTGCGTTTATCCCATGGCTCAGGTTCTGTCCCCTCCCTTAGAGATGAGCAGCTACACTTTTGCTTGAATACTAGCATTTTTGGATCCGCGTAAGGCTGTACTAGCTATAAACTGGAGACAGGCGACAACCTACAGCGTTGAGTGCGCCGGGGGTCTTTAAATCCCCCCAAAGAAAAGAATGAATGAAGAATGGAACATTACTTCTGCGGGAGAAAATCTCGTGAAATATGAAGTCACACGAAAAACCTAATGTTAGTTGAAACTTGAAACACGACTAAAACGCAAACCAATGAAGATGTATAGGGCTATGTACTAGTACCAACACAAAGCACGGATAAGCACAGTCCGCAACTTGCAGAACGGTAAATCACATTTCAAATATTGTGTAGATCCAAACTGCATAGTAACTAGCAATACTGAGTTTACATGATGAAGGAACTTGGCCATTCTCAATCTCGCCCTTTTTCATAGATGAGAATGATGTGTAACCACTTTGTGGCTAAAAACGTCATCCTACTTTACAGTGTTTCTCGCCTTGCTGTTAGATAGCTGACTTGCTTTGTATTCACTCACTCCCCTTTAGAGATCCTTACTTCGCTTCATATCATTCGATGCTGTCGTCTAATGAGATAATGATCATGTGACAGTTTTATTGTGGAAAGTCCCTGAGCTTCCAGGACACGTTTTACGAGGAGCTTTCTGATCAAGTCGCTTGCTTTAAAAAAAAGTGACTCCGATCCGAACAGGGTAGCATTGGAACAGAAATTTAACAAAAGAAATCTATATTTTCTGAATTTAGCAGTCTAAAAAGTATGTGCTCTTAATATTTTCAGATGAATATCAAATTTAATATCTAAAATCTGGTAATCACTGCCCCACTTCGCAAGAGGGATGCTGTTTGATGCATTTCCAATGACGACATTTTTGATAAATAAAAAGTAATCAGCGCTGCAAAAGAATGATTGCTGGTTATCATAGAAATGCTTCCTGTTTAAGTAGGGGCAAAAATAAAGCAGTTAATTTGCTGAAAACATCTTTTCATTTATTTCATTCCAATTTTTGTAATAGAAAATGCGTAATTCATGTATAAGTTTTTTGGTAGTTAGCTAAACTGTTTTCATCATTTGTTTTCTTTTATCATTTCAGCTGTGTTTTCTCATAAAACAGAAATTTGTTTCAACAAGTGGAGCCGCACTTTGTTCTCTGTTCACATGGAAACGACTGATGAAGAGAATGGGCTAATGCACAATTCAATGGAAATCATTCATCAAGATTACGGCATAATTAAAGTTAGGAATCAATGGAATACTGATTTTATTGGTCTGGTTGCGGTAAGATCTCTCTCTCTCTCTCTCTCTCTCTCTCTCTCAAAATGCAGTCAATTTCCTAAGAGTGGATTAACTTTGTTAACTCAGAAAGAGCAAAAAAGCCCCTGTTAAACGCGCAGCAGCTAGCAATGGAACTATTTTTTTGGACAGAAACTTAGCTCTTCCTCTGAACCACAGTTGAAGTAAACGTTTCTGACTTTGATGAGTTGGCTAACCTTTAATGTTATTTATTGTGACTCCGTCTCTCTTTTCAATCTAAAGTCCTTCTGTTTACCTCTTTGAAAAGTGCTGTAAATGTCCTGCTACTTTCAGAGTCCCATATTTTAGAATGCATGTCCAGCTACTTTCAGATTTCCAGTTTTCAGAATGTATATCCAGTTGCTTTCAGAGTCCCAGTTTTTTGAATGTATGTCCAGCTACTTGAATGTGTATGTCTAGTCCTGTTTTTTTGGTGGGGGAAGGGAGGTGCTAATAGCTCCTTTGTGTTCCACCACACTAGTCTGCAGCAGTTCTCCCGTTTGTTATATGTACGGAGCATTGTACACTGTAAATTACTCCTATCTGCAGTAATATACACTCTGTTACATCGAAATTGCAGCACCCAGAAAGAGTAATCAAAGTGCATGAAAACCGGCAAGCTGTTGAGTTGTTGCTGAGATACACAACTCACATTAAAATACAAGACCAATCAAACGTAATCTTCGGCTGATATAAACACAGACGCAGACAAGGTGGAATTCAAAGCGAGGCGTGTGTGAGACTATTAAGACTTCTGTCTCACTGGGACGGACATCAGAGTGGAAGGAGATCATCGAGAAGATCAAGACGTTACGTAGACATCGATATCAACAACTCAGCGACTTCAACAGAAAGAAGATTTTTGGCATTTGAAAGGCGGGTGGTCGCTTTTTCGTTTAGTGGAATGTATGGACTATCACAATAACAAAGTGCACCAATCTCTTCAAGGGTAGCTGCAGGAAGGTAAGAGTACTCGTCGAGCGCGATGGACGACTACAGAACGGGAAATTTTTATCCATCGGCAGATACATAACCCACACACACAGAGAGCTACGCTAGCAACCATCCAGTTAACTGTGACTTCCGCTGCCTGTTACCCCATACCCCATCTAGCCATTGTACACTGACTGGCGGAAGGGGGACTCTGTGTGCATACTGGCCATTGCGTCGATTACGACCATCGTTCATTCGTCGAGAAGCATGCCACGCACGGGACACCTTTGGTGCAAAATGCCGCAGATGGTCTTCAGCTATGAAGCTCACTTGATGACTGGGTCCGATGATTAGCGATACATATGTGCGACTACGTGGTAAACGGAACAAACCTAAAGCCATACGGAACACTATGCTTTGTATCCAGATGGTTCTATGTTGTGGGAAGCGATCACTTACAATTGAGTTTCATCGTTGGTGTCCTTCAACGATAAGTGCTCACCTCTGTCGAAATTTTGGAACTTATCATTGTTCCCTTTCTTACTAAGTTTCCTTGACGCTCTTCGTTTAGCATGATAACACCCGCACGCATAGCGCTGAGGTTTCCTCTAGATGTTTTCAGAATATGGGCATTGTACTGCCCAGTTACTTCCCTGATTTCTCCACAATCCAGCACGTGTGAGCCATGATTGGAAGCAATTTACGTACCAATCCGCAGCCAGCATATACCACGGCTGTCCTGCAAAACCAGACACAAGAAGCTTGGTGAGAAGTATACGAAAGCCATTCAATAGCTGTGCCACTCCATGCCGAGACACTTAGTTTAGCGTATCCGCAACCGAGGTAGTTTTGCATCATATTGGTCTCAGCTTAGTAAGTATAGTTTTAATAGATGTGTTTATTATCATCTGAAAATTTATTCATGCATTCCTTTCCTCATTGGCTATCACTAATCTGAGTACCCGATCAGCATTCCTGTTCCTTCAAGGTGCTATTGGGTGTGCGCATAAGTTCTATCCGTTTTTGTAGGCTACAAAGAAAGGGGGAGAACACAACAAATAACGTACCTAGGATCTCAAATGATCGCGATCATGCTGTATAACCTCTTTCCATCTGTATATGAGTAGGTGAATCTCACGCCGGAAAACTCGTGTTTTAAAGTAAAAAAAGTCATGTAATTCCGTTTTCACATCGTCCACATCACCGAAGGTTGGGAGAGCGAAGGCATTCTGTAATGATCGAAAAATGTGGTAGTCCGAAGGTGCCATATCAGGGAAATACGCCAGGTGAGGTAACACTTCCCAACCGAAGTCCAGTAATTTTTGCCGAGCGATTAAAGCTTCATGAGATCTGGCGTTATGATGAAGGATCGCGCCTTTGTGATTGACGAGCGCTGGCCGCTTCGATGTTCGTTGTTCTCTCAATCTGTCCAACTGTTGCCAGTAGAAGTCAGCATTTATCGTTCGGTTAGGTGCCAACACTTTCCAGTGGATTATTCCCTAGACATCCCACTAAACACTCAACAAAACCTTTTTGGGATGCAGCCCTCCTTTTGAGGTCGATGGAGCAGGCTCCGCACCTTGGCACACAGTTCTTCGACGCTTTACATTACGGTACAGTACCCATTTCTCATCACCCGTTACAATTCGTCTCAAAAACGGTTCATTTCTGTGACGAGAATGCAAAGAAACACAGGTGGGGATTCTCTCCTCTCGTTGCTTTGCAGAAAGCTGGTGCGGAACACAGTTATCGAACTTGGTGATGAACCCAAGCACATGCATCTGTCTTTCGACTGTTGTTCTGTGTACCGACAACGTTTCCGCTACTTCCTGAACGGTTGGATGTGGGTCATTTGTTATGGCTTGGTCCCCATCCTAGTCAGAAACCACGGATGGACGTCCAGGACGTGGTTGATCCTTACAGCTTCTTTCTCCGTCCCGGAATTTCCGCAACCAATGGCAACATGTGCTATCATAAACTGCGTTCTCCCCATACACTTGAAAGATGTTACCGCAAGCCGCGGTTGCAGTACTGCCTTTATCAAACTCGGACAGTAAACAATGTCTAATGTGCTCCTTATCGCATGCCATGTTACACCGTCCGTGATTCCCGTTACGAATGACTGACTCGGACAAACCTAGTTCCTCTATATGCTCTACTGCTCCACGCTTTATTGTTCGAAAATTCAGCATCGCAGAGTCATCTGTGACATAACTACTCTGATCGCAATTTGCATCTATTATATACAAAAACGGGTAGAACTTTTACACACACACCCAATACAATTTCACCGTCGTAGAGTGTATTACTGTATTTTCTTGTTCAAAACTCAGGAGAAACTTTTTAATTTTATCCTTTGAGCCTGAAGCAAGTCTAAACGTTTTGAAGTTTTCCCACTATTTGTTTCTAAGTGTTAAGACCCATGAGCATTTAAGGCTATAAGGATTCATCTGTCACTATTTTAGAGCCTCTTGTTCCAGGGAAGGGACAAATACACCACCCATGATTCATGCATGACGCGAAGCCGAGCTCAAATCCAACGATTCCCCTGAAGCCCGCGCCTGTGACCGCTTTGACAGCTTGAAGGCACTTTGGATTTAAACATACTTCGAAATGTTTCCCAAAATGCCAGTGATTATTCTAACCAATATTATTTCTTTTTTGGAGAGCATTTTTATCTTATTTTTAAGTATATTATTAACTGATAAAATGAGATAGTTTGTTTTCTTCTGGAGCGACTTTCAACACCACTTTCACTATTTCATTCAATTTTCTCGAATTTTTTGAGCAATCCAGATTGTTAATTTTATTTAGAAATTGGTTTTCTATCTTGGTCATGATATACGCTAGGTGATTCTAAAACAATAAAACTAATTGTACTGTAAAACAAGTAACTGCATGTATTTTACCCGAAAATTCAATTATGCAAAATTCTGTTAAGTATAAATGTTAAAATGTTAAGCAATTGTAATGATATGTTTTCTAGGTTTTCCCTGAAACTTTAATGTACTTAAAATAACACAAAAATTTACAAGTTCACTCTAATCTTTGTTTTGTTGTAAGTTAGTAGTCTGCAGCTAGAGAGTGAATTTGTAACTGCTGTATGCGTACGAGACATGAACATTCTTACAAGGTTCAGTAAAAAAATTGAAGCCAATGAGATGATTTCCCGAACATGTTAAAAGCTTTTTAGATTAGTAAAATATTCAATGAAATTATTTTGCACAAAGATGGATACAATACACAAGTATTCAAACAGGATTCAATAAAAAAAATCCATAAGACAGTGCCTTAAAGGGGTGCTAAGATGTTTGTTTGGAGTTTGGTTGTTTTAGTAGCTGTCCCCCGCGTTCTGGATTATTAGTAAAACCACAGAGAAGAGACAAAGGTTTAACTCGTTTTTTTACTAGCACCTCAATGATCGGACATGAAACTATGCTAGCGTCTGTCATAGAATAAGATACCAATGGCTTTATAAACAAGATCGCGGAGAGAGTTGTCACTCTTGAAAAAATAAAAAAACCTAATTAATGTAGACTTTTACAGCTGTTCTTACGGTGCATTTTTTCCATATCCGTTCACTGGCGGGCTGTTCTATTGAAATCTTCGGGGCCAAAATGTTTAAATTAGGCTCAGTGGGAGATTTATCTCTCGGTCTCCTCTGTGAGTAAAACAACCAATGAAATTCTTCTGCAAATATCAGAATGAGAACGCCATCCATTAGCAATGCGGTACCTGATGTCGAAGGGCATTATGTATGTGAAATGGGCAAGTGGCAGAAGGGGATGTATTCATATTGAGCATGATAGGAAAATTTAGATTTTCTTATCAGTATCATTGAAGGTTTAAGCTGTTATTCTAAATATGGAGAAGTTTATTATTAGCTACATACTTAAATGTGCACTAACCTGGAAAAATGGACTGGACTAAACAGAGATTTAATTATTCACAACCAAGGATGATTATAAATCGCCAGTGTTTGATGGTCTCCGACCTCAAAAAGCCGAAGCACATCAAATTCCGAAGTATAGAGTCATTTCTATTATTAACGCAGGACTTATTTCGGAATTTCCAAGTCTTTTTACCATCACTGAATAGTGTATCTTTTCCGATCTCGCAGGGAAGATCATTTTAGTGTCGTTTTCTTGGATTTCTCAACTAAGCCAACTTAATATATTTGTATTTTGGTGAAACAATATAATTAGAATAATTACTCAGTGTAACATACCCTCTGTTTTGTTAGTCGAATAGCTCCTGCCAGCCGTCATTAACTTACATGCCCATACAACGAATTCAAAATATTTTTTATAGACTCTGTGATGATGTAAAAGTTAGGTGAAAATATTTAGGACAGAAAAAATGGAAAAAATTCCAAAATGGGAGACGGGACGCCATTTTTGTCCTGTACGAGGAAAAACTACAACAAGTCGGCCATATTGTGTGCTAGGGTCCCACAGAGAGAAGGGGGAAGGAAAGTCTTTTCTTGGCGAATTCTTGAGGCAGAAGTTCACATACATGGAGATTACCTCGTAGCTCTAAAAGTTACAGGCGGAGGAGTGTAAGGTGTTTACCACATGGTCATCTGCTCCAAAGGCGTGCGCTTACGTGATTGGTCGTGCGAGGTCCGGGCTGCACAGTTTGAGCGGGAAAAAGTTATAACAAATTTGTGCGGGTTACTTCTCGCTCGGATAGGAAACAGGAGAGTCGAACTGTCGTCGTTGCTCTAGGATGAGAGCGCACAAGATGTACGAAAGCTAATCGTCTGCGGCTGATTAGCTATATGTTAGGAGCCTACCTGTCGGTTAAGGCTACTAGATGATATATAATGCATTACCTGCGGGTAAATGTGTAGTATCTAAGAATCATCTAATGACAGACTATGGCCGGCCAAGTAAATCCTCCACTTGAAAGATCCGACATACTTGAAAGCAACTAATTCCTGTGATACTGTGATAAATTCTCAATGCTCTCTGTATGCACACATATAGTGCAGGGCTGTAATGAACTCTGACCTGCTCGAGATCAAAAACCGTTTATGTGAACTAAATCGTACCTTCATCATAGTTGTCACTAAGCTGTAAATAAAAAACTGTAAATAGTGTAACCAATGCTCAGGTCTGAATCTTAGCAATTAAACTTATCCTTCACCATGATTCTGAGGAACAACAAAGCAAAGTACGTTTGACCAGGACTGACAAGCACAAACCTGGTCTGGTGGCAGAAAGTACTGTACCGGAGTCTTTTACCCAAACTCCAATCTACTCACATACATCTGAAAGAATGAGTAATGAACACAATACCATAAAATCTACCAACCCCACAATACATATATGACAGACTCAAACTAGAAGCAAGATACTTGGCAAATGGCCAAGTTTCTCAGATCAGTTATCTGGTTGAGATGCACGTTTCGCTTTCATAAAGTTCCCCCAGTGTAATTTCCCACTGTCGTAAAATATACTATTCAATATATAATCAAAAGTATCCGGGCACCCCTTTTGAGTAGTGGGTTTGCCCGTATACGTCACAGCCATGGCTCACACAGGTATAAAAAAACGCAAGTGGCCTTGCAAAACATCATGGACATGCATGAACTGTAGACCGGGGTGTACGTCAGAGCTCAGTGACTTTCAACGTGGCACGGTCATAGGATGCCATCTTAGCAACTAGTCAGTACGGGAAATTTCGGCCCTGCTACAGCTGTTCCGATCAACTGAAAGTGGTGTTATTATGAAGTGGAAATGCCTAAAAGCAACAACAGCATAATCACGATCGCGTTAACAATGTAAAATTACACAGAGGAACCTCCCAGTGCTTACGCTGGTGGTGAGACAAAATCGCCTGTCCTCGGGTGCAACACTCATCAGGTTCCAAAATGCCTCTGGAAGCAACGTCCGACAGCATCATAGCGGTTCGTTGAGAGCTGAAGGGAATGAGTTTTCAAGGCCGAGCAGCCGCTCACAAGCCTAACATCAGCAAGCTCAACACCAAGCCTCGTTAAGGGTGGTGTAACGCTCGGCGCCTCTCGGGTGATTAATCACGTTTCTCCATCTGGCAGTCTGATGTACGGGTCTAAGCGTGGACGATGCCAGGGGAATTCTACCTGCCCGAATGCGTTGTGCCAACTGTGGAGTTTGATGGAGGCATTCTCATGCTCTGAGGGCTGTTTTTCATAATTTGTGCTTGGCACCTAGTTTCAGTGCCCAGGAATCTTACCGCTGCGACCTCTAATGACATTCTTGACAGTTCCGTGCTCCCAATTTTATGGCAATAGTTCGGTGAAGGCCCTTTACCTTTGATCAGATAATATCTCTGCTTCGTATTCTGCAAAATATTATACCATTACTTTTCAACGTCAGTGCACCAAGCGCATCCTTTTTCCAGCCGTGTTAGTTCTTGAGAATAAAAGATATTTTATCATATCCCACACCCTATACGTCGCCTCGTGGAGCTCTTCATCGTTACTACAGTTTGAGAGTCTATGCTGAAACGTTCACCACAGTTTCAGAGTCTATGCTGAAGAGCTCCAAAAGGACGCCTCCAGCTTCTGCTTTCTAGAGCCATTGTCTCTGAAATATGTTCCACGATTTCAAGGACCAGGATGAAAAGCTGCGGGCCATTTCTCCTTATGTGCCCTCCTGGTGATCTTTCTCATCTCTGAAATGCATTTTACGGAGTCAGAGAATATAGCGATCTCGAGACCATGTCACCCATACATTTCTGAAGCTCGTTCTTCGTCGTCTTGGAAACGTGTTCCATGCATTCAGAGACTACAATGAAAACATCCATGCCACACATCCTTCTGAGGCTTCCTGGAGCTCACCATTGTCTCTGGAACGTGGTTCACGGTTTCAAAGATTCAGTTTTCTCTGAAAGGTGTTCTGCTGCTTTGGAAACTACGATGAAGCGATCCAGGATGGGATAGGATGATAAAGAATCTCCATACACTCTAACCACATGCTCACCTCATTGCTGTCTCCCTCTGTGTCTGGGGCTTTTTCTTCATGGTCTCGGAAACATGTTTCAATTATTTAGAGACAACAATGAAGAGCTCCAGAATGGCACAGGTTGCTTCAAAATCTCAGTGGACTTCTCAACGTTTCCCTCTTCAGTTTCCTGAAGCTCTTCTTTCAGTTTCTCTGAAACGCGTCCTACGGTTTCACAACTACAATAAGAACATTCAGGATGGCATAAGGATTTGTAGAACATTTATAAACTCTGGCCTTAAATGTTCACGAATATTGGTCTGTGCAGTTCCTGCTCTTGTGAAAAATTCATTCACTGCCAAAGGTGCTTCACATTTACAGTTTTATCTACCGTTACTGAATGATGCAAACTAATGAACTTGCTGAACTTCAACTACTTTTGCATAGGCTCTCCAGCGGCTCTGTAAGAGTGACGTAGTCCTGTCAAGAATTAAGTATATACCTGCGTATTATTGCATCATAACCTGTTTTAAAGCTCATGAACTCTCACGAATACCACTCTCCATCAATAACTTTAATTAAATAATGTAGTGACGAATGCTTTCTCTCTTTACAGCACAACTTGCTGGCCTTAGCTGATGAAGTTTCTGAGGTACTCTCAAGTCCTCCAGAAACGGAAGAAATATTCAACTCTATGTGTAAATACTTGAATGAGAAGATTGCAGTGCCTCTACATGACTTCCTCTTGAGTGGCTCCGTAAGACTAATGGACGATGTTAAGAACGAGATTGTTTTCTTCAAAGAAGTGGCAGCTCAGTATTACGGATATTTACCGTACGTACACATGTCTCCGTTACTTTAAATCCTAAATTTTAAAAGGCAGAAATTTATAAACCTAGGGTCACAGAGAAGTGCTACAACTGATCATTTGCAATACAATTTTGAACTGCTTTCAATGCAGCCCCGGTACCCGAGAGGTTTGAGGCGCTGGCCTCTGACCATTTGTCTGTGTTAGGCCAGTGTACGTGTCCCGGATGAAGCATGGGTGGTATGCTCGCCTTATGGTGCTGGCTCTGTTCCTTTCTTGGAAACATTGACCTAAATTAAGGCCAGGCAACTGCTTATAGCCTTTAAAATTGCGCACGGTGGTCTTTAAAACCCCAAAAACAATAATCTCGGCTTCAAATAATTTTATTTAAAAAATTATTCTTGTGTCGTGTAGCTGTCACTGTGAAAACCACTTCGTGTGTATTTTTTTCTTTTCCTAACGCATGTAATATTCCAGACTATGAGTCGGAAAAGCATATTTCCGTTCGAAGACAGTCTCGCTTCTAAAATGTTGATTGAAAAAATTACTTTCCCCTCGGATGCCATTCACAGCGTTTAACATTTGCAATAACTTTCTAATATTTCGCAGTTTCTTCTCTTAAGGGAGTGAATATACATTATATTGACAAAAGTCACCGGACACCCCTTTAAAAGGAAATGAACGGATCCGCTGCATTGTTAAGATGCGCGGTACAGCTGCAAACGGTATAAAAACAAGCCTGCAGGTGACCGCGATCATACAGCACTGTGAGGTTGAGTGAAAATGTCGCGGCGGGAGAGAACTGACTTTGAGAAAGGAAAGATTGTTGGATGTTATATTAGTGGGTTGTCCATAAGATAAACCGAGAGACGTTTAAACATACCCGAGTCAACTGTTTTGAATGTACTGAATAAGTGGAAGACACATGGCGTGCCTAAAGCAGCAAAACGTACCTGTAGACCAAAGAAAATCAGTGATAGAGGACGTCGAGGCCTCAGGAGAGTCGTTACCACTAATCGACGGAGTACTGCAAAAAACCTCAGTGTACAGGTGAGTAAAAAGGCTAGAACCTCGGTATGTACACGTACCATTCGCAGTGAACTTCATTCCATGGCTTACCGTGATCGTGCGGCTGCTCATAAGTCTTTCATCTCCACTCGGAATGCTACTCGTCGTTTAGCATGGTGTAAAGAACATTTATCGTGGACCGTAGATCAATGGAAACTGGACTTATGAAACCAGAGACACGATCCATCAGTCTGATGGTCGTGTGTGGGTATGGCGGCAGCCGGAGGAATGCTATTTAATACAGTGTATTGTTCCTACGGTCAAGTTTGGAGCTGGCCGTGTACTCTTGTGGGGGTGATTTTCGTGGTATGGTTCCAACCCATTGGTTATCGTGGACAAACCTTGTGACGTACCTGCCAGCAGGACGCACACGACATAAAGGCACATAGCAATCAGAACAAATGTCTGCGTAGCTCAGTTGGTAGAGCGACTTGTTCTGGAATAAGCGGCCTCGGGTTCGAATCCCGGCGTAGACCAAAAAGGACGGAGAAATTCACTTCGTTATAATGGCGCCCGAACTATCCGGATGACCCGACCGTTCAAAATCTCGCAATGGTGTGATGTTATTTCCACACCGCGAGACAGGAAAAATCAGAGAATCCCTTCTCCAGCGCTTCGAAAAATAAAAATGTGTGACGTTGCATTCCACACACCAGATTGACTGGGAGTTCTCAAGTGCACGTTCTACAGTGGATGGCTGCCTGCAACGATTCATGGTCACGGCTGACCCGTGGGCCATGCCCCCGGCCCTCTTTCGGGGGGGGGGAGATGTGACGTACCTGCCAGCAGGACGCACACGACATAAAGGCACATAGCAATCAGAACAAATGTCTGCGTAGCTCAGTTGGTAGAGCGACTTGTTCCGGAATAAGCGGCCTCGGGTTCGAATCCCGGCGTAGACCAAAAAGGACGGAGAAATTTACTTCGTTATAACCTGTTAACCAACACGTCTACCTCGATATTCTGGCCAATTATGCCCTACCAACTCTGTGGCAATACTATGGAACCGAGTCTTCTTGGTACCAGCAGGATAATGATAATGCACCAAGCCATAAAGCAAGGTTTCAAAATCGCTTTATTATTATTCATCATAAGAAAACATAAGAGGGAGACGTACAGTGTTGGGCTTCTCACTGGGAAATAATACAAACTGTTAAAACATGATGGTATATACACTGCAATGACAATGGGGATGAATAACAAATGCTGCAAGAAAAGCCTATTGCATAAAAATTGCAGGAGAAGTGACAGAGAGAAACACATCGTGTCACATGACATTGGCTAGGCATGATTTACAGGATAACACAGGCGAAACAATAGTACACAATTAGACAAAGAACAGCACAAACACCGCCGTGAAGGTAAAACATTACATACATGAGATAAAAACACAGCGTGCACAATTGTGCAAGTTATTTAACGAGGGCACCAAAGCAACATAATACAGGCGGGGTGAAGGTAATTAATGTACACGAGTAAGCATGAAAATACACTGAGATGACATTAGCATTCACAATTCAACGGTAGCGTGGATTGTACGAAAAAAAATGCAGAAGGAACAGTAAGATCACAGAGCAAAACTAGGAATGCACACTGGGATGACAAGAGGAATTAACGCAAAATGAAAGCGCTGTACGACGCAATAGATGTAACTGGTACATTAACAAGACATGATGAACCATATTATACACAGGGATGACCAAATAAAGTACACAATGTGAAGACACGATAGAGCGCAAGAAATGTTACAAGTACAGTAAAAAGCACACGATAAACCATGAGTGCACTCAGGGATGTTATGAGTATATGCATAAAGTGAAAGCACAGGACAAGCCATGGGTTCTGACAGATATCAGAATTTATCATAAATTTGTACGTGCACGATCAAAGCATTAACACAACGTGAAAGCACGAAAATAGTATGTACACAATGTGGAAGTATAGAACTGTACAAAAATGCAAGGAAATGGCTAAACACTAAGAAGGTGTGTGAGTGCGGCAAATATAACAAATGAGAGATAGAGACGTACACCACATGACATCTCAAAGTAAAACACACTACAGGAACACTGTGTAATACACTAGGTGCATGACAGAAAGCACTTAAGGTGACCAGGGTACAGCCCCAAGTACATAAAAGTGACGGGAGGTCACGGAATCAGAGGGCACACTGATAACAATGTAAATATGGTAAAGCATAGAATGACACGAAGAATAACAATTCAAATGACAAGATCACAATGATATGCACACTGAAAACGAGAAAACAAAAACTTGAGTATTACAGCACAGGCTGTAGCTCGATCACATGATATACATGGAGAAGAGTCGTTGAGTGGAGGAGGGGCACCAGGGTACCACGGAACTCAGCAAAGGAGGTGTAGAATGTCCTAGGGTACTGATAGGTGTAGCAGTCCAGAATCAACCGCAAACCATGGAGCGACCGGCGCCCAGGTAGCATAGAAGGTGGCTTCTCGACGACTGGAAGAAGCCGACTGGTACTCCAGGCGGAGTCGAGAAAGCAATCGATCTTGAAAATGGCACAAAAGTGCTGCGCTGGCCTGGTGTAAAGAGACCGGCGAGGAAACGCTGCGGAATTGTTGAAGGTATGCGTAAATAACGTGTTTAACCAGCACGAAAAGATAGGCACATACTGACGGAAGAGGCGTAGGTGGATGAGCCCGCAGAAGAAGATGTCTGTAGGCAGTGAACGAAAGATCTTGAGAACAAGAGCGACTGGCAATCCGGAAAGCCTGGTGGAGGAGAGGCATCAGGATGGGACAGTAAAGGTAGACGTGAGAAACGTCTGCCTCGTGTGCGCAGAAGGAGCAGAGAGGGGAGGAGAGAAGGGACATGCGAAAGAGAAAATACGGAACTGGGAGGCGATTATGCAAAAAGAGCCAGTGGGTATTAATTTCAAGAGGGGCGGATAAGGGTGAGCGGGCAGCGGCCCAGACAAGAGGAAGAGAAGCAGGGGGAACCTCGAGAATAGAAAGCGGTGAAGGGGTGGCAAGGAGCACTAGAAAACGATAAAGAGATTTAGAGGAGAGAGAGGAGAGAGGGAAAACGGCAGCGGAAGAGGGGCAGAAAAGACAGAGACGAGACCGGTGGGGGAGACAAGATCAGGGAAAAGCGAAAGAAGTGCAGTTAGCAGAGAGTCATAGACCAAATGGGCGGATGGGGACTAGAAAAAGCAGGGGGAGGCCAGAGAAAGGGCGCCAGGATAGATCCGAGTTAGTGAGGTCTTGTACGGTTACTACACCTGCTCGGAGCCAAGAGGGGAATGAAAAGCAGGGGAGATGGGGGGATGAACAAGGGAGTTGAAGAAGAGGGGTTCAGAAAGAAGCTCTAGAGCTGAAGAGGGAGGGGAGCGAATGAGGGGGAGAGAGCGAAGGTGAGTGAGGGCTTCAGAATATGCAGGTGGGAGTTTGGAGGGGGAAAGGACGGCAATCCATGAGAACTAAAGAAAGGAAAAATGTGGGTTACGCAAGGAGGCAAGAACGTCACGTACCTTAACTGCGGAAGCCACTGGAGCCGTGAAAAGGTGAATTAAGTTGATCACTCGGCTTGCTTTGTAGCACAGCGGGACATCAGGTAGGCCAGCACCACCATAGGAGGGAGGAGCACAGAGCTTTTGGACGTTAATCCAGTGGTGACCCGCCCACATTACTCGAGTAAGGCAGCGTGTAACCTCCTGGAGACAGAAAAGCGGGGTCGTAGATGCAATCCAAGAATGCTTGCAGATGGACAAAAGGTATGTCCTGGTGAGATTTGCACGCTGGTAGTAGGACGTACAGAACTGCGCACGACACCAGAACGCAGTTGTGCGGAGGAGGCGAGGATGGAGTTCCGTGCGAGTTGCACTGGATGTAGCTTGTGGTGCGCCTAAGTGCACACCCAGGAAGCGTTGGGTAGTGGATGACCATGTGGCCCCCCATGGAGCATCCATGCGATTGGACCACGACCCGCACCACAATCCAGTGCTCTTAGACGTATTCAGTTCAGCTGCAGAACATGAAGCATATGCGGAGAACAAACAACGAAGCAGTTGGAACTGTGAGTCGCTACGAATGCAGACGGTAATGTCATCTGCATACGCAGAGTAAATGACTAGTGATGCCGTGAGCTGGCAACTGGTGGTGGAAGTTGTGCTAGGAGAGATGTTTGCAGAGAGCGTAGAAAGGGCTCGACGGCAATCGCAAACAGTTGACCAGAAAGCGGGCAGGCCTGACGAACTCCCCGCTTGAAGGGAACATGTGCTGTGAGAAAAGATGCCGCCTTGACATGGAAAACGGCGTCCCGGTAGAGGGAGAGAAGAACAGAGACAAATTGTAGAGGAAAGCCAAAGTGTAGTAGGGTTTGTGTTAAATAGGCGTGTGAGATATTATCGAAAGCGGAACGGAGGTCTAAGGAAAGGAGAGCAAGAGGTTCTGAATGAGTCTTGGCAAGATGAATGAGATCGCGAAGAAGTTGAACATTGGAGGAAAGAGAACGGCCAGGAACAGTATAGGTTTGAGATTCAGCAAGGATGTGAGGAAGGACAGAGTTTAGTCGACGGGAAAGAAGCTTAGTATAGAGTTTATAATCTTGATTGAGAAGAGAAACGGGGCGCCAATTTCCCAAGTCAAGAGGGTCACCTTTCTTGGGAAATAGGACCACATGTGCGTCCGTGAAACTCCTCGGGAGGGGAGCAGTTAAATGCAGCAGAGAAAGCGGAGAGGAGAAAAGGCAACAGATGAGGCAAGAACGCACGATAAAAAGGAAAAGAGAGGCCGTCCGGACCCGGAGCGGCATAGGGGTTAAGGGAAGAGAAGGTGTCGGACACCTCCGTTGGATGTGGGTAAGAGAGACAGGGTGTGAGCAAGATGAGACTGAACTTGAGGCAGGTTATTGAGAAGATGGGGGAGAGCAGAGAGAGAAGGGGGAGGAGTTTCACTGAACTTGGTGGTATAGAACTGACGAACGTGAGAGCAAATCGCTGCCGAATCGGATATGATTTCGCCAGAGGGGAGGCGAAGATGACGAAGCGAGGTAGAAGACTTACGTGCAGATTCCATTGATGTTAGAAAATCATAGGTGCATTCCTCCAGATTGAGATGTTTAATACGCAGACGTAAAAGTGCTTGCTGCGCAAGAGGTTTCAGCAAAGCCTGGAGCTCCACCTGATATGCTGGAAACAGCGGATCTGACAACCCAATCAGTGCGAGCATCTGCCTGGCGTGATAGAGGCGCATCTGACTAGAAGTCGTCATGGTGAAGGAAAGTTGCTTGATATGTAAGAGGAGCTGATGCTTGACATGAAGCCAATACGTCAAGGTACAGGGTGCGGAATGCAACCCTGCGCGACGAGCTGCGAGGGAAGAACGGACAGAGGCACAAAAGTCAGGATCAGTGAGGAGATTGGAGTCAAACGTCCACGGACGTACAGTCCGAGGGAGTGACGCCACAACAAACACTGTGAGGGTGACTGTGCAGTGGTCTGAGGAAGCAGTAGGTTGATGTCGCAACTCGGTAATAGACGCAAGAAGCGGTGTGGAAACGTAAACCCGATCCAAGCGTGCAGTCGATGGAAGCTGACTCCCAGACGAGCGCCACGTGTGTGAGGTCTCTTATGGATGTAGGCGCCTATAAGCATTGGTGAAGGAGAAATCAGCAACAAGGTCACGGAGTAGTGCGACGAGATCCATCCGACGGTCTCGAGACGAACTAGAGCGATCCAGTGCCGGGTCAAGGGTGCAATTGAAGTCTCCACCCAAGAGCACACGATCCGAAGGCGAGACTTTCGAGAGAGCTTGACGGAGTTTGGTGAACAAGATGGATAAATGAATAGAGGTGCACGGAATATACACATTTAAGATGCGAAATCGAGCTCCGCCAACTGTGAAGGAGACTTGCTGGAGTAAATCCCGGCATAAGTTCTGCACTGAGAGTGCAGTGAGGGTGGATCGGAACTGCTGATGTATTCCGATAGCAAGCCCACCATGAGATGAATAGCGAAATGCATGATGGAATACATAATCGCTAGCACGCCAGCGAGTAAACAGAGTGGAGGAATGGCAGTTTATTTCTTGCAGTAGTAACAGATCGGCCCCGAAGGGCGAGAGGTCTTCCATTAAAAGAGCATTCGCTAGGGGGCTAGCAAACCCTCTGCAATTAAGGGTCGTGACCTTGAATGGACTGGTCAGTCGTTGATTGGAGGAGTCGCGGAGCAACTTTCAGGAGTTGTTGTAATCGGTTTACGCAGCCAAGGGTCCATGTGTGGTGCAGGGGGTCATGTACAAACCCACGAAGGTATTTAGCAATGCATCCGGCTTGCAGGAGCAGCGCGGGAAGAATGTCTTCGCGCTCTCGGAGGTAGTCATACGTCGACTCCAGGTTCGTGGTGTGGGTGCAAAACTGATAGTAATCTCCAAGATTGAGAGGTTCTGAAGGAGCACCACATTTGGAGAGTACACTTGAAAAGACCTCAAACGAAGGCTGAGACCCATCATCATCAGTATCCCTTTCAATTTCTGTTGGCGCAGGAGAGGGAGAAAAATCTCCTGAAGATTTGGTAGCACGGAACTGTTGCCCATTCGCAGAGGAAAGTTTTTCTTCTTCTTACGTCGGGTACCTGTACGAGTGCCAGAAATGCGTTTTCCAGGGAGCGACGATGCTCGGGAAGCAGACGCAGAGTCAGAGGAGTTATCGGCGCCGCCGTCACACTCGGAGACACCAACAGTGAAGACTGGTGGGAAACAAGCGGCGAGGTCTCCCGATGTTGCCACGTGATCAGGAGTAATAGGTGAGGCGAGCACTGGAAAGTGAAGGTGGGAGGTGAGGACAGCATCAAAAGACGCTCGTTGACAAGAGGCTTTAGATATACTTTTTGTGTAACTCGGCCCAGGGGCAGTTGGCACACTAGAAGACGGTGCAGGTCGAAAGCGAGATGTAGCAGGAGGCTGCTTAGAGGCGGTAGGCACTATAGAAGCCGTGGGAGCTGTATACTCGTTGTTGGGGCATCGAGCACGCTGATGCCCAAGTTCTTTGCAATTAGCACAGTGTTCTGATGTTAGCATGTCAATTCTTTAGGAGAGCTGCCCACATCGGACGTTTAGGATCCGTGGGAACTTACGGAGATGCTCCTCTGATGGAAAGATGAGTCGAACACTCCGGCGAAAACTACGAACATTCTTATTTGCAGGATCCTTGGGCGCAGCTGAATGTGTGATAACAGGACCAACAATCTTACCACA
The DNA here is from genome assembly GCA_039090855.1 of Macrothele yani. Taxonomy (NCBI): domain Eukaryota; kingdom Metazoa; phylum Arthropoda; class Arachnida; order Araneae; family Macrothelidae; genus Macrothele; species Macrothele yani. Next base: position 258,349 of record CM077021.1, on the reverse strand, counting down.
CTTACTAAGTGCAGTACATATCATCGCATCCGAGATTTCGGGGGCACCGGATGCAAGGAGACCTGAACAGGGCGCCTGGCGATCGGATCAGCTTCAAGGTGGTGGTCACCCAGGTCAAGACCAAAGTTTAGAAGTGTGTCTGCATGCTCTTTGGATGTGAAATAAACAATCACCGTCCGCGGCCGGCTGGTGAGGTGAGTAATGGCTCCGGCTGGAAGAAAAGCAAGGAGCGTATCACAATAGACCTTCAACGGTGTATTCGGAAGAGCATCTAGGCACACTCCCAACTCGCGGGTGGACTGAAGTTCCTGCGCAGCGGGTGAGAAGTGCGGAACGTCCAATTGAAGTGAGTCACCATGTATCTGGACATGGGCATCCGCAAGAGGAAGGAGAGTCGCTTGCGTCGGTAGGGACGCACCTGAGGTTACGCTAGAATAAGAGCGGGAAGGCAAACCTCCACTGGAAGGTAGAGGTGCAGCGCTGGATGAAGGAGCTGACACAACGCTGGGCAAGGCTACCGAAGGCTGAGAAGCAACGCCCTCAGAGATATCCATTACGTCATCGGCAGCATCAGAAACGAACGACGTAGCCTCACCACCAGGAGGGGTGGTGGAGTCAGAGAGTCGAAGCGTAGAAGAAGAAGAGCAATAGGCATCAGGAGGAGGACGATATTCCTTATCATCAAGGACGGACGCTGATTGGTTTGCTCCGTCAGAGATAATGATCGACGTAGTAGGAGAAGCTGTGACGGCCGCCCCGGTGGCGCAGTGGTCTAAGCGATGGCCTCTGATCATTCGTCCGAACGGGGTCCGGGTTCGAATCCCGGTGAGGCATGGATGTTGTGTTTGACTTACGGCACTGGCTCTCTCCCTTCCCTGGAACCAGTGACCCTAAATTAGGGACAGACGACTGCTTATAACCCATTGAGTTGCTCACGGTGGTCGTTAAACCTCCAATCAAAAAAAAAAAAAAAAGAAGCTGTGACGAAAGCGGGAACGCTGCTCTTCTCAGCAGTCGCCATCGCCGATGGCGAGGCCTAATTTAGTAAAAACGACCAACTGGTCGAGAAAATAAAGTGCTGATAGCTAATTGAAAATAGTACTCACCGACTCGGGAGATGTCTTAAATGAAAGATACAACCTTCGTCTTGAAGGCACGCACAAAAGTTAAACGACAGAGCACACAAAACACACTCAGTAGACGGCGAAACACGGAGCTCAAAACAGACACGACTTACGTCCCATAAAGCAAGGACTGTTACGGCGTGGTTTGACGATAAATCCGTATCGTGTGTGGACTGGACAACACACAGCCCTGATTTTAATCCCATAGAGCACCTATGGGATGAATTTGAGCGCCGCATAAGAAGTTTGGAACCAAGGTGTATTACTAAGCAACAGTTAGAGGCAGCATTATGCACTGAATGGAAGCGCATACCTATTGCTGTGTTCCAAAACCTTGTCGAAAGCATGTCTCGAAGGGCGCATGCATTAAGGCCAAAGGTGGACCGACACTGTACTAATGTATGTCAATAAATGTGTTTCTCTTCTAGATGTCCGGTGACCTTTGTCAATATAGTGTATATTCCTATTCGCCACCATCTCTCCTCTTCTAAAAACCGATTGAAAGATATTTTTTTTGCACTGGATTCAATTGACACTATGACAAACATTTTGTTAGTTGAAGTAGTTGATCTACAGGCATTGCATATTTATATTTCATTTAATTCAGAAAACAACGTTTGAATGAACTTATAAATATTGCATTTATAAACGTTGTTTTCTGAATTAAATGAAATTTTGTTAGTTATAACCCTTAGTTATAAGATTTCATCTCTAAATGAATATTTGTTGAATACTATATTTTGCATAATCACTTTTTCGGGGTCAAAAGACATGCTTATAACCTCTGAAAATTCCGCGACTCTTCTGTTATATATGTGTTAATCCAAATTTTGTTTAACGTCCTTCGTAGGGGACTTCTAATATTTGATAAAATATCTCAATTTCTAAATGATGGAATGCAAAAAATGCACCATGGATCTGATAGAGATGACCATGCCCATGATCTTAACCATGTTTTCAAGTCTTTGCTGATGCATAATGTTTTCGCAAGTTTGAGTGAAAATAGATTTCTGTTTTAATACAGCTGTAAATGATCGATTTGAAAACTTCATCTGCTGTCAAGCAGGTATAGACGTAATAAGGTCTTAAAGACTTTTCCTTGCCCTGAATTTTCGAACTAGGAAGTGGGGGTTAAGAAAAAGGATTAAATAAAGAGAAACACTATATCATGTTTATGTGGGAACGACTCCCCATTCGCAGTATTCGGCATGACACTGAAATACTGAAATACTCAACAATACTCAACATTAAAAAGGGCAATATTTTGAGAGAAGAACATCTAATTACTCATCGCTCTGCATTCAATGATATTCCCCATGTTTTTGAGTTAATTGGTTGTATTTATTTTCCACTGGAATGCCGAAAAGCAAAGTAATATGGCATTCTTAATTAATTTATCTCACTGGCCCCAAGGAAAAGTGAGAGGCAACTGAAACAAAGACAACCCAACCCCTATGACACCTTCCGAAATCGAACCTGACCTTAACACAAAGAGTGGGATTAGTATTATACAGATACAAAGTTATCCATATTTTCAAATAATAAACAGCGTCTACTGTCTATCCGTCCTCCCTCCGCCTTGAGCCCCCCGCACGAGGATAACTGGTTTTCCAGTTATTTGGGGAGTGGCGCCCCCACGGCCCGAGTCGACACGTACTTTATGATGATTTTCCCATTTTTATGCTTTTCGTTGTTCTCTTGACACGCACCCGCCTGAGTTATAGGTTGCTGAGGTTGTTATTATGCGCCAGCTCTGGATTTTAGTTTCTCTTTTTCTTTCCTGTCTTCTCCATTTTATGTTCCCTTCTTTGTTTTTCCGAGCTGGTTAGCTAGACCTACCTGCACGTCTGCCGTGTGCGGTGACCCGTAAGGTGGAAAAGGGAGCTGGAGGCTGAGGTTTCTGGAGGCCGGGGTGTTGTTGTCGTCAGTTACTAACACTCCTCTTTGCCCCCCCTGCTTCACCCTAAATGGGCGGCTAGGAACTAACCCACTCCTAGTCGATGATGTCTGTGGCCGAATGAAGTCCAGACCTCTAACGGCTTGTCGTTTCGCACGACAGGGTGAGTCTGGGAATAGAGTGGACATGCCAAAGTGGTGTTCCCCAGGCACGGGAAAGTCTGGGTTCGCGCCGCACGCATGTCTGCCCTATCAGCTTGCTATATCCGCTTCCTATCCCTAGAGCCGTGTCCTGCGTCCACTTGGGCTTGCGGACCTCCGGCTCTCCCTCGTTGTGCTCGGTTGTGGGTAGGGAAGTCTGCGGACGAATTCTTTATTTTTCTTCATGGCTCTTAATAATGTTTCAAAAGATCCTAAAGTTAAACTACCTATTGAGGAAGGCTCAGCTTCTTCGCCAAAAAGCATGTCTCTGATTCTTCGAATGCTCTTTTTTTCTTTGTGCACTCAATGGACCCTTCAAAGCCTTTGAGTGCCAAAAGTCCATTTTGGATCAATAAAGCACTTCAATCCATTGCAAGATCTCCTAAGAGCGTAAAGAAACTTCAGTCTGCAGATCTTCTGGTAGAGATGCCCACTGTGGCCTACAGTTCCACACTTCTTAACACTACCATGCTGCTTGAGACTCCGGTCAAAATAACCACATGGGTACTTAAATTCATCTGGAGGTGTTGTGTCTTCTCGGGACCTCATTGAATGTACAGAAGATAAAATTCTTGAAGAACTGAGGAGTCAACACGTTACGGGTGTGCGACGTATTCTTTTCAGGCGAAATGGGCAGTCCGTCCCATCCCGCAACAACATTTTAACATTTGACACCCCTTCCCTGCCTACGTCCATCAAGTCAGGGTATCTTCACCTTGAGGTACGTCCGTACATCCCTAACCCTTTGAGATATTTTAGGTGTCAGTCGTACGGCCATTCTCAGCAGTCGTGCAGTTGCACTCCTAAGTGTAGACGCTGTGGTGCCACAGACCATCATTTACTAGAATGTGTGGCCGAGGCCGAGTTTTGTGTGACTTGTAAGGGTTCACACGCAGCATCAGCCAAAGATTGTCCCAAATGGATGGAGGAGAAAAATTTCAAAGACTAAAGACTGAGAATATTTCCTATCCTGAGGGCAGAAGGAAGGTGGTTCGTGTTACATCTTCTCGGCGATCATATGCGTCAGTGGTGGTTGCCAAATCTACAGTTGCCATTCAAACTGACCGTCAGGTCCCCCCTTAAATATCCCTACAAGCTGGTCGATATCATTGCCGCTGGACTGGAGGCACTCTAGTCTCGAGCTAGGGGTCTGCAAGCGGCCTGCACCACTTTTCGGAACTGTACCACCACCACGGGAACTCAGTCCACTTCTTCTGGCAAGAACACCAAAGTCAAGGAGAAGAAGGGCGTATCTTCTTCAAAATCTCAGCCGCCTACTCAACGCCGAACTAATCCTGTTAAGACACTTGGTACAAAGCATTCCCCAATCTTGGCCCTGGTCACACGCCCCCACATCTGGGTGACCACTCGTCAGAGGAAATGGACGCTGACCTCGTTTGAGCAGTCAGTATAGGTGATTTTATTTTCTTTCTGATCTCACTTCTTACCATGGCTTCAATCCTTCAGTGGAACTGCCGAGGTTTTCGGACGAGATTTGACGACGTGAAACATCTGCTTTCGTTGTACTTTCCGGTTTGCCTTTGTCTACAGGAGACAAAACTTAAACCATTAGACCTGCTTTCAGTTCGAGGCTACATTGCATTTCAAACAGATAATGTATCAGGAGACATCTGCTGTGGGGGAGTCACTATTCTTGTCCCACGCAGTGTTCCCGTGTCTTCCGTTGCGGTATCCCCAACTTTGCAGGCCGTGGCGGTTCGTATATCTGTGCCCGTGCCTCTTACTGTCTTCAGTGTCTATCTGCCGCCGCACAAGAACGTGAGCGTCTCTGCGCTGGAGAGTTTGGTTGATCAGCTGCCTTCACCCGTCCTTTTACTGGGTGACTTCAATGCCCATCACCCTTTGTGGGGTAGTGTCAGCGTCAGCACGAGAGGCTGTCGAATCGAGTCTCCTCTGTCCTCGACCTCTTTATGCCTTTTTAACACAGGTGCTGACACTTACTTCCACGAGCCCACAAGATCTTTCAGTGCGATCGATTTGAGCTTGGGATCACCATCAATTATTGCTGATTAGTCGTGAACGATGTATAACGACCTCCACGGGAGCGACCATTTTCCAATTGTGCTCTCGCATCATGCGAACATGCCATCTTCTGCCTCCCGCCCGCCTCGATGGAGGATGGATCGTGCCAGATGGGAGTACTTCACAACGTCCACAGTTATATCTTCTGCCATAGTGACCCAAGAATCAATCGACGCAGCTGTTCTTGATGTCACAAATTGCGTTATTCAGGAGGCTGATCTTTCTATACCAAAAACATCTACGACGCTCTCCAAAAGTCCGAAGCCATGGTGGACCCCTGAATGCACAGCGGCTAGGAGAGCTCAACATAAGGCCTGGTCTACGTTTCGGCGTTATCCAACCGATGCCAATCTCGTTGTATTTAAACGAGAAAAATCCTATGCTCGGTTGGTGCGTCGACGTAGCAAGAGGGAGTCTTGGATTCAGTATGTTTCATCTCTCACTTCACGTGCCAATTCGAAAAGTGTGTGGGATAAGATTCGTAAGATCCGGGGTAACTACATTTCTTACCAGATTTCCATTCTTGAGAGTAATAGCTGCACATATGCTGAAGTCGGGGAGATTGCGGATTGTTTGGGTGAGGCTTTTGCACCTGTGTCTAGTGATGTGGCTTATCCTTCCTTATTTCATAGGATTAAGTCACAAGCCGAACGCCAGAAGATCTCGTTTTCGCCTTTTCACGACACTGGGTATAACTCTTCCTTCAGCATGGTTGAACTACGTGTGGCTCTGCAACGGTCCGGTGCGACATCTGTCGGTCCCGATGGCATGCACTATGACATGCTCCGTTATCTCTCGCAGTCGTCTCTCGAGAATCTTTTAGTCCTCTACATTTGCATTTGTTTGGAGCACAGTTTCCCAGAACCTTGCTGAAAAGCTTTTGTTCTGCCTTTTCCCAAGCCTGGCAAGGATCCTAAGTCTCCCTCTAGTTATCGTCCAATTGCTCTCACTAGCTGTCTTTGTAAAGTTCTCGAGCGGATGGTTAATTCCGGGTTAATTCATATTTTAGGACAAAAATGTTTTAAGCCAGAAAGCGGCTTTCACCGTCATTGTTCACCTCACGATCGTCTCCTGTACCTTGAGACATCTGAGCACGAGGCGTTCGTGCTTAGGCAGTACCTGGTTTCTGTTTTCTTTCACATCGAGAAAGCCTATGATCGTACTTAGCGGCACGGGATTATCCGTGACCTCCACGCATGCGGATTGCGAGGAAATCTTCCGACATTCATTGTTAATTTTCTTCGCAATCGGGTGTTCCAGGTGCGCCTAGGTGCGACGCTCTCGGCACCGTTCCATCAAGAATAAGGTGTTCCTCAAGGTTGCATTTTAGCCGTCACATTGTTCATCCTACGTATTAATTGTCTACTCAAAACTCTTCCTCCTGCGGTTTCGGCTACTGTATATGTCGATGACTTGCATATCTTCTGTTTATCTTCAAGTGTGCATTTTATTGAAAGGCAGTTGCAGTCTGCGATTAACCGGATCTTTAAAGCGGCGAATAGCAATGGCTTCATTATTTCTCCCGACAGGACAGCGTGTGTCCATTTCTGCCGGAGGTGTGGCCTCCATCCTGAACCCGAGCTGTATTTAGACTGTGCAGCCATACCAGTTGTGCCCCGAGACAAAGTTCCTTGGATTGATCATTGACCGTGCGCTTACATTCCGCGCGCACGTCCAGCGGCTAAAGACTTCCTGCCTGCGGGCTCTATCTATTCTTAAGATCCTTTCAAGAGTTTCGTGGGGTGCGGACAGGATGTAATTGTTTCGCATTTACTATTCTCTAATACGATCAAAACTGGATTATGGTTGTATCGTGTATGGCTCTGCTCTTCGTTCCGTTCTCCGGCCTTTGGATACAATTCACCAACAAGCGCTGCGTCTTTGTACGGGAGCATTTCGAACATCCCCGATTCCCAGCCTTTATGTTGACACGAACGAACCATTGCTTGAGTTACGCCGTCTGCAGCTGTCTCTTCAATTTCAGTTGAAACTTCCATCTCCTCCAGACCATCCTTTGTACGATGCAGTTTTCCATCCCCAGCATGCTCGTTTATTTGAAAACCGGCCCTCGTGCATTACAACCTTTGGTCTTCGTATGGCGGCCGTGGCTCGTGATTCAGGGCTGGACTTATCTCTTGCTGGAGCGACCAGGGGCTTTGGGAATCCTCTATGGCCCCCACTTTGTGTCATGGTTGTTACCACCTTTACATCGTTTGATAAATCCTCAACTCCTGCTTCGGTGTACCAGCAGCTCTTCGCTGAGCACCGTGCCCTCAATTTTGACTACACTCCCATTTTCACTGATGCATCCAAGATGCATGGAGTCGTTGGATCCGCGGCTGTCTGTGTTGATGACGTCTCTGTAGCGCGGATCCCAGATGAGGCCACGGTGTTTTCGGCGGAGATGCATGCTGTGTATCTCGCCCTTCTCCATGTTCAGTCTAGTTCTCATCATTGTACAATGGTCTATACGGATTCCTTAAGTGTCTTGCAGTCTTTGTCATCTGCGGATTGCCGTGACCATCCTTTCTCTTTGATATGAGACGGTTACTTCGTCGTTTGCTCGAGGCCGGTATTCAGGTTCACTTTTGTTGGATTCCTGGGCATGTTGAAAACTCGGGTAACGAGTGTGCCGATGCGGCTGCTAGATCTGCTTCCTCTTTAGTTGTCACACTTGCCACTGTTTCACCGGGATTTCCGCTTGCCTGTTCATTGACATATCAAGCGAACGTGGCAGGGTCTGTGGGACCATCAGGTGTAAAATAAACTGCATCGCATTAAACCTATTCATGGAATCTGGAAATTCTCATATCGTCCGAACCGTAGGGAGGAAGTTGTGTTTGCGCGTCTCCGCATTGGGCATTGTCGTTTCACTCACCCCTTTTTGCTGTGTGGCGACACTACGCCGATGTGTGAGACGTGCAATTGCCGACTCACTGTAACTCATCTTTTGTGTAGCTGTGTTCGTTTTCGTGATATACGTTTTCACTTCTTTCATTCTCATTTGTTGACCGAGGACGCCGCAATGCTGCAGCGGCTCCTAGATGACTACTGCGATACAGTCGCTGTCTTTTCATTTTTAAAACAAATTGACTTTTATAAACGTATCTAGATTTCAGCCCTTCTATCATTCTCATTTTTCACTTTTACTGAATCAGTCTTTAAGCTTTATACCACGTTTTTAATAATGTTTGTTTGTCTTGTGTCTGGCGCTCTTTGGCCAAACAGGGCCCTTGCGCCATAAAAATCTACCAACCACCCAACCGCCTAGAGACATGACATAATTTTGGGAGTGTGGGTGGTACATCATATAGCCGGTGGTGAAATTCTAAGCTGCGTCTTCTTACTCCGGAGGCTTCTATTCACCCAAATGAATTACGCCAGCAAGGCTTATAGCTACAGTTTTGCCGATTTGACGCACACGTCAGCGCAATAGTAAATCCTTTATGTCATGTTACGTAGTACGTTTCACTATCCCCCACCGAAAAGGCGGGGCATGAAATCGCAAGTTTTTGGTGTCTGCGACAACCGTACTTGAACGGCCATCCCACTGTAGAAGAAGAAATATTTATTAATTTTATAAAATGTGTGGAAGAACCATCACACATATTTTCGAACCTCACGATCAGGAGATTCATTTACGTTCGGGAGTAGGAAGACTTGTTTCTAACACACGTCTTCTTATTTCAGAGGCAGCTATTCTCCAAACTGAACTACGTCGACAAGACTTATTGCTTTAACCTTGCCGATTAGACTCACCGTTACCTTAGTAGTATATCATCTTATGTAGTACCTTACAGTAGGATTTAGCGATCACGTGAGCATATAAGGAGTCGTCCATTCCTAATTCGGAGTGACGGGTTCCAAGCAAAGGAGAGGGCAAGTATAACATCCATGCCTTGAACCTTAAAGCACGAGAAGTCAAAAGCTTGCGCTCTACAGTACTTGACTGGATTTAAAGGGGATTGAATCCAGTCAAGTGGTGTAGGGCACGGGATTTGAACCCTGGTGAAGGTCTTAGAAGCGCAACATTAGTTTCAAACATAAATACACTGGTGTGCAAAAATTAAGGACGAAGAGGAGAAATTAGCATAATAGCGGAACGAGCAGAAAGAACGAACCGAAAGACCACTCAGGAGATAGACTGAGGTCCGGTACGGTAGGGCATGCGCATATATGCAGCATGACGTCGGGGAGGGGGAGTGTCGGAAGGGTATAAAGCCCACGGGCGGTGTACGCTATTGCACGGTGTACATCGGTTTCAACGACGTCGAGTTGCTGCCACCGTGTGATATGGCCAACAGGCAATCCAGTAGACGACATCTGGATGACTTTACCCGAGGTCGCGTCATTAGGAAGTTGGAAGAAGGTCGAAGTATGACTAGTGTGGCCGAGGAGTTCAGGATCTCTCACAGCATCGTTTCACGAGCTTGGAACAGCTATCCGAGAGTTTAGCAGTGGTCGTCCACGAGCAACCACGGCGGCGGACGACCAGTATATTGTCCTACAGGCGAGAAGAGACAGACTGCAGACAGCGGGAGAAATCGTAAGGCACATGCAACAGACAACTGGATGTCCGTTATCGAGTTTCACTGTGGCCAGGAGGCTGCACAAAGGTGGTCTATCTGCACGACGACCAGTACGCTGTGTGCCATTAACGCCTGCTCATCGGAGACGGCGGTTTCTGTGGTGCCAGGAACACAAGAACTGGACACATCAGCAATGGGGTTGAGTTCTCTTTACGGATGAGAGCCGATTTAGTCTGACGAGCAATTCTGGACGTATACACATCTGGAGAGAGCAGGGAACACGCAATCACACCTCCAACATCATCGAAAGGGACCGGTTTGGAGGTGGCGGAGTTCTCGTTTGGGGCGGTATCATGCTTGGTAGCCGTACTGACCTCCACATCTTCCAAGGAGGTTCAGTCACTGGTGTCCGCTATTGTACCGAGGTTCTCCTGCCTCACGTGTGTCTGTTTAGAGGTGCTATGGGTCCTGAGTTCCTCTTCATGGACGACAACGCTACACCCCATCGTAAAGTGGCTGTCGCAGAGCTGTTGGAGAGTCAAGATATTCAACGCATGGATTGGCCCGCAAGGTCCCCGGACCTAAATATTACCTTCTCGGGAGACGCTTGGCAGCACGTCACCAGCTGGCAGCAACGATTCCGCAGCTGCGATTGGTGCTACAAGAGGAATGGGCAGCAATGTCTCAACAGCTCTTTGCCAACCTCGTCCTCAGCATGGACAGACGTTGTAAATTCTCTTTGACAACCTCGTCCTCAGCATGGACAGACGTTGTATGATCACCCCTGACTGCAATGCAGTCAGGGGTGATCATATCCCCTACTAAAGACTGGGGTTTTCTTGGCAGCCGCCTGTCACATGGACGTTTCTGTCTTCTGTCCAGTTGTGCTCGAAGGTACCTTTTCAATAAAGTGCCTTTGTATCTTTTGGATTCCTTGTTTGGACGGTTTTGCTCGCTTGTCTCATATTCGTACATCTTGGGGATCTTATGGTATGATTTGAGTCGGTGTGGAGCATTTCTGCACGACGTTACATTCGAAAAACCGTTTCGTCCTTAATTTTTGCACGCCAGTGTATGTTGTAACTCCCCCTGACAGAAACATGGTTCATATGAAAATTAGATAATATGTAGGTTACATTAGCCGTACCCAGAGCTAAATCGTTGAAATAAAAATCTAAGCTCACGCCACGTAGAGTAAATATTTTATATCAGAAAAGGTTGAGATATGAATTTAAACATTTGGTCATAATTACAGACAACAGATTGTAAGAAAAATATTTTTGAATTCAATCGCTTAGCATAGCAGATATCACATCAAATATAAATATGCATTTACGCCACTCACCAGAATAACTCTGCGTCACAGAAGTTTGAAATTGCATGAGTCATCATCCTCATTATAGTGTTATCCGATGCAAATGATATTCGAATTTAACTTCTAAGTATGGATATATCGTGTACACAAACGGACGAACAAAACGAAGCGTGGATTTCAGTCATGTGACAGTGTGAAGTATGTTATACACCATTTGTGTGTTCCAGAGGGAATGCCTTACAAAATTTCCTAGCCGAACGATTAGTCTTTTATGTCAAACTATCAGCAGAGGCCAGCTGGTTTCCAGATGATTGGGAATTGGAGCCCCGTCCGCGCGAGCGTGCTTTTTGTATCTTTTCATATCGTCTTTGGGCGATCTGTAAAGATATGTCGCCAGGATATTTGAATGAATGAATAAAAACAAAATATGGAAAACACCGGAGGTTGGTTCTGAGACGTCAGTATCTGATTGTTTTATTCTTACTCAGACTCCTTCTGTGGAGCTAATAGCCTTAATTATGTAAAGGCGATTATTTCTAGTCTTCAGTATTTAGACGCTTTTATATTAAAAGAAACACGTGCATCACAACAGTTCTTGTACACCGTATTTAATGAACAAGAAGGAGGTAAGATGCGTGGGCATATATTTTAAGCTTAAAGTACTGCGTTTAGATAACAAGAATGGTGAAGCATTCAAACTGGATGAAGTTTCTAGAGATTTACAATTCTTATATTCTCATATATCAATTCTATTTGTGATTGCAATAAAACAACGCCTTTAGTGAGGTACATACCGTGATATTGCTCTGAGCACTGATTTCCTATGCAAATGTGCTTTGCTGACGTGCAACCCATTTAGAATAAACTGCTGTGACCCTGTATATGGCTGAGTAAAGTACCACCGGCATAGAGCGGTTGGCTCAAACGCACTTTGTGCAGTATAGGTGGTGGAGATTCGAGCCCCCTTCTGTCGGCAATCCAGGCTGCGGTTTTGCGGGATTTTTCTCTCGACTTTTTGGATGTCTCTTCCGGAGACTCGTTAAGTGTGGGGACACGAATGCGTGGATAGATCTATCTCAAGTCTGTTCCCGGAGGCACACTGTCTCTCTGATATTTGTTTCTTTGAGGAGTTCCGTGTGTTTAAGTGAGCTTCGTTGTTAGCCTCAGTATATATAGGGAGAGAAACCAAATTAAGTAATAATTCCCATATACTCAGTGAAATAAAAAATGCGGCTCAGTAGTTATACCCTCAGAGCTTTACGAACACTAACCATGCGCTATTGTGACGTATACTCTATATTCAGTTTCCTTTTGATTTTACTATCTCTTGTTATTTTATTTTCCTATGCAAATTATCTTCTCACTTAACGAGATGTTATTTCTCCCGCTGAATGATATGTGGCAACGAGTGTAAGTCATGACGTGGTGGTATGCAGTATATATAGGCGCGCTCAACTATACCAAGGAAGCTTCGTTTTATGTGATAGGTTCTTCTTAATTATTGTTATACGATTCTACGAAAGTTCGGATATTCAGTAGTCGTGTGATTTGTTGAGAGTGTGTTTGATAATACCAGGAGTTCTCCAATAAAAGGTTTAAAGTGAGTACGTTTTCTCAGTTCATATTATTGTCAGACCTCTGTCTGGCCGTTAAGTCTCTTTCATTAAGTGTCTCCATTAAGTCCAGGGTATATTGTGTTTACCGCTCTAATAAGGAGCCTCCAAGGTACTAATGTACTAAAACCGACGTTATAGTACTGATATTCAAGATAATGAGGAACGCTGAGTAAAAAGAAGTTCCATATTCAATGAATTTATTGCACGTGCGAGTCTTACCTAAACAAACGCTAGCACTTTGAAGATTAGGTACACTTTAGCTACGTCAAGTAACCTTCCAATAACCCTAACGTGACTTAACGTAAGCTTCCCTGCACTACACGTCCAGCGGAGAGCTTTATTTATTATACTATCCCAACGAGAATCCATAGGATTCGGTAAGGGTACTGTGACGTGCCTGCGCTGCAGAACGCACATGAGATAAAGGCAGATGGCAATGAGAGCACATGTCTGCGTAACTCAGTTGGGAGAGCGACTTACTCCGGAGTGAAGGGACTCGGGTTCAATCCCCGGCGTGGAAAAGCCTGTGTTTTCACATTGGCGCCCGAACTTCAAGGATGGCCTGGCCGTTAAGTTTCTCGCAATGGTGGAATGTTCTTTCCACACCGCGAGACAGGAAAAATGAGAATCTCTTCTTCAGTGCTTCGAAAAAATAAATGTGTGATGTTGCGTTCCACGCACCAAATTGTCTGGGAGTTCTCAAATACACGTTCTTCATCAGATGACTGCCTCCATGCTTCCTTTGGGCCATCTGAAATACTCTAGCCAATTTTCACCGTTCTCCCAGCGGAAGGTACTGCATCCATCTTCACGCCTCTTGACATCAATCTCCATGACTGAACTCTCAGACTCTGATGTGACAAGTGTTTCTCCCGTGTTCCTCATTGGGGACTCATCAGTGCTACCTTCCGTGCCGAAAGCGCCACGTTTGGCTCCACCGGTCTCCTTTCTCTAGGAATACACTGCCGTCACCGCGTCTTATAGTGCCTTGTCCCTTCCAGACGAGTCAGTCTCTCACGTTTGTGACTCATCCGTGCAATCTATTCTACCTCCATCCGAATCTGAGCCGACCCTTGATCAGCAGATGGATGTGTTGACTGCTTCTTCCTATTTTGTGAGAGGTCTGTTTCCTCAAAGAAATCTACCAAAGATAAGGTGTCCCGTTCGCCTCCAGCTGACATTTCCAAGAGATCGCCTCTTCTTGATACATCTTTGGGTCCAGCCGAACAACGTGCTGCGACACTGCGCTCTTGCTCCAAAACAGCGTCTGATCCTCCGGCCATCACTGCTGCCGACATTGAACGTGCGGCGGACTCGATCCGTCTGATTCCCCAGCTGTTGTCCCTTCAACAACTTTTTCACCTTCTCCAAATACGTAAGCGCAGATTTCATCGAAGCATCGCCGGTCTTTTGACTTGAACGGATATATTGTTCGAACTAACCAGCAGTAGCTTGAATGTCCAAGCTGCTGCTCGTCAGTTCAAACAATATATCCGTCGTTTTCAACCTCACAGCCGTTCTTCAACGATACTCTGCCCTCGTTCGCACCTTTCCTTCGCACTTGAGAGGTCTCAAAGATATCTTTGAGTCGTCTCTGCGTGATAGCTTTCCACCTGAGATTGCTGACTCTTAGTTCCCCGAATACCAGGAGCTTTGAGAATCCCCTCACCAGGTCCTTGATATTCGCAGGTCTTGCGACTTTTGATTCTGACGTTATTTTTCTTCAAGAAACAAACTGCTCTACGCCCATTCCATTGTCGTCTTGAGCTTTCTGATTTACTGAATGAGCCCCTTTTTATTCCTACTGTCAATACTCAGTTCGATTCCTCGTCCCGGTTGGTCAACTTCACATTCGTCGTCCTCTTCTCTGCTCTTTTCGTTTTATTCTTGCAAAATTCACCGTCTATCACTACCTCTTCTCCATTCACTTTCGTAACCCTCTCCGGCTGTTGCCCCATTCAATCGCATTTGTTATCCTCTTTCTGTGTCCCACTTTCTACCCGTTTGTAGTCTGAATTCCTTTCGGCGACCCAGACCGGAACTCTGATGATATTTTCCACCATTTGGTCGCCAGGACCCACACGGTTTTGAGTCTCCTCTTCAGTTGTCAAACTTCTTGTGTAATCCACGCTCCTTTTTCGGTCCCGGGCGTCTGCCATTCTTCTTTGCTTTGTCCCGCCCCTTTCTTTCGCAAAAGCAGTTTGTTTCTCTCTGAGGTTTTTTCATCCTATTTAACGATCCCGCCGCCGTTTTTTATTTTATTTTGTTCTGTTTCATTGTGTTTTCCTTTGTGTATCTAGCGTGTCACCGCTGTGATGGGCCTCGAACTTATGTCGGTATGCCTATTTTCCCTCAGTATTATAGTGCATCTGTTTTTTTCTCATTTTCTCGTGCTCCCACACGCTCTTGTTCTTACTCTCTAAGCAGTGAGTATCGTTATCACATTGTCGCCGCTTTTCTGTAGTCACCCATGACGACGAACTCCTGTCTCTAAAGCTGTTGCTCTGATGCTGTTTTGGGTTCGAGTTCCTCCCGCCACATTCTGTGTGATTTTATTTTGTTTTGTGCCTGAATATCTGATATTGTTATGTATCACTCTCTACTGCACATTTGTTGTAATTTCATGTTGCACCGTGCCTTTTAAACTTTCACAGATACTTTGTCTTTTTCCATGTTTTGTCATTATCACTGTGATCCATAACACTTGTCTATTTCTCCCAATGTACACATTTATGCATCTGTTATTGTGCTTTTCCCTATGTTTGGCGTTTTGTCATTCGATATAGTTGCCACCCTTTGTTTTTATCTAAGGTGCCCCGTGTGAGCGCATTCATTGTTCTGCCATGCAGACACTCCTACATGTGCTTTTTGTCCTTCATTTTTGCTGTTATTCTTTGCGTACCTTATGTTCTGCCTGTATACCTATATGCGAATAAACTGAGTACCCTAAAGGGTGCTCACTGTTTCTAAAATTGAATAACTCCGTGTATATACAGGCAGAGTATATTCTCCATTTACAGTGCATGGCAGCTTCTGGTATAGTGCAGTGTAATTATTCCATACGATCTGAATTTCACTGAAGTCTTCCTCAAGGATTCAAACTTGAATTATATTTTTCAGCTGGATGACTCTGTTACTTGTTCCTTGAATCGAAGATGATAAACTCTTTGCCAAGAAAAAAAAAGAAAAAAAACGAAGCACCCCTACAAAGTCGTTTGATCCTAATGAAACTCAGCATGCAAATATCTTAGGGCCGAATATGCAGATGATTAAAATAATAGCGATCAACGACTAAATAGTGGACCGCCACAGCGTATGGGAACTGCGCACCAAGGATAGTATATCAAGAGCAAAGCTCGCACGCACGGATAATTGTGACAGCGGATTGCGGTTGCATGAACCTCCACGGATTGTGAGAATGACTTGACGTCGGATCCGTGCAAAATACGAGCAGTTGAGCGAATTCGAGAGAGGGCGTATAATTGGGCTGAGAGAGGGTGGTTGATCAAGTAGCCGCATTACTAGGCATCTGGGTCGGAGCGACGAGGCAATCGGTCCACGTTCAAACCAATGGATCGAGAAGAGCACAACCGAGCGGCACGCAGGCAGTGGACGGCCGAGGGCAACGACAGAACGCGAGGTTCGAGAGATTGTGAGAGCCGCACGAACAGAACCGAATTCAGCGCTCTCAACCATCAGTGGTTGCGTAGTCTTCAGGTACGGAAATTGCCATCCGCACCATTGCCAAAAGATTTGCAGCACATGGACTACAGTCTAGGAGTCCACTCCGCCGCCTACCGCTAAGCAGCGAGCATCGCCGCTACAGATTGCAGTGGTGTCAGTCCCGATCAACGTGGGATAGTGTCCAGTGACATTGTATTGTCTTCAGTGATGAATCACGGTTTTCAATTGGCCCCGATGACCGGCGCATACGTGTCTGGAGACGAGCCGGATAGCTCACTGATCCCGCCTTTAACGTGCAACTTCACACGGCTCTCATACCGCAAGTGACTGTCTGGGGCGCCATTTCCTTAGACAGCAGAACACTCTCCGTACCACCCTCACTGCTCAACGGTACGTACGTTGACGACATTCTACGACCTGCTGTGTTGCCATTCCTGTTACAGCATCACCGGGCAATTTTTCTATAGGCCACACACGGCACGGCTCTCGCAGGCCTGCCTCTGTAATGTCGACACCCTTCCTTGGCCAGCCCGATCGCCCCGACCTCTCACCGAACATGGAACATGTTTGGGACATGATGGGATGCCACCTACGCCCATCCTGGAATATCGTCGTACGGACCCGCGATTTGGACACCATCTAACAGGCTATACTTCAGAACAGTATCCGTGAATTGCATGTGTCTATGCCACGTCGGGTAACCACTTGCATCCGAGCTACAAGTGGCAGTACAACGTACTGACCTGTTCCACTCGTATAGCTTTTTTTATACGAATAAATGGTTCAACTGTTCTGGAATTGCAATTTCGT
This sequence comes from Macrothele yani, assembly GCA_039090855.1. Lineage (NCBI taxonomy): Eukaryota > Metazoa > Arthropoda > Arachnida > Araneae > Macrothelidae > Macrothele > Macrothele yani. The sequence goes on along the minus strand of CM077021.1, from coordinate 241,131 downwards.
TTCCTATACATGTACATAGATTACACATACCATTTTGCATCCCTATTGAATGATTCCTTCTGGGTGCTTCGTCTTTTTCTTTTTTTTTTTTCTCTTTTTTTTCAAAGACTGTAATATAATGCATTTACTCCATAATGTGAAACGCGCATTTAATTTCTACAATTCAAGTGTTCACTTACTTAGTTGTTATCACATTTTCTGAAATACCCTGTGTTACTTGATTTTGAGTTCTAAAATGATTTTTTTTTTGTAAGATTTTTCTCCTAAAATTCTTTCAGGATAAAAAATCATATTTGGCAGATTTTTGGTTACACAGTTTTTATTTTGTAAAAAATGGTATTGTCATATTTCAGGTATTTTTTATCCAGTTGTGTTTTGTTTGTTTTCAGGCCTGTTAGCAATCTGGTAGCCTTATTTGAACCAGTTGGTGTAGCCATCAGGAATTTTTACATGGAGATTCTATCACAAATCAGAGAGCATTACCCCGGCTTTACGATACATTTAGACAACCTTGTGCACAGTTGGGCACAGCTCGTGGGATTTCTACAAAATTACTGCTCTGCAAATTCGTTCTGTCCTGTACTCATAAACGCAATTGCGGAAGGCAGTTACGTTGGATTTATTGAAGCTATGCACGAATTTGCTCTCACACTTCCAGGTAAGAAATGTGAAATCGCATTTACGATTATTCTTACAATGTATTTATTATGCAGCAAAACTCAATTATAATGCCAACATTAGGATCACGAAATTCTATGACGCTTTAATCAATGTAGTTTCAACGAAGGCTGATTTAGACCGCACATTGAAGTCATTCGAATGCTTAGATGTCTTTCTTAAAATGCTCCTTGAATCCAGATTGAACTAACAGCGTTTTGAAAAAAACAACTTACACACCTGTATAGCTCTTGCTAAAGCAGTACAACAGTGAAACTGCACAATTTATTTGAAAGCCCTACATGTAATAATTTTCTAAATAAAAGCGAGAAATATAGCTGAACTACTTTCTAGGAGAGAACCTGTGTATGATGTCAAATGGTTTTCATTTTTAACAGTAAAAAGAAATGCACGATTTTCATTCGCTTCCTTTCTGAAGACCAGTACATGTCTTTGCTGCTCCGGTGGTCGAGTGGCTAGAGGAGCAGTTATCTGATTAATCTTCCGAGCTGGTTCCGAATAAGGGATGGGTGGAGCGCTTGTCTTACGGCGCTGGCTCTCTCCCTTCCTTGAGACTAGTGACTCCAAATTTTGGAAAGGCAATGGCGTACAGCCCTAGAGTTGCTCGTGTGACGTACTACAGAAATAAAGCACGTGTCAAGACAACAAATCTGCAGCGATACATTCCGTCCGTGTAGCTTAGTTGGAAGAGTAACTTACTCCGGAGTGAGGGGGCGCGTCTTCGATGCGTCACGGACAAACTTGGGTTTTCACATTCATGGTGGTCTTTAAACGCCGAAACGGAAAAACAAAAAATATATCTGCATGGCTGTCTATGATGAAGTTTTTGCAATAGTGTTTGATTACACTCATTGTCATAAAACTCCACGCACCAAGAAAAAACTGTGCGATTAATGCGAAACTCGGCGAATAGCTACGGAGATGGCAGACATACAAATGATTAAAGTTTCATGGGATTCCGCATACCCGCGCGTCCAACATCGGTGCTGCAATTGCAATCCTTGGAGCTTATAAGGCGCAACGCAGGGGACTCCACATTTGTGCCGAAGTGCACGGTAAGAGTCAGGTGCGATCCCTGAGCGATAGACATGTCGAGGACCCGCCGTAGATGTGCGTACGGGCAACTGACGGAGTTTGAACGAGGCCGTATCGTTGGAATGAGGGAGGCATAGTGGCAGGCGCGCCGAATCGCCTGGCATTTCGGCCGGTCTGACAGTACGGCAGCGCGCCGAATCAGCTGCCATTTGGGCCTGTCGGATAGTACGGCAGCGCGCTGAATCGGCTGCCATTTGGACCTGTCGGACAGTACGGTGCGATCGTGTTAGGAGTAATGGACACGGGAAGGCACCCAGACACGGTGGGCTGGCTATGGACGACCCAGACACACCACCAGCAGAGAGGACCGTAGGATCGTGACAGCGGCATGCACAGATGCAACGACGTCCTTGTCCATTATCCAGAGACATGTGGCGGCTGTATAATGGATTCCTGTGTCCGCCAGAACCATATCCAGACGCCTGGCAGAGGCGAATCTGCATTGTCGACGCCCTTACGTTTTCTGCCATTAACATCTGACCAACGTCGGCGCCGATTGCAGTGATGTCAGCAGCGAGCAGTAACGAATCCCTCTTCTGTATGGGAACGGACGACCACCGAGTCAGAGTGTGGAGGACGCAGGTGAGCGCTACAAACCCAACCTCACTGTACAGCGGCACACGTCCCGAACTGCAGGCGTAATGGTCTGGGAAGCCATCGCGAATGACAGCCGGACTTCCCTCGCACTGATGCGAGCGACATTGACAGCCCATCACTACGTACAGGAGGTCCTGCGGTCACATGTGCTGCTTTTCCTAGAGGGGCGGCCCGGAGCCATTTTCCAATAAGAAAACTCCCGTCCGCTCACGGCTCGGGTTTACCAGGACTGTCTACGTCTGCTTCGACGCTTCCGATGCCTGCCAGATCTCCTGGTCTCTCGCCCATCGAGCACGTGTGGGATCAGATGGCACACTAACTTTCTCCATGTCACAGTGTTCGTGATTTAGAGAGTCAGTTGCAAGAAGTGTGGACCGGATAAAATACAGCGTCTCTTTGACTCCATGCCGGACCGGATCACAGCATGTATCAGAGCACGAGGTGGTCCGACGTGGTACTAACGCCTAACGCTAGCCGGAATGTGTGCCGTATGTCCGTGGGAATCGTCCTGCTGCTGTGATATTGTAATCACTCCTGTCCTTAGTATGTACAATCTCACTACTAAAATCTCATTTCAATCCGACGCCTCCTTCTTGGTGCGCGGATTTTTATGACAATGAGTGTATTTTCATTTTTCTTGTCCGATAGGAACTCGATACTATCTCTGGAGCTTTAGAGGCATCATTAGAGATAACTATTTATTTATTTGGTTGATTGTTTGGAGGTTGAACGACCACCGTGAGCAACTCACTGGGCTATAAGCAGTCGCCCGTCCCTAATTTAGGGTTACTGGCTCCTGGAAAGGGAGAGAGCTTGTGCCGTAAGGCAAACACATCATCCCTGCCTCACCGGGATTCGAACCCTGACCCATCTCGGGTAAATGGTCAGAAGCCAGCGCTTAGACCACGGGGGCGGCTGCGATGACAATGCCTTCGTGCGCTGGTACATTTTGTAACAGAATTACTTTTAGGAAGCAAAGTCTAATACCACTTGCTCTCTGGTAAGTAGTCGTCAGTTGCACCTGTTGACCCTCGCTTGAAAGAAACAAACTCTGTGTGATGGGAACAATTACTGATTTTATTTTCTGACAGTTGTCGCCATGCTGTGTTTGAAGAAGGAATAGTATCTAGAAAAATTACGATGCAGTCTTTCCCCTTTTCTTGATGCGTTGTACGTACCTATAATTTTTGTGAAAACTAGCCTACAGTATTTTCTTTGTAAACTTCAGATGATCCCTTGATCCAGGGCTGAATTTTCTACGAATTCACAAATAGCAGCAGAAACAGTTACATGCAGTACGTTACGTTTGGTCCTCAGGATTTAATTTACAAGTGATGACATCTGATAGAAAATGAAAAGCAGAAACTGGAAGGTGAGGCGAAAAAGCAATTCTTCCAATAACGCTATCACAATATCGCATTCGCTCGTGGTGAGCTCCGATCTGCTGTCACGGTGAACATGAATAACAATACAGCGGGTGACGGATGTTTGACTACGAACTGTGTAAGCCATCCGTCTAGTGAGAACATCGTAACGGGGGGTGTGTGTGTGTGTGTGTGTGCAGAGTAAAATTCCTGAAATGGCAATAGGCTGGATATATTGTCAGGACGAACCACCAATGGGCAACCAAAATTTTAAACTGGATTCCCAGGAACAGGAAAAGACCCAGAAGAAGACAATATGGGAGATGGGTGGTCAAATTCGAAGCATGCGGGAGTGACATGGAGGAGGCTGGCTCAAGACAGACCGTTGTGGAAAAAATTTAGGGAGACCTTCATCCAGCAGGGGATTGATAATGGTTGAAAATAATATGTATATACACTGACGGAAAAAAATCCTAACACCACGAAAAAATAGTTGTAAAGGAATGAAATGGCGGCAATACATTTGTATAGGTAACGTACACTGACGGAAAAAAAATCCCAACACCAAGAAGGGGTTGTGTTAGATAAACGACAGTTGGTAGGCGGTGAGAGTACATCTGTAAGATGACGTCTATGCAAATTTCGCGCTCTTCGCATACGTGTGGCGCTAGTAGCGCCCCTCGGAACATGCAAAGCAGGTTTGCTGTAAATACGCGCTGTAACGTTCGTGAGCGTTAGTTATCGTTGAGATTCGGCGTAGGGTGTTGATGTTAGTCCAGAATGCCTTTAAGAAGACGAAGAAGCCATTATCAACAGCTCACGGAGTTTGAACGAGGTCGTGTAATAGGGCTACGAGAAGGTGGATTTTCTTTCCGCAATATTGCAGAACGACTTGGCAGGAATGTAGCCACTGTGCATGATTGTTGGCAGCGATGGTCAAGGGAAGGTACTGCCTCAAAAAGACCGGGTTCCGGCTGGCCACGTGACACTACTGAGAGGGAAGACCGCCGTGTACAGCGTATGGCCGTAGCGCATCGTACGGCGTCTGCGGCAGCAATTCGAGCTGCAGTTGCCACCACAGAGACATAACGAACTGTTACAAATCGGTTACTTGAAGGACAGCTCCGAGCCAGACGCCGTGTGGCGTGCATTCCACTTCTCCAAACCACTGCCGTTTGCGACGTCTGTGGTGTCAAGCTAGAGCTCATTGGAGGATGGAGTGGAGATCTGTTGTGTTTTCTGATGAAAGCCGGTTCTGCCTGGGTGCCAGTGATGGCCGTGCGTTGGTTAGAAGGAGGCCAGGTGAGCGCATGCAACCAACCTGCCTGCGGCCGAGACACACTGGACCTACAACTGGAGTTATGGTCTGGGGAGCAATTTCCTATGACAGCAGGAGCACTTTCGTGGTTATCCCACGCACCCTGACGGCACAGTTCTACGTCGGTCTGGTGATTCAACCTGTTGTGCTGCCATTCATGAAAAGCATTCCAGGGGGTGTTTTCCAACAGGACAACGCTCGCCCGCATACCACTGTTGTAACCCAACATGCTCTACAGAGTGTCGACATGTTGCCGTGCCCTGCTAGATCACCAGATCTTTCACCAATCGAGCACGTATAGGAAATCATTGGTCGACAACTCCAGCGTCACCCCCAACCAGCATTAACCGTCCCTGTATTGACCGACCAAGTGCAACAGGCATGGAACTCCATCCCACAAACTGACAGCCAGCACCTGTACGACACAATGCATGAACGTTTGCCTGCTTGCATTCAACATTCTGGCGGTTACACCGGTTATTAATGTACCAGCATTTCACATTTAAAATGACTCTTCTCGCGCTTACAATAAGCTGTGATCTTGAAACCTTAATCGATTAAATATGTTACCTATACAAATGTATTGCCGCCATTTCATTCCTCTACAACTGTTTTTTCGTGGTGTTGGGATTTTTTTCCGTCAGTGTATTTAATCGACTAAGGTTTCAAGATCACAGCTTATTGTAAGCGCGAGAAGAGCCATTTTAAATGTGAAATGCTGGTACATTAATTACCGGTGTAACCGCCAGAATGTTTAATGCAAGCAGACAAACGTTCATGCATTGTGTCGTACAGGTGATGGCTGTCAGTTTGTGGGATGGAGTTCCATGCCTGTTGCACTTGGTCGGTCAATACAGGGACGGTTAATGCTGGTTGGAATGACGCTGGAGTTGTCCAATTATGTCCCATACGTGCTCGATTGGTGACAGATCTGGTGATCTAGCAGACCACGGCAACATGTCGACACTCTGTAGAGCATGTTGGGTTACAACAGCGGTATGTGGGCGAGCGTTATCCTGTTGGAAAAGATCTTCTGGAATGCTTTTCATGAATGGCAGCACAACAGGTTGAATCACCAGACCGACGTACAACTGTGCCGTCAGGGTGCGTGGGATAACCACGAGAGTGCTCCTGCTGTCATAGGAAATTGCTGCCCAGACCATAACTCCAGGTGTAGGTCCAGTGTGTCTCGGCCTCAGACAGGTTGGTTGCAGGCGCTCACCTGGCCTCCTTCCAACCAACACACGGCCATCACTGGCACCCAGGCAGAACCGGCTTTCATCAGAAAACACAACAGATCTCCACTCCGTCCTCCAATGGGCTCTAGCTTGACACCACTGACGTCGCAAACGGCAGTGGTTTGGAGTAAGTGGAATGCACCCTACAGGGCGTCTGGCTCGAAGCTGTCCTTCAAGTAACCGATTTGTAACAGTTCGTTGTGTCACTGTGGTGGCAACTGCAGCTCGAATTGCTGCCGCATACCCGGTACGATGCGCCACGGCTATACGCCGTACACGGCGGTCTTCCCTCTCAGTAGTGCCACGTGGCCGGCCGGAACCCAGTCTTCTTGAGGCAGTACCATCCCTTGACCACCGCTGCCAACAATCATGCACAGTGGCTACATTCCTGCCAAGCGGTTCTGAAATATTGCGGAAAGAAAATCCACCTTCTCGTAGCCCTATTACACGACCTCGTTCAAACTCCGTGAGTTGTTGATAATGGCTTCTTCGTCTTCTTAAAGGCATTCTTGACTAACATCAACACCCTACGTCGAATCTCAACGATAACTAACGCTCACGAACGTTACAGCGCGTATTTACAGCAAACCTGCTTTGCATGTTCCGAGGGGCGCTACCAGCGCCACACGTATGCGAAGAGCGCGAAATTTGCATAGACGTCATCTTACAGATGTACTCTCACCGCCTACCAACTGTCGTTTATCTAACACAACCCCTTCTTGGTGTTGGGATTTTTTTCCGTCAGTGTATATTAAAATTCCTTTTCGAGTTTCTGCTCTCATGTAAATCACGTTACGTCTTTGCTATATTTCTTTCTAAATGCTCATTTAAACCTTCAAGTTTCTTTACAGCTTTTGGAAAATGTTAACAGGCAGTCAGAGCAAATAAAAAGCTACATCCAGTGTCAAAAGTGTGTGCGAAAATAATACGAGATAGTGTTTTTAAGCACGACCACATGTTACCCTCGATATTACTAGAATCAAAGACGATTTGTTCATCGAGTAAGTCTTTTAAGTACTACCTTACGATAACAAATACATTGTTGGTTTTGCCACGGTTTTGTGTCTACAAGCTGTGAGTCCACAAATAAAGAAGAATATAGTACGAATTGGATGCTTACGTATACGTATAAGTAGTTTCTTAGTAGAATAAACTCTAGCCGTTAGATTATTTGTCCAAGTACTTAGTGTTTAAGCGACTGTTTATGGACAAATAGTTTACACACAGGAATCTTCTTCTAATGCTGCCTCATGGCGTTTGCGATTATCAGTTTGTATCTCTCTCTATCATACACTGTGTGTAGAATTTGTGCAGTTGTCATACCAAGCCAGCTTTTAATATTGTCCATCCACATATTTTTCTTCTTGCCAAGTCTTTTTTCCCTTCTACTTTATCTTCCAAAATGATTTGTAGCAGGTTGTATTTGGTGTTATTCCTTACTGTTTGTCCTAGGTAATTACACTTGCGTTCAATTATTATTTTTAAAAGCTCTTGGGCAGTGTTCATATCATGCAAGACTTGGATGTTTGTTATCTTGTCAGTCCAAGAGATTCTCAACATTCGTCGGTATAGCCACATTTCAAATGCTTGTACCTTCTTGATTGCTTTTGATGTTAATGTCCACGCTTCTACTCCATATAGCAGTATTAGCCATATGTAGCATTTAAGTGTTCTCAACTTGAGCTCGTTTCTTAAGCTCCTGTCAGCTAAGAATGACTTCCATTTCATAAATTCACTTCTAGCTTGTTCAATACGACTTTTTATTTCCACCTCGTGTTTTAGCTGTTCATTGATTATTACTCCGAGGTATTTGAAGTTCTGAACTTGTTCAAGTTTTTCGTCATTTAGCTTGATTGTAATTTTACTTGGGGTTCGGCTAACTTTCATTACTTTCGTTTTCTTTTTGTTTATTTTTAATCCCCAGTTTTGGCTTTCGGCACTTATCTCATCCAGTATTCTCTGTAGATCTTGTTCCGAGTCGGTAATTAATGCCGTATCATCGCAAAACGCAAGTTATTGATGAATGTCCATTTACTTGGAAGCCAATATTCTTTTCAGCCAAGATTTTAACAAAGATTGCTTCTGAGTAGATGTTGAATAGAATTGGTGATAGCGGGCATCCTTGTCTGATGCCTTTTTTATTGGGATTTCTTTTGTCGTTTGATTGTTATATTTAAGTATTGCGGTTTGATTCCAATATAGAGTTGTGATGAAATTGATATCTTTACTTCCTAGCCCGATTTTCTTTAGTTGATAAACTAATTTATCATAATTCACGGAATCAAAGGCTCTCTCATAGTCAATAAAGCAGATGTACACATCTTTTTGATGTTCATAGCAGCGCTGTAGTAGAGTTTGTAAGCAAACAATTGCTTTTCTTGTGCCTAATCCTTTGCAAAAGCCGAATTGTGTGTTTCCTAACACATTTTCATACGTTTGTCGTAATATTTGCTGTATCACCTTGAGAAAAACTAATCAGTCTGTATTCTTCACATTTCCGGCTAGTGGCTTTCTTTGGTATGGTCACAAAGACTAATTGCAGCCAAACAGCTGGAATTTCCCCGGTGTCATAGATCTGATTAAACCAGCAGGTTATTTTCTGGATATTGTCGTAGTCCAGTTGTTTCCAAAGTTCCATAGGTATTTGGTCTGGTCCAGGTTTGGATATTTAAATAGCATGTTCCACTTCAGATGGTAAAATGTCGAGGCTCTCTTCGCATTGCTTTTGTCTTATGTCTGGCTTCATTCCGTTGTCATTGAACAACTTTTGTATATAGTTTGTCCATGTTTCCCGTTTTTCTTGTTCAGTTAGTATGTGTTGATTATCGTCATTGTACAGTGTAGAAATAGGAGCTTGTTTATATTTTCCCGCGGCTTCCTTGAGTTTCTTATGTAGGTTATAGTTGTCATTTTTCTTTATTAAATCTTCAATTTCTGCACATTAATCTTCCAGCCATTTTTACTTTGCTACTCGAATTTCTTGTTTTATCTTTTGCTGTATTTCTTTGTATTTTTCTTTATTCCTGTTTTTGGACTACCTCCGTTCCTCCATTAGTAGGAGGATATGCTGAGTCATCCAACTTTTCTTCTTCCTTGTTGTTTGATACCCAATCAGATTCTCCATTGTTACTCTTGTGCAAGTTTTGATTAAATGCCGAAAGGTCTGCACATCAGCCGGTATCTCAATTAGCCTTAATTCAGAGTTTAATTGATGCTGCTATTGTAATGTTATTGAAACTAGAAACATTACATGTGGTGAAATAATGAATGCAAGTAGTTTGAGTAAAAATAAACTTTAAAATAACATATGTTCATATACTGTCTGTTCAAAAATAAATAAATTTGGTATAGAGTGTGGAAGAAATATTCTTCGCATAATACGTAGAATATACGTCATGATAATTAACCCAGCAATCAGGCATCTCTGAATTGGCTGTATTTTCACTGTTCTCACGTAATATCAATCACTCAGAAAACTTAAAAATTTCATCGCTCCAGGGCGATAAAATTTTCAAGTTTTCTGAGTGATTGATATTACGTGAGAACAGTAAAAATACAGCCAATTCAGAAATGCCTGATTGCTTTGTTTATTATCACAAATCTGTTCATATAAAGTCTGTTCGAAATTTAAATAATTGCAACAAGTAGAAGTGTGTGTAATATATGCTGTGCAAACTAAGGTATATTAAAATTTAATTCTTCAAACTCTCAAGGGGTGGTTATGGCTCCTATGACCTGCCCCTTGTGCCCTCGCCTGCTTCGACGAGAGTATAAAGGGAAACACCAACAGAAATACATATGTAAAATCCCTTGATATTTTGAATGTTACTGGATACTTATTTTATATCTTGTGGTGAAGTTTATTTCATTGATTCGCTCACATCATAGTGGTAAAACTTGTCGAACTGTCTCTTGCATACTTGAATAACTTTTATAACTTCACCATTATGCCGTCTGTCTAGCGTTGTTGACGCCAAACATCTTCATCGAAAAGAAGAAGCCAGCTTAATATTATGTGGAACTGTTTGGTTTCATTTGAAGAATCAGACATGTTAATGTCAGTTTTGTGTGGTCCGGAAAGGCTCTACATGTCTAAGACATCTCTGAAAAAATTAACAGTTAGATGCTAAATCTAAAGGTCTAACGAAATAAATAAAACCGTAAAAAAAGGAGAGAAAGAAACGGACACTATAAACTTTTACACGCGCTATACAGATACCCGTCGAAAGTGTTCAGGGCTGCCCGGTGGCACAGAGGTCTAAGCGCGAGCATCTCACTATTCGTCCGGCATGGGTCCGCGTTCAAATCTCGATGAAGCATGGATGTTGTGTTTGTCTTATTGCCCTGGCTTCATCCCTTCCCTGAAACCAGTGGCTCTAAATTATGGACGGTCGACAGCTTATTGCCCATCAAGTTGCTCACGGTGGTCGTATAACCGTCAAACAAAAAAGTATTCAGGATATTAACATCCCTGCCTCTTTGAAATTGTGCTTGAGATTATGCAAAAATACCGTCAGAGACCATTGTAAGGGACTTCTCTTGCTTTCACCCAAGAACTGCGAGCGGTACGTCATTACATATTCGTTTTTATATCCCCACCTTACTGCGTGTCCTTTTGACTCTGGTTCTCTTTCTTCCTTGAGCCCTCTGTCTCTAAATTAAAAATGGGCGATTACTTATTGATTTAGTTGCTCATGAGAATCGTTGAACCCACAAAAAATAACAATATTTGTTGGTAAAAATATCAAGTAAACTAAATGTTATTCACCATTGTAGGCATTCAAAATTGTTATTTACATACCCTATATGGATAAAAGTGAATTTATTGTCTTTCTTTTGCAGATCAAATCACGAAATTCACTGGCAATTCGGAGGCAATAAGAGACTGGGTACTGCAAGTATCAAACAATTTGATGGGATATTTAAGTTTAAGACGTTTACTGCACCGCTTAGAACCTTTGTTGCAGTATCGTTATATATCTGATGCACGAAGACTTATCCTGTCAACCTATGAATCTCTTAAGGACCAGTATGGGGAACAAGTAGCTGCCATTGTTTCTGACGTTTTAAGGGTGTGCCACGATATACGCAGAGCAATACTGGATAATGAGCGTGTGCGTAGATTTCTTGAGTACGTACGTGGAGAATTTACAAAGGTAAGAGATTATACATGTACTACTTGATAATCCGTGAAAGCTGACAGAGGTAAAAGATATTATTGCTTAAAACCTTAAATCAGTTGTAACGTCCATTGCATTGCGGAGAAAGGTGCACCGTAGTACCTTCTTACAGCATTACAAACACAAAGTTTTATAAAAATGTAATTTTTCTTTGTAATACATTTGCATGCATGCATCGATGCATAATCATTTTTGATTGTATATATGTTATAACGAAGTAAATTTATCCGTCATTTCTGTCCACGCCAGGATTCGAACCCGGATCCCCTCATTCCGGAATAAGTCACTCTACCAATTGAGCTACGCGGACGTTTTATTCTGATTCCTATCTGCCTTTATGTCGTGTGCGTCCTTCTGGCAGGTACGTCACATCTCCTGGTACGTTACATCATCTCCCCCTTATTTTTTATTTTTTTTTCGAAGAGCTGGAGAAGGGATTCTCTGATTTTTCCTATCTCGCGGTGTGAAAATAACATCACACCAATGCGAGATTTTGAACGGTCGGGTCATCCGGATAGTTCGGGCACCATTATAACGAAGTAAATTTCTCCGTCATTTCTGTCCACGCCAGGATTCGAACCCGGATCCGGCCGCCCCGGTGGCGCAGTGGTCTAAGGCGTTGGCCTCTGATCATTCGTCCGTAAGGGGTCCGGGTTCGAATCCCGGTCAGGCATGGATGTTGTGTTTGTCTTACGGCACTGGCTCTCTCCCTTCCCTGGAACCAGTGACCCTAAATTAGGGACGGGCGACTGCTTATAGCCCATTTGAGTTGCTCACGGTGGTCGTTAAACCTCCAATCAAAAAAAAAAACCCGGATCCCCTCATTCCGGAATAAGTCACTCTACCAATTGAGGTACGCGGACGTTTTATTCTGATTCCTATCTGCCTTTATGTCGTGTGCGTCCTTCTGGCAGGTACGTCACATCTCCTGGTACGTTACAATGTATATATATGAAGTTTGATTTTAAAACAATGTAAAGCAAATGAAACTAAACAGACCACTCAATTTAGCTCAAGAATTCAACGTTTACCAGTCATATTCCAAAATATATTGCCCTACCATTAATATCCGGAAACTCATCTATTGACAGAGTTTTGGGCCCTACAAAAGCAGCATGTCGCACACCCAATTACAAATATGCTCGTTGTCTATGATGGAACAAAAAAACTATAGTGAATGCAAGATGACTCTATCGAAAGAATTAACTATTTCCAGCGCTGATTGATAGTAGGGTGCAACATAGGCAATTTCTCCGTACGTGACTTTTCGGCGGCATCGAAGATCTCTAGGTCTACGGTTGGATGTGATATACAACTGGAGCTGAATCTGCCAAGGAACCACCCGGCAAACCTTCGAAGCTAGCAGAATGTGACAAAAGAGCTCCGCAAAGAACGCAAATCAACGTTGCCTGAAATCACGCAAACGCTATGTAAGACTATTGAGACTGATGCTAGCATCAGTATAGTGCGCTGGACGCTGTACGTCATGGGTTTCCACCGTCGAGGGACTCTCAACAAGAACAATGTTGATCTTGGACTGTGGACCGACAGAAAACTGTGCGTTGGACCGAAGGGTCACGGTTCACAGTCTGCTGTTCGTTCCTGGGTGTGGGCGGATGCAGGGAGAAAGGTACCTTGCGGACTGCATCATTCTGCTAATGAAGTTTGGTGGAGCCAGTGGGATGGTAAGGGGCTGCTTTTCGTTTTCCGGCTTGTGCTTGTTAGTCGTTTGGGACAAAACGCTTAATGCTGAGCTCAACCAAGACGTCCTCGATACCTTTTCTCTACCGACTTTGTGGCAATACTTTAGGAAAGGACCATAACTCTATCAGCGATACAATGTCATTCTTTTCGCGTTGTTACATATTGGGTTGAGGACATGGCCGTTGAAAAGTTGGACTGGCCAGCCAAGAGTCCTGACCTGAACCATCTCTGGGATGAAATTGGATCATCTAGTACGTTCAAGAAGAGATCGTCTAATAAACCAATTAACAAAGATGAAGTGGTCACTACTTTGAAAGCCGAATGGAAGAACATATCGGCGGACATTTACAGAATACAAAACTAGCGGAGGGTATACCACGAAGACGAACAGTTAATGAGGTCAAAGGTTTCAACACGCAATATTAAATTTTCTGTAAATAAAGATTGTTGGTAGACATACAGGTTTCCAGTTATTAATGGTAGTACGGTGTAAATCGTGGAAAATTCACCTCTGCTAAAAAATAAGCGTTGAAATTCCTTTTAAAATCATTTTTTTTTATTTTACTCAATTAGCCTAACCTAGATTTCTGGCTGATCGTCTGCAGACCAGATACCCAAATATACGCGTATTCACAGCATTCTGTTTTTAGGTCTGTGGTCGACGTGAAATAGTCGATGTGAAAAATCAAAAGATCGATACATACCACCATCAGTAAAATAAGATCGTAAAAAGACCGATGCTCCAAAAATTTCAATTTCTACAAGAGTAGTCTTACTACAACAAATAAGATATAGAGGGGTAGACAAGATTATATGGAAATAGCTTATGTTTTGTAAGACTGAAAAACAATGGACATTAACAGAAATACCTACAGTATATACACTGGTGTGCAAAAATTAAGGACGAAGAGGAGAAATTAGCATAACAGCGGAACGAGCAGGCAGAACGGACCAAAAGACCACTCAGGAGATAGGCTAGGGTCCGGTACGGTAGGGGATGCGCATATATGCAGCATGACGTAGGAAGGGGGAGTGTCGGAAGGGTATGAAGCACACGGGCGGTGTACGCTCAGCAATTCGGTGAAAGCTATTGCACGGTGTACATCGGTTTGAATGACGTCGAGTTGCTGCCACCGTGTGATATGGCCAACAGGCAATCCAGTAGACGACATCTGGATGACTTTACCCAAGGTCGCGTCATTGGGAAGTTGAAGGAAGTTCGAAGTGTGACTAGTGTAACCGAGGAGTTCGGGATCGCTCACAGCATCGTTTCACGAGCTTGGAGAGCATTTCAAACGACAGGAACAGCTCTCCAACAGTTTAGCAGTATTCATCCACGAGCAACCATGGCGGCGGACGACCGGTATATTGTCCTACAGGCGAGAAGAGACAGACGGCAGACAGCGGGAGAAATCGTAAGGCACATGCAACAAACAACTTGATGTCCGTTATCGCGTTTTACCGTGGACAGGAGGCTGCACAAAGGTGGTCTATTTGCACGACGACCAGTGCGGTGTGTGCCATTAACGCCTGCTCATCGTAGACGGTGGTTTCTGTGATGCCAGGAACACAAGAACTGGACACATCAGCAATGGGGTCGAGTTCTCTTTACGGATGAGAGCCGATTTAGTCTGACGAGCGATTCTGGACGTATACACATCTGGAGAGAGCAGGGAACACGCAATCACACCTCCAACATCATCGAAAGGGACCGGTTTGGAGGTGGCGGAGTTCTCATTTGGGGCGGTATCATGCTTGGTAGCCGTACTGACCACCACATTTTCCAAGGAGGTACATTCACTGGTGTCCGCTATTGTACCGAGGTTCTCCTGCCTCACGTGCGTCTGTTTAGAGGTTCTGTGGGTCCTGAGTTCCTCTTCATGGACGACAACGCTACACCTCATCGTACAGGGGCTGTCACAGAGCTGTTGGAAAGTGAAGATATTCAACACATGGATTGGCCCATAAGGTCCCCGGACCTAAATCCAAAAGAACACGTGTGGGACCATCTCGGGAGACACTTGACAGCACGTCACCAGTCGCCAGCAACGATTCCGCAGCTGCGATTGGCGCTACAAGAAGAATGGGCAGCGATGCCAAAACAGCTGCTTGACAACCTCGTCCTCAGCATGGACAGACGTTGTAAATCCTGCAATGCAGTCAGGGGTGATCATATCCCCTACTAAAGACTGGGGTTTTCTTGGCAGCCGCCTGTCGCATGAACGTTTCTGTCTTCTGTCCAGTTGTGCTCGAAGCTACCTTTTCAATAAAGTGCCTTTGTATCCTTTGGATTCCTTGTTTGGACGGTTTTGCTCACTTTTCCCATATTCGTACATCTTGGGGATCTTATGGTATGATTTGAGACGATGTGGAGCACTTCTGCACGATGTTACATTCGAAAAACCGTCTCGTCCTTAATTTTTGCACGCCAGTGTATGTAGTTGAATCGATGTCACATCTGTTTTTTACAGATTACACGGCTATGTGTTTCAAAATAATCAAAGGAGTGAAATATTCTAGAAATAGAACAAATTACACGAAGAAAAAGAGATCCTCTGTTTTCCAAAAAGGATAGATTGCTGGTGCCCGTTGAGCAGAGGAATGGCTAGAAAATATTGCTAATTTATTAATTGCCTCTAGGGGAACTGATTCTAAAGCTATTGTGGCACTCACAGTATATAGACAAAGACGAACAATTGTAGAAAACCTGCGCTCACCGCAAAGCAAAAAAAGTCGGCAAGTACTGTTAGTTATCAAGGTTAAGAAAAAATGGGCTGTGAATACAACAACAATATTTACAACACGAACGCGCATATTTCCATTTAATAGGTGTAAAAGAGTACAAATTAAAAACTTGATTGCTAGCTTTCACCACCGAAGACGGGCGGCTTCGTCAGGCTAATGTTTACAACGAGTATGATTCTGTATTCAACGTTGTAAACATTTGCCTGACGAAGCCACCCGTCTTCGGTGGTGAAAGCTAGCAATCAAGTTTTTAATTTGTACTCTTTTACACCTATTAAATGGAAATCTGCACGTTCGTGTTGTATCAAACTGTTAGAGTTGTTGTTGCTAACCCACTCGTTGCAAAGATCACTGTTCTGAAGAAAAGTTCTTCAGTGAGTGTAATAAATGGGTATCAGATTATTGAAACCATCCCATGTAGTCTGAAGACCTGGCCTTTATACTCTTTCTAACGTTCTGCAAGCTCATGTAGGAGTACATCGAGGAAGTGTCTTGACTGTATCGTACCAACAGACAAATGTGGAGGAGGGTCACACTCATTTGGGCATAGATATGGTGACTTCTTAAAATCCCAAATTATACTGAATGATAGAAATACGCCAGTGACTGCATAAATCTTTTAAGTGACAGGTACGTGCCGTACGCCAGATATTGTTCCCCGAATATAGTACCAGTTTTCATGATAGTACTCCTATATCCGCATCTAGGTGTATGAAATCGTAGTTGAAGTGTACAGGTGTATTAGGTGCACGAAGATGAGATTCAACATCTACCATGACCTGAGTAGTCACCCGATTTAACGGAAATTTACAGCTTCCCTTCTTGAGAAACGGGTTATTATCTCCTAATTTCTCAGGATTTATTTGCATCTATTGCACGCAGAGTACCAACTTTACGATACGAAAATGGTGGTCCAACATAGGTAATATGAACTCATATGGTTCTTTGATATTCATGTCTCCTTTACTTTTATACAAAGCGTTTAGCGAATGAAACAAAGTTAATCTGCATAGCCAAGTTTTCAAGGTGTCCACAGTATGTATGAACTTTAAACTGAAGTTCTCTGATGCTTAGAATGCAGCACATCTCTCCAGAATATAATCATCATCATCATCATTGTCAACCATTATCAATCCACTGCTGGACGAAGGTCTCCCCAAGTTTCCTCCACAACGGTCTGTCTTGTGCCAGTCTCCTCCATGTCACCCCTGCATACTTTCGAATTTCATCCACCCATCTCCCATGTGGTCTTCTTCTGAGTCTTTTCCTGTCCCTTGGAATCCAATCTAAAATTTCGGCTGTCCATCGATGATCTGTCCTTCTGGCAGTATGTCCAGCTCATTTCCATTTCAGGGATTTAACTCTGATCATGATGTCTTCCACTCTTGTCATTTTTCGGATCCACGAGTTCCTCTTCTTATCTCTCCTGGTTACACCAAGTATGCACCTCTCCATGCGACTTTGAGTTGTCTGCAGCCTTTGTATGTCTCTTTTAGTTAAGGTCCACGTCTCTGCACCATACGTAAGCACTGGAAGGATGCATTGATCAAACACTTTTCTTTTAAGACATAATGGCATATTGCTCTTGAAAATTATGCTGTTTCTTCCAAAAGCTCTCCAGGCAAGTTTTGTACGCCGATTAATTTCTTCATCAATGTGACCCTCACTTGATATCTGCTGTCCAAGATAAACGTACGTGTCTGTTATCTCCAGCTTTTCTCCATCAATCGATAAATCTTCATTTCTTGTAAAAGCATTGAACATCACTTTTGTCTTCTGAAAGTTCATTTTTAATCCCACTTCTTTACTCTTGTCAGCAAGTTCCTGGATCATACTCTGCAGCTCTGATCGGGTAGTTGCAAAAATGACTATGTCATCAGCAAAACGAAGGTGGGTTAGATAATCTCCATTAATCTTTATCCCCTTGTTTTCCCAGCTCAGCGACTGAAAAACACTCTCCAATGTGGCATTAAAGAGCTTCGGAGATATGGTGTCACCTTGTCTCACCCCCTTTCCAATTTTTACGTGTGTTGTATTTTCAAACAGCCGAATCTTTGCACTTGCATTTTCATAGATGTTATTAATAATATCAATGTATGCATCTTCAATACCACAGGTTTTCAGAGCCATTGTAACTGCTGATGGTTTCACCGAATCAAAGGCTTTTTCATAATCGATAAAAGCCATGCACAATGGAAGTTCATATTCCCTCGCTCTTTCAATTAGTTCTCTCAGTACGTGGATATGATCTATTGTGCTGTAGCCACTCCTGAATCCAGCTTGTTCTCTCGGTTGAGCCATGTCCAGTGTTACCTTCAAGCGGTGTGAAAGAACTTTAGTGAAGATTTTATAAACTACTGATAGGAGGCTGATAGGTCTGTAGTTTCCGAGATCCTCAATGTCACCTTTCTTATGTAGCAGGATCATTGTAGCGATGTTCCAATCCTCAGGAATATTTCCTTCATTAAGGCATCGAGTGAAAATTTTGGCGAGTACTGTTTCGATTTCTCCACTTGCTTTTTGTATGATGTCTACAGTAATTCCATCTTCTCCTGGAGCTTTTCCCCGCTTCATGTTCTTGATTGCATGTGCAACTTCTGCTGGAAGGACTGGAGGAACTCTGGTACTGGTATCTTTCATGATGTCTGGAGTGCATGTATCATCCCTTTCATATAATTTGGAGTAGAAATCTTTTACTCTTGTCAAAATTTCGCCTCTATTTCTTGTTACAGAACCATCTTCTTTTCTCAGTGCCATAATCTGTTTTCTTCGCTTACTGAGATGTCCCTTTGCTATCTTTAGGCTTTGGTTGTTTTCAATTGCTTTCCTCACTAGTTCACAGTTGAATTTTTCTTACGTCTTCAGTGATACTTTTTCGTACTGTCTTGCATAGCTCTATATATTTCACTTTGGAAGTCACATCTTTTTTAGTTGTCCTCATCTCTCTTCTTTTTTGCATCAACATTTTCGTTTTTCCTGATAATTTGTTTACATGCAACTTGTTCTTAGACCCAGCTAATTTTGTTGCTGTTTCCATAAGAGCTTTGGTTACTTTTCTGTTAACTTCAGAGATGTCCACTTCTTCCGATGTTAGGCCTTCTAAAGCAGAGAACCTGTTCTTCAGTTCCAACTTGAAGGTATTATGGTGTTTTTTAAGGTTGGTTATGTCAATAGATTTTGTTTGTCTTATGAGCTTGCCACGTTCAAGTTTAGTGTTGAGGTGCATCTTACATCTCACCAATCTATGGTCACTACCTGTGTTGAACTTGTTTAGCACACTGCAGTCTTCTATGACGAATTTTTTGTTACACATAATAAAATCAATTTCACTTGTCGTCCCATTTGGATGTCTCCATGTCCATTTCCTGTGTGGCTTTTTCTTGAAGAAGGAGTTCAAGATGAAAAACCCTTCTGCCTCTGCAAACTCAACGAGAGTATTTCCACGCTGGTTTCTGTTGCCGTGACCGAATTTACCTGCTGAAGTTTCATTCTGTTGCCGTTGCCCTATTTTTGCATTGAAATCTCCCATAATTATTTTCAAGTGCTGCTTACCTTTATTATTTAGATGACAAATTCCCTCATAAAATTCTTCAATTTCTTCTTCAGGATGACTTGTGGTGGGTGTATAAGTTTGAATAATCTGAGCCTGGTATCTTTTCGAGAGTTGGATAACAAGTCGTGCAGCTCTGTCAGAGGAACTTTCAACTTCTACAACTTTATCCTTCAGTTTCTTGTTTATTATAAATCCATCACCACTAGTTCTGCCAGTATCTGTCCCACGATAGTAGAAGAGATGTCCACTTTTCAGTTCGATGAGATCTTCTCCTTTTCTCCTTACCTCACTCAGCCCGACGATGTCCCACTTGATCCTTTGTAGTTCCTCTTCCAATTCAAGAAGCCTTGAATCAGAAGATAGGGAGCGTCCATTATACGTAGCCAAGGTCAGCATCAGATGGCAGCCTAGTCCGGTTCCCTGGGGATTCTTAGCACCCTCTGCCTCCATGTCGCACTGGCCGCTGCCTTGGCCATGTACATTCCAGCTGCCGGAGACTGAGGGCCAAGATTTAAGTTGTGGAATCATTTTGGAGGGGTTTGGCCATAACTCACCACGCTGGCCAAGCGGGTTGGTGAGTGTGGGATAGAATTTCCTCTAATCCCGATGGTATAGTTATACCGCTATTGGCGGTCGTCAGAGCCCCTTTAGTGGGAACAGGATGCACCACGAGAAGGCGGGGTTGACATTTGTCAAGGAGAGGCTGTCATGTTACGCATCACCTGACCTTACATCCCCAGAATATAATATATGAGAATATAAAAAAAGACTCCCAAGGTGTTGATAGCAAAATTTCTCAAGAGGTTTAAATTCGGAAGATTTCACTCATCGAAAATTCCAACAGGAGTTGTAATGCTCCTACCGTTAACAACTTTTCTGTTTTCTTTTGTCGTGAGTTCTTTCACAGAACCTTTTAAAACCTTTCCTCAGTCGTTTGATGCTGAATATTTTGCTTCTTGTTGATACTGGCAAAGAAATATTGCAACAGCAATAAATGGTAAGTTGATCTCTAAGAATGAAAAAGTGAAAATCCTCCAAATACGTGGCGTCAGTGAATGAACAAATACATCGCTCTTTCGACGTTTTAAGAACACACAGCAACCGAAAAATTGTTATTCGGTTGCTGTGTGTTGGTAAAACGTGGAAAGAGCGTTGTATTTGTTCATTCACCTCTAAGAATGCCAAAAAAGTAATTCATGTAGGATTGAATTCGGAAGATAAGTGCTTGAACAGAGTGTTGTAATACATGTATAAACAACTGACCTTTAACATTTGCTACCCTTGAAGATAATATTCATCCTTAATTTTTTCAAACGTCGTACAGTATGTCTCGTTCTCATTTCTAAGCATCACATTCCAAATTTGTCTGCGTATTGAAATGCTTTTACGTAGTATTCAAAAACCCCCAAAACAAAAGGCATGGTGATTTATTCACCGTTACGAGTATTTCATGATAAAAGTAATCCCTGCTGCTGTAAAAATAGTGTAAACCTAGCAGGGTAAATATTTTTTACTAGAAATCCGCATTATGAAAAATCACAACTTTCAAAGACGTAGAACTACTCTGAATATAATGTTTGACTGGTAGTTAATGACGCCAACTTTAGCCGGTTTAAAATATATGCATACTGCCTCTAATGAGTAGTAAGATTTTTATACTGCTTCTAGTTTACACATGAAAGTGATTTTCCTCAAGTTCGTGACAAAGGTCATACTAATGATGCCAAGCTCCAGCTATAACACAAAGATCTGGAATCGATGATGTACTTTTACTGTAAAACATAGGAGTGCTTCAATTTAGAAACTGTATATATGCACTCGGGGTTTAGATTCAGATTCCTTAAACGACAGCAACACTCACTGAGGAATGTGTATCATATTCAGATTGAAATACAGTAAAATGCAACTGATTTCTAGTTCTAGTCTTTCTTAATTCTTCTCTCTTCATGTACGTGCATATCTTTTGATTTTGATGTTCAGTCTTATTGAGTTTCCGAATCCTAACGCTTAACATTCATAGTAATATTTTGAGATATAGAATTCTCAATGTGTGTGTGTGTGTGTGTGTGTGTGTGTGTGTGTGTGTGTGTGTGTGTGTGTGTGTTGCATTGGGCATTACCATTTGGAGATATGCATAATCATTATGCGAAATACCTTCTTTTTAGTTTAAAGACTCCCATGACTATTTGAAGATAGAAGGAGCAGTTCCTAATTTGGGGCCACTGGTTCTAGGGAAGAAACAGAACTAGTGCCGTTAGAACTAAAATTACATTCATGTCTTGCTAGGGATTGAATCCCACACCAGTAACACGAGGATCCAGAAACCCGATCCGTAGGCCACTAATAAAGTGAAGTGCTATGCCTACTACTCTTTTCTATGTGTAAAAATATTTAAGGCCATCCTTTTACTGTAGTTACTGGCTGGAGAGTATGATATAGACAGAACAGAAAAGGTAATACTACAACCTTATCTGTAATCAACAGTTGGGAATACATATATCGCTTTTACCTAATTTATGGTTGCTGACTTCAGGAGAGGACCGTAACCTAAATCGTAGAACAAATATAACACCCTTATCTGAACCCACTAACAATCGTTTTGGGGTGGCCAAAATCACACATCCACCCAAATTTATGGTTAGATAATTCAAAGAAGGAGCGTAACCAGAAGGGCTTAACACAACACACCTTTGTCTGAAGCCACTAATATTCACTTCGGGAGAGAGAATCGTCCATCCCTAATTTGTTATTACTGAATTTAGAGGTGGACCACAACCTAAATCAAAGAATAGATATAAAGCCCTTGTTTCAGGTAGGACTTGAGCCCAGACTTCAGCTCAAAACTTGTCATTCTGTTCACTTGATTTCAGAGATACAAAATGAACAAATTTGTATACAAATTATTAAATTATAAAGCATAGAACTGCTAACAGAGAACAAGTTTTACCTTTATTTTATTTTCAAAAGTTCATCTGGTTGTAAATACTATATATATACAGTATATATATATATATATATATATATTATTTTGCAACTTTCGTTTTAAACTCAAGAGTTTTTCCTTTGTTTTCAGCTTTGCTCTTCAGTATATATATATATATATATATATATATATATACTGTTTGATGTAAGGTCAGGTGATGCGTAACATCACAGCCTCTCCTTGACAAATGTCAACCCCGCCTTCTCGTGGTACATCCTGTTCCCACTAAAGGGGCTCTGACGACCGCCAATAGCGGTATAACTATACCATCGGGATTAGAGGAAATTCTATCCCACACTCACCAACCCGCTTGGCCAGCGTGGTGAGTTATGGCCAAACCCCTCCAAAATGATTCCACAACTTAAATCTTGGCCCTCAGTCTCCGGCAGCTGGAATGTACCTGGCCAAGGCAGCGGCCAGTGCGACATGAAGGCAGAGGGTGCTAAGAATCCCCGGAGGACCGGACTAGGCTGCCATCTGATGCTGACCTTGGCTACGTACAACGGACGCTCCCTATCTTCTGATTCAAGGCTTCTTGAATTGGAAGAGGAACTACAAAGGATCAAGTGGGACATCGTGGGGCTAAGTGAGGTAAGGAGAAAAGGAGAAGATCTCATCGAACTGAAAAGTGGACATCTCTTCTACTATCGTGGGACAGATACTGGCAGAACTAGTGGTGTTGGATTTATAATAAACAAGAAACTGAAGGATAAAGTTGTAGAAGTTGAAAGTTCCTCTGACAGAGCTGCACGACTTGTTATCCAACTCTCGAAAAGATACCAGGCTCAGATTATTCAAACTTATGCACCCACCACAAGTCATCCTGAAGAAGAAATTGAAGAATTTTATGAGGAAATTCGTGATCTAAATAATAAAGGTAAGCAGCACTTGAAAATAATTATGGGAGATTTCAATGCAAAAATAGGGCAACGGCAACAGAATGAAACTTCAATAGGTAAATTCGGTCACGGCAACAGAAACCAGCGTGGAAATACTCTCGTTGAGTTTGCAGAGGCAGAAGGGTTTTTCATCTTGAACTCCTTCTTCAAGAAAAAGCCACACAGGAAATGGACATGGAGACATCCAAATGGGACGACAAGTGAAATTGATTTTATTATGTGTAACAAAAAATTCGTCATAGAAGACTGCAGTGTGCTAAACAAGTTCAACACAGGTAGTGACCATAGATTGGTGAGATGTAAGATGCACCTCAACACCAAACTTGAACGTGGCAAGCTCATAAGACAAACAAAATCTATTGACATAACCAACCTTACAAAACACCATAATACCTTCAAGTTGGAACTGAAGAACAGGTTCTCAGCTTTAGAAGGCCTAACATCGGAAGAAGTGGACATCTCTGAAGTTAACAGAAAAGTAACCAAAGCTCTTATGGAAACAGCAACAAAATTAGCTGGGTCTAAGAACAAGTTGCATGTAAACAAATTATCAGGAAAAACGAAAATGTTGATGCAAAAAAGAAGAGAGATGAGGACAACTAAAGAAGATGTGACTTCCAAAGTGGAATATATAGAGCTATGCAAGACAGTAAGAAAAAGTATCACTGAAGACGTAAGAAAATTCAACTGTGAACTAGTGAGGAAAGCAATTGAAAACAACCAAAGCCTAAAGATAGCAAAGGGACATCTCAGTAAGGGAAGAAAACAGATTATGGCACTGAGAAAAGAAGATGGTTCTGTAACAAGAAATAGAGGCGAAATTTTGACAAGAGTGAAAGATTTCTACTCCAAATTATATAAAAGAGATGATACATGCACTCCAGACATCATGAAAGATACCAGTACCAGAGTTCCTCCAGTCCTTCCAGCAGAAGTTGCACATGCAATCAAGAACATGAAGCGGGGAAAAGCTCCAGGAGAAGATGGAATTACTGTAGACATCATACAAGAAGCAAGTGGAGAAATTGAAACAGTACTCGCCCAAATTTTCACTCGATGCCTTAATGAAGGAAAGATTCCTGAGGATTGGAACACCGCTACAATGATCCTGCTACATAAGAAAGGTGACATTGAGGATCTCGGAAACTACAGACCTATCAGCCTCCTATCAGTAGTTTATAAAATCTTCACTAAAGTTCTTTCACACCGCTTGAAGGTAACACTGGACATGGCTCAACCGAGAGAACAAGCTGGATTCAGGAGTGGCTACAGCACAATAGATCATATCCACGTACTGAGAGAACTAATTGAAAGAGCGAGGGAATATGAACTTCCATTGTGCATGGCTTTTATCGATTATGAAAAAGCCTTTGATTCGGTGAAACCATCAGCAGTTACAATGGCTCTGAAAACCTGCGGTATTGAAGATGCATACATTAATATTATTAATAACATCTATGAAAATGCAAGTGCAAAGATTCGGCTGTTTGAAAATACAACACACATAAAAATTGGAAAGGGAGTGAGACAAGGTGACACCATATCTCCGAAGCTCTTTAATGCCACATTGGAGGGTGTTTTTCAGTCGCTGAGCTGGGAAAACAAAGGGATAAAGATTAATGGAGATTATCTAACCCACCTTCGTTTTGCGGATGACGTAGTCATTTTTGCAGCTACCCCATCAGAGCTGCAGAGTATGATCCAGGAACTTGCTGACAAGAGTAAAGAAGTGGGATTAAAAATGAACTTTCAGAAGACAAAAGTGATGTTCAATGCTTTTACAAGAAATGAAGATTTATTGATTGATGGAGAAAAGCTGGAGATAACAGACACGTACGTTTATCTTGGACAGCAGATATCAAGTGAGGATCACATTGAGGAAGAAATTAATCGGCGTACAAAACTTGCCTGGAGAGCTTTTGGAAGAAACAGCATAATTTTCAAGAGCAATATGCCATTATGTCTTAAAAGAAAAGTGTTTGATCAATGCATCCTTCCAGTGCTTACGTATGGTGCAGAGACGTGGACCTTAACTAAAAGAGATATACAAAGACTGCAGACAACTCAAAGTCGCATGGAGAGGTGCATGCTTCGTGTAACCAGGAGAGATAAGAAGAGGAACTCGTGGATCCGAAAAATGACAAGAGTGGAAGACATCATGATCAGAGTTAAATCCCTGAAATGGCAATGGGCTGGACATACTGCCAGAAGGACAGATCATCGATGGACAGCCGAAATTTTAGATTGGATTCCAAGGGACAGGAAAAGACCCAGAAGAAGACCACATGGGAGATGGGTGGATGAAATTCGAAAGTATGCAGGGGTGACATGGAGGAGACTGGCACAAGACAGACCGTTGTGGAGGAAACTTGGGGAGACCTTCGTCCAGCAGTGGATTGATAATGGTTGACAATGATGATGATGATGATATACTGTTTGCTGCTTATGTAACTTATATTAGCAGCAAAAACTCTGGAACGCCGAACTGTGGCATCGTGAAATTTGCATAGCTTATTAATACTGGAATTTCTAGGTCAACGCAACTGTTTTAAGATCTCTAAGTTGTTCCGTTTCCGAGTTATGAATTAATTAATAAGCTAATCAATAAAACCAGCTTCGTTTGCTACGTCATCGTTATCTGTTCCAAATCTGAAAGCACGTGACTGCATTCATCCACACGTGTTTCGATTCTTTGAGAACTGTGCATAAAAAATGTAAAAACGAACTTTGCGAAATCTTAACGAAACTGGCTGAAATTTTTGTCAACACCATGAATTGGTAATAAGAGAACTTCCTCAAAATTTCGCCGGAATCCGGTCAAAACTTTTTAAAATAGGAATGGAATTTTTAATTTATCGGTAAACAGAAATATATACGCAGAAACGGTTAATAAAATTTTGACGGCTAATTTAAAAGTTATTTACTGATTCAGGCAAACTTTGGAGGTCATGTTCCTATTAACGATTTATGGTGTTCATTAAAATTTCAGCCAGTTTCATAAAATATTCGCAAAGATGCGTTTTTAAATTTTTTATCCCAGAGATTCGCCCTTCAAAGACGTCTGAAACGGAAAGCAAGTGATGCATTTGATCGTCGATAAAAAATTGTTAACGAATTTTGTTCAGTCAGTGTTCCAATGCTGTGTCTCCTGGACGAGTGTTAAATAATTCGCAACGCTTTTGGTCCGTTTGAGTCTACAGTTGTATGTTGGAATGTCAAGAGCAAGGGATCCAACAAAATTATATATTGACGCCGATAAAGGAGAAACCAAAAATGTTTTGCACGGCCAAGTGCTGAAATAATCACTCTATGAATAAATAATTTGAAATGACCGAATTTGTGAAATCAGCTTTTCTCTTTCTTGCAAGCATCAATTTATCCATTTCAGTGCTGCGCTTTGCAGCTGCCTACACTAGAAGAAGATAATATAATAATAAATAACACCCTAAACAGACCGACAACCCGACCTCTACTTCACCCAAATTCAACCCAAAACTTAAATTTTCAAAAATGACAAAACTCCTTACTTTTCAAACCTGAAACACAAAAATATAAATAAAAACATTAATCACATGCATCAACTAAAACACTCAAGCAACCCAGACCAATCTTCAGAGAAAAGCATCTGTGTCACTTGAGAAAATATGAGAGTTCAGGTTTCATGAGTGTGCTTTATTAATTTCTCATTTGCCAAATTATATTTTCAAAATGTAGTAACACAAAACTAAATTTTGTTGCAAACTGCTTTCCCTACCTGAACTCATAAATGCAAAACCAATAACAAATCAAATACCTGAATTCCTTAAAGATATGAAATAGCAAGTAGGAAATAATAATGAAACCCATCCTCCCAAGTGATTTATAAACAAACTGATGGTTTACGGTTAAACCTTTTTAACGGTACTTCCGTAAATTCTATAATATAAGACCGATCTGTTGATACGTTCTGAAAACAAATCGATAAAAAAGTAATCTTTGGATGTAAAGAATGTATAGTGTTAAATTTCTCCGGGACTACTCGGAGTAAGCATCTTTTTATTGTGGTCCTAAGAATGGTTGATTGAGTGTTTTAGTTGATGCATGTGTTTAATGTTTTTATTTATATTTTTGTATTTCAGGTTTGAAAAGTAGGGAGTTTTGTCATTTTTGAAATTTTACGTTTTGGGTTGAATTTTGGGGAAGCAGAGGTCGGGGTTGTCGGTCTGTTTAGGGTGTTATATATTATATTTATATATATATATATATATATATATATATATATATATATATATATATATATATATATATATATATATATATATATTTAAGAATTATAATAAAATTTAAAGGAAAATATTTTTTTGAAAATGCAAATTGAATTCATAATTGAAGTTCAGAATTGAAACCCCACAAATTATAAAACAAAAACCAAGTTGCCGTCGTCAGGAGAGCGTCAACCTGCGGCAGCGGCCTTTCTAGTACCAACAAACAAATAGAACCAAAAATGTCGGTAGGTCATGCTCCCAAAGCCACCAGACCAAGCACAAAACAGACCTAAGATCTCATAATGCAATAATGTAAACAATGATATAAAAGGCTTACCGGCAGACCAAAGAGGTCAACGCCACGAATGAAAACTAAACACTAGACCGACGATTAACAAGAACACAAATATATACTGAATCGTAAAAGAAGTGGTCGCGGTTAAATAACATCCTAGCAAGCCAAAAAAATGTGTGAGATGACGAGATACAAAACTGTGTATGTAAATGAAAATCTTCAGCCTCAATCTTCAGCTATAATTTGTATTTATATATATATACATTTTTATGGGTGCTGTATTCTCAAATAGCCGAATCTTTGAAAATGCAAGTGCAAAGATTCGGCTATTTGAGAATACAGCACCCATAGAAATTGGAAAGGGAGTGAGACAAGGTGACACTATATCTCCCAAACTCTTTAATGCCAAATTGGAAAATGTCTTTCAATCACTCAACGGGGTAAACAAAGGGATAAAGATTAATGGAGATTATCTAACTCACCTTCGTTTTGCTGATGACGTAGTCATTTTTGCAACTACCCCATCAGAGCTGCAGAGTATGATCCAGGAACTTGCTGACAAGAGTAAAGAATTGGGATTGAAAATGAACTTTCAGAAGACAAAAGTTACGTACAATGCTTTTACAAGAAATGAAGATTTATCGATTGATGGGGAAAAGCTGGAGACAACCAATACCTACATTTATCTTGGACAGCAGATATCAAGTGAGGGTCACATTGATGAAGAAATTAATCGGCGTATAAAACTTGCCTGGAGAGTTTTTGGAAGAAACAGTATAATTTTCAAGAGCAATATGCAATTATGTCTTAAAAGAAAAGTGTTTGATCAATGCATCCTTCCAGTGCTTACGTATGGTGCAGAGACGTTTACCTTAACTAAAAGACACATACAAAGACTGCAGACAACTCAAAGTCGCATGGAGAGATGCGTGCTTGGTGTAACCAGGAGTGATAAGAATAGGAACTCGTGGATCAGAAAAATGACTAGAGTGGAAGACATCATGATCAGAGTTAAATCCCTGAAATGGCAATGGGCTGGACATACTGCCAGAAGGACAGACCATCGATGGACAGCCGAAATTTTAGATTGGATTCCAAGGGACAGGAAAAGACCCAGAAGAAGACCACATGGAAGATGGGTGGATGAAATTCGAAAGTATGCGGGAGTAACATGGAGGAGACTGGCACAGGACAGACTGTTGTGGAGGAGACTTGGGGAGACCTTCGTCTAGCAGTGGATTGATAATGGTTGACGATGATGATGATATACAAATAGTAAAGTGGTTCATGACTTGATTTTTCTAGAATACAATGATGAAAAACAGCCAGGGCTAACTGAGTCTCTTAAACTATCTATGCAGTCATTCGTACATCGCCTATTCTCGTATAAAATTCAATTCTGATAAGGTTTATCCGTGATTAATTCTCAGAGCTGTCCAAGGTCAACGAATAATTAGTTTTCATAGATTTCAGATAAATCATTAGTACTAAATTTGCAGGTAATTCAAATAGAAGCAATTACTTCGAAGGAGCACATTGCCGCCCCGGTGGCGCAGTGGTCTAAGGCGCTGGCCTCTGATCATTCGTCCGTCTGGGGTCCGGGTTCGAATCCCGGTGAGGCATGGATGTTGTGTTTGTCTTACGGCACTGGCTCTCTCCCTTCCCTGGAACCAGTGACCCTAAATTAGGGACGGGCGACTGCTTATAGCTCATTGAGTTGCTCACGGTGGTCGTTAAACCTCCAATCAAAAAAAAAAAAAAGGAGCACAGACGACGTCACAAAAGATTATTTTTGACCTTCTTCATAGAAAATAATACCCCAGCGGTGACCGAATAACAATTTTTCGGTTGCTGTGTGTTGCTAAACGTAGAAAGAGCGATGTCTTTGTTTATTCACTGACGCCACGTATTTGGGGGATTTTCATTTTAAAGTATATGAATCTTTGCTTCATTTATTTAGATGCAATGCTGAACTGAATTATCCAAACAACTCTTGGGAGGATTCCATTCGGTGTTAACAAAAATCGTTATAGGTTAGCATTGAAGTAATGCAGCTATGCTACAAGAAATACTACAAAAGTAAGAAGCAACATATTCTGAGCTACAAATACCATTTTTGTTTATCGTCGAAGCAATGCATTTCTCTTGGTAGCCTAGTGGTCAGAGACTCGGGCTTCTGTAAATCTCTCGGGTTGGGCTCGTGTTCAAGTCCCGAATGTGGTATGAGCGAATTTCCTAGGGCGCTTAATTAACATTGAAGTAATACAGCTGTCACTTCCTTGGAAACAGTGGCCCCAAATTAAGGACGGGTGACTCCCTATAACCTGAGATTGTCGTCTAAATCCAGAACCAAACAGAAAAAAATCCTCATTCCAAGAAGTGCTTTTCGCTATCACGGAAGTATTTCTTTTCTAGTTACAAAAATCGTTTAGCGTTCCCACCAATTTTTGAAAATGTGGTACGGGCCACTGTCTCTTGGACATCGATGTATGTCCTCTATTCCTTTCCACTTGTTTCCATTCATAGATTCTAATATTCAATTTCTTCCGCTAAAAGTCTCTTTACTATCTGTTTATCTGTGCCTGCTCATACCTTTCCTTTTCCGTTCCTTTTATCCGTTTCCTTTGTGTCATTTCTCCTTTCCATCCCCTTCTTGTGTTAAATGATCAGCCTATTTCGATTTCTTTTAGTTTGATATGTACTAACACATCTTTTATTTTTTAATTTTATGTTTTGTGTTTTTCAGGATTCTCATATCTTCCAAAAGTGTCAGAATATCCTCTCCGTCATTTTTACATTTCTTAAATTTTCTCTGACTGTTTTGTACTTAAGAGTACTGTTTTTGGAATTAAATTTAGTCACCTGCCTTTCTACACTTACAGGTAAAGTTCACGAGGATTACAAAACTCAATAAAAAGAGGCAAGACACCATTCATGATTGCTTAAAATATTCGTTTTCAAAACTGTGATCCCCAGTACTGATGTCTGAATATTTATTCAGCGGGGCAAAAACAAACAGATTGAAGTATGAAGCCTGAATTAATAAAACTCTATTAAATTAGCATTAGTAACTTCAGGATGTGTTCTTTTACTTCGGAGAGTGAAATAAAGTTTCTCCTTTGCTTACACTATTTAAATATTTACCTCCAGAAATTCCTTAACCTCTAATTAGTAGCAGGAATAACTCAGTTCAAGGTGAGTAATTCTTTTCTGAGTTCTTTTGGCAAATAGGCGATATCCTCGTCCTTCGTCTGAAGGTAAGTTTTCCATAAGATTAATTAACCAAAATGAGTTTTGATTTCTCTATGGGGAAAAAGGTAAATTAATACAATGTTTAAAATTAAGCAGGAATCTTTAAAATCTGAAATTTATGTGGAGGAATAAAAAGACGGTATACCGAGATCACCATTGGCCATGAATTTAATCATAATCAACTTATGGTTAAGCCAAAAGAATACTCAATGTATTCGGTCGCCATTTTTTGCCGGTAAATGATTGAAATAGCTCTTTCACAAAAACATATCGACAAGGAAGAAAATTTCTAGAACATGTCCAAGTTTGTCGAAACAGACAAATTTGACATAATTTTATTACATTACAAAAATATAGAAATTCGAATATACAAGAACTATTTTTGAAGGTAGGCAAGCAAGGGCGTAGCAATTTTCTGTCGAATTTACCCTTATGGAAAAGTGAATCCTATATTTTTAGTACTTTAGAAAAACACAAAAATACAAAAATAGAACTACTGTATTTACCTGCTAGAATAAAACCATTCCGAGGGATGCCAGTTTTATTCAAATGATCTACAAGACAGAGTTGCAGGAAAGACTGCCCTAACATAATCATTTAATTCCGAAATGGGTAAAAGATAGACATAATTTTTATATGTTCGCTACAGAGCTGACCAGTTGTAGTGACAAAGCCTGTTAGCGTCTGCTGCCGGTGATTCCGGTTTGATTAACGTAAGCATTCCAAATATTTTATTGTCTAGACTTTTTTCTTTCCTTTCGGAGTTTATAGACCGCCATGAGCAGTCTAAATTTTTCAATCCTAAGAAATAAACTGGCGGTTGTCTGTCCAAACATCTAGTTCACGTTTTATTGGATTAAAGAAGTCCTGCAATATAAGCAGTTAGTCTTTTGCCATTTGCCTTCCTTTGAGGTGTCGTATATATTAATTGTAAGCGCTGTATATAATTTTCTGACGAACGTGAATAAATGAGTACATGCGGAATAAAAAATAATTTCCTCAAAATACATGCAGTCCCGTTTTATGCTTCAGAGACAATTTAATGGCAGTAACACACTGTTCAAAATTCTTAGTTATCACCAATATTTTAATATGCTAGAAGATGCATTTATATTATTTGCCTAGATTTTTTTCTTCTGTGTCTGTCAGAATAACCATATGCTAGATGTGTTGCCTTTTTGGAACCAGAAGCTCTGTAAAAAGGAGAGGCTATCATTTTTGTGATTTTATCTTTTGCTTTTCCATTTTGCAACAGAAATAAGATTGGAACTTTGCAAGATTAAGACTTTAGTATTTGTTTTCTAATTTAGTTAATATTTTTCTGATCCTGCAAAATTTGGTACCTCAGTAAACTGTACAAGTTTCTGGACTTTTTTGTGAAGCTTGCTTTTTGGTTGTCATTTTGTTAAATACAACCCCTTACAATGAATATTCACAGTTCGCTGTTTATGCCGAATTACGCATTTCTGATTCCTTAACTAAATCAAATATTAGCTTACATTGCTTTCACTTTAGTCATATTTACAGGTTAGATGTGACTTGCACATATTACGTTTCTTATCCTTTTGGCTGCATTCATTGTTTTTACTGGAAAACAGCACACGCGATATAAAATACTCAGTATCTAAAGAGATCTTACATAGATCATGTTGAACTTTAGACTGAAAATTTTCTACCACCCTTCAAAACGAATCTTGGAAAATGCTTTGTGTACATCATACAGAGCCACGCTCATTTATTATGCTAAAATTTAGAAATATTATGTGACAACTGTGACGAAACTTTATATCTAGTAGCATCCAGATCGAAAATGATGTTCTTCCTATTCTATACTGTATCCGTGTCGTTTGGTACTGGTGCAAAACCAAAGCAAAATCCATCCACATCGATGGATATTGTATTCTTTTACAAGTATACGAAATCCATCTGGACTGAAATTGTGGCGCTCCTGTATGTTGTACTAGATGCGTGTCACTTGGTACTAGTTTTGCGCAAATCCATCCAGATTGAAAAATGTGTACCTCCAGTTTTGAATTATATTCGCGTCAACTAGCACTTCTGCAAAACGCAGAAAATTCCCTAGATCTTGTGAAAACACAAGTTTGTCGGTGGTGAGACTCGGATCCACGCCGCCTCTTTCCGGAGACAATTGTTTTACCGACTAAACTACACCGACGGAATTTATCGCTGCATATTTGCCTTCTTTACATGTGCTTCACCTTGTAGTATATCACAATCTATAGATTGTGTATGTCTGTAGTACAAGTACAGATCTCTATTTAAAACGAAAGTTTTGCACTGCATCTTTTGTAGTGGATCGATGTTACTTTGTACTTATTCTGCAGACAGGACCAGTTTTCGGTTGCACTAAAGAATGTGCTCAGACTTTAATCGAATTTCTAGCAAAGGTCATTTTGCATGTACATATTTATTTCCTTTTTCATCAGACGGAAATGATTTGTTTTTCGTAACGATAAAGTATACAAAATGTTAAACATTTTCTTTACATCCCAGCGTTTTCCTTTCAATGGCTCAATATGTATTATGGTACTTATATCTCACGCTTGTGTGTGCCTTGCGATCTCATGCGTCAGTTTAAGAGACAAAAGAAAGAACTTTAAACTTAGGCAAGCAGAAAAAAGCTCCCTTCTCCAGGTGGTGGAGGCTTCTGATCATTCTTCCGAAATGGGTCTGAGTTCGAATTTTCGGTGAGGCATGACTAACGTGCTTATTTTATGGCACTGGCTCTCTCCCCTCTCTAGAGCCAACAGCGCCAAACTGGGGACAGAGACTGCTTATAGCCAATTGAATTGCTCACGGTAGTCGTAAAACCCATCAGTAAAAAAAAAATAAAACAGATTCAATATGCAACGAAATTACCTCTTGATTCTGCATTTCGGAGTACTTGTATTAAAGCTTAAAAGTGTGGTGTAACGACTGTCCAAACAGTTCCTTTAACTTCAGGTAGTAAGCCTAGCATAGACCTCAAATTTCTGTCAAACATGAATGAACGCATAACTGCGATCTCGATATCGCGTAAGTCTCTCTCAGAAAACTTACGACGATAAAACAGTAAATGGCATTCTGCCATAACTTCAATATGTTAAAATGTTATACGAGTACATGCGTACCCACTGATCGGCACACTAAATCTCCATGAATGAACGCATATCGAAATAATCATGTGATGTAAAAAAGCCTCCTAATGGCATGCTCATGGATAAAACTATATCCCACGGCCGCAGAGCATTCGTGGTTAAGATTCGACGTGCCACGAACACTGAAAGTTTATTGAAAATATTTGAAGTCTGACGGTAGGTTGATTATGCATTAAATCTGAGGTCTCACAACCACAGAACGTTCATCGATAAAACTCGGGGTCTCACAACAATGAAGTGTTCATAGATAAGATCCGAGATCTAACGACGATTAAGTTTTCACTGATAAAACTATATTTCACTTCAATGAATCGTTTTTGGATAAAACTTTTGGTTTACTGGTGACGGACTATTCATGGATAAGACTTGAAGTTTCAACACCATAGAGCATTCACAGAGAACATCAAATTGAAGCAATGAATTCCTAGGGTGACAGAGATCAGCCATATCGTATTCGATGTTATCAATCCGATATGGCTTTAGAATTATCGAAGATGTTTTCAGCCTTTCGATGTGCTCAGGCCAGTGAGACTTATCGGTATCGTGTTCCAGCAAAAACACAAGTGTTGGGAAACTGCTGGTCACCAGCTCGTACTGATGGGTCACTGCTGGCTGAAATTTGCCGCTCACGGTACGGTAGTGGTCCGTTGGTGGCAGCGCCATCAGTTGGCAGCCATTGATGGCCCTGCATCATCGCCATGAATTGCGGGCCTCCAAGCAACTGCCACTAGTGGCCCGAAACTGGAAACCGAAGCAACCCCAACACGAGGTGGAAACAACGGAAATGCGCATGCGCAGAAGTAACACATGCTGTGTCTTTCGTGGTACCGATTAGTTGAAGACTGCTTTATCGCCATCGTGTTATTTTATATTTTAGTGGATGTTAAGAAAAAAAAGCCAAATGTAGAGAGGCGAATTAACTTCCTAATGAAATGCCACGTCGATGAAGATTTCAGTCGGAAGAAAAATATATAATTATTTATTAATGAACTGTAAGAAATAGTCAATTACTCTTATGTATGTATAGAAACTCATTTCGTAGCAAACTTCCTGCACTAACACACAAAAAATCGAGAATACAGACAGACATGAAATACACCCACTCCATTCCCATGAATTACAAGAAATAATTTCTGTGTAATCTTTCGTTTTAAGATACACTAAACCGCTTCAAACAAAAGTCCCGGAAAGACATTAAAAATTGTTATGTTGGAAAAAATAAGAATTATACGCCTAAGAAATTTATCAATTATTTGAAGAAACAAAAAGCAACTCTATGTGGATATAATGTACTCATCCATGTGTTGAACACACAAGATTGGAGGAATTCGCTGCTAAAAATAACGACAAGTAAAATAAAATATCTCTCCTCTCTAGAACAAATGTAGCTTTGGACCGCGGAAAAGGAAAGATTCAACGTTAAAAATGTAACAGAGTGTGACATGAACGGGTAAATATATTAAATAAACAATCAACTTTCAAGACCACAAGGACAGCACAAAACTTTGGAAAGCGCCTTAAAGTTGGTACACTCGTTGAAAGTGAGTGAAGTTCCTTTAAGGTAAATAAAAACAATCGTTACGTTGAAAATATAAATTTATGAATTATATGAAACGGACATTTATGAAAAATGCCGCGCAATATTGTTAAATTAAAAAGAGAACCCTTGGTTTCACATCGCGCAGGAAAGAGGCTGAGCTTCAAGCAGAGAGTAGTGCGTGGCAAACTAGTGTAGTGGCTAGAGCGCCCGCTTCGCAAGCAGACTGTCGTTGGTTCGGATCCAAACGGGCGTTTTTCAGGACCTGCTGAGAAAATTTCCCCAGCGCCGTTCCGTCATGCAGAAGTTTCGTAGAGGGAAAAAGTAGTTGTGCCTTTGGAAAACTGCGGTTTTCTTTTTTTATGGATACTACTGGGAAATTGGCGGACAAGATTCGGTAAGCCAGCCGTTACGTCAAGAGATTGCCGGCTGCCACTGCCGGGAAATAGCGGACAACATTAGGCTAGCCATCATTTATGGCACTTGCTTGCAGGGCCGCTTGTGGCTGCCTGTGATGGATAAGTGATGGGATGGCCCTGTTGTGGCATATAACAACTGATGGGGGTGCCAACTTTTGGCCAGCTGCTGGCCTGAACTGCTGGCCCATGTAGTGGCCGCCGGGACATTTTATTGACTGTTGGGCAGCGGCAACATAGTGCTGGGCTACTGCTGGAACTGCTGGCTGCCAGTGCTGACTTGAGTGCTGGCCCAGCAACACTGTCTTTGCTGGGGTAGGTCAACATGCCACCTTGAAGTGGAATTTGAAACTCACAGCGTTACCATTGAAATTTCTCATGCACTGAACGGGATAGCTGGCTATGAATTCTAGGGGTGAGTAGTAGCTCGATGTCGCACATCGAAAAAGACACCCTCGTTTTTCGCATATTTTGCAACTCCTCGAATTCACCATTTCTTTGAATTACAGAGTACAAGTACTGAAATAGGTATCTAGTTTGTGGAAGAATCATAACGACAAAGTTCTTTGTGTGGGAAATCGTCATATTACACATCGTTCCCTACTACGTGGTGACACTTCTCTTATAACGAAAACTTACCATTGCCATTACGTTTCTAGGAGTTTCACAACAACTACATATGTTTCGTTTTGTCTTCTTCAGTAAATTGGTTTTTTCAGTTCAATTTAATATTGCTTTCTTTCTTTCTTTTTATGTTTGTCTACTCTAGTGATTCTTTGCTTTTCTTTATTCACCCAATTTGGAGATTTTTCACATTTTTGTGTTTATCTGCAGGTGTTTATTTGCACCTTCTGTTTAATTTTAGCATATATAAATATTTCTGACTATACTGATGCTACCAGTGATTCGTCTTTGCTGTTTTGCGGAGCCAATGAATTTATTGTAGATGATGTTCTCCAAGTTCATAGAATTTTGCAAAGTCATGCGTTATGTGCAATGTAATTTTCTAGAACTACTTGGATGCTGTGTTTTGTGGCGACAAAAATTACTTCGCCACGAAACACAATCAGTTACCGCATATTTCTCCTGTATGCCTTCTGCGCTCAGTACACGCTGTTACCTCTCACCTCTGTTTTTGATCAGAGCTCGGACGTAAACCAGAGAGGGAACGACTTATTCTCCTCTGAACGAAAAGTGGATGATTTGTTACTGTCCACAGAAAAACCGTGAGTTCAAATGCTTCTCATTAATTCCATAAGAACTACCCTAAATACGTTCTACAGAAGACGAACGTCTCTAGTATTGACGAATGCGGGCAATCAGAGACACGTAGCATTTATCTACCAGGACTATGTCCTCAACATGAATTACTTGAAGAAATGATGAGGATAATTATCGTGATATGAGTAGCATCGTTTCTAAGAACAATAAGCTTACAGTACTCCAGCCGAGTAAGTAAACGTTAACTAGCGTGTTTTCCGTGGTAAAAATGAATAAATGAATCGATACCTTCGTGGCGAATGCATAGCTCTTTCATAAGACATGAGGCGTTCCACTTAATCCCATTACATCTATTTTCATTTTCTTCTTCGGCGTGACATGACAGCTGCCAAGTAATCGTCATAACGCACTGAGGCTGACAAAGTGCGTTCAGTTAGTGTGCTGCTTTTAAAATTGTGCGATTATTTTTTGATGTAGTATCTTCAATGCACTTGGCGCATCTTTGCTAAAGCTGTACTAGCCCTTGACACTAAAAGTCTTTTATACACTGCAATTAGGCTTCGCTCTGCAGCTTCCTGCAGCTCTTCCATCATCATCTATGAAACTCGTTCAGTATGTTTTAAACGTATCATAACTATACTTTGTGTTCTCATAATTTTTCGATCGCTTAACTTAATTTCTCTTACCCCGTTGCTGATCCAGCGTATTAGCCCTTAGGAACATAAGCTTAATGCTCACTGAATTACGACTACTTACCTAATACTTCGTGAGCCGTCAGTTCACGTGGAGAATGGCCACCATCCGGCATGACATCGCTTCAATGAGTTTTTTGTACAGTTTTGTGTGGATCTGCAACCAGGCTGTTTGCAGTGCTGTCCACAATCCCTATAGAGCGCATAATAGTGCGCCCAACTGTCTCACTTGGAGTTCCAAAATATTCCACAGATACAAATTTTGAAGATAACAATCCGTTTTTGGTGTAAATGTAACAGGGATGGTAAGTCAGATAAATCCGAAAACTTGAAATTTTCATCGTCGTGGAGCGGGACCCGAACCCGCGTCTCTCAGACAGCACCCGTGTATGCTAACCACGGGCTATCGCGCCTCTCAGATAGCGCCGAGGTATGCTAATCCAGGCGCTATCTGGGAGACGCGGATTCGGGTCCCGCTCCACGACGATGAAATTTTCAAGTTTTCGGATTTTATCTGACTTACCATCCTTGTGACATCTACACCAAAAAACGGATTGCCATCTTCAAAATTTTTATTATATGGTGCAATCCCGTATTTCTTTCATGATATTCCACAGATGTTCAATCAGGTTAAGATCAGGCCCATTTTGGGGCCATTCGAGATGTCTCATATCAGCACCGTGTTCGTCAAACTATTCCTGCACAAGACTGGCCAGATGACAAGGGCATTATCTTTCTGTAAGAACTCGTACGCCTCTGGGCGGAGATACACCATTGTTAGGTGTGCATAGTCCTCAAGTAGATCCTGGTTGCAGCTGGCCAGCCCATGCGCTGGTCCACATGTATCAGAGGTACCAGTTCATGCCAGCTAAGCATTCCTCATATCGTACAGCCACACCCACCGGCCGTATTAGCCGCTTTCATGCATGAAGAATTCATCGCGTCATGCTGCTAAAGCCAAATACATACTCGACTATTGGCTAAAAGGAGTGTACACAGTGTGCCCCTTAACCCTCTAGCGACCAAAACGCCCGTGCATAAAAATGGCCATAGCCGCCGGAAACGCCTGCCTAGAGTGAGTCAGATTTCTCACCCTTGCCGGTTCTTCAAATTTTCTCGACCTATGAGGGATCACTAGGAGTCACCATCAGTCACTATTGTCGTTATTAAACAAAGAAGTGAACCAACAAAGTTTCGGGCATTATGGTGTTTCGAGTGATAAGAGGATAAAAGATTTTTGGGTCATGGTCGTTAAAGGGTTAAGAATGAGACTGAATTTTTTCGGAACAGCACTCTGAATGAGAGTAACATACGTGTTTATATATATATAATTTATTACTACAAACTTGTGGTGTTGAGATAAAATAAAAAATATCAACGTTTACCACAGTCAAAGGTTTATTATACATTGACTATAGTTTCGCAGAGCTTCTGGCTCGGCTTCATCAGAACGAATGGAGAGTAAACATTAAAATCATTGTAACATCAACATTCTGACGGTCACGGTTTTTGGTGAGTTGTTTCCACGAGCTTGAAAGAAATGGAGTCGACGTCATGTCGGTTTTTTTTTTTTTTTTTTTATATTTGAGGTTTAACGACCACCGTGAGCAACTCAATGGGCTATAAGCAGTCGCCCGTCCCTAATTTAGGGTCACTGGTTCCAGGGAAGGGAGAGAGCCAGCGCCGTAAGACAAACACAACGTCCGTGCCCGACCGGGATTCGAACCCGGACCCCCTTACGGACGAATGATCAGAGGCCAGCGCCTTAGACCACTGCGCCACCGGGGCGGCCGTCATGTCGTTGACAAGCTGTGAAGAGTTCATAGTTGAATCAGGTTTATCAATGAGCGTAGCGTTTACAAACAGAAATTTATGGTTGTTTTCGTGACAATGCTGGGCTATAGACGACTTCTTCAGTTTACAGTTCCGTACGTAGGTCCTGTGTAAAATGTTCACATTCACAAGGCATTTATCAGATTAAATTTTCACAAGAAAACAAATTAAAAAGGAAGGTTAAATAGAGGTATATGTCACATTATCCACCCCCCTCCTTAATTTTTTTATATCTAAATCCTAACCAATTTCAAACTGACAGTGAACCTTATATTCGTACATTTGCAATGACAACTTCAGCATCACGCCGATAAGCTGCTTTCAGCTAACACTTTAACAAATATTTCTCATTTTAGCATTTAATTAACCGTCAGCATTTTTCAACACATGTCTTGCAATTCATTAAATGCAGTTAACATTCGTGAAAATCTTCCAAATACGTGGAGACAATGTGAATAGACAAAGCCATCGCTCTTTCCACGCTTTCTTTAATTAACACACAGCAACCGAAAAATTGTATTTCGACACCGCTGGGATCGAACCCCAGATCTCTCGATAACTATCCGAGTGCGTTCGCTTTCGCTACGGTGACCAACAATGCACGGCGCTATGTGTGTTTATCTGTCAGCATCTGACTTCACAAATCCATAGAGATGGGTTCAGCAACTGAGACTTCTCCATCTGGTGGGGCTTAACGGCACAAGCTATTAAATTATAGCTAATAAATCCAAATGACGAGAGTGATAGTGAAAATCTTCCAAATACGTGGAGACAATATGAATAGACAAAGTCATCGCTCTTTCCACGTTTTCTTTAATTAATTTTAATATTGTCTCCACGTATTTGGAAGATTTTCACTATCACTGTCACCCTTCGGATTTATTAGCTATAATTTAATAGCTTGTGCCGTTAAGCCCCACCAGAGGGAGACGTCTCAGTTGCTGAGCCCATCTCTACGGATTTGTGAAGTCAGATGATGCAATGAAGTTATCATTGAAACTGAGACACATTTGAAGAACATCAGAAAGTTCCAGACTGGAGTGTTTTACAGGATTCCCAAGATGGTAAACAGTGCTTTATACTTTGTCTTCCATTTTTTTTTTTTTTTTTTGTGGTGGCAAAAAATAACGAATCCACTAGTTGTCTTTTTTTCTATATCCTTCCTTAGCTGGAAAATTCTGTGTTATTGCTACCACTGAAATATTTTTTAGATCTTTTCTTTTTTCTGATTTTTTGACGTGTTTTACTTGTTTCTTCATTCTGAGCAACATTTTTCCATGAAATTTTCTGGACTTTTTCACACGAAAAAAGAATTTCTATTGGATTGTTATTTCTTAACACGACCCATGAACGTGCAGTCATTACAACAATGTCATTTTCAATGTTACAGGAAATTTTCGGTTCCTTTTCTGAGGACTTTTTGAACTGAAGTCATTCAAAGCTGCACTTCAAGAGAAAAATAATTTATGACATCATCGTTGCAAATAGATGCTCTGGTCGTTTGAATTTTTATCTGTAAGTCTCTCTGCAGTTTAGAATTTTTATAGGTAAAAAAATTACGGGGTTAGGGGGAGATGTTACGTATAATACCCATTTAATTTGCTTACTTTCTTACTTTCAAAATTTGGTTCCTTTTGGTTATGCTTTCTGCCCTGAACGTCACGCCAGAACTCTAAAACGTTTGCTGCTTGACGGACACTGGCAATCCGTCAAGTCCAGCACATCTGAATAAAATAGGGCCGTGCAGCTGAAAGATGCCAGCAAGTTATCAGCGAGTGTTTATTCATTACCTCGCTAAGCTTTACAATTGCCTCTAAATGCTATCAAAAACCTAATTAGGTTTGATGTTAACTTAACGTTTTTAATCCATTTTATTGCACTTGTGGAATGTTAAGTCTTATGACTCATTTACTACCAAAATTTGTGAGTTGTCTGCAGTACCTGCTTCGTGGTGTAGTATATTAGGATTGAAGGAATACAAAAGGCTTCATCTAGGATTCATTTGTAAGACAACTTTACTTTACATATTTTATTAAGTGGGAATCCTGAAACACTCCACTTATTTGGATGCTTTCCTAAATGCAGAGCCGAATGTACTCGCTTTTTGTCTGATGTAAAACTGTTAAAAGAATTATTCCCTGTGATATCATACGCATATTTGTTAAACAGAAATTTCTGTACATTTTTGTTAAAAAAAAGTGAGTCATTTTTTCCACTTTTGAACTGTATCGCGACACATGATTACGATCCAGAGAATTTCACTAGAATGCAATATTTGTTTTTAAATTGTGAATTACTTCTTAGAAACGTGTTGTTGGAATGATAAGATATGCCGTGCAAGTTACGAATACAGTAGAGTTCTTTTATAACGAGCACGTAGTTAGCGAAGACTTGGATTTAATGAGAAAACCTGAAACATTTTTTAGGTAGAATGTTTTATTTAAGGCTAATTTAAGGTAATTAAATTATTTTCCTCCGCAAAATTAAGTAAACTCGCTGGGGTTAAACGAACGAGAGGAAAGCTACGCTGATGATTTTTAACGAGCAAAATATCATAATTTAGATAACGCTGATGCTTAACGAGGGAGAGAAAATTGCCCGTGGACTGGGTGGAAATGGTGGCTCACAAGATGAAATCCAGAGAGAATATGATCATCGAGAGAAAGAATAGAAGTAATTTTCCTTAACAGTAGAGTTCTCAAAACATTTCTGTCCTCTACTCACCCAAACAAGTGTTGGGAGAATCACACCAGCAAAATTGAAAGTAAACCTCCCGCTTTCAAGCAAAATGACAAAAAGAATGTAATCCCTCTGCACGCACACGTAAGGAAAGTCGTGGGTAACCATTTCATAGTCTAAGGTGAGAAAATTATCACTTACAGGATTTTCTTACAAATGGTAGTTTTGTTAGATACTATGATGCTGTTGCGACTTTTGGAATTCTGTCTGCCTAAAATATCGTAAAGGCACATAGGTTATAAGAAACTACTGAAGCGAGTGAAGAAAATGAAAATATTGAGCTTCCGTCGCATGTAATAGATACTGACTGTGCAGAAAATTTCCAAGTTTGTTTGAAGCAACTATAACGTACAAGTTTGTTCGCGCCGAACATTGAATCCGGGTCCCCCTCACTCCGGAGTGAGTCGCTCTCCCAACTGAGCTACGCGAACATGTGCTCTCACTGTTATCTGCATTTATCTCATGTGCGCCCTGCAGTGTCGGCACGTCACATCTCTCCCCCTCCCCCTTCCCCCGAAAGAGGGCCGGGGGCATGGCCCACGGGTCAGCCAGGACCATGTGTCACTGTAGGCAATCTTCCCATGAAGAACGTGCATTTTGAGAAATCCCAGACAATTTGGTGTGTAGAATGTAGCGTAACATCACACTGATTTATTTTTTCGAAGCACTGGAGAAGGAATTCTCGTTTTTCCTGTCTCGCCATGTGGAAAGAACATCACATCATTGCGAGAAACTTAACAGCCGGGTCATCCTGAAAGTTCGGGCGCCAATATAACGTACAAGTGTATCCGCGCCGGCATCGAAACCAGTCCCTTCACTCCGGAGTAAGTCGCTCTCCCAACTGAGCTACACAGACATGTGCTCTCACTGCTATCTGCCTTTATCTCATGTGCATCTTGCGATGCATGCACGTCACACAACATACTATGCCACTGACGAGGTATTTGTGCAGTGTTTTTCAGCTATAATGTAGGGTATGTAAATATAAAACAAAATAAATAAACTAGATTTACTGCTTGACATAGAAATTTCCCCACCCCGAAAGAGGTGTGTTACAAACATGCAAATCTCTGCTCGTCGTATCGTTGCGCATGTGCAACGGGATGCACGAACTGTTGGAAGTTGTTGGCACCAGTGGCTACAGGAAGGTTTGTACGTGCGTCGGACGGCAGTGGTGCAGTCCGACAGATGTCAATACTCCTGGACCGGCGAATTGTTCGACACGCTCGTTCGTTACCAGGAAAGACAGCAGTTGATATTTGACGTGCTGTGTCATCGGCCATGGACGTCGCCATAACGACCCGAACTGTAAACCGAAGGTTACACGTGGTAAACCTGCGCAGTAAGAAACCGTTACGCCGAATGTCATTGACGGCCAGCCATCGCAGTGCTCGTCTGGCTGGGTGCCGAAATCATGCAAATTGCGGTCACGAATGGACCACTGTGGCCTTCAGTGATGAATCCCGTTTCTATATGGGTGCTGACAATCGACGGATCCGTCTCCGGCGACACCCTGGTGAGCGGACTCATCCCGGCTTTGTTCGCGACCGCCACACTAC
The DNA here is from genome assembly GCA_039090855.1 of Macrothele yani. Taxonomy (NCBI): domain Eukaryota; kingdom Metazoa; phylum Arthropoda; class Arachnida; order Araneae; family Macrothelidae; genus Macrothele; species Macrothele yani. The sequence goes on along the minus strand of CM077021.1, from coordinate 196,831 downwards.
CTGTCAGGCAGGCATCGTGGTATGGGGGTGCTATTGTGCATGCCAGTAGGTCGCTTCTTGTCCGCATCACGGGCACACTGACAGCTGCACGATACGTGAGCGAGGTTCTGCAACCTATTTTGATATCCTTCCTGAATAGCCTACAGCACCCCATTTTCCAGCAAGATAACGCCCGTGTATACCTTGCTCTGTCTCCAGACAATGTTTGCAACATGTTCAAACACTGCCATGGCATGCAGAATCGCCCAATTTATCAGTAATCAAAAACTTGTGGGACCACGTCGTACGTCGTCTGCAATCGAATCGGCCTGCGCACGATCTCGGGGAATTACGGGAGCAATTCAACCGTACTTGGTGTTATATTCCTCAGGACGATGCCCGTCGACTGTATGACTTATTGCCATGCCGTATTGCTGCCTTTATTGCTTTTCGAGGCGGTGCAACTACTTACTGAGACGTACCCATTGTGCAGCATTATCTCATCTGTACGTGGATGAAAATAACGTCAAAATAAACCCTTATGTATTTATATTTGCATGCTCAATTTCAACCTCTATCCTCACTCTTTCAGGGTGGTTAAAATAGATGAAAAGTTCGTGCTCAGTTAGTCATAAAATAAGGTTGCCGTCTTATGCACGATTAGAATAACTAAAAGTTAAAAGAACTGATGCTCCTGTACACACCAAATGTGGTGAAGGTGATATGAATGACAGGTTTGTTTTAACCTGTCATTCATATCTCATGTTTGTTTTAACCTGTCATTCATTTCACCTTCACCACATTTGGTGTGTACAGGAGCATCAGTTCTTTTAACTTTTAGTTATTCTAATCGTGCATAAGACGGCAACCTTATTTTATGACTTTCAGGGTGGGACAATTTCAATGTCGAACAGTATATTAAGAAAGGAAACACTTCCTCATATGATGCCTGCTTTAAGATTCCCTTCGACACATACCGGCCACTGAATTAGAAACTTTGATTCAATACCGGGTTGGGCCTCCTTTTGCCCAAATTACAGCACTTTTCCTTTTTGGCATACATTCCTCAAGGTGCTGTAGTGCATCTGCATCTACAGCATAACAGGCGTTCACTAAACAGTTTTTTAACTGGCTTAGATTTGACGGACGAAGACTTTTGCTCCCGGATTTGGTTTTTAATGTGTTCCATACATTCTCAATGAGATTCAGATCCTGGCTTTGTAAAGCTGTCATGCTCTCTGAATCAGTTCTGAACACATCTTGCGTGATGGACAGTAACATTGTCTTCCATGAAACAAGCGTAACCAGCTGGACACAATAGCAACATTGCAGGATGGACTTGATGGGCAACAATGTTCAGATAATCTTTAGAGAACACCCGACCTTCCAAGCAATATCAGGGGACCCGTTCCTTGTCAACAGAACGTCCTCCAGAGCCTCAGGTAGTGTTTAGAAGGCAAGCTGGGTGCATTGCTTCATTGGGCTGCCATCATACTTTCTGCTAACCGTCGGTACAGAACAAAGTGTACCACGACTCGTAGAACCACATGACTTTTTCCAGTCTTCTAGTGTCCAGTCATGATGTTTCTGACGCCACTGTGGACGAACTTACCGGTGCTTCACAAATATCAGTGGTTTTGTATAGGCATACGACTGCCAATGCCGACCCTCTTCAATTCTCTGTGCATATCTCGCTGACATGTGGGTCAGAAACAGCCTTCATTGAATGCTTAGGTCAATTGCTGCACACAGGAAGTCATGTTTCGTTTTACGACCCTTCTCAGATGACGGCGATCTCGTGCCTGACATATTTTCGTCACGCCGCAGTTATTCACAGTTATCAGAGGGAAACTATATGTCGATTATTTCCTTTTATTGAATACCCAGGATATTTCACCTTTTGAGAAAGCAGTCAGCTCTGCTGTTTCCAAAATCGTCGCTGCTTCAGACCCGCACCCACAATAATCCCCTGATCGAACTCCAAAGGACTCTTTGTTTTTCCCATTGTGATCAAAACTACTGACGATTACTGCCGAACAGCATGTGATGACGCACGTGACCACGTATTTTGCGTATACACTGCATAAGTGAGGTTTAGGTACATTTGCATAAGGGGTTTCTAATCAGTAGCTGATGTGTGTACTATTCAGGTAAGGTTGTCGGTTTAATGTTCAGTACATAAACATACTCAATGTTTTTTATTGGGAGTTTAACGACCATCGTGAGCAACTCAATAAGCTATAAGCAGTTGTCCTTCCCTACTTTTAGGGCCACTGGTTCCAGGGAAAGGAGAGAGCCAATGCCGTAAGACAAACACAACATCCATACCTCCTACCAAACTCGGGCAAATGATCATAAGCCAGCGCTTAGACCACTGCACGACCGGGGCGGCCAACTGTAATTTGAATCAGTGTATTTAATTTATATATAAATATACAGGGGTTGGACAGAATAATGTGAACACCACGTTCAGTGACGTGACTTTTAATGCAGCTGCGTACGTCGCAATACGCAAAGGTGTCCACCACTTTTCGGTTGTAATAACTTTGTTTAGAAACCCAGGGTCCTGTTTAAACACATGAAGTGTCTTGTTGCATAATTTCTTTCAGTGTGATTACAAAATGAGCGACCTAACAGACTTTGAAAGGGGGCTATTCGTTGGCAGCCGGCTAGTTGGTGCCTCCTTTACACCAGTCGCCAGGGTAGCGGGGGTATTGATGGCTACTGTGTCTAACGTCATGACAACATACCGTATTCGTGTCAAAATTTCGTGTCTGCGAAACACAAGAACGGCCGGAAAACGACCCTGGTTGATAGAGACAGGAGAGCATTAAAGAGGATTGTTACCCGTAATAAGAAGACCACGGCGCCGAAAATTAGTGCGGAACTCAGTCTGCATCCCCAGATCCCAGTATCAACAAAAACAGTGTGTAGGGTACTGCATAAACAAGATATTCATGGCAGAGCTGCTATTGCAAAACCCCTGGTGACCCGGGTGAATGCACAACGGCGACGGCAGTGGTGCCAGGAACAAACAACGTGAATTGCCGATACATGGAAGGGTGTAATGTGGCCTTATGAACCCACATTCACACTATTCCCCACCGCAAGCCGTGTTTAAATGTGGAGAGCACCATCAGAAGCGCACAACCCAAACTGTCTGTTCCCAACAGTAGCATGGTGATGGTTCTGTCATGCTCTGGTCGGTCAAATCGTGGTTTTCAGCAGGTTCCCTGATCCCCTTGAGAGAACAGATGACTGACTGACAGGGCTTATCAAACCCTTTTGGCTGACTAAGTCCATCCAATGGCTCAGGCATTTCTTCCTGCAGGGGTGCCATCTATCAAGAAGATAACGCCCCAATTCACAGAGCTCGGAATCTCCAATCATGGTTTAAGGAACATGAGGACGAAATTTCATACCTTCCTTGGCCTCCCCAATCACCAGATTTAAACATTATCGAGTCGCTGTAGTCTGTGTTGGAAAACAGAGTAAGATCCCTTTGTCCTCCTCCTGAATCTCTCAAGGATCTGGAGCAATTTGTGCCTGAAAAATGGTGTAACATCCCATTAACCACCATCCAGGATTTGTATGCTTCCATTCCAAGGAGGATTCAGGCGGTTTTGAATGGCAAAGGTGGTCCCACACCCTACTAGGTACGTAAAACCTTCTTTTCCTAGGTGCTCATATTATTCTGTCCAACCCCTGTATACATATAGTGAACTTATATTGAAAATAAAATTGATTGAACAATGCCTTTGGAATAACAGAAAATTTAGAGGTTTTTGGGGGAAAGCCAAAAGTAGCTGATGCCTACATCTACCTTGGACAATAAATATCAAGCTACGATTACATCGAAGAATAAATTAGTAGTCGTATAAGATTTAGACTGGAATGCATTTAGAAGAAACAGGGCAATTTTTAAGAGCAATTTACCGTTACGTCTGAAAAACTATTTAATTAATGCTTTCTTCCAGTTCTTACTTATGGATCAGAGGCATGGACCTTAACTAAAAAAGACATGCAGGTACTGTGGGCACCTCAAAGAAGCATGAAGAAATGCATTCTTTGTATAACTAGGAACGAATAAAATTACGCAGTTGACGTGGACCAGGAACGTCAAGTAGAAGACATCGCTCTTTCAACGTTTTATAAGTGAGTCACGAAAAAATTATGATCGGCCGCCACCGGGAATCGAATCCAGGGTCTTCCAGTTACGCGCCGGACATGCTTCCACTGCACCACAGCGGCCCCGCAATTTTCCAGACTCACATACGACAAACTGCCAAACACCTGGCAGGTTGCTTCTTTGGAGCCCCGCACAATGCTGGGGATTCATCAAAGATTAACAGCATTCATCTTTGGAGAATCCCCAGTATTTGAGAGGGACTTTTTCCGTGACTCACTTATAAAACGTAGAAAAAGCGATGACTTCTATTTGATGTTCCTGGTCCACGTCAACTGTGTATTTATTATTCATTCGCCTTCTAGTTATTTGTTCAGTTGCTGTTGTTCATCTTTGGTGAATCCCCAGCACGGGGTTCCAAAAAGCAACCTGCCAGGTGGTTGGCAGTTTGTCGTATGTGAATCTGGAAAATTTCGAGGCCGCTGAGGTGCAATGGAAGCATGTCCGGCGCGTAACTGGAAGACCCTGGGTTCGATTCCCTGGGCAGCCGATGAGAAATTTTCCATGACTCACTTATAAAACGTGGAAAGAGCGATGACTTCTAATTGATAACTAGGAACGGTTGGGAAAAGAACTCGTGGATCAGGAAAATGACAAGAGTGGATAACATGGCGATCAAAGTACAGACTATGAAGTGGCAATGGGCTGAACATATTGCTGAAAGAACTAACCATTGTGACGTATACTCTAATTTAACTTTTCTTTTTAGATTCTTTCTCTATGTAAATTAGAGTTCATTCTCCTTAGCATATTTTAAACTTAAATTGATATCTTCTCTCTCGCAAGAGTATGGTTGTCAACACCGTGAGGTCGGAAGGTATGACGTGTGTATATGTCCGACGAGAACTGAACGTTATATAATGTTTGAGCAGAAGCAAAAATGTGGAGATGGTGGAAGTATAATGCTAACTGTGGAAAGACGTTGTTTAGTTAAAGTTGTGTCTATTTAAAGGCTGCTTGTTGTGCTGATATATACATGTATATATTTAGCGTTAAGAGTTCTACCGATTAATGTTATTTAGTTCTGAAGTTTACTAATAATTTGATACGTTCAACGTTTGAGTTAAAGTGTTCTGTTCTGTTGGAATGCTACTGTTGAAGGATCTGTTGGCAGAATAAAGGAATCAATCTGTAATCCAGTGCTTAGACAACGGCTTCGCAGTTGTCTAAGCACTGGACTCGAACCATACGTTCTAGGTGGTCCCCAATGAGGCATAGGTAGTGTGCTTGTCTTATGGCCCTAGCTCTCTCCGTTCCCTGGAACCAGTGCAATGACCCCAAATTAGGGACGAACGACTGCTTATAGCCCTTAAAATGGTCTTTACCCCAAAGTATACTTGGAGAGACCTTCCTCCTACAATGAATTGAGAATGATTGATGATGATGGTGTATGTGTGTGTGTGTGGCGTGTGTGTGTGTGTGTGTGTGTGTCCGGGCGCGCGCGCATGTAAATATTAGTATCACGTATGTTCATTTTTATAAGCTTTATACTGTTCACACCAAAACGAATTTAGCGATACCTTCATTAGGCTCTAACTCTTCCTTAAAATCGGGTTCCACTGGACGTGACGAAGGACTGTGAAATGTATTGTTTCTGTTATAAAGGCAGAAGATCAAGTTAGTTGAGCAACTCAAATGCTCTAGGGTCACTGCGATGTGCGTACAGGGTTCGAATGAGGTACACGGGTAACTCTCGCCACGGAAATTATAATCTTAAAGGTAAACCGTTCCTTTGCTTGGCGGTAACGATTATCCACGCTGCATCTCGTAAAAATTTAATACAATATCCAATTTAGGTAGCAGCATAAGGAAAAGCCTTACAAATAAATGAAAATGGCAGCGGATCGAATTCTCTGGCCCTGACAACCACGATGTGAGAGCTAAAGTTAAAAAGGAAAAGGATTTGTCATTTTTGCTAGTACAATCGCCAAGTTCTGCACCTCTCTGTTACAGAAAAGTAAAACAAAATGAAACGCGTAATTTCAATCAAACTTGAGCAACATGTATTTTAATTCCCATGTTGAGTGGTTGCTTATGATAAAATGGAGGCGCGCCAGTTTTGTCCTGGGGAGCATATGCTAATTGTTTTCAATTATCTTATACTATTTTGGCTGATCTTCCAGAGAGCAAATCTTCCTAAAAATCTGAGTTTAATCTTTCTGAATCAACGTTTAATCTTTCTGAATAATCTTTCTCTTTCGACATGGTAAACCCCATATTTCATGAAAGAGTCCTAATAAGCATTTACGGGGTATCTCAAGTTTAAGCTGGCATTATTTTATCAACATCAAAATACAGAACGGCAAATCTTATTCACAATAAAATGAAAGCCTTTTAGTGAAAGAGGTTATTGCTAAAAAACAAAATTTCCAATAAAAAAATGCAGATAGCATAATGGTTCATTAAATCGCACACTTTCAATTTTTGAAGTTTTGTACTTTTAAAATTAATAAAAAAGTTTGCTTCTAATACCTTTTATAAATTAAACACTTCCAGAACCAAAACTAGTATACTGAGTTATTTGATCTAACACAAACTGTATACAGGCTACATTACAATAGAATTGCGAGTTATAATCACTTCTCTGTCATAAAAAAGCATTTTAGTATTTTTTTCTCCAGCCAATGAACATCTGAGGAAATGAGATGTTCACGGAGCTCGTTAGAAAAATATTTTACCAGTCGTCCTTTCTTAATTAGGATATAGAGGGAGAGAGCGAGAGAGAGAGAGAGAGAGAGAGAGCCATGAGCAGGGACACAAAATATTCAGGTCTTATCCGACATTGAAGAACAAGCGAAATGTTCCCATTTCTCTTTTTTTTTCTTTTGTTTGTTTGTTTCTGAAGTAACAATGTGTGTACTTCTATCTTTCAAGGTGAATTCATATTATATTTCAATTATAAGAAAATGCAACGATTTGGGGATGGTGAAAACTTTGCAATCCGCTGAAGAAAAAACCTATGTATCTTCCCTGGCTTGAGCAGTCTTCTGAATTAAAAAATCTGTATAAATGAGTTTGTAATTCTTTTGAGTCTTAAGAAATATTGAACTTCGAAGTTTAGTTCCATTTATCTACTTTTTACCTGATCAGTAAAATTCACACTGGTGAGGCAAAATAATTATGTACATACATACATATCACTTAGCTGTTCTCTGAGATTCAGAGGTGAGCTCCAAAAAGAAATACAAACTACCAGATATTTTTACTTACTATTGTCGTATCAAACTTCTCCATTTACAGCGATCTTGACAAACAACTCGGGCTTCACTGATATCTATTGCACGCTGTACACAAGATCTTTTATACTTCATACTCATAATCTTTTTCTCATGCAGACACTCCTGAATCTGATCCTTCCATGTCTTCCTTGGCCTTCCTCTGCCTTTCCTTCCTGCCACTTGGGCTAAAAAGATTTTCTTAGTAAGCATCCCATCACTCATTCTTTCAACATGGCCAAACCACCGAAGCATATTAGTCTCCAACTTGCTAACAACATTTTGCTTCACATCACACAACTGCAACACATCTTCATTCCTTACACAATCATACCGTGTCTTGCCACAACCCCACCCCCCGTAAGGAACGCATTTTTCCAGCACATAAACGACTTCTATGTTTCTTCTGTAGTTCCCAAGTTTCACTACCATACATCAGAGTAGGAGCAATTACACTTTCATACACAGCGATGCGGGACTCTCTAGAGAACCTATCATTCCTGTGAAAACCTCTCAGAGCAGCTATGACTTTCAATGAAGAATTCACTCGCCTACTAATTTCGCCATCCAATTTGTTCTCTCTGTCAAATACACAAACTCACTCACCTGGTCAATCACAGTGCCATTTATACTTACATTACATTCAGTGCTACCAGTTCCTCTCTCAAAGACTTTGGTTTTTCCCTTATTAATACTCAGTTTGAATTTCATGCAAACTTCATACATTCGGGACAACATACTCTGCAAATCACTTTTGCTCTCTGCCAACAGGACAGTGTCATCAGCATACAGCAATCTGCACACACGGATATCACCAAGACATAAACCACTATTATTTATTTTGGCATCACGCATGCACGCATCCTTAAATATATTAAACAGCCATGGGGACATTACACAACCTTGTCTGACTCCTGCACCAATTGAAAACCATTTTGATAAAACACCATTCACTCGTACACAAGCTCTACTACCAGCATACATGGCTTTTACACTATTAAGTAGATTCCCAGTAACACCATATGGGAATAATTATTGAAATTACAATTATTTACATAATATGGAGTTTAGAATTCTACTCTCTTCCAGATGAAACAAAACGATAACTTTCAGCTTGTTTCTGGTATTTACTTGCGTAAGTTACAGATCGATTATTTCTTCTTGATCATAGTTTTCAATATATTCCCTTGTATTCTTTTTCAGTTCTGCCTGTGTGATTCTTCCTCGTAGTTTACGAAAGTGTTCGTAATTCACCGTCTTCCTTCATATTTTTGGGTCTGGGTTCGAAGCCGGGTAAGACATGGATGCTGTGTTTGTCCTTTCAGCACTCTTCCTTCCTGAAACCAGTGGCTCTAAATTAAGGTCAGGTGACTCTTTATAGCATCAGAAGCTCGTTCGGGTCGTTGTACACTGAATCATAAACATTTTACTTCGCTTTCTTTTACAAATGAAACTGAAGTTGCTTAAATTTGCTGTTGTCGAAGCATGCATGCTCCAGACGTAAGTTAAAGCATTTCATTCTCAAATCGTATGATTTATGTAAGATCTATGTAAAGAGTAAGCAAGCTGAAATCTGTCGTTACATAAGGCATATCGATTTCTTTCTATTCCCCTTAGCTGAGAAATGAGCTACAGGAAGTAGATGTGAAGGAATTGTATAACAAGTTACAGAAATTGATCGAAGAATATCTTTCTAATGCAAGACTTCCATCATCAGAGATGTTTTTTAAAATGAACACATTTAATTCTGAGCGAGGAGTTCTTGATGTAGATTTCTATACTCCAGTGGACATGTCAGTTTTTAAACGAATCCTCATAGGTCTCTTGAATTTACGCCATCTGAGACCACAAGAAATCCGGTATGCTCTAACAACGAGGTCCATGGTTGCCAACCTCAAGAGAATGGCTGATTTCAATTTCTTGCCACCATATGAAGGTAAGTGATTATTTATATAATTAAAAACTACTCAGTATCTTACGAGTAAATCACAGAATATGATGGACATCAATTATATTGAAATGGTTGCTGATTTTCCTGTGCATAAATGAGCTTTAGTTGGATTTGGAATGATGACGAAACTTCACACAGTAAAGTAAGTTTATTTCTAACTACCTTTATAAATCGTTGAAACAAATATGAAAATGATAATATAGTGTAGTCCGCGTATAACGAAATCAATGTAAAGTGCAGTCCGCATATTACGAAGTCAAAATACAGTGTAGTTGCTTACGTGCCTTGTAGATTCAGAGAAAATAAGTCTAAAATTCACATTCGAATTCCTCTTGAGCATGGTCGCATTATCCATGAAGACGGTGTTTTTATGCATTGTTGAATTTCTATGATGTCCAATTTTTCCCCTAGGTGCCTTAAAAATATTTGTATGTTTGACACTACAACTACACTTCCGAAAATGGGAATATATTTTTTTACTTTGATAGCTAGATCTGTGAAAAAATGTATTCTTTAGATTTATTGCTTCGTATGATGCACTGTTTTTTTCGTTAGATACCGCAGATGTACTGTATACTCTTTAGAGGTAATGCAAATATTTATGACGCAAAATATATTTCATTCGGAACCGTGATCTCAATCATGAATTCCTGAACCTTTTCGAATGTAAAACTTTTCCTCTAGCCGACGTAAATTTTATTTTAAGTTCAACATCTCCGTACCTAGTGGTCCTACTGGAAAAATACCTTTCGCATCACCTATCTTTTGCCATGATTAGTGTAATCTGCATGCTATCTTGTTTACCACATGCTTTGTGCCTCCGCTAGGGTGCCCCGTGGTGTATTCGCATTTCGAATTTCACCGAAAAGCCAGAACATTAGGACTAGCGAGTCTTTATGTAAATCAAAGCAACTACAGGTAAACGACGGCGCGTGTGATGGTCATGAAACCGTATAAATAACACCTGATAGCGAACTCTGTTAATTTCTTTTCTTATTGCACCATGTGCAGGGCCGTCGTTAAGGGTGTACGGCGCGTGCGACCGCACAGGGCCTCGCTCTTTAAAGGGCCCTGCGCTGGTGGATAAATAAGATAAAATGAAACAAAAGAGAGAAAGAAAAAAATATATAACATTAAGTACACAGACAAAAAAAATCCGACAGTTCAAAACATATGAATCATCAACCCAGTTCTCCGCGAGTCCGCATACACATCATCACAGTGATGTCATACATGCGCTCCCCTTCCTGATTCAAAGTGCAGCGCACTTTGAATCAGGAAGTGGGAGCGTATCTCTGAGAGACCCTAAGTCTGGTGGGCAGGGAAGATGGTATTACCTTGATAAGTCCAACACACGCCGCAGCGCTGACAGCAATATATTTTCTTCTCGCGGCTGGAAACTCTGTGATTGACGGGTGTGAGTGGACATCACGTCTCGACATTCTTTGAGTTTTACAGCCTATCTTGGGATCCACTTTTTTTGGATTTTCCCAAGCTCTTTTTCCAAAGCAAAAACAGTTGTGTGTGCGTGTGTGTGTGTGTGCGCGCGCGCGTGTGTGTGTGTGTCAAGTCAACTGGCCGCTGTGTTTGGCGATCTATCAACTTTCTTCGGTTGCTCATTCGTGCTTGTTTTAACATTTTGACCAGGTTCACTTCTCTACTTCGAATGTAACTAATTAACTTTTTAAGAATAGAGTTTGTGTTAAGTGAGTTGAGATGTCTAGAGAACGGGATAAGTTCCGTAAATTCGAATCAGGTTATCAAAAAGCAAAGAAAAAGGAAAAACGAGAAATGTTTTTTTACGAAATCAGGAAGGTGCCTTCGATAAAATTTTACTACCTGCATCTTCAGTTCCTGTGGCCAGCAGTTTATCGTTTGCTTCAATTTGCATCGACGATAAAGAATCCAGTGATAATCATGTGGCTGTGGTTCAAGTCAGAGCAAGTGATAACAGTGTTGCGAGTGTCTCTGGCCAGCTTACACGAATATCTGATATGAAGAATGTGATTCATCACTTCAAACAAGTGAAGAATTTGTTCTACTCTTAGATCCAGGTGAATGGCCTCATGTTCTAAACAACACATAGTTTGATGTAATCTTGCAAATGGGCCCGATTTGTGTGGTAAACTATGATTACTCAAGGGATGAGGAGAAGTGCCACTTTTCGCCAGAATACTATAAGCGTATTTTGCACAACGGCGAAACAGTAGACAGGAGGTGGTTGATTTACTCAAAGAAAAAAGATAAAGTTTTCTGTTTTTGCTGTAAATTATTCGGAAACACAAATGGGGGCATGTTAGGTTTCATTTTTTTAATACACAGCTATAGTAAAACAGATTTTAAAAATTTGTACTGCATAGTGCATAGTATTACTGACATTTACCTTCTTTTTTTATTTTGCAAAGGAGAACGACGGTTGAGCTTAATAATAATAGCAGTTACAGTTACAAGTTTAAAAAATATATCAGTTCCTTCTATAACAAATAAATGAGTGAAAATCTTATCATGACCTTATCAGAAAATAAAAATATTCTATTGCGTACGTGCGCAAAATACCGTTAGCCAGGTTCATTTAGCAAAAATTATTACTCAGCCAGAGGGCCTCGCAGGGAGAGTTTGCACAGGGCCTAGCGTAAGCTTGCGGTGGCACTGACCATGTGAATGGCCGGGTAAGTGTACATCATTTACTTGGCAAAGTATTTGCCCTTGGGTGCTCCATGGAACGAAAACAAGCCGGTGGATGAAGTATAATGCTTTGGCCAATGTTCTTCTGGGAAACCTTGGGTCTAGTCATTCATGTGCAGGAAACTATGATGTCTACCTCCTACCTAAATATCATTACAGACGAGGTACATCCTTTCATGGCAACTGTATTCCCCTCTAGTAGTGCCTTCTTTCACTTGACGATGCGCCATGCCACACTTCCCAGACTGTTAGAGGTATTTAAATATTTCAAATTCCTCAGACATCAATCCAATTGAGAATGTGTAGTTTGTGTCGGAACAGCAAATCCGATCTGCGACGGCTCAACCACGTAACTTACAAGAGTTAAAGGATCTGCTGGTAACGTGTGGGTACCAGATACCACAAGGCACCTTTACAAATATTGTAGCAACCATGTCTCGCCAGGTAAGAGCTGTTTTGTCGGCACGTGATGGTCCAGTACCATATTAGGCAGGTGGTCATAATGTTTTGGCTCTTCGGTGTATATCTGTGCTTCTAAAAGTCCAATTTTAAAATTTCTTTTTCCATCTGATTTCTCAAACCAATAGCATAGATCACAACGCCTTTTCGGCATTTATGAAGCAACAGTTTCCCTTGTTATGGGGAGAAGGTTTAGATTTTTCGGTCAACGACATTTCAGATAACTTCTGAGGATCCAATTAGAAAACTTCTTTTAACATTGCTCAACTTTATGTCATTCGTTTTATTTACATACATTCTGAGGTTGAATATATCCTATTTTTAAGGACGGCGTAGTTTATATGTTCCGTGAATTGATCTCTGAATATGATCGTTGGGGATTTAAATTAACGAAAATAAAACTGAGCACTTTGTAACCTGCCTGCACCGCAGGACGCATATGAGATAAAAGTGGATATCAGTGAGAGCACATGTCAATGTAGCTCAGTTGGGAGAACAACTTACTCCGGAGTGTTTTGATGTCCGGCTCGGAAAAACATGTACTTTATAACTTGTCCTATGATCCCAGCGACTTCATTGAAATATCTGATAATATTACAAGTTTAATAAGTAGGAACTGTACACCAAATTTTACTCAAACTAGTATAACTATACTAAAAATCCAAAATTTCTTGTCGTACAATACAAATAAAACTTTCCAAGCTTTCGCACATCAACCTGATGGCTTTCTTAAGGAATGTAGGCAGCTAACTGCAACAGGATAATGGAACGTTTCAACACTTTGAACGCGGTGACGTGATATTTCGAAGAAACGAGGTCACGTTGGTTTGGCAGGCGGTACTATGGTAGGAAACTCAGCATTATTTGAAGAATTGATTCCAAATACGTGGCAACTCCAGAGAAACGATATCATTGCAAGCCCCGCAGCTGGTCAAGATTTCCAAGGTTTCGCAAATGGCGGTAGTTTGGGTGTGGAGTATGAAGCTAATTTTTTTACATCGCTCCATATAGGATCGGCGGACTTGAACTTGAAATTAGAATCAGCGAACATAAGAGGATGCAAGAGATGGTTATTTTTCCATCTCTTGTATCCCTCTCATGTTCGCTGATTCTAATTCCAAAGAACGTTTGGTCATTCCGATGTAGCAGTCAGGAGCAGTCCGGATATTTTAGTGGGATAGCATAAAAACCTTCCTCTTTGAGAAGAGGGGGCTTGTCAATATTTCTCTTAAGCGTCGTATATAAAGATGCCGGAGACCTTATGCCGATACCGAAGTTCATCCACCTGATCGCGTTTTTTGAGTTAATAGGAAACATTTGGTATGTAGGGAATAGAGCCCAGGTAGCGAAGTTGCGGCATAGAAATATTATTAGCACGGCTGGTTCTGGCTTTCTCGATAAAGTTATGCATCTGGTTCGAAGTACATTCTGCCTCAGTGGCCAATTCGACGATGTTTCTTAGTTCGGATTGTCTAGAACGGAAATCGGATGAGACAGCGAAGGCTCTTCTAATTCGAGAACGGAATAAGGCGGTCTTGTAATCATCAGGGCAGAATGAACTGCAGAGCATCAGGTTGGTAACGGAGGTGGGTTTACAATAGACTTCCGCATGAAGGCGGTTGTCATATGATTTGCTCACTGAGACGTCGAGATAAGGTAAGTTACCATTGTGTTCAAGCTCCATGGTGAAATTTATCGTAGGGTGTATACAATTTATTTTATCGAGGCAAAACGAGAAAGTCTCCTTTCCGTGTGGCCATGTGAAAAATACGTCGTCTGCATATCGTAGTCAGGTGGTAGGTCTTGGGCTGATATTGGTGAATTTATATTGCTCAATGGGGCGAAGTATTGCTTCCACAAGGACGGCTGAAAGCGAAGATCCCATAGGAGCGCCATTTACTTGTTTATAAATTTGCCCTCGGAAACTGAAGTAGCTGCAATTTGAGACCAAGTCCAGTAATTTGAAGATGCTGAGGAAAGACTCCTGAGAATAAACCTATGAATTAGATATAGCCTCTTTCAATGTTCTGATGGCTTCCGGTATGGAGATCAATGGATAAAGAGAAACTACGTCGAAACTGCCGATAATGTCGCGTTGTTGAACTGTGAGCTGCTTGATTTTCGTGATAAAATCACGAGTGGAAGTTATTATAAAGTCCGACTTAGGTAGATGATTAGTTAGGAATTTGGTTAACGCTTTCTCTAGGTGGTACGTCTGTGTGGATCTACTGGACACGATCGATCTCAATGTATTGCCGGGCTTGCGGTGTTTAAGTCTGCCAAGGAGGTTTGGGATCTGAGGGCCAGGCGGTAATTTGGCGGATTTCTTGAGATCATCTGGAATATCAGTTGAACTGCAGTTATTTTTGCCTGTGCAATCCAAGAATTTAGAGGATTCCTTATTAAGATTATAGATCCAGAATCGGATATAAATTCTTCTAGTTTTTTTATTATAAGGCGCTGCGTCCATTATCGCTATCTGGCCGGATTTGTCCGTTAGCGTCAGTATTATGGAGTGGTCATTTCTGCGGTTCGAAATCGTCCTTGGAATTTTGAAATTATTTAAACGATTGTTTCTGATTGTACCACGTTTTTTACCTAGAGCAACACAGTTGACGTTGTTCGTGTTTGTTGTTTTCTGGAATTCGCGATATTATGTTCTCAAACTCAGAAACAACCCTTTTTGGATTCGGTCTCGATCGGAAGCAGAACTTTGGTCCAAGTTCCAAAACTTTAGTTTCCTCTCGGGTGAGCGTTCGGTTAGAAATATTGACGAAGGGAATGGTGAAATCTTTCGGTTTAGGAGTCTGGGAAGATTTCAGGTAATCCAGTTTCTTGCTGTTTCTGGATGAAAAGGAAGACTGGAGTCTTTCGACTAACCTATCCACTCGGAGGGTAAGGTTGTTGAAGGTAATAGGGTCGCAAAGATTATGCAAGTTCATATATAGGTTATAGCCCCTGATTTCTAGTGACATGAGGTCCTTTCTTCTCAGGTTTACTATCCTTGACAAGCTCTGGCGTAGAAATTTGTCCTTTTTCTTTTCGAACCATAATCCTTTTACCGACGTCTTTAATTTAAGGAACTTTGGGATAAAACCGAATGCCTTGCAAGCGGTTAGGAAGTCGAGATGGGGCCGTTTCTTCTCTAGTTTGAGTCTAAGCTGTCAAAATAATTTTAAGGTGTTCCACATTGTTCGGACACCGCAGCAAGTTTAATAAGTATGAACTGTACACCAAATTATACTCAAAATATTAGGTTGTCGGAAAAGTCATGACGTATTTTGGCACCTGATGGCGGTTGGGCGGTTTTGAAAGTACTAGAGGCATGCGCAGTTCTGTTATCGCTATGGCATTCGACAGGTGCCAGTTCTAGCTGCAGTCTAAAAGGAATAGTGAGCGATTTGATTGATTTGCGGAGATTTAACATCAAGTTGAAGATGGAAGACCAAACTGTGCATTTTCGCCGTATTTTACTGTTTTGCTTCCGTAAAGGGAAGAACGCGCGTCAAGCTTGTGAAAAGTTGCGTAAAGCGTAAGGTTATAATGCTCTACAAGAACGTCAGTGCCAGCGGTGGTTCGCAAAATTCTGTGCTGGTGATTTTGACCTCAACGATGCTTCTCTGTCCGGGAGACCAATCGCGGTTGATGACGACCAAATAAAGGCATTGATCGAGTCAAACCCACCTTACACGACACGAGAGATTGTAGACATATTGAACATCCATCATTCAAGCGTTCACGATCACCTGAAGAAGCTGGGATACGTAAGCAAGCTTGATGTGTGGGTTCCCCATGAACTCAAAGAAGCTCAATTGACGGCGCATATAAACATCTGCGATATGCTCATTAAACGTGAGGAAAACGATCCTTTTTTGAAACGACTGATAACTGGTGGCGAAAAGTGGATTGTGTACAACAATATTCTGGGCAAACGACCTTGGTCCCGACGTCCTGTTTCGCCTCGAACGACATCCAAAGCAGACATTCATCAGCGGAAGGTTCTGGTCTCAGTGTGGTGGGATTTTAAAGGTGTCGTGTTTTTGAGCCCCTACCACGGAACCAAACAATCAATTCGATTGTGTATTGTCGGCCATTGGACAGTTTGAACGAATGCATCATCCAGAAATGTCCAGAGCTCGTTCATCGTAAAGGTGCTGTGTTCCATCACGACAACGCGAGACCACACACAAGTTTGATCCCCCGCCGAAAATTATTGGAGCTTGGGTGGGATGTGTTGCCACACCCAGCATACTCACCTGACTTTGCGCCGTCAGACTTCTACTTGTTTTGCTCTCTTCAACAGTCCTTGCGTGGTATAACGTTCAATTCAGATGAGGCTGTAAATCAGCACCTTGTATAGTTTTTCGCTACGAAAGCTCACTGACAGATGGCAAAAGATCATCGAACAAAGCGATCAATATATCATTGATTGATCTTTGTTCTTTCTATCAATACATTATCTTTGCAAAACATGGCTAAAATAAGTCATGACTTTTCCGACAACTCAATAGAATAACTATACTAAAAATCCGAAATTTCTTGGCGTAGAATATTAATAAAACTTTCCAAGCTTTCGCATATCAACCAGATGGCTTTCACAAGGAAGGTAGACAGCTAACTGCAACTGGATAGTGGAACGTTTCAACACTTTGAACGCGGTGACGTGATATATTTAGAAGAAACGAGTTCACGTTGGTTGTGCACGGGGTATTATGGTAGAAAACTCAGCATTATTTGAAGAATTTATTCCAAATACGTGGCAACTCCAGAGAGACGCTATCATTGCAAGCCCCGCAGCTGGTCAAGATTTCCAAGGTTTCGCGAATGGCGTTAGGTTTAGGTGGGGATAATAAAGCTAATTTCTTTACATCGCTCCATATAGGATCGGCGGACTTGAACTTGACTTCTCTTGATAGGGCAGTGGTTTGTTTTCTGTATCCGGTATCCCTTTTGTGTTCGCTGATTCTAATTCCAAACGAACGTTTGGTCATTCCGATGTAGTATCGCCTGGAGCCGTCCGGATATTTTAGTGAGATTGCATAAACACCTGCCTCATTGAGAAGAAGGGGCTTGTCAATATTTCTCTTTAGCATCGTATATAGAGATGCCGGAGACTTTATGCCGACACCGAAGAGAAATGACCACTCCTTAATACTGACCCTAAAGGACAAATCCGGCCAGATAGCGATAATGGACGCAGCGCCTTATAATAAAAAAACTAGAAGAATTTATATCCGATTCTGGATCTATAATCTTACCAAGGAATCCTCTAAATTCTTGGATTGCACAGGCAAAAATAACTGCATGGTCAATTGATATACCAGATGATCTCAAGAAATCGCCAAATTACCGCCTAGCCCTCAGATCCCAAAACTCTTCGGCAGACTCAAACACCACAAGCCCGGCAATCCATTGAGATCGATCGTGTCCAGAAGATCCGCACAGATGTACCACCTAGAGAAAGCGTTAACCAAATTCCTAACTAATCATCTACCTGAGTCGGACTTTATAATAACTTCCACTCGTGATTTTATCACGAAAATCAAGCAGCTCACAGTTCAACAACGTGACATTATCGGCAGTTTCGATGTGGTTTCTCTTTATCCATCGATCCCCGTACCGGAAACCATCAGAACATTGAAAAAGGCTATATCTAATCCATCGGTTTATTCTCAGGAGTCTTTCTTCAGCATCTTCAAATTACTGGAGTTGGTCTCAAATTCCAGCTAATTCAGTTTCCGAGGGAAAATTTATAAACAAGTAAATGGCGCTCCGATGGGATCTTCGCTTTCAGCCGTCCTTGTGGAAGCAATATTTCGCCCCATTGAGCAACATATATTCACCAATATCACACCAAGACCTACCACCGGGCTACGATATGCAGACGACGTATTTTTCATATGGCCACACGGAAAGAAGACTCTTCAGTTTTTCCTCGATAAAATAAATTATATTTACCCTACGATCAATTTCACTATGGAGCTTGAACACAGTGGTACCTTACCTTATCTCGACGTCTCAGTGAGCAAATCGCATGACAAACGCCTTCATACGGAAGTCTATTGTAAACCCACCTCCGTTACCAATCTGATGCTCTGCAGTTCATTCTTCCCTGATGATTACAAAGCCGCCTTATTCCGTTCTCGAATTAGAAGAGCCTTCGCTGTATCATCCGTTGTCCGTTCTAGACAATCCGAACTAAGAAACATCGTCGAATTGGCCACTGAGGCAGGATGTACTTCGAACCAGATGCATAACTTTATCGAGAAAGCTAGAACCAGCCGTGCTAATAATATTTCTATGCCGCAACTTCGCTACCTGGGCTCTATTCCTTACATACCAAATGTTTCTTATCAACTCAAAAACGCGCTCAGGCGGATGAACTTCGGTGCCGGCATAAGGTCTCCGGCATCTTTATATACGATGCTTAAGAGAAATATTGACAACCCCCTCTTCTCAATGAGGAAGGTTTTTATGCTATCCCACTAAAATATCCGGACGGCTCCAGGCGATACTACATTGGAATGACCAAACGTTCGTTTGGAATTAGAATCAGCGAACATAAAAGGGATACAAGAGACGGAAAAATAACCACTGCCCTATCAAGAGAAGTCAAGTTCAAGTCCGCCGATCCTATGTGGAGCGATGTAAAGAAATTAGCTTCATACTCCACACCCAAACTACCGCCATTTGCGAAACCTTGGAAATCTTGACCAGCTGCGGGGCTTGCAATGATATCGTCCCTCTGGAGTTACCACGTATTTAGATTCAATTCTTCAAATAATGCTGAGTTTTCTACCATAGTACCCCGTGCACAACCAACGTGACCTCGTTTCTTCGAAATATCCAGTCACCGCGTTCAAAGTGTTGAAACGTTCTATTATCCATTTGCAGTTAGCTGTCTAGCTTCCTTGAGAAAGCCATCTGGTTGATGTGCGAAAGCTTGGAAAGTTTTATTTGTGTTCTTCGCCAATAAAGTTCGGATGTTTAGTATAGTTATGCTATTTTGAGTGATAATATTACGTTAAGGACAGTTGAGGAATTTAAATACCTCGGATCCATAATACATCAGGCTGGTACATGTTGTCATGAGATTGATCGAAGAATTGCAGAGGGCGGGAAAGCTTTTTCTGTTTTTAATCCTGTTCTTTGGAGCAGCAATATTTTTCCAAGAGTAAAAAGACACATTTCTCCTGCGATTGTACAAAGCATCGTTTTATATGGTGCGGAGACGTGGACATTGAATACAGGGCATTAACAAAGATTTTTGGCTAGAGAGATGGACTTTTGGAGGCGTTCTGCAAGAAAATCCAGATGTGAAAAAGTGCGTAATACAAAAATTCGAGATAGTATGAGTGTTAAAGTAGAGAATGTTCAAACTATTGAGATGCGGAGATTGCAATGGTTCGGCCATGTAAGGAGAATGTCATCAGAAAGACTTTCTAAAATTCTGATAGAGTGGGAGGCTCCGAGAAAGGGGGAAGAGGAAGACCAAAGAGAAAGTGGATGGAGGAGATTAAATCAAATTTAAAACATAATGGACTGGATGAAGTGATGGCCTTGGATATAGAGAAGTGGAGGAAAACCCTGGCTGAACTATATGGTTGAGGAAATCCACTTGGTAGTAGAAATTCCTGATGATGATGATGATGAGTTCAGCAATGTATTTGCATTTTTCATTGTATATACACTTTCAAAAGTTATTTAAACAATGTTGTTCCTTTAGTTAATGTAACAATGCATGCGCGTTCTTCAGCTTTTCTGATGCCACATTTCTGCTTTATATGACATGAAATTCATCTTTTTGTAAGAAAACTTTACAAAACATTTCAGCTATAGCCGACAAGTCGTTGCCATCATTCTTTCTCGACACAGTTTGTATAACAATAAAACATACTTTGAGAAGCTGAATGAATGTTGTTATATAATTACAGCTACTAGCTTATCCATTTTTAGATTTAAATTCGTTAATTTCGATACAAAAGATATTCCCTGCTTTATGAATTTTCCTCATTTTAAATGACTATTCTCAATACTATAAGACTTGTACAACATAAAATATTCGATAAAGATCGCTTTAAATAATTTTTGGCATCGAAATAAAATGAAGTTTCTCTTCAGACAAGAAATGTTTGAAATCATTGAAAATGATTTCAAACATTTCTTGGCTGAAGTGCAGTCATACCCTGAGGTCGCAAGATGATCCGCATCGTCGTTTTTCACGCGCTTTTCAATCAGAGCAGGTTCCAAACGTAATAAGAAATATTCCTTCAATTTTCTGGTTTAATAAGCACCTGTTTTAGCAAAACCTCTGAAAATTAGCATGCTGGAGTTACTTTATTTAAAAGATAAGTTTGCTGACAAATGAAGGTTCTGAAGAATTCTATTTTTTATTTTTATTTCTTGTTCAGATATTGCACAGTAGAGCTTGTTAATAACGTGCTCACTTTAGACTTCCCCTCATCTATAAATTCAAAAGTGTCAGTACATATTTCGGTTTTGATTACTTTTCGTTAGAGATAGCACTTAACTTCTTTGCTTCTAACTCCCAAATTTAACGTCGCGCATTACTTTCGGTTTTCTTCCAGTTCATGTCATTTTTAAAACAAATCTTTTTTTTTTTTTTTTGATTGGAGGTTTAACGACCACCGTGAGCAACTCAATGGGCTATAAGCCGTCGCCCGTCCCTAATTTAGGGTCACTGGTTCCAGGGAAGGGAGACAGCCAGTGCCGTAAGACAAACACAACATCCATGCCTGACTGGGATTCGAACCCGGACCCCTTACGGACGAATGATCAGAGGCCAGCGCCTTAGACCACTGCGCCACCGGGGCGGCAAAAAAAGCAAATCTTGAGAAGCTAACTTAAAATACTGCCCACAGCTCTTTCAGTTGTTAGTTGTATGTTCTTAAAAATTACAGCCCTGGATCAAGGGATCATCTGGAACTTAAAATGCAAACACCTAAACATAGTTTTCTTTTTAAATTGTAGAATATACCGCGAAAAGTAAAGATTGCATGGTAATTGAACTAGATACGGTTCGTTCTTTAAGCATGGCATGGGAACAAGTCACAGAAGAAATGATCAATAAAAAACGGTTTCAGTCACGCCGAGCTTGTTTCTCGAAACCGAGAGGCAACTTACGGCGACCTCCACCTTAATAAGAAGTAACATGAGAAATTAAAGTTTTTGTTATGCAAGATTTCCATAAATTTGTATGTGTAGGCGAAATTTTCTTAACTACAGAAGAGCAAACGAATTTTGAGATTGTAAGAGAAATTAGTAATTCTGACCAAAACATTGCTAGCAAAGACCATCTCTCTTCGAAAAAGACACCATGAAATCTCTTAAGATAGTATCGCAGTTCTATGTAATAGTTTCTCATAACTTCCGACACAAAATACGTATCATCGTTAGATGGCTCAAATTTATATTTTCGATAATATCTAAAATTCTACAGATCGGCTTGGAATAATTTTCTTAACATTGGCTTGTTTTATCACATGTCATTACTATCTGCAATTTTGAAATGCAAATTTTCTTCTAGCGGGCGTGGAAATTTATTTGCAGTTCTATTTTAACTGTGTTTCTAAAAGTTTTTAAATTCTTTTCTCATGTGACTGTTGGAGTTGTGTCGACGGGTTTTCCACGCATTTGCCAGCTTCTCTGATACAACTATTTGCGCTCTAGAAGTTTAAAATTCGATTTCCCTTTTAGCAAACTGCTTATATCACAGTTTGAAATTAAAGAAAAATCTTAGAATATCTTTAGTATGGTAAGTTTGAATAGTTTTCAAAGTTGAGATCATGACAACCGATGATTTGGTGTTATCAGTTTTATTTGACATGATTCATACTGGAAAAGTCGTGCTGAAAATCGAGACGGTCTGAGGAATGAACACTTTCATTTAAGGACAGGGGACGCCCTACTGTTTCGTCATGATGAAAGGACTGTTTAACAAAACCTTAAATTTTAAAAGTAATTGTTCTGGAGCGAAAACAATTCTTCCCATTTTGAATATTTTTATCTGCCTTCTGTTTCATCATTTCGTTTTCTGAGCTTCGGCCTCGTCCTTTAAACGGTTTTTGATATTTAGTCGGACTTGGTGTTCTTTAAAATACAGACGCCGAGTTTTTGCATAGCACTAAAATTTGCTATCATCATGTTTAAAAAAGATGAGGATTTTACTTTCTTTAAATTATTCCATTGTACTGTTTCTCACATATTTTCAAAACCACTGAATAATGATGAAGCTACGATACATCTCTGATACTTCACAATGCAGGGATATATGGCCATGAACTTAACACTGTTGTCAAATTCACGAAGTAGACGCTCCGCGGTTACCAAGTGGTCTTAAGTGTTGGATTCAGCCCATACTTTCAAGATGAACCCGGGTGAGTCATGGGTGGTGTGTTTGTATGATGAGTGACGCTGCCCTTACCCCGCCGTTGAATTAATGACCCCAAATTATAGACGGACTATTTCTTGCAGCCCTAAGACTTTCTCATGGCAGTCGTTAACCCACGGAAATAATGATAAAATAGACATAACTTAAAATGGCTGAAACTTCCTTTACGTTTATATGAAATCCTTAACGGAATCTGGGCATAATTTCGTCGTCAAATTAAATACACTCATGTTCATAAAAAAAAACAGAACACCTGAAAAGAGTCAGCTATGACTTTGATTTTTACAATATATGTTCATTATGCAATACAATACAATTGGTTAGCAATTCGGTGTCATATGTACATAGTGCGTCGATGTAGCTAATAATTGGTGTGGCCAGCTCTGACTTCTATCATCTGCTGAATATGTTCATTAGGCAACACAGAACAAATGATTAGCATATCGGTGTCATACTTACCAGGAATGTTGATGTAGCTAATAATCAGAGCGGCCACTACTGTCTTGTATTATCTGCTGTACGCTCTTAGGCACTGAATCAAATAATGTGTGAATGGTGTCCTGCGGAATAGCCATCCAGGCTGTATTGACTTACATCCGAAGCTCATCAAGAGTTGCTAGCAAACGGTCGTACGCTCTGAGGTATTGAATCAAATAATGTGTGAATGGTGTCCTATGAAATAGCATCCAGGCTGTATTGGCCCGTGTCTAAAGTTCATCAAGAGTTGCTGGCAGACGTTCGTACGCTCTGAGGTATTGAATCAAATAATGTGTGAATGGTGTCTTGCGGAATAGCCATCCAGGCTGTATTGACTTACATCCGAAGTTCATCAAGAGTTGCTGGCGGACGGTCGTACGCTCTGAGGTATTGAATCAAATAATGTGTGAATGGTGTCCTGTGAAATAGCATCCTGGCTGTATTGACCCGTGTCCAAAGTTCATCAAGAGTTGCTTGCAGACGGTCGTACGCTCTGAGGTATTGAATCAAATGTGTGAATGTTGTCCTGCGGAATAGCCATCCAGGCTGTATCCAAGTTCAACAGGAGTTGGTTGCTGGTGGACTGTCGTACCGCTGCACCTATCGCTTGATCATGTCCCAGAGATTTTCTATGGGTGATAGATCTGGTGATCTAGCCTGACACGGCAGACGTGGAACGTTGTTATCCCTGAAGGAGGCACGTGTTGTCTCTTCAACATGAGGTGTGGTATTGTCCTGCCGAAATATGGTTCCCGGAGACATCCTGCAGGTACCGAACGGCAACAGGCCGTAGAATGTTATTGGCGTAACAGGCACTCGTTATGGCGGTGCAGACTCTCACGAGAGGTCATCTGCTTTCGTACTCGATAGCACCCCAGGCCATAATGCTTCGTGTTGGTGCGGTATGCCTGGTGCGAATACACTCTTCCTGACGCCTCTCCCCTGTCGTCGCCGTACGCAGATGCGGCCATCATTTTTCACTTAAAATGAAGCACCGCGTTTCGTCCGAGAACACGATATTGTGCCGTTCGTCACTCCACTCCCTTCGTTCGATGCGCCATTGCAGCCTGAAAGTCCGTTTCTGCGGTGTCAAAAGTATCCTGAGGAGGGGCCTGCAATCCTGCAGTCAAAACTGTAATGACCGACGACATATTAGGTGCTTGAATTAATTCCCGCTGTTTTTTGCCACACAAGCACCTGTGTGTTGCCACAAAACGTACAGGATAGTCTATTCAAAGTAGTGTCCGTTGGCAGCTACGACTCTTTCCCACCGTTGCGGTAACAAATGGACTCCGCGGTAGAAAAATGCAGGTTATTTCGAGGCGAACCATTCATCAAGCCATTTTTGGATATCCGCAACAGAAAGGAAGTGCTGCTCTGACAGGCCATGTTGTAGCGACCGGAACAAATGAAAGTCTGAGGGAGCAATGTCCTGGGAATAAGGCGGGTGGGGTAAGAAATCCCAGCCAAGTACCTCCAAGAGTTCCTTCACGGAATTGGCGACATGAGGTCTAGCATTGTCGTGGAGAACAATAACCTTGTCATGTGGGATCCAGTTTCCGAGCTTCGGGATCATTCCCATTGCCTTTAAGCGTTTGCTAACCGTTGACTCATCGACCCGTAGTGTTTCAGACAAGTCGTGGAGCGTCTGACATGAATCCTCGTCCAATAAAGCCTCTAATGGGCCATCTTCGAACTTTTCCGGCTGCCCAGGGCGATCTTTGTCCTTCACGTCATATTCGTTGGCTTTGAAGCGAGGGAACCACTCTCTGCATGTTGTTTCCGATAGGGCATGTTCCACATAGGACTGCTCTAGCAAACGATGACTTTCCCCTGCCTATTTTTTGAGATGAAAGCAAAAAAAGTAATGCTCCCGCAAATGCTCCTTTTTTGGTACGAAACTCGACATCGTGAATGCGATACAAACTCGTGTTCTGTGCCCTCCGATCGTGTGTCACACACTGCTTCTCCCAGACTACGGACAATACGTGCGTGCGCAAGGGAGGTCACGTGTGGCCCGGGTCACAGCGCACCACTGTTGCGCTCTATTGGGCAACAGCCGGAATTAATTCAAGCACCTAATACTATCACAGCTGACATGAAAAAATGCGTCACAGTTCGTCACTGCTGCGCCAACGCCGTTAATGATGCAGAACATTCACTCAAAGACATCCTCATGATAAGAGGTTTCCCCTATGGCGTTGTCTGTATACGACGTTCAGAACTTTCTCTTCGTGTCCTACGCCCTTCTTCGTACCATTCTCTGCACACTCTTGCCACGACGGACATACTGCGCCCCCCAAGACCGGCAATCTCCCAAAGGAAAGTACTGCAGTCTATCATACCGATAATACAACCTCTGTCGAACTCTCTGATGTGACTGTGTGACTGTTACACGACGATGAGGCATCCTTACTCACTGCTGAGCAAGGACTGATATGCCGACCGAGCCACGCAGTGCTTACAACAGATAAACGGCCGATTTCCAGTCTGTGACGTTACGCGATCTGCTTTGCGTAGACGCAGTAAGCATGCACCTATGACACCGAAACGCAATCATTTCTGCGATATTGCCTGATTAGCATATCCTTTAAAAATCAAAGTCGGAGCTCGACTCCTTTCAAATGTTCTGCTCTTTATGAACATCAGTGTGCACTAAGAGTTCTTTCCAAAACTCTGAATTGCACTTATTTGAAAGGATCGTAAGTTTCGTGTTTACATGCTATAAAAAGTAATATAAAAATTAGAACAGACAAGGATAATGCGACAGTATATTTTTTTCAGTAAACAGTTGAACACACTATAACAACTAAATTCTGAGTACTTCTTTTGACATTCAATATGAAAAATTTCAGCCAATTTTAATATCGTAATGTCTGTCCGCCCGTGGACACCATTTCTCTGTACCTAATAGTTCAGTTTTAAAAATAATTTTTTCATTGGCTGCATGAGCGTTGAGAATGATGAACAACACCTTTGGTTCTTTTCTTCTTCTGTGCATAATCTTGCTTGTTGGAAACGCAAAAGCTCGTTATTAATTACTTCGATATTTATCATGTGGTCTATACCATCACTTCTAAAAATCCAATTGAAAGAATCTTTAGTTTTTATTAGAGACCTTTAACTACTAAGAAAATTTTGAAAACTCCTTTTGTGTCGCACTGCGTTGCTGTGTTCACTATGAAAAATATTTCGTGTACATTTGTTGCTTTTGCATAATGCAATGTTCTGTCGCTAAGTAACGAGAATATATATTTGAAGTCATAGTTTTGCTTGTAAACTGTCAATTGAAAATTTCAGTTTGCTTCGGATACAGTATGACAAACTGCTTCAAAAACACCTGTCGCAAATAATACTTTTTTAATTGTGATAAACACTTTTTTGTAAGATTTCATGCACAATAAGAGTTTTATCATTACTATATTTTATATTATTACACTTTATATTTCTAGAGCAAGCCATGATTGTTGGAAAACAGCACTTCGTAACTTTTGACAAAAACCTGTATGACTTCGTGGGAGAATGCAGTTATCTTTTGGCTCGAGATTTCGACAACGGAAACTTTTCTTTGATTGCAAAATATCCTGAAAACTCTGGTAATGAAGAATTGTCAGTGATTGTTATGGTTGGAGGAGTTACTGTGGAAGTAAACACTGGCGATAAATCCGTAAGTTTCATTTTGTTTCACTTGCCGATCATATGGAAATTAACACATCAGAATTTCGTAGAAATTAAGGGAGTTTTTAGAAACTACGAATAAATTTCAAATTCTTTTGGATGCGATATTTTCTGCGTTTCCTAAAGAATTCATTTGCTTGTTTGGGGTTTAACGACCACCGTGAGTAACTCTGTGGGCTATAAGCAATCGCTCACCCCTTATTTAGGGCCACTGTTTCCAGGAAAGGGAAAGAGACAGTGCCGTAAGACAAACACAACTTCTATGCCTCATCGGGATTCGAACCCGGACCCGTCTTGGACTAATGGCCGGAAACCATCACGCGGACTGCTGCGCCACATGGGCAGCCCTAAAGAATTCATGGCACTTCACGTAACTTATTTTTAAGGAACACCGATTACTTGACTGTTTTTTACAGACAGCTTATTCTCTTTGTATCGAATTTGAAAAGACCTCGTCTTCTACTAATGTTATCTTTTTTGCTTCTATCAGGATATTCTAATTCCATAAAAAATCTATGTTCTCAGCATGGAGTCTAAAAAGACCTTACCATCGCATCAATGTCATCTTTCTTGCATTGCTTTCGTCAGGACACTCTACTGGTTCTGTAAATGTCTTCAATAATCTATGCTGATTGTATACCTGCTACATACAAGAACTGACTAAATTAATCTGGAAGCTCTTATTGCAGTCAGTACATGTATTATTTAACACAATTTCTGTACCGCATGCTTTTGCAGTAAATCGGTGTGTATTATACTGATCTCTGTCTAGCTTCAGGGAATTTCAGGTAGGGGGGAAATAACATGAAAGAAAATCTATTTTAAATGTAAAATTCGGCAGAAACTTTCTATTTACTTTCTCAGGGTATAGTCACCTCTTCGTCATGCACCTCTGAACGGTTTTAATCCAAATCTTAACAAGTACAGCAGCAAATTTTTAACATTTTGCCTTATTATTTTCCAACAAGTGAAAAACACGGTGAAGTATAGTATCTGTGTGTCTTTGACATGAGAAACAGAATTGCATATGCTCGCCCAAACAGGAATCTTTCTATTGGGTTGGAAAGAAAGTAATCGACTGCTTATAGTCCATTGAGCTGCTCACGGTGGTCGTTAAACCTCCAATCAAAAAAAAAAAAAAAAAAAAAGGAATGTCTGCAAATGCAAAACAGCAGAAAGATGCTCATTACGGTATATGCAATGTAGAGTTCTTTACTGTTTGAAACGTGTATATGTGGCTTTGGGAACACTATGTAAAGTTTGTTCTTCTCTCTCACTCACTTTAAGTGAAACAGAGTCATCATCATCAACCATGGGTACAATTCCCGTAGGTGTCTGTTGCCATTTTAACTATATTGTCCCATTGAAGTCTGTCCATTGCAGAGTAGCTTAGTTCTTGAAGAGTTCCAACGCATCAGTCTTTAATAACGTCAGCCCACACACGGTGAGGTTGTCCTCTTGTATTTCTTCCGTTCATTAAGAAAAACAACATTGTCTTTATCTTTCTGCCATAGTCAGAAACAGAGTCACTCATAGTTTAAGAAAGAGTTACTTACAGTTCGTCCTTTATTCAGCCGCACCTCGCTAATGAAAAAACTTTTAAATCATTGCTCCAATAAAAACAAGAGGCGAAAATCTTCCAAATACGTGGAGACAATATAAATAGACAAAGTCATCGCAAGTCATCGCTCTTTCTACGTTTTTCTTTAATTAGCACACAGCAACCGAAAAATTGTATTTCGACACCGCTGGGATCGAACCCCAGATCTCTCGGTAACTAACACATAGCGCCGATGATTGTTGGCACCGTAGCGTAAGGCGAACGCACTCGGCTAGTTATCAAGAGATCTGGGATTCGATCCCACCGATGTCGAAATACAATTTTTCGGTTGCTGTGTGATAATTAAAAAAAATCGTGGAAAGAGCGATGGCTTTGTCTATTAACAACAATAGGCACTTAGTCGAATTAACGTGAATTATTAAACACAGTAGTAGTTTGAAAGGACTAAGAGCAAATATATATATATACACTGACGGAAAAAAATCCCAACACCACGAAAAAATAGTTGTAGAGGAATGAAATGGCGGCAATACATTTGTATAGGTAACATATTTAATCAATTAAGGTTTCAAGATCACAGCTTATTGTAAGCGCGAGATGAGCCATTTTAAATGTGAAATGCTGGTACATTAATTACCGGTGTAACCGCCAGAATGTTGAATGCAAGTACGCAAACGTTCATGCATTGTGTCGTACAGGTGCTGGATGTCAGTTTGTGGGATGGAGCTCCATGCCTGTTGCACTTGGTCGGTCAATACAGGGACGGTTAATGCTGGTTGGGGGTGACGCTGGAGTTGTCGTCCAATTATGTCCCATACGTGCTCGATTGGTGAAAGATCTGGTGATCTAGCAGTCCACGGCAACATGTCGACACTCTGTAGAGCATGTTGGGTTACAACAGCGGTATGCGGGCGAGCGTTATCCTGTTGGAAAACACCCCCTAGAATGTTGTTCATGAATGGCAGCACAACAGGTTGAATCACCAGACCGACGTACAACTGTGCCGTCAGGGTGCGTGGGATAACCACGAGAGTGCTCCTGCTGTCATAGGAAATTGCTCCCCAGACCATAACTCCAGGTGAAAGTCCAGTGTGTCTCGGCCGCAGACAGGTTGGTTGCAGGATCTCACCTGTCCTCTTTCTAACCAACACACGGCCATCACTGGCACCCAGGCAGAACCGGCTTTTATCAGAAAACACAACAGATCTCCACTCCGTCCTCCAATGAGCTCTAGCTTGACACCACTGACGTCGCAAACGGCAGTGGTTTGGAGTAAGTGGAATGCACGCTACAGGGCGTCTGGCTCGGAGCTGTCCTTCAAGTAACCGACTTGTAACAGTTCGTTGTGTCACTGTGGTGGCAACTGCAGCTCGAATTGCTGCAGAAGACGCGGTACGATGCGCCACGGCCATACACCATACACGGCGGGCTTTCCTCTCAGTAGTGCCACGTGGCCGGCCGGAACCCGGTCTTCTTGAGGCAGTACCTTCCCTTGACCACCGCTGCCAACAATCATGCACAGTAGCTACATTCCTGCCAAGTCGTTCTGCAATATTGCGGAAAGAAAATCCACCTTCTCGTAGCCCTATTACACGACCTCGTTCAAACTCCGTGAGCTGTTGATAATGGCTTCTTCGTCTTCTTAAAGGCATTCTTGACGAACATCAACACCCTACGTCGAATCTCAACGATAACTAACGCTCACGAACGTTACAGCGCGTATTTACAGCAAACCTGCTTTGCATGTTCCGAGGGGCGCTACTAGCGCCACACGTATGCGCCGAGCGCAAAATTTGCATAGACGTAATCTTAAAGATGTACTCTCACCGCCTACCAACTGTCGTTTATCTAACACAACCCCTTCTTGGTGTTGGGATTTTTGTTTCCGTCAGTGTATATATACACCACAGATCGACAGACAGTATCGCTTACAGATTAGGACAGCTTCCATGACTACCACTAAAGCACCACACCTTGTCTACTAGCACCAGACATTATATCTCGTTCTTCGCTTGTCAAACATGTAAACATCCTTCACGCTTGAATTGCCAACAACATAACATTCAGTGAGTGGGAAAATATAACGTTAAGGTTGAAACACTAAAAGAGAACAAACTCAAAATTTACCTAGAGAAAGACAACTAAAAATCATAGTTAATTTAGAGTATACTCCGTAACAAGTACAATTCAGTCCAAAATTTCGTCGCCATCGTTCGCCACAATCTGCTCCCATCGTCTGGGCAGCTGTTGAATACGGTCTCTATAGAACTGTAGCGGTTTGGAAGCACAGAAGTAAGTGCGCGTTGGACATCGTTCCGGTTTTTGAACCATTGTCAGTTCAGGAAATGCTGGAACGACCGGAAAATGTGGCAGTCGCTTGGAAACAATGTCCGGGGAATAGGCTGGGTGCGGCAGCAGCTCACAGCCCAGGTCCCTGATCTTATGACAGGTCACCTTTGCTGTGTGAGGTCTCGTTTCATCCTGCTGTAAGAGGACACCCTTGCGATTTAGCAGTTCAGATAGTCAAGCTGATGGCGGTACACATCAGCGGGGATAGTGGGGTTGTCCGGCAGCAGCTCAAAAAACATGACATCCCGCATATCTCACCAAACGGATAGCAGGATCTTGCGTGGGTGTAAGCCGGCTTTCGGGGACGGCATGGGCTTTTGTTTTGGGTCTAACCACTGTTTCCTGGTGTTGACATTTTCATACAGGACCTATTTCTCGTCACCTGCCATAATGCTGTCCAAGAACGGTTCAACTTGGTCACGTGCAAGCAAGGAAACGCATGCACTTATGCGGTTTGCTTTCTGCTCAAGTGTGAGTTGATGGGGTACTCAAATTCCCCTCTTGTGCACCTCCCCAAGTTGACGCAGGTGCGTGATAATGCTCGTGTGCGTAGCCCCAGCTGTTCGGCCAACTCCCAGGTGGTCACACGTGGGTCAGTATCCATTAAGGTCTTCAAAATGTTCATATCAACTGTTGCAGGTCTTACGGCTTTAGAACGGTCTGACAGGTCAAAGTTTTCCTCTCGAAACCGTTCGAACCAACGACAGCACTGACGATATGGCATTGGGGTACATACACACTGTTAATGTTCCTTGCATCACTTGTGAGGGTGCTACTGCGACGAAACTCATACGGCATGCAACGGCGGATGTGCTCCTTGTCCATTCCCATGTTGGCTGGCGCTTATACTCTTTACCTTCTGACGGCTAACTGCCCCTGACTTAAGCCACCTACCTACTGATGTCATGCCGGTGTGCTGCGCAGTGTCAGAGGCCTATGTGCGTCGTGACCGGGGATTCAACTTCGGGTTCCTCGTCATCGGACATTACTTTCTTTCTAACCCAATACGAACGCCAATGTTTTTGGCCTTTTATTGCTGTCCCGGAAAATCTCCTAACCACCTACAGCCCAGTTTGCGGGTAATCTCTCGCAAAGTAGCGTCCTACTGTTTCTTCAAGGTGATTGCATCTTCACTGAAATTGAAATAAATAATTCGAGTATGCTTGTATAAGATTTCTCTTAGTCAGTTACATGTGCAATGTTTTGCCATGGTTATAGATGTTTTACGCAACATATATTTTTATTGAGTTCCACCATTATGAGGGATGTTCAATAAGTTCTGTATCACGAAGTAAATTTCTCCATCACTTTTACGCCATGGGCGGGATTCGAACACAAAACTCTCCGGTTCGGAGCTCCGAGTGTTATCCACTGTACTACACTAGCATGCACCCTCACTGCTATCTGCCTTGATCTTATGTGCGTGGGGCAGGCACGTCACATCTCCTCCTTCCCCCGAAAGAGGGCCGGGGGCATGGCCCACTGGTCAGCCGGGACCACGTGTCGCTGTAGTTCAGTCATCCAATGAAGAATGTGAATTTGAGAAATCCCAGACAATTTGGTGTGTGGAACGCAACATCACAATGATTTATTTTTTCGAAACACTGAAGAAGGGATTCTCATTTTTTCGGTATCGTCGTGTGGAAAGAACATCACACCATTGCAAGAAATCTAACAGACAAGTCATCCTTGAAGTTCGGGGGACAGTATGACGAAATATATTTCTCTGTCATTTTTATGCGAGGGGCGGGATTCGAACCTACAACTCTTGGCTCCGGAACTCTGAGTGCTATCGACTGTACTACACTGGCATGTGCCCTCGTTGCTATCTGCCTTTATCTCATGTGCGTCCTGCGGGGCAGGCACGTCACATTTGTTTCTTGAATTCTGGAAGTATGCACCATTGCATTTCGATGTAAGCATTGTTAACTTCAATGCATTTAGTATATCTTTGTTTCAGCTATGTTAGTTACCCCTTTAGAATAAAAGTTTATTTGGCATCCTCTGAACCACATCTCCCCCCTACCTAGCTCAATGAGCTCTTCATCATCGTTAAGACGTATTCTACAGAGGTGTTCTTCAAATTGTGAAGACTAAAACATCATCAAAAGACAAAATCTGGAAAACGCGAAGGGGAGGATTCCAGTGAAACTGAGATGCCCGGAAAACAGCCTAAGAAACATCGGCTGCATTTATTGGAGAGTTGTCTTGAAGAAGTCCTACCACGCATCCCAATTTCCTGTGATGATTTTCCTTAATGGTATTTGTGTCAGGTGAATCATAATATTGATGAGTCGTGGTAGTTTTCTGCACCAGGTGTTTAATCGGAACCAGCCTTTCTTTTTTCCAAAAATTCGCCGCCACGATTGAACCATCAGGTGCTTGAATGTAGACAGGAACGCACAGGTGGCTGAGTGGTCTGATACTCAGGCTTCAACAATTTGTCCGAAATGGGCCCGGTTTCAAATCCCAGATAAGGCATGGCTGGTGGCTTGTCTTGTGACGCTAGCCCTGTCCCTTCCTTGGAACCAGTGTCTCTGAATTAGGGACGGCCTACTGCTTATACTGTAGTTCTACTAGTTGCCGATTATAGCGGCTATATCCCAAAACAAACAATAACTGAGGCGTGCAAAATTGACTTTGCGCTCCCACTGCATACTCTCCTGCTTCGTTGCAAAATTGAATATGAATCCTAGCTGCGCGTAATTAATCTCACAAAAAGTCTTTTCTACCTTTAACAGACAGGCGCACACTCATACACACAAACCTGAGGGGGAAATCCGTCTGATTCTTTTCTATTTCTGGCGTCCACATTCTTGGTATCCAAATTGCACATACTTTTTGTGTATGACTGTTTTCGCTTAAGACTATTTCGCTGGTTCCAATGCTTAACTTCGCCTTTTTATCCACCTGTACATCTATCACACGGCGATTTACCACGGAACATTCATGTAATTACATTCAGCTGGCTGAATGAGAATATGGTCATCATCCAACAACTCGCTGCTTTATTAAAAATCAGATCATCGTCTCTTAAACGTAACATAGCAAAACGCATAATCTCCATAAATCTGAATATTAGCTCTTAAATATAGGATACCGCGGAATTTTCAAGAACACTAAACATCAGTTCCTATAATTATGACAGAGCTAAGTCTCCATGGACTCTAAATATTAGTTTCAAAATATTGGCCAGTGTAATCGGTGAAGCTGTACTAAAATAATAATAATAATACGTCGTACCCATCCCGGAAGGAAGAGAAAAAGCTCAGGAAGAGGTGGAATCATCTCTTTTTTTAATAATACAGTAATAATAATAATAATGATATTAATAACAATAATAAAGTATGCCAGATGAGTAAACAGATGCTAAAATAGAAGAATCGTTAGATCTTAACGAAACTAACAGAACTGTGAGATCAAGTATGACTTAACATCAAATGAGACATCCAAAGGCAGCCGTGGAGCGCATCATGCTCCCACGCAAAGAAGGAGGATTAGGCATTCTTGATACAAAAAGCATTCACGATGAGCAAATTTTCTCACTGCAGAAATGCTTTCACTCTGAATGTAATGAAAATAATATGTTTAATGACTATAACGAAGCAAATTACTCCGTCATTTTTATCCGCGCCGGGATTCGAACCCGGGTCCCCTCATTCCGGAATAAGTTGCTCTACCAATTGAGCTACGCGGACGTTTTATTCTGATTCCTATCTGCCTTTATGTCGTGTGCGTCCTTCGGGCAGGTACGTCACATCTCCTGGTACGTTACATGACATATGTGCTGCAGACAAAGAGAGCACTCCACTTACGTTAAGTAAACCAGATGCTAAAATACAAGAATCGTCTACGGAAGACCAGATTTGAAAATGGAAGCAAAAAGAACTTCATGGGGCTCATCCAAATCAGTTAGATTGGCCGGAAGTTGACAAGAAAGCCTCAAATCAGTGGCTGAAGAGAGCAAAATTATATGGAGAGACTATTGGGTATATGATGGCTGTTTAAGATAAAATGATTGCAACCAAAAATTATGGAAAATATATTTTAAAGGAGGATCTGCAAAATGACAAATGTAGAAGATGAGGTATGTGCAGTGAGACCATTGAACATACCTGTGGGGAGTGCACCACGCTAGCAAATGTTGATTATATGCAGAGATATAATAATTTTGCTAAGATCGACAATTAGCGCACGATACAGAACTATCAGTGTCAGAAGTACCACACTATAAATATTAACCCACTGAGGTACTAGACAATAAACAATGCAAATTATATTGGGACCATGAGATTGAAATAGACAACCATCTCTGCCAAACGTCCAGACATAGTGCTGTTTGAAGAAAGGCAGAAGGAAGCAGTCATTATCGACATATCGGTACCGTTGGACCGTAATATTCAGAATACCTATTCAACAAAAATCAACAAGTATGTGGAACTGGCTGTTGATTTTTAAATTAAAGAGATGTGGAAGCTTAAACCGTTCACATACGTCCACTGATTATCTCTGCAACTGGTATAATTCCTCCGACTCTTACAACTCAGCTTGATGCTTTAGGTCTACACCTAAGGCCCAAAATCCAGGAAACAGTCATTCTCAATACGTGCCACATCGTACGACGATTTTTAAACCATGAGTGACTGTCTTTACTTGATTTTATGTCCGTACTGACAAGTGGACCATGCTACAGTGACATTGCTGTAGATGAGAAAATTAAATAAAATGTAA
Organism: Macrothele yani; assembly: GCA_039090855.1. Classification (NCBI taxonomy): domain Eukaryota; kingdom Metazoa; phylum Arthropoda; class Arachnida; order Araneae; family Macrothelidae; genus Macrothele; species Macrothele yani. The sequence goes on along the minus strand of CM077021.1, from coordinate 161,149 downwards.
TAATAATAATTCTACCATTTCGTGTTCCGTGGTGTTTTGCATTTGTTACCTTTCCCGTCATTACCGACTGAATAGCATAAGAACTTGCTGCACTAGAACAACACATATCCAGTGGCTAATCTCATTCTTTATATTCCCAAGAGTTAATTCAGCACTCTTAACAAGTACTAGTTATTACATCGTACTCGTGTACAAAAATTATTGTAAGTCCACTGTGAATTCCCATTACCAAGAATTTGCTATTGTTATATGTTTCACCGTTAAAGAAAATCAATTTTCACTCACGCGCCAGGCTCGTAAATCCTTACAGTATTCTTTCCCAAAAATATTAATAAGAAAAAAAAATTTCCATATTCATTTTCTTCCCTGCTTTCAGATATGGAACTAAACAATGTTTCATTATTTCTTATTTGTTCGTACAGTGTTGATCTGGTTGATTCGATTTTTATTTCTATTATTTAACGCGGCTTAAGATTTTTCCATATCTCGATTAGACAAAAGATCTACATAGAATTCATCTTCATTGTCTTTAACTCATATGGAAATTTATGGTAAAATAAAATATTGAAATTTTTGGGTGTAATTTTCAGTCTTAATGTGCTCCAGACGCATGGGTAATATCGTTCTTTAATAATACTAATAATAATAACAGAGTGCAAGCATTAATGTTTGATGGAAATTAAAAAGTGATGTGTTAAGTGTGGAAATCTATATACTACTACAAATTGTCAGTTTTCTTTCATTTTCCTCTATTTTGTCGCTTTTAAATGATTTTACTTTCTCAGGTAGAGACAAGACTCACGATCAAAGAATCCAACAGAAACACATTTTGTAACCGAAATACCTAAGCCTTTTTTTGCTGTCATTGTAGTAAACGGCTCAAACGTAGCAAGGGTTTACCACGAATGGTGCGACACACAATAAAAACTTCAAGCAATCTGCGATCCTGTGGACAAAAACAGCAAGTTGATCGGAGGAGGTCAAAGGTGACTGGCGACGAGGACGTCGGCTGTTGTACAACATTCGCGAAATGTTCAGATACGTGGCGCTTTCGGAGCTGACTCACGGTACACCAACGTTGAATGCTGAAATGATTTGCAGGGTTGTGGCCCGTCTGTTTGCTTGCACGATTCTCACAAGGCTTGTTTTGCCCCTCTGATCCAGCAGCTGATTTTTCGTCCACAGGATCAACGATTTATATATAATTTATGATTACAAAACTTGTGGTTTTGAGATAAAATAAAAATACCAACGTTTACCACAATCAAAGGTTTATTATATATCGACTCTAGTTTTCCTGATGATGCCGAGCCAATAGCTCTGCGAAACTATAGTCGATATATAATAAACCTTTGATTGTGGTAAACGTTGGTATTTTTATTTTGGATCAACAATTTCTTGAAGTTTTTTGCGTCGCACCATTTGCAGTAAGCCCTTGCCTCGGCAAAGCGTTAAAAACTCTGGAAAACCATCGTTTGAAAGATGCTCGAACTAACTCGTCTGGCTCCAACTATCAAGCCATGTTCAAAGTTGCGCAGATGATTCGTTTTTCCCAATCCAACCCTCAATGTAAAGCTATCTGATGCTCGACGAGCTGACCTGCCTAACTTATACATACCACACACAGTGCTCTTAAGTGTTGGAGCCCTTTATTTGACTAAGTCAGGTGTACCTAATAAATTAGCATCTATGTATATGACCATCCTTTAAGAAACTGGAACATGTTGAAAAATCAACAGGCGATTTTGTTTCAAGTGTCAAAATACTGAGCAGAACTCTATGGGAAGTTTTGTAGTAACGATTGTTTTGGTGAAACGAAACACACTCAGATGCTGAGTTCATTCAAAAACAACTTATGTGAATTCGCTCAGTATTCTTATGAAACTGTAAAGGATATCACAACTAAACAGTGTGGAAGAAATATACTTCTCATAGTACTTGGCCAATACGTCATGATAATTAACACAGCAATCAGACATCGCTGAACTGACTGTAATTATAGAGGGTGGGTCGAAAGTTTTGCAATATTTGCATAAAAGCATGTGCTGAGGCGGGTATGTCACGTGTTTAAACTAGTTCAAGTCGCGCACTGCAATCAGTCGAAAGGGATATAAAATGGTACTCGTTGCTGTAAACAGCAGTGCATGTCGTCGTTCTGTCTGTGGTCGGGACGCCTAAAAGATGAACAGCCACAACCGGCTAATTAGGAAACTTTTGCTTTACGAGTCAGTACTCGGCCATAACGCTGCTTAAGCAACACGAAACATTTGTCATGCGAAAGGGGAAGGTTCCGTGGACCACAGCGCCGCAGCCAGATGGTACAAGAAATGTAGGCCATAGAGGCAAATCCGACAATCAACACTTGAAGATTATCAGGCGATCTGGGCATATTACAGACCACCGTGGTTCGTCACCTTCACGACCTCGGCAAGGTCTACAGTAGCTGCTGCATTGTCCCTCACGAACTGACGCCAGCTGAAGCAAACCGCCGAGTGGAAGTGTGAACGAAACTCCTACAAAACCCGCGCGATGTACGTTTCATCAAGAGAATTGTTACGTGCGAAAAAAATTGGGTCTATTTCCGTAATCCTAACCCACAACAACAGTGGTTGAGCCCGGGCCAGCTTCCAGAACCTGTTGCCAAACATAGGTGCTTCAAACACAAAGTGATGTCCGGCGTCTGGTGGAATTTCAAGGGGATAATTCATTACGAATTTGTTCCAGATGGTCGGACCACCAACGCCAACCTCTACTCTGAACAGCAGATGTATGCCGCTTTGGAGGAAAAGTACCCGGCATTGGTAAACAGAAAGCGCGCTCTTCAACAGCAGGACAACGCTCGGCCACATACCGCGTGAACGACCCGAGCAAAAATCCAAGGAATTTAGGGCATCAAACTGATGCCACACCCAGCATATAGTCCAGACTTTGCTCAGTCGGATTATTACTTGCTCCGGTCAATGGCCCACTTTCTTCGCGAACGAGACTTCAACAACTAGGCGGAGGTGGCTGTTGGGGTGAAGGAGTTCTTCCTCGAAGGACAAGAACTGTACCGCCGCGGAATCGAAGAACTGGCAGACAGATGGCTAAAGCCGGTGCAACACGATGGCCTATACTTTGAATGCTAGTCAGCATTCGTCGTAAAGGTACGTGTGAAGACATAAAGTGGTCCAAATATTGAAAAACTTTCGACTGACCCTCTGTACTGTTTTTACGTAATATCAATCACATTAGAAAACTTAAGAATGCGGTCGGAGAATAGTCCGATGCTCTTAACACTCAGATACATGGTGTGTCAGAAAAACGGGCGTTTTTGAATGCAACAAAACTGATACTTTGTTTAATGAGCAAAAAAATGATAAACACATTCATTGCACCCTGACACATTGCCATTTGTGGAATATGCACAGTCACGTTCATGTTTTGAATATTATGTCCAGTAGGTGACTACCATTTCGACGTCTACACTCGAATATTCTGCGACGGAAATCGTCCATGGCACGTTCCAGTATCTCAATAGGAATGTTTGTGACTTTTGTACAGATGTTGTGTTTCAGCTCGGTAATGGTGTGTGGGTGCCTTGCATACACCTTAGTTTTAAGGTACCCCAACAGGAAGTAGTCACAAACTGACAAGTCTGGTGACCTAAAGGTGGGGGTGGCATGAAATGTCGCCATTCCGGGATATGATGCAGTTTCCGAAAAGTCGGTGTACGGCTTCCGTGGAAATTCTCGCACAATGTGACGTAGCGCCGTCTTGCTGGAAACCAACATAGCTCATCTGAAGGAAAGCGTGCATGTTGTGGTGCGACGAATGTGTCTATCATGTCGGCATAGCTGTGAGATGTTACCGTTGATGTTTGTCCTTGCTCATTCTCAAAAAAGTAAGGGCCAATTATTCCCATTGAAGAGACCGCTCACCACACTGTAACTCACTGACTGTGTAACGGCCGTTGATGCAGTTCACGGGGATTATCCTCTGACCAGTAGCGAAAGTTTTGTTTATTCACAAAACCACTAAGATGGAAGTGGGCCTCGTCACCCATGCACAATAAACGCAAGAAAGCTTCATTGCCATGCATTTTAGCCAAACGCTTAACACACAGACCCATTCGGTGGTCGTAATAATCTTCATTTAACTGCTGCACAACCTGTATCTTGTAAAGTTGTAACTTTAACTCGCCCCGTAAGATTTTATGGACACTACGACTTGAGATCTACACTGCTGAAGAAATTCGTCTCACAGAACGTTTTGGACTTTGTGTTACAACATTTTGCACTTCCTGTATTCTTTCTCGTGTTCGAACACTCCTAGTCTTACCTGTAGGTTTTTGCTTCAATGGACTTCCCGCAGCTTCAGAAGTCTTCTCCCATAACCTGATAGCCTGTTCTGATGCAATAGGATCATACCACCCGAGATTAAAATAACGCTGATATTTTCGTCTAGCAGCTGCAGCACAGTCACCATTTTTGTAAAATGCCTTAGCAGCAACAGCACGATGAGCTCCACTCTGCCAATTCATGTGTCTGCAAGTGGCGTCGTTTGGTAAAACGAATGACGATCCATAAATGTTGCCAATATCATTAGGGAAACTTTCGCGAAGAAATAAAAAACGCTGGTTTTTCTGCCACACCCTGTACTTGGGACTTTGGCGTCCTGGGTGATATAACGGTTAGCATGCTCGAACGGTCATCGGGAGATGCGGATTCGATTCCCGCTCCAGGGTGATGAAATTTTCAAATTTTCTGATGTGATTGATATTACGTGAGAAACAGTAATTACAGTCAATTCAGCAATGTCTGATTGCTGTGTTAATTATGATGAGATCGCAATTGTTTTAAATTTGGTAGCAAATATGTTTTTACTTTAGTTTCTAGCAACTAAAGGTAAAAATTAGGGGAGGAAAATCAACCGCACAATTAAAGGTAAAACATTCAACTAGCACCACCTATTTAGAACACGTCTCCAATGCACAAAACATTGCCGCAACGTATCATCCTACACGCAACATGCATGGTCGTTGTTGCATGGTGTTCCGGTAAGCGACCACTATGCATGAATAAAAGCTGGTAGTACAACGACGAGTACGAGGCGAAATTTTAAAAAATGCTTTAATTTTTAATACAGATCTCAGTTTTCAATAAAAGTGTTATTCACGAGGCCTCGAAAGCTTGTCTCTGCTGGGCAGCATGCTCACTAAACGTACTAACGAGCCTGTCTTTCATTCACGTGCCCCCAGAGAGCGAGAGACGTCACTAATCAGCTGATGTGAATACAGAACCAGAACGTTTCTTCCATTTATTTTTCATTTAGCCATCCAGTTGTGTTGATATTCATCTCCTCACGTGTTTGGACGCTCGTACTTCTTGAGTGTTGTCTTGTTAAGTAACTTTTTTTCCTTCTTCTTTTCCATTTATTATTACTTTTGTGTGTACCTTTAGTTGTTTTTTCACATAACTTTGAGTATGCTATTGCTACCGTTTGTATTTTTCGAACTGTTCGACAATTACGTCAGTCGGGTTACGGAGTTGTAATAGTATAGTACACCGTTATTAATTTCCTTACGCCATTTTCTTAAAGTTTGTTGAACATTCGTGAAGTCTAGTAATGCTGGGCAGAATTTCCAAGCACATTTTCAATAGAAGCAATGCATTATTTTGTTCCATTTTATGAAGATGCTGTTTTATCATCTTTCAAAGCAACAGAGAAATAATGCTAATAATATGTAAGGACATTTCAAATTCAGTTCGTTATTTCCTTACTGTCGGAACTTCTGAAAATGCCACGGAATGACTCTTTTGATTTTTGCAACATTAATATAACAAATGGAAGTTTCTTCTTTTTTTTTTACAACTTATCAAATTTCTGTATGAGTGCCTTTAGTTGCACTAACGACACTTAAATGATAGTCAGGCTCATGTATGCGCGTTGCAGGATATCAAGCGTGATCGTGCAAATTCTACCACCGATTCTGATGTGAAGTTCCTGAAAATCCTTCAGTGCATTAGCATAGGGGTAGCACTCAAGAAAAATCGAAGGCAGCTATATATGGAAACTCTAGTTGCCGTGAAAAACGATCTAGTAGAAAGCTTCTTATTATGGAAACTCTATTTGCCTCAGCCAAACGATCTTGTAGAAAGCTTCTTATTAAGAAACTACGTCACGCAGAGGAACCAATGTTGGGGATCCCATCTTGTTGGAACACGATGTTTGGTTGCAGCTCCAGAAGCTGTCATAACATGAAAATGTTCCAGTATATAAAGGTAAGTGATTCCGATTCCTGTGTGCTAGAGCCGATTATATGGTCATTCATGAAAACTCACCAGTATTTAACTTTTGCCTTCCTTTCCTCGTGTTTCCGTAGAACGTGACGATGTTCAAAACTCAACATGCGAATGATTTGGTCATTGACATGGCCTGACACACGAAAAGTTGCTTCATTGGGAAATATCCTCCACAAAAACGAGTTATCTTGTTCATTTTACCCAGCAGCTCAACTTCATATTTAATTTGCTTTGGTTTATCATCTTCATGCACTTTGTACGTAAAGATTTGCATAATTTGCTCTTTGTGCACAATGAGTTTAAGAAATTTACGGAGCGCTGTATCTGTAGCTGACCATGGTATCTACAGCTCATGCGGTGCAACTCTCGTAGATTATATTGGACAACGGTATAATGCTTCGACGACTGATTCAACCTATGCGACAGAAAACGAGGTAATTTTGGTCGATTTCCTTGAAACATTACAGGTTGTCGTAACCTGATCGTACCAGTTCTTTCTTTTACTCCTTAACGATGCACTACTGAAAGCATATGCTTTGGAAAAACTTGGTGCTTGTATTGCCGATTTGGTCTCATTCGGCCATTTCACGCACATTTCCGTATGCTGCAGAGACGGTGCTCCCTTCCGAAAGTACGTTCTTCCATGCTAGCGTGGGGCAAACAGCGCCATCTGTTAGCGGACATACAGACACCCGCCACTGAATTAGAAACCTTTAGGCAGGTGTAACATAACTTATGCACCGTATACGCAAAATACGTAGTCACGAGCGTTACCACGTGATCTAAGCAACTACACTTCTGCCCACCCAAAATGCAACACCAAGAAGGACACGAGATAGCAAAGCCAGATTTACTGGATACATAACAACAGATACAAAGATGAAACGATTGCGCTTACAGGCCCGTACGACTTGCGGAACACGCAGACATCAATAGTTCGTGTGGCCCCCATGGCTGGCAATAAGGGCCGCTACACGCAGCGGCATGGAACGAAAGAAGCTTTGGATGTGGGCTTGGGGTATGTCGCTCCAGGCTGCTTCCACACGTTGCCACAGTTCATCGGACGTAGCCGCAGGTGGTGCTTGCCGGGCCACTCGGTTGACGATCAGCGACCAGACGTGTTCGACGGGCGACATATCGGGAGAACAGGAGGGCCAAGACAGCAGTGACACCTGGTGGGCCGTGAAGAAATATTGCACGATGCTTGCCAAGTGCGGGCGCGCATTGTCCTGTTGAAACGTGGCCGCTGGCATGTCCTGCAGGTAAGGGAAGACTACAGGATCCAAAACGTCGAAGATGTAGCTGTGGCTGTTGAGTGTACCGGCGATGCGTACCAGAGGGGTGCGGGTGTCATATCCACTTGCGCCCCAAACCATAACGCCAGGCGACGGACCGGTATGGCGTTGCATAATGCAGGCGTCATACAGTCTCTCGCCACGGTGCCGCCACACGCGGATCCGACCATCGTGGTGTTGCAGGCAGAAGCGGGATTCGTTGGAGAAGACAATGTCGTGATATTTCGTAGTTCAGGTTCGGCGTTCAATGGCCCACTGTTGCCGCACTCGCCGGTGGTGTAACGTCAATGGTAATCGGAGTAATGGGCGCTGTGCGACAAGTCCCCACTCCTGCAGACGACGTCGAACGGTGCGTGCTGACACAGGTTGTTGCGCAACACACCCTAATTCCTGCGCTAACGTTCGTTATGTGGTGGTGCGATCCCTCAATGCCAGCTGCACAACATGCCGGTCCTCTCGTTCGGTGGTGTGCCGCGACTGCGGTAATCGCTCACGTCGGTCCGTCCGTCCCTCCTGCACCCACCGAATCCATACTCGCCTCCCTGTGGCTGGATGTCGTCCCACATGGGCGCCGATGTCTCGATACGATAAACCGCTGTCGCGATAAGCCACTATTCGTCCTCTGACGAACTCCGAAACGTGCTGGAATGACTGCCGTATTCTGCGACGAGGCATCAGGAAGCTTCCGACGCACAGGTCCGGCAGCACAACACACGTCCACTACTTACATCCCGCCTTCTGTGCACCCTTCTTATAGTACATAGGCTTATCGCGACAGCGGTTTATCGTTTTTATAGTGCTTCTCGGTGGCGTGCCGGGCGCACATGATTTGCATATGCCCTGCAATGCTAATCGTTTGAATGTCCTCTCGCGGGCGACGCATGCTGCGAATTTCAGGCCAATCGGATGCTTCCTTCTTGGTGTTGCATTTTGGGTGGCCAGCAATGTATTTAAGACTACTGCTCATCAGTAATCGTCAGTAGTATTGAACTCAATGGAAAAAACAAAGGATCTTTCGGAGTTCGGTAAAGAGCTTATTGTGGGTGTCCGTCTGGCTAGATTATTTAAGACTGCTGCTCGTTAGTTATCGTCAGTAGTGTTAATCTTAATGGGAAAAACAAAGGATCTTTCGGAAATCGGTAAAGTGCTGATTGTGGGTTCTCGTCTAGCTGGAGCGACGATTTTGAAAACAACAGAGCTGACTAGTGAAAGTCCTCTAGATACGGGATGTCAGCTCTTACAAAGACGTTTATGAACACATAGCAAATCGAAAAATTGTCATCCGGTCACCGCTGGGATCGTACCCCAGATCTCTCGATATCTAACCGAGTGCGTTCGCCTTACACTACGGTGGCCAACAATAGCGCCGTTGATTGTTGGCCACCGTAGTGTAAGGCGAACGCACTCGGTTAGATATCGAGAGATCTGGGGTACGATCCCAGCGGTGACCGGATGACAATTTTTTGATTGCTATGTGTTCATAAATGAGGAAAGAGCTATGTCTTTGTTTAGAGCTGACTGGTTTCTCCAAAAGAGATATAATGGGAAAATAACTGGAAATTAGTGGGGAAATAACCCACATTGCTTGCCTAAGAGACGTAACTGTGGTGCCACGACAATCTGTCAGGAACGAGATCGCTGTCGTCTGAGATGGCTTGTACAGTGAAACCGGACTTCCTGTGTGCAGCAATTGACCGAAGCATTCAATGAAGGCTGTTCCTGACCGATATCTCAGAGAACTACGCGCAGGGAATTGATGAGGATCGGTATCGCACTCCTACACGGAAACCACTGATTTCTGCGAAGAACCAGAAATTTCATCTACAGTGTTCTCAGGAACACCGTAACTGGACATTAAAAGACTGGAAAAAAGTCACCTGGACCAACGAGTCACGGTACACTTTATTCTGTACCGACGGCAGGGAGAGAGTTTAGTAGAAACCCCATGAAGCAATGGACCCAGCTTGAATTGTAAACACAACTCAAGGTTCTGAAGGTGGTGCCATCGTGTTGTGCACGTTCTTTTTGGTACAGATCGCGTCCCTTGATATTGTTGGAAGGTCGGGTGTCCTCCAAGGATTATTATCTGAACATTGTTGCCGATCAAGTCGATCCTGCAATGTTGACTTTTTAGCCAGCTAGTTACGCCTGTTTCATGGATGACAATGCTGCTGTCCATCACGAAAGATGTATTTAGCAGTGGTTCAGCGAGCATGACCACGTTAGAAATCCAGAATCTGAACACAATTAAGAATGTATGGAGCACGTTAAAAAAACAGATCCGGGAGCAAAGTCCTCTTCCGTCAAATCTCATGCAGTTAAAGCACTGCTTGGTGAACGTCTGGTATGCTGTAGACGTACATGCGCTCCAGCACCTTGAGGAATCTATGCCAAACAGCATACGTACTACAATTCGGGCTGAAGTAGGTCCAACCCAGTATTAAATAGAAGTTTCTACTTCATTGGCCGGTATGTGTACATAACATCAGTCTTCCAGTGATGGTATAAAAAAATAGAAAAAAACAAATGGATATAACTACAGTTTTGAAATATATTGTAATGACATTATTTTACAGGCACCCTATGGTAGCAAATCTTTTGTTTTTCACTTGAGTAAAGAACACTCATGTCTCTAGCGTTTCCTCTTTTGTTCAAATTCTGATGTTTTAGTTGAGCATAATATTTTCACAAACATGTTATTGATTGTTATGAACAGTATGAATTTTGTACAAGTTTTTAATGTGTTTTTGGTAACACGTTTTCTTCATGTACTTATCTAGGTGAAAGTTGATGACAAACCCATGGATCTGCCTTTTTTGTCGTCCGATATACGTGCAGTTCATGAAGACTATAATGTCATCGTAGATGATCGCCATGGTGTTACACTGAAGTGCCATACAGTTCACAAATTGTGTTCTTTAATGATACCAGGTTGGTTTTTTGGTAAAACTGCCGGTCTTTTGGGAACATACAACTACGAAAATTTCGATGACTTTAAAAGACCACGGGGTCGAATTGCTCAAGATGTAGCAAACTTTGCTAAAAGCTGGGAACTTAGTAAAGGCTGTAAGACGAAAAACCTAGCACAGGAAGCATCAGCAACCGAAGGCAGTGAAAGCTACAGACTCTGCCATTCTCACTTCCGTAGTATCGATTCACCTCTTGCAGATTGCTTCGCACAGGTAACGTACATCTCTTGGCTCATTTGATTATGTAAAATATGTGTTCGTTTCAGGGGAGAAACAGTAATAGATGTTATAAGATACGAATCAGTGCGTATAAAACACAATAATATGGAATCAACAATTTTCGAAGTATAAAATATACCTCGTGTCAGCAACTATTATTCTCTATCACTGAATTTATACATTGTGATTTACAAAAGCCTCTTAAAGTATTATTATACTATATTTATTGCTTAAAAGTTACCAAGGCCTATCATAGAAAGCATAGGAGGGCCATTTGACCCGGGTTTACCTTCACCGAGTCCCTCAAATTTTGACTTTTGACATTATCTTACTTCGTTTTTTTTAATATACTGGACCTCGAGAAATGAAAGTGGCCCAGTTCCCTCTCGACCTCTGAGATGGCCTGATAGCTACATAATTTTTCTTTAACTTTCTTTGCACTTTTTATTTTTCTAATAATCTGTTTCGCAAAAATAGATTTCCCCATTTTTTGTTCGAGAAAACGACAAAAGGAATTTTTGTTATACGAAGAACACAAAACAAAGTCAAAACGATAAAATATTGGTTATCTCAAAAATGCTGATAGTTTTCGGATCGTTAACAACACACGTAAAATAAATTTAAATCCACAATGCTATACACCATTAGAATCGATGGCATTTTGATATCCATAAAGTTTTTTTATTTTCTTTAGATAAAACTTGACAGGTTTGGAAGCGAAAAACAAACGGTTACCATCCTGAAGGTTTTCTGTTTGCTGAAAAGTTTCACCACAGAAATGTTTTTGTAAAATCAAAAGTACTAAATGAAATTTCGGTGAAACATAAACCGGAGAATATATAGATGAGGCATTAATTTCCAGCTAAAGTCCATTCCTTGATTTTTGGACTGTCATTTTTGTTGTATGATGACGAGCGTTATCCTGATAAAACACGACTTCAATTCTATTTACCAGCCGTGAAAGATTACTTTCTGAAGAATCCTTCTTACAGTAGAGCTGATAAAACTCAGTAGTAATCTGTTTGTTTGAAGGTAGCAGCTCAAAGCTAGCAGTTTTCTTAATATTGTACTAAACGCTCAACACAACCTTCCGTGGCGGCTAGCCACCTGTGGCCTATGTGAGCGTTAAACTGTTTTGGTCAGTTTGCTGCCGCTACTGTTAACATCAGCGTAGAGAATCAATTTTCGTCCCCGGTAACAACGGAGCTAAAATGCGGCTCATTACATTTGCGACTTTGCAAAAGAAGGAAAATATCGACTCCCTGCATGCGACTTTGCGACCACAGTTCATGAGAGCCTCACCAACTGAAACGCTTTTCAAATTGCCAGAAATAAAAAAGGACGGTTGAATGAGTCGTTCTTAGATGAACTGCTATTTCATCCACTGGTAAGACAAGACTCGTTTCACTCGTGCCCTCTTCTTCGAGCCGTAATGGTCTAACGGGACGCTCGTTATTTGAGATAGTATCTGGAGTCGCCAGAGTGGAATTTTTCAATCAACTGCAGTAGGTTATTTTCAACAAACGGGATCGCTCGTAGACATTGAACATTTCTCCAAGCCTGCGTATTAGCCCTTTTTTCAACTCGTGCAGCATAATATGCCAAATACGGGTATCATGAATTTCCATCTCTTACCGCGCTCTTTTCTCCACTTTAGGGGTGACTTTGTTTATGGATATACGTAACCTATCGCACAGCACTTGGCGAAATTCCACCCTGCGATTATTTTTTCATTCTTCAGTTACTTTGCCTTGAAATATAGGATTTGGCAAAAAAATCATCAGTACAACTTTTTAATAAAAAAAAATTAGGTAATCTGTTTTGTCTTTGTATTTACAGATTTAACAGCTTTAACAGGTTTTTACTCGCTCAATTTAATGGCACAACATGTTATTTCCCTAAAGCATTTATCCAAACTAAGTTCATGTGAAGCTTTGAACAATTTGCAGAATGTTTTAGGGCTTAATACAGAGGAAGAGTGAAAAAAATCCCTAAAAACTTAGCAAAGTGAAAACGAGTGAGATATTTTTTTGAGTGAATACAGGCTCTTTTCGAAAAACTCGATGGTTTTTGTGTCGTAATTTTTTAGACCATTAGCTTTCTATATAGGATATTTATAAACTATGATTATGAATTGGGAACTACCAGGGGGAGAAACTTAACCCCCTTGAGGGGAAGGGGGGGGTTACAGAATACAGAATGTTGAAGTATATTTTAAGATAAGTGCAGGGAAATCAACAATACACGAATTTTGACTATTTTTTTAATTTTCCTTTTTTTCTTTTTTATTAAAGGGTAAACAGTTTCCCATAATTTCATTACAAAATAAACACAGCCAACAAAACAGCTTTTGGAGTTTTAAAACTCTACAAATCCTATCTGTTTGGTAAATAGAAGCGTTCAAATATGTAAAAAGTTCATATGTTTTTGCCTGCATACTTAACGACGATATTAAACCATTCAAGTTTGAAGTTGATTTTTCGTTGTTACACATTCGGATTTTTCTGTAAAACTTAGGGAATCGAAAGACTTATTAATTTTGCATCGTCTGTTTCCTTATTTTATTAGGTGTACAAATAAGTTTTAAAGCGTTTTAAGACAAAGCAACATATAATTTGAGAGAAAACAACAATACCTTTACGAATCAAAATATGCGCCGTCATTATCTATCACCTTCCGCCATCGGTCGGGCAGCTGACGGATTCCAGCCATGAAGAATACTTCGTCGTGTGATGCGATGAAGTCGTCAACCCATTTTTGCACTTCGTCACATGTCCGGAACCGTACAGGAGACAAACCATGTTGCATCTATCGGAACAAATGATAGTCTGAAGGGGCTATTTCGGGACTATACGCCGGGTGCTCTAAAACTTCGCAACGAAGCGTTAATAACGTTTACGTTTCTTTGACAGATTTCGTGACATGCGGCCTAGTGTTGTCATGCAGTAATTTCACGGGACGCAATCCTTTGCCCGTGAATGGACGTTTCCGACATCTTTCCTAGTTCAGTCGCAGCACTTGTTGTTTGAAGCGATCAGCAGTAACAGTTTGACCCTGTTCCAATAGCTCATAATAGAGCACACCCTTCATATCTCACCAGATGCACAGCAGAACTTTTTTGGAGTGAATATTGCGTTTCGGTGTCGAAGTCGTACCGGGGTCTACCCAGTGTTTTTTGCGTTTGAGATTGTCGTACTATATCCACTTTTCATTGCCCGTAACGATTTTCTACAGGAAAGATTTCTGTGCTGTTTATTCAACAGATTCAAACACTTCATGACACGCTCATCCTTGTTCCTCTGGCTCAGGTCATGTGGCACTCATTTTCCTTCCTTCTGATTCTTTCCCATTCTGCGTAAACAATTGGAAATGGTTTGTTGAGTTACCCCCAGTTGTTCAGCTAGTTCTTTTTTGCGTTTCAGACGAATCTTCATCCAGCAATGCTTGCAGTTCCTCATGTGCAACCTTCTGCGGAGCGCCGCTACATTCTCGATCGCTAACATCAAAATCATCTGCTTTAAACCATTTAAACCAAAATTCACACGTGCCTTTCGATACAATATTCTCCCCCAGAACAGAACAGATTGATGCACATCCTTTTGCAGCACTTTTTCCTTGATGAAAGTCGTAACGAATGCAGTGTCGAATAAATGCAGTATCACTTGGTATCTTTCACCTGCCGATGTGCAACTGCGTTTGACTGTTGGGCAAACTTCTGTGTCACATTTTATACTCTGGACCAGTTACGGTCACATGACAACAACGCGGGGGAATGTCGGATATGTAAATTAGCGGTATACGCCACACAAAAAACGCTTTAAAACTTATTTGTACACCCAATACTTTTGCAGTTTTATTAAATTATCTTGAAGCATTATTGAGTTTAAAAAAAGCCAAGGAATATACAAAAAAGTAGCCTTGAACTTTCCCAACTGTATCAGAAATGATCCCTCTCAAATTACGCACTAGGACAATAAATCCCAGGCAAGCTCAACGTGGAAAGAAATTCTGCTTTCCATTGGTTAATACGATACGCTCTTTCGCATTTCAGGGAGTATTTTAGCGGTACTTAACATAGGTGCATCGTACGTGGGAATAAACAGAGGGGACAGAGAGGAAGGATCTAATTGGTCGAGGTCCGAAAAGTAAATGCAACGACAAACTTCACACATAATACTTTCTTCGTGATGTTGATAGTTCCTTGCCTAGGAAGAGCTCCTTCACCCGGCACAATCTCACATTACTACGAGCTTAATGACGATGCGAAGGTAGTTTTCGCATTAGCGTTGTATCTCTAAAAATACATGCAAATTGGTGAATTTCGTTTAAAATAAAAATCTTCTGAAACCAGGTACATCCTTTAAATTTTCCCGTAAAACAACTGCAGCACGAAGTTTTTCTTCGTGTCGTTCTTCTTTTTTTCTTAAAGCAATTCTGTGCGTGTATTTAGGGCCTGCTTTGCATACAACGACCGCACGCTACTGTTTAATGTGCCCAACTGCCTCATCTAGCATTCCACATCATCCCACAGATGTTCAATTGGGTTGAGATTAGGCCAGTTTGGGGACCATTCGAGATTGGCAGATGGAATACATTCCACAATTCATCAGACCACCACACCTGCTCCAGTCTTCTATTATCCTATTCGCTTGCTGTTGCCATCAGAAGAGTCGTTTACATCGATGGACTGTTGCTAGGAGATGGTGTATAGAGAGTCTGCTCTTGTAGTCTATCTGTGTAAGCTTGCGGAGCATAATCACGCTGGATATGGTTTCTGATTGACCCATATTGTATTGGCTCATCAACTGCGAAACTGTGCTGCGCCAGTTTCCCTACATAAGGCGACTCACCGGTAGCTCACCTCTGAAATCCAAATTTTCCCACTCTTTACAGTTATTACGCTGGTTGTTTGTTTCGCCGTTTTGGCACAACTCCTCGTACACTTTAAAAGCAGAGCCCGATGAACAACACAAGAGCGCCGTAGTTTCCGAAATGGACGAACAAATAATTCAATCTCCCACAATTTAGCATTCCGTAAACTCCGATACAGATATTTGGTTTTACACATTATTTCTGTAATTTCATTCTCAACTGAACCTCCAGCCTCTTATATGCATCAATTTAGTCTACAGTCCACACACACCCTTCTCCTCATTACGCAAGTATCAAGTGTAACTCACTTTGCATAGGGGTGTTCGTAATTGAGTGAGCACTCAGTGTAATTCTTTCTTGTTAAAATCGCACAAATAAAAGTAAAATCGTATATCGTGAAATGGTTTGTTTTGGATTATATTCTTTCCCTGAAAAGATGAGATTCTTCATCTCTTTAAACTTCTTCCATCACTTATGTTTAAAGTACTGTATTAGTACAGTTAAAAAATGTTAGCTTTTTGCCAATATCTAACTTTTTTTCACTGTAAATTTTTTAACTATTTTTTTCAGGTTAACCCACTCCAGTACCTGAACCTGTGCTTACGGCATCTTCCTATTGAAGCGAATAAAGTGACTGCTCTGTGTAGTGTAGCAACAGCTTACGTCAGCGAATGTGAAAAAAATTATTTGGAAATGAATTTGCCACCAAACTGCTGTAAGTCATTAAAATGTCAATATAATTTTGCCTTATAACCTATAGAATATTTCAGATTGAAATCTTTAGAATGAAAATAAATGTTAAGTTTGAATCAGTTAGCTGTGTACTATATGGCAAAAAGCTAGAACAGGTAACAAACCCTAATTATTTGTACGTGATTATTGAAAAGACGGGAAAGCTTAATATTGATTAAATCAGCAAAGCATGGAAATTTTCTTCTAAGCTGTATTAAAATATTAGAACTCTGCTGGGGCCCCTGGGCCTGTATTAACAATTTAACTCTCGAGCTGTTTCAGTTACTGCCGCGGATTCTATCGTGTGATTCGTAGATACTATGACTAGGCGACAGGAATTACAGTAAGCACTCCACCATGCTGTATAACAGGAAAACCTGTTTATTTCCACTACATTATATACAACATCGCTTTTGGTGGGAAACATGGGCAGCTTTCGCCCTTTCAGTTCTCCAAATGAGTAAGCATAATTTCTTAGCACCAAATTAATGTGAGGATCTTGCAGAGGTTGTTTCACGTTTATAGTGACAAAGTTTGAAGGATCATACAGTTATGAAATACATATCTTGGCGCCAACTTCTGTTGTGTTCTATGTGTTTACCATGTTTCTGTACTATCCTTCTGCAGTGCAACTTCACCTGTAGCAAGCACCTTTGCAGACAGGCAAGATCAATTCTCTCCTACACCTTTTCGCAAGTTTTTCAAACACCGTCAATTGTTTTGGGTCATCTACATTTGAGGGCTCGTTTAAGCAACCCGAAGCCGCGGAAATCCTAGGAAAGGAGGCATCTGAGGATTTGACAGAAATTAAGGAGAATGGTATATTGTGAATACCGGTCTCATTTTCCATCTTCCGCATGTTATGCCGCTGTGGACTTAGCTGTATGGCTGAAAGCCTTATCTTGGTGGATCCATACATTTGAAGCCATAGCACCGTATAAGGATAGAATTTCTTCGCTGTAAATTGGGTCAAAAATATTTGTCTAATAATAAGCTGCATTATTTTTTGCATTATTCTCAACCTTTCTCAGCTTTAACTTGCCATTATAGCAATAATCTGCCACAACCATAAATCCTTGTAAAAAACTTTCTTTGCATTCACGTACCCATTCCGCGTATGCCTTGGCACCCTTTTCTTGATAGTATATTGCCCGGATTTTGTTCGTGTCACTAAGGTATATCCATGTTTCATCCAAAATGACCACAAACTTCCACCTGTCCCTTGCTAGGTGTATCTCATATAGTTTCCTGCAGTTCGTCATCCGCTCCGAAATGTGGAGCGAAAGAAGCTTGTGGACGTTAGACTTAAACCGCTTTTCTAAGTATAGCTCAGATTTGATAATGCGGTTTACAGTTGTCTGTGAGACACCTACATGCTGTGCAATGCTTCTTTTCGTTTCTGGATTCTCTTTCTTTACAACAGACCTGACTTTTCGAACCACCTCAGCGGTCCTCTCTGGTTTCGGGTGTTTGTTGTTCTTTTTCGTGGCGAGTGTACGCCACTCGAGCAAGCTGCAAAGTCCTCTTTTGTACGCTTAATTACTTGACATGCCATTTTTAGAAATCACACAACCATTTTCTTTGCACCTTTTGTCAATTGCTGTGTACGAAATACCTTCTTCGGAAAGGGCAACTATATATCCTTCCCAGAACGGAATCACTCGTGGAGGCATCGTAACACAACGAAAGCAAAATTACAAATGATCTTAAAGCGGAAGGCTGATACTGCGCGGTAAACATACTTACATAATCGTGACGCACACGATATGCATATCACGTGCATTTTACATTGTCACTATAAATGTGAATCGACCTCTGTATTAGATGCTGTTTTAACAGCCAACCATCAGAATGATTTCAATAATACTGCTGCGCGCAGAATGGTTATGTCCTGTTGTCCTACCCATTAACTCATGATAGAGTTTCGGATAAATACAGAAAGAAAGAAATTACAAGTTTCTGCTTACAGTTCACGGAGTTATAATCCTTCAGACAAAGGTCGGCTTTTTGGCACAGAAAAAGAAGCACACGCATCCCCCCCCCCACACACACACACACAGGATTCTCTTTTTCATGGCCTGTGACGTATACTCTAATTTAACTTTCATTTTTAATTATTTTCTCTATGTAAATTTGAGTTCACTCTCCTTCAGCGTTTCTCAAACTTAACGTTATATCTTCTCTCTCGTAAGATTATGGTTGACAACATGTTGAAGTCGGAAAGAATGACGTGTGTATGTGTCCAATGAGAACTGGGAGATACATAATGTTTGAGCAGCAGCAAAAGTGTGTAGATGGTGGATGTTGTAATGCTATAATGGTGGAAGCGGCGTTGTTTAATTGAAGTTTGTTCTATTTGAAGGCTGCGTGTTATATCTTTGGTGTTGGTGTTTTTTCTTAACAAAGTGTTTTGATTATTAACTCACATTAGCTGGATTAAATTAATAATATTGAAAAGTGAGTTGCATTTGTGCCTTGTTGAGTGCGAAAGGAGTTTTGGCTGAATAAAGACTAACCGTAAGTAACCTTTTCTTGAAGTTTTTGGGTGACTCCTGTTTCACTGTAGCTGAAGTATTTAAGAACTGCTTTATGTAGTGTTCAGTCAGCCATATATTCACGAGCATTACAGGCTGAGCATTTCGCGGTTCCCCTCTGGACTGCCGAAATGCATGGGAAGGAGTGAAGAAGAGTTCTTCTCTTTTAGTGCCTTCCAGTTAAAGAAGAACTGTACTTTTGGCTGTGACGGGGAACAGCAGCTCGTTCACGCAATTAAGATTGCACGCGAGTCGAAAAGAATTTCTAAAATAATACAAGAAGTCAGGGAAAACTATTGGGATTTGAAAGCTATGAAACTCGGATCATGAAAATTACTGTTAGGGCCAATTTGGATCTCGATACAGGCTTCCATTGTATCATTCATTTAACATCCATGGGAATTTGAGAGTTAATGAGAAACGCAATACCACTGAACTTAAGTTCTATAAGTTTTCTAAAAATAAGAAAGCGCGACAGATGTTTCAGAATAAACATTTTAGTTAGTGAATATACACTGACGGAAAAAAATCCCAACACCACGAAAAAATAGTTGTAGAGGAATGAAATGGCGGCAATACATTTGTATAGGTAACATATTTAATCGATTAAGGTTTCAAGATCACAGCTTAATGTAAGCGCGAGAAGAGCCATTTTAAATGTGAAATGCTGGTACATTAATAATCGGTGTAACCGCCAGAATGTTGAATGCAAGCACGCAAACGTTCATGCATTGTGTCGTACAGGTGCTGGATGTCAGTTTGTGGGATGGAGTTCCATGCCTGTTGCACTAGGTCGGTCAATACAGGGACGGTTAATGCTGGTTGGGGGTGACGCTGGAGTTGTCGTCCAATTATGTCCCATACGTGCTCGATTGGTGAAAGATCTGATGATCTAGTAGGCCACGGCAACATGTCGACACTCTGTAGAGCATGTTGGGTTACAACAGCGGTATGCGGGCGAGCGTTATCCTGTTGGAAAACACCCCCTGGAATGCTGTTCATGAATGGCAGCACAACAGGTTGAATCACCAGACTGACGTACAACTGTGCCGTCAGGGTGCGTGGGATAACCACGAGAGTGTTCCTGCTGTCATAGGAAATTGTTCCCCAGATCATAACTCCAGGTGTAGGTCCAGTGTGTCTCGGCCGCAGACAGGTTGGCTGAAGGAGCTCACATGGCCTCCTTCTAACCAACACACGGCCATCACTGGCACTCAGGCAGAACCGGCTCCGTCCTACAATGAGCTCTAGCTTGACACCACTGACGTCGCAAACGGCAGTGGTTTGGAGAAGTGGAATGCACGCCACACGGCGTCTGGCTCGGAGCTGTCTTTCAAGTAACAGATTTGTAACAGTTCGTTGTGTCTCTGTGGTGGCAACTGCAGCTCGAATTGCTGCCGCAGACGCCGTACGATGCGCTACGGCCATACGCCATACACGGCGGTCTTCCCTCTCAGTAGTGCCACGTGGCCTGGCCGGAACCCGGTCTTCTTGAGGCAATACCTTCCCTTGACCATCGCTGCCAACAATCATGCACAGTGGCTACATTCCTGCCAAGTCGTTCTGCAATATTGCGGAAAGAAAATCCACCTTCTCGTAGCCCTATTACACGACCTCGTTCAAACTCCGTGAGCTGTTGATAATGGCTTCTTCGTCTTCTTAAAGGCATTCTTGGCTAACATCAACACCCTACGTCGAATCTCAACGATAACTAACGCTCACGAACGTTACAGCGCGTATTTACAGCAAACCTGCTTTGCATGTTCCGAGGGGCGCTACTAGCGCCACACGTATGCGACGAGCGCGAAATTTGCATAGACGTCATGTTACAGATGTACTCTCACCGCCTACCAACTGTCGTTTATCTAACACAACCCCATCTTGGTATTGGGATTTTTTTCCCGTCAGTGTATATCAGAGGATTGTCCTTCTGCTGTAGTCCGATGCGTAACCAAGAAAATTAATACCTCTTGTGAAGAAGCAAACCTACGCATTTAGGTACAACGAAATTAGCCGAAACCAAAATTTCTCTGCTATGTTTTGAGTTTTTTGTTTGGCAGAGGGTCACAGGTTTTTTCCTTCTCGACACTGTTACAATGGAAATTAGATTAGTTTTCTACCTAGCCACGAAGTAGTCTAATTGAACGCAATGTTTTTTTTACTATAATCCAATTACTTCGATGCAGTTTCATTTTGGAGGCAAAGAATAAATATCTGAGAAAGTCTTTTTTTCTTGCTCCTTGGAGTGCACTTTAGTTCATCGTTGCCTAGAGAACAACATCCGCACAGTTTCCCTTCCGGTTTCCGAATAGAAAATATCCACCGAGCAGCCAGGGTAGATGATTCAGTTCCTGATAACGATACTAGTTGGTTTCCTGCGTCATTCTTAATTTGTGATATATTTTAAACTACGCAAAATTGTAGCATATGAATTTCCGTGACTGTTTTCTTTCTGTTCCAAGCAGGGAGCGTATTTAGAGGGAGGCCAAGGGGCTTTGCCCCCCCGAAAGTGTTTCCTTTTTATTTTTTGGTTGAAAATGCGACTTACATTAGAAAAAAAGGGCTCAATTTAATAAAAATGAATCAACTTACATGGGAAATATGCTTTAGTATTTCATGAACCTCCGTTTTTTGTCGGCTGCCCCCGAAAAAAAATTCTATATACGCCCCTCGTTCCAAGTATTCTACAAAAAATTGCTTCGGAATACCGAAATGCAGTGGCCATAATCTTCCTAGCCAATGCTTGTGTTCGAAATTTCTTTGGCGGAGAAAAACCCATGGGCTCTTACTACATCGGTTGTTGTCTGGAGTCGGAATTCCAATGGTAAATCCGCGTTTCATCACCGATAAATATTCTGGAGAGAAATACTTTTTGAACTACTCTGCTTCTGCAATGGAATGAGTTGAACTAAATGGAACCCAGCGTATACTGCCTTATAACATTCTTGAGGATGGTTAAAGCTTTTGGTTCGCAAATGCTGCGCCTGCCAGCAATTATTCACACTTCAAATGCCTGCCGTCTATCGCGTACGCAAGATCCTCAGTTTTTCTATACATTTCTGGCGTAGTCACTTCCATAGCTATTTCAGCGCGAGATTCTTCTACCCCACTTAAACTGTTGAGATCAAAATTTTGTGCTGTGTTCCAAAGCTTCAGTGTCACCGTACACAGTCAGCAACGGTTTAGGAGTAGCCTCTGACCCATTCTCTTCTTTTGTGAGGAATTTTGTGATGGAGCGATGATGTTCAAACGTGCACAGAAGAACATGAAAAC
The DNA here is from genome assembly GCA_039090855.1 of Macrothele yani. Classification (NCBI taxonomy): domain Eukaryota; kingdom Metazoa; phylum Arthropoda; class Arachnida; order Araneae; family Macrothelidae; genus Macrothele; species Macrothele yani. The sequence goes on along the minus strand of CM077021.1, from coordinate 138,971 downwards.
TATGATTTTAAAAAAATTGATATGCTATATGCAGTTTGTAAAATAACTCAGTATGACTAAATTAACTGCACCATTTTAAAACCAATGTAATTTCCTTTTTGCAGTGGAATGTGAAGCACCAGATGGATCCGTCATGAAGCATGGTGAAAGAAAGAGGGTCGAAGGCTCGCAGAAAAATACTGTTGACTTCGTTTTCCTGGTCGAAAATCACAGCTGCAATAAAGACTTAGTACGTGATTTAAATAGCTTAGCAAGATCCATTGACCGTGAGCTGGTAAACGAGGATTTTAATGACAATCTGTATCGTGTGGTTAGCTATGGCGGCTCAGAGGACGAGCCTTTTAGTCACACAATACACGGGAAATCTGCCTTCAGCGCTCAGGATGTAATGTTGACCATGGAAAAATTCGCAACAGAGGACAAACAATCTACACCATCAAGTGCTTTGGAGGCTCTCAAATACGCTGTAGGGTTGCCATTCCGTAGTGGATCTTCGAAGACTTTCGTCTTACTTGCTTGTACTCCATGCAAGTACAATTTTAAATCGGTATGTAGAATTTTACGTATAAAGAATGTGACCCTAAAATTTATTTGTTTTTTTCTTTTGTCGTATTATTATTATACTTTGAACTGTATTAAAACAGAAACATTGCAGTTTTGTTTTGTTTTTTTAATTTTCGGCCTCCAGCTGACTAAAATTCTATCGATTCTCCTGTTTTGGCTGTTTTCGTTTTAAAGTTAGTAACTTTAAGGGGAAAAAAATATTTTGCCACCGCCCCGGTGGCGCAGTGGTCTAAGCGATGGCCTCTGACCATTCGTCCGAAAGGGGTCCGGGTTCGAATCCCGGTGAGGCATGGATGTTGTGTTTGTCTTACGGCACTGGCTCTCTCCCTTCCCTGGGACCAGTGATTCTAAATTAAGGACGGGCGACTGCTTATAGCCCATTGAATAGCTCACGGTGGTCGTTAAACCTCCAATAAAAAAAAATATATTTTGTGAACTGTGAAGAAAAGGAAAAGTTTGGTAACAAAACACCTGGAAATATAATATTTAAAAGGACTAAAAAAAGACATCTAATCATGAGAGAAAGATCTGTAGGCACAATCACGCTAGTAAAAATTATAGTCGTCCGTGACGTACTACAGAGATGAATCACGTGTCAAGACGACAAATCTGCAACGGTACATTCCGTCCCTATAGCTTAGTAGGGAGAGCAACTTACTTCGGAGTGAGGGGCGCTGACAAACATGTGTTTACAAACATCTTTGAATTGTTGCACGCCTCCCCTGTGGTAGAGTGGTATGAGGCGTTGGTTTCTATAATCATTCATCCAAGATAGGGCCAGTCCCAGGTGTAGCATGGATGTTGTGTTTCTCTTACGGTACTGGCTCTTTTCTCCCTTTCCTTGTATCAGTGACCCTAAATTAGGGACGGACGACTGCTTTAAGCCCATTGAGTTGCTTAAGGCGGTCATTGACACACACACACACACACACACACCCCTCCCACAAACATCTCACAAGTTCAGCCGATATAAGAACACTGTTGCTGTCAAAAGTATGTAATACCAATGAAACACGGCCATGAAAAAAATCAAATCTGACCTCCGTAACTTTCGTATGCTTTATGTATATGTGTATAATCACGCTTTACTGAAGGAGTAAAAGAAAAAAGAGACTATTTCCTTATACAGTAGACTCCGGTTAATTTTGCCATCGGTTAACCGGGGCAGCCGTTTATTTGAGGCAATTCTTGAAGTACATCTCAAATTAGCTCTTTAGGATAAAGCTTTGCATAATTGTGCCAAAATGTTCTAGCCCCGATGTGTCCCAATTAACCGGAATGTGCTGTATACACTAAGATGGCAGACTGTTTGGTACACCATCCCTTGTCACATAAACGGTTCACTCCAAAACAGAGGAGATTCTGGTTAATTGGGCAATCGATTAATCGGGACAGCCGTTTATTTGGGACAGTCTTGGAGAACATCCCAAATTAGCTCTTTGGAATAAAGCTTTACATAATTAGGGCAGCCGTTTATTTGGGACAGTTCTTGAGGAATATCCCACATGACACTTTAGGATGAAGCTTCACATAACTGGGGCAGTCGCTTAATTGGACCAAAATGTTCTAGCCCCGATGTGTCCCAATTAACCGGAATCTATTGTATACAGTAAGATGCCAGTCTGTTAGGTACACCGGCTCTTGTCACATAAATGGTTCACTCCAAAACAAAGGAGATTCCTGTTAATTGGGCCATCGATAAATCAGGCAGCTGTTTATTTGGTACAGTCTTGGAGAACATCCCAAATTAGCTCTTTGAGACAAAGCTTCGCATAATTGAGGCAGCTGCTTAACTGGGGACAAAGTGTTCTGGCCCCGATGTGTTCCAAATTACTGGAATTTACTGCATTTTCTTTAACATATAATGTTGCCCCTCCAACACAAATCTGCCCTGGTGACATTTTGATATTTCTGCAACAATTTAATTTTAATTTTTTTGGTTTTTGTGCCCAATATGTAATGTTCCTTGGAATCGAAGATTTCAATAATGTGTACCAAATTTTTAATAAGACAAGTTATAGTGTTGTGTTACTGTAGCTTTTTCGTCCCTCTCTTCGAAACAAGGTCGTAACACAGTCAAAATCAGTCATAATCATCGAGATTTTGTCTTGGGTTTGCTTCTTCACGTTTTATCTTTCCTTGGTGCTATTTCACTTATTAAGTTGACATCTTCAAAGAATATTCTGAAGGTTGAGACAAACTCTTGAATATTCAATCCTACCCAAAGAAATTTTTAATAATCCTTTCAGAGAAAAAGTATTTCCTATGCTTTTACATGCACACTGAGTAGCCAAATTATCATGACCGCCAGATTATTTTAAGCAAGGTAGCTACCCGCAGATGCTGCTGAAGCAAGATAGCTGAATCTTTATAAAAGGGAATGCTGAAGGCATGCAGAGGCTAATGAAGTGCATTGCGCAGAAATAATGGGTAAAAGACAGGATCTGACGGACTTTGAACTTAGAATGATCGTAGCATTGGTGCGAGCATTAGCAAAACGGCGGCACTTATTAAATGGCCGAGGGCAGAAAGTTGTTAAAGTTTACAGAGAATGTACCACCAGACAAAAAATTGGGTCTGAGCGCAAGGCATGTGGTCGTCAACGGCTATTGGGTGCTCGGGCCGATCGGAGTGTAGGCAGACTTGATTAGTCCAACAGACGGGTAACACTTCGTCAGATGACAGATAATCTGAATCAGTTAGCCGCGCATTACACCGTATATGCTACAGAAACAGACGGTCTGTCCGTAAGCCATTGCTATCTACAACGAACAAGAAGCGCCTCCAGTTCGCTCAGAAACACAAGAACTGGACAATAACTGACTAGAAAAGGGTAATGTGGTCTGATAAATCACGCTTTCAACTGCACCATGCAAATGGAAGGGTGAGGGTATGAAGACAGCAGCACGAAAGCATGAACCCATCTTGCATCGTCACTTTTCTTCAAGCTGGGTCTGGGGCATGTTTTCGTGAGAGTGTTTGGTACCTTTGATTCGTTTGGAGCAACGTCTGACCTCCCAATGTTATTTAAATATGTTGCCGAACAAGCACTCAGTCAGTTATGTTGATGGTTTATCCCAATGGTAATGGATACTTCTATCAGACCAATGATCCATGTCATAGTGCTCACATTTTACGCGAATGGTTTGGGGAGCATCACGAAGACTTTTCCCTACTCCTTTGGCTTCCTCAATCACCGGATCTCAACTCAATTGAGCATATTAGTGATGCAGATGAAAGGGCCATCAGATAGCTAGATCGGCTACCATCAGACCTTCAAGATCTGGAGGGTACAATTCTTCGCATTTGGGCTAATATACCCCAAGCCACTTATCAACATTTCAGAGGGTCCATAGCGAGATAAATTCAAGCAGTGTTAAGGGCAAAAGGTGACCCAACAAAGTACTAACTAGGTGGTCATAATTATTTAGCCACTCAGTGTATTTCCTGTTTGAAGACTGATCGGGATGAATTTGGAATGGAGTCTCGCTAAAATTACGTTCTCATATTTTAGACAGTACATCACAACTCTGAATTTATATAGCAAGCTTTTACGATAGAAATAACGTGTGTCGTTACTAGATGACGAAAGTAAGACTCGCTTTACCCTGCCTGGATTATCTCGGAGAACGCGGAAATGTCATCTGCCGTTTGAAACTCAAATTACGTATTTCTGAGTGACGCAGCATTTCACATTATTTCACTACCAACAAAGGGTATGTGCCATAATGTGACTAAATATATTTTTATAAATGAAATTATTATTTATCAAGAGTATGGTTTAAATAAAAAATAAAGCCTCGGCGATATCACAGTACCTGCTAAAATAAGATGAATTAATGTTGAGGGATCAGCATATACTCGAATTACAAAAACTTTTGCGTTACGTCTGAAAGTATAACACTGCGAAAACCTTGTAATCCCAAAAGCACAAAAGAAGCAATAAACGTCGCCAATAAATTAAGCACGTAAGAGATCTTGGGAATTTTTCAATTTTCACACTATAATTTATTTTATATTACACTACTGGCCACCCAAAATGCAACACCAAGAAGGAAGCATCCGATTGGCCTGAAAGTCCCAGCATGCGTCGCCCGCGAGAGGAAATCCAAACGATTAGCATTACAGGGTATATGGAAATCATGTGCACCCGGCACTCCACCGAGAAGCACTATAAGAAGGGTGCACAGAAGGCGGGGTGTAAGTAGTGGACGTGTGTTGTGCTGCCGGATCTGTGCGTCGGAAGCTTCCTGATGCCTCGTCGCAGAATACGGCAGTCATTCCAGCACGTTTCGGAGTTCGACATAGGACGAATAGTGGCTTATCGCGTCAGCGGTTTATCGTACCGAGACATCGGCGCCCGTGTGGGACGACATCCAGCCACAGTGAGGTGAGTATGGATTCAGTGGGTGCATGAGGGACGGACGAACCGACGTGAGCGATTGCCGCAGCCGCGGCACACCACCGAATGAGAGCACAGGCATATTGTGCGGCGGGCATTGACGGCTCGCACCGCCACATCACGAACGTTAGCGCAGGAATTAGGGTGTGTTGCGCAACAACCTGTGTCAGCACGTATTGTTCGACGTCGTCTGCAGGAGCGGGGACTTCTCCCACGCACCCATTGCTCCGATTACCATTGACGTTACACCACCGGCGAGTGCGACGGCAGTACGCTGTTGAATGCCGCACCTGGACTACGAAATGGCACGACATTGTCTTCTCCGATGAATCCCGCTTCCTGTATGACGCCTGCATTATGCATCACCATACCGGTCCGTCGCCTGGCGTTATGGTTTGGGGCGCAATTGGATATGACACCCGCAATCCTCTGGTACGCATCGCCGGTACACTCAACAGCCACTGCTACATCTCCGACGTTTTGGAGCCTGTAGTCTTCCCTCACCTGCAGGACCTGCCAGCGGCCACGTTTTAACAGGACAATGCGCGCCCGCACGTGGCACGCATCGTTCAACAATTCTTCACGGCCCACCAGATGTCACTGCTGCCGTGGCCCGCCTGTTCTCCCGATATGTCGCCCATCGAACACGTCTGGTCGCTGATCGGTAACCGAGTGGCCCGGCAAGCACCACCCGCGGCTTCGCCTGATGAACTGTGGCAACGTGTGGAAGCAGCCTGGACCGACATACCCCAAGCCCACATCCAATGCCTCTTTCGTTCGATGCCGCGGTGTATAGCGACCGTTGTTGCCAGCCATGGGGGCCACATGAACTATTGATGTCTGCGTGTTCCGCAAGTCGCACGGGCCTGTAAGCTCAATCGTTTCATCTTTGTATCTGTTGTTATGTATCCAGTAAATCTGGCTTTGCTATCTCGTGTCCTTCTTGATGTTGCATTTTGGGTGGCCAGCAGTGTAGATTGTTGTAGATTAAATGTAAACTTCAAACACCCAAAATACGGTGCCAAATAAACTTTATTAATCAAAGTAATCACTGCCAGCAGCAACAAAGTTTTGCCAACGAGAAACGAATTTCTGTATGCAGCTGTGAAAAAAAAATGTCGTGATTCACGATGCAACAAACCCAATTCATGTTTGAATGGGAAACGATTTTCCCTGTAGAATGGCGCATATGAGTTTAAAGAAGTGGTAGTCTGTGGGGGACAGATCAGGTGAACAAGGCGGATGATGTAAGGTTTTGCACCTCAACGGGTGAAGCTTCTTGATCGCCTGGCGTGCAAAGTAGTGTTTCGCCTTATCATGGAAAAGTATGGGCCCATAAGGATTGACTAATGGCGGTTTTTTGGTTGACAGTTTTCCATGCATAATGTCAAGTTTTGACAATAACTGTCAGCTGTGATGACTTGACCCGGTTGTAAGAAGGAGTAGATCATCCCAGCTGAGAACCACCAAACACTGACTATCGTCTTCCTGGGATGAAGTACCGGCTTCGGAGTGTGTTTTGGTGCTTCACTGCGGTCGTGACATTGTTCACAACTTTCGCGATTTTCATACAGTACACATTTCTCATCATACGTGACAAGGCGCCTCAAAACTTCCTTCATTTGGTTGCGGATAATCAGAAGAGCAGACGTTCCGTCGTCGTGTTTTGTGCTGTTCCGTCAACTCATGTGGGACCATTTTATCCATCATTTTCACTTTGCTTCTGGCCGTTAATATCGGGAAATCATTGCATACCGTATTCTGGGTTTCTTGCCAACTTCTCGTACTGTTGGACGGGGATCGGAATCAATCAAGGCCTCCAACTGGGCATCATCGATAGCTTCTCCTGGTTTACGGCATGGTTCATTTCAAGGCTCGTATTGCTGGACGGGAATTTAGCAAACCAATGTTGCGTGTTGTATTTAGTAACGGTGTCTCCCCAAAATGCTGTTGATGTCGTGAGCTTCCTCCGATGCTCATTGTCTAATTTTAAACTCATATAAGGAAATGACACTAATCTGTCTCTGATCCACCGTCCTCTTCACGGCAGCACACTCTCCTTAAAGCTGGTGCCACTGACCAAATGACCAGTCCTTTATAGGCAGCAGCTCTGATGCTTTAAATATACACTTGTTTCAAAAAGTAAGATATGTTGCGATTTCAAAGAGAAAACGTGGCGATATGCAAATTTAGCGACTACTAGAGATCGGTTGTGGGTAGCTACGTCATACGTAAATTAGCATCATGACAACACAGCACCTGGCGTGCGAGCTCCGATAAAAGAACCCTGGGAGAGGTGGAAAACGGGTCGTTACACCTCTTGGTCTAGAAGTTTGCTGAATATATTGCCTTCAATGTGGGATTAACCTGAAAAGATGTAGTGACGACGTTTAAGCATTGACAACAAAAACAGGGCTGTTGACACGTTACAAGCAGGTGTGCTGTATATCGATGTGGCTGCTGCTTTAGGAGTTTCACAAAGTGTAGCAAGTCGGCTAAACACAAGATTTGTACTTCATGGAAACGTTGCAGATCGACCCAGGAGTCGTCGCTTGAATATAACCACCATGAGGCAAGATCACTACATTCAAGTAAGTGCTCGGATAAGGACTAGTATCACCAGTAGCCAACTCCAGGAATCACTTCGAGCTGCTTCTGAACATGCCATTGAATACAGTGCGGCACCATGTACTTTTCATAGACGAATCCTGTTTTGCTCTTTATCCTGATACTCGACGAAGACACGTGGGGAGGAGATCCGGCACACAAATGCAACCACACTATGTGCAGTCAGTCCACTCTTACCAGCGGCAGTCAGTTCTGGTTTGGGTAGGAGTGTGCTCCAATCGCCGTACTTCCTTGTACGTTTGTCAAGGCAGCATGAATGTTTCTGTGCACCGAAACGAGATCATTGTGTCCATTGTGATACTGTTTCACGCTGCTATCGGACATTCATTCTGTTTTCTCGATGAAAATTCAACCAGTCACCGTGCCTGGAAAATCATGGGACTACATTGTTACAGCTGGCTCCGAGGTCTCCTGACCTTAATCCTTCTGAGAAAATTCGGGACGCTGTACACTGACGTCTGGATAACCACATTCCATACACTAGTACACTGGCAGACTCTCTTAACGTGTTGCTTGCAATATGGGACGAACTGTCCCAGACACTCATCAATAATGTCCTTGCAAATATGACTTGTAAGTGTCAAGACGTTCTTCGACACAGGGGTGGTGCTACCGGATACTGAAATCCAGTGGTATGGACATTATCCGAATTTACCATTTTGTCTATATTGCAGTGCTACTTTGTTGTGTGCAGAAATTGCACAATAAATTGCTTTTTCTAAACTCCAGTAAATTCCTAAATCATGTGTAAATTCCTAAATTACTACCAACTGCACGAGTCTGCAAAAGCCCACATTTCATCTTTGACAACCTGATAAGCGGGGATAACCGATATTTATTATTAAAATATTCAAAAAAATTTTGTATCGCGTCCCAAGGTACGACGTTCATATTTTATATTTCAGCTACTATTAAGTATCCTATTACAGTATAAATCAGAAGTTGGTAGAAAATCTGGGAAGATTATCAGACGGTTAGATGTACGAAGTCTTCGTGCTGAGTATTACACTAATACACTGTCTCAGGCCTGAAATGATCGAGAAAAGTCTGGATTTTATCAATTAAACAAAACATATGTTTCCGAATGCTTTCTGAACAGCATTAAAATCTTCAGATGATCAACCAAAGAAGGTATCAAACTGAATATATCGTGAATCCACAAAAATAACTGTAAGTTGTCACTTCATCTAAATCCACCGAAATGTTGATATTTCAGTCGCTATTAGGTATCCTATTCCAGTATAAATCAGAAGTTCGTAAAAAAAAACCAGGAAGGTTATGAGACAGTTAGATGTACGAAGTCTTCGTGCTGAGTATTACACTGGTACTAATAACCAGTCCCCTGATTGTTAGGTCTTGAAGAAGAAATACTACCTAAAGATTTCCTTGGAAAATTCGGAAACCATGATACGTCAGCTACTAAGTTTATCAAGGAAAAGAAAACTGTTAAAGTGCTTTAGTCAGCAGAATCGACCCTTAACCGCTTTGAACATAAAAGATTTGTGAAAGCTTGTGAAAACACACAGTGAAGACAATATATGAGCCTTAGTAAAAGAGACAAGAACAGTCAAAGTGAACTGACTAGTTGTTTGGATAAAACCTTTTCGTAAAGTAAGAGTAAAACGTTACGTTACGGTCACAATGCTTGCATTTTTACCTCAGCTTGTCTGTTCAGATGCCCAGTTTCGGCATTTATTTTTTGCTACTGTGTATTTCGATGTCGTGGTTTTCTTTACACCTTTCTTAGTTAATGAATAAATTAAACAGGAGTTTATTAGTTCAGCCTGAAAATCCATACCTTTACCAACAATCGTAAACTGTGAACTCATCTGTCACATATCTTTCGAAGCAGCGAAATTATTTTCTTACACAGTGTTCTTAAAAAGTTTTTAATTCTTTTACATTTCATACTACAAGTCATAATTTCTAACATGTCTTTTAAAAAAAGTAAGTGACTTGAGCATCGCGTTGTAAGTGCGACTGTGGACACATTTCCACATCTATTGGCTTGGTGCAGATGAAATGTCAGAGTGCCACCTGCAAACACTCATAAAAATAGAAAGCACCTACCAGCCAAGTCAAAGTGGTTTCCATCTTCATCGACATACCTCTGTCAACGGGTTACAAGGATATGGATTACATGACGGTAGAACTCCGGAGTTTGTGAGGCAAAGAAGGTGGCAACCGTCTGACACACAGCTTGCAGCTTGGTGATTTGAGAAGGTCTTCTTCTCCAGGAAGCAGTATAGATGCTGGAAGAGATGATCAAACTTGAAAGCAAAGTCTAGGGAATATGCAGGCAGGGTGATGCACAGTTTCGTAGTCCAACTGGTGGATTTGTTAGACGACCGTTTGGGAGACGCGTGGACAAGCGTTGTCGTGCAATTCAAGGACCACATGCCTGTTGATTAAAACTGGATATTCGGTACAGAGTATTTGGTGAATCTGCTGCATTTCATCACAATAGCGGTCCGAATTGATCCCCTCACCTGGACGGAAAAATGAACGATGGGTCGAGCCGGCAGCAGACCACCATACCAGAACTAGTACTTTCCGTGAGTGTAGGGACGGCTTTGGACTGTGTATAGGTAGCTCCATGGTATTCAACCACTGTGCTAATCGCTTATGATTATTGTAGAAGACCCACTTTTCATTGTAGGTTACGTTCCATTTTAAGAATTCCTCTGGTCTGTGCCTGGCAAGGAGGTAAATGAACACCTCCTGACGACGTGTCTAATTGGCTGCTGTCAATTCGTGTGGCGCCCAGACGTACAGCTTTTTTATCTTCCCCAGGGCCGCCAAACACCAGACCTCTCGCTAATGATACACACGGATCTTCGCTCCGATCTCACGGACATTTTGCTGTGGGTTAGCTTCCACGATATTCTTCAGCTCCTCATCCATTACAGCCACTGTTGGACGACTACGTGGCGCACTTCCAAGGGCAGTGTCTCCCGCCTGGAATTTTGTGAAGCATTGGTATATGGTGCGTTCATTTGTAGTACCCTATCTAAACCGCGCATTAATTTTTCGAGCCACCATATCAGCGGAATGCACGAGTTTCAACTCATATAGAAAAATTACGAGCAGCTGGCCTATCTCTATGGTTCACTTTGACTAAAGCCTCGAGGTTGAACCTCGTCATGAAATGAGGCACACAACGCGTGTATCAGATATACATATGTATATAGACCATGGAATGCATGCGATGTGACGTTTCTGGGGGATACCATTCCGTAGGAGGGGTCAAACGTACACTAAAATTTTAAGTTTTCCCGCTAACTGGAGAAAAAGCATTTTATGTACTTTCCCTGCACTTTTTGTGACTCAAAAGACACAGTTTTGTTGCTAGATGGCCCAAATATGTATTTTTGTGATACTCAAGAAACGCATATAGCGTATTAAATCCGTTTATTTTTATGGCGTAATAAGCAGAAAGATTTGCCAAGCTTTCGCACTCCACTGGGAGGCTTTTTCAAGGCAATGGTAGACATAAAAATGCAGGGATTGGAACACGTGAGGAAAAAAGATGATTTTTGAAAATAACGTGGGTGACATCACGAGCATATTACATGAAATTTTAGCACGTAATTAAACGGCGCATCGCGACGTGTTCTCGTCTTTAATAATGCATTAAAAGACGGGAACACGTCGCGATGCGCCGTTTAATTACGTGCTAAAATTTCATGTAATATGCTCGTGATGTCATCATCATCATCATCATCATTGTCAACCATTATCAATCCACTGCTGGACGAAGGTCTCCCCAAGTTTCCTCCACAACGGTCTGTCTTGTGCCAGTCTCCTCCATGTCACTCCCGCATACTTTCGAATTTCATCCACCCATCTTCCATGTGGTCTTCTTCTGGGTCTTTTCCTGTCCCTTGGAATCCAATCTAAAATTTCGGCTGTCCATCGATGATCTGTTCTTCTGGCAGTATGTCCAGCCCATTGCCATTTCAGGGATTTAACTCTGATCATGATGTCTTCCACTCTTGTCATTTTTCGGATCCACGTGTTCCTCTTCTTATCTCTCCTGGCTACACCAAGCATGCACCTCTCCATGCTACTTTGAGTTGTCTGCAGCCTTTGTATGTCTCTTTTAGCTAAGGTCCACGTCTCTGCACCATACGTAAGCACTGGAAGGATGCATTGATCAAACACTTTTCTTTTAAGACATAATGGCATATTGCTCTTGAAAATTATGCTGTTTCTTCCAAAAGCTCTCCAGGCAAGTTTTGTACGCCGATTAATTTCTTCACCAATGTGACCCTCACTTGATATCTGCTGTCCAAGATAAACGTACTTGTCTGTTATCTCCAGCTTTTCTCCATCAATCGATAAATCTTCATTTCTTGTAAAAGCATTGTACATCACTTTTGTCTTCTGAAAGTTCATTTTTAATCCCACTTCTTTACTCTTGTCAGCAAGTTCCTGGATCATACTCTGTAGCTCTGATGGGGTAGTTGCAAAAATGACTATGTCATCAGCAAAACGAAGGTGGGTTAGATAATCTCCATTAATCTTTATCCCTTTGTTTTCCCAGTTCAGTGATTGAAAGACATTTTCCAATGTGGCATTAAAGAGCTTCGGAGATATGGTGTCACCTTGTCTTACTCCTTTTCCAATTTTTATGTGTGTTGTATTTTCAAACAGCCGAATCTTTGCACTTGCATTTTCATAGATGTTATTAATAATATTAATGTATGCATCTTCAATACCGCAGGATTTCAGAGCCATTGCAACTGCTGATGGTTTCACCGAATCAAAGGCTTTTTCATAATCGATAAAAGACAGGCACAATGGAAGCTCATATTCCCTCGCTCTTTCAATTAGTTCTCTCAGTACGTGGATATGATCTATTGTGCTGTAGCCACTCCTGAATCGACACTGGACATGGCTCGTGATGTCACCCACGTTATTTTCAAAAATCATCTTTTTTCCTCACGTGTTCCAATCCCTGCATTTTTATGTCTACCATTGCCTTGAAAAAGCCTCCCAGTGGAGTACGAAAGCTTGGCAAATCTTTCTGCTTATTACGCCATAAAAATAAACGTATTTAATACCCTATATGCGTTTCTTGAGTATTCACATTGTGGTGTATTAAAAATAACGTATTTTTGTGGTTTAATAAATATATATTTGCATTTGACAAAATATCTAGGCTTCCACAGGTTATTTTTGAAAAAAAAAAAAAAAAAAAAAAAAAACAATATCTTTGTGCAGTCGAGTAAATTTAGATCCTTCGTTCGTTTATGACGGTTGGATTTGAAAACCTTTTAACACCCGCTTGTTTCGGCTATGATAAATATAATGCACATATTATTCAACTTTGTAACACGTTTACTCGCTAGGGGCGTCACAGAATGTTAACCTATCGAACTATATCTGCGCTTCTAAAAGCATTATTCGGAAAATTATTTTTGCCCTAGATTTTTACGATCATGACTACTACTTCACAAAACTTTTCCAACTTTTTTTGGTGCACAATTTATCCATTAGGTTACGCGAATTTCGATTTTTTGTTCTACGATGCTACGGCTTATACGAGTCGCGTGAAAATACACGGTCGAGTAACATGATTGTGACCACAAGCTAATATCCAGAGTAACCGCCGTGTGCAGCGCAGAAAGCAGCTAGACGGGCTAAGAGTGACTCAATAAAGTGCTGGAAGGTGTTCACAGGTATGTGGAGCCATGCTGACTGCATAGCATCTGAGAGTTGCTGGAGGGTGCGTGCTCTGGGATCCATAGAGCAAACAACACAATCGAGGTGGTCCCACAGATGCTCAATTGGGTTTACGTCTGGGGAAGTATGGGCCCAGGGAGGTACTTTGAAGTCTTCACCGTGCTCTTCCAACCACTTTCAGACATTTCTAGCTGTGTGACACGTCGCATTGCCGTGCTGGAAGATTCTATCCGCCCCAGGGAAGACAATCAGCATGTATGTGTGTACATGGTCTGCAAGGATAGATTCATAACGAATTCGGTCAATATTGCCTTCTACAGGTATGAGTGGACCCAGGGAATACCACGAAATCATTCTCCAGATCATAACGCTGCCCCCACCAGCTTGTGTTCTGCCAGCAATGGTTGAAGAATGTTTGTTCTCCGATGTTTCTCGCCTTATACGCCAACGTCCATCCGGAATTGGACCTCCAATCAGCGGAGGTCCAATTCCGATAATGCCGTGCAAGTGTAAGCTTTTTCTGCCGATTCACCTTCGTTGACATAGGTGCAGTGACCATCCGTCTACATTTGAGCCCATACGCAGCAGGGTTCGCTGAAATATTGTTTTAGACACACTTCCGGTATCCCCCTGGTTCATTTGGCCAGTGAGTTGTTCCACTGTACCGTGTCGATCGGCCCTCACGCACCTTCGCAGCCGACGTTCACCTCTCACATCAATGGCACGTGGTGCTCCGCAGTTTCCACTTCGCTTATTCGCAATGGTGTTATTTCTCCAGTCACGATACACTTTAACCACAGCAGCACGCAAGCAGTTCGCAAACTGCACTGTTTCAAAAATACTGCCACCCTTGGCCCGAAAGCCGATAATCATCCCTTTTTGCAAATCTGATAAATCGCTCCTTTTATCCATGACAGCAACGAGTGATATGTTTTCAGAATACCTACAGCACACCTTATATACCCTCCAAGCCAGCTCACGACACGTGCCTTCTTTTACTGGCTACGCGCTGTTGACGCCAAAAGTAGGAGGTGGTCACAATAATGTGAATCGACTGTGCGAATTATCATTTGTCGTTAAATCTGCGCTTCTAAAAGTGCTCTTTTATAAATTCTGTTTTTATATATTTGATCTGCATGAAAAAGATTTCTCATGCATCTTCCAGGTTTGTTAATGCAAAATTTTCCCAGTAGGAAGCGTGAAATCCAATTTTTTAAGGAGTGTACTGATGGCAAAGTTCAAAATTAAAATAGTGCCTTGAAATTGGCGTAGTCCGCTTGAAACTTTTGTCAAATGACATGTCATTTTTATCGCTTTCTTTGGATAGGTTGCTGTAACTCTTGTATTATTAGCGTGCGACTTTACCTTTAGTTTTCAGATTTCAAATGTATGCACCTGTACTCCTAAAATGTCACTATATGAACACTCGGTTATGTGAATGTTGATTATGTGGACCATATACAAACTCTGTCATCAAATAGTTTCACGAATTCTTGATTTTTCAATATGCATTATCTTTCGTGTTTAAGAAAGTTACATTTGTTTATATATCTCTTTATCAGCTGGCGTACCCCGTGGTTCAGCAGTTATTGTTGGAGCATGACATCCACCTTCATGTAATTAATAATCAAGAACTTGTAATCAAGAAAGTATCAGCCAGAAGAAGAGATGTTGTTGGTACGTACCACTGACTCCTAGAGCTGATTACTTAACTTATGCTGTGTTACTAACATATCACTTCGTCGTTTCTACAGATTTATCAAGTAAAAATCCACTCAATATAGTGTTACCCCCGGAGTTAATCGATATCTTCAGTCTTCAAATTCTTAAGTCCACAGTTCTGATATTTGCCTTCCAAACTTCGCTATCTAATGTGAACATGCGTCGTAGAATATCTTCTTTACGGCAGCATACTGATGTCGACGTTCAATTAAAGTTTCTCAGTGCTGCATTTCAGTAACTTTGCGATAAATTTCCACTCACAGAGAGTGGAGATCACTTCACGGCCAGCGATCTATTAGTATTTGATTTCTTCATAAAGCTGACAAATGTAGATTATGTTATTTCTGATTAGTAATCTCTCCTTAAGGCAGTGGTGTAGAAGCGCGCTTTAGCGGCGCTAAAGCACTATTTTTCTAGGCTTAGCGCCACTAAAGCACTATTTTTCTATGCTAAGCGCCGCTAAGGCACTTTTCGTTATTACATGGCAGAAGGATCTGAGCAAAGGAAGTGTTCTGTATGATCATGTATGCAATCACTTCACGGCCAGCGATCTATTAGTATTTGATTTCTTCATAAAGCTGACGAATGTAGATTATGTTATTTCTGATTAGTAATCTCTCCTTAAGGCAGTGATGTAGAAGCGCGCTTTAGCGGCGCTAAAGCACTATTTTTCTAGGCTTAGCGCCACTAAAGCACTATTTTTCTATGCTAAGCGCCGCTAAGGCACTTTTCGTGGTTACATGGCAGAAGGATCTGAGCAAAGGAAGTGTTCTGTATGATCATGTATGCAAACATGGGGAGAATTGTGTTCTTTATGCATACTTAGTCGTATCTTAACCGAATGTTCATACTACAGAAATGGCTTTCCCTGTGGTATAGTGGTCTGAGGCGCAGGCTCTGACCATTCTTCTGAGCTAAAACTGAGTCCCAACCCTGGATAAGTCATGGGTGGTGTACATAGCCAAAGATGCTGGATGTGTCCCTTCATTCGAACGAGTCTCCCGGAATTAAGGACGGGTGACTGTTTATAGCCGTACGAGTTGCACATAGTAATTGTCAATCCAGAAACAAACAAAAAAATACTTTGTAGATTGATCTACACAGTTGGATCACGCAGTAGGGTGTCTCACAAATAATAAGATTCTATCACAAAGAGAATGTGAACTCTTTAGACGGCAGTCAAAATAAATTTGTAGGAGATGCCTACTCAGTGGGGTTAAGATTGCAATACTTAGAAAGAAAATGGTACTGATAGATATTTTTGTATTAAACAACTCGTCACTGGTATCGACTCCAATAAAAGTAATCCCCTGAGCACTCTCTGTCTCCTTACCTGCAACACAAAAATCTTCCACATGTATCATATAATCTTAGTAAAAACTGCTCATTAGTCATACTAAACTAATGTTACTCGGTTCAAAATAATGCATATTTAAAATCGTTTAGAACGACATAGAGCAGTATTTAAATAAACATTTTATAGTAGCATGTCTCTCACGTTACATTGTACTTGTATTTTTAAAATTGTTCAGATAACGCATTTTTCAGTAGTTTCAATGTAAATTGATATTGGTAATTAGTAATGAGAATTAAAAATAATAAACAATGGATCAGATTTTGAAAAATTCGAGGGTATTTTTTCCTAGTCCGTTCACCGTTAAGGCACTTTTTTATTTGTAAC
The DNA here is from genome assembly GCA_039090855.1 of Macrothele yani. Lineage (NCBI taxonomy): Eukaryota > Metazoa > Arthropoda > Arachnida > Araneae > Macrothelidae > Macrothele > Macrothele yani. The sequence goes on along the minus strand of CM077021.1, from coordinate 122,286 downwards.
TACATCACTGCCTTTTAAAGTACACATATATATACTGATGTGCATTCATTGAAAAATCAGTATGTATTGGAAGTTTCAAAATGATCATGGCTGGCTCATTTTTATGACTGTTCTGTAACTGGAAAGACCATGTACTTATAATTAGGTATTCTGTTTTACACAAAAATAGGATCTCATACCATCTTTTAGATCTGAGACAGCTTATACACCCTAAATTCATTTTTTTCATATTTAAGGATAATTTTTTAGCAGTGCCTTGTTTTTATCTGTGGATCTTGAGTTTCAGAAATTCTTACTTCTTGTCTACCATGTATATTTTATCATTTTATTAGGCAAAGCGACAAATATGAGCCCAAATGATATCTAGTGTCCGCATATCGGTTTGATTTTCGACGTACTACAGTGTTGCACCGTAACATACGTACACTGAGGCTCAAATTTATAACCTAGTCGCCCAAATTTTCGGCACAAATTGATCCTGATAGAATCATTGATTTACTTAGGGGTTCTTTGTTGTGTTTTGTAATGCAAAAAAAGTAGTGGTTACCTTCATTTTTAACTTTTATGATTTTCCAGTTTTTCTCCACTCAGTTATAAGAAGCCACAATTCAAAGACGTGAAGTATTGTTAAGTGAAAATCATTCATACCAATTCCTTGTTCTTAATTTCTGCTCTTCTTTTTCTCTGATTCCGTTCCTTCAAAATAATGTATTTACTGCCCTCTTTCCGATAACACGTTTACATGAAAGGATTCTCGACATTCATGGATACTCTATTTCAAGTTGAAGTGCACTTGTTGGCGATTGTTAAGGAACAACCGCATTTTAGAGTAAAACAACAAATAGATGAAGCTCGTGGGGCAAAGGTAAAAATAGAAACGATTCAGAGGCCATGAATTTATTATGCAACCTGAAGAACAGACAATTAAACAAATACAAATGTAACAAATGCAAGATATACAATGTGAGCTTCCGAATGGTTTGATTCGATGACAAAAACAAAAGCTTTAAACAATATTGACTATCAACAACGTATCGTCAGTAGGGGTATGACTTCCTCGGACCGCAATACATGTATTACACCTGTTGGGCATGCTTAGAATGAGAGAATTTAAAAGTTATGTTGGGATTTTGTCCCATCCCTCTTTCAATGCCATCTCCAGCTCCTGGTGACTCTGAGATGGCGGTGATCGCAATGCAATAAGCCTTCTAAGAGCGTTCCATGCGTGCTTTATCGGATTTAGGTCGGGCGAGTATGCAGGCCAATCCATTCCGTAAATATTCTCGCTCTGCAGTACTTCAGATAATTGTGTCGTTCTGAGAGGTCTGGCATTTTCATCCATGAAGATGAAGCTAGGACCCACTGCGCCACGGAACAAGCGAACATGGCTTTCTAAGACTTCTCTGCAATATCTGTCGCCTTTGACAGTCGCTCCGTTAAACACATGCTGCGACGTTCTTCCATTCATCATTATGCCGGCCCACACTAGGACTCCAGGGCCACCATAACTGAGCTGTTCACGGATGTTGTGAGGTTGAAAGTGTTCCACGCTCTCTCTACAGCAGCTGATGTCCTGAGTCACTCGATCAACTGAAACAACTCTCATCGGAGAACATCACTGTGGACCAACTCTGACTGTCCCACTCTCTATGTACTTTACACCACCTTAACCGGGTAGTGCGATGCTGGGAAGACAACTTGACACATTTCACAGGCTTTCGGGTATACAATTGGATCATTTTCAATCGTCGACTGATTGTTCTACTCGACACCTGGGTTCCAGTGGTAGCACGTAGACTTGCAGCGAGTTGTGCTGGTGTAGCACTCCTATTTCGTCGAGCCATGAGGGATACATATCGGTCGTCTTGTGCTGATGTTGTCCTTCTACGACCTCCATCATGCATCCGGAGTCCTGTTCCTCTGGTTTCCACAGTTTTTATTTCAAACGCGATGTGACGCTTTACGCTACACCCATGTCTCGAGCAATTGCTGTTACTCTTTGTCCCGCCTCGAGTCGTCCAACGACCCTTCCACCGTCATAAGCATTTATATGACAACGATGAGACATTTCAAATCCAATGAAACAAAATCAGCCAGTCACCAACGAAATTTCGTTGCAAGAATAATAAGCCGTCGTCGTGACTTTTACGACGGTCTGACTTGGAGGGAGTGTTAGCCCTTAAATTTACAGCCCGGTAGTCCATTTATATCTGAGGTTGGATAGACGCACTACGTAGCACCATCTGTCGGCTTTTGCCCATATTTATAGTGTGCCCCATTGATGTTTCACTCTAAAATGACGTTCCTTAGCAATTGTCAACCAGTGTACTAATTTTTTTCTCTTAAGATTACGATCGATGAGCTGTTAGTTAAGAACGCCATAGGTGGCGCCACATTGTAAAGTCTCAGATGATACCGATTTATTTTTGTATATTCGATGTGGAATTTGGGAATCGATTTCGTGCTCATAATAACAACAAATGAAAACCTATTAAAGGTGCAAAATTTCTAAATAAAATTAAAGGAAAATAATAATAATAATAATAATAAAGAACAAATAAACTGTAATAATAATAATAATAATAATGATAGGTATAATAAGACCATATGCAATAATGATAAGGAACGAAGGTGACGCGACATATAATTACGAAAGTACGGAGTTGGCGTCCTTTATCCATCCAATTTGTTAGTGGTTTACGGTCCGTGAACTTAACACTCTGTTTGCTTGTTTGTTGGTGGTGTTTGGAATCAAAATTCCCTCCCATTTTCTTTTTTCGAGGGATGGGAGCTTTAAGCGCTAGTATACGATTTCCTGCACGATGGGGGTGGCAAATACGTTGCCAGACCTTGGTATGTCGCTAAAGAAGTGAAATGGTGGTAAGAAACCAATCTGATATTTTCTTCACATTCAGTTATACATCTTTATTTCATGAGAAGCCGTCATTTTTAACGAAAGACCTTTAGATATTTCTGCATGATAAAAAATGTGCAAACGGTCAGCGGAGTTTTTAACAAAGGGTTCGGTGTAAATTTAACAAACGGTTCGCACGAACAGGAGTGAACGGCTCCAACAAATCCATGAAGCACTTGTGTGTCATTTACAAGCTGATGATGTTAGGATATGTATTACAGGAAGGTTTTATCATAAAGATGAGCACCTTGGGTTCACTGATACAAGGTGTTACAAATGTTGGTCGAGGGAAACGTATAGGCCCTATAAATATAAAACAAACATTAATAGAAAGAGCAACTTAATTTTTTGCGTCCTAAATGAGTTCAACATGTGCCCCTTTTGTAGCGCTGCAGACGTTTAAATTGCATTCGATCTGTTCCCCTACATTCTTCATCAGGTCCAAAAGAATTATGGCAATTACTTCTGCTATGCGAACCTTGAAGTGGTCAATGGTTGTTGGCAGTGGTATAGCATAAACTTTATCTGTAATGAAGTCCCACAGGAAGAATTGTAGCTGCAGCGTTATCGCTGATTGACATGGGAGGAATTCCAGCATGGAGAAGCCCTTTTCTCGCTGACCCGCCAGTTACCTTCTTGGATGCAAGCTAGCTTACAACAGTGCTGCAAGAAAATTGTTTGAGTTGCTCTTGCAAACTTGGGTGACCCCATAATGATCTGTTCACAATTACTTTTTGTTATCCAAAAGAGCTTTTGTAATCACCTTGTATCTCTAATAAAGGCTGTTATAGTATGAATATTATCTGAAATGTCTTAAATGGTTTTCTTTTCTGATTGGAATTGTCCGTCTTGTTTCCGTCATGGTAATATTTTGAATTGTTGTCTTGCAGGTATTGATGCTGAAACCGTTTACAGTGTACGAGATGTAACACAGAGGAACTTGATTGGCGAACCTACTTTGAGATCCCAGGTGTCTTTGCCCAAAGATATGTGTATAGCGCTTTCTCAGGATGTCAATGGCAGCTTCTTTTCATCTAAATCTCTGGATGAAGGAACGCAAACTGATCATAAAAACTGGCGAAGTATTCTAGCCCGAAGAGTACTGAAAACCACAAAAGCCCCCGGATGTCAATTATGCGATTGTACTTCAACGGAGGATCACGTGCCGAAAACAGTTTGCCAACCCTGTGTAATCCAGAGACCAAGATTACCATTCACAGTATGTAAAGAGTGTACTGTTCCAAGATATGTGGAAGCACTTGTGTCTTTTCTGTCACATTTGGCCTCTTAAAGGTATTAGAACAAACATTTTTGCCTCCAATATTTGGGGATTCAATGACTTGTCGGCCATCTCTGTGTGATCGTTCCAGTTTGTATTTTGAGTGCATTAATTTCAGGGATCTGCTCTAAATTTTCTCTCTAACGTATCTTCAATTTCGTTCAGTCATTCTAATGTTCTCATAAACGCAAGCTTTTCAGCATTATAGCCATCAATATTTAATATGTCAACGAATGAAATTTCACTGAAGTATAAAGAAATAAAAGAATGCATTGTTGTCAACTTCGAAACATTACAAAAAATAAAAGTTTTAATTTTCTCACACGACTTTTGTTTGCTTGGAAGCCAAACTCGTTTGTAAATCATACAACTTTTCTGTAATTTTCTTCCCATTAAACACTAGCGTTGTTTAGACAGTACCTTAGAATCCAAAAGTGACTAGTGCTTCCATGATTTTTGCAAGGAATAAAGGTCTCAGCGAAAGCTCACATAAACGAATTCCCCGTGTATTTACTAATAATTTTATAAATCGCCCATTTTCTTTCTGCACCTCAGTTAAAGAACAATGCCGTCTTATGCACGATTTCAAAATTTTAATATTAAAAAATATATACAAGTTAAAATATACACATTAGACCTTTCGAGTTTACAATAAACTCATCCTCAGATGTAATAAAATGCACAAACACAAGCGACAAGGTGTTAGTTATATATACCATGATAGTCACGTCACGAGTGATGTGTGTCCAAAAAAGGGGATCAAGGCATGTGCGGAAATAATTGGTCAATCTCAATTTCTGGAGACTCGTGATGTTTTTCCCGGTGCATTAACTGTTTCCTAGGGACTGGGATAGTACAATGAGAATTTTCATTGCAGCAAAGATGACTGTATTTATAAATCAACAAACTTTCTGTGAAAAGAATAATAGAACGAAGTCTAGGGGTATTCAGTATGATTTATAAAAGAATAGTAGAACGAAGTCTAGGAGTATTCAGTATAATTTATACTGAATACCCCTAGACTTCGTTCTACTATTCTTTTCGCAGAAAGTTCATTGATTTATAAATACAGTCATCTTTACTGAAATAAAGATTCTCCTTTTACTATCCCCTCCCTTGGAAATAGTTAATGGACCGGGAAAAACATCCCGAGTCTCCAGAAATTGGGATTGAATAATTATTTCCGCACATGCGTTAAACCTCTTCTTTTGGGCATACGTCACTTGCGACACGACTGTGATGGTATATATAACACCTTGTCGCTTGTGTTTGTGCTTTCTATTACATCTGAGGATGAGTTTATTGTAAACTCAAAAGGTCTAATGTGTATATTTTAACCTGTATATATTTTTTAATATTAAAATTTTAAAACGGTGCGTAAGACGGCATTGTTTTTTTAACTTAGATCATTTTAGCACGAAAATTTCATATTTTCTGGTTCATTCTGCACGCTTTTTGCACAAGTATTTCAGCACCCTTAATACATACAGTACCTTAGGTCTTTCTATGAAAAACTTCAGATTATGGAAACAAGGTTCATGTGTGTTGCCTGTTTTCCCTTAAAAAGACCTTTTCTGTTGTAAAATATGTCTTCCCTGTGAAGAAAACTAGCTTCAAAAATGTACGGTCACTGTGCTCGCAGTTATATTTCCAGATGCTATAAAACCGTCATAGCTAATATCATTTTACTGAAATTACATCATTGTAGCATCTACAAAGAAAATTACTTAAAAAAACGTGCATTTTCTATACTTGTACCCTAGTGATTCATTTCTTTTTTTTCTGCAGTAAATTCAATTATTTTGAAATATTTTTCAAAACGGAGAATTCTCAGGTACTTATTTATTATGCCATTTGCTTCCCATAAAATTCTAATAACTCAAGGTTTCTATAAAGTAAAAATTGATTATTACTTAGCTTTTACAACCAAAGTAGGAGTGCAAAATGTAGTTTCACGATTCATGGGGAATATTCCAGACCTCTCTTTCCTTTTCTTTCTTTTTACCATAATTAAAGAAAAAAAAACTAGTGAAAAATGCTGGAAACCTTTTTTGAAATGTTTTCATGACAAAATATTTTCAAATATTTTCAAATGATTTTTTCATGCTTCCAATTTTCAAGTCTCAGCTAGCTTTTAGTCTTTATTTCTGTTTTACTTTTACTTTCTGTCAAGACAGAAGTTTATCAAATGTGATTATTTCGAGAAGAAATATCGATTGTATAGATGAAAACTTTTATAATAAAAATGAGCTTCTCTGCCATCACATTTATCTAAATAAATCATCTTTCAAAATTATTCGATTAACCCCTTCTTAGAAGCCATGGGCTACAACATATTTTCTGCAATTTTGTTATGTATAACACAAGCTCTTTCAATCACAAAGTCTTTAGACATTCCATTAAACGTAGTTCATATAATGTATGTTAAAATCACTACGACGTTTGTAAGCTGGATGGTTCTATTAAAATCTGTACTTTCTTGTCTTTTTCATTGAAAAAATAATATCTATTGTAGGTATTATTAATTAGCATAGGTTAATATTTGCATAAACCATTACCATCTGATAAATGCAAAACATTCTACTTATTTATTTTTCGAGAAAACTCTTTCTGTTTAATATTAACCACTTCATTATTTTAAGTTTTAGATATTTTAATATTTCCTTTTCTTAACCGCAGAAAATTCCGTAAATTTTGCGTTTTCAGTGGAATAGCCTCATTTGTGATCCTTTTCATTTTAGAGCACGGATATTCATTTACATAGATTGGTTTGTTTACTTTCATGCCCCATACCAGTTCACTGCAATGTAATTCCTTTAGCTTTCCTTTTCCATATAATCTCTCTTCTAATTTTTCTTTTAAAACCTCACTGTGATATTTTTCTCCAGTACTATAGCTCGAATTATTTTCTCATGAAGGATATCAACATTGCTGTTAATTAAATTCACATTGGAAAATTGTACAACATTTTACGTTACTTCTGCTGGAAGTCAGAGGTCTCCAAAAGCCATCTCAGAAAGGTACCCTTGAATCTTTTCTTTTTTCTTCCTTTGTATTTCACAAATAGAAAACCAGATTATTTGACTTGTATCTTCTAGTTTCATCTGGAATTCTATTTTCAATGTAACGCTGAAACATTTCAATCTAGTACGTGGTTCTCTGTGATTTGCCCTAAGATTCATCTTCCATCGGCGAACTGAAATTTACGACCTTTCAAAGAGCTGTTGCTGCTCCACTTTTTCTGATTAGTGACATATTAATGCGTTGTTATGGGTTAATTCTTATTTTATTTCATTTCTGTGAACAGTTTCATGAACTGCTCTTCAAATAGAATGAAATTTCGATTATCCAAAGGTCATTATTATTCTTAGTCATGAATATCCTAATTGTACTTGTTTTTATTTCCCTGTTATTTTTCAATTGTTTTACTAAATAATTTGAATAATTTGGCATAAAATTCAAGCAAGAAATGGTAAGAAATTTTCTCTTTTAAAAGTTCATTTTCCCTATTTCAGAGGGAACGAGACTACTACCAAAGACGCACTTTAGATATACATACATAGGCATTAAGCATTTTGTTTCATAACAAATTAGCTACTGTATTTCGATATTTTAGCTGTGTGACACACCATGGCTTTTTAGTTTGTTAATTAATCTACAGTCTAAGGTTTTCTGTTTCATATTACGTTTTTTCAGGAATTTGTGTGCTTTCTTCTGGTAATTCTGTGACGATATCATTTGAAATATCACTAAGTAGTCACTGGAGCATAACTTTTATGTGAGCAATTTGGGATTGCGATCTTCAAAATACATGTGCACCATTTGCTTTCCAGATTTTCAGTAGTATCCCGCACCCCACCCCCATGAGAGTCTCAAAGTAGGTGGATTTTCTGTTATCAATTTAGGGCCACTGAATCCTGGAAAAAGAAAGCCGGTTCTGTAAGAATAAACACAATGTTTATCTCGGGCCCAAGGTTCGAACCGAGCCCCAGCAGTAGGTGCGGTAAAAATGCAGATGATGCACCATTACGCGACACGAAACAATGTTGGTTCCAATAATAGCATGTTTTACTTCAAGTGTTTAGCGCCTTAAGTATTCCTGGCGTATTTTTCTTTTCTCTACCACGTTTTTCCTATGAATTATAAAGGAAAATTTCTTGTATTACTGGGTAACCAATACTGGGTAACCAAGAGGTTAAGCGGTTAAGATCTCATTTCGAAGACTAACTTCGAACCCAACGAGACATGCTTTATGCGTCCATTTTTATGTCCTTAGTTTTTTCTATTCTAAGAAACCAGTGACTATAAATTAAATGTGAGCGACGCAAGATAGGCATGACTGGCCATAGAATCTACATACCATTGACATTTTTTCACCTCACATTTACCTTTTCTACAATAAATTGATTTGTTTTTTTTTTGTTTTTTTTATTGGAGGTTTAACGACCACCGTGAGCAACTCAATGGGCTATAAGCAGTCGCCCGTCCCTAATTTAGGGTCACTGGTTCCAGGGAAGGGAGAGAGCCAGTGCCGTAAGACAAACACAGCATCCATGCCTGACCGGGATTCGAACCCGGACCCCTTACGGACGAATGATCAGAGGCCAACGCCTTAGACCACTGCGCCACCGAGGCGGCTGAATTGATTTTTTCGTCATTCATTAATACAGAGTGATTATAGCATGTGCTTCCTCTGTCAGTACTTTCAATGTTTCGTTATGCGTCAATTCCTTGCATTTCCCATTCTTATCTGCATACAAATAAAATAAAGCATGAGATCTAGATTACATCAATCCTGCCCATCTGTCTGCAAAAACAATGTATCCGCTTCAAATTCTTTCTGCGTCGGATAGAAGAAAACGTAGACAAGAATGGAAACATCCTGTTCTTCCGTACATCTCTTAGGCTGTCTGTTTTTCTCTCTGCAGAAATGATGTCTCCGTTTCTAAAGGCCAGATAGGAGAAACTCCTTGCCTGATAAAAGAAAACATATGAAAAAGATTTGAGATATATCTACACTTCAGTTTACCCGTTAGTCAAACAGTCCGACTAACAGATGCATAGACAGTCGGATAACTCACAAATTTGTTAAATACTTTGCTCTATTAGATGCAGAAAAAATTTCTTCAGTGCGACTTTTGGAAACGGAGGTATTTCTTTCAACAGTTTGCAAGACAGACAGACAGAAAAAACGGGCAAATCTCGAGCTTGTTATGTAAGTAAGATTTAGAAACGTGGCGAAATGATGCGAAACCTCGAAGTTCTGATACACCTTCTATACACAAGCCCAAATTATTCAATACATTGGTACGGCGAATATACGAGTATAGTACCTCTAGCTGGATTGAAAAAAATAGAATACCATCACAGAGAAACAATTAATCACCAAAGTCTTATTACGGCTTCTAACGTTGTTGTAGGCAAGAAAAAGTACTTCCTCTTAAATCAGAAATAAACAAAGAAAAGTGACAGCTCAAAATTAACTTTCGGCTAGATACCACCCATTTAGATGACGAACACATAAATCCGGTTAGTAGGTTCTAAAAACACTGCTTTCCACATCGAATACCATTAACGAAGTTTCAAAAATGTTTTAAAAACAGTTTTATTGAATATTCACAAGGTAAACGTACTAACTTGATTTAACAACTTAAGTTCAGTAATTGCAACTTGAAACTTGATTTAACAACTTCAGTTCAGTAACTGCAACTTGAAACTTGATTTAACAACTTCAGTTCAGTAATTGCAACTTGAAACTTGATTTAACAACTTCAGTTCAGTAATTGCAACTTGAAACTTGATTTAACAACTTCAGTTCAGTACTTACAAAGCTTTCGAACTAAAATGTGGCACATTGAGTAATTACAAAATATTTTTTAACTAAAATGTGGCACATTGATTTTTAGAACTGGGATTTTACAATCAAATTGCCAAGTTTTGAGTTTGGTTTTTGCGACTATCTTAAATCATCTAACTTCGTAAAGCAACATTTATCCATATTTTGGTTTGCGTGTCGGTTCTGCGTATAATGAGTGCTCCTCATGAAAATGTGCATTCTGAAACAGTAACGTACATATTCGGTAGATGCATTTATCTAAGCTTCAATAATGCAATAGGTAAAGCATATTTCTATTCTTTGGTACTGTATCTGTAATTTTGTATTCCTGGGTGGAACTTCAGTCAGTAGCCTTTTCTGTTTAAACTTACCCAAATACCTCTGTTAAAGGTACTAGACGGACAAACATTTCTAACAAGATATCATTCTTCTCTGTATTTACTTGATGTGTTTAATCCAACGTTCCGATGCATTCTTCTTTGCAAAATGTACTGCAAAGAAAAATTCAGTTGTTGATCTCAATGCATATTTCTTAATTACCAGCATTTTTCTCTTCATTATGTAACCTCTTCCTTTTTGCATGATTTCTCTGTGAGTAATTGAACAGTTGTTAAAACAAAAAAAATCACATACATTGCTCAGCTGAAAGTCCGAAGTAGGACTTTGACGCCCCGACCCTGCGAGAACGTAGAGCCGTTATACGCAAATAAGCTCTGTGATTTACGTAAACATGTGATTGAAACTGATTACGCACTTCTGAAAAATATGTAAACTCTGTCCTAAGTCCGCACGTTACTGATCACTTTTCGTTGTATATCTCTATATTGCACTGGTGTCCAAGGAAAGCCATAGCGGGAAAATAATCCAAAGTGCTCAATGAGATGTGACCATGTTCACATGACATACGCAAATATGCACGAGAAACAAATTCCTTCAGCAAAATTTGCATATCAATGAGCAAAATAGTGTCCAGTATGTAAATTGAGCTACATACTTAAAGACAACGTGTAAGAAGCGTTCGGGTGGCTGCAGATGCTTTCCCTATGTCTCATACACGTTTATTCGGCGCTGAACGGTGGTGAGTGATGGGACGACTAGAAGCAGGTCAGTCTCAGGCCTAGGTCGCAAGGGTCTTTAATGTTTGACCCCAGACTGGTCTCACGATTATGTCAGCATGCACGAGGGCGTGGCCAAGGTCTTCCAAGGCGTACGACATCAAAGGTCCTATATAGCTCGATAATTGTCTTCGGAGCTATCCGCTACCACCGGGACATCGGTATCAAAACAAACGATATATCGAAGGCTTAATGCAGTTCGCCTTTATGCCAGGAGATCCATGGTTTGTGTCCAATTAATTGAATCTCAAAGGAGAGCTCGCTTGAAGTGGTGCAGGATGTTTCATTCCTGGATCCCCGGCGAGTGGACCGCTGTTCTTTTTACAGACGAGTCGATATTCATTCTACAAACGTATTCTCGTCGGCATTTCACCTGGAGGGAACAGAGATCCCGTAATGATCCTGCAAACGTCTGCGAACGAGACTCCGAAGGCGGTGGTCTGTTCGTGTGGGGTGGCGTTATGTTCAACGGCTGCACACCACTCCACTTGTTCGCAAGAGAAAATATGAGTGCTGAGCACTATAGGGACGTGATCGTAGTGATCTATGTCAGACATTTTTGGGGGTAGTTGTTTGTCCTCAGCTCCTTCTGATGGATGAAAACACTCGCCTGTATAGGGCCCAGCTTGCCCATGGTTTCCTGCAGAGCGAGGAAATTCGGAGTACGGACTGGACAGCTAGATCTCTGGACCTGAACTCTAAATAGCATGCCTGGGATGCTCAGGGACAACATATAGCAGCTCTACAGCTCCCTCCTAGAACCCTTTCCAAGCTACACACCACCTTTATCGGGAAATGGAATTCTTAATTTCCAGAATTGATCAACAACCTGGTGATTGGTATATATCATCGGTGTGACAGTTGTGTGCTCGTACGAGGAGATCCCATTCCTTATTAAGATATTTTTAGGTTACATTCTTAAAACTTGGAGGCATTTGTGGATGTGACCCTGTATACGCAAAATGTATGCATATTTGTCTGTTGCAGAAATCATGACTGTCTCTCTTTACATGCCAAATGTATGTGCCTGCTGTAGCGTGTTTCCCTTTTTATCACTGCGAATGCCTTGCGGACTTGAATTTTGGACACCAGTGGAGATTGATTCTGACTTTTGTTTCAGCTGATTAACCAAACCATTAAAGTGTTTAAATCAGTGTCATACCGAGGTATGAGAATAAGTAGCTCGTCTTCGCTATCGTGATAACACTAGAAATATTACATGAAGTCTGAGAAAAAACTCAGGTTAAATGTTTTAAACATAACACGCCACAGTCGCTATGAGTCTCAAAACACATAAATACTAGGATTCTACCGAGAGAAGTACTGCCTACAGATCTGTAATATGCATAAAAATATGCGTGTCCTCATGTACTTTGTAAAATACCCTCATCGTCAAAAAAAAAAAAAGTTGCACCCAGAAGGACGTGTCGGATTGCAATGCTATTCGGGAGGAAAGTAAAGGTTACCAGGAACAATAAATGATTAAACATTGAGACTGATGTGGGCAATATTTATTGAGCTACACGCCAATAAGCATTGCCTCTCAGTATGGCGTCGGGCCACCATGTTTGCTCACACAGCATGCAAGATGTCTTGGCATGGAGTTGTACAGGTTCCTAATGGTGTCCTGCGATAAGCCATGCCATGCAGCTAGAATCTTCTCACGCAGTTCCTGCAGATTGTGTGGTAGGGGTGGAGTGTGGGTAGCGCGTCCAATAGCATACCACACATTTTCAATCGGCGATAGGTCTGGCGATGCGGCTGGCCATGGCAGAGTGTCAGTGCCTAGAAGGCAAGCTCACGAGACAGTAGCAGTATGCGGACGAACGTTGCCCTGTTGGAAAATCGCACCGGAGTGAGCGTTCAGAAAAGGTAGGGCCACTGGTTGCAGGACCTCATTAACGTAACGTTTGGTTGTCAAAGTGCCTGTAATGAACACCAAAGGTGATCTGGCATCGTAGACAATTGCACTCCACGCAAGACCTTCTGGACGTGTGACGCTCTACAATAACCCTTTCATCTTGGCGCTGACCACGGTACCTGCACACACGGATTCGTTGGTCGTCTCCTCCACGACAAAAGCGGAACTCGTCACTGAAGATCATCCGCTGCTATTCTGAGTGGCTTCTTGACAGTCTGGCACGACACCATTGCAGTCTTTGGCGACGATGCAATGGTGTTAAGCGCAGTCGTCGTCAAGGTCTGCGTGCATGTATATCTACGTCGCGCAGCCGTCTGCCAGTGGCGCTGGCATTAATCGGACGATGCATGGAGGGCACCACTGCTCGCTGAATATCCGCAATTGTGGCTGTTGGGTCACTCCGTGCATGTTGGATAACCCGTCGGTACTCTCTATCTCTTACTGGTTCGTCTGGTATCCCAGACCCTTCCTGCCGCTGCTGCGTGCCTTGTTCTATCCACTGCCGCCAACAGCGTACTATGGGGATAACCGCACGACCCGTATAGCACGCAATACGGCTATAAGACCATCCCGCTTCCCGGAGCCCGACGACGCGGCCCCTGTCGAACTCCTCCCACTGCTTGAATTGCTTCCGAACTTTTCTCCGAGGCATACTTCACTTGCAAAGGATGCAACCAACAAAATAGCATGAATCAGAGTGGCAAGCGCGCGCAACGGGACGACCTTATATAGCCGGTCAAGCACAGCGCTACGACCCCTCCTTTCTTGCGTCACATGCGCGGCCGAGCGTGATACTTGAATCATTTGCATGTCTCACGATGTCAAACCTATCCACCAGGTTTCTTCCTTCTGGGTGCAGCTATTTTTTTGACGATGAGTGTGTGTAAATTGCGCGATCTTCTGTCTTTCATATAATATTTTTCCTCAGATCAGAGTAATGGATAGAAAGATGATATACAGAGCTGTCATCAATGTTTTGCGAAGGGGACTTCAAGAAGTTCCGATATTCATGCCAGGATGAATAAGATGCACGGTGAGCAGACAGTAGTTGTCAATGTGCGAAAGTGGGTAAAAAATTACCAAAGTAGGAAAAACCATCGATAGCGGATCACAAAATGGGAGGCAGTCAACTGTTGCCATTGATGACAACGGACGGATGATCTGTTTCGCAGTACAGGCACATAACTTTCCGTGCGATCGTCGATCACTTGCTTTGCTCTTCATAGTGAGCAGTTATCAGAAATTAAGGTGGTCGGTAATGAGTTATTCGTCAACAGACATCTGACTTGAAAACTGATAAGGCAATTGTAAATATGGGATGATCTGTAAAGCTGTTTCTCCCTTGCACCTCAGATTCAGTACTGTCGTACTTTTAGAGACAGTACCTTGAGACAATGATTGGACGACTTAAAAGTTCTCAAAGTCGTCTTGAAGATATGAATGAGACTCTTCATAAAATTTTCAAACAGGAATGGGTGCAAATAAGTATGTAACTAGAACTTTGCCGTCCAGTGACACTGTGGTATAAATGCTGGCATCTGATCATGTGTCTGAGTGGGCCCGGGTTCGATTCCCGATGAGGCATGGGTTGTGTACTTGTCTTGCGGCACTGACTCTCTCCCTTTCTTGAAACCAGTGGCCCCAAATTAAGCACGGGCGACAGCTTATAGCACTTAGAGTTGCCCACAGTGGTCGTTAAACCCTGAAACCAGAAAAAATAACTGGAACTTTCTCTACATTATAACAAAGACTTTATCATCTTACAATAATTACTTGCAGTACACCCTTCATATTAATCGTAAAATGCACTCCTACCCTGAAAATCTCCCTACCCATCAACCGAAAAACAATCGTAAACGTTGTAAAGCACATTTGTAAGTCATAGGTTCGTAGCGTTTTGGGGTGCAATGTTCAGTCCGGTACCACATGTTAACCACATATGGCTATTCTGAAAAATACAGTACTGCTTATAGCCCACTGAGTTGCTGACGGTGGTCGTTATACCTCCAAATTACAGTACCTCAGAGTCTATGGTCCTTCGCCAACGTTCAGCCAAAGATACGTACAATGCCGTTCGATACCAGACGGCCGGCTTGGATGCAAAAACTAAGTGATGCCATCTTTCACAGCCTCCAAGGAATGGAACTGTCTTCCGGCTAAGACGTGCACCATGGAACGAAACAGGTGAAGATCCGGCCTATAGGCTGGGTGCGGTAGGATTTCAACGCCATCCAAATCCTGAATTTTCTGGAGGACAATCCGTGACCTATGACATGGGGTTTTGTCGAATTGCAGGAGGACCTTCTTTCTGTTCACCATTGCGGGGTAGCGCTGGCGTAAAACTTTATATGCTTGTTGCAGGTGGTTGGCATACAGGTTCCCATCGATGGTCCGACCGTGTGGCACAAGCTCCCAGTGGACAGGACACTCGAAATTCCACCATACACACAACATTGTCTTCACTTTAAAACGCCCTCTTTGAGCCACTGCTTGAGCCACATCCCCTAGCCGCAGCCATTTGTTTCCGGTATCAGGATAACGTAGGAATACTCACTTTTTATCATTCGTTATGATTCTCCGCTAAAACCGGTCGCCACATAGATTTTGCGGAAATTCCCGACACAAAGTGACACGCTCCTCGGCTTGCTTTGGGCTTAACTCATGGGTAAACATTCGCGAACGTCTGGAGTGAAAACTGAGCTAGTTAGGTGACGAACGATGGTGGTTTGTGATGCATGATCCTCCTTTGCTAATCGTCGGGTGCTGGTCCCTGGGTGCTGTTCAAAAGATAGTGATGACTGGTCTCCCGCACTTCGATTTGTCAACGAACTCTGTGTCTCCGGACCGAAAGCATTGAAACCATTTTCTTGCTGTTGCAAGGTGCACTGTCCCCTCACCTTCTACACTAAAAATTTCCTTCGCGGCAGCTGTCGCGTCCAACCCTTTTCTACAATAATGGCGTAGGAGCGCACGAACAACACGTTTCTCCTCCGACGTTATCGTCTCGTATGACCGGCAAACACGTGTTGGGCCCGGCTCATGCCTACCTGTCGGAGCAGCGAAGCACGTCACCACCCACTCTGGCGTGGGACACATTCCTCCACCTCACTGCACATGTTCCACCTGTTCGGCGGAGCTTCTCCATCTGTACCGCGAAACGCTACGAACTTTTGACTCACCCTGGTACCATTGGCTGACAGTCTGCCCCTCAGAAATTTCCGGTGCATTGTTTCTTAGTAATCGAAAAAAGTCTATCAACATTGCCTTTGTTTTCGTCGGCTATGCCCAAATTTCTTTCGAGGAGGATAGATGGGTACCTGTTCCCTCAGCCCTTTGAATTTGGTTTGAGAGTCATACTCCGAGCACTGGGTTTCGTGTTCATCATCTATAGAGAGGAACAGAGTATGCCATCATTACGTGCAGTTCCAATAGGTCAAAACAAATTTGACAACAGATGTTTGTTACTCTTGCGTCGATGAATCTGTGATTAAAGTTTATTTTCTTTCGAAAAAAAACTTGCTTTTAAGGAAATTCAATTAAATCGGAAACACAATTTTTAATGCTAATAATTGATGTTGCCAATTTAATGCTGATAATATGATGCAATTCTTAATGCTATTAATATCAATTTTTAGTGCTAGTATTGGGCAATTTCGATTTAGTTCATTTTTGTGACCACGTTTTTTTATAAAAAGTGGAAGTTTATGACTTTTTTCCTTTTGTGGTTTAACGACCCCCAACCAGCATCGAATGCTTTAAAGTATATCTCTACCCTAATTTGAGTCGCCCTGTGGCGCAGTGGTCTAACTGCTGGTTTCTCATCATTCTTCCGAGAAGGTCCCGAATAAGGTATAGGTGCTACCTTTTTTTATCGCACTGGCTTCCTCCCCTCCCTTCCCTGGAACCCTGGAACCATTGACCCTAAATTAGGCACGTAAGGCTGCTAATAGCACTTAGAGTTGTTCACGGTGGTCGTTAAATCCAGAATAAAAAATAAGCGTGTCGTCACCTTGACATATGCATATGTAATTGCGCTAGAGGATGGGTTCCATTACGTGGTACTGTGTGAAAGATTCAGATATTCCGCAGCGACTTCTTCTTTTCATCTGTCTTGGAAATTTTCAATAAAATTGGTCTCATGATGATATTGTATCGTAACCTCTTTACACGACAAAAAATTCTCTTAATCCTTTTACCCGACTTGTAAGGAGATGAGATACGAAACTACCAAAAATCAGAATTTTTCGCAATTGTGACCGAAGTCTTTGATATTAGAGCCCATCAAAAGTTTCTCCCATCGGTAATGTACCCCCTCCGTCCCTTAAAAATGAATTTTTTGTAGTTGTAGCTCCTCGTGACACATACAGAAATAACTTGGTACAATTGAGAAATACTTAATCGAAATGATCAATGATGCAAATTTTGGAAATAATATTTGACTAACAGCAAACTAAGTTAGAAAAATAAGAATTTTGTGATGCTGTACTGCAGATGTTGCTCTGCTTTCCAATGAAAAGCCTTTGGAAGATCATTCGATCCGAATCTAGGGGATTTCAAACACTCAACTAGGGTTTAGAGCAATGAAAATTTTGTAACAAAGTAGTAGGTAAGTTATAACAATTCCAATTTATGATCATTTTTACTGTCAATATTCTCTTCTACTCCAACAATATCCACAAAATCCAAAGCTGCTGAAGTCTGTTTAAAAACTAGGGTTCTACATGAGCTGTACGAATAAGAGAACTTTCTTTAATTTTTACCAGCGCAATTTTGTAATTTGAAAATAGAAAGTAGTTTGCGTGTTTGCTTTTTTCATATACCGCCATTTAATGAGCAACTATAAAGACTATAGGCAGTTTGCCCATACATAATTATAGAGGAACCAGTGGCCCCAAATTAAATGGCCCCAGCACCATCGGACAGTCGCTCCACCCATGCCTCGTTCCTGCTGAATCTCGGATGAATGGTCAGAAGCCAACGCCTCAGACCATTTGTTCGCCAAAGCAGCCATTTTTTTCTTTGTCCATTCACCTTTCTGTGTAAACTTAATCACCAAGTTTTCGTCGAATGACCGTTCATGTATTATGGAGGGTAAATTGAAATGTTCCTTACGCGCTTCACAGGCAGCTGGGTGGCCGAAGAGAAAGGTTGTTAAACGCAACATTGTATTTCGAAATTCTGGATATAAAATTAAATTACACTTTTTTCTTTTGTTCGTGCTGTTGATATTCTTTTCAATAAAACACCGCAGTGACAATAGCACCTTGCCTTCTCCGTTGGATGCAACTGAGACAGCTTGAAGTCTATGTCAAAATCATATGAAAAATCAATTTGATTGCAAAGTGATTCACTACTGTTTCTAATCAGAAAAAATTCCAAACGGTCTTGTTTGAAATAAAACATTTCGTTGCACGAACACTTTGGTTAGTCTTCGTAAAATTTGAATAGATTCAGAAGACGCACTTATTCTATTCATTCCAACAACAATAACAAAACGGTCCCATTGTATGCAATAAAAAGCATTTTCATATTGCCATCCGGAAGACTAACTGGCATCAGAGACTATCACAAAGCAATCGAAAATAGTACCAGTCACACACACGTTAGCCACACCGTCAAGAAAACAATGTCCGTTTGGCTTGTATAAATGCTAACTAAACGACTAAAAATTGGAAGCAAAAGCTAAAAAGGCCAGCACATGTTTGGCTCATCTGATTTGTGTCTGCAAACAGAACTGGAAGATCTGTGCAGAAAAGGAACAAAAGTGTTAAACTGTATAAGAGATATCATCGATACAAAGTTTTAAATCGTGCAGCTGAATTTCAATTAATGCCCGAAGTCTTCTATTTTGAAAATTTTTAAATTGTGCAACATCTATAAGTAAAATAAAATGCACGTCGTCGGTGCAGAAATGACTTGTCCTGATTCGGTTTCATTCGTAAGGAGAAATTCAGTACAAGCTCCAGTTACTCCTGATTAAACCATGGTGGACATAATTGTACGTTTGTTAGTCTTCCTCGCGCAGTAGGTGTTGTAAGGATTATATGATTTGAGAACTCAATGTAATGATTATTCTTCAACATCGCAAAATGATCACAATTTTCCATTTCGGGAGGAAACTAAAAAAAGACAGTCGATGTTTTACACCAAACTGAAAAACTCAATGCTCGGGCGCTGAACAATGGGCTAATATGGCCTATGGGTTTGTTTCTGTAGTTAACCAATCATCCAAAAGAAATTTCTAATATTAGGTTAACGAAATTATATGACTCTGGGCGCTGTGAAATACGAAATCTGCTCTCCATTTTTCAGAACACCTGAATTTTGCCTAAACGGAAAGCAAACAGCACAGCTGCTGTATATAGATGAATTCGTTTTGAGCATGTAACGTATATTCTATTTTAACTTTCCTTTGAGTTTCTTTTCCTATGAAAATTTGAGTTCGTTCTCTTAGACATTTTCAAACCTTAACGTTATGTCTTTTCCCTCAAACGAGAATAATGTTGGCAGCATACTGAGGTCGGAACAAGTAACGTATGTGTGGCCGGTTAAGAACGATAGATAAAAAGGCAATGCAGCGGTTGTTTAGAGGGATTGATGATAGACGTGCTGTTATACTGCGATTGAATGTTAAATTTGAGTATGAGTATGGAGTACGAACCATGCAAACAAAATAAACGTACTTGTAAGTACTACAATTGTCCTCTTTCTTGTAATGCGTATGAGTACACAGAGGCGACTTTAGATCTTTTGAAGCCCAAGGCGCTAAAAGATTCGGAGACCCCTCCCCTTTCTTATCGCCTCAGAAATTTTCATCAGTTAGATTAACAAAAAAGAAAAACAAAGTAAAGTCAAGAAAAATGTTTTTACGCTTTTTAAAATGCCGTTCTATCTTCCTATTATCAGAACGCTTTGTAAGAAACAGTGCTAATGTAATCACTATGCCTGTCCGTGCACACCGAACTTTTTTTTTTTAGAGATATTTCAGAAATTATTTTTGCGGCTAATGGGAAATCAAAGGATATTAAATTTGGCACTTTGAATATCCCATATACTTCATGAATTTACCGCTAAGAGCTGTCAAAGTCGAAAATTCAAACAATTAAACTTCTATTGTGAATTTTTCAACTTACAGGGGGAAATAATAATAGGTTTAACTGTTCCTTCTCAAATACTTAATTTTTCCAATTCGTTAATTTCCTGCTAGAGGCGCTAAGTCCAAAGAATTTGGTTTTCACAGATTTTTCAAAAATTATTTTTGCAAATGATAGGACAGAAACATTAATTAGATTTTACCCATTTAAAATTTCACTACTAGTTCCTAAATTTCCCGCTATGAATTCTCAAAGTGGAAATTTAGTAAATTTTAACTTTACGCTACGAAGAAATAATTTCAGCTACAGCAAACGTTCTTTTTGAGTTTGTTACGTTAGGCAAAACTGATTACTTTAGCATCTTTTCAGTCGAAAGTTACTTGGCAATTTTGACGCTAAAGGCGCTGGAAATGGAATTTCTCTAAATTTATCAGTACATTGCGTGTGAATTGTCATAAAATTGGAATGCGTTTCACTTAGAAAACGTTCTCTTTCATTGCTTCAGCTTTGGAAAATCATCTTGTTTTTACGTTATGAGCAAATTAGTGGGCTACGAGCATGGTATCAAGCAAAAATGAAATACTTGCAGACACAGGCAACCGGAAAAGTCCTCCGCATTAAAAAATTTGGTTAAAATTCAATTTGTGCACAGTACTTCACTTGAAAAGGGTGGATGAGTTTTCATGGCGAACGATTTCTTAAATCGAAGAGATTAAATCCATCCTTGGCATTGACGAATGTCATGGACCAAGAAAGTTGGACAGTAAAAATTTCTTGAGTCAGTGCAGGAAAGCGAGAATGTGTTTCTTGAAAGCATTTTTTCTTATTATTTTCATCGGAAAATTGAGAAGGCCTGCATTTTTTTTATTCTGCCAAAAAGATGCGTGAGATTTTTTTTTATACTACACTGCAGTTATCGGAAACAAGCATAATAAGAATTAAATGCAAAAGATCCGGTTTTAAAATGGAAAAGTAAGAACTACAGCTTTTCAAAAAGAGTATCACTGAAACTTCTTTATTGCTTTTTCAAAAGTCAGTTTTATGTCGATTTAATGAATAGAAAAAGGGAAAATACTTGATAATTATCAGTATTCAACCAGGGGAGGAGAAAGTAATAAGGAAATGTTGTTGCTATACAATAAAAATTTCTTTTAACACTATTAAATTAGAAAAAGATAAATAGTATGATATTCTCGAATTTCTTTATTTTTCAGCTTAAATATTAACTTCTTTGGTTTAGGCTGGTTTAGGGAGATTAGGGCTGAGAAAGAACTTGATTACCCTACCCCAAAGGGAAAAAACGATTAACAGCAAATATCCCCGATCATCAGGACAGTTTCTATCACTTCTCATCGCAACTCAGGAGGGAAGGGAGAAAGGTTCCAACACATATGTTTTCCTTTGGCTGGATGTAGCATGAAACTAATTTATATAACAGCAGGCCAGTAAAGCACTCGCCTTAAACAATGAAAAGTATGGGAAACGTGAATTCTCCCTTCACTTAATACTAAAAGGAAGTCTAAATTGTTTTAACTGTTCCTTTCAATACAAGCACATCGATAAGAACTCGAAAATTCGGAGTATCAACAAAGCGAGAAAAAATATATGTTACTAATATGAGAAAGTAAAATATCAATTGACAATACAAATAAAGTTGTCGCTTTAAGGATCTATTTGTTTCGGTCCGTGGAAATCAAAACAAAACTGGCAATCCAATTGTGAGAGCGAGCGTGTTCATTTTATTATGTGGACACGCCCAAAATTATGTTTCCGTGGCGTCCACGTTATAGGCCCCCTCACAGCCAATAGAACTGCAAAGGTTCGTTCCTAAGAACTTGCCCAAAACTAAGATTGGGTGAACGGACAAGATCCTCCCCGCTTTACTGTTTAGTGAATATCTGCGAACCAGGAGGATGGATCGAGGCTGCAGAAAACTCCAGTAAGAACTACTAATGTCCACAAAGTAATGCAGAAAGACTTGATCAAACTTAATAAAATTTAATGAATTATATATGAGGTTTTCAAGTAAGCCAGTCCGCTGAAAAACGTTTTCCGTGGTTGTAAACCAAATGTCCTTGATCCAGTGGAAAAGTTCCTAATCGGCCAACGTAAAACTTGGCGCCTATTGTTTAACACGCTTCTATTGAACTCGAGAGAGAGTCTTTCTCGATAGAGATGAGACCAGTATCTCTCTGGATCTCCTATCCACTCGTTGTGTCAGGAATCTAATTCAGACCTTCACCTTCGTCGTTTCGCTAAGTTATCCTCTCCCGGATATTTGATGAAATCTGTGAGAGTCTCCGTTCCTGAGACCTGTATCACAATTATCTAAGTTATCCTATCCCGGATATTAGATGTAACTTGTGAGAGTCTCCGTTCCCGGGACCTGTATCACAAGTATTGCTGACTTAGAAAATAAAAGTTCCGCTACCGTTCAGTGTACGACTGAACCATCCCGGGCACGCTATACCTGGGTCCCAAACGCACTCGAAAACTTTCGAGTCACGTCTGCTCGAGTGTCTCCTGCTCCTCTCCGTTCCACGAAAACAGCCCGACTCCCTACTCGCTTGGCTCGCTTTCCCTCTTTCGCCTCCTCACCACGCGTACGTCACTTCCACTTCCTTGGTCCGAGGGCCTCCTACTCTTCCTCTCTCTGCTGGAAACCTACGCCATCGTGACCAGCGCTTTCGCTCCCCTCGTCGGTTAGACGCGCCTATCCTGTTGGCAGGTGTTTGGTCTTTCCACTGGATAGTCGGACCATTTTGATGTACCCCGTCGGCGACGTTCCCTAGACAGGCTTAACTTACCGCAAAAGATACAAACACTTTGAGCACAATACACTTTCTTGCATACATGCAATACTGATGGGCAGACGGCTAGACTTCTTGGCGTCTGCCCTCCGTTAAAAAATGTCCGGCGGATGCCATTAACTTAATGGTTGATCTTTACCTTACTCGAGAAAGGTGTCTGCCTTTCTGAGTGTGAGAATTACCGGCTTCCTTTGTAGCATCCAAATAACTTTAAGAAATGTTCTAGAACTACCCGATGTTCTTTGTCTACATTCCAAGTTCCGTTAAAACAAATACATATATGGATGCTCTCATCATACGTCCACATAACACAAATTAATTTTGGTATTACATTATAAACATAATGTCCTTATTACTAGTTCATTAGCGTATGACTTCCTGATTATAGAGGCATAATGTTCAATTAATTATTTGTCGTGCATAGATAATGTTCCCGCTCTCACACCAATTATAGGTTTTTTGGGGCCTCTCCAGCTCTGGGGCCCTAGGGCACGCCTAGTCGGAAGTCCGCCATTGTGAGTACCTGCTAATATTACATTCACTTCAGCACACATAACGTAATTACTGACGTAAGGACTAAGTTGCAGAGGAAAGACAAATTACGTTATACGCACATGGTATCCAACGCTTGCTAGAATTGTTTTTGTTTAAAGATCGGTTCTAGAGAACAGTTTTTCTTTATTAAAAGACATTTAAACATACTTGCTTACATGTGGTGCATTAAATTTAGCTTAAACTTTTGAACCTGAATGAGATACAGACTTCGCTACTTTCCGTATTTCCCCACTTTCATTCACTCACACTTTCTGTGTTAAACAGATAGAAATTTATCGTAGTTTTACTTATTTTGAAATTGTAAATTACAATACATTCTGCACTAAAAATGCTTCAATATGGAAATAATTGGAAATTTGAACTCGGAAATTATGTTTTACGTGGAAGAAAAATAAAAAAATGGTCGAAGGATGTTGGTTGGTAAATGTGAAGCTTTTGTTTTGGAATATATATATATATATATCACTGTGAACTAGTGAAAATAGTGAAAAAAGCAATTGAAAACAACCAAAGCCTAAAGATAGCAAAGGGACATCTCAGTAAGGGAAGAAAACAGATTATGGCTCTGAGAAAAGAAGATGGTTCTGTAACAAGAGATAGATGCGAAATTTTGACAAGAGTGAAAGATTTCTACTCCAAATTTAATGAAAGGGATGATACATGTACTCCAGACATCATGAAAGGTACCAGTACCAGAGTATCTCCAGTCCTCCCAGCAGACGTTGCACATGCAATTAAGAACATGAAGCGGGGAAAGCTCCAGGAGAAGATGGAATTACTGTAGACATCATACAAGAAGCAAGTGCAGAAATCGAAACAGTACTCGCCCAAATTTTCACTCGATCCTGCTACATAAAAAAGGTGACATTGAGGATCTCAGGAACTACAGACATATCAGCCTCCTATCAGTGATTTATAAAATCTTCACTAAAGTTCTTTCACACCGCTTGAAGGTAACACTGGACATGGCTCAACCGAGAGAACAAGCTGGATTCAGGAGTGGCTACAGCACAATAGATCATATCCACGTACTGAGAGAACTAATTGAAAGAGCGAGGGAATATGAACTTCCATTGTGCATGGCTTTTATCGATTATGAAAAAGCCTTTGATTCGGTGAAACCATCAGCAGTTACAATGGCTCTGAAATCCTGCGGTATTGAAGATGCATACATTAATATTATTAATAACATCTATGAAAATGCAAGTGCAAAGATGCGGCTATTTGATAATACAGCACCCATAAAAATTAGAAAGGAAGTGAGACAAGGTGACGCTATATCTCCCAAACTCTTTAATGCCAGCCACTTTGGAAAATGTCTTTCAATCGCTAAACTGGGAAAACAAAAAAGGATACAGATTAATGGAGATTATCTAACTCACCTTCGTTTTGCTGATAACATAGTCATTTTTGCAACTACCCAATCAGAGCTGCAGAGTATGATCCAGGGACTTGCTGACAAGAGTAAAGAAGTGGGATTAAAAATGAACTTTCAGAAGACAAAAGTGATGTTCAATGCTTTTACAAGAAATGAAGATTTATCGATTGATGGAGAAAAGCTGGAGATAACAGACACGTATGTTTATCTTGGACAGCAGATATCAAGTGAGGGTCACATTGATGAAGAAATTAATCAACGAACAAAACTTGCCTGGAGAGTGCCATTATGTCTTAAAAGAAAAGTGTTTGATCAATGCATCCTTCCAGTGCTTACACATGGTGCAGAGACGTGGACCTTAACTAAAAGAGACATACAAAGGCTGCAGACAACTCAAAGTAGCATGGAGAGGTGCATGCTTGGTGTAACCAGGAGAGATAAGAAGAGGAACTCGTGGATCCGAAAAATGACAAGAGTGGAAGACATCAGGATCAGAGTTAAAACCCTGAAATGGCAATGGGCTGGACATACTGCCAGAAGGACAGACCATCGATGGACAGCCGAAATTTTAGATTGGATTCCAAGGGACAGAAAAAGACCCAGAAGAAGACCACATGTGAGATGGGTGGATGAAATTCGAAAGTATGCGGGAGTAACATGGAGGAGACTGGCACAAGACAGACCGTTGTGGAAGAAACTTGGGGAGACCTTCATCCAGCAGTGGATTGATAATGGTTGACAATGACAATGATGATGATAATGATGATGATAATGATGATGATGATGATGATGATTTATATATCAACATCAAACCATCATCATCATCAGTATCAACCCTTATCAATCCACTGCTGGATGAAGGTCTCCCCAAGTTTCTTCTACAACAGTCTGAGCCAGCCACCTACATGTCACTCTCGTATGCTTTCAATTTTTATCCAAGGAATCTTCTTCTGGGTCTTTTCCTGTGCCTTGGAATCCAGTCTAAAATTTCGGTTGTCCATCAGTGACGACCTTCTGGCAACATATCCAGTCCATTGCCATTTCAGGGAATTTACTCTCATCATGATGTTTCCCCCTTTTGTCATTTTCCTTATCCACGAGTTCCTTTTCTTGTCTTTCCTGGTTACACCAAGCATGCATCTCTCCATGCTCTTTCAGTTGTCTGCAGTCTTTGTATGTCTTTTTTAGTTAAAGTCCACATCTCTACTCCGTACGTAAGCACTGAAAGAATGTGTACTAATTAACACTTTCCTTTTAAGACATAATGGCATATTGCTCTTGAAAATTGTACTGTTTCTTCAAAAACTTTCCAGCCAAGTATTATACGCCGATTAATTTATTCGGCAATGTGACCCTTGTTTGACATATGCTGTCCGATGTAAATGTAAGCACCGTTTATCTCCAGCTTTTTCCCATCAATCGATAAATCTTCATTTCTTACAAAAGCTTTGTACATCAGTTTTGTCTTCTGAAAGTTTATTTTTAATTCCACTTCTTTATTCTTGTTCCTGGATCATACTCTGCAGTTCTGAAGGGGTAGTTGCAAAAATTGGCTACATAATCAATAAAACGAAGGTGAGTTAAATAATCTCCATTAATATTTATCCCTTTGTTATATATATATCATCATCATCATCATTGTCAACCATTATCAATCCACTGCTGGACGAAGGTCTCCCCAAGTTTCCTCCACAACGGTCTGTCTTGTGCCAGTCTCCTCCATGTCACCCCTGCATACTTTCGAATTTCATCCACCCATCTCCCATGTGGTCTTCTTCTGGGTCTTTTCCTGTCCCTTGGAATCCAATCTAAAATTTCGGCTGTCCATCGATGATCTGTCCTTCTGGCAGTATGTCCAGCCCATTGCCATTTCTGGGATTTAACTCTGATCATGATGTCTTCCACTCTTGTCATTTTTCGGATCCACGAGTTCCTCTTCTTATCTCTCCTGGTTACACCAAGTATGCACCTCTCCATGTCTCTTTGAGTTGTCTGCAGCCTTTGTATGTCTCTTTTAGTTAAGGTCCACGTCTCTGCACCATACGTAAGCACTGGAAGGATGCATTGATCAAACACTTTTCTTTTAAGACATAATGGCATATTGCTCTTGAAAATTATGCTGTTTCTTCCAAAAGCTCTCCAGGCAAGTTTTGTACGCCGATTAATTTCTTCATCAATATGACCCTCACTTGATATCTGCTGTCCAAGATAAACATACGTGTCTGTTATCTCCAGCTTTTCTCCATCAATCGATAAATCTTCATTTCTTGTAAAAGCATTGAACATCACTTTTGTCTTCTGAAAGTTCATTTTTAATCCCACTTCTTTACTCTTGTCAGCAAGTTCCTGGATCATACCCTGCAGCTCTGATGGGCTAGTTGCAAAAATGACTACGTCATCAGCAAAACGAAGGTGGGTTAGATAATCTCCATTAATCTTTATCCCCTTGTTTTCCCAGCTCAGCGACTGAAAAACACCCTCCAATGTGGCATTAAAGAGCTTCGGAGATATGGTGTCACCTTGTCTCACTCCCTTTCCAATTTTTATGTGTGTTGTATTTTCAAACAGCCTAATCTTTGCACTTGCATTTTCATAGATGTTATTAATAATATTAATGTATGCATCTTCAATACCGCAGGTTTTCAGAGCCATTGTAACTGCTGATGGTTTCACCGAATCAAAGGCTTTTTCATAATCGATAAAAGCCATGCACAATGGAAGCTCATATTCCCTCGCTCTTTCAATTAGTTCTCTCAGCACGTGGATATGATCTATTGTGCTGTAGCCACTCCTGAATCCAGCTTGTTCTCTCGGTTGAGCCATGTCCAGTGTTACCTTCAAGCGGTGTGAAAGAACTTTAGTGAAGATTTTATAAACTACTGATAGGAGGCTGATAGGTCTGTAGTTTCCGAGATCCTCAATGTCACCTTTCTTATGTAGCAGGATCATTGTAGCGGTGTTCCAATCCTCAGGAATCTTTCCTTCATTAAGGCATCGAGTGAAAATTTGGGCGAGTACTGTTTCGATTTCTCCACTTGCTTCTTGTATGATGTCTACAGTAATTCCATCTTCTCCTGGAGCTTTTCCTCGCTTCATGTTCTTGATTGCATGTGCAACTTCTGCTGGAAGGACTGGAAGAACTCTGGTACTGGTATCTTTCATGATGTCTGGAGTGCATATATCATCCCTTTCATATAATTTGGAGTAGAAATCTTTCACTCTTGTCAAAATTTCGCCTCTATTTCTTGTTACAGAACCATCTTCTTTTCTCAGTGCCATAATCTGTTTTCTTCCCTTACTGAGATGTCCCTTTGCTATCTTTAGGCTTTGGTTGTTTTCAATTGCTTTCCTCACTAGTTCACAGTTGAATTTTCTTACGTCTTCAGTGATACTTTTTCTTACTGTCTTGCATAGCTCTATATATTCCACTTTGGAAGTCACATCTTCTTTAGTTGTCCTCATCTCTCTTCTTTTTTGCATCAACATTTTGGTTTTTCCTGATAATTTGTTCACATGCAACTTGTTCTTAGACCCAGCTAATTTTGTTGCTGTTTCCATAAGAGCTTTGGTTACTTTTCTGTTAACTTCAGAGATGTCCGCTTCTTCCGATGTTAGGCCTTCTAAAGCAGAGAACCTGTTCTTCAGTTCTAACTTGAAGGTATTATGGTGTTTTTTAAGGTTGGTTATGTCAATAGATTTTGTTTGTCTTATGAGCTTGCCACGTTCAAGTTTAGTGTTGAGGTGCATCTTACATCTCACCAATCTATGGTCACTACCTGTGTTGAACTTGTTCAGCACACTGCAGTCTTCTATGACGAATTTTTTGTTACACATAATAAAATCAATTTCACTTGTCGTCCCATTTGGATGTCTCCATGTCCACTTCCTGTGTGGCTTTTTCTTGAAGAAGGAGTTCAAGATGAAAAACCCTTCTGCCTCTGCAAAGTCAGCGAGAGTATTTCCACGCTGATTTCTGTTGCCGTGACCGAATTTACCTACTGAAGTTTCATTCTGTTGCCGTTGCCCTATTTTTGCATTGAAATCTCCCATAATTATTTTCAAGTGCTGCTTACCTTTATTATTTAGATGACAAATTTCCTCATAAAATTCTTCAATTTCTTCTTCAGGATGACTTGTGGTGGGTGCATAAGTTTGAATAATCTGAGCTTGGTATCTTTTCGAGAGTTGGATAACAAGTCGTGCAGCTCTGTCAGAGGAACTTTCAACTTCTACAACTTTATCCTTCAGTTTCTTGTTTATTATAAATCCAACACCACTAGTTCTGCCAGTATCTGTCCCACGATAGTAGAAGAGATGTCCACTTTTCAGTTCGATGAGATCTTCTCCTTTTCTCCTTACCTCACTTAGCCCCACGATGTCCCACTTGATCCTTTGTAGTTCCTCTTCCAATTCAAGAAGCCTTGAATCAGAAGATAGGGAGCGTCCATTGTAAGTAGCCAAGGTCAGCATCAGATGGCAGCCTAGTCCGGTCCTCCGGGGATTCTTAGCACCCTCTGCCTTCATGTCGCACTGGCCGCTGCCTTGGCCAGGTACATTCCAGCTGCCGGAGACTGAGGGCCAAGATTTAAGTTGTGGAATCATTTTGGAGGGGTTTGGCCATAACTCACCACGCTGGCCAAGCGGGTTGGTGAGTGTGGGATAGAATTTCCTCTAATCCCGATGGTATAGTTATACCGCTATTGGCGGTCGTCAGAGCCCCTTTAGTGGGAACAGGATGCACCACGAGAAGGCGGGGTTGACATTTGTCAAGGAGAGGCTGTGATGTTACGCATCACCTGACCTTACATCCCATATATATATATATATATATATATATATATATATATGTAGTTATATGATTCAGCTGGGGCCAAGAATGCAACAAATTGGGTTTGATGCATCTTTGTTTGCTATGCGGCCTATGAAGCTGAAGAGAAGGAGTACCACCCGAAATGTGAAATTACCAACATCAAATTAAAGAAAACAAAACTGTTACATCTATTGCTCGGTTTTCGCACACGGCTAGAAATCCTAGAAATTTTCAAGATATGTTAGAGTGAACAGCGTCATCTCCTAACTTGCCACCCCGGTGGTCGAGTGGTCAAAGGATCTGGCGTTTTTCTAAAAGTTAGAGCTGGGGTCTTGTACAAGTTCCTGATGATGCAGGGATGGTGAGCATATCTCTCGGCGCTGGTTCTGAGCCCTCGTTAGAGCCAGCGAACTCAAATTAAGGTTTGTTTGTTTGTTTTTCTGGAATTAGGGCAACCATACCCAAGTCGTTGTGCTATAACAGTCGCCCGCGCCTAATTTACAGACGCTGATTAAGGGAAAGGTACAGAGCCAATGCCGTAAGACAAAGACACCACCTATGCCTCATCCGGAACACGAATCCGGGCCCCGTTCGGACGAATGATCAGAAACCAACGCTCAGATCACTGCGCCACCGGACGATTCAAATTAGTGTAAGTGTCGGGCGGTTCTTTAAAGCATTCAATGGGAGGTTATACCCCAAAAGCAAAAAAATTCCCTAACTTTCACTTTTTATGAAAAAAAAAACGTGGTCACAAAAATCAACTGAAACCAAATTGCTCAATACAACGTCATTAGTATTAAAAATTGTGTTTCCGATTTCATTCAATTTCATTAATATGCATTTTTTTCTTTACGAAAAAAAAAATTTAAGGTCGCAGTTTTGCATTGCAGAAAATACATAGCTGGCGGTTACTGTGAATAGAACAAATAAATAAATGACAAAGTTATAAAAAATATAAATTTCGGAAACGTTATTATCTGTTTATTTATCACAGGGTGATTTATTCTTTGCAGAACGAAACACTATATGCACGAGGCTAAACATTGCAAAAATTTACAATTTGTAATTACTGCGAACAGAACGAAGAAATAAAGAAATAAAAATCAAAGTCATTGCAGAGTAAACTTAAGAGAGAAATATCACTTTCGTTACACGCAAATCAAGCACTGTGCGGTGTTTTTAATCAATTATGTAAAATACCAGTAAGCTTAAATCTATTACTTCACTTCAGTACTTAACCTAATGGTACAGGACCCGAAGCTCTAGAGAAATGGAAATGAACTTATGACTTTGTCGTATAGATAATCTTCGTTTATTCAACTTGCCGTATTTATCACACACCATGACAGAAGCGCCGACTTTCACACATATTAATTAACAATCTTATTATCTTTCACCCTTCACACACAGAGTTTCGTCATTTTGTCTCCCGTGTTTACCTTTTGACCGACTGCCAGTGTTGCCATATCAATAGAAGCTATCGGGAGTTCAGATATGCGTTAAGTCCTGAAAGTCTAAACCAAGGATGAAAAAATTGCATAAGAGTTTGGAACAAAAGCGGAGAAATTCAAATAGGAATTTGCATCACAACTGACACAAAAACTCTATTGTGTAGCATAGTTTTCAGGAATTTCATTCAGTTTTACAATTTCATTTCATACGAATTTCATTTGCAATGTACGTTCATTTAAAATGCTGACAAGTGATAACTAATGGTTGCTCAGTGTTAGTTTACTAGAAACGGAATGTAAACTTTATTTCCTTTCCTTT
The DNA here is from genome assembly GCA_039090855.1 of Macrothele yani. Taxonomy (NCBI): domain Eukaryota; kingdom Metazoa; phylum Arthropoda; class Arachnida; order Araneae; family Macrothelidae; genus Macrothele; species Macrothele yani. The sequence continues at coordinate 90,801 of CM077021.1, read as the reverse complement.
TTTCTTTTGAAACGTACTTCATGAAATTGCTTCACGGAACTTTTAGGTATATGCTGTAAACGCATGCGTTTTAATTCATTTGGATTAGCTGTTCAAATATGCGCCTGTTTAGTCAGCATGACTTTTCAATTTATTAATATATTTTTCCTGAGCGATAATAGAGTGTCTTACTGTTACTTTTTTTTTCTCGTTTATAGTTCTACCTAACCGGTGAGCCTGAATACTTCTAATTTACACTGGGATGTCTGCCTCAACTTGGCAAGAAAAGCATTGAGATATCCTAACGGGACATCGGCGAAGAATGTTTTTTTTTTCAAGAATCATATTAATTGAAAATATTTTCTCACTTTTATGAGAAAATAGTTTGTCTTTGTGATGCCAAAAAGAATTTAATGTTTCGTTATAAAGATTTTTTGTACTCAAGTAAAGAGAAAATCTAGAAATTTTTAAATGTAAATAACCATCGCTTGATATGAATTCTTCGCAAACATCTTCCTAAACACTTTTCAATTTGCGTTTTAAAAAAAAATTACTGAAAGCACTAAATCTTTTAATAAATTATAAAATAAACTTAAGTATTCTTCATTTCTTTGTAGAGAGTAGATCAAATTTCTGAAATGTTTTTCAAGTTCTTTGTAGCTGTAATTCTTTAGTCAAAACTGTAATGGCATTGGAATTGTGATATATTCTCAAATGGAATTTGCGAGAAACAAAATCGAAGCTTCTAATAAAATATTAATTTTCCTGAGACTTGTAAGAAAAGGCTGGTATAGCAAGTTTTCTGAACATATTTCTCGGTTTAAATTCCTGCTAAGCATTAAAATGTTATGTCCTAAGAAGATCATAGAGCTTTTGCAGACATTTTACCTTAAAAGCAGAACTTGTGCCAAAATCTTACCTAAAAGATTTTACTGCAGCCATCAAATACATTCTAACACAGTCGAAACTGCAGATAAATAAATATCTGATATTTCGCTTAGACGAAGCGAAATATCTTGTGCATTTCAATTGTAAATATGCAACCTTATCAAAGTTTGTAAATCCTAGCGGTTTATCTTCACTCTCTGAGCGAACTAAATTACAAAATACATTCGCAATTGAGTTCCATCTAGATTCCACATTTCTTCTTTCTATACCAAGAACTTTTGTCAAATACGGGGTAAAACTACTAAAAAGAAAGAAAGAGGTACTAAATCCTACACCTGAGGTATGTACGTATTTTCAGGAAAAATCGAACAAAGATCGCTTATAATATTTTGGTTTTTATTTATTAAAAGAGAAGATATAGAGTTTGATGACATTCATTTTGCATTTCATTATTTATTGCAATATTTCAAAGGAAAAATCACAGTCCAAATAGTTTTTCTTTTGTCTACGTATTTTTTTTTTATTGATTGAAGGTTTAACGACCTCCGTGAGCAACTCAATGGGCTATAAGCAGTCGCCCGTCACTAATTTAGGGTCAGTGGTTCCAGGGAGGGGAGAGAGCCAGTGCCGTAAGACAAACACAACATCCATGCGTCACCGGGATTCGAACCCGGACCCCTTTCGGACGAATGATTAGAGGCCATCGCTTAGACCACTGCGCCACTGGCTGTCTATGTATAGATGTGATATTCTTTTTCAAGATTTCTTTTAAATTTTTCTGATACTTGCAGTTTGATAACTTCAAAAATATATTTAGCTTCTCAAAATACTTGAATTTAACTCTTAAAAATATTTGTACTTTTTTCGCATTCAAAATTTCTCCTTGAATAAAATCAGCACTTCGGGTAATCCTCCAAAAACGTAATAGTTTTATTTCCCAATCAATGTATTTCTGTTGAAATTTACTGAATTGTTTAAGTTTTAGTCCAGCCAATGAATTCCCGTTCATCATGGAAGACACACTTTGACAGCAACTTTAAGAATTAAATAAGGCTCCATATCTTTTCGAATCTTCTTCATTTGAGAAACATGGCTTAAAAAAGCTTTTGTTAACTTGCAGTACACCTTTTAAATTATGGGGAACTTATTTCGATTCCAGTGCTGCGTGCTTTCTAGCCTTGCCTTTTTCCTGCACTTTATCTAAGACAAGAAAATATTCAAGTAATATTTCCTGAGTATAATAGTATTACAATATGCATGTAGTATTACCGGTGTATAGTAAATTTAGAATATGCAAGAGGTATTACTGCCTTAGTATTACCGGTACCGGATCCTCATATAGATAACTGGTGCAAGACCTTTGATAAATAAAATAAAAAGATTTCATTAACATCACTTTAAGTTGTTGAATTAAAGGTATTTTATTCAGTGTCGATTAACTATGTAGAAGTATGGACCTTTTTTTTATTAAACGACAAGGAAAGCTGGGAAAATGAATTCTTTTAGATCATCACATACGCTAAAATTAGGAATACTGTTGTTTAATATGCACGCATATTGGCGTAACTTAAATATTCGGATCACAGGGATGAAACTAAGCATTTGGATCACGAACGGAGTTTGGTTAACTAAGCATAAAGGTTCTAGTGTTTTAAACAGAGTAGAAATCCTTTGTCCAGAAGGCAGTAATAAAAAATAGTCTTCGGAAATGGCCTCTGCGAAAGTTAAGACCGCACTCATAGCAAGGTAAAAGAGCAGACTGGTTGATTGTTTGATTATTTGAATTTGCTGTGACAGTTGCCTCAGGGAGCCAAGAAGAACAGCAATTTTTTTATTCATAAAGAATGAGTCATACAGCTTGCTACAGGCGACTGTGTGTTTGGTATTGTGAAGGATGACAGTATTTAAAGAAAAACTTAGCATTCTTAACACGTGACTCCCAAGAAACATTCTTCATTTTATTTAAAATTGCTCGAATAAAGAAATAAAAAAAAAGGATAAAAATAATCAGAAACAGATTTTGATAAAAAAAAAGAAAAGAAAAAAATACAACAAATCAGAGTTTGAATCTCTTCTGAAAAATTTCAGGCACTTTTTTTCAGGTTGTCCTTACCTCCTGTATTCTTGGCCAAATCGTAGTCATAAAGTAATCCGGACAATTTAAGTGTGGAAAGAACTCAATCAAACAGTTTTAGAAAAAATTCACCATTATCCGGTTCTGATATATTTCATTATGTTTCTATTATCTGTTTTTTTTTTTTTTTTTTTTTGTACGTTGTTTTTTTTTCTGCCATCATGTTCCAGTTTCAAAATCTGATCACCTAAAGCGGCGTAAAAAAGCATAAACTGAGTTTCACCGGTATCCTATCATGAAGTCATATTATCCAAAAATATGACTTCATAAGAGGAGACCGGTGGGTCTTTAATTTGATAAACTCTTATGTTTTGCCTACAAAAAGAAACAATCAACACATTTCAAATAACTTTAGGGAGAAGTAATGCATTGAAAACAAATTGAACTTCACAAAGTTAATCTAAAATAACGAAATATGAAGATGAGCTATTTATCTAACAGCAAATTTATGGGAACTCAGGGTTTTGAAACCAATTTGGCTAAAAGAGGAATGTTTGATCTGATTTTGGATAAAACTTAAAATGATTATTTTTCGTCTATGCATTTACATATGTCTAATTCATATAGAAACTGACTTCATTGTCGCCCTGCAATTTTAATCAACTTTAAAAGTAGAATTTGTGAGACACAGATTCAGTATACTTAAGTTCCCATATTCCTGAAACATGATAAGCAACTTATAAATTTGAACGGTTTCTAGAATATTTTATTTGAATAAACATTCCTTAAGCACAGTTTTTACTTACCACTCTTATTTCAATTTCTTTTCATAGACATTTTTTTGATAAAATGGCATAGGTCCCGGTGCACAAGTGGTTTGAGGCACGGACTTGGGATCAGACGTCAGAGATGGGCCAAGGATGGAGTCCTGGATGAGGCATGGGTGGTGCGCTTGTCCTACGGTGCTGGTTCTCTTCGTCCCCTGGAAACAGTGGCTCTAAATTAGGGACGGGATAATAACGTTTAGCCCTTAGAGTTGCTCATGGTGGTTATTAAATTAAAAAATTAAAAACAACACAAGAACCTGGTATATCAACTCACTCTACTCTTTCCTTAATTCATTAAACTACGACTCTTCATTTTTTAGCATTTACTAATTTCCAGCTTAACCATAAACGTTTTGAGAAAGCAACTGCAAATGATTTAATATCTCAGACAGGCCGGGCTTCAAATGGCAGATTATGGCCAGGGCCGGAGCAAGCATTTCTTATCTGGGAGGGCGAATCTCGAAATTACGCCTCGTTAAACCTCCAATAAAAAAAATTACGTCCTTTCGAGTTCAAAAAGTTCCCCACTTCTATCAAATCGTATGCAATTTTTACTTTCTCACACCTCCATTATAGGAAAATATTAAGGTTCTTCAAAAATCTCAATTCCGGTTTTTTATATAATTTAACTAAAAGTGTTAAAACTAGGTAGATACCCACGAGCTAACTGTTACAAAATACCAAGTAAAACACAAAAGTTATGCAAACATTAACGACACAGCACGCAGCAGAAATGCAGAATAAAACACAAAAGTGGCCAGAACGTGTGAGGCCACTCCGGTGGCGCAGTGGTCTAAGCTCTGGCTTCTGATCGAATGGTCCGTGATAGGTTCGGGTTCGAGTCCCGGTGAGGCATAGATTTTGTGTTTGTCTTGCGGTACTGGCTCTCTTCCTTCCCTGGAACAGTCGCACTAAATTAGGGACGGGCGACTGCTTATAGCCCATCGAGTTGCTCACGGGTGTCGTTAGACCTTCAATCAAAAAAAAAAGCAACATGTGAGTATTAGATAGTGAACCTAACAATACGAAGTTGCTTTTGGGGTAGGGCCTGGAAAAATTCCGTTCAAGGTTGTACTTCAACAGACCACAAATGACTAATTGGCTCTTCGTACGTACGGTGTATTTAGAAAAATCACGGAGGTTTTAATTAGCTCTTCATCCCTACGGTGGGTTAAAAAAAATCACATTGCTTCATATGCCTCCATCCGTTGTTTCGGACAATTCCTTTCACGCGAATGAGAGGTTCACACCTCACACTGTAGGTTACTTTGTACCCTGGTAAGGCACGTAGAATACTGTACGTGGCTAATTAAAGTATTATAAAAAGGAAAAGTTGAAGTATATGACTCACTTTTCAGTTACATTTTCAGTAAATTTATTCTCACGTTGTGCATTTCTATTTTCTTACTCCCCCCTCCCCCTCAGAGCATTAATTTACGCCCCTGATATGACCATTCTAGCCTGCCTTCTCTCCCCACCCGGTAGCTACGGCCCTGATTATGTCTTAGCCCAGGACTTTTCAAACTGGGCGTCGCGGGTTTTGGTCAAGGGAGTCGCCGTCGTGTCGCGCCGTTGGAATTACCTGAAAAGGCTGGACATGAGGGATTAATGGCAGCCACACATCCCCCCTTCAAAGAGAAAAGAAAACATTCCTAGAGATGCGTCCCCGTGTCCACCCGGGTGTCATGTGGCCTCTTCCAAGGATCAAAACAACGTGGGCAAAAGTAAAAGTGATTTGATTGGTTTCTGATGATTCAGTTAGCTTTGCAGAGAAGGCATCCTTTTGTTGCAGCACCGCGTGAAGACCGGACTCATTCTTTTGCTTACTGTTCGTGATAACGGATGTGTAGCGGTTTGTGAGCTTTCTGTATTTTTCCTATTTATGTACTTTATGTTTTAAGAACATGCAAGATGGATAAGTTTTTAAATGCTAGTAAAAAACGCGACGTTTCAGAAATGACAAACAGTTTAAAAGATGACAAGAAGCGAAAATACCGGAAGTATGACGAAAGCTACATAGATTTCGGATTCACGTGTACTGTTGTGGGAAATGAAGAACGTCCAGATTGTGTTATCTGTTTTAAAGTGCTAGCCGCTGAAAGTATGCTCCCCAATAAAATGAAACGCCATTTGGAAACAGTTCATGGAAGTTTGGTAAACAAACCGCGTAGGTATTTTTCATCTAAGTTGAAAGGAATGGCTGAGTAAAAGGCAACTTTCACTAAACAAGCTACAATCCCGACAAAGGCTCTTCTTTCATCCTACAAAGTTGGTTATCGAGTAGCAAAGAGCAGGAAACCACACACACTATTGCTGAAAGCCTCATTTTACCAGCTGCTATGGACATGGTTTCCATTATGGTAGAAGAATCCGCTGCAAAGCAACTGCTAAGTGTGCCATTATCAGATAGCACTGTTAGTCGTCGAATTCTCGATATGGATGACAATATTAATGACCAGTTAATTGAAAAACTAAAGGGCAAGGATTTTTCCATTCAATTGGATGAAGCCACTGATAGCCATAACGATGCGCATTTGATTTGTTATGTGAGATTTATGGATGGTGATGATAAATTTCACGAAGATCTACTTTTCTGAAAAAGTATAACATCTCATACAAAAGCATTAGACTTGTTTCGGGTAATAGATTCTTTTATGGCAGAAAATAGTGTAAACTGGGAAAATTGTGTAGGCGTATTCACAGACGGAGCCCGCTCTATGGCAAGTAGATTTGGGGGACTGAAGGCGCTCATTAAAAAAAAAGCTCCTCACGCCATGTGGACACATTGCATCATCCATAGGGAGGTTCTTGCTTCTAAGAACATCAGCCCTGTTCTACACGAAGCTTTACAGTCAATAATCGAAGTAGTAAACTTCATTAAAACTCGACCACTGAAGTCAAGATGTTTTGAACAAATGTGTGCAGATATGGGGGCTGAGCACAGATCTCTACTTTACTAATGCAAATCTCGCTGGCTTTCATGTGGAAATGTCTTGTCAAGAGTATCTGAACTTAGGAGGGAACTTCATTCTTATCTTCTTGACCAGAAATATTCCAAGAAGTTTGAAGACAGTGGCTTTCTTTCAAAGCTATCATATCTGTGTGATATTTTTGAAATGCTAAATTCATTAAATGTATACCTGCAAGGTAATGAGATCCACGTTTTGCTGCGAATGGACAAAATTTCTGCCTTCGAAAGAAAATTTGCAATGTGTAAGAAAAAAATGGAAGAGTTCTAAATGACTACTTTCCTACATTGCACACATTTAAATGAAAATGATTTAAAATTGAATGAAGCCGAGAAGTTAATGTTTTTTGATCATTTGTCGCAACTCATTGATCATTTAAAGAAGTACTTTCCAGAAGATGTTCAACAATGCAATTGGATCAGGGTTGATCCTCCCTTAACGTTCTCAACTGCAGAACAAGAACAATTTATTGATATCTCATCAAACTCCACATTGAAATCCGAGTTTATGTCATCTTCCCTACCAGAATTTTGGTCATCGATGAAGCAAAAGTAGAAAGTACCCTGAAGTAGTTAACAAGACTTTAAGAATTTTGATTCCCTTTGCATCATCGTATTAATGTGAAATGGGATTTTCTGCAGTGGCTGTCATCAAAACCAAGTACAGGCCCACAGTGAATGTCGAGAAGAGGATGAGAATTGCAGTTCCCAAACTGGTCCCGAGATTTTTTCATCTAATGCAGAAAAACAAGCTTATCCTTCCCACTGACACTGATTGATTTTGATGAAGAAAGAACAAGTTCATCCTCCCCACTGACACTGCTTGAATTGGACTGCTTGATATAATGAAGAAAAAACAAGCTCATCCTTCCCACTGAGACTGCTTGAATTTAATGAAGAAAGAAGAAGCTCGTCCTTCCCACTGACACTGCTTGATTTAAATGAATAAGAAACAAGCTCATCGTTCCCACTGACACTGCTTGATTTTAATGAATAAAAAGCAAGCAGTGTCAGTGGGAAGGATGAGCTTGTTTCTTATTCATTAAAATCAAGCAGTGTCAGTGGGAAGGATGAGCTTGTTTCTTATTCATTAAAATCAAGCAGTGTCAGTGGGAAGGATGAGCTTGTGTTTTCTTCATTAAAATCAAGCAGTGTCAGTGGATATAAGAAAAAATGCTTTGTGAATAACTTTTTAGCAGTGATGAAATTTACATTTAAAAGTACTGGCAATTTTAACGCTTTAGATGTTATTAATTAAATCCTAAGTAGCAAAAATTAATACCTTGCTATTTTGAATACTTCGTAAAACATTTTTATACTTCAGCAAATATCCATTTATAAAAATCGATAAGCTACTTATTCTTATACTTAAATTCATAACATCTATGACGAAGTAAATTTCTCCATCATCTTTGTCCACGCCGGCCATCGAAACCGGGTCCCCTCACTCCGGAGTAAGTAGTTCTCCCAACTGATATGCTCTCTGCCTTTATCTTATGTGCGTCCTGCGACACAACGAAAATTCAGCATATCTCAATTTTGTTTGAAACATTAGTTCGGAATATTGATATTATTTTAGGAAACGCTTTGTAAAGGGAAGAATAAATTAGCAAGTATTATTTGTTTCTAAAAATTACATGCAGTTTTAATTTGACCATAAACATGGCTGGAGAAATCGCAATTTTTTATCAATCATCGATGACGATGAATGAAATAACCGAAATGTTTTTTTAGCTTGCTTATATGTTTTATAAAATACATGACGCATTGAATTATGGATACCCACTACATTGCATGGAATGTCACATTAGGCAGCTAACTCACCTGGAATAATCGACTTCATACGAATTTCTAGTTTTACGAATCTCGCCATTGGGTGAACGGGAATTGCACGATTCCTACATCTAGACGAATGGATACTAGAAGGATCATGGCGTTGGATGATTTGGAATATGACGAGTAGTACTATTGAACAAATAGGTATTGAACCTCAGCCCTGTTTCTTGTTGGCTGCGGTATCGAACGAATCGTTACTGAGGATATTTTGCCTTTAGGATGAACTTCCCCCTTTAAACGGAATTGCATTGGAGTAATTGCCGCTGGACCATTTCCCACTGGGCGAACTATCCAGACGCCGTCTAACAGTTGTACCATCAAACATGTCCCATGAGCTGTCCTGACTGGACTTCCTGTTATAATCATTCCTGTAGAAAGTGACGTATAACTTTCGGGAAGCTCTTTTTTTTAATAACAGCAGTACCTGTTAAAGTTGATACACTTTTCTTCGATGGACTTTTTATAACGACAATCATGCATTTTATCTTCCTGTTCGAACTTTACACTACAATCATACCTGTTTGACTTCGTATGAAGCTCCTAGTTGGACTGTCTCTGAGAATCATATATGTTTGACTTCGTATGAAGCTCCTAGTTGGACTGTCTCTGAGAATCATACCTGTTTAAGCTGGTATATACCTCTTAATTGAACTACCGGTAGCAGCAATTACTCTTCACTCTTTCAGTTGAACAGTGTATGGTAACCAACTGTTTAAACTGATTTACCGCTCTAAGCTTAACTTTCCGTCTTAGCCATACCTCTTGAGGACTATACCTGGTTGAGCCTTCCCTGGTTGTTATATCTGTGTGAGTTGATACACTCCTGGTCCGACTTTCTGCAATAGTCATACCTGTTTAGCATTATGTACATCTTCCAGTTAGACTTTCCGCGACAACCATACATGCTTAAATTGAGATACACTTTTTGGTTGGATTGGACTTTTTTCTATAATCATACCTGTTGGTACTTTGTAATATCCAGAACAGATTAAATTGGCATACAGCTCTCGGATGCATTGTCACTCCTATTTAATTCATGTACAAGTTTGGATTAACATACTCGTATAGATGATGGGGTAATGCATTAATAATTATTGGATGTAATAAAGATACGTGGACGAAAATTTAGGGTCTAAATTTATAATGCGTATGTCTACTTGAACGGGAGAAATTTAAAGAGCTTCTAGTTGAATGAAAGCCTTATTCAGTTTGCCTAAAGGATCTAACGATCTGTTTCCTTCATGCATTTTCCACTTCTGATATAAAAGAAGATGTAAATTCTAGAGTGCAGTGGCGGTGGAACCGCCCGGGCCCGGTCAATACTTTCAGCCAAGATTTTTTTTTTTTTTTTTGGCATATGTGCGATTGTTGTGATGTGCCTTAGAAAGTTCTTCTACGTAAGTGGTTTGGTGGTCCTAATCCCCAACAAAGCTCCTTAGGCATTGTTTTTCTTCTGTTTGTTCCGGGAACCGGGCAAGGAGCGAGTGCACCACGATTCGAAATTTCGGGCCCGGTCAACGAACTTCACTTTCCGCCGCCCATGCTAGAGTGGGTGTATGTAGGAGTATTTGTTATATTTAAAATAAGTCAGTGATAAACGGAACTTTTCAGTTAAGACTGTGGCCCTTCTGCTGGCCAGTTGTTTACGTTCAATTTTATATGCGATAGGCCGTCGTTACATGCGCTTTTGATCAACGTTTCACAGGTATTTAGTTTTATATTTTGGTTTTTATCAGTATTTATGTCTGCGGACTTCTTTGCCAAAGAACATCAAATTTGGTTCACTAGCAAAGTGATTGAGATGATGAAGTTCCCTATAGAAACAGAATTTTTCAGAGATTTCTCATGTTCTCTCTGGTCTGTTATCATCTGTAAGATGTATAAACATTTCTTATCATTTACCAGTAGCGGTTTTTAATGTTCGTCAGTTACGTGCGTATTTCAGCATCTTGTGATCTAGTTATATTTTTCAGTTTTTGTTCACTTCTGGTAAACACATCTCTGTTTGAGATCTTTTATTGATTACGGCTTACCGATTCTTAAAAACACGGCTGGGTAAAGGAAAACAGAATGTTGGTAGAATTGAAATAAGTAAAAAGATTAGAAAATATATTTCTTTAGAGATGGCATTAGAAGTTACGTGAGCTTGGAGTTAGTGTTATTTTCTCGGAAAAGCAGTGAAGCAAAAGGACATGCTAATGAGAATCATTAGTCATAGAAAACCTCAAAAGTTAAGAAATATTTAGTCATAGAAAACCTCAAAAGTTACAAACCGATAAAGGAACTGAATTCAAAAACAGTGTGTTCCAAAAATTCTTGAAGAAACATGACGTTCATTTTTTCACAACAAACAACGAAACAAAAGCTTGCATAGCAGAAAGGTTTAATCGAACGTTAAAAACTCACATGTGGAGATTTTTTACAAGTAGGAATATATTTAAATACATAGACGTACTTGATGATTTGGTTCAAGGTTATAACAACAGCGTTTATCGCAGCATTAAAATGAAGCCAATAGATGTAAACGCAAATAACCAGAAAGAAGTATGGAACAATTTGTACAAAGATTGCAAGTGGAACATTCCATCCTATAAATTTCAAGTGGATGATTATGTGCGCATTGTTAAAAGTAAATTGATGTTTGAAAAGGACTATGAATCAAACTGGACAGATGAAATATTTGTCGTTTCTCAATGTTTACCTCGATCTCCTCCTGTTTATAAATTGAAAGATTTGTTAAATGAAGAAATTGAGGTAACCTTTTATGCGGAGGAATTGCAGAAAGTAAAATTAAATGATTCATTCATAGTTGAAAAAATATTTAAAAAACGGAAGCGGAAAGGAAAAGTTAAGTATTTTGTGAAATTTAAAGACTATCCCAATAAATTCAACGCATGGATCCCCACTGAGCACTTATTCTCACTATAAAAGGATATGAGTACAACCTTTACCTCTCACATTCAAGATGAGTTTCTATCTAACGCTTCCAAGCGACAGCTCTCTCAGCTATTTTTCGGACAATAAAATATCTCACTTCTTTACACGACTACCAACTCCAATCGATCTGACTGGCGACTGGGAAGTTGGACTAGTTGAATTAATATACCCTCACAGTTGGTTTAATATAAATTCCAAATTCAATCATCTCGAATATGATTCAGGTTCAGGTCTTCTGAAGCCAGCAAAAATACCTCTGGGTTATTATGAGTCAATTTCTGATGTCGTGAAGGCCATATCTCCACATTTGAACAAAAAGATTTTCATGCATTTCAATAAAGCTTCACGAAAGATTAAATTCACACTTGTTCCAGGAGTCCAGTTAAAACTTCATTCCGGAATTGCGGAAGTTTTAGGATTGGAACCGAATTTGTTTGCAGCAAAAGACAACGAACGTACTGTCAACGGAAATTTCATAGCAGATCTAAACGCTCCATTTTCTTTGTTGTATGTTTACAGTGACATAGTTGAACCCCAATTAGTCGGAGACATACATGCTCCATTGTTGCGCATTGTAAAAGTTTCTGGGGTTGATGGAGAGATGGTTAACGCGCACTATGATAGGTCACATTATTTGCCACTATCTCGAAAAAACTTTCAGAATATTGAAATCGTTATAAGAAATCACACAGGTCAGTTGGTACCATTTGAACGTGGGAAAGCGATTGTTAAACTTCATTTTCGTCTCAAACACTTGTAATCAAAATGTATCGTCCTTATCAGTGTTGTGTAAAATCATTAGAAGAATACTACATCAATCAAACTGGCAATGGGTTAACATATTACCAAGGCATTTCATTGCAAAAGGGATATGGTTTAGGAATTTTGTTTCGCACCTTATTCAGAGCTGCAGTACCTTTACTTAAGCAAGGTGCTAAAACGTTGGGCAAACAGGTATTGAGATCAGGAGTTGATTTAGCACAAGACTTCATACACGTAAAAGATGTTAAAACTGCAGCAAAACAAAGAGTTTATGAAGCTGGAAAAGTATTGACTGATAAAGCAGCCATCAAGGTGAAAAATATGCTGGGTGGATGCATTAAAAGGAAGAAATTGGCTAAAAAACCAGTCATTTCCTCGAAGAAGTTCAAGAGAAACACACGCGATATTTTTTATTCTTAAACTCGCTTTGTATTATTTTGAATGATGGCTTTGCAATAATTCTCCAGTATGTCTCAAATCTGAATTAGATTTGTTTGCATTGCCTCCTACACAAACGAGTATTGAGAAAGGGCAGTGGATTGAATTTCATCCTTTAGCCAATATTCAAGATGGAGAACCCATAGAATTCAACATCTCGGCAGGTGGCGAGGAATATATGGACTTGTCAATGACACAATTGTATGTAAAAGTGAAGATCGTGAAATCTAATGGTAATGTTTTACAAGACAAAGAATCTGTCGCTCCAATAAATTTATTTCTTCATTCCTTGTTTTCCCAGATTGATATTAGTTTAAACGATCGAATAATTTCATCCTCAAGTAATACATACCCATACAGAGCTTATATCGAAACTCTCTTGAATTATGGGGAAGAAGCAAAGAAATCCCTTCTCTCATCAGAATGTTTTTACAAAGATACTGCAGGTTGTTTACATGAATCAAACCCCACAGCCGCAACAGCGGCTAACAAGGGTTTGATTCAACGTTATGAATTAACGAAAACTAGCAAAACTCTGGATCTCATTGGAAATTTACATTGTGACATGTTTTATCAAAATAGATTGATGTTGAATTTAGTGGATTTGAAAATCAAACTCATTCGAAGTAAACCAGATTTTTGCCTCATCTCGTCAACCGTAAACCCTGACTATAAAGTACTTATATAACACGCATGGATTTTCATCAGAAAAGTAAAAGTCAACCCTGGAATTTCTATAGCCCATATAATGAATAAGCTCTTTCTACCAGCTACTAATGATAATAATGCTTTCCTACTGAGCTAAGTATAGTATGCTTCTGCTACTGAATGATATGCTTGTACTAAGCTTCAAATAGTGAATTCAAATGGTTGTTGTTACTAGTTAATTAAGAACATGAATAAAGTCTCCTGCTAGTAGTGTAGTAATAGTATTGAACAAACTTGTAACTGGTAGTAATGTTGTAGCAGTAATTAGGATGAATAAAGTCTTAACGCTGGTTGTTAATAGTAATAAACTAATGACATAAACCTAACAGCCAGACAGAGATCTGACAAAAACTATGAATTGAGAAAGACGTACTTACGACAAAGCTCTTTTATTATGTAACTCTTGATCATCCAAAGCACACACACAACTCGTTTCACAATAATGAAGAATCAAACTAATCACATAGAACGAAGCTCTCAATACAACAACAACAACAAACTCTCTCCTTCACAACAACAAACTCTATCCTTCACAACAACAAACTCTATCCTTCACAACAACAAACTCTCTCCTTCACAACAACAACGCTCTCTAGTATAACAACAAACGCTCTCCTTGGCTATCGTTGAACGCGCCTATTTATACTGGCTACCACCACGTCATGACTTACACTCATTGCCAGATCTCATTCAGCGGGTGAAATAATATTTCGTTCAGTAAGAAGATAATTTACATAGTAAAATAAAATAACCAGAGATAGATATACATACCAACTGTATCAGCAGCGAAGATTGCCTGGAGCTGCCTAACAGTAACAATTTTATTATTTTAATATCAAATTACGTTCGCATTATTCGTTGAATACATACCAACTGTATCAGCAGCGAAGATTACCTGGAGCTGCCTAACAGTAACAATTTTATTATTTTACCCCTAAGCACATAGATATATAAAAAAATTGGGATTAGTAGATGGACATAGAAGAAATATAAAAAAAAAAACACATATATACACAAAAAAGAATGCATAGGCCCACACGAAAAAAAAGAAATTCTGACACGCCAACTGGTCGTGCAGGAAAAACAACAAACTAAGAAAAGAACCTGTCCACGAGAACTTACTTATCTCGAGGACGCATAAAAACTCTAGTACGATAACGTTTTCCAGGCCTAATCGGACTGGTAAAATCAGGTGGCTTAGATCTTTTCAAGGACTTTAATGGATCTGGAACATCGGTCTGCTGTCGGTCAAGAAATCCCGGCGGCTGACGGGAACGGTCAGGAATGGCGGAAATCCGTCGGTCCGGAACGGCTGAAGCCCCGCACGGGGATAACTGGTTTTCCAGTTATTTGGGGAGCGGCGCCCCCACGGCCCGAGCTGACCTTGTGACTGGTCAACATCTGATGTCATGCCACCGCTTGTTTTTATTTCGGTGCTGTTGGAGTTTGCAGGGACGGCTGTTCATCCAGCTGTTGGGGAGTCGCGGCCCCACGATCCCGAGCTAGTCTTGTGTCTCGCTTTTTTGTTTTTATTTATTTTCTCCACTGGCTAGTTGCCCGTGTTGTTTACTCTACCTAATCGCTACCACGTTATGTACTAACACCCCGGTCTTGTTGTTTTGTTACCCTCCACCACTAACTGTTTTATATTAACCGCTCAGTTCGTAGGTTGCTGAGATTCCGTTTAGGTTCCCTTCCAGGATTTGTCTTCTTTGGATTTCTTTTTCCTTTTAGCTGGTTTGGGTGCTAGACCTACCTGCATGTTTGCCGCGTGCGGAGACCCGTGAGGCGGAAATGGGATGTCTGGCGGCTGAGGTCGCAGGAGACCGGAGCAGTGCCTCCTGTGTACCAACACTCCTCTTCGACCCCGGCTTCGCTGTAAACGGGAGGCTAGAGACTAACCCACCTCTAGTCAGAAGTCTTGTACCAAGTTGTGTACATGGCTTTAGCGGCTTTTTTGTCGTATAGCACGGCAGGGTAAGCCCGGGGGCTGTGGGATCATGCCAAAGGCGTTGGCATGACGGTACCCGGAGGCCGAAGTGTCCGCCGAGTGCGTGTGATCACAGCCAACGGACTATATCTGCAACGTATAAGCTCCAGAACTGTGTCCAGCGTCATTTTCTTGGCTTGCAGACCTCCAGTTCTCCCTTGTAGGGCTCGGTGGTGGGTGGAGTAGTCTGCAGACGAATCTTCCTCCTTTTTTCCATGGGTAATAACAAGAACAAAAACTCCAAATTTAAGTCACCTGAGAAAATGATAGTTGACAACGACTCTCCTTCGTCTTCTCAACCTACCAAGTCTCATACCCTTAAACGGTCTTTAGACCTTGACCTGGACCAAGAATGTGGAACCTCTTCTTCGGCAGCTGTACCAGTCGCTCCGAAGCGTCGTCTCCCCTTGATTGCTGTGACTACGCATGCTACACACTTACTTGTAGAATCCATCGATCCGCATGAGAGACTGTCCACCAGATCTCCCTTTTTCATTTCTAAAGCTTTGGACGCTGCGGTTGGCCCCTTGAAGTCTGTGAGGAAGCTTCGCTCTGGGGACCTGCTTGTCCAAACTTGCAGTGTTTCTCAGAGTAACACTTTTCTGCACCTCACTAGTCTTCAAGGCATTCCTGTAACAGTGACACCTCACCCGTTTCTTAACACCTCTCGGGGTGTTATTTCGGAGTTTGATCTCTTGCCATGCAGTGAAGACGAATTGGTGACTGAACTTGCTGATCAAGGTGTTATTGCTGCACGTCGTATGATGTTCCGGCGCGATGGTTCCTTGATTAAGTCTAAAAATGTAATCTTGACTTTTAACTCCCCGAAAGTTCCGACCGAAATCAAGGCTGGCTACTTGGTCTGTGGAGTTCGCCCGTACATTCCCAGTCCTCTGCGCTGTTTCAGGTGCCAGAGGTACGGGCATTCCCAACGTTTCTGTAAGAGTTCCGCTCGTTGCGCAAATTGTGGCTCCAGTGCACATGACGGGGATGGTTGCACTTCTGCGGCCTGCTGTGTTAACTGCGGTGAGGCCCATGCAGCTTACTCCCGCAACTGTATGAAATGGAAGGACGAGATGGAGATCCAGCGCCTCAAGACCCTGGAAGGCCTCTCGTACCCTGCTGCCAAGGCCAAGTTGGGTATACCCACCAACCGACAGCGTACTTTTGCCGCAGTAGTTCAGTCTCTGCCACAACCCGTGCAGCCCTTTGTTCCGCGCCCTGTAGCTCTCGCCGCACTTGCCAAGCGATCTACAGCTGAACAAGCGACACAGGTGGATTTCCCCGAGCTCCAGGTTTTTCGAATAGCTGAGTCTGCGCCTTCTCTTTTGAAGACGACCGACTCTTCCAGTTCCCAGCAGAAAGCCTGCACGTGCGGAAGACCCGGCCCTCAATCCGCAAAGGTGTGCAGTGTCCATCCAACTGTCGCGGTCCACCTGACCAACATTGCAACTGTCTCGGACTCAGCGAGGTCCCCACCCTCCACCAACATTATAGAGGAACATCGGGGGGAGGAGAGTGACAGTTCGTCCCCAGCCTCAACCAACATTGCAGAGGAACATGAGGGGGAGGATAGTGACAGTTCGTCCCCGCCCTCGGCCAGCATTGCATTGGAGTGTGTGGGGGAGGAGAGTGACAGTTCGGCCCCCTCCTGGTGACTCATCCTATGTGTAGTTGTGTTCGATTTCGTAATGTGTTTTATCATTCTCATTCCTCAGTTTTACTTAATCGGCTTGTTTCTCACCATTGTACCATGTTTTTCATACTGTTTGTTTCATTGTCTTTTTTGTCCCTTCCTTCGTACTCTTGGTTCGGTTTTACTTGGTCAGCCAGATTTTGCGATTTATGCCCCGTTTTTTAATTTTGTCTGTTTGTCTTGTGTCTGGCGCTCTTTGGCCAACCATGGCCCTTGCGCCAATAAAATCTAATAACCAACCAACCAACCGGAACGGCTGAAGTCTGTGGGTCCGGAAATCCCTGCGGCTGAGAAGAACGGTCAGGAACGGCTGAAGTCTGGCGGTCCGGAAATCCCTGCGGCTGAGAGGAACGGTCAGGAATGGATGAAGTCTGGCGGTCCGGAAATCCCTGCGGCTGAGAGGAACGGTCAGGAATGGCCGAAGTCTGGCGGTCCGGAAATCCCTGCGGCTGATAGGAACGGGCTCCCCCAGGCTTTTGATATGGAGTCCCTTTGTGCTGGGGCCCGTTGTGTCCTTCCAGTATTCTTTTGGACGGACGTGGCTCCGGCCACATAGTTTGCTTTCGCTTACGCCCTCGTGGCATGAGAGTAGCAGCAGGCATCGGCCCTGTTTGCCCTGATCGTAGGTTCCAGGGGCGAAACCCGGGCGGATGCAAGGATTTCTGCCTTCGTCGCTGTTGCGGCGAAGCAGATTGGGGAGACAAGTTACGTTTGCGCCCAGCTTTTGGTGGTTCTGGACGGTTTGTAATGTTGAAATTATTGTTCATAACTGATAAATCAGAAATGTCCGAAGCCTCTGAGTCGCTGCTGTAATTCAGTGGTCGTGCAGGGCGATGTTTATTTTTGCCTATAGGAATACTTTCTGACGAGGTATTCAAGGAAGTAGGAGCCTGCGTTGGTGCAGAGTTATCAGGAAACGGCGCAGCAATAGTCTTGGCAATGGTTGGAGGGAAAGGAACGATACTAGTATTCGAAGAACTTGATTCGAGCCTTGGTCTCGTGGGAGAATCAGGTTGCGTGTTTGGAAACCCGTCTGGAGGAGGGGAGGGTGAAGAAAAAATCACTGGAGATTCTTCAAAAATGTTTGTTGGTTCGTCCAAAATTTCTGGCGGTTGATCGTGAGATATAGACTCTTGAGTCTGTGGAACAGAAGGTTGAGTAGGGTTGATTATGAAATCGATATTTCGTTCATGATACTTGCGGCACTGAGCAACGTGTATGTATTGAAATTGATTGTCAGGTTTTTCAAGAACAATGTTATTTTCAAACACATTTGCCACCCGATATGGACCTTCGTAGCTGGGTGCAAATTTCTTCACTAAAGTATGCGAAACAGAAGACTGGAAGTGCGTTTCCACGAGAGTGAGATCTCCAACGACAAGATCCACGAGAGTGAGATCTCCAACGACAAGATCTGGTTCCCTACGCCTAGTATTATAATATCTTGCTTGAGCCGCTTGTGCTCCTAGCATTGCAACACGAGCTTTTTCTGCCATGATTCGTACTGATTGCGGAGTTGGTCGCTGGTTTAGTTCGTCGATAATCCCCGTTAAATTTTCAAAAGGTGTTTTAATTTTGCGACCCAGAAAAAGTTCTGCAGGAGTAATTTTAGTAGATTCGTGGACAGACGAGCGGAGGGCGAACGAAAAAAGCTCCAAATGGTCATCCCATCTTTCATGATGATCCATTACAAATGTAGCAATCATTTTCACTAGCGTGCGGTTAACGCGTTCCGCAGGATTACTCTGGGGATGATATCGGGAAATGAATTTATGTTTAATGTGTAGTCTCGCACACATTCTTTCAAAAATGTCAGAAATAAATTGAGGACCATTATCCGAAACTACTTTATTAGGTGCACCATATCTAGAGAATACTTCATTAACTAATACATTACAAATAACTTCTGCCGTAGCGGCTTTAATGGGAAAAACTTCAACCCATTTAGAAAAATTATCAGTTAGTACTAAAACGTAACGAGCTTTGTTTTTAACAGATAAAGGATAAGGTCCCATTAAATCTATTGAAATAATATCAAAAACATGAGAACTTGAACTAGATTTCAAGTGACCGGTCGGTCTTACATTACGGTAATTATTAATCTGACACAAGTGACATGATTGAACGTATGCGAGCACACTTTGGTACATGCCAGGCCAATAGGCAACATCCCGCAATTTACAACGGGTCTTGCGAATACCTAAATGGCCTGCAAGAGGTTTGTCATGAAATTCGTTTAAAAGGGCCATTCTAAGGGTTCGCGGAATACATGGGCGAAACTCTTCCCTAGTAGTCCTAGATTTCGTATAGTAAAGAAGACCCTCTATGACCTCAAAATGCTGTGACCTTCCAGCCAGAGAAGGATCACTTTGTAGGGGCGAACCCGCAAGCAAAAAATTATAGATATCCCCAAAATCTGGATCATTTATTAATTCTGCCATTATCTGCTCTCTGGATGTTATATCAGCTATTAGAAGTAAAGGCTGACATCCAGGAGTAGTTTCGGTGGGGACCCCACTAATCGGAACGCGAGACAATGCGTCCGGTAATTGATTCTTATGACCTGGCTGATACGAAATTTTGATATTGCTCTCTTGTAACTTCAGAGCCCACTTCATAAGTCTTTGAGATAGGTGCTTAGCAGAATTCAAATACTGAAGGGCAGAATGATCCGTAATTATGTTAACTGTCAATTCATTAAGATAACATTGAAATTTATTCAGCGCATACACAACAGCAAGACATTCACGTTCCGTAGCTGAATAATTGCGTTCAGCTTTGGCTAAAGTACGAGACGCAAAAGCTATTGGATGCCCAGCTTGTGACAAAGCGCAACCAAGACCAACTCCGGATGCATCAGTATAAATATCAAATTCCTTAGTATGATCCGGGAAAGCCAACACCGGAGGCTGAGTCAACGCAGACTTCAGTGTTTCAAAAGCAGCGTTAGCCTCAGGTGTCCAAACAAACTTCTTGTATTTACGTTTTAAAGCATACAATGGCTCACATATTTTAGCATAAGCGGGGACGAACTGCTGATACCATCCGGTCATTCCCAGAAAGCGTGATAGTTCTTTTGCTGTTTTAGGCCGAGGAAAGTCAACAATAGGCCTAATTTTTTCATTATCCGTAAATAAGCCGTGGGGAGTGATTTTCAACCCCAGATATACAATCTCGTCCCTCGCTATCTGGCATTTACTAGGTTTTAACGTCAAGCCAGCATTGTATATGAGTTGGAACACCTGTTTGAGCAGAGAAAGGTGCTCGTCAAAAGTCTCGGATGTAATAATAATGTCATCCAAATATACATGCACATGGGGACCCAGGACAGGTCTGAGAACCGTATCCATAAGCTTTTGGAAAGTAGCAGGTGCAGAAGCTAGTCCAAAGGGCATACGTAGGTATTCATAAGCCCCAAAAGGAGTCACAAAGCCTGTTTTATCGACAGAGTCCGGATGTACTGCCACCTCCCAATATCCACTCGCCAAATCCAAGGTTGACATCCATTTGGTTGACGACAGGTCATTTAAAATGTGCGACATGACAGGTAGTGGATAATTGATCGTTTTTGTGACTTGGTTGAGCTTGCGGAAATCTGTCACGAAACGAAATTCATTGGGTTGTTTCTTTGGAACCAAAAAGGCAGGAGCAGCCCAGGCGCTTGTTGATTCCCTGATTATGCCCTGTTTAATCATTTCAGAAATTTGACGTTGCATTTCCTGTTTCTTATGTGGAGCACAAGGGTAAGGTTTCGTTGCAATTGGTTTCGAACCATCAGTGTCAATGACATGATAAACCACCTGTGTGAAATCAGGTTGATCAGAAAATAAACCAGGGCTTTCCTGTAAAAGGAGAGAAAGCTGGTTTCGTTGCCTCTCATTCAATTGGTTACTCAATAACAAACTCGTTATATCTACAGGAACCGTAGGAATCATTTCGACAGGTTCCGGAAAGGAAATCACATGTTGTACGAAATTCAAAGTTATTTGAAACTTATGAATAAAGTCCATTCCCATTAGACATTTCACAGGTAGCTCGTCTATAAGCAGGAAAGAATGCGCAAAACGAGCTTTTCCCAGCCCTAGAGATAATGTGACAGTTCCTGTGATACTGAAGATTTCGTTATTTGCACCTCGCAAATACTGCGTCGCAGGCTGAACTAATATTGCAGGAAAATTGTCAGTGCAAAACTTTGTATTTAGGACTGATATTTCAGAACCAGTGTCGAACTTTGTCTCGACAGTAATATCTTCAATTGTCAAGAATACATCAGGCAACTGCGGAGTTTGAACAGTCACTAATACTGTTTTAGGGTCAAAATGCTATGTATCAGGAAGCAGGATCGACCCTTGGTCTACTTCCTTTGGAAGTTTAAAGGATTCCTGGTTGGATTATCATGCGGTCTGAAACCTCGACCCTGCCGGGTATCGGGAAAATTTTCACGATGAGGAAAACTGCGTGAAACCTGCGTCGGGAACTCCGCGTGTCTGTTGACATTTTCATATCTATTACTTCTGCCCTCAGCACGGGCAGAAAAATCATCATTGCCCTGAGCATGAAAACGTTCCGAATGCTGCGGAGTGGAACGGGGTCGAGCATACTGTGCATTTGTACGATATCCCGAAGATTGTTCAGAAACTCGCTGTTGGTTTGCCACTCTTCTGTGTATTGGAACGTATGAAGCTTGGGTGTGCACTTGCGTATGCTCGCGCTGAAAGTTATTATGCTCATTATGCCGCTGAGGGTTTTCGTAATAAGCCTCGCGGGGTGCCCGAGCATGGTGAGTGGAACCATGTTTGCCATGTCGCTCTTCATACGTGCGTATGAGGCGAAGGCATTCATGAATTGTGGCAGGGTGTCGAACCTCAAGAAAGTCTTGTAAAAATGGGTCGAGCTGCTGCAAGAGGGTATCCAACATGTCAACATGACTGGCATGTGGATCCCATAGGTTATATAAGCGTGTTGTTTCCAACGCAAATGCAACAGGGCTATCGTTGGGACCTTGCTGACGAGAAAAAAGCTGTTGTGCAAGGCTAGCTCGACTGAGGCCGAAAAAAAAGACCTCCAAAAATTCTGCACGGAAATTCTCATAATGAGAATCTGGGTTCGACACTCTCCACTGCCGATACCAGGTCTTAGCGGTATCCCTCAAGCAAGTGCCGACGATTTGGACTTTGCAGTCTTCAGGAATATTATATAGATCAAAATGATCTTCCAGATCTTCGAGGAACTTTAAGGATCCCTCCAAACCATTAAAATAAATTGTTCCTGCCTGCGGCAAGAAATGGGCAAGCATTCTGCTTCGCTGAGAGGATTGAACTCCCTCAGGTACGACCCGCGACTCAGAGTAATAGGAAGCTGGTGCATTACGAAAGTGTGAAGAATGCCTGGGTACGTGTAGATCATTCATATAAAAGTTAGAGAAACAGGCTTCTTGCAAATTGTCAAAAAAAACACCATTACCCTCGAAACTTGCCTTAGGGTGGAAAATTGAAGTGAACAAACTCTCTCCTTCACAACAACAACGCTCTCTAGTATAACAACAAACGCTCTCCTTGGCTATCGTTGAACGCGCCTATTTATACTGGCTACCACCACGACATGACTTACACTCATTGCCAGATCTCATTCAGCGGGTGAAATAATATTTCGTTCAGTAAGAAGATAATTTACATAGTAAAATAAAATAACCAGAGATAGTAAAATCAAAAGGAAAGTGAATATAGAGTATACGTTATACCCATGCTAAAGCACTTGAGCGAAGTTCAGCAAAATATCCCATCGATAGAATATTATGCAAAGTGTACTCTTTTCACAAGGAAGCATGTCATTCATGCAAGATAATGTATTCTTAGGTCAAATGCCAAAAAGATTGATTGTGACGTGTGTTGATAATGAAAACTTCAATGGAACTTATAAAACCAACCCCTTTGAATTCAAACATTATGATGTGAACTTTATAGCAGCATATATTGACGGACATCCTGTTCCACATAAGCCATTAGAACCAAACTTTGCTACAGAAAAGACTGTTCGCTCCTATTCTAGCTTATTTCAAGGAACTGAAAAACTCGGACAGGATCGAGGAATTAACATCACGAGAGATGAGTATCGCAAAGGTTATACATTGTACGCATTTGACTTAAGTCCTGATTTATGTGATGGTGGACATATGAATTTGATTCGTCAAGGAAACTTACGAATAGAAATCAAATTCGCTACAGTGTTAAGTAAAACAGTTTCAGTGTTGATTTACGCTGAGTTTCAAAATGTTATAGAAATAACAAAATCCAGAAGTATTATCTGCGATTTTTCAAACTGAAAAAATGAATAATATTCAAATTTGCGGAATTCTCAAACGTGATTCAGTGGTACATCGTATCTTCCTCGAGGTTTATAAATGTGATAGACTTCCCAAAACTATATCGAAGTTTCCGGCGTGTTTTCTTGCCAACACTGACCCCCACAATAAACCTGGAAAACACTGGCTGGCAATCTACATGCCCAACTCTAAGACACTAGAATTCTTCGACTCATATGGAAATCCACCAGATTTTTTGGAGGGCATATTAAGAGATTTTCTTCCAAGTTTCCTTCTGTTAGCTATAACGATGTACCTCTTCAAAGCCCTTTTACAACAGTGTGTGGACAATATTGCATTTTCTTCTTATATTCCAGATGTCGCGAAAAAAGTTTGAAATTCATTGTAAATTCCTTTAATTCAAAAAATGTTTCAAATGATGTACGTGTATACAATTTCGTGAAAAAAAAATTGACACTCTTGTAAAATTTAAATGATTTTTTCAAATAAAGGTGTATGTTTCATTTTTCGTGTTCTTGTTTTTTCTTTAAATTGTGTTGCGCTATTCACATAATATTCAGTCTTAATCATGGAAGCGCCTAGGTTGCATCATCCATTCACAGCTTTGATTGCTGGATCTACAGGAAGTGGAAAAACTCACTTTGTTTCGCGTCTCTTGAGGTGCATGAATGAAGTTATTCACCCAACTCCTACTAAAGTGATATGGTTTTACGGAGTCTATCAACCTCAGTACGATGAAATTCCGAATTTCATATTCATTGAAGGAATTCCCTCTAATTTTCAAGACTATCTGAGTGGAAATACTCTTTTTATTATAGACGATTTAATGACTGAGTGTTCAAACAACAAAAAAACCACACTTTTTTACTAGAGGGAGTCACCATTATAATTTGTCGGTTATGTTTATAACCCAAAATATTTTTCATAAAGGTAAAGAGATGCGAGAAATTTCTTTAAACTCGCATTACCTCTTTTTATTTAAATCTCGAAGAGATGTTAACCAGATTGTACACCTAGGACGACAGTTGTATCCTACAAAAATTAAATATTTTCAAGAAGCGTTTTTGGATGCAACCAAAGAAGCCTATTCTTACTTTCTTGTTGATTTGAGACCTGAAACCAAAGAAGATATGCGGTTGCGTACAAACATTTTACCCGGGGAAACACAAATTGTCTACCAACCCCGCTAATGAATTTGGCTTTCAAAATTGAAAATGTTTTCCTCCCCACCGCAACTATTATACATAGGTGAGAAAATAAAAAATCGAACCAAATCTTGCATTCGATTATTATTCAAGATGGCATTGTCGAAAGAGGACCTCCAATTTCTCCACGTTGTGAAAATGTGTCCGAAACAGCGGTTGAAAGAACTGTTGACGAAATGTTCGAATCGAAATCTGCGCTGCATCTGCGAATGTTGTCTAAATTTGTTAAAAGGTAATATTCCTATGCCAAGTACTCAAATCGACAAACTTCGTCGCCATAAGCACACGTTACGCGTTTTAGCAAAGAAGAAGACTCCTTTTTATGTTAAAAGAAAACTCCTTGTTCAAAGTGGTGGGTTTTTAAATGTACTGATTCCAGCAGCATTAAGCCTACTAACTTCAATACTATCAAAGTAATTATGGAATTTACTCGCAAAGTTGTGTTGGTTCCTCATGAGCAATTACTTCGTCATACCCCCTCAGATGAATTTTTAACTGAATTAGACAAAGAAATGAAAAATATTTTGTTGAGTAAGGAATCAGACGACGTAAAAATAAAACTATACAAACAAGTGTTAAATAAACGAATTCAAACAACTCTGTTTAATTCTCCGACAAATCCCCAACAAGACTTTGGGAAACATCAAACTAGTGGTTTGGATGTGAAAAAAACATCTGAAGAAGAAAGAGAAGCCGTTGAAAGAGATGCAGAACAAATGGAATTAAAAACGAAAAAGGATTTCGTTCAAGACCTAGTGTTGCTTACAGTTCCTCAGAACATAAAACGTTCGGCTCAAAATGTTCTAGATGTATTTAAAAGAAATGCAAATATTATATCTTGGTCACCCAAAGGTGAGCTTGTGTATCGCAGAAAATCAGTTAAGAAATCCAACATTGTAGATCTCGTTGATTCCATGCTAACTTCTCAGAGTGTTGTAAATATGCCAGGAGTCGAAGTGTTTGCGAAAGCTGTTAAAGAAATCAATCTACCTTTAAGGTATATGAAAAATAAAAAGATGTTCCATGTTGAAACACCTACTCAAAGTGGTAAAAGCATATCTGCGCGATGGAGTCCTTATTAAAAGTTATTTTCCTTGTATTTTGTGTACTGAGTGGTGTCTGTTTGTATGTAGATTTCACATTGCGATTGCTTTTAAAAATACTGCTAATTCTTATATTCATTCAATAAAGAGTTACTTTTTTCAATTTTAGTAGAAAACTTTCTTTTCTTGCATTTTATTCAAGAGTTTATGTTAGTGTTTAAATTATTATCGCGAAAAAAAAATATCTGAGAGAGTTTAAAAAATAGTGTTGATGGATGTGTTACAACTGAGATTTTTCTAGACTTCTTTGGAATCACAATAGTCATCAGTGAGGTACCTGATAATAATCCAATAAGACATATCAAGCAGGCTGACTTCTAATAATTTTTACAAGTCCTAAAAATGTGATTCCTATGGTTTTTCGGCCGTTTTAATCCTCAGAAACCAATTCACCCACCCACCCAATTTTGATTTCCCACAGTAGCCCTTTTTTTTTTTTTTTTTTTTTTTACCATCTGTTAATATAGAGGGCATTAACTTGCACCATTATTTCTTTTCCCTTTAGGGAATTTAAAAAGGAATCATCAATCTAAAGCTTCTGATTGTTACACTCTTGGGAGAAAGCTTCACCCAATTGTGTTGGCTGTAATAACGCAAATGCTTCTTCGTTGTAGAACCGCCACTTGTCACTTTGTGAAGTTGTAATACAATCATGTACGAGTTGATTTTGTTATTGCAATTCAAACGGTTGCTTACACTCATAGCATGGAAAAAGTTTGCCAATGTTGGTTTCAATTGCATTAGTTACAACTCTGTAAGGAATTGTGGCCAGGTCAGCATCTTTATCTTCAATGCAGCTGGAAAGTATTAGTCTTGATTTTCGAACTGTGGTTTTAAATGCAATTCCAAACATCGAGTCAACAATTGAGTTCCAAATCAACTCGCAAGCATCTTGCACTTTTTCGAATTGCTTACCAGTAAGCATCACACCTTCAGTAACTAAGTGGAACATAGAATTCCGATCCGTGAATAGTTTTTGAAATCTCACATCCCAGTTTGCAGAAACATCGGAGGTTGATACAAAAAGTTCCTCACCAATAACTTTTGGCTCGCTGCTTTCTTTAATGTTGAATATTTTTTCTTGCAGGGTTTTGAATGTTGGGGCACTGAATGTTATTCCGAATTTCGTCGGCACAAAACCCAGTCCGTTAAATGAATAGCTTCTGAGGTGTATTCTAATTCGTGATGTGTAGTCACTAACAGCAATGAATTTATTTCCCCCAAATGGTAATAACCATTTGGTAAGAACTCTAAGTAAATTTCACCTTCTTTACACGTAGGAGTATCTAAAACTTCAATATCACTGCATACTTTTGGCTGAGTTGGTGGCAAGGTGTCTTCTTCAGCTTCGCCACCTCCTAATCCATCGACGCAACATTTTTTACTTGCGGCAGAAGACACTTCAAAAACGGCACTACGCTTCATCTTTTCAGACGATGGGTGAAGAAATCTCGGATGAGGAAAATAACGCTAACGCAGAGAGACAGACAAGGTATGTTGCACTCAATGAGGTTGAGAGACAAATGCGTGGCAACCTCTCACCCAACTGCAAATGCAAGGTGGAAGAACATGGGTGGGAGTCAAACTAACGATAAAGAGTGCTTCGATTCACCACTTATCACCGCTGAGTTCATTTCAAGTCGTGAAGGAGGGGAAGGGGGTCGTAGGGAGTAGTGTCAAAGGTCGTTTGCCTTTCTTTACGCTAACTTTACGAGTGAAAGTTCGTTTCTTAGATTGTAACGTTGTGAGAGTAGAATGCTTTCTCAGTACAAAAAATTTATGCCTAAGATTAGGATCCTTTTTAAACAGATTCTGAGCCTAATATGATTCTCAGATACTGTTAGAAGTTTATTCACCAATAGATCCCCCACAAGTAAGTGTGAGCTTATCATTCATTCTGAAGTGTCTGTATATCTTAAGACTTTGAATACAGAACCTCAGTATCTGCAATTGTTGCCTCTAAGTCTGAAAAAAAAAAAAGATCTGTGACTGTGGGAGGAGATTCAGATCTGTTTTTATAGATTTCAAATTCTCGTGTAGAGGGCATTACACAAGACGCCAACGGAATGTTGAAGTGAACTGTCCACATCAAGATAAAAATAACTGATCGCGAGGGAGATATGGGACTTTTTTTCAACGAGTTCTGATAAGTCTGGTGAAAAATCTTTCACAGATACTATTAGACGTTTATTACCATTTGCTCTTCTGCTAGCAAATGCTCACTTATCTTTCATTCTGAAACACTTATATTTCTTATGACTACGGAAACTTAATCCTCAAATCAGTAATTGCTTTCCCAAAAGTTAAAAGACAATTTATGACTGTGAGGGTGAAGGAGATCTAGTCTTAAAGATTTCAATTCTTACTACCTCTGAGACGCCACTAGACATTCCTAACTAAAAGCTGTTTCTGTGAAATCATCCTCCTATTCTTTATCAAGCATATGCGAGTTTTTGGAGTCCAATGGTGTGGGGGTGGGGTGGAAATGAGGATGCCCACTCTTAACCTTTCATATCTGAAAGTTTTTACACGAAGCATTTCATTGGGTAAACTTGAAAATTGGGTGGGGAGAAAGAACAGAGTTAAAAACTGTTGGCGCAATGAAAGAACATTCACTTTCTTCAGTCACAGAAAACTGTTGAGTGTTATTTTTCCCACAATTTGGATTTTTAACCTTCTTTTAAGATGTCTTCATATGACTGTGAGGTAAGATTTCTTCATTGTTCCTTTTTTTTTCCCCCAATGATAGGATCATTTTCCCTTCGTGTTTTAGGAATAGGTAGTTAACTTTTGCTTGCAGTTGGTTTCTTTTAAGAGTAAAACAAAACAATTTTTTTCTCTTTGAATGAAAGTAAAAAAAAAAAAATGCGGAAGTATTGAGGAAAACTATTGTGTTGCTCATAAGATAAATTCTATTAATTAAAAGAAACTTAATGAGGAAATTCTTTCATTTTTTTCTTATAGATGTTGAACTGGTTCGGTGATGAAGTTACTGAACAAATTATGCTAGGCCAGTTGGAATTTTTGAGGCGACGGGAAGTCTTCCAGGAGAAGAAGATTTAAGTGATTCTTTCATTCCCGATGAAGAGCCTTCGACTTCTAACATGGAAGGTATGGGTTTAGATATTCCCGAAGAAGCAACTGAACCCCTGGTGAATCCACTTGAAAAATCGTTTCCCTGTGCATCATGTGGGAAGCACTTCAAGGAACGTTTTCTGCTGAATCGGCATATGAAAATCCACACGAACTCTAAACATTTTTCTTGCGAGATATGTAACTACAAGTCGGTGTTCAAGTCAAATTTGTTAAGACATGTACGACTAGTACATTCTCAACAAAGGAAGAGAAAAGTTGATAACTCACCAGTTGCTGTTGCCAGCACTTCAACCACCAACATCGATGTTGAAGTTCCCTCGGCAAAAAATAGGAAGTTGGAGAAAAAAAGCTCCAGCAATAGCACTACTGCTTTAAATGTGTTCGTTGAATACATAATATTTCTTGAGGACGACGTTACAAGAGATCTTACACTGTTTTTTAATCGTGTGCGAGCTGATGTGATTACGGTTCTAGAAAACAAGCTAACATCTTTTGGTGCTATAAAGTGGTACCTAAATGCAAAAATTGAGTTTTCGAGAGTTGTAAATGACGACTTTGAAGAACTCGCTTCAAGTTTCTTCAGAAGTAAAACTGCAATTAATCTTCCTCAGGAGTCTTTTGAAAGTAATTTGGAAATCGCTTTTTCGAAAATTCAAACTTCGTGTGAGGATTTCTTAAACCTCGGGAGCGGGTGGACTCTTCTGCGAATAATTCATTTAGAGGTCAAAATTGGGCGATATGAACCCCTTGCAGCTTCGAGTTATATTCCACTCCCTCAACATTTGGTTTCAAAAAAAGCAATTCTGAATATACAGAATGAAGATAATAAATGTTTCCTTTGGTGTATTATTGCTGCTACATTACATCCTGTGGATAGAGTTAACAATCCACACCGTGTGTCCCACTATATTCCATTTGAGTCTAAATTAAATCTACAAGGGGTTCAGTTTCCAATGACTCTAACACAGATAAAAAAAATTTGAAAATAATAATCCTTCTATTTCTGTGAATGTGTTTGGTTACGAAGCCTCAACGTTCTTCCCCTTACGCATCACGGAAAAAAATGGAAAACCATGTTAATTTGCTTCTTCTTGTGCAAGGAGATAAAACTCATTATTGTTTAATTAGAAATTTAAATCGTTTGTTGTCACATCTGACCAAACATAATGGAAGGGCCTTTTATTGTGACTATTGTTTACACCGATTCACAACACAAAATCTTTTAACAGACCATGTGTCATACTGTTCCATACATGGACCCCAGCGTGTGAAAATGCCTACAGAGTCTAGCAAATATCTTGAATTCAAAAATTTTGAATATCAGATGCGAATACCATATGTTATTTACGCCGACTTTGAAAGTATTTTAGAAAAAACCCACACCTGTTCTCAGAATCCTCACACTTCCCACACTGATGTACTTTCACATCATATTGCTTGTGGGTTTAGCTATATTGTAATAGGACCCGATGGAATTCCCATCAAACCTATCCAAACTTATCGGGGTGAAAACGCCGTAGAACAGTTTTTAACTTATATTCTACATGAAGAAGAGGAGATTTCAAAAATTATTAGCAAAGTAATTCCTATGTCAATAACAGCAGAAGAGGAGACTTCATTTCAAAAACAGGAAAATTGTGGCATTTGTGATTTTCCTTTGGGGAGTGATCGAGTCGGGATCATTGCCAAATTACAGGTCGATTTAGGACGGGAGCTCATTCGTCTGCAATTTAAATTTTAAGGTACCAAATTTTATTCCCGTCATCTTACATAATTCCAAATCATATGATACTCACTTAATTTTTCAGAAACTTGGCAAAATTAAAAACTGTCGCGTGAATTGTATAGCTCAAAATATGGAGAAATATATATCTTTCTCAATAGGACGACTTCGTTTCCTTGATTCATTTCAATTCATGAGCGCCTCGTTGGAAAAATTAGTGGCAGATCTACCCTCTGAAAAATTCAAAATTTTGTCAACCCACATTTCTGATGAAAAATGTCACCTTCTGCTGAGGAAAGGTGTGTACCCTTATGAGTATATGGATGCGTTTGAAAAATTTGAAGAAAAAACATTACCACCACGTGAAGCTTTTTTCAGCACATTAAATGGTGAGAGCATTTCAGAAGAAGATTATGCACATGCACAGAAAGTTTGGCAAGCTTTTGAGGTTCAGAATATGGGAGATTATCACAATATATACCTTGAGAGCGATGTTCTCCTTCTTGCAGATGTGTTTGAAAATTTTTGAGATTTGTGCTTGCGTTTATATTTAGTTGATGCTTGTCATTTTTATTTAGCCGCATCACTTTCGTGGGGTGCAATGATGAAATTTACAAAGGTAAAACTAGAATTACTCACCGATTTAACAATGCACAATTTCATCGAGAAAGGAATACGAGGGGGATATCTATGATCTCTAATCGACACTCAACAGCAAATAATAAATATTTGCCCAACTATGATACATCAAAACCCAACTCCTATATCATGTACTTAGATTTTAATAACCTCTATGGGACTTGTAGGACAAATTATCTCGGAGTGTCTGACTTCAAGTGGGTGGATGCCAATTCTTTCACTGCTGAGAAAATTTTAGAATTGGAGGATGATGCTGAATATGGTTACATCTTGGAAGTGGATTTGATGTACCCCAGTGAGTTACATGAAACTCACAATGACTATCCACTTGCTCCTGAGAAATGAACAATAACACAAGACATGGTATCACCTTTCGTGAAGCGTGTTGCTGAGGAACAGAATGTTCAAATTCCATTAAAAGTAGAAAAACTAACTCCAAATTTGTTTCATAAGAAAAATTATATTCTTCATTATCGGAACTTGAAATTGTATTTGAATTTAAATTTGAAGTTGCATCGGATTCATAAAGTTTTAAGATTTAAACAAAAGCCTTGGTTGAGTGAATACATTTTCTTTAACACTGAATGTAGGAAAAATGCAGTAACCAATTTCGAAAAAAATTTCTTTAAATTGATGAATAGTGCCATTTTCGGGAAAACAATTGAAAACTTGAGAAATAGGGTGGACATTCAAATTGTGCAAGATGAAAAGAAAGCTAAAAAATTAGTTTCTTCACCATCATTTCACGCTTTTAAAATTTTTGATGAGGGTTTAACTGTTGTGCAAAGGAATAAAACACAGCTTCTTCTTAATCGACCGATTTACGTTAGCTTCTCCATTTTAGACATAAGCAAGGTGTTCATGTATGAGTTCCATTGCAAGCACATTTTGCCTCTGTATGGGAAACAAGCAAAACTCCTCTTTACGGACACAGATTCATTGTGTTATGAGATTAACACTGAAGATGTATATAATGATATGTTGAAAGATAGGCATCTGTATGACACATCTGACTACAATGTGAATCACATACTTTACAGTGCTGAAAATAAAAAAAAATGGGGAAGATGAAAGATGAGCTCTGTGGTATTCCAATGGAAGAATTTATTGGATTACGCCCAAAAATGTACAGCATGAAATATGCAAAAACTGAAAAAAAAACTGCAAAGGGAATATCGCGGAGAGTTGTCGAAAAGAACTTACGACATATGGATTATAGAAAATGCTTACTCAATCATCATATTATTAAAGAAAGCATGGTGAAAATAGATAGCAAAAATCACCACTTAAGAACTGTTTCACTTCGAAAGTGTGCTCTCTCGCCATTAGATGACAAACGATACATCGCGTCAAATGGAATTGACACTTTGGCCTATGGTCACTTCAAAATTAGCTGAAAAAAAAAAGTGTGTCTCTTTGAAAGAGGAGAAAGGGATGGGTGGGGTGTAGGTGTTTAATTCAACTTGAATGAATTGTTTCTGAAGAAGTTGTATTTTTTTCCCTTAAACTGTTACGTCGATGAGTTGATGGAAATTTTATCTTGCATGTATTGTGTGTGATAGGTCTATCTTTGTGCTCTCACCATTTAAACTGCTGCTTATCAAAATTCAAAATTGGAGTGGAAAAAAAATATTCAGCTCATTGGGTCTGAGGATGAAACGGTCGAAACCAACAGGAATCACAATTTTAGGACTTCTAAGATCTTCTTAGAAGTCGACCGACCTGATATGTCTTATTGGAATATCTGGTTCCTCACTGATGACTAATGTGATTCAAAAAGAAAGAAAGAAAGAAAGAAAGAATGAAAATATTAGACAAACTTCAGTTGAATCTTTGACGCTAAACAGTTGATAATTACTTTTTTTTCACAACATGTGACTACGATTGACTTCCAAAATCACTCGCCTTTTTTTCGTATTGAAACACTTGATCTGAAATTCTCTAGATGTACAGAAGCAATCTTAAAAATGGCACACACACACACACACACACACACACACACACACACACACACACACACACACACACACACACACACACACACACAGAGTTGAATGTTGACTGAAATGTTAGAAAAACTGGAAAAATAAAATAAATTACACTTAGGTGAACATTTCTTAAATAAAAAAAAGATGTTACCGAAGAATGTTAAAAAAATCTTTAACAAATAGCACTCTTAGAAATTTACAACACATAAAATAAGAGTTCCAACCAATTAAGAAACAGGATGGAATCGTGGCTTCATAGATAACCCACTTTAAAACACCCCTTCGCCTATCTCTTTCCCTCCCCTCCTCTTACCCGAGGTCAACAGGGGTGGGTGGGGTGTGGAGGGCGAGTGATGCGGGACCTGTTCCGCGGACAACACCTGGTCTTCTGGTGATGCATGGTCGCTTCGTGATGTATGCATGCATCACGACCTCCAAACCAAATTTTACTTAAAAATTAAAAAAAAATACGTTCCATGCATCACTCAACGTTGAAAATGCTTCTTCTCGTGATGTATGAACTACCTCTACATTGTTGAAAATACTCCAAATACGTGGCGACAGTTAATAAATAAATAAATACATCGCTCTTTCCACGTTCCAGAAACACACAGCATCCGAAAAATTGTGTTTCAGTTCATTTCCACAGCGGTTGGCTGAAAAACAATTTTTCGGATGCTGTGTGTTTCTGGAACGTGGAAAGAGCGATATATTTATTTATTTATTACCTCTACATTTTCCAAGCATGCATCACTGTTGCAGAACTCTCATTTAATCACTACTTACAGTAATACACCCGGGACTCGGCCCCGAGGTGTACTGCATTTATGAATAAGAAGTGTTCCCGAACTACTCGTATCACCGAGGCACCGACCACGAAAACGATGCAATCCATTGGGCATGTGTTGCACTTGTGTTTGTATTACTGACTTTATTTCATTTAATCTTTAGACTGTTTACTTTTGCTACATAACTTTTAAAACATTGGTTCCAAATCATGCACTTTCGGTAGATAAAAGATTTAGACAAATAATTACACTTTTCTTCCTCTGTGCTGTATTTTCATAATATCGTCATTATGCTAGCCAGATATAACGTTTATAGTGACATCTTCAAGCGCAGTAAGAATAAATAAATATATATATAATTTATTTTCTTTGAGCCCCTCCCAAAAATTCTGAATTGCTACGTGCCTGCACTGACCTCCTTATTTATATTTTAGAAAATTGTGGTACTTAATGGTCCTACAAAGTAGTGCAAAAATACCAACTTTTAGGGACCTATGTTCATTATGTGAAATGTTAGAGTTTTGTCAAGTTTTTGTTTTTTGTTTAAAACTGGCTAGGAAATATTTAATTTTGTTTTGCTTTATTGAGCCTCCCAGTTAAGATACACAGAAATGGGAGTGGTCTCATTTGAAAGATTTTTTAATGAGCTTTTATATGATATGCAACATAACAGGATTTATAACAAAACAAAAAAATCAAAATCCAACTCAAAAACAATTTTTCAAAACAAGACATTAAAATTTTAAAAATCTCAAAATTATCTGCAAATTTTCTTTAGGAACGAGAATATAAATCATGAATCCTCTAGGACACAAGCCATTTTGGGTCTCATAATTCAAAATAATTTCACATCAGATATAAATTACACAGTCTGAAGATACAGAGCTAGTGTGCTTTGTATTTCAAAGCATGTAAACATCCTTTACGAGCAAGAGTACAAGACAAATAAATACCTTGCAGGACACCAGCTATTTTAGCTCCTATAATTGAAAATAATTTCATATTAGATTCAAACTACCTATTCTGAAGATACAGAGCTAGGCTGTTTTGCATTTCAAAGCATGTAGACATCCTTTACGAGCAAGAGTACTAGACAAAAACCTTGCAGGACACCAGCTATTTTGGCTCCTATAATTGAAAATAAATCCACATTAGATTCAAACTACCTAGTGCCGACCCGGTGGCGCAGTGGTCTAAGCGATGGCCTCTGATCATTCGTCCGAACGGGGTCCGGGTTCGAATCCCGATGAGGCATGGATGTTGTGTTTGTCTTACGGCACTGGTTCTCTCCCTTCCCTGGAACCAGTGACCCTAAATTAGGGACGGGCGACTGCTTATAGCCCATTGAGTTGCTCATGGTATTCGAAGCATGTAAACATCCTTTACGAGCAAGAGTTCAAGACAAAACCTTGCAGAACACCAGCTATTTTGGCTCCTATAATTGACAAACTACCTAGTCTGAAGATACAGGGCTAGGCTGTTTTGTATTTCAAAACATGTAAACATCATTTACAAGCATGAGTACAAGATAAAAACCTTGCAGGACACCAGCTATCTTGGCTCCCATAAGTGAAAATAATTTCACATTAAATTCAAACTATCTATTCTGAAGCTACAGAGCTAGGCCATTTTGTATTTCAAAGCATGTAAACATCCTTTACAAGCAAGAGTACAAGACAAAAACCTTGCAGGGCACCAGCTATTTTGGCTCCTATAATTGAAAATAACTTTACAGTAGATTCAAACTACCTAGTCTGAAGATACAGAGCTAGGTCATTTTGTATTTCAAAGCATGTAAACATCCTTTACAAGCAAGAGTGCAAGGCAAAAACCTTGCAGGACACCAGCTATTTTGGCTCCTATAAATGAAAATAATTCCACATTAGATTCAAAATACCTAGTCTGATGATACAGAGCTAGGCCGTTTTGTATTTCAAAGCATGTAAACATACTTTACGAGCAAGACTACTGCAAATGTTCAGATAAAAATCGGGGGTCGACCTATACATGAGTATAATACGGTACATGCCTCGACGCTGTCGATGGGCACTTTCCAGCATCTTCTATGAGACATTCCTTTTTGTCTTAGACCAAGGTATGTCTTACATTAATTTCATTCAAATGTGCTTTTGCCATCATGAGTTAATTAAAAAAATAAGTGTTCAGTCCCGAGTAAATCACCCTGTATAATTCGTGAATTATCTGTTAGGAAATTATAAATTTTTGGTCCTGTGGATAATATACCGGGAATGAAAAATACCACCAGTGTTTTAAAAATCCACGTGGTAATTGTCAGGAGAGGTGGTAAACACTGGCGCCACCAAGGAGGTCGCCCACCCTTGTCGGACGGAAATCACAATAAAAAAAATACATGTAGGGGAGAGTGGTGAAACGTTACAAGTTTAAGTTGTTACAAGTGCTTTAATATATCTAAAAACATTTCCTCAGAGGGTACTAACTGTAGGCAAAGTTAGAAAGTTATCCGTAACAGTAGTGAACGTTTATTTTCAAAATACTGGTTTTTGCCTTATACTGAAAATTCCATATCAATTTTACTTTTTGGGTTTTTGCACTTTTATTTATATTTTGAGTATTTTGTGTGCATTATTTTAGTAAAGTGATTTCTTTTATATGATTTCATTCGAAATTAGAGCGACCTAAGAACGGAAAGTGACCTTACGGAACAGAAACTGCTGTTTATGTGGCTGCAGAGAAAACTTGCCCTCAACTTTCTGTTTGAATTGTTTTAAATTACTATTAACTTTTTCTTGACGAACACTTAACATGCAGAGTCCTGAGAGTCTCTGATCTGTCATTGTTGATCTTACCAAAGTCTTAACCCTGCGTAAAGTACTACTGAATAAAAATAGAAAAGATCAGATCAGATGCAGAGGATTTTAGGAAGGGAGTGTCTGACTCCAGGTCTTAAACAACCCTTAGAAATAGGAAGCTGGGAGATTTGGGCTAGAGTGCCTGGTAGGAAAGTGACACGGAAGCAGCCCTTGCAAAACTGCTGAAATTTCTACTAGCCAATGTGGCTAATGGAATAAAAATTTTACTAGCCAAATGATAAAATCTACTGGCCATGCAAATTTAAAAAAAAAAAATTCAAAACTTCTCTACCTATGTTTATATGAAATTAAATGGGTGAATGTTTTTTTTTTTTTTTTGGCTTTCTAATGAGAGACCCCTCCCCCATGAACTTCATAAAAACAGATGCAGAGCAGTTACTGCATAGGATCATTAGATTGACTGCAAGTATATCATATGATCTTGTTCCAAACTGATTGATATTTTGGCAGTTTTTTTTTTTTCAGTGCTGTTATATCATTACTCTTACTATCTTAAATTACACATACATAATTTACTTTCGAGAGGCCATTGAAGTTAGATGTCTAATTTCTTTAATAATATTTAAAACAAAGGGACAAAAGCTAGGATATATATGCATAAAATGACACTAATAGTAATACAGTTTACTGCTGATATGATCTTCCCATCAGAGGTGAATAGCATTTGAGGATCAAAATCTTCAATTGAACGGCCATTGCATCTAATCATCATTAAGTCATTAAAGTGTCACTCTGCAGACATGCCTGATTACTTGTTTTTATGAGGTTCATTTCTGAAAAGCCATGCTCACAAGCAGGGTTTAAAAAAATCATGATTTTTTTTTAAATTAAAAAAAAATCTGATTTATATGATTTAAATGTGTTTTAGTTCAACTTTAAAATACCCTTTCAATGGGATCATGAAACATAACATTTTTCTCCATGTTTGACTTGATGGTATATATTTTTAAGTGACATTGCATAACAGATAATGAATGAGAATGTAATAAGGAGAGAATGGTATTTCTTAATGCCTTGCATTATCTTTACTGTACTGATTTTTGTCTACTAAACTTAATAATTACTAATATGCAAATCATATTTTGTATTAAAAAACATTTATTTTTCATAAATTTAAAAATAAATCTTAATCACTAGAGAGTTTCTCAAGTGAATTCTGTGGAAGGAATATTCTTCTCATAACACGTGGAAATAGGTCTGTGTGGAAGAAATATTCTCATAATACATGAAAACAGGTCTTCAGGCAATGTATTTATGTTTCATACCCAGAAGTGTTCTAATAATCACCTAGTTTCCTGTATGCGTTTTTAATTTGATTTTCTTTTTACTTGCAGATGTGGACTTTACTCGTCTGTTTCTTAAGCGAATTGAGCGCCCGCGCATATGTTGTGCCAAGGTTTCTTGAGGCTCTGGATGAAAGAATGGTATGACGTGCCTACCCAGCAGGATGCACACAATATAAAGGCAGATAGCAGCGATACGAACGTCCGCGTAGCTCAATTGGTAGAGCGACTTATTCCGAAATGAGGGGACCCGGGTTCGAGCCCCGGCGTGGACAAAAATGACGGAGAAATTTACTACGTTATAATGACGCCCGAACTTCCCGGATGACCCGGCCGTTCAAAGATCTCGCAATGGTGTGATGTTCTTTCCACACCGCGAGATAGGAAAAATCAGAGAATCCCTTCTCCAGCGCTTCGAAAAATGTATGTGTGTGACGTTGCATTCCACACACTAGATCGACTGGGAGTTCTCAAGTGCACGTTCTACAGCGGATGGCTGCGTGCAACGATTCATGGTCACGGCTGACCCGTGGGTCATGCCCCCGGCCCTCTTTCGAGGGGGTGTGACGTGCCTGCCCAGCAGGACGCACAGGATATAAAGGCAGGTAGCAGCGATAACGAACGTCCGAGTAGCTTAATTGGTAGGTAGAGAGACTTATTCCGGAATGAGGGGACCCGGGTTCGAGCCCTGTCGTGGACAAAAATGACGGAGAAATTTACTACGTTATAATGGTTTTTGAAGAGAATGCAAGAATTCGGGAGGAAGATGACCGTCATGATCCCGGCCCCTTAGCGCATTGC
This sequence comes from Macrothele yani, assembly GCA_039090855.1. Classification (NCBI taxonomy): domain Eukaryota; kingdom Metazoa; phylum Arthropoda; class Arachnida; order Araneae; family Macrothelidae; genus Macrothele; species Macrothele yani. The sequence goes on along the minus strand of CM077021.1, from coordinate 51,898 downwards.
TGTCGCATCAACCGGAAGTTCAGGATTTACCACGGAATCTGCGCTTGCGCCAACGTAATTGCCATAGGATGCAGTGCAGTTCATTTGTACTTCATGTCAACAAAACTGCGGAATGCTTTCACTTGAAAAAACAATGCTCCCCCAGAATGGTGAAACAGAGTATCTTGGAATTCCTGTTGGAAGCCGTGAGAATCTTAAGAAGTGTCCGCACAATGGAATTGGTAATTTTGGATCGGGAAACGAATTAGGAAACAAGAAAGTACGCATTTTGTGGAGACAGTAAAGAAGACGGGCCAGTGTATTGTACTAATTAACTCCAGCTAACTGTCCTCAGGTGACGCAGTTCAAAAGGACTATTCATCGTTGTTTTTATCCTTGTCAGAGTTAATTGTAGCTATTTTTTACATCTTATTTTTTTAACGTATCAGTAATGTGTATGCCATTGTTCTGTGATTAGCAGTACTTGGCTGATATTAAATCGTACTTGTGTTGATACTTCTCTTTCAGTGTCTTCTTGATCCAGGGCCGCGGGTGGCCTAGTGGTCAACGTTCGTAACTGCCACGGAGAAGACCTCAGGTTCGATTTCGTCCGGTACGAAAGCTCAAACCACTAAATATCCGCCGTGCGTCGGATGGCCACGTTAAGCCGTCGGGCCCCGGGTACTGGTCCCCCGGTAATAAATAAGGGCGTCTTCCTACCCCTTTCTACCTGGCTTCCGTGTGACTTTTCTATCGGGTACTCTAGCCCAAATTGCCTAGCTTCCTATTTCTAAGGGTTGCTTAAGACCTGAGGTCAGACACTCTCTAAAATCCTCTACATATGATCTGATCAGTGTCTTCATCTATTGTAAGTTAGTGATGTTATTGAGTTTGATATTTAACAACGACCCCTTTTTAACGGTCCCTTTTACCTTATGCAATTCAAAAGGACTGCCAAGCCATATTTCTTATAGGAAGTGCGTTATTTACTTTTCTGTAGAAGAGTTATCAAAATAGCATCCGCAGAGCCACGCAAATTCAGCTGCTCTTCGCTCTTCAAAACCTTAAATTTATTCCCTTTATTATGTCAGTATGATACTAAGGACGAGTGACGTGGGTGGACAGGAATACATTGAGGGATAGTATTACCAACTAGCAGATGAAGAAGGAGAAAGTAAAAGTTTTGAAATGAAAGATCTTATTTTAATTAAGACTATTTTTTCATCCTTTAATAATAGCATATTTGAAACAGTACTGTTACAGTTTAATGAGAAACATAAAATTTCCATTTGGTTCCTAAACTTGTTGAAAAATTTAGCAATTACAAAAAGTACGTAACACCCACTAGAAAAGTGCATATGTATAAAGGTAGAAAATCTTTGGGTTTTAACTCACGATTTTTAAATTAGATTTAGCTCGACAAAGCGGTCGTTTTTCTTTAAAGGAAATATTCAAGTACAGAACATTTCTTCTTAAAAAATGCAAAGTTTTCAGAAGGAACTAAGCAAAACGAAATAAATAAAGCAAATAGGAATCGACTGACATTCCCTCATTAAAAAGTTTTACCAGTTAAGTACTAATTAAATCCAGATATGTGCATGTGTGGACGGAGTAACTGGATGAATACCTGTGCAGCCAGCATGGCCCAACCATTGGGAAGGATTGATTCCCGGGGCCCATGCTGGCAGGAAAGTCTCAGGCACGAGCGGATCCAGAACTTTATCTCAGGAGAAGGGAAGGAGGCGGTTGCCTCAGTCAAAAAAATAAAAAGAGAGACTTTGCGTTAGAGTAGCACACAACACATACAGTATGCACTTCATATCTATGTAACTGACACAGTTTTTATACATACAGGTCTTTTACTGATTATGAAACGGCCTTTGATTCCATAAAACCGTCAGCAGTTACAGTGGCTTTGAAATCCTGCGGTATTGACGATGGATACTTTAGCATTTTTAATGACATCAACATAAGTGCAAAGGTTCTGCCAGTTGAGGATACAGCGCCAATAAAAATGTAAGTGAGCCAAGCCGGCACCTTATCTCCCAAACTCTTTAATGCCACATTTTTTTTAATTGAAGATTTAAGGACCACCGTGAGCAACTCAATGGGCTATAAGCAGTCGCCCGTCCTTAATGTAGGGCCACTGGTTCCAGGGAAGGGAGAAAGCCAGTGCCGTAAGTAACGCGCGTTATCGATGCCATCACTGGGATTCGAAACCGAACCCACCTCGGACGAATGGTCAGAAGTCAGCGATTAGACAACTGCGCCACCGGGGTGGCTAGAGGTATTGTTATAGAAAAACCTGTAGATTCGATACTTTAAAATTTCCAGAATTATTTTCTTTACCTTTGTTGTGCTGGAAACGTGTTCCTCTAAACGACTTTCTTTTTTTTTTACACATTGAGCCCTTCTTTCCTTAACCTGCAAGCCAGCTAACCTTAATTTGGGAAAACTCGGAATTGCGTGCATTGTCTAGTATTTGAGGAGTTACACGATAGTTTAATTTCCAAGCAATGTTCATATTTAAGACTCTCGTTTCATCTGTAAATCGCTGTGCAAAAACTCGAAATTTTGTTTCTTTTGTCATGACACAATGCCCAGGCGAGCAGCTCATGATATTGATTTTCACTGAAAGAGCATATGTACATATTTCCACCTTGCGTAGTACCCCGATCTCCCTTTTCTTCGTTCTCCTTAATTATTGACTGACATCAGTTCCGTCAGACAGTCAGACACATACGTAAAGCAACTGCCTGCAGCAGCTGTGGCACTGGAGCGGCCTTGTCTTGGTCATGCTGAGATGACGAAAATCTCGTGTCAGCTAAAACTGTCTCCAGATTCTCGACAGGACTCTTTGTGGAACGCTCAATACCGTGGAAATTTCCGTTTTGGAGTGACCCACCTCCCTCCTACCAATGGCCTCCACCGCTGTAAATCGCCATTTCGATGTCTTTGTGTCATAGTCGGCTCGACGTATCACTGAATGAAAACCAAGAGTTGCCTAGAAGAGTTACCAGATGAGAATAGATTCGCACGCATGTCTTTTTAAGGCAATCCTCGTTTGCATCAGGGGTGGCCATAACAGCGATGCGTGGCTCTAAAAAAAATTCGGTGATTTTAGCATGTCGTCATCATCGAGCGCGATTCAACTGCAGATGGCAGATGTAAACATGCCTCGGCTCCAATCTCCCGCTTTCTTGCAGTCGTGTCGTGTTTTTTTTTTTTTGATTGAAGGTTTAACGACCACCGTGAGCAACTCAATGGGCTATAAGCAGTCGTCCGTCCCTAATTTAGGGTCACTGGTTCCAGGGAAGGGAGAGAGCCAGTGCCGTAAGACAAACACAACATCCATGCCTCACCGGGATTCGAACCCGGACCCCTTTCGGACGAATGATCAGAGGCCATCGCTTAGACCACTGCGCCACCGGGGCGGCCGTGTCGTGTTTATTGAGGTCAATTATATTAATCTAGCAATTCTAGTTATATTAATATAATTATTCTATAGTTATATTATTTGAGTTATTCTAGTAATATTACTATCATCAAGCAAGGTGTGTGTACTGTGCCTTCCTGTGTTGGATATTCTTGGCATTTTTCTAACGCCATAATGCCAAATTGTGCAGTGACTATATGCAAAAATAGAAATCAGAACACGAAAGGGAAAGGAATTATTTTCCACAGTTTTCTTAAAGATCATATACCAAGAGAAAGGAATGGCTCATCAAATGCAGAAAATTAGATAAAATAAATTTCTCAAATGCAACTATATGCTCTGAACATTTCGCTGAGAAAGGCCACGAAAAAGACTACCAGACCAGCTACCAGAAACACCGCATGTAATGAAATCTTTTTGTAAGTTACTGGCTGAAAAATATCCTGAAGCACACGAGAAACTTATAAAAGTGTACATTAGGAGAAGGACCATCTTAAGGATGCGCCGCCTTAATATTACTACCAAAGCAAAGAGGACAGTAGAGCAACATCGAAAGAAAGTTCGAAATTAGCAAGCCTCAAAAGTAGCAAAATGACTGAAAGTTAATTATAGAATATTACTAGAACAAGCCGCCAACGGTAACCGATAAGTCGTGTGGAGTTGACAAATTTTGAGCGAAGCTATTGCAAAATCTAAGCTCACTAAGGCGTCTATTATAACAAATTCTAAAAAACTAACGCGTAAAATTTATGCCTTCCAAAACAAAAGTACGAAACATTCTAAAACAGAAATGCCTAAAATTTATTATGAACTACTTTCCTTTACGCTGGTTGTGAGCAGGTTGCGTTAAACAAAGCGGAAAGACACACTCAGATCGGGCACAACGTTTTTCATTTTGTATCGCAAAAGACAGAGACACATACGGTACTAAATCCTATAACACTGATACACCCTATAATGTGGCAAAGTATTTAACAATGAGTGATTTTTCTTGAGGTTTGTTAAAACTGTCTCTGTGGGATCTATATTTTCCTTTTCTCGCTGTTTGTTTACAAAGCAGTATCATACACTTTTACCACTTAATTTTATATACAGTTTAATTATTCCAATCTGAACTTTAAACTTTGTTTGAAATGTATTAAACATGCTAATAATCCATGTATCTATTCCGCATTTGGACAGTATTGTGGACCTCGCTTTATATTAGCTAAATAAGTGTCGCTGTATCTAAAATCTACAACGAATATGCTTTTTATGTATGTGTTTGTGGTGGGAAATTACTGAGTATAAGCAAAACGAAATTATAACTGCCTTAAAATATTTTGCATATTGCAAAACCTACTTTGGTACGTGAGCGTACACGGCGGAGGTGACGGGTGATAGCGAGTTACGAATTTTCGTCGATACGCCCTCTTTGGGAGCATCGCGCTCGATCGTTACGTCACGACCATCAGCCAATGGCAGCTATTCCTCCGTAAAAACCAACCTAACCGTCTTTAAATAACCTTGGTTTGCATCTTCCGGCTTATCTTCAACAAAAGTTAATATCGGTATTGTCTTCGGAGTAGCGAAACGTGCATGTTCGCCAATCAATTTTCATGACATTGTTTTACATACCTCACCATACGTTTCTGTTTATTATTTTTTCCTCTTGAGCAGCAGTGGGTATTTGATATGGTTGACACAACGGTCTAAGCGCTGACTTCTGTCATTTATCCGAGATGGGTCCTTTTTCGCATTCCGGTGTAGCATGGACCTTGTCTCACAGCAATGGCTCTCTCCCTTCCCTGTAATCACTGGCTCTAAATAAGGAACACGCGACTGCTTATAGCTTTACGAGTTGCTCGTAGTGGTCCCTTAAACCCAAAAGAAAACATGAATTAGCTAATAAGAATAACCCCGTTACACGACATGTTGGCTAACTCATTTTACACACCCACTTAGGCCACGAACATCCGCCCCGGTGGCGCAATGGTCTAAACGATGGCTTCTGATCATTCGTCCGAAATGGGTTTGGGTTCGAATCCCTGATGAGGCATGGATGTTGTGTTTGTCTTACGGCGCTGGCTTCTCCCTTCCCTGGAACCAGTGGCCCTAAATTAGAGCCTATCGAGTTGGTCACGGCGGTCGTTGAAATCCCAAACGAAAAAAGAAGTTTGTAAGGTATTATTACACATAATGAAGAAATGAATCTGTGAATTTGAAAAAAAAAAAAAAAAACTTCGGCTTGTATGGCAACAACGAGGGACATTAAATTATGAGAAATAGTTAGCTGGTGTCCGTGAATGCACAATTAAACGTCGTGTGTTCAATACCCTTGGTTAAGAACAAAACAAAAAAAACATTGATATATGTGCATTATCCACGGAGGTTGAAATAAGGAAAGTATGACGTCACAAACATGGATCAATCTTAAGATGGCTGCCGTAACGTTTCGCTGGCTTCACTTGTATTGCATTGAGCCTACGGAGAGTGCTTTCTCTCCGATTTCTAATAACCTCTTTGGCATCATCTTACCCTCAATGTCGATACCCATGATACAGTGACTACAGATCGGCTGATAGATGGCAAGCACTTCAGCACTCACTTTTTCGTGATAGCTCCATCCTTTTTTTAGTGTGAATTTTTTCTCTAGGGAGTCCCCCGTAAGTCCTTTCCACACCTTTTTTTTTTTTTTTTTTTTTTTTTTTTTTTTGCGCAGTTTGCAGGTGTTCTTTTGCTGTACATTGGGGAATCGAACAAGTTTTTTGGAAAAGATTTGTAGGGACGAGGAAATTTTATTGTTTTTGAACTGCTAAGTCCTAGGTCGGAAAAAAAATCTGGTTTGTGTTTTAAAGCAACGATCATTAGAACAGGTTTGATATATTTGAAGGAATACCGCTGATTCAATATCGCGTTTCTCATTTTTTATTTCAGCGTTGTAGAAAATCTGCACCCCATTCATGTCGGGGTAGTCTCATAAAGTTGTGAACTTAAAATTACTCGTTGTTAATCGCTCGCTGTGCTGCTATCTATGGACAATTTTAGCAAATGGCAACTGTGTATCGTAAATGTAGCACCCACAGAGAAGAGAGGTACAGAGTGTGCACTCTAGAAGATCGTAAAGGAAATTCTCCACTTTGTCCGATGGCAACAGCATAATGTTAAACTCACATAGACGTTGGCGGCCCCACGGCCTGTTAATGAGAACTAAAAGTGACGTCACAACTACGCTCCTCCCACTTGTTTACAAATGTCTCTCTCGACTTTCCTTCCCTGCGAGAGCCGCCATTTTCCTTACTTCCCGAGTTGATTAGGTTCACTGTAGCGTGATTGATTGACCGAGGAATTTTGCGGTAGGTGTAACGGAATTAGGCGTATATTCTTAATCGTAAGAACAGCACTTTGCAGTCGGGAATTATACTGAGAAATAAAGTACTAACTCTGACTTAAAAGAAGCTAATAAATCTGTAGCAGCTTTCGTTCTCAAAATGCAGACCTTCGTCAACGCAACATACTACTGCCGGAATTTGAAAATAAACAACGGAAAAATATCAAAGCAATGGCAAATAAAAAGTAACAAACTGACATAATTGTATCAAGTATCAAACATCTGTAAACATCTGCCCGAAGGATCAAATGGAATTAAGAAAAACAAAATACAGTAAGGGCTCTACTCTGATATAAATTTTACTTATATCGATTTTTAACAGTTAAAAAATAAACAAAGATTTCCTACATATAAAAGATGAAATAATTATCCGCCGAAAATAACTTCTACGAAATAACGAAAAGCGTTGTTATAATCACAGAATCACACAGTGGTAACGGTAGTAATAACAAGCAAAGTAACCAATTTCGAATTATGAGCGTTACAGTAGGGACGTTACGTCAGAGAGCACGTGGGGTTTAGTTCCATAAAGCGCCGACGGTGCTCTGCTATCGTTCTTTTTCCCCGCCCACCAATTTCCATAACTCTGGCTTGTGCACGCTCTGTCTCTCCATTCTCTGTGGTAGCACCCGTTCCTAAATTAGAGGAACAGGAAATCCGAGTAGGATTGGGAGAGGAATAAAACCATGCATAAGGGGAGGCGCTGTCGTCAACTCTTCCCCTGCTAGCAAAGTGAAGCCGGGTTTGTACGCTTCCGTGGTGAAAGTAGTACCGCCAGCTTTGTCGTGGTAACCCTCAAGATGCAAAAGCAGACGATTTTCCGTAGGAAAGCATTAGCGAGACCCTCTTCGTTTTCTTAAGATTTTACATTGTCTTAAATTATAAGCGAAATGGAAAAGCAGTGGAATAGGTTTAAGGAACTCTTAGGTTTACATGAAAGGAATTTCAGTACAGAAACTTAGATTTTCATGGAGAAAATGAGACAAAAAAGCGTCTTCGTAACGACTGAGACGTATATGAACTGATGATTTAAAATGTGTTTATACTAAACATAATTTTATAAAACGTTTAAAATCTTTCTCTGTCTTAGCGGATTATCGTAAAATATTGTTTAGCTTAGAAATTGTAACGATTGAGCTTCAGAGATATTGTATTATGAGTGAATTTTTCAAAAGATCGCACTTTAAAGGGAGGGAACACTTCTGCCATGTTGTCAGGAGGAAAATTAAAGTAAACAACGACGTTCCACATATGTTTTACTTGAAGAACAATTATGATTGTTCTTAAGCAAATAAGCAAAGGAAGGGGGGGGGATATTCTCATTGAACATTATTATATAAAAAAAAACAAAATTCATGTAATATCTAGATTTTATTTCCAAGCCTTTATAGAAAAAATAGGGAATCTGCGAGCTTGTTCAAAGAAATTGAAAAAATCTGACTCAAAATATGATGTTACTGTGTCTACATTTTATTTTTTATAATTGCTTTAAGCACTTGACTGATTTTAGTTTCTTCTAATGAAGGTAGAAATACCAACTGGTTTGGCTAGAACTGTGGTGGGCTTCTTCAAAGGTAGGAATGCAAATAATTTTAAAACTACAGGCCTTAATAGGAAGGGAACTTTTTTTTAGGGAGGGGGGGGGTTAACTTTTTATCTTTTTAAAGGGTGCAGTTTCAAAATATAGCAAGAAAATATACAATTTATTAGTTTGTGGAAATAGGATTTACAAGTCCTGCTGATAGTAAAGGAAATCTGACTTGATAAAAACAGATTTACATAAGCAGCAGAAATAATTCCTACTGTAAGATCTCTTTTAGAAGAAATCCAACTGCATTCAAAATATTATACTGCTAATACACATCACTATTAAGAGAGGCACATTCATAATGTAATAAGTTAATACCTTTTAAGTAGTAAATGAAACAGATGTGTGTGTACATAATAAGGATTTTTAATTTGGTTTTTGAAATATACGTATACCATTTATGAGCAATGTTATATTTATTAATAAAGAATCCATTGAGGATAAATCCTGCATTTTGTTGCTAGCACAACATATGTTCAAGAATAGAAAAATCTGATCACATAAGGTGTGGTTAATCAACATAACAAGGTGATTAATTTTAGCTCTAATGACAGAGAGCATTGCTAACAGCAGCCTATATGCTAATGCACATTTAACTTACATTTTCTGGCCACAAAACTTAATGGATAACTAATCAGAAGTGCATGGGAAATATAGAAGTGCAAATTTTCTGCCATCAGATGCTAAATCATCTTTAGTTTACTGTTATCTATGTAACATCTCCAGTACCAAAATCTGATTTCCAAAAATTATGCTGACCTTTTAAGCTAGAACTTCTTATGACTGCCTATTTCATCTGATTAGTTAAGTAATAAAGTTTTCACTCAAGTAATTTATTTGTTTGTCATAACTATACATTTTCATATATTGCAATTAATATCTTTATAATTTTATGCTGTTATATTTTTACTTCAGCTGAATTCAAGATTTCCCCCCATTTCTGTCATCAAAAAGCCTAACTGTGAGCTGCATTTCACACTCATTATGTACATTGTAAGCTGTAGAAAATATATCAGTACTATCATTTCCAAATGGGTATTCAATATACCTCTAGTTACACAAGACAAAAGAGAATGAGCTAGTTAGAATATGAAGAAATATTATGAGTTGATGCCCACATACACATTAAACTTCTTGAAGTTCTTTTTATATATGCAAGAAAAGAAAAGCTTACCCAACAGTATTTGTAGCTGGAACTTAGCTTACTGCTGCAATTCAAACCATTAAAGGCAAATGTTTGTATGGAAATTTATATGTACATCCAATACAAAACACTTATCTCAAATAGTTAAATCTCATCTTCAGTAACCTTCACTAGCAGCAGCAAAATGCTTTCCTTCACATACAATGGGTGCCACACCAGGTATGAGTGTCTTTTCTCTTAAAAGGCTTAGTCCTTCAGTCCTAATGGGAAAACAAAAAATTAAGGGTGGAGGATGCATGGATACACAACAAAATTACCAAAGAATATAAAAAAATATATATACAATACAGGAAATCTGTAACAACTATCAAAATATTGGGTACAAGAGATCTATATTGATGTGCGAAACAGTACAGGCTAATTACACTAAGCTCATCAGAACATGAACTGTGAGCAAATAAACCACAATAAATATTTGAATGTTTCAGCTACCACAAATACCTCGGCTTTGAAAAAATTACAATATGCTGATAAAACAGAGACAGATCATAAGCTCGATAGACAAAACACACATGCCACAACCACTGTGCAAGGAATGACCTTTTAGTTACATCTCACTGATTATACCAAAAAAAAAAAAGTAAGATATGATGTAAAGGAAGAAAAGGCAACAAGAAGGACTTTAAATATCAACAGAGAACCAAAAGAGGAAAGTTTAATTAGAGCATATATGCTGTAGAGCATTAATGCTATAATTAATATTAGACAGAAAAAGCAGATTACTCATGAGAGAGTTAAAATGCATGAAAACAATACAGAATAGCAACTAAATCAGGTAAAGAAAACATTTGGTACCAGAAGTGAATGAAATATATGACTGATAGCTTATTTATGGAATATCAAAGTAACTGATGATCCTAAAATGTTTACTGCTCTGTAAAATGAGTAAGAGAACATGAAGTTTTAAAATACCAAAAATGTGCAGTGACTAGAAATGGGGTGGCCGAAGAGAATCAAATCTATTTTTGGAATGAACAGGAAATACAGGCAATTTAGAGATGTATGATTGCTGTGTTAATAATTTAATGTATTTCCATGTATTATGAGAATATTTCTTCAAAAATCAAAATGTGCATACATATGTTTACAGGGTCATAGCTTGAGAGGAGCCAGAACTGCAAATCTTCACTGTAAGGTACTCATGTTCAGTCACTTTCAAATGCGTCTTTGTTCATTCGTCTCTTACTTCTATTCTTTTTTTAATCTTTTAAATATCTGTGCACCCATTGTGTTTCAACTTTCACTTTTCTCATCTACTGTGTTTAGTATCACCATCATTTTATGTTTCACATACAAAGTGGTTTTGTTGTGAATCAGGAGATATTACCAGTGATGTTTTGCATTGTCATATAATTCCAAGAAATGGTTAGTGCAGTGTCTCACATGTAAAAGTTACTGTTTTAATGTCCTCTGCTAATCCAGAGAATCTGTATTTGTACTGTGAAGTTCAGTTTTAAATAAAGGAGCTCCAGTTCTATTAACTGATCTTGTAGCACACTATTAAAAACACCTTGTCTATTAGTTTAAAATGAGTATTTACTATCAATGGTCAATTCTGCAATTTGGTATACTGGTCAAGCCCTAAAACAGGAAAAAAGAAATAGATAAACTTTTGGTAAATGTAGCTAATTCCTAATCTCTATCGTTGTTGTTTATAGTGCAAAGTTTTTGGATATGAACACTGTCATAATTATAGGTGAGTTATTAATAATTCAAAGACGAATATCTTAATAATGTAGTTATATTGAACATCCTTTTAAACGCGGTTCAGTTATGAATACCCCTCCGATTACATAACCTGCACTATTCCAGAAAAATTTGCTACAACTTTCGTAAACAGATCTGCATAACCTACGTAAACCTAGCAACTTTTAATTTTGCTACAAATTTAGAAAATTACATAATATGCTAAAAGCAAGCAAATCACAGCAAAATATACAGTTGTCACACATACATACATACATATCACTAAGCTGTTCTCTGAGATTCAGAGGTTAGCTCCAAAAAGAAATACAAACTTCCAGATATTTTTACTTATTGTTGTATCAAACTTCGCCATTTACAGCGATCTTGACATACAACTCGTGCTTCACTGATATCCATTACACGCCTTACACAAGATTTTTTATACTTCATACTCAATCTTTTTCTCATGCAGACACTCCTGAATCTGATCCACCCATGTCTTCCTTGGCCTTCCTCTGCCTTTCCTTCCTGCCACTTGGGTTGAAAATATTTTCTTAGTAAGCATTTCACCACTCATTCTTTCAACATGGCCAAACCACCGAAGCATATTGGTCTCCACCTTGCTAACAACATTTTGCTTTACATCACACAACTGCAATACATCTTCATTCCTCACACAATCAGATCGTGTCTTGCCACAAACCCCACGTAAGTAACGCATTTCTCCAGCACACAAACGACTCCTATGTTTCTTCTGCAGTACCCGGGTTTCACTGCCATACATCAGAGTAGGAACAAATACAGTTTCATACACAGCCATGCAGGACTCTCTAGAGAACCCATCATTCCTGTGAAAACCTCCCAGAGCAGCTATGACTTTCAAAGAATTCACTCGCCTACTGATTTCACCATCCAACTTGTTCTCTCTGTCAAACATGCTTCCTAAATACACAAACTCACTCACCTGGTCAATCACAGTGCCATTTATACTTACATTACATTTAGTGCTACCCGTTCCTCTCTCAAACACCATAACTTTGGTTTTTCCCTTATTTATACTCAGTTTGAATTTCATGCAAAATTCGTGCATCCGAGTCAACATACTCTGCAACTCACTTTTGCTCTCTGCCAACAGGACAGTGTCATCAGCATACAGCAATCTGCACACACGGATATCACCAAGACATAAACCACTATTATCTATTTTGGCCTCACGCATGCATGCATCCATAAATATATTAAACAGCCATGGTGACATTACACAACCTTGTCTAACTCCTGCACCAATGGAAAACCATTTTTTTTTTTTTTTTTTTGATTGGAGGTTTAACGACCACCGTGAGCAACTCAATGGGCTATAAGCAGTCGCCCGTCCCTAATTTAGGGTCACTGGTTCCAGGGAAGGGACAGAGCCAGTGCCATAAGACAGACACAACATCCATGCCTCACCGGGATTCGAACCCGGACCCCGTTCGGACGAATGATCAGAGGCCATCGCTTAGACCACTGCGCCACCGGGGCGGCGAAAAAAACCATTTTGATAAAACACCATTCACTCGTACACAAGCTCTACTACCAGCATACATGATTTTAACACTATTAAGTAGATTCCCAGTAACACCATATTCATTCAATACCTTCCACAAAAGTGTCCTATTCACTCGGTCGTAAGCTTTCTCTAAATCTATGAAGGCAGTAAAAACTTTCTTCCCAACAGCCAGATACTTTTCAATCATCATGCGTAATGCAAACATCTGGTTAGTGCAGCCTTTACCAGGCATAAAACCACTCTGAACATCCCACACTTTCAATGATGCAAGACCCCGTACTTTTTCAATAACAACCTTACCCAACACTTTCCCTGGCACACTCAGTAGGCTAATACCACGATAGTTCTTGCATTCAGTCTGATCACCTTTTCCCTTATACAAAGGAACAATAATAGCATCCTTCCAATCCCGAAGGACCATTCCTAACTCCCAGCACAACTGGCAAATTTCAGTTAACCAGTCAATTATGGAGTCACCACCATACTTCAACATCTCTGCAGTTCTGCCATCAACTCCCGGAGCCTTACCATTCTGAAGAGATTTTAGAGCTTTACACACTTCTTCTCTTGAGATCCCTCCTGTGCTTTCATTATTCATTGTGACATCACTGCATCTGTCTCAGGATCATTTTTGCTCTCCTGATCTAATAACTCACAGAAGTATTCACCCCATCTTTCACTTAACTCATTGGGCTCCCATATCATTTCCCCGATCTCATTCTTCACACAACTTACAACTTTGTTTCCCCTATTTTTTCTGAGTCTCATGTACTTCCAGAAGGACTTTCTATCTTTCCAAAAAGCCAGTTCATGCCTTTCCACTTTCTCCTTCCTATCTTTTGCCTTACTGTGGTGAACCAGCTTAGCAGCTTCACGCTTCTTACAGCGATATTCATCCACAGAGACTCTACCTTGCAACATCCCCAAATAGGCTTCCTTCTTTTTCTTTACTGCCTCATCAATCTCACTATTCCACCAAGCATCACCTCTATTGTTACCCACTATTGTGGTGCCAAAGACCTCTTTAGCAGCAGTGACAACACAGTTCTTAAAACATTCCCACTTCTTTTCTACATCCCTCTCACAAGATTTCAGATCCTTCAGTCGTTCTCTGAGTAAGTCAGAGTACCGCTGATGATCTTCAAGGAGCCTATCAACCTTTATTCTTTCTATCCTGGATCTCTTCTTATTCCTTTTCCTCCAACCAACATTAAGTTTCACTCGTGACACTAAGTAATGATCAGAACCAACATCCGCACCTCTCATCACACGGGTGTCAACAACCAAGTGTTCCAAACGCTGATCGTAAACAACAAAATCTATCACACTCTTTTGACCAAGAGTACGATTTTCCCAAGTATACGTGTGTATATACTTGTGGTTGAAAAATGTATTATTACACACAAACCATTCTCAATGCAGAGTTCAATTAATCTTTCACCATTATCATTCACACAAGGATCATTAAACTTACCCAGAACATTGTCAGAAATTGCATTCTGCACACCTACTCTAACATTAAAATCCCCTGCTATTATAACTTTTTCTTTAGCACCAAACTGGCTCAAAACAGCTTTTAGCTCATTCCAGAAATCTGCTTTCTTATCAGAAGGTTCCGAGTCACAAAGAGCATACACTACAACAATTACAATTCTCTGAAGTTTCACTTTCAAACGAATCCAGAGAATTCTCTCACTTATGCAACTATAATGAATCAAGTTGTTCTTCATCTTTTCACTTAAAATCACACCTACACCAGCCTGTCCTCTCATATTATCCAATACTCCAGACCACACACTCACCGTGCCATTCACTTCTTCTACCCCAATTTCCTTCTTTTTGGTTTCACTTACACACAGCACATCCAGTCTATACCTATTCATCTCCTCAATCACCTCACTCATCTTGCCATTTATACCTCTAGTATTCCATACACCAATCTTACATTCACTCAGCCGAGATCTCTTTCTCATACGCCATTTAGAAAGTCTAGGTCGATTCCGTGGTGGATCGTCCTTCTCAAGTGTGGTAGGTCTGCCATATCCCACACTTGAGTCATTCTTAATATTTCTTTTTGTCTTTTTAATCAGGTAAGTACATCAGTGTGGGGGATTAGCCCACAGCTGAGGGTTCCAGTTGGTCATTCAACCTAAGGATTCTGGAACAAAACCCAGTTAGTTGGGGTCTTTTCGCCAATGTCACACAGAACTAGCTTGCACCTCTCCAAGATTCACAGAGGCCTAGTTGCTGTTGTGTGTGCCATTGTTACAGTAAATTGCAATCGACGATTGAATCCCAAAGAACTTAATTAAACCTAGTAAACGGAAAATAAAGTGATACTAACCGGTGGAATGACATACCTGGTATTTTCTTTTTAAATTTATTTGCACAGCTGAATGCCACGCAGGATCCCATGGAAACTAAATATGAACAAGCTAAAGTATGTTGTCAAACACAGAAAAAATTCTAAGCTGACAAACCAGTTTAACGAAAAATATGAGCTTCTAAAAATCACAAATTTTCAATGCTTTCCTATGGCAGACACGACCAAGAGGGTAACCAAGCACGCGGAGGGATATCATAGCAGTTAACAGGTCGGCTTCAGAAATCTGCGGTTACAGCATCTCCTATATTTCCTACCTCCATGGAATAAACATGTCTCACTTAGGGTCGCCATTTCTTTTTGGAAAGAGACTGGGCATTCTCTTTTTTTTTTTCTTGATCTGTCAGGGAAGGAATTTCTAGTCATGTACGAAATTTATTTTTATGTTACCTGACTTCAGATCAGTGGCGGCTCGTGATAAGCTGAGATGGGGGGGGGGGGGCTGCATCTCAATTTTGTAGATATCGCTTCGAATAAGCTAAGTTACTGAGCCTGTGCTGATGCTGTCCATTTAATAATAATAATAATAATAATAATATATATTGATCAAAAGTTGCTTTTTTACAAGAAATGAATATTTAGATTTTATATTTAGCGATGGATAGGGAAAATGTAGAGGTATCGATACTTAAATTAGGCAACAGATATTAAGCGATGGCCACATTGCCATATTTATGAAGAAAATAATCAAACTATAAAACTTGGTCAGATGCATTATTTCTTAAAAAGAAACTGATTAATCAGTGCATCCTTCCAGTTTTTACGCATGGAGCACAGACATGGACCTGAACTAAAATAGACATACAGATGTTGCAGACAACTGAAAGAAGCATGTACAGATGCATGTTTGATGTTACCAGGAAAAATACAAATACACTGCTGGCCAACTAAAATGCAACACCAAGAAGGAAGCATCCGATTGGCCCGAAATTCGCAGCATGCGTCGCCCACGAGAGGACATGCAAACGATTAGCATTGCAGGGCATATACAAATCATGTGCGCCCGGCACGCCACCGAGAAGCACTATAAAGAAGGCTGCACAAAAGGCGGGGTGTAAGTAGTGGAAGTGTGTTGTGCTGCCGGACCTGCGCGTGGGAAGCTTCCCGATTTCCTGATGCCTCGTCGCAGAATACGGCAGTCATTCCAGCATGTTTTGGAGTTCAACTGAGGACGAATAGTGGCTTATCGCGACAGCGGTTTATCGTACCGAGACATCGGCGCCCGTGTGAAATGACATCCAGCCACAGTAAGGCGAGTATAGATTCGGTGGGGGCAGGAGGGAAGGACGGACCTACGTGAGCGATTGCCGCAGCTGCAGCACACCACAGAACGAGAGGACGGGCATGTTGTGTGGCGGGCATTGACAGCTCGCACCGCCACATCACGAACTTTAGCGCAGGAATTACGGTGTGTTGCGCAACAACCTGTGTCAGCACTTACCGTTTGACGCCGTCTGCAGGAGTGGGGACTTATCACACGGCGCCCATTGCTCCGATTACCATTGACGTTACACTACCGGCGAGTGCGGCGGCAGTGGGCTGTTGAACGCAGCACCTGGACTACAGAATGGAATGACATTGTCTTCTCCGACTAATCCCGCTTCTGCCTGCAACACCACGATGGTCGGATCCGCGTGTGGCGGCACGCGGCGAGAGACTATGACGCTTGCATTATGCATCGCCATATCGGTCCGTCGCCTGGCGTTATGGTTTGGGGCGCAATTTATTATGGCACCCGCACCCCTCTGGTACGCATCGCCGGTACACTCAACAGCCACCGCTTCATCTCAAACGTTTTAGAGCCTGTAGTCCTCCCTTACCCGCAGGACCTGCCAGCGGCCACGTTTCAACAGTACAATGCGCGCCCGCAGTGGCATGCATCGTGCAATAATTCTTCACGGCCCACCAGGTGTCACTGCTGCCATTGCCCGCCAATTCTCCCGATATGTCGCCCATCGAACACGTCTGGTCGCTGATTGGCAACCAAGTGGACCGGCAAGCACCACCCGCGGCGTACATGACCTTGATGAACTGTGGCAATGTGTGGAAGCAGCCCAGACCGACATACCCCAAGCCCACATCCAAAGCCTCTTTCGTTCGATGCTGCTGCGTGTAGCGGCCGTTATTGCCAGCCGTGGGGGCCATATGAACTATTGATGTCTGCGTGTTCCGCAAGTCGCACGGGCCTGTAAGCTCAATCGTTTCATCTTTGTATCTGTTGTTATGTGTCCAGTAAATCTGGCTTTCCTATCTCGTGTCCTTCTTGGTGTTGCATTTTGGGTGGCCAGCAGTGTAGAAACTCGTGGATCTGGAAAATGACAAGAGTGGAAGACATTATGATCAGAATTCCTGAAATTGCAATGAGATGGACATATTGCTAGAAGAAAGAGCCACTGACGGAGAGTTGAAATATTGAACTGGATAGCAAGGGAAAAAACAATACCCAGAAGATGACAAGAGGGAGAAATTAGTACATTCTCAATTACTTTGGTTGATATGTTATTATTCCAGTGTAGATATTTAATTACTTTGAAAGGAAAATTAACTCTTTTATCAAAGAGGCTAATAGATGGGTTACCTCTGTTGAGCTTAATGCTTAAGTCTAGGAACTCAAGTTCCTGATTACTGTGGTTGGTTTTACATAAGTTAAGAGAGCTAGGATAGATATTATCAAAATCACTCTCTATAACTTCTGAATTATTGATACACAGCAGATCATCAATATATCTAAAAGTGTAAAGGTAGTTATCTCAGGTCCTAAGAATTTCAAGAATTTGCAGCAACAATTTGGACTTCAATTACCACATTAATATACTATTAGATAGTTTTCTAGAGAACGAAATTCCTTCTTCTTTCATCAAAAGAACTTTAAGAAAAATTATTCTGAATAATAGAGTAAGGTTGGCAGATCTGCTTTAATTTTCTACACAGTTAATAATATGATTCTGACCAATCAAAGCCGTAAGGAAGTTGGCTAGAGGATGCCTGTTAACTACTAAAAGGAACCTTAGTTCTATGGATATGAAGGTCCTATTAAAACAAAAAATTAAATAATATAAACAAAATCACAAAAAAAGCTTAAAAATCTGTTTATAAAAGAAAATAAAAACAAATAAAAAGAAAACTAGTTGTTCATCACTAGGATAGCTATACTAAAAATAGTAAAACCAACATTAAAATTAATAAGATTCTGATTAATCTATAGAAGCTCACTAAGGTGATTTAATACATGCAAAGATTATTAAATACACTACTCGTGTATTTTATAATATTTCTCATGTATTCTGGAGAGTTAATTCTGCTCTTTCTGATCATACAGATCCACAGTCTTAAGGTTATATATTTTTTTCTCTGGCTAAAATCTCCGCGCGATGGTTTCTTTCTGTATGAGGAGGCCATCAGCCCCACCCACACTGCCCCCCAGCGACTAGGGTGTGGCAGAAGCGTTAGGGAAGAGGTCAGCCATGTTTTACTCTTGTGAGGAGATTGTTTAAGTCGCACAAGAGGTAAGCTCTCTTCCTTGTATTTGGGTTTTAGGATTTATAAGTTCAATGTTTGTACTTCATGTACTTTTTCTCTGTTGATTTTTTGCTTTTCAGCTTTTAGGCACTGGCTTGTCTGTTAAAATTTTTGCGGGTTTTAACTCTTTCTTTTCTTGGTAACTTTGCGCGTCTTTTGGGGTACCTAGGAACAGCAGATGGCTAAGCTTGTTCCTTTTCTTTGCGCTGTATTTTCAAAGTAGTTAAGTTCTTAATAACTAAAATAATTATGCACTTAAAGCACTGCTGAAAAACTTTGTACATATTGCAACTAACTGTTTAAGTCATATAACTTTCACAAAGTTTTCTTTAGTTAATTATTGTCTTTAAATTGTTCTCGTTTTCGTGCTGTCATAAGTAGTAGAGTAGGGGGTTTTAGACTCAAGTTTTCTTTCAAAAATCTGTTTTTTAAAAATTAATATTTCCTTTTTTAATTGCAATGTAAATATTTGGATTTCTTTTGCATTGTTTTTCAGGTTTAAATTCTCTCTCAAACGAACTTGGCATTTCGTTATAGCTGAAAATTATTTCTAATTATTATGTCACTCTCACAGCTTGAGTTCTCTTTAATCTTCTCTCTGTTTAATAGTAACAGATGAAGAGCATGGGTCGGGCCAGGAAGGTTAATGGATGCAAGCGAAATTGTTAACTAGTGCTAGGTCATACAACTCTGCGGAGGACATGACATATATATATTTTTTAAAACAATTTTAGGTGGGAATGTTACTTGCATCCATGGCCTTGCAGAAACCCATTTCCAACTAGGTCTTTGTGGAAGTGAGAAAATGCAGAGTTTTTGCTGGTCCTTGATAAAGCCAAGGCTCAGTATTCTCGACACCTTCTACATTCAGTTGTTTTATTTTATTATTTTTTTATCTTTTCTCCTTTTACTCACACCGGTAGATACATAACCTTTTCTATGTCGTACTTGGTGTGAGTCAAAATTATATATGTATTTTTTTGCTTAGGTATCTTCTTAATAGAGTGTGAATTCTGAATTTTCAAAACTGCTGCGTTGCGCGTTTTGATCTTCAGGTTATTTTGCAACTTTCGTTTCAAATTCTAAAGTTTTTCCTTAGTCTTCAGTTTTGCTCTTCAGTATATATATATATAAGTATATAAGGACAAAAATGTAAAAAAATTAATGCGTGTGGCAGTGGCAGCGGAGACCCACACTACAGGTCATGTACGCATTCTCAAGTGTCTCATTGTGACCCCTAGAAATATGACAATAAATATTTTTCCTTCTGATACACTCTCTTTGAAACTTCGACTTGATACCAACTACTGCAACTTGGACAGCGATGAAAAACATTTTGTAGAATTTTGAAGAGTCTGCCAGAATTTCGTGATGAGTTGTTATTGCAATACTACACACCGGCATTATCTTTAATAAAAATGGATTGGAAACATTCAGTCCAGTTTTAATTTTGAAGCCATAACAATAATTTAGTGTAGAAAAATTTGTTTTCCAAAATTTACCAACTACGTAAATTTTCTAAACAATGATATCTGATTAAATGATCTTTTCAAAGTAATTAAGTATAATGCACTACCTCAATTGAAATGCGCAGCTTATTTTGGGGAGGGAGGGGCGATGCAAGAGAAAAAAAAATTGTACCCAGTGGAATGACTTCAATGATTTTTGGTGAATAAAAATTTACGCGAGTTTAAAAGCGAAAATTTCGTTGCGCTTGGTAAGTGAAGAAATCAATTTTGTGCAAGTATTTCGCTGCAGAAATTAATCTCTCTTTCACCCTCCCCCCCCCTTTTTTTCAATTTATCCAATACTGAATTCTATTCTTAATCGTAATTTGTTCACATGCCCATTTTGACCAGAAGAGAAAATATAAGTTCAACTTTTTTTGCAAAAGTCCCGGCAACTGAGTATTTGTCATTAGCAAAAACAAATATTTTACAGTTCGATGGTGTTAGAATTATTACGTTGAATAAAAGCAGGAACAAACCAAAAATTGGAAAGAAAAAAACAAAAAAACAGGTTGAGTAATACATTCAAACATACCTTATTTAATACTTTATTTCAACATTATTTTAATTCATTCCCCTAATTTATTTCTTATTCGGAAGCACAAGAACCATATTAATCAACAAAGCTCACAGGCCCTGCGATGCATTCCCACCCAACGAGAGACTGCCATCAATGCAGTCCCCAGGGAAGTTTTATTCAAAAGAAACGAACTCATGTGGGAATAGGCAGTTTCCCACATGAGTTTGTTTCAACACCCGTCAGGGCAAGGATAGAAATAAGGGGAGGGAGCATATCGAGCAATCTCTACGTAACGATCTAAAGCCGACGCTCCTGAGTGGCAGCCATCTTACATTACCCGTCTGTGACTGCGTTCCCATCGAATTACACACTAACAACGTCAGGCAGGTTAGCACTTTTAAAGCCATCTTGCGATAAAAAAAAAAGTAATTTACATTTATGGATATAATCTATAATATCACCACTATTTTCTTTTCTTTCAAAGCAATGCGAGGTCACGTTTTACCGCTTCGCACGACAAAAATCCGACTTGTCACACGAAAGGTACATACTATTTAAAGTAATGCATGAAACAGTTATCTCTACTAAAAAATAAAATACGCTGATTTATTTCATGTGATCGAGTGAATATTTTTTAAATCACAAACGGAACGAAATGCACCTTAAAAACGATAATGATATACTATTAAAAATCACCAATCACTTACCCTAAAAGATCATGGTCATTTCCATCCACAAAACACTTCAAAAGCACGTCAATTATCGTAATGTTGTTGGCCTTCAATGGTTTACAGACACCTTGCCTACGATTCCTTCTTCCGGGGATGAAACATATTATTATTTATTTATTTTTATTTGCTAGACAAACAACGCTGGGGTTTTTTTTAGCCATATGAGATGTAACCACAGCTCGTCAATTCCATAAAAACCACACAAGCAAACTACTCATTCATACATTCAATTAAAAAACTATGTACATATTTACACTACATTACATTCCTAGGTGGTTAAACCTTTGTCAACTGTGAGTAACAAAATGCTCCATCCGTTTCATGGATTAGCACGGGTTTTGAAACGGATGGAGCATTTTGTTACTCACAGTTGACAAAGGTTTAACCACCTGGGAATGTAGTGTAAATATGTACATAATTTTTTAATTGAATGTATGAATGAGTAGTATGCTTGTGTGGTTTTTATGGAATTGACGATCTATGGTTACATCTCATATGGCTAAAAAACCCAGCGTTGTTTGTCTAGCAAATAAAAAAAAATAAAAATAATAATACGACGTTTCATCCCCGGAAGAAGGAATCGTAGGCAAGGTGTCTGTAAACCTTTGAAGGCCAACAACATCACGATAATCGACATGCTTGAAGTGTTTTGTGGATGGAAATTACCATGATCTTTAGGGTAAGTGATTGGTGATTTTTAATAGTATATCATTAATAAATTGCATGCAAACTATGCGCACTTTGCAGGGGGTTTAATACCTTAAAAGTGCAAATATAATAATTAAAAACAATAGTTCGTGCTAAACCTGATGATTTACTACAAAATTTTAACAAAGGGTACACGAAATATGCAAAATTGAAGAGTTTGTAGCGCACAATAAAATCGATTAGCATTGATAGATTACTATATACCCATTCTCCTTGCTATTATACCAATAATAAACGTGATAATTTACAAAATAATAATAAAAAAAAAACATTTATTGTCCGCTAAAAACTACGGTAATATATGCTTTTGACTGGGACTTACTGAAAACTGGACAGCTTTCCAGTTCATACTGGAAATTTTTTGCTATTACATCATATAAGTTTTTGATCAAGTTTGAAAAAATAGATCTTTCCTCAGCTTTTAATGTTACTTGAACTTCAAATAAACAATTCAATAAATCAGTCGGAAGCAAACGTCTTTCTAAAGCTTAAATCTGTATGTGAGCCAGTAAATTTTAGTAAGAAAAAATAACTACAATGAATGAACAGCAAACAAAAAAAAAAAAAAACATTCTGCCCTTGGGTGCTCCGATCTACATTGCTTTGATAGTTTGATAGTGCACGCTCATGCCCTTGATCGGACACTACTTGTGTAGTAGGTCACCGAGCAACACTGCAACAAAAAACGGGTTATAAAATCCTCACCCACACAGAAAATGCAATTCAAAAGAATACTTTTTTTTTCGTGTCATGCGATGTCTGACTTAATACCCCATGTTAGCTACACTTTACAGGAATATCAGACTTAGTTTTATTGCAATTTGTTAACTCTTAATATTACGAAACCAAAATGTATTTTTTTCTAGCCAAAAGGCTCTAGTTGAGGCTCTACCGGAAGTGATTCTAAATATTTCTTTTATTTTTCAAGAAAGGGTTAAGTTTTTAAGTTTTTTTGTTTCAGGAAAATTTAAAGTGGGATGCTCATGTTGAAGTTATTTCCCTCCTCGAGTTATTTCATGGAACTTAAATAAAGGCAATGGTCTCCAATAGGAGTTTTATCTAGAGTTTCAAATCTATTGCCACTAAATATTAAATTAACACTCTATTGTTCTTTTATTTATCTCTGTCTTATTGCCTGCTTGCTTAGGGTGGGGTAACTAGATGAAACATTAACACAATTCTTTCTTTACAAAAAAAAAGTTTGTTCGTTTGTTGAATCCACTGGAAAATTTGGAAATTCTGTTGTCCTTATAAATTATTGATCTTTGAGAAATTATACAGCTATTGACTGGTGTTAATGCAAGAGTGTGTTTATGCCAACAAACATCTCAATCTAATAAATATATGTTATCCTGCACACAGTTATCAAACTCGTGGGTATGGTAACTATTTAATTTCTAGGGCTTGCACTAATGTGCTGTACTTCAATATTAATTTCCCCTGGAATGGGTTGCTGATTCATAAAATCACTTGCCAGTTTTGTGTAGTTAACTATGTCTAACATGACAAATAAATAAAATAAAACAAAAAATAAAAGCAAACTTCCACCAGCCATAAGCCTTTTAAACATTTCTAATATAAACAGTAAATTCTAGTTAACTGGGCCATTGGTTAATCAGGGCAGCCATTTACTTCGGACAATTTTTGAAGAACATCCCAAATTAACTCTTTGGGATCAAGCTTCACATAATTGCAGCAGCTGCTTAATTGAACCAAAGTGTACCAGCCCTGATATGTGTCTCAATTAACCGGAATCTACTGTATACGTTTTAAGCCTGAACAGCTATTGAGTTCAATTAAATTGCCACCCCAGTGGTGCAGTGGTTTAAGCTATGGCTTCTCACCATTCATCAGAGATATTTTCACTGCCTGAATGGTGCTTTTCAGGAAGCATAAATTTCACATTAATTCAATATGTCTTCAATGTAATCTTCACACACACAGAGCTTCTTTAAATGTAATAACTTTTTTTTTGTTAATCTAATAACATTTCCTGAAAATGGTGGGCAGAGCACATGCTCATGTGCTTCAATGGAAGAACCACCAACCACTGCATCTACTTACTTAGTTGTTTAGATCAACACCAACATCAACACCTGCATAATGTTATTTCATCTGAACAAGGCCGTGAATTTTAAAACAAGAGTAAGAAAACAAAACTACCTTTAGCTGACTTCGCCACCCGGGTAGGACAATCCACCCCGGCAGTGAAATAATTCATTAAATTTGGCAGTAATTTTTGAACAGTGCTACAAATACTGCACAATGCATATATTTAAAACTGGATTTTATTTCAAAAAAAAAAAAAAAAAAAAAAAAAGATAATCAGTGCTACTTGATCTTTTTAAAATATTACAGAAAATATTTCTTAAGCCAAATTATAAAAAAAGAATTTTCATTTCATTTAACATTAGACAACTAGCTCCTTATTGTCCCTTAAATAAAATAAGTTTTGTATAGAACTGACGCACTGAACTTGACTTATTCACCAAATTTTTCCCCCAATACATATATCTGATGAGCAGATATTTTTTCACTACTGCTCTTATTAGGTGTGCAACATGATTATTGAGGAGAGGCGTCATGCATGTGTGCACTTATGTCAGCAAAAAGTGGCAGACCAGTTACTGAATGCAGGATTTCTGTTTCAGTTTGCAGTATTTCAATGTTCTTTTTTCAGATGTTTATTGCTTGAGGAAATTCTGCGTCGAAGTACTGATTAACTTTTCTTGCATAAGATGAACACATCTTTTGAAGGGTGAATCAATTTCCCCCTGCTTTTGAATGAGGCCAAGGAATGTCGGAAGAATGGTTCAACAGAATGAAGTGCATTGATACACACTTCACACTTTAAATGGGATGATAGTTTTTTTAACCACCTACCCTGCGATATAATATACCACATACTCAGAGCAGACATTTAGTTGTCCGGCATCAAAAAGATAATCATGTCCAGATTCTTCCACACTTTCTGAAGTAGCCACATGATCATTCTCTATGCGGTAGCCATTTGTCAAGAAGTTAATCACATTCTCTGGAGAATGTACACTGGACACATAAAATACTCAGCTCATCCAAAGGCACACAACTGCCAGTGGGTGCATAACAGTTTTTATCTCTGATCTTGTGAGCAGCTTTTTATAAGCTGCTCTAAATTGCCTTGCAGTGGGATTATTGTTAGCACCACAGTGAGACCTGATTGTTTGAAAAAACAGTTCAATATGGTCTTGGCTGAGATTATATGTGGCCAAGTATTGTAAGCCCCCAATAACATTTTCTATCAAAGATTTGTACAAATGTTTGATGCTTTGTATGCATACAAGGAAGCCAATAAATCCTGTTTTCCTGTTTGAAGCTGTGATTTTATCACCATTTCGGCTTACTTTCAATGAAGAAATGTATTCAAAAGTTTCAGTCAGAACTTGAAATACTTCTTGTGAATCATTTTTATTTAATGGTTTTTTTGGCCATACTGCTTTAAACTTTTAGAATTTAATATATCAAATAGATCATTAAATTTGTTGATGAAGGTAACTGTTGCTTTAGACCCTTCAAACTGTGGAAGATGCAATGCTTCTGCACAAAACTCTATGGCATCAGCTACAGACTTGCTGAGAAACTGTGATGCTAGTCTAACCTTCATCTTTTGTTTACGGAACTTCACACGAGATTCTTTAAGTTTATTACCTAAATTCAGCCCTTCACCTTCTTGTAGCTCATGAAGTGATGAAATATACTTCCACCTAATGAAGTTATCTTCATTATCAACAATACTTTTTTGTCCCCCAAAGTATTTCGCACCAATTTCAGCATATGGCATGGATCTAACATAATATAAATGTTTTCTCCAGTCTCTGGATGCTTGAAATCTATTTTCAAAGCTTTAGGGTCTAGTGAGCATCCTAAAATTTTTGCCATGGCCAAATTCAATGATAAACCATCAAATGTGAAGGAAACAACTTTCACTCTTGCAGCATGCAGTAAAGTAAGGCACTGATATACAAGATTGGCCTTCTGTGCTGAGTTTATGCTGTCTACAAGAAAATATCCTACTGGAGCTTTCCATTTGTCGTTTATGCATACTACCATGAAAACAAGTGCTTCTTTAGCCAAAGGAAGAGCATCATCATCTAACTCGGCCCCCATATTGACATAACCATGAAATTTTTTACCATCAAATTCAACATGCTGCCTAATGCACATTTCATCCATTACTAAAGAAAAAAGGAGAGGATACTTACAGTAGGTCACTTTATCTGACAATACAATTAATGCCTCTGTAGTAAATCCTGGTGCAGCATCAACGTGCTGGTACCATTTACAAATAATTTTGGAATGGGGTAAACAGGAACTAAATGTCTTCCGTACATATTCATATGCTCTTGGAGAATAAAAGTTCAATGTAAGTGCAAATGCTTGAAGCTCAGGTGAGTAACACTTTGGCTGCTTTTCATTTTGCACTGTGGCTAACTGCCGGGTTAGAAGTTCCTTATTTACGCCGCTTGCTTTGTTAAGGACTTCTAACAAGTCATCATCCATCAACTTCTTTTTCTTAATGTTATCAAGAAGGCCCTGCAAACTCTCAATTTTTTGTTGTTGTTTGCGCTTTGATTGTTGAAGCGTGCGTATTTTCTTCTTGTAATTTTTAATCACATATTCTTGTGCTTCATCTAACTTTCTCTTCAGAACCTGCTTCTCGGGAGACTGCTGCAACACAACAGTTTCTGTAGCCAATACTGTAGCATCCTGTGCAGGGCTTGGAGGCATTACAATTAGCTGTGCATTCTTTTCACATGGAGGCTTTCTTTGTTTCTTGACCTGGAAAAAACAGATTTTCCTAATTGAATATTTCACACGAAAAAAAAAAAAATATTTTGGAGCCTTTTAGACTCTACATGATCAATACACTATATATTTTGGCCACTGACAATTATGGAATTCATTTTAGTATAATTTATGTGGGGGCAAATCAAATTCACTACAATCCAACCCTCATGAATCAGAAATGAGGGGAGGGGGAGAAAGTTGTAATGTGAAAGTTTCATAACTTTCACAATATATATCTTTCATAACTTATTTTCATCATAATTGATTTCTTGATGGCACATACGATGAAAATAAGTAAGCATCTTCACTTTATTTCTCAAATAACAAGCTGACACACTCATGATACAATATCATCAATTGCTACTAAAAATCCTATCTAA
Source organism: Macrothele yani (assembly GCA_039090855.1). Classification (NCBI taxonomy): domain Eukaryota; kingdom Metazoa; phylum Arthropoda; class Arachnida; order Araneae; family Macrothelidae; genus Macrothele; species Macrothele yani. The sequence continues at coordinate 24,510 of CM077021.1, read as the reverse complement.
TGCCTAGAAACAAATAATTGCAAGACTTCTTAAGCCACACATTGGCAAGTGAAAGCTTGGTAGACCTTGTATGATCATATTTACACCTATGCAAACAGGATTATTCTAAGAAGTCTGGCACTCAGACCTGCCAACTTTCAGAAACAGAAATCCGTAAAAAAAAAAATTATCGATATATTCGATGAAAATTTTAATCGATATATTTGATTAAATTACTTGTCGCGCATATTAATTAAGTGCACCGCACATATCGATTTAAAAATGATGTTATCCAAATGAACTATCAACTTTTAATTGAATGACTGCAGTTGTTTAAATTTATCGGCACATTTATATCAATTAAAATAAATTCTATACATAATTTCTCATTACTATGCTATCATTATGATCTATAAAGTGATAAAAATTTACTTTTACAGAAGTTTGCATCTAAAGGGAAGGATGTTCTACCCTTTCAATGGGATCGTGTCCCACGCCGTCGTGAAACATGCTAAAATATTTTCAAAAACGAACCATTTATGCATGTTAGGTTTTTATTTACAGAGACACGGACGAAGAGACAGTCAAATAAAAATAAGTAAGAGTTACTGAGAGACACTAACTGGTAAATTATGTTCAACTAAAAATGAAGTGAACAAACATTTTGTATGAATCGCATCCAGCTCATTATAACTTTTAACAAAAGAAGTTAATTTCGTTATTTTTTTCCCACGCAGTCAACGTTATATTTATGCTTGTCACTAGAAATATGATTTGTAATATCATTCCTTCCACCATGCGAAATGTTGAAATTGCATCGGCACAGTGCGCGAAACGTATATTTTCCTTTTTTGAAGATTTCGCAATACACGGGAATTCCACAGAACACGCATCGCAGAATGTTTGATAGTACTGCCCCCCCCTATATAGCTGCCCATAGCGAATCACTAACACTAAATTTATTAACACTTATAAAAGCATACAAGAGAAATTGCTATACTAATACAGTAACAGCTTGAAGAGTTGCCGTTTACGGGGGGGGGGGGATATCAATTACAAAGTTATCCGATTGAACTAGTTAACTAGAAAAGCACATGGCTACAATGAGATTAACTGAAAGGCTCTTTCATCTAGAAATACAGGTTTAGGTTTTAGTTACGAATGCCATCATGTGGGGTATTGAAATAATTAAATAAAGTGTAATGATTAAGGGTAGGGTCATGAGAATATTTGTTTCGAAACAGACATTGGAGTCTCATGGTAACATGTTTATCTTAAGGACAGGCGGATGATGAACCAGTCAAAATAATAAAATAATAATAAATGAAATAAGAGCGACTGAGGGTAGGGTAACGATTTTTTTTTTTCTCTCAATCGGACACAGTCTCTCCATTATATATATTTGCTCTTAAGGGGGATAACGATGGCTCCCTCCGGTTATGGGAAGCACTTATCGCATGGGCTGGCTAAACATCATGCGTTTGCATTTTGAGGGAGATCTCCGAGGATTTGGGCGTTTTACACCTGGAGTTAATTGGATTATCAGACCGCATCATAGAGAAATGCAGTGGACTAGTAACGATTTATAGAAGACATCCCACAATTAACACCCATCCACATAGAGGGGCTTGCTCCGGGAGCTAGAGCTGTAATTCACGGCTGCAAAGTCTCCGTCGAACTGAAAATGGTGCTAATAAATCAGATTCCGATAAAACAGAAATAATGACTGATGATAAAAAAAATGGAAAAAAAAAGTAACTCAGTTTTTTTCTCCTATTTTGCTATTGCACAGTGTTTCTGGCGGTATCTAAGTAACTAACACTAAACTATCTCAGAAAAAAAGAAAGCTAACTAACCTAGGGAAGGAGAAAAAAAAAGAAATGTGAGCTTCAAGATAGCTTGAAATGTTTGCAGAAATACAGTGGGGTCCCTGTCGTTTGACCTCCACTAAGAATAAAATGTAGGTCAAACGAAGCTCGTTCACAAGTGTTTTCAGCACGCATCAAAAGGGAAGCAATAAATAAGGGAATCATTACAACGGCACAGCAGAGAGGAAGCTATAGAGAAAATTTATTAGATGCTACACAAGAAAACATTCTGAGCTCTTTTCTCAATAAAAATTAAAGTAAATTATGTGAAAGAAACGCCTGGTTATTGCGACTTAAAACACAACCGATTCAGTTTTTTTTTGCAGCAGCAGCAGTTGCATAATTACAATATCAGTTTTAAAAACACTTCACACTGGTAAAATAATCTGTCAAACCAAAGTATTGCTAAAAGTAAACTGGGAGAAGGAAGTAATAATATAAATTTGAATAGTAAGTGAACCAAAAATGTCATTTTACATCACTTAAGATTTTTTTCCAGTTACATATTTTCCTCTACCCCAATCACTAAAACAGTTTTAACAGAACTTGCTTGTTATAACTAAATTTTATAGCAGTTCACAAATCACAATTCTTAAAGACAGTTTTTAAGATAAAAGCAACAAAATAATTTAAAAACCAGAAAGACGTTTTTGTTTTTCAGTTAAAAATTCAGATTCATAAAATTACAAGAATTACTTACCTGACATAACAGCACAATGCATTATTACGAAAAATCACAAATGTCAATTAAATCATGTGATATCGGCAGCAGCAGTATAATTGAATTTCTTCAAGTGTAAACATATTGTTCAATGCAAAATAACGCAATTCTTGATAAAATGTCAGTTACTAAGATTATCTGTAAAGGGAGATTTTTCTGTACACTGATTACATATTTACAATTCGGGGGAAACAGTATTTTTTCATTTCTGCATATTTTTTATTACACTTGTAGCAGACTTGGCTTTTTTCAAAAGATCTTCAGTAAAAGTTTGTTCATAACAAGGCCCAGACAATTTACTTTTTAAGATGGCTAAATTCGCTAATGTCTTATCTGACATGGAAGAACGGCATTCAGTTCTATTTTTTCGCACCAAACTAAAAATTCTTTCACATCCTGCATTCCCATGAGGAATGGTTAAAATTGCCAACATTACTTTCGGCAGTTTTTCAAATTTGATGCTGCCATCAGCCCTTCGAATCTGATGTACAGTACTCCACAGATGATCAACTCCCTCTTCTTGGTTATTTTCTCTCATAGCAGACATGTCCTCTACTTGTAATAAATGAAACTCTCTCTGAAGTTCATCTATTGCCTGATCCCTGGTTTCAATACCTTTGATTGGTAAAATGTGGGGGAACCTATCAACAAAATACTTTAAATCAGAGAAGCTGTTTTTTTCATTATTAGAAATATCAGCAATGTTGGCTTTAATTACAGCTTCATTTTTTAGAGGAAATTTATGGCAAATATAGGTACATACCTCAACACTAAACTCGAACGTAACAAGCTCATAAGACAAACAAAATGTATTGACATAACCAACCTTAAAAAACACCATAATACCTTCAAATTGGAACTGAAGAACAGATTCTCTGCTTTAGAAGGCCTAACATCGGAAGAAGTGGATATTTCTGAAGTTAACAGAAAAGTAACCAAAGCTCTTATGGAAACAGCAACAAAATTAGCTGGGTCTAAGAACAAATTGCATGTGAACAACTTATCAGGAAAAACCAAAATGTTGATGCAAAAAAGAAGAGAGATGAGGACAACTAAAGAAGATGTGACTTCCATAGTGGAATATATAGAGCTATGCAAGACAGTACGAAAAAGTATCACTGAAGACGTAAGGAAATTCAACTGTGAACTAGTAAGGAAAGCAATTGAAAACAACCAAAGCCTAAAGATAGCAAAGGGACATCTCAGTAAGGGAAAAAAACAGATTATGGCACTGAGAAAAGAAGATGGTTCTGTAACAAGAAATAGAGGCGAAATTTTGACAAGAGTGAAAGATTTCTACTCCAAATTATATGAAAGGGATGATACATGTACTCCAGGCATCATGAAAGGTACCAGAGTTCTTCCAGTCCTTCCAGCAGAAGTTGCACATGCAATCAAGAACATGAAGCGGGGAAAAGCTCCAGGAGAAGATGGAATTACTGTAGACATCATACAAGAAGCAAGTGGAGAAATCGAAACAGTACTCGCCCATATTTTCACTCGATGCCTTAATGAAGGGAAAATTCCTGAGGACTGGAACAACGCTACAATGATCTTGCTACATAAAAAAGGTGACATTGAGGATCTCAGGAACTACAGACCTATCAGCCTCCTATCAGTGGTTTATAAAATCTTCACTAAAGTTCTTTCACACTGCTTGAAGGTAACACTGGACATGGCTCAACCGAGAGAACAAGCTGGATTCAGGAGTGGCTACAGCACAATAGATCATATCCACGTACTGAGAGAACTAATTGAAAGAGCGAGGGAATATGAACTTCCATTGTGCATGGCTTTTATAGATTATGAAAAAGCCTTTGATTCGGTGAAACCATCAGCAGTTGCAATGGCTCTGAAATCCTGCGGTATTGAAGATGCATACATTAATATTATTAATAACATCTATCAAAATGCAAGTGCAAAGATTCTGCTATTTGAAAATATAACACACATAAAAATTGGAAAAGGAGTGAGACAAGGTGACACCATATCTCCGAAGCTCTTTAATGCCACATTGGAAAATGTCTTTCAATCACTGAACTGGGAAAACAAAGGCATAAAAGATTAATGGAGATTATCTAACCCACCTTCGTTTTGCTGATGACATAGTCATTTTTGCAACTACCCCACCAGAGCTACAGAGTATGATGCAGGAACTTGCTGACAAGAGTAAAGAAGTGGGATTAAAAATGAACTTTCAGAAGACAAAAGTGATGTTCAATGCTTTTACAAAAAATGAAGATTTATCGATTGATGGAGAAAAGCTGGAGATAACAGACACGTACGTTTATCTTGGACAGCAGATATCAAGTGAGGGTCACATTGGTGAAGAAATTAATCGGCGTACAAAACTTGCCTGGAGAGCTTTTGGAAGAAACAGCATAATTTTCAAGAGCAATATGCCATTATGTCTTAAAAGAAAAGTGTTTGATCAATGCATCCTTCCAGTGCTTACGTATGGTGCAGAGACGTGGACCTTAGCTAAAAGAGACATACAAAGGCTGCAGACAACTCAAAGCAGCATGGAGAGGTGCATGCTTGGTGTAACCAGGAGAGATAAGAAGAGGAACACGTGGATCCGAAAAATGACAAGAGTGGAAGACATCATGATCAGAGTTAAATCCCTGAAATGGCAATGGGCTGGACATACTGCCAGAAGAACAGACCATCGATGGACAGCCGAAATTTTAGATTGGATTCCAAGGGACAGGAAAAGACCCAGAAGAAGACCACATGGAAGATGGGTGGATGAAATTCGAAAGTATGCGGGAGTGACATGGAGGAGACTGGCACAAGACAGACCGTTGTGGAGGAAACTTGGGGAGACCTTCGTCCAGCAGTGGATTGATAATGGTTGACAATGATGATGATGATGATAACACAAACAAAGTATTCCCTCACTGTGGAGAAAAATGCTTTCTTTTCTTCTCCCAACATTGCAACTATTTTTGAGGCTTCATTTCCAATTGTCAAATCACAATCATCCCTCTGGTTTTCCTTGCAGCAAAAATCAACTTCTAGCAGTGGAGAGGCTTTTATAACAGAGGGTTTCACAAACTTTAAGAGCAGATCTTTGAACATATCACACAACAAATTATGCAAAACATGTATTTTTGGACTTGAGGACTGCAGAATTGTGTTTACCCTCTCAAATGTTGGAATCACGTTCAATAAAAAAAGACTATGCCTTATTTACCTCAGAAGAAAGGAACATGAACAACTTTTCCTCTCTTGACAGAGCAGAATTGCAAACTTTTTGCTTTTTTGGCAGGTAAGCCGAGGCATCATTTTCTCGGTACCTTTTTCTCGAGGATTTTTTGTGGTCGGCTCTTTGCTTCTCTGTTTCCTTTTCTTCAAATGCAATGCTTTGGGGTAATTTTGGAATTTTATATGATGCCAAATTGGTTGGTTGCAATTTATTTTTCACTTTAACTTCACTGTGGAAGATACTTTGCAAGGGATCCCATTGTTCTACAAATCTGGTTAAACAGCGGCCAAGTGACAACCACCTGGTACATGCATGCCGCAAAATTTTATTGGTTTCTGTTCCGTGAAAATTTTGAAAACAGCGCAACTTATCTTTTCGCTTCGCACTTTTTCTAGGTAATAGTACACATCGATCAAAATCTCATGAATTTTAATAGGTAGAGTAGCAGCACCTTTTTCTGCTGCTAAATTGATCAAGTGGCAAAGACATCCTATTGTGATGAGATCGCTCTGTTTTTGCTTGATATGTGCAACAACACCATTTGCTCTACCCAACATAACTGCAGCATTATCTGCACCAAAAGCTATGCAGTGTCCAATTGGAATCTCAAGTCTGTCAAATTCGCTTAGGACAAGATTAGCAATATTCTTACCAGTTGAATCACCCTCTAAAGTAGGGACAGAGAGAAGACAATTATTGATTCTCTGTTCTTTTGCACCAAAAAATGTAACCACAATAGGATACAATTTTGAAGAGCTATCGTTGCTACCGTCAGTAGCAACTGAAAATGGACCAGACTGCAAAGATTTAACAATAGCACAAGTTTTGTCTGTAGCCATTTCATTAATAATAGCAGTTGTTTTTGTCCTGGCACATCCATATTTTTTTGCTACCTCAGATTTCGGAAACATTTTTCTAAAGAGAGCTCCAGCATGGTCAGCTACACTAATTGGTAAATTATGTTCCACTAAAAACGTAGTGAACAAACATTCTGCATGAATTACATCCAGTTCATTCGAACTTTTCACAAAGGAAGTTAATTTCATGTTTTTTTCCACGCAGTCAACATTAGATTTATGCTTGGCACTAGAAATATGATTAGTAATGTCATTCCTTCCACCATGCGAAATGCTGAAATCACATCGACACCTAGTGCAAAATGCATATTTTTCATTTTTGGAGATTTTGCAATACACGGGAATTCCGCAGAATACGAATCACGGAATATTTTATAGTACTTTTTTCCCTTTAATATTGCTGCTCATAGCGAATCACTAATACTAAATTTATTATCACTCGGGGAAAAAAATGTAAGTAAAAACTGCTATAGTAGAGGAAAAAATACCGATTACAGAGTTATCCGATTCGAGCTGGTCAGCTACGAAAGCAGAGAGCAACTGGAAGGTTCTTTCATCTAGAAACAAAGGTTTGGTTTTAGTTACAAATGTCATCCTCTGGGGTCGTCCCCTCCCTCCCCATCACTCCTCACAGGCGGATCGATGCCTTGTCTTTTACTAAATCCGATCCCTTTAGCGGCATCCGTTATACTTCCATATGGCACTGATTTTATAGTCCTGTCTTCTCTTCCTGTCCTCCCCCTCCCTTCATCTTACCGAATAGAGCTTCTCTAGTCATTCCTTTTAAAAACAATCTGGGCCCATCAACGTCTGAACCAACCCCTCTCCTGCAGTAAAATAACACAATGTGTTTTGCCGGAACAAAACCAACTGTCTTTAACATCAGGCGTCACGGGAACGATACAGCCACTTCGTCGGTGACATCCTCCCCACCTCGTCCCCTGCTCCCTTTGTGGCGTAGCCACGTCATAAGGCGTTTAAACCGGGATTTTAACTCTGATCTTATGTCTCTGCAAAAAAAAAAAAAAAGGCCTAACATGACAAAATGTAGAATACACGTATTCTGTTTTAGAAAATGAAAATCTCTAAATATCACTCAATTCGGTTTGATAGAAGTTACAAAGCCAATGGCGCTTTTTTTTTTCAAACAGATAAAAAAAAAAAAAAAAAAAAAGTCTACTTCCTCCCTAGATTAAACTCGTGCTGTCAAAATCCGGATATTTTAAAATTCAGAGTTGTTTACTAAAAGCCCAAAATTTCATACCTACAAAAAAGTGTGGGTTTGCAAAAGCACCAGTGTTCTCCACGATACTTTACTGTTTTCTTTACGAATCCCTTAGTATGAATTAATTGATATTTTGCGTGTTTTTGCTTTATTATAGAACATTTTTTGTGCCTGTTAATTTCTAAATTAAAAAGCTGCCACACATGCGTCGTTTTATAATTAAAAATTCTATCCAAATCGGTCAATTTCCACGGAAGATATTGTGCTAAAATTCTGAAACGCGAGCGAACAAATCTCGTGCATGTACTAATGCATTGTCCCCGTGAATGCTGATAGCAACCATTTTCAATAGGATAGGTCCACTATGGGTGCTGAACAGCATACCCAAACTTCATCACAATCATACTTTGATTTTACGCAAGTCATCACGCAAAAGGGCGGAAGAATCAATCCCGCTCCTATATCTTGACCTTACCTTTGACCATTTTTAATAGGGATTAGATGAATTAGTATGTACCCCAACATATTAATTTCATTGAATCAAGCCAAGACATTTTTTATGAATGTTACAGAGCAATGAGCAAAGCACGGTTGGAAAGTGAAAGCGTAGAAAACTTACTGACTAACGGATCAGCAAAATAAATCATTGCTGGAGCAGCACTGGCTCGAATGAACATTGGATTCTTTTTTTTTTTTTTTTTTTAACTTCCTCTTATAGTAGCATTCTTTCGGTAGGTCAAATTTATTGCCAGAGAAGAAGTTACGAAACCATGCATGCCCTAATGCATTTTTAATTTCACAAAACTGGCAGTTTTTGCTTAATTTCGTCATGTTGGGTATCGATCTGGGCTTAAAAATTCCACAGATTTAAAATCCGTTCGAATTTTTTTCTACGATAACTACGTTCTGAGATAGCATTTCGAACTGGGAGGAATAAAGATAAAAGAAACCTGCTCCAACACGGACACACACACCCCACGCTGGCCTTCTGAGAAGTTGCGACTCAGGAGATGAACAATGCATTGTCTGAAAAAAAAAAAAAAAAAAGGCCGGGGGGGGGGGGGCTGTGTGCACAAGAGAGGGAGAGAACCAAACCGAAGGTTAAATAAGCCCAGCTGGTTGGTGTTCTAGTGTTTAAAAAAAGGCAAAACAATAACCTAAAACGTGGGAAAACTGCAGCAAAATGTTCACAAATAAACACATGTAACTAAAAACTTATTCGTAACTTACATCGGCACTTTACTTTAAATGGATTAAGTTAAAAAAAAAAAAAAAGTTTTAATAGTGGGTGCAAAATCATCAGAAAAAGAAAAAAATCTTGGAGAATTGCCAAATCCGTAAAATTAACATTTTGCCCGTAAAACAAGTCACCTTTAAATAAATTTTACGGGTAAACCGTAAAACCTGGCAGGTCTGGGCACTTATTTGTTTCTAGTTAACTCTGGCATACCCACTGTATATTATTCTATTTAATGCCATTTGACAGATTTTTTCTGCTTTCCTTTATTTGACAATTACTATCCCTTGAAATCAGTGTAAGATGAAATGAAGAGGAAAAAGCAGCCCACTTTTCTTAACAGTAATAATTCTGGATCAAAAGTTTATTTAATTATGAGTATAATTTAAAGTATTATTACCCTTTGCCTTAAGAAAGCCTCCTAATGGAGTGTAAAAGTTTGGATCACCTTACACTACTGGTGTAGATATCATCTACACAATTTGTTCATGGCATACACAAGCCACGAACAAAATGAATCTCTACACAAAAAAAGCACAAGCATGCACACCATTAGGTAGGATTATCATTCTAAAAGTGATTTCACTTAATGACACAAAAAAGCACCATTTCAATCAGCAGGAAGGCTACGTGTACACAAATTATTACTCATTTCTTTTCCTCAACAGAACTAGGTCATACATACTGGCACTTGATATTGCATACACCAGTAAATATCTTACAACCTGGTGATACTTGTATTTGCATGATTACATAATAGAAGTAACTCCTCTTTATTCCTGTTCCACATGTGAGATGGTGTTCTGAAAATTTGTTCTTATTTACAAAGAGTGAATTCCATATTTATTATTATATGATGCAAAAAAAAAAATACACGGTTCGTACTCTTCCAAGCAAAATAAATTCAAGCACTTTTTAAAACCGAATTATCATATGTGTGAGCAGTCGGTTTGTCAGTGGGTAGATATTTTAGCAAGTTCAAACCATTAAGATTTGATGCGACAGGCACACCTTCCGTGAGTGACCTGCGTTTGTTACCCCCTGAACACTCATTGGTTTATTTTATTAACCTTGAAATTGCCCTTCTGTTTTGGTGTTTCTTGAAATCATTTTATTTTGTGGAATTTTGAACAGGTACATTACATTATTTTCGTATTCATCTGCTGGTGTGATATTTATTGTTTGCTTAACTTTTTATTTTTGATACATGACTTGATTTTTTGATGCAGCCAGGAGATGAAGCACGCATGAAGCATAAGCAATTCCTAGAAGTTCCACCCTCCCGCAAGAACACTCATTAACTCCAGTAAACAGAAGCCCATCACAATTAAAAAATACATCATTCCACTGCCCCGGTGGCGCAGCAGTGTTCTAAGCGACGGCTTCTGATCATTCGTCCAAGATGGGTCGGGGTTCAAATCCCGGTGAGGCATGGGTGTTGTGTTTGTCTTACGGCGCTGGCTCTCTCCTTTTCCTGGAACCAGTGGCCCTAAATTAGGGATAGGCGACTGCTTATAACCCATTCAGTTCTTCACGGGGTCATTAAACCTCCAATAAAAATATATATATATATATATATATATGTACACTATCTACCAACAAGTAATTGGACACCCCTGCAATCGACGATATCTGCGGTCCCGATACACGTCACGGCCGCCGCCGTTAAATATCGTGAGGGAAACAACAACAACGCAACCAGTCGCATGCAAGATGCCACGCAGTTCGGAGCTCTCCGATTTCGAGAAAGGTAAAATAGTCGGGTATCACAGAAATGGCCGATCCATACGTGACATATCCAGCGAGTTGAAGTACCCAAAATCGACAGTGGCCTACGTGATTGGCAAGTGGAAGATGAGAGGTGACTGTCGGAATGTGCCCCGACCCGGCAGACCCACAAAACTGGGAGTTAGAGACCGACGGGTGCTAGCCAGAGAAATTCGGAAGAACCGCATGGGAGTAAATACATGGAATAATAATAAATATATATAGATATGTATTTTTTATTCTATGTATTTTACTCTAATGCCGATGTTTTACTCCATAGCGATGTCATAGCCAAGGTACTTGCGTTCAACGCACTCTTCTGGGTTGAATACATATTCAGCGTTATTTGAACAGCTTGGTGTTTTTATCAGAACTACACAGGAATATCCTATACAAATTTTTAGCACAAACAATTATTTTACATATACTCTTTTATACCAATACTTAAAAACCAAAACAATTTTTTTCAGGTACTATTTATGGAGTCAAACTTTTTCAAGTACTTTTAAGGACTTGAAAATGAACTTTTATTTTCCAAGGACTTTTCAAGGTTTTCAAGAAGCGTACGAACCATGAAAAAAAACAAATGAAAAGAGAAAATCTTACAGGTTATTATTATATTATGACAACCAGCACAACTGAGGTTTCAATTTGGTCAGTCTATAGTGTAATGCAATGGTTATTAGCAGGGCTCCACAAATGCGGTCGCCAGGTTGCCTACGGCGACCAAGGTATTTTGGCTGGCGACTATGTTTTCAGAAGTTTTAATAAGTAGTTATTATTGTTTTGTTTTTTTTAATGTAATGAAGCAAATTTTGGAATGGTTGTGTTTTTATCTTTTACGTAAATCAGTAAACTGAGAGGCGTGCGTGCGGTCGCACAAATTGCAGTCTCTCTCTCTTATCTGCCTATCCCCACCACACATCACGTGACCGGTGGGAAAGGCTTGCTCCTCGTTGTTCTCAGTCGCGATTTCGGAAGTGTAGGGGCCCCAGAATCCTTTGCGCGGAACGAATTTTAAACTGGGAACGCTTGCTTGCTGGCTGCTATGCTGCATAAAACAAAATTTTTGTGATAAAGGAACTTCTGTCCCAGTCACAACTTTCTTGACCTACTTAGCAGGTCAAAAACATAATTACGTTAAGAGAGTTCGATATGGAAATAAACCGTATAGATTCTCTTTTCTTCGTTTACTGTAAAGAAAAAAGTGTTTTAGTGAATACGAAATTCTGCATAAAAATGTAATAGTTTTGGCTTTATCACTTTAATTTCTGAGTGCATGATATTTTTGTAAACAACTCCAGACTTTTTTTTTGTGCACTGTTAAATAAACCAAAGCTCTCCGTCTTCCGAAGTGGGATATCATCAGAACTTGTGTCATTGCTTTGTTTCAAGTTAAGAGTTTCAGCTGTAACGACATAGCCTCAGTCCGCTACGCATAGCGCAGGTAGCCATCTCGGAACACATTGTTTTTTGTTTTGTTTTTTACCTTGGTGGGGATGGGGGCATGGAATGGCAAAGTAAAAGGGCTGGTTTTTTAATCATAGAGAAGCGTGCAAAGTATTTGCTTTATGCAACTATACATTTCTTGCATTACCCTTATTACTTCAAAGGGAGGACGAGGTACAAGGTTTTTTTTAAAGTAAATTTATGACGGTAAGATTACATAAACAACGTGCATTGATTTCTGGAACTCCTTTTCAAACGTTCGCATCTCGGTATATATTTATACAGCTCTGTATATATCTGCGTGTGTGTTAATTATTTATTTGAAAAAGCTAAAAATGCTTTTTTCCGTAATTTTTAAGTATTTATAATGCACTCATAAATTGACTTTTGCACCATATGCTGTTCTTGATTTTTGAAATATCTACAGGATGTTTTTAAGCAGTTTTCTAGGTTTTCGCTAAAATTAGTTGGCAGGTATGCATAGGAAATTCACTTCCTTCATCAACTCTATTATTTCTAAGCACCCAGACTTATGCAGATCTTTGAAGTTTAATGCTTTTTTTTTTTTTTTTTTTTTTTTTTTTTTTTGGTAAAGCGTTGTCGTAACACAGCAGAAGGAACAAGAGATTGAGAGTGTCATCATTCTTTGGTGTCATCTCCTCTCCGTCACAGGTGTGCCATTTTTGTCCCACTGGACTTCGGGTGCCAACACTCATCCATGCATGCCTGTGACGGTCACAGGCATGGGTATTGGCTGTTCCGATACTTTGGAAGGATTCCGACTGTGATAATAAAAATTTATAACCAACTTCATGCCACTTAAAAAATATTTGGTTTGCTTCAAATTAAAAGTGCTGGACTTCCTCAGCTCACTCCGAGGCACGGTTTTTTCATGCTCAAGTTGTTTTTATGATGGAACAAAAGAGTATTTTTATTTTTTCAGAAGTGACCGCCATTTGGAACTCTGCAAAATGATGACAAAGCCAAATTGAACAACTGCCTCAGAAAAACAAACTTGGATTTTCTCAAAAGACTACAAGCGAAAATAAGACAGATGGCAAGAGAAATTTTTAGAAAAAATGGTGTGAAGAATTTCCTTGGTTAGTGTTTGAAAAACGATAAAGCTTCATGCAAAATATACCAATATTTCAGATAAAAACTCAAAATTTGTTCGTGGTTTCCAGTGGCCTTTCAAAATTGAGACTTTGAAGATACACCAGCTATCAAAAATGCACAGAAACTGCATTGAACATGATCTTGCTGTAGAAAAACCAGAGTGTACAACATTAGCAGTGTGTCACAAAAAGATGGATGAAAAAATGTTTAACCATCTTGAAAAGCTCTTCAACACTGCATATTATGTGGCAAAATATAATAAGCCATTTACAGATTTTTCAAATCTGATTGTGTTATTAACTAAATTTGATGTAAATGTGAGTCTTGAACAATATCAGAATGATATGAGGTGTAAAGAGTTCATATTGCAGATGAGGTTAAGCAAGCACTAACTGCAGAAGTTAAACAGTGTAACCATGCAACTATCCATCCTTCTTGATGCATCAACTGATAAGTCCACAGTAGAAGAGTTACTTATTTATATTCGCTATGTCAAAGACAAGAAAGTGAAAGAAGTGTTCCTGTCAGTAATACCTCTTCAGTCATCTACTGCTGAAGGGTACACTACAAGGTCTTGGATGAAGAAATGAGAAATTTGGGAATTAGTTGGTTAGAAGGACAGTGGTTGGTCGGGCTTGGTACAGATGGTGCGGCAAACATGATTGGGAAAGGAAATGGGCTAACTACAAAAATAAAGAGAAGCATTCCAGATGTTGTTTCCCCAACACTGTGTTGCTCACAAATCAAATTTGAGTGTTCTGAGCTCAATAAAAAATTTTAAATATCTAGATGAATTAGATACTGTTCTCAAAAAGCTGTACAAGTTTTACCGGAACTTGCCTAAACGAATGGGATAGTTTAACAGTATTGCTAAAATTCTGGAGTCAAAGATTCTGAAATTTCAGTATCTACAGAGGTTCGGTGGGTTTCAAGCAAAGTAGGTGCTCTTACTAAATTAGTAAAGAATTATAATGTAGTTATAGCTCATTTAGAAGATGTATCAAATGAGAAAGGGGATGATGCTGCTGTAGCAAGAGGAACTCTATAAAAAAAAAAAAAAAAAAAAAAAAGTTTCAGATTTGTTGCAATGCTGCACTTTTTACTGGATTTTTGCTAAAATTTGAAGAAGTTTCATTGATTTTTCAAAAACAGCAGTTACTTTTATGCCAAGTTGAGCTACACATTAAAAGATCACTAAATGAACTTAAGAACTTGGAATCTAGGCCTGCCTCATATGAAAACCAATTCACAAATGTGACAACCATTAGTGGAAACTACTTGGGCATTCAACTTACAAACATTGACAGTAAAAGCTTTGAGTCAGACAAGAACAAAATGATCGGCGATGGGATAAGGTACCTTCAGGAACAATTTTTAGAGTCTGAGACTACTTTACAAAAAGCTTCTTCAGGGTTAGACACCTTTGTCTGGCCAGAAGAAAACCTGGAAGATTTTGGGAACAGTGAAATTGAAGTTCTTGCCAAGCACTTTCAAAGACATCTTTCCTTCCATAATGAAACCTCATGGGAAACTAAAATGAAGTCTCTAATGAGTGAGTGGTAGTAATTTAAAGTTTTAGGACAATGTTTGCAGATTGCAGATTTACTCCATAAAAAAAAACATTATCTAACCAAGAGAGATTTCCAGTTCTTGGCCACCAACTAGAAATTGTTGCAGTTCTACCAACATGTACTGCATCATGTGAATGTGGTTTCAGTCACATGAATTTGATAAAAACAAACAACTGAACATCCATGGAAGCATCACATTTTAAATGATCTCATGATGATTCACTTGAATTGCCCTCCACTTAAAGACTATAAACCACAGAAAGCTATTGATAGGTGGTTTTTTGAATCCAAAAAATCTAGACACACACACAAGTACATATGCCAGTAGTTAAAGAAGCAAAAATTAGGAAACACAGAATTTGAAGAACTACATCAGAAATAGAATGTTAAAAGAGCGTTTCTTTTTTTTCCCTAGTGGGATGTCCTTTATAAGGCATACTACTACGGCACAAACATTTGAGAATGTGTTAATGCAATTTTCGTTTACAATTTCTTGAACCTTGTGTATGTGACAAATTCTTATTGACATTTTTTCAAAATCCCTATTAACTGTGAACATTTGAAGTTACCAAATGCAACATCTGAATTCACCGTCCATATTACTATATTTACTCTTTCTCAATCAATACAATAAAAACTTATGCTTTTTTGAAAATGCACAGTTAACAAAATGTGCCCCACAAAATTCAAGAGATGGACCAGACCACCACCCATTTTTCTTGCAGAATTGTATTCAGTCCTGATCAGTATAATTTTTTAGTTAATGTGAGAATATGAAAAGTGTAACTTTGGACACAAACATTTAAACTTTATGTATATTGTTGTACAATTTCTTATTAACATTTATTCAGCATGTTGGAAACATTCTATGATCACTTACTGAAACAGTACAGTCTACTTTATATAATTTGATTACCACATAAATAAACGTATGTAATTTCTGTAAAAGCATATACAGTAATTTATACTTGTAACTAGGGGTCCACAAATATGTTTGCCACTAGAAACTATGGTTTTAGCAGTTTTATTAGTATATCTTTCCTGCCATGCAATGAGCTACATCTAAAAAAAATCTGTGCTATTGATCTACAACGAATCCTCAGTCTGTGAAAAAATAACTTCATGTTTATGCAATTTTTCCTTCCATCAGATTTTTTTCAATAATGCTTTCGGGAATCTAAGGAAAATGATGCAGGTGTTTCATATCTGAACCCGAGACCTGTCCCCTTTTGCCTTTTACAAAAGGGACTGAAAATAAATAAATTCTGTAGACTGATTTTTGTAAAACTTTTTGGATACGTTTGTAACAGTAAAAAAAAAAAAAAAAACAGTCCAGTCAATGAAAGTTACGCCTAGTCCCACACTATTTATGCTGGAATAATCGCATGAACAGCGATTCTCTTGGGGGGGGGGGCTCATAAATATGTTCTGTACTTGAAAAATGGGGCTGGTCACTGAAAATTTTTGCTGGCTACCAGGTTTTTTTCAATTTGTGGAGGCCTGGTTATTAGCTAAAATGCACAACTTTAGAGGGGGTGGCATAATAGACTTAAATGTATGGTTGCATTTACGTTTTTTTTTTTTTTTTTTTTTGTCATACAAGAGGGATAAGGTTTTTTTTTTTTTTTTTTTGATTGGAGGTTTAACGACCAAATGTAAAGAACAAAAATCGTGAATGTTTTCTATCTTATAAACAAAACAGTGTAACTTGCTCACTACAAGAGCAATGTATTTTGCAGATGACAATTTTTAGTTGCCATACCTATCAAGAACTGCAATTAAAACAACTTACTTGTTGAAAGTAACTTGGGAATGCCTTAAATATATTGGGAATGGCATTGGCTCTTAGTCTGACACATGAGAGGGATGTTCTGTCCATCTGATATTCACTGAAATGCTCTGAACATAGTTTGCTGCACGAGGATGGCTCCCAATTTTCTCTTCTGACAGCTTTCACCCATTCTTGCTCTTCGTACTGGATCAGCTGGGAACCAAAAGAAAAAAAGTTTTTGCAAGCTTTACTTTACATCAACATTCACTGGCCTTTAGTTTCAAGTAATACATACCTAATTGTTAAGAAGGACTAGGGCATGTAAATTATTGGCCCGGGCAGGTAAATAAAAAATTTTGTTGCCTGGTGCAGGCACCTAAATTTAAAAATATCTCCTGAACGGAAGTGCATACCTATCGCTGTGTTCCAAAACCTTGTCAAAAGCCTGCCTCGAAGGGTCAGTGCATGCATTAAGGCCAAAGGTGGGCCGATACCATACTAGTGTATGTCAATAAATCGTATGTTGTGTTTCTCTTTTAGGTGCCCGGTGACTTTTGTCAATATAGCGTACAATGTGGAAGAAACATTCTTCTCATAATACATGGCCAATATGTCATGATAATCTGATTGCTGTGTTAATTACCTTTGATTTCATTCTACAACATAAAGACTACTGCACATTTAAAAACATTGAAGGATGATTCTTTCAACCAGCTATAAAAGCATTGGCTCTTTTTATTTTTAAATAGACATTTTGAAAGTACAACTTGACATGATGTAGGTAGGTTGATAATTCTGTAACCTATAACAAAATGCATTAAAATTATGGATGGACGATATTGAGCCTTCCATTCTTGCAATTCAACAATTTGCTCCGAATTCATTTTTTTCTTAAACTGCAATTATCACTTCATAGCATCGTAAATGAATAACAGCAGTGAAATATAACACATCACATACCCCACCTTTTATTGCCGATTTCCTCTATTAATTGCTTGACCTTGCTCCTTACAGTTTATAAAATAATGAACTCTCAGTTAAAAGTGACATGGCCTTACATTGACTTCATGTTTCTTATGTTTTACATTAAACTTAACATAGAATGTAAGATGGGAAAGATTTACCTGTGAAACATGATTCCAGGCAATTTTTTATCTGCCTTATTGGTGCAGCGTACGGCTGCGCACGCTGGCATTTCTAAGCTCCTTTCCAGCAAAAAACAACACACAAAAAATGCAAATCAAAAAGAAAACCCCACTATACTCGAACTATGTTAGCTTTTACTTCCGTAACTTAACAAGGCACGAACGAGCAACTGAGGGTAAGGTAACATGGAGTAAGGGGGCAATTCTCCCTCCCCTTACTCCTTGCGTCAGGGCTGCAAGCAGCGCAGTCTGGCCAAAGAATATCTAACGAAGCGTTTATATTCTTTGGTCTGGCGCAGTCCGCCAACGTTCCTTACGCTCCCAGTACTAGTGTTATGCAGGGAAAACTTCCAGTTGAGTTCAGAAAACTTATCTCTCTCGGTACGGCATCAAAATAAAACTGCTTTGGGTAGAGAGAGGGGGGGGTCCAGCACCACAGCCCCATAGCAGGAGCCGCCCCTGCTTCAGATGCTTCTGGAATCTCCGTGGATGTACTATAAGGGAATTTTTTTTTTTTTGATTGGAGGTTTAACGACCACCGTGAGCAACTCAATGGGCTATAAGCAGTCGCCCGTCCCTAATTTAGGGTCACTGGTTCCAGGGAAAGGAGAGAGCCAGTGCCGTAAGATAAACACAACATCCATGCCTCACCGGGATTCGAACCCGGACCCCTTTCGGACGAATGATCAGAGGCCATCGCTTAGACCACTGCGCCACCGGGGCGGCCTATAAGGGAATACGATGGCCTTTCTTGGCGAAGTAATTGAGTGAACGATTTTTGATTTTTCCCTCCTGCACTTGTTTTTATAAGCTGGTGTCGTTCAGTAGATTCCTGACGTGCATGGAAGGTCTTTTCTTTGGCAATCATTTTCTGTGAAAGGATTTG
Organism: Macrothele yani; assembly: GCA_039090855.1. Taxonomy (NCBI): domain Eukaryota; kingdom Metazoa; phylum Arthropoda; class Arachnida; order Araneae; family Macrothelidae; genus Macrothele; species Macrothele yani. The sequence continues at coordinate 5,710 of CM077021.1, read as the reverse complement.
ATCCGGACTCCCTGTTAAATTTTCAAAGGAAGCACTGTCGCTATAGGAATCTTCTCTTGTGATTGCTGAACTTGTTCTGAAGCAATGGAATCGCCGTTGATTTTTTTTTTTTTTTTTTTTGGTGTCGGAAACATGTGTTATACATTGGTTTCGACATATGCGTTTCGTACGTGTTGTCCAACTCTCGCCTTAACTAGAAAAAATGTGTCCCTACATTAGGGATTGGCGCCTATTTTATACCAACACGAGTTGCTCTCGGTGGTCGTTAGTAACCCATATAAAACAAGGAAAAAATCCTTTCTTCATAGATTTGGAGGTCAATAACTATCACGTATTGTGTAAAAGTATTTTTTTTTTTATTAGAGGTTTAACGACCACCGTGGAGCAACTCAATGAGCTATAAGCAGTTGCCCGTCAGTAATTTAGGGACACTGACTCCAGGGAAGGGGAGACAGCAAGTGCCGTAAATCAAACACTACATCCATACCTCACCGGGATTTGAACTCGGACCCTTCTCGCCCTAATGGTCATTTAGCCACCGGGACATCGGTTGATTCCAGGCGGAACTGTCACGTTTTGTCAGGAAAGCAGCTTTCGGCTACTGTCAGTGTCTCTATTTCTTTAGTTTTCAAACGAGCGGTTTGAGGGATCTTGTGTCCATATTTCAGAGATAGGCTCGTGTTTGATTCCAGAATGAGGTATGGGTGGTTCGTTTGTTCAATTCGCTCTCTTCCCTGCAACCAGCGTCCCTACAGTGGGGAAGGCGATAACTAGCTACTTGTTGTGCGTGTTCATCACCCAAAATCAAACAAGAAAAACTCTTGCTCTGTGGCTTCGGGAAAGTAAGACTGACACACGTCGTTAAAGTGGCATTCTTCTGCAACTAGCAACTAATAGAATTTCGTGCTACCGAAAGACGTTCAGAAACGAAACGCAAGCAAGCGCTCTTTGCGAAGAGGTCGAAGTCAAGTCCAGTTCTGTTACAAGCTTTGGAATTTGAAATTTTCTCGAAGCTCATTGGCTAATTTTAGTTTCGGTTGTGTTCCGAAAGCATTTTCTACGGGGCTCTCTATCTCAGTTTCAAGTTTGATAGTGCACTAGTGGGAGGCCGTATTTCAGGTGTCGAATCATAAACGGCTTGTTCCAACATAATCTTTACTTGCGATACTACACATCAACCAATTATGGAAGTGCGATTACACAGCGTTCAAGTATAACGTAAGTACGATTATTTTATGTATTTCATGGGTACACAACTCTAAAAATAAGAGTCGAAAATAATTTTCTTTAGCATCGATGGATCGCTTTGTCAACCTAGGGTTTAGTTACCGCTGTACTTGTCCCCCAGAGGCAAACTTCCAGTTCTACTAAAAATTAAACAAAATTCTTTGTTTGTTATCATTAGGAATGATCTGTGTATTTTGAACTGCATTCAGAAGCGCTTTTCAAGCAATATTGGATTTTTTAGATTGAAAACGCACATAAAGATTTTGTCTTGTTTCGTAGTATCAAAACATGAATGCAAAATATTTATGGAGCAATAACCGCCCAACGACAATGCACTCTTGTTCTATTGAAAACTTTGTAATAAAAGGAAATTTTGTGTGCACAGATTGGGTCAGTACCAAAGTTAAAAAACAAATCTTGATCTTGTCCTGTGCTATGAAATTTGTGAGATTTTTTTTTTTTTTTTTTTTTAAATTGGAGGTTTAACGACCACCGTGAGCAACTCAATGGGCTATAAGCAGTCGCCCGTCCCTAATTTAGGGTCACTGGTTCCAGGGAAGGGAGAGAGCCAGTGCCGTAAGACAAACACAACATCCATGCCTGACCGGGATTCGAACCCGGACCCCTTACGGATGTGAGATTATTGACTGATTAAATTAGAATTTCCTTCAGAGGCATTAAATGCTTTCTGTGACTTTGAATGCTTTTTACATTAGTTTGTCTAGTAATTTCTGAAAAGCCGCCCCGGTGGCGCAGTGGTCTAAGCAATGGCCTCTGATCACTCGTCCGAATGGGGTCCGGGTTCGAATCCCGGTGAGGCATGGATGTTGTGTTTGTCTTACGGCACTGGCTCTCTCCTTCCCTGGAACCAGTGACCCTAAATTAGGGACGGGCGACTGCTTATAGCCCATTGAGTTACTTACGGTGGGTCGTTAAACCTCCAAAAAAAAAAAAAAAATTCTGAAAATGCTGCCCTTCGCAGTGTGTGGAAAATATGAAACATTCCTTGTGGAAACACCTGACTTTTGATGGTTTTAAAATGTTATCTGCCTTGTTTTGCTATTTAGAATGCATATTTCCAATGAAAGTTAAATATATATATATATATATATTTATTTCTAAGTTCACAGTACTTTTAGTTTTCTAGTGAAAGGTATTTCAGCAGTGGACAGGGTGTTACAATTCTTGCTAGATTCCATAAAAGGTTTGCAGGTCTATTTTTTTTTATTATTAAAGGTTTAACGAGCAATGCGATGGGCTATAGGCAGTAAACCGTCCCTAATTTAGGACCACTGGTTCCTGGGAAGCAAGAGAGCCAAGGCCGTTTGACAAACACAGCATCCATGCCTCACTGGGATTCGAACCCAGACCCCTCACAGACGAATTGTCGTAAGCCAGAGCGTAGACAACTGCACCACCGGGGGAGGGGGGCAGTTGCAAATCTGAATTTGTCTATTGAAATGAATTTAAAAAAAAATAATGTTGGGCAGAGCAGTGTATTTTAAGGTAATTGCTTAAAATAATTTCATGTTATAAAACTGTGCTAAGCGTGTTTTGCTTTTGTGGAATACACTATTTTTTTATGTAAATTGTTTCTGTTGACAAAGATAATTGTAGATTCTTAAAGGTCTTGCTTAGAAGTAGTCTGGGCAGGGGTGTTGTTACCACTTAACTTCAAGGTGTCCAAGATCCTATTATTCTCGGTGCTTAGAAACACAGTGTTGCATGTACTGTGTGTTGTCATGTGGAAGGAATTATTTCATGTTTCAAAATTTGTCCCCTTTGCTCGTGCACGTTTGTGAAGTAGCCACCCAATGAATGAACGATGATGCCTTTCAGGGATTTTTTCCTTGTCACTCACTTCCTGTTATGAAATTGTGACATTTGTCTTTAAAAGAAGCGCTATTAGACACCCAAACAGGATCAGAATGCTGGGAAAGTGAAGGCAGTTTCTTTTTGCATCTCAAGTCTCATTCAGCTGTTCAAGTACTGTGGGGTGCTCATAGCTGTGAATTCTTTTTTGATTATTTAGTCTTTTTGCCCTATACAAGACGTGTATAGGGCAAAAAGACTAAATAAATGCTACTTGTGTTATATAATTTTCACAATTTTTTTTCTCCACCGGGTACACAAAGCTTCTGTGTATTATTTTTATTCTTTGGTCACCACAGTGGCTATTTGTCACAACAGAATTTCAAGGAGTGCACTTGAAATAGTTCTATTCCATGTGACCATCTACTTTGTTTACATGACATCTGTGGACACCTATCATCACAGGAACAAAAGAAAAAAAGACTCCATTAATATCTGCTTAGTGTTCTACTACTTGAAGGACCCCAATAATTGGAAGGCTGGCTTTTTTTTTTTTTTTTTTTTTTACATTTACCAGAATTATTTTATTGGTGTAAATCCAGTGATGTCTGCACGGTTCTTTACAGAAAAAGACAAAAGTGAGCTCTCTTGTTGTTTATAATGTGTGATATTATGCAGTGTTACATGTTTTATATAATTTTCATAAATTTTTTTCTCCACCGGGTACACAAAGCTTCTGTGTATTATTTTTATTCCTTTGGTCACCACAGTGGCTATTTGTCACAACGGAATTTCAAGGAGTGTATGGTTTTTGCCTCAACTAAGAGAAATTAATGAAATAAGAAAAATTGGGGAGAAGTACACGGTTAACAAATTTTTTCAAGTATTAGGATTATGAGGGAAATTTTGTCAATATTGTACATAGAAGAGCTACAGGTGTTGCTCTTTCATTCTTAAGTACTTTTGGGTTGATTTTAGGCTCATTTTGATCTAGTTTACTACCGCAGACTGTTTTGCAACCTGTTGGAACGTTTTAAAACTGAATTCAGAAATATGTAAACGTAAAAACAAAACAAAAAAACAATTCTTTGACTGATCGTGAGGTACTGGCAGTGTGACGAGTTCATGTGCAATTGCAACAGAGCCCGTGTGCCATAGAGCCGTAAAATGAACAAGTTAGTTTGAGAATCAGGAACTGAGAAATGTTTTTTTAGGGATTTTTGTTATTATATTTCTAGAATTACTGTACCGGCAGGCCCAATAAAGATGAGCAGCTCAGAATTAATAAATGTTAATGTATATGTGTGTCTGTCAGAGCTTCAATAATCTCCAAAGTTACACGTGCAGAAATTTTTTACCTGCCCAGGTAGTAAAAGCTAGATGCCCACTAAGAAAAGTTTTTCTTGCAAGACAACAAATCATAACCCTGCATTATCATGTTTTTTTTTGTTTTTTTTTAAGTAAAAAAAAAAAAAAAAAAAAAAAAAGAACTTTTGTACATATTACTTTTGCATTTCCTCGAGACTGTATTCAAAATATTCAATGCACAAAAGCATATATCTCAAGTTTTAAGATGATGATGCTGAAAATTGGTATGATGATGAAATTGGTATTTGAGAAATTTAGGTATTCTGCCATGTTTGTTTCATTCAAGTTTTTGCCCTTTGTTACTCAACACTGGAGGCTATTAGAAGCACACATCCCACTGCTGACCATAAACATTTGGGGCGAAACTACACGGCTTCCAATTTCTGGACCTACAGCATAATACAATTAAAGAAGTGATATTCTTTTGTCCTTGACACTCCGCAATAATGATACAACTTGCGGTGACTAGCAGCGAAATGAGACGACTGTCTTGTACTGAGAAATTCTATTCCAAGCTTTATTTTTTAAATTTACTTGCGTGAACCGGGTAACCAAATTTTTTATTTACCTGCCCAGGCCAATATTTTACTTGTCCTGGGCATGTAGGACATGGTATTTTTCAAGCATTGTACATGTGTGTATTATGTATATTTTTCTGTCATTGTCAACCATTACTGTCCACTGCTGTATCAAGGTCTCTCCAAGTTTGTTCCACAATAATCTGTCACAATAATCTGTCCACAATAATCTGTCTACTCCATGTCCCTGCAGCTTGCTTTCATATTTCATCCACCCATCTCCCACATGGTCTTTTCCTGCCCCTTGGTATCCAGTCTGAAGTTTTGGTGGTACGTTCTTCTATCAACATGTCAAACGCCTTGCAATTTCAGGGATTCCACTCTTGCTGGTTTCTGTATCCACGAGTTTCCTTTTCTCGTCTCTCCTGGTCCCACCAAGCTTGCATCTCTCCATGCTTTTTTCAGATGTCTGCAGCCTTTGTGTGTATTTTTCAGTTAAGGTCCATGTCTCTGCTGCATACATCAGGACTGGAGGGATGCATTGATTAGACCCTTCTCTTTTAAGACATACTGCTTGCTAAGCGTTCATTCAGGTCACCTCTCTAGTTGATTGTTTTTTGTCCCCTAGTCATGCTGGTAAGGTTGAGCAGCATGAATGCTGTTCGCTTAATGAGAATATATGAAGATGCTGTCCACTCCCCACCTCCCAGAAAGAGAGAAAAAAATGTTAATTATTAGGCTTTGACCCTGCAGACCTTTGTTTTGTGTCACCAAAGCAGCAGCAC